>JALBUN010000023.1:0-1324130 GCA_025174535.1 Cantharellus purpuraceus
AGGAGGGTGGATAATATGGGTAGGTCTGAAATTATCTTCCACCTCCTCTGACTCCACTCCAATAGATACTCTGTCTATATTGATGGTGGATCCTATGGTGTTCACCTGACTAAGCAAACTGAATAGATCTCAAATGTTCCAGGTTCATCTATCTGATATAATCCTTCTTGCCACATGCTCTGCTTGATCTACTCTGCTGGACCTATCCATGATTTCTAAGGAGTATCACAAGTTCACCAATGTATTCAGCAAGTCCAAAGCTGGCTCTCTAGCAGAACACCAACTGTATGACCTCAAGATTGAGTTGGATGACAACTCCATCCCTCTGCTTGACCCTATCTACTCACTATCCCAAAAAGAGCTACCCACCCTCTGAATGTTCATAGATGAGAATTTGGCCACAGGCTTCATCCACCCATCCTTATCTCCCTATGGGGCACTGGTCCTCTTTGTCTACAAGAAAGATGGTTCACTCTGTCTATGTGTCTATTTCTGTGGACTCAATAAAATTGCCAAGAAAGACCAGTACCTACTACCCTGTACTGTGGACCTACTCAAGAGTCCACACAAAGCTAAGATCTCCTCCACTGGCTCAAAATAATCTAGCATGGTGCCCTTGAGATAGGACATGGCAAAAATGACTTTCACCCAATCAGATGTAAATGTGTTGGGGTGGTCACAGAAGTTCAACTGGCATTGTACTAAGAATGGTTGGAGTTTGTGCAGGTCAGAGCCATTGAAAAGGCTGGATTCCCAGACCTTGATCTGGGACTTAGACGCCTGTGGGGTACAGATACTGCTGGTGAGCAGGGAGATGGCTTGCATCAGATTTGGGGAGGATGAGGTGACATCCTCTTCATTGATAGCCTCAATATGGTTGTGCTGCAGACAATAGCCCAGAATAGCTGAGACATAGACACTGTGCTCTAACACTCTCCTAAGTGAGAAAGGCTGTTGATCAGGCCCACAGTGCAATGCCTTCTCTCAGACAACCTGGGTTCCACAAGCAGAATGCATTGCATTTGCTGCACATAGTACTGTAGGTCACCTAATCAACATCTTCAACAACTTCTTCACCTCCTTCCCTTACATCTCTTTGTTCAGCAGCCATATTCAGCTTGATTCTATAATGAATATGGTGCCAAAATTTATCCCAGCACCCTATGCCTTATTCATCATGTTCAGCTCAGAGAAATACTCAATTCATCTGGAAATGGTCTCCAAGGTTTTGAGGGTTCCTGATCACACATACTGTAATAGTGATCTGGATGTGAATGCATATTAGTGTACCTCCAGCAGGATCAGCTGGTGTGCTTGATTTGGCCAGTGAAGGCATGTGGCACATGAGTGCCAGTCTCTTCATCGATCCAGGGTGTGTCTTCCAGGGTCTCTGCAACAGCTCCAAGACCCGTGCTCTCTCCTCCCTCAGTGTGGATGGTAGGGAGGCAACTGTCGTTGCTAGCAATAGCTGTAAGTCCTAGAGTTAGGGAGTGAATACCAGCAGAGGTTCTGACAACCTACATTTGGTTTTTGGGGAACCTGGCCAGGCACATGAAGTTACAGAAGAAACATCTGTCCAGTTGTCATCATGAGGAATGATCACTATACCCCAGAGTGGAGGATATTCTTTGATGGCTCAGGCACAGGTCTTAGAGGGCCCAGAAACAGGAAATGGAGTACTGGGAGACATTATACCACAGTGCTAGCTTGAAGTGACTCAGGAAGATGGCATTGGTGAGTCAGTCCGGCGTTGAGAATCATTGGCGTTGAGAGTCATTTCAGAGAAATGAGTCAATAGCCTGTACTGTACTCCATACAGCACTGCCTCTCTGAAAAATCAAGGGCCAGGTGTACATGGGACAGTGTCCGTGGCAAAACACCAACGTAGGTGACCCCATGCATGCCTCTTTAACCTGGACATAATGACAGAAACATGGATAAACAGTAGGAACAGATGGGAGGCTCATTTGCAATTTGTAAATGAGCCTTCCATGTGTCTCTATTGCTTAACCATGTTTCTGTGGAGGATGACCGAGTAAATCTAATACATGATAATATGGATCTTGTCTAGAGCTTTGTGCGTGCTGACTCGGCAGCGTATTGGTCCTGCAGTACCCGACGCAATATTTTGCCTGACAAAATTTGTCAACATGTCAGTGAAAGCTCGGCGGGCAGATTGCTCGTGCCCGCTGACCTGTAGAATTCTTTGGAATCTGTCGAATAACACCATAATGCGTCAATAAAAAAACGCTTCTAGAACAACTCGCTCTCACCTCGGGCACAAACTGGATACCTCCCCTCAACCACTTGTACTTGCTCAAATGCGTCTTGACCCACCGCTCGAGCCTCTCGCGTGCGTCCTGTTCGCCCAGCTGTACACCCTGCGCCGTCAGCACCACCCATGCTCGTGGATTTCTCTCATCCGACGTGCGCGCCCCGGGCATCTGCACCCCAGCAACTGCCGCGTCGCTCACGATCCCACTGGGCTCACTGAATAGCACCTCCTCAATTTCCGCCGGCGACACCTGGAGACCAGAAATTTTGAGCGTGTCCTATTTTGTTTGGTGTTAGCGTTGCAATTTATGTTTACAACCAAGACATAGGGTGAACGTGCAGATCATGTGGGGAGCAAGAGTATGTGCAGTCATACCTTGGCCCGATCTTCAAACCAGAAACTGCCTTTAGTGTTCGCTTTGAAGAGATCCCCGGTTCTGAGCCAGCCGCCTGAGAAGAATGTTTCCTTGGTTGCTTCTGGGTTATTCCAATAACCTGCCACCATTAAGCGAGTAGGTGGTGAGATTGAGCATGTTAGGCCCTGGTAGTGAGATACGTACCGAGCGTAACATTGTCTGCTTTAATATATAGCTCTCCAGATTCATTAGGAAGGCAATGTGTCCCGTCTGGGCGCAGGATCATAGCATCGACGCCTGGGAGCAAAATTCCTGAAACATGTGTGAGTTTACTAAACCGACTGCATTGTCACATGGAAAATGAACCTATGGAGGTCGAGTCGGATTCTACACGACCCTCCAGTAGACCCGGTTGTGCTTGTGCCATTAGCGACAAGGTCTGTGATCAAAATTAACCACACTTTCCTTGTCCAAATGTGACAATACGTACAGCTTCTGACATGCCATAACCTGACAAGGTTATTGTCAGTGAGCATGATTACCAAATGAAGCACCACTAGGTCTAACCTTGGGTCATGCGGGCAGTCTTTGGTAGCGCGCTCTCAAACTTGTCCGACAATTTCGCCGGTAGACTTGCTGCCCCGCTCGTGGCTGCTATGATAGAAGAAAAGTCAGTCTTATCAAATTCAGGGTCGTTGACCAGTTGATAAATGACGGACGGAACCATCAGAAGGATGGTTATACGGTATCTGTGAAGATATTGTATGTTAAAAACTTGGAAAGGAGTGTCATATGGTGATATACTTGGGAATGACCTTAAGGGCAGTCTTTACGTCCCATCGTGGTAAGAGAACAATCGTCGTTGGCCGCAGCATTGTTCTGGAAAGGGAAGATTAAGTGTTACGAGACAAAAGTGGAGCACGGACGGACCTCAGACACATGAAGTGAAGACCATAGGCGTGGAACATGGGCAAGTACCCTAGGACAATTGGGATCTCGTTGGGATCTGGTGGGGGCTGGGAGGAGTCTTTCAGCTGATGAAAACCGGAAGCGACGAGCAAAAGTTTCAACATTCATATGTTCTTGCGCTATCAACACGCCCTGCATCATAGTGAACACAAGGTTCCCGTGAGACACCATTACAGCTGATATTATGGAACATGAGCCAAGTCCATTGCAAACATTAGGAATCCGCTAGACAGTACCTTTAGGAAGCCCAGACGTCCCGCTTGAAAAGACCAAGTATGCTAACGTGTCTTTACCAGCCTGTCGGACTGGCTCTCGAGGAATTTTGTTAGACCGCACTTTCTCGATCAGTTGTCCAAAGCTTGGTCGATTTAAACCTGTGGTATCTTGTCCTTCAAGGATGTAAATGCGATCCACTGGGAAGCCAGTATCATGGGCGATGGGCAAATATTGGGAAAGGAGAGAAGCGTGAACGAAGATATATGTCGCTTTTGATATCACGATGCTATGACGCAACTCGCGTGGTGGCGCATGGGTTGAAAAGAGCGCAAAGGGTGTCGTGATGGCAATCAAGGAATGCACCAGGACCATATAGTCCTTTAAACTTCTGGTGTTAGCATGAAGAGCGAGTAACCGTTCCGCCCAATGCTCACAAGACAGTTGTCACTCAAGACGCCAATGAGGTCGTTTGAAGTGAAACCCAACCCCCCGACATTCTTCTCAGCACCTAGGGCTGTTGCTCCATCGTACAATCTTTCTATAAATTCCGAGCGGGTACGCGTCTGTCCGGTGACGCCGTCAATATACAGGACATGGTCAGGTATCTCTGATTGTTGGGGTCCACGAAATATAAAGTTGTGGTAATTTGTAGGTGGCAGTGCCGGTAGAGGGGGATACAGAGAACGCAGATACATGATGGCGGTGAAGCGAGAAACTGTCAGAATAGCCTCGAGACCGGAAGAATGGACGAAAAGGAAACCGAGGCTTGAAAGCGAGAAGCTGCCTCGGGACCGGCCGAACGGACGAAAAGGAGGCCGAGGCTTAGCTTGATTAATGCTCACAAATAATAAGTCAATTCACGTGCTAACACGGTGACAGTGCTGTAGCCTGCCATCCCAAGCGACATCCTTATATCCTTCGAGATAGAAGATTCCCAGGCCGCGTGTAAGGAACTCACGCTGCTGAGTTGCCGGCGTGCGGTGGCGGCGAGGGAAGAAGTGTTTCGTTTGACGAGGACGGAATGAGGGGAGAGATGTTAGTGGGCCGCGTAAGAAGAGCGTGAGATGTGTGACGAAGATGGATGTGCTGCCGGTGGTGTCGAAGCACATGCGGCGGTACGGGAACAGGGATAAGGATGACCCAGGAGTAGAACCGGGAAATGATGCAGAGGCATCCTCCATCTCTGCATCGGCATCGGTTTGCGGCTCCGTGCCAGCCCGCGCGGCCACCGGTAGTGGAAGGAGTGTACTGCGACGCTGGCAGTAGTCGGCACGGTGGTGGTAGTACGAGCAACAACAGTGGCGATGCGCCAGACGTTTAGCTGTGTCTCAAGTCTATCTTTCCCTTTCCCTTCAAACTCCGATCATTGTGCAGAAACAATGGTGCTGCGCGCTTAGTCACCGCTACTTCAACAGTGCAAAGATGTTGAAACTAATTAATACCCCGAAACTGGCATTTTTAATTCTGATGGTACAGCGCGCCCAAAGTGTAACGAATATCTATCTCAGCTGCTTTTTAGACGATATTGTACCCTCAGACAGGCTGAAACCTCCAGTATATTAGTATGATCTCAGTCGCTATGTGGGATATATACAACTGAGGGAAAGAGAAAATAACTGGCGGTCATCCTCAAGTATGTCCGCCAGTGCAGAGAATGGAAAACGGACTACTATACCCGTGTCGACTAAATATAGTTGACAGTGGATCATGAAGTCCGCGTCGTCCAAGTTTGGTTAACGCCCTGTGGTGTGTACGCGTTCTACATACAGTGTGCAGATGCGACTCGTGAGAAGCTTAATCGGCCCTTCATCTCAAGGGTACACTCGTAAGCTTGCCATGTGGACCCCCCTCCTGAACTAATTTATCTGCCATGCGTTGGATTGCAGCACGTGTTGCAGCACGCAAAGTCACAGCACATCACACAGATTATTCAACGCCAGTTGGTTCATTTGGCTAGCTCTTATTCTATGTGTTCTCCCCGGACAAGAAAACTTACAAAGTGTGATGAAGTTCTATGAGTGTATGAGGCGACTTGCAGTTTTCATTCGTGCACAGTGCGAGGATGCCGGGCAAGTAACACTCAAGGTCGGCACCATGACAAAGTGACCCACCGAGTCAGCTGCATTTCAGTAGAGTGGATGTCATCGTTTTTTCCACAAGAGACTTGGTCAACAAAGCACGTAGATAATATCACACAGTTTAACTACACCAGACGCTCACCTCACGTCCATCCGCCCATTTAATGACGAACTTGTGCTGGAGAATCACCATGTTGCGCTCTCCGGGCTTATACTTCATGAGCACTTCTAGCGGTGCACACAGCGTATCGAGAAGCGTGCCCGCACGGATCGTGGCACGCTCAGACGCCGATCTAGCGGATGCGAGAAATGACGCGGTCCTTGCTGGCTGGAGCAGGAGAGGACATGAGCTGAGTGATGCGTGATATAAGGGTGTTGGGAAGGTGCAAGAAAATAAGGCAGAGCGGGGAAAATGTAACGAGAGGGACGCCGCAGGAAGACCGAGAGAACTTGTAGCCGAGAGGATTGTCGGCGACCTCAAGGGCAGGAAGGCTGCCCACGAGGGCGTGCGCAGAGGTGGTCAAGGTAGTACCCTTGGCATGGTATGCGGCGCAGTCAAGGAATGCAAGAGGGACGCCGCAGGAAGACCGAGAGAACTTGTAGCCAAGAGGATTGTCGGCGACCTCAGGGGCAGGAAGGCCAGTAAGAATAAAAAGTGTGTAATCTAGGGTGTCAAAAAGCAGTTGTAAAGCTTGAAGCGAGGATGAGTCAAGGGAGTTGCGTCCCAACTTCCACCCTTGGCGTGCGTATCTGGTTCAGGACCATGAGGCCCCGCTTGCCCGCATCCGGGGGTTGACACAGCCCATCGTAACGAGATGCGTCCCTGTGGTGATCGCTGCAGGAATGACGGGAGTATGTAGCTGGAAACAGTGCGAGCATGTGCGATGGCGTGCGTGCCTGGGCTCAATGAGCACTGTGAAATCGGGCGAAGTGAACAGCCATCGGGAGTACCATTACGGGTGGTGTCACGAGCAGTGTCACAGACGACGCCACTGTAAGGACCCGTGTCGTGGGTGGTACGCGCATCTGCAGTGGGCATCTGTGCCGGAGGGGTGGACTAGCAATAAAAGGGTAGGATTAGATCCATATATGCTTGAAACAAGTGTCTTTTGTTCACACTCGAGAAGATAGAACGCATGTCTCACCATTGCCTACATACTCTCTCGGGTGTCCGCTCGCCTTCGATAAGTCAGGCTATCGAGGACGGACCCAACGTTGGCTTACTACACACACTCTTATTCAAGTTATTGATATACTTGCTGTTACAAAATACTGCATTAAACTTGCAGAAAGTCCCTCTTGGCTTGCTCAAGGCCTTTGACCTTTGCACGCTGTCAGCATGAGACCATAAACGCATTAGAAGACTTTATTTTGACCTCCTGTTTACCACTTATCCAGCTCACAGGAATTGTACCATCCGGCTTGACACAATATGATGCCGGCGTGCACTGACTTACAACTGCCTTATGATAACATCCTTGTGCAAAACTTTGTTTGCTTCTCCTGCATCGTATGGCGCTGACACATGCCTAGGTTTGAGTGTGAAAGTGAGATATGTACACTAGTGCCATTGACGGGTCTACTTCATAGTTCCTTCCCCGCACCACCATGACTAAACCAATGGCATCATTGATGTCACCACCTATCACAGTACGTGCACATCTTGGTCTATTAGAGAACAGTATCAATGTGTTTCTGGACCTAAACCCACTCTTCAAGATATTCCAGATGCCATCCAAGACACTTCCTATGTACGGAAAAGGATATAGCCTCGGCCTTTTGGATACAAGCGAGCAGCGAAGCATGACGGTCTTTATTAATAGGCAAATGATGACCTGGCTTCCCTCCTCATATTCGTACGGCTACGCTTGTGACACCACGGTGGCATGTGAATTTTAAATAGTAAATCATATACATCATCCCTTTATCGCGGTAATGTAAGATACTACTTGCAACCTTCATTGACTAAAGGAGCAATGTGCGACGGGAATAATAATAAATACACAAATGAAAATGAGTGATTTGATTTAATTCATCGTATCCACAGGGAATGTTGCAGTGGTGCGATCAAAAGCCCCACCCGGTCTCCTCGTAGTCGAGCTGAACCTTCTTGTGTTTGCCGCCAACTGCTGCTGCCTTGCCGTGAGGCTGATACGAGTCATCTTTCATGACCTTGGTCCAATGATCAACAGTATATGATGGCATCTTGGCACTCTTGTATGTGCCATGCCACTTGTCTTGCCACCGGAAATATAGTCCATAATTGAAACGTCGCAGGCTGTGGTGCACTTGATGATCCGAAGGGGTCAGGCTGGCGGGGAATCGCAATGCATGAGTACGCCTGATATTGTGCAGAACAGGGGAAACGTACAGGTGAGAGCCGAAGAGTTTCTGTGCAATGTAAAGTATAGGATTAAGATGCACAAAGTACCTATGATCGGTAGGCGACTGATCAACATTGTTAAAGAACTGCCATGATGATACGTACGGGTGTGCCTTAAAGCCACTGTGTCCCAGAACTGTGGGAGAGAATGTTAGTCTCTAGGAAAAGGAGGATCGCCGACGCATAACACTCACTTGTGGTAGTGAGATTGAGAGAGAGGGGCAAATTAAGAAGCCAAAAGTTGTGGGAGGCGATGGCGGTCCAAATCGCCCATGGAGTTCCTACACGGCGTGTAAATTCTCCAGCACATTAATCGCTAGAAAAACCCACCTGTCTGGTAGAAGTTTTCAAAGGCCTCAGCATATCTGCAATATGAGAGAAAAAATGAATAACGGTCTCGCAGGGTGCTTCCCAATCAAGAAACCTACGCAGTGGTGAACAAGTTCATTTCATGGGTGTACTCGTGATGCAGCGCATGCGTCATCTTATACATCCATTTGTCCGTGTGCGCGTGCGTGTGTATGTAGTAAAACATGGTGTCACTAAAGGAAGGTAAGATGAAAGGAGGGGAGAGTCAGCCATAGATGCGGTCAGGTTGTGGGTGAACTAACTGCATGAACATGTAGCCGACGAAATACACGAGGAACTCGATTGGGTTGAATCTGTAGGACATTGATTTGGCAGGGGAAAGCCATGTTGCGTTGACATCCAATGTGGGGTTAAGGTAGAAATAATAGAGATAAACAGAAGGGGAAATGAAGGCCACTGCATTGATGATATTCTGTCGAAGGCTTCGTATCAAGTTGTCTGAAAAGTGCAGGAGAAATCGTACCGAAGTGTACTCGCGGTTGGTGGGAAGCGGGAAATAACGCTTGAGCTTTCCATTCCGATAGTGGTGCCGCAGGATGCGATATGAAACCTAGTCGGAGGATGAGACAACTGTTAGGAAAGGTGACATGGTTTCACGCACCTCAACATAGCCAACGGCCAATATAGAGAAAATGAAGGCAATCTGACAGATAGTGAGCCATGAGGCATCATAAGAACTCGTAGCAATTATACCAAAGATGCCTGGGTGAGGTGCGATGTCTTCGGCAACCAGAAAGACTGCTTGACATCGAGCGACTCGGAAGATACAGGAGCGTGTTGAAACTCCAAGAAGGGAGCCGTTAACGTTGTGTCATTAGCGACCATGGTGGTTGAGTATGGGATGCAGTGAGAACAGGTGCTGGGCGGTTTTTATACACAGGCGACATGCGACCTTCTAAAGCTTAGCATAACCGCTGATGACTATGAGTCTGATGGCTTAGGCATCGCTGTCCTCGATTCTGATGACCGAAAACTGAGGTCTCTTGCAGCGGCAGGGCTGAAAATACGGGTTGCTGCATTAAGGCATTTACCCCCGGCCGTGGATTCAAGGGGGTTTCAGGGCCAGCGTGTACCAAGAAGTACTCGGAATGAGGTCCTTGATCCAAGCACAAGAACCTCTCAGCAATGCTTAACAAAAGAAAGAGATCCATGCTCCAAACTCAAGAGCCTCTCAGCAATGCTTAACGACTAGGATAGAAAGATCAGAGATGCAACTTTGAGAACGGTGGAATATACTAACTTTGAAATCACACGTGGATACTGCGCAGCCATCGGTCAGCGGCTCCGCGGATGCATCGACAATGCCAGTGCTTGTCCCTTGATGCGCATAACTACTCCTCTCTTCAGTGTTGGAGATTAAAGGGTCGGTAAGTGGCCCTGTGGCGCACTACCGAAGGCTAATTAATATAGTCATGTTGGCGTCAACTATGAGAGGCAATCAGGATGTCATAAATGGGTGATGCACCGTTTTGGCCCTCATGTGCCAAGAGATCTCTGTATACACAAGCCAGCGGCTTCATCGCACTCTTTGTTTGCTGCTTCATATTAAGAAGTCGTCAGGACCTCTACAGTCACTACCATGTATGTCCATTTTGGGTTTTGAGAAGCAAGACGAGGATGACAGCGAAACTGCGCACTGATGAAGACTCAATTATGGAAGGACTCGTCCTAAATGTGGATACGCATGGGTCCACGGCTCGGAAAGTATAGAAATGTTTAGGGCCTGCTGGAGTGGAGTTGACTCTCTTCCATGAACTCCAGCCCCTATCCCAGCCCTTGCCTGCCTAAGACTTTCAGCAGCCACCATTGGTGAGTGTGGCCCCTTGACCCCCGTTATTTGATAGGGCGTTTCTTGATAACAAATTTGAGGATTGATACAGGTGTTCATTTATGTTGCTACCCGTGTTTGGAACGGTTGGGATGATAGCAGGACGGTGATCACTGACAATAATAAACTCAATGGGCATGAGTATCCGGAGGAAATAGGACGCAATTTTCAATGGCGGCCATTCCTTTGCCCTGCCACGTGCAAGGATTAGAAACGAGCGTATCCCGCGTCGGGCGCTGCTGCTCTGCGTAGGCATCCGTCGCGGCATGGCAAAACCCTAGATGTCATGCATAAACATGGCCTGCAGAGGCAGCTTATATTACCAATGTCTAGTATAGCTCTTAGTAAAAAAACAAAAGCACCTTAGTAGGGAGTATTTGTTACCAATCATTACTGGGACGGCTAATAAATTTTTATAAGCCAATAATACAAGCGCTAAGGTCATTAATAATTCTCAAAGGTGCTCTACACGTGACAGAAACGTGACAGACTTCAATCACCGCGCTGCGCAGTTGATCGAGGTCGCATGTGGAAAACTCTTCACGTGGCTTGCGCAAAAGTTTTTGAATGGCAGGGAGGCTGGCTGTGGTAACCAAAGCGGAGAGAGAGAGGTGAGCCGGGGGAAGGTGTGCTGATTTCATGGGGTCCAAAAGAAAGGTTTGGTCAGCCGGTGACAATAATGGAGGGTAGAAGGGATAGAGAAGCCATAGAACAGCTCAGGCTGGATGGCAGCCATGTGAGGCAAGATGCAGCGTGTTGTGGGTAGGAGTGGACGTGTTCTTTACTATGAAGTTCCCAGGGTGTACTAGTAACTATTATTCCGCCCGGCATACACCACAGCCCATAATCATTGGTAAAATCAACTCTAATGCTTTTTGTATAGTCTACATTGACAAGTGCATATAATAACCAGGCTACAAAATTCCAGCTCACTTTCCAAGATTTGGCAAAGCAATGTCCCAAACATGAATCAGAACTACAAATCCTCCTCATACTCTTCGTCTTCCCGGTAGCCCATCGCTTCTCTGTCTAAACTCATCACTCGCGCATATTCTAGAAACAGGCTACAGAGGTCACAATCGTTAACAAAAGCTAAACGCGTACGCTTACCGAAATTGATAAGCAGTCATATCCTCCTGGCGGTAGTATTCATGACTCCATGTCTTTCCCGCTGTCGCGATGCGCTCAGCGAGATCATCATGCGCTCCCACACCGGAGAGGTCGCCACGGAAAAAGGCGAGGATGTCGTATATGTCCGAGAAATCAACCTAGGGAGAACATTAATAAGATATTAGAGAAATATGGGTGCAGGAAAGGACGGCAATAGACAGTGAAGGTTTACCTGGATTGGAATGTAGTGTACCCAGGGCATGATGCGTTCAGTATACCTAACAGAACATGTGAATAGCTGGGGCAAGAGAGGGGAAAACGGTAATCTCACCACTCTGGAAAGAGGGTTGACTTGAAGACGAGTGAGTTGGAGGTCATGAGCCGTTTGAACCGCGCACTCCATCCATTCCCATCTACCTACACCACCGTCAGCACTCCTGCACACACACACAAGTCAAGTGGGAGCTTACATCCATGATATACTTGTAAACCCACGCGTCCCGCCACGACTGATACGTGTGCCACTGAAACATGCGTTGCAGCTCTGCACATACGGGCTCCCTGCATTGTATCGGCCTCCCGACGAACCCGACATCCATAAATGCAGCATTCAACGCACTAGTGGGAACAGCCTCCCCGTATCCCACGGCGCCGTCCCACCCGCGAACGTCACCCACACTCCCCGTCGGACCGCGTGGCAATAAGACGCGCATCTCCCCGCCTCTCCGTGTCCCCATTTCGACCAGCCGTATCCGCTGGCTCAAATTCCATTCATTTCCGGACTGGTGTAGAATACCAGTATTCCTCCCTCTCCACAGGAGCCGTGAATCCACTTTATCCCCCCACGCCGGATCTACGCCAACATCATCCGTGAATTGTTCTGGCGCGACTGTAAGAATGTCGTTGTGAAGCATGGTAGAGCAGATGCCGAAGGTGGGTGCGAGATAAGAGGAGGGCGTGGGACCGTATTGGTGCGGGTAATGATATTGCGACAAGTAGCCGTTGAGTGTGATATGCGTGGGGTGATTACAGGGTGACATGGAGAGGCGGTGATTATAAATCAATGATTTAGATGCGGCAGATGCGGGCTGGGAAGAGAGAGGTTGCACAAAGGCAGGAGGGATGGACGACGGAAGCGGGGGTGGAATGTAGGAGTGGATAGGTGAGCTAGGCGGACAGGCTGCCGCCCAACCCTTGGCTGTAATGGAGGCGGCGACGCGTTGAACATCGATATCTAGAGAACATCAATCTTCGCGTCAATCGCTGAAACGACGCGCCGTGACGCACATTCACCCCGCTCGGCCGCCTCCTCGGCCGCCTTACGCAATTCCCAGCTCACAAACTGTTTTGGCCCATCATGCATTGTGAAGGTCGCGCGAAACTCCGGAAGCCATTCCTGTATGTCCTCGAGGAGATCAAGCTGATCCTGGACACGTTGGTGTCCAGAGCGCGAGTCGTGCAATGTGTGGTTGAGAAGCTCCACGGTAGACGCGCCAGGAAGCTTGCCGATGGTAAATGTGTCGGGATGCGATTCCCAGTCAGCTTGGCTTTGGCGCAAGGCTGAGGGTGCAACGCCCCAGAAAGGCTGGAGACGTGCATGGATGGAGTCGTACTCGTCGATAAGTTTGACGTCGTGAAAGTCAGCATAGTCCCACCTGAGCACAGTGAGGAACTGTATATATTCAGACCCATGGCATACCATATCTCAAAGCCCTTAGGGGGAAGACGCTTGTAGCGTCTTTTGTACTCATTGACTGCTTGCTTAAGAGTTTTGCTCTGACGCTCTACTTTGCGTTTCCATTGGGTTTCGGAGCGTTCTATGAGCTCGAGAATCGGATGCCTTCCTTTAGGGTTAACGTCAAGTAGGCCATCCGTTCGATACACATGCTCTTCAGACTCTACAGACGTGCGCTGTTTCTTGGGTGTCTTGCGGAGCCCTGGTGCGTCAGGTTGAGGACGGGGCCGTGGCGGGACAACGGCATTGGAACGTTTCTGGCGTGGCTTGGGTCGTGACATATCGCTCTTCCGCGGCCAGAAAACGATGGCAATAAGCACGAAAACGCAAAGACACCATGATAAAAGACGGGAACGGCGGGGAATACGCCAAGACGAGCGGGTGCGTGCAGGAATGTAGCGCTTTGGAGAGGTGGCACGACGGGATGAGTTGCGAGGCGGGAACCAAGCCATATACGACGTTGAGAACAACGCCCCGAAGCGCAGACACGTCGGGCCTCGCTGCAGCGCCCATCGTCGAGATAGACGCCAGTCACCCCATCCGTGATAAGCAACCCTAAAACTACCATCCCGCCCTTGCTCGTCGTGTCGCGCAACTCAAGGGTTTCGATTAGCATCCGCGTCAAATGGACATACCCTTACTCGGCACACTTGCTAATCGCCAACATCTCCCGCGCGAAATGCACTAGGGTCTTGGCCATGTCCCATTAACGACCATGTTCCACGGGTAATCTCACGGACTGACTCTGGAGGTGGCACGCCAGTCACTCCCTGTACGGTACATCGGTTGAGGAGAGATTCAAGCATCCTTGGGACCGTGCCTCTCCTTGTCTTGACCACGCCTTTGGTGACCGCAGGAGATGGAATGATATCTATCGTAGCATGACCAATAACGTGCTTCACAATCGCCCCTCGCAGCGTGAACGCATCCAAAGGGTGCAACAAAGTCATCGAAGCGCCTACTTAATAGAATCACATTGTACCACCAGCACAGTGTAGGTTTGCTCAAACAAGGCATGCGGTCTCTAGCATATGCCATGCATTGCGTTCCTTCTATCGCACGGAAAAGTTGCGATAATTCGCTGTGCCAACCCCTCGCCTTGTAGAAGCTATGAGCTTCTCTCCTATGAGGGGCAGCATCGTCCATAACAGCACGAGCGCCAACATCGAGGAAACTATGTAGTCGCGGCCCTCACGCCTATCCTTCACGAGGTCCAGCCATTGAATCATATCAAAGACGAAGGGATTTTGAATCCTCAAACCCCAGACGACTTCCAAGTGAAGTTCGTTGCCAGGGAAGACACGTCGACTATGTGGTTGTCGCTATACGGGGTCCAGAAACAGTGTTGTTCGATCGCAACTAGGCTCCAAGCAGTTCCATGCAGCAGCCAATGTTTAAATATACGAGGCATGGCTTCTTGCATGAATAGCACCGACTTGCAAAATGTGGAGTAAAAGGTAGCCTTCTGAATCTTGGTAATTTTGTTTGTAATTTGTCAGTGCGTGGAGCTCCAACTTGACGTCTGGACCACCAGGTGCATGGAAGGTATGTTTGACCATGGGCGCTACTTTAGATGTATCCACATTGGGAGTGACGTTATTGATAGATGTTAAATTGAATCACATCCTGTGCCTACAAGCGCGTCGCCAAGGGCATCCATTGGTCGCTGATAGACGCGTTGTCATTAGCATCTCGCAGCATAGTAAGTGGGAGAGAGCCAAACAGGACTCTCTGCAGAGAACTTAACCATGTTATATGCAGTAAGAAGTTGTTTCGTCGTTTGTGGACTCGACAGATTTGGAGACAATAATTAGTCAGCCTGTGAAAAATGATGTGACAGTGATTTGATATGCATCTGTCCCGCAGTTGTAAGATAAGGCTGTCTGTCCATCAACGCAGCAAGGGTTCCGTTCAATGAAAGGATAGAAAATACCTGCGGGCAGACAAGTGTGGTCCATGAAAACTGTTGAGCTGTAGTTCAGCACGGTGACTGAATCAAAAGGCAGGTGTCCTCAAAAGGTAGGTGTCCATAACGGGCTTGTGTGCGGTGCCCCTCGCACGTGCAACGTCTTACCGGATGTCACAAACACTGTGCAAAGGGAATAATTCCAAGATTTCCGAGGCACGTTATATCTTAGGTATGTTTCCCAGTTGGAAGCGACACAGCACTTTTACAGGCAGATTGCGGTGCTAGACGAGATGACGGGAAGTAGTGCTCCCATTACCACGGCTGTCATTCAGTGAGGTTGCCGATTCTCCGGAGCGCCTCCGCTTGGCAGCCTGGGTGCTGTCGCCTCTGCCCTCTTCCTTTCACCACCTCCATCTCGTATAATGAACAGTCTTTCCCATATTACTCTTCTACTTTTTCTTAGTTCTGGTCTGGTATCTCAAGTCGTAGCACAGGCTGTGAGTATATACATACCTCGCCCGTCTCGCTGACTGATTTTTATGATGGAAAGACGACTACCGCTACTTGTACAACTGATCTATGGGTGAGGATGTCTCGGATTCCGCTATGTGATCCATTCAGGCGGGCTCACCCGTGTTGTATAGACGGAAAACCAAGAGAATGTCAGTCCTTGTCTAGGTGCGCATTCCCTTTCTCTTCTCATACGTCTTGCCAACTCCCCACAGTCGCCGCCTCACTCCAGGGTGCTTGTAATGGCGGCAGTGCGTCCCTTCCTAGGCTATCATTCAGACCTCGTTACAAGTTCTTGTAGAGTTCTCCATCCCTGCTCTCACGCCAGGACGACAATACACTGGCCCATTGGCCGGGTTCTCCACCGTATGTGCATGTAGCACGGTCACTTATTCCATGGTCGCGGCTTGTGGCGCATGCCAAGGCCAAAGCATTGACACGTGCGTTGTGACCTTTTATTGTTTTCGTCCTTCTCTGCCTTACTTGTACGACATAGGTGGACAGATTGGAAGACCAATTGCACTTCGAGTCAGATATCCGTATCATCGTGTGTATGTATCCATTCTTGATGCTGTAAGACTAAAGTGTGTTGCGTCCAAGGTTTCCTCTCAGCATCCCTCCGGGTACGTCGATTCCTTCATGGGCATACCTTGATGTCACTGTACGTCCTGTCATTGGCTCTCATTCTCTTTTGCCCACCGTTTTCCAGGTTAGTGGTGTCTGGGATTCTACTGCTTCGAATAACAACCACAACCAAGGCTGGTTTCATATATCTCCAACTTATTTTTTTTTTTTCATTTCTGAGTATCTTTGCCGTGTCCAGGAGCTCCCGACTCCTCGGTGAGCGCCCCCTTAGCCACTTCAAATCCAGGATCGGGTGGCGGCTCCTCCCATAGTTCGTCACATACCCCGGTCGCCGCAATCGCTGGCGGCGTTGCTGGCGGTGTCGTCGCTCTCCTACTTCTCAGCGGCCTCATCTTCTTCCTTGTCCGTCGCAATAAGAACAAGGGGCTCAATGCGCCGAGCGCAAAGTATGGACCTGGCGGTTTTGAAGGCGTCGAGAAGTTTGGTGCAGCATCAGCGTACCCTTCGTCACCCGTAGCAGGCCCCGCACCCACACCCTATTATGTGAACATGAACCAAGCACCACCTGGCCCACAGCCGTACGACGTGCAGGGCGAGCCACAGAAGCTCTACGTGCGCTAATATCTCTTGCTCTCAGTCTCTTTGATTGGCTGACTCCTTGGTTTGTCCTCCTTCGTAGGACCCTGCGGACCCCACAACTTTCCCAGCAATGAAAACGCCAACTCCCTCCCTGCCTAGCTACAATAGCCCCTCACCGAGCACTGCACCCTATGCTGGCCCCGCGCAAAGTCCCTATGGCGGTCAGCCACCCTCTACACCTTATGGCGGTCAACAGCCTTCGGCCCCCTACAGCCCCCCCTCTTCTTACCTTCCCGAGCCATCTTCACCCACACGGCCATATAGCCAGCAGACATTCGGTGGGTATTCTCAGGCGCCGAACGTGGTTCCTCAGCAATATGGGATGCCGCAGGGACATGGCGGATCAACTGGTCAAGGGTATTTAGGAACACCGGAGGTGTGAGGCGTTAAATTGTGCTGATTAGAGTGGGTATCTTCTAATACTATACATACTGATGGGGGGATATGAGGATGCTACTATGCTCCGTTTGTTTATTGGGGGGGGGGGGGTGACAAGGATAGTATCCAACTGATTGGCATACAGGAGCAACATAGTATTGTGTTACACTGGTGTCACTGTAACGTGATCCGATCTAGATTATGAGGGGTCTTCGTACTTTAAGACGACGTTGCGAGACTGAGGCTGAGACTGAACTTATGATCCTTTGTCTTGGAATCTTGGTAGGTGTACAATCTGCCCGCGAGTTGAAGAGTTGAAGATGGAGAGAGTACAAGCACATTGAAATTTGACATTTTATGGTAAGAAAATGACACTCGGCACAAAGGTCCCATAAAATAAAGCGACTGGATCGTGGTAATACCACCAATAGATGTCCGTACGTGTAATCAGACCAATTTTGGTCGTCGTATATATCACTTGATTGCCATGGAGAAGATACCTTTGTCACTATCAAGTGTCATCTAGCATATGTCGGTCACGAAATAACTCGAAAAGCAGCCTGTGGAATTCGACCTTAAACCGTGAGCGAAAATGTATCGTTGATGGTCATAAGTGACGTTCTAAGATGCATATCTTTTGATGCGGTAGTTGGTGTTGGTCAGGGAATGTCGCAGTACGGACTTGCGACGTGAACATGTTGCTACGCAATATATTTCAAGAGCCGTCAGTCCGTATGCAATCGCTACTCTCCGAACAGCGCGTCGAACTTTTATAAAACACACTATGGACAACACACGAAGACATGTGAGGTTCAGGCGAGGTGACCGTCTTTCCTTTAGAAAGTTGCAAACTCGCTGTTTACTAGACATCATATATATTTTCTGGTATGAACGTTTACTTTAATAGAAACCTCAGTCTGACGTGATCATTCGCCGTGGCAGTGAAAATGTGCACATAAGATGAGACAACAACGATAGCATGACCTACAAGGATGAATGGCATCAGTAGTCTTTCCTCAGCTCAAAATCAATTTCACCCCATTGCCCGACCTGAAGCCCGTCAACCCAAAGTGTTTCTAGAATAAAAGCACCTCTACCCATTATCCTCACCATATCTTTACGTTCTTGCCAAAAAAAAAAAAAAAGACCTAAAACAGGGCAAGCCGATGTGAGACTAGGGATTGCGACTCTTTACAGCCATTTCAGCGACACTGTGCGGAGTTTTACACCTTATCGCTGTAAAGTTTGTTGATCTGTTTCAGCACCGTCGCCGAACTGCAAGCACATGCAACCAATATTGGGTTAGCATGTAGAATTTAGAGAGTAATGGGCTACGCGACACTGAAAATGCCGCAGGTCGCCATACTGACCGCCGGCGTGATACCCAAGTTTACATGCTGAGTCATTTCTGCACGGTCAGGAGAAGCTCACCGCAGAAACGAAGGTTACGCGCATTATCGATGGGAGTATATAAGGCCCAGTGGTTAAACTAGATATATATCCTAATGCGGGTCTCAACAGCCTCGACATCGGTGGTAGACAAGTCAGACTCAGTCTTGAGGCAGACACGCACGGAGGATCGCGGTGTACTCAGATTCGTTGGGACTCCTGCCGCGCGGCGCGGTCTTGCAAGTTGCAATCCTGCTCCGAGCCGTCACTAGTACCTTCTTGCACTTTCTTGCACTTAGCTCTGAGAAACCGGCCGTCCCATTATGAGACTCCAGTCTCAGACACGGAGGCACATACTTCTAAATCAGAAGCAAATCATGAGGCACGATGGAACTTCTGGCTTCAGGTCTTCATACCTGTTGCTCACCACCCAAAGTTGAATCTCAAGCTGATAACTATCAAAGTTGTCAAGTGCTGAACAGCAGCTTTCCATATCAAATTTACCATGACTGTTGGCACGGATGATATCACTTCTCGTGCATAATGGAAATGGAATGATTATGACGAAAGCATGAGGTTGAGGAAACTTCTATTATGATTATGTAGTGGTGGATCAACAAAGGTGACACTTCGGAGGTCTTTAGACGGGCTTTGGTGCGTTGGGCAACTTTCTACCATCTCTGCGTTTCTAACCATCTTCCATGCCCCCTTCGTTACCGCTGTCCGTCATCCGCATGTGTACTCGTGTAGCAAATATCGAACCTCGGAGGAACATCGCCGTCAACCGCAACCCCCCAATCATTGTATACACATGGAAACATATCATAGTGTGCTCCATAAATCCCTATGCATCCTTTAATTCATCCCGATTTACCTCGTGATCTATATGGCTTAGATTTCTAACATCCTAGGGGAGCTACTAAATGTCAAAGCTTTCCGCGGCGTCCGTGCCGTCTGCGCGCATTCTCTTCACAAATTCGTTGTTGTTGAGGTCGTTGCATTTATACTGCATTGACGTATCTCCATAGAAAGTCGACTTTGCTATAATATCCTTTCATAACGTGTGCCTCATGTCGCATGACCGGCTCTTGTGACACGCCATAGTCATTAGGTCCTCCTAGTGCAACACTCTCAATGTTCCGAGGTTAGATAACGCAGTGCAACCTCCCAAACACCCCTACTACTGAAGTCCCGAGTATGAGCTAACTAGTGCTGTAAGTGCCGGTCTGTATCTCATTAGACTATCTACCATGCACCAAAGATCCTAGGCCACAGCTGCACTAGAGTACACCAGCCAGGGTTCTTCATATCTCATTGAGCGATACACCGAAACTCAACAGTCACGGCGCGCAGCACTGGAGCATATCAGTTGGTTGTTTTAAGGGGTTGGTTGTTTTGAGGAGCAAGAAACTGTTCGGGGAGAGGCTCGAATTTCTCACCAGAAATCTTGCGTGGGCCTGGGGAGTACGTATCGTCGGCCCCGATGATGCAGGATTCTCGCGTATCCTAACGATGTCCTTTTGTCGTGCTGGGTGGTGAGACGGGCGAAATTTCCAGCCATTATTCTTTTTTTAAGCGAGAAGTAATGCAACAAGACTGGAGCCCGATGACTGAGAAAAGTGACGCATTGGTCTCTCAGTACCACATATTACATTCATTTGATTGAGCCTTCCCCCAAATATATTATTCCCAAAAACATGACCAATAACACAATACCTGTCGCACTTATCTTAACCCTGTTGGAGGCCTTTTCACGTCATATGCAGATAGTCAAAAAGGGTATCAGCAGGGACTTACCTAAAGAGGTTAGACATCATTTTGGTATTGGATGTTTTGCGGCACTTCGACGATTACACCTTACCAAATATCCCGCTATTCGGAACTCCCGATAACTTAGAGGCCAGAGGGCATAGAATCAGTTCTGAACTGTCGTAGCCTTACTTGTCCTTAGCTAGTGCCTTGAGGAAGGAGCTTGGGTGAGCATCCAAAGTTTAGAATATTACTGGCAGAAGCAGCATCTTGCGCAATTGCTCAGGCCCACGCAAGGCTTACACAGCTTGCATACTACAAGATAAACGTGGTGAACATTTCCTGTGCAGTCCCGTCCCACTGGTTTAAACGTGGCACGTGGCTTTTACCGTTCCGGGGAGGTAGAAGAACTTTGAGGCAAGAGTAGAGCTCAGCTCAAATCGGGTCCGGCCTTGCGATGTCAAAGAAACCTCCGGAACAATTGCATTGCTAGTTTCTCTCTGGACATGGGTCTCACCTCTGACGCTTACTACTTGCAAGGTAATTTAACATCAAGTGCAATTCACGATAAGACTTTCAATTGCGCCTGCCATGGGGGGTGAGACGCGAAGTAACATACACATACGACTTGATCGATCGATAACGAAGACAGATTAGAGACGAAAAAGTAGATTTCTGCCTTGCCAATGCGAGGCCCTTTTGTTATTTCGACGGCAAATGGTGAGTCAGTAACGAGAAGCCCGAGGCGTGAATGATCTGATGCCACTTACGAATGATCATCTCTCAAGAGTTTGGTGATACTTGCTTTTAGTTCTGCTACTTGGGGGCTATAATGCGTGTGAGTCACAGCTAGCGAATACTCTTTTTTCCACTTACTGAGAGATCGCTTTCCAGAGGTCCCGACATCAGCCAGTGACTCTGCTTTCAACTCCTCGGGAGCTAGAACGTGTGGGTAGTATTTCAACGAACATTCTCTGTTTCACTCACTGAGAGATCTCCTGCCGCTGGTCCCGACGTCGGCCATGGACTCTGCCTTCAACTGCTCGGGGGCTGTAATGTGTGAGTCGTATTCAATGAGCTTCATTTGCTTCGCTTACTGAGAGATCTCCTGCCACTGGTCCCAACATCGGCCAGTGACTCTGCTTTCAATTGGTCGGGGGCTATATTGGTGTGAGTCGCAACTAACGAATACTCTTTTTTCCACTTACTGAGAGATCGCTTTCCCGAGGTCCCGACATCAGCCAGTGACTCTACTTTCAACTCCTCAGGAGCTGGAACGTGTGAGTCATATTCAAAGAACATTTTCTGTTTTCACTTACTGAGAGATCTCCTGCCACTGGTCCCGACGTCGGCCAGTGACTCTGCTTTCAATTGGTCAGGGGCTATATTGGTGTAAGTGGCAGCTAACAAATACTCTTTTTCCAACTTACTGAGAGACCGCCTATTCCCGACACCGGTCACTGACTCTGCTTTCAATTGGTCAGGGGCTATATTGGTGTGAGTCGCAGCTAACAAATGCTTTTTTTCCCACTTACTGAGAGATCGCCTATTCCCGACATCGGTCACTGACTCTGCTTTCAATTGCGCGGGGGCTATAATGTGTGTGAGTCGTATTCAATGAGCATCATATACTTCGCTTACTGAGAGATCGCCTTCCCCCAACATCGGTCACTGATTCTGCCTTCAACTGTGCAGGGGCTGTAATATGTGAGTCGTAATTAACGTATATTATGTGCCCTACGTACCGAGAGATCTCCTTCCCCCGACATCGGTCACTGACTCCGCTTTCAACTGCTCGGGGGCTGTAATGTGTGTGGGTCGTATTCAATGAGCATCATTTGCTTCGCTTACTGAGAGATCGCTTTCCAGAGGTCCCAACATCAGTCAGTGATTCTGCTTTCAACTCTTCAGGAGCTGGAACGTGTGAGTCATATTCAACGGACATGCTGGGTTTTACTCACTGAGAGATCTCCTGCCGCTGGTCCCGACATCCGTCAGCGACTCCGCTTTCAACTCCTCAGGGGCTGTGATGTGTGTGTGTCGTATTCAATGAGCATAATTTGCTTCGCTTACTGAGAGATCTTCTGCCACTGGTCCCGACGTCGGTCAGTGACTCTGCTTTCAATTGATCAGGGGCTATAGTGGTGTGAATCGCAGCCGACGAATGCTCTTTTTCACACCTACTGAGAGATCGTCTTCCCCCGACATCGGTCACTGACTCTGCTTTCAACTGCGCGGGGGCTGTAATATGTGAGTCGTAATTAACTAATATTATGTGCTCTTCCTACTGAGAGATCTCCTTCCCGACGTCCCAACATCCGTCAGCGACTCCGCTTTCAACTGCTCCGGGGCTGTGACATGTGTAAGCCGTGTATGACGAGTACTTTTGTTATACCCACTGAGAGATCGCTTATTAGCAATGACGACACCTAGTTGCGAGTCCTTTATCAACTGTCCAGCTGCTGAAGAAAAAAAGATCGGGTAAGCATTTATGGAAAGTAAAAGATGGAATAAGCACTTAAGGGTCTCGCTAATGCGAGGCTCATTAGTGAAAAGACGAGTAAGGTGTGAGCCAGCATGTCTTCAAGTTTCATGAGTTACGAAGGAGTCTCATTCAGCACACTACTCTTCTTATATGGCGCGCGGGCAGGTTCTCGTATTCTTTACCCCAAATGAGAATTTTGAAAAATAATACCTTTGATTGGGAGTAAACTATAAACCGTTGTATTAGCGCCACCATGTGCGCCTGGCTTACATCAGCCTTCTTCACAACTTCTTAGCCTCGTTCGCTCTGAATGGGCTCATTTACTCACCGACTTTCTGTCCGCAGATGTATTTAAAACTTGATAGGAGGGACTACTATAGCCACTGCCAATTCGGACAACTTGAATGGGGAAACAATGAGACAAGCTGCCGAAACAACCTTGAGGCTGCTTCTACAAGAGATGCATGTCACGGTGACACCGTGTGAGACTCATTGATACATTCACCCCGAGTCACACTCATCACATCATTTAGAATCCAGCCACTCTTTGGAAACCCGCGAGGCTCAGCTTCTTTTACACAGTCTACCGATAACCTCGGCGCCACCGAATTTCAGGTCCTTTTTCCCTTCCTCGACTCCGGTAGTACCCACGCAGCCTTCCGGTTGATCTTCTATACATGACAATCTGGGAAATTCCCCTTTTCTTACGCTCCGCAAGTAGCTCTACCCTGCGGAACTCCTATCCCGGCAAGACCCTTCGACGCCACAACTATGGGATCGTCTCGCCGTCTCCGGAACCTGCCAAATCTATTCAATAAATACTATACATGTTGCAATGTCTGATATACTGCTTCGAATTCTACTGCCGACTCCTGCCGAGAGTCCTGGACTTCAGACAGTCGTCAGCCCTGCTCTTCCCGCTGAGTTTCTCGCAGAACGACTCGGTCTCATCGATAAACGTAGGTATATAATCGAGACACGATAGACGCTCATTGGCTTGTTCTTGCGGAGTGATAGCAACACTAATTGCTATTTTGTTAGAAGTCATGGCACGATATGGCAAAGCGTCTCTTATGGGGCTATTCTATCTCATCGCGGGTATTAGCAATCTTGTAATCCTATTGGGAACAGCGCACAGGATGCTTTCCACGGAGAATGCGCGGTCATACAGTAAGCGCATAGTTCTCAACAGAGCAGGTCAAAACCTCAGATGGGCGGCAGGCTACCTTGGCTCCGACTTTCCCATTGAAATTCCTGCTGGTTCAGTCCCCACAGTCGAAATCACTTTTCACGAGGTATCTCGCTTCAGTCTCTCCGATTATGATACACGACGAAATTGGAAGACACTCCTTACAAATCAATTCGGCACAGGCTTTCAACATCTTGGCCCCTATCACTTCCGTTTTATTTCAGGCGCATACCATTCCCTCCATTGCGTGTACAACGCACAATTAGCATTTGACAGACCCCATCATCGTGAACATCCGGACCGCCACCTGGCCCATTGCTTATTATATATGCAACAGCTCTTCCTCTGCAATGCAGACATGACCCTTGAAGAGGGTGATTTTATGGCGCGGAACATTACAACAGATCGTGTTGGAACAACACGACGATGTAGAGATTGGTCAACGGTGGCAGCTTGGGTGAATGAAAATTCTAGAGGGTGGCTTAAATACAATGGAGTGGATCTCGAGATATGATTCTCAAAGGGATAGACACACCTTCGTATTTCTGGTGTAATTTTCCGGGGCTAAATGTTCACTACCCTTGCAATATTTCCATTGGGGACCCTGCAATCACGGGACCATAGCGACCGCTATGGAATTCCTTCATACTATAATGGCCATTTTGGCCACTTTTTGCGCTGGTAATATGAAATTGGAAGGAGATGGCCGGAGATCCGCAAGATGTATCTCACCTCACTTCCATACTTGTCGAAATTCCTACCCACAGATCACAGCTCCCCTTACCATTGTTTTCTGTTCTTCCTTGGTCGACGGGCAAGCCTCCGGTTATTATTCATGCCCAGTGTGTTAATTTGGTCTCAAAGGCATATATGTACACGATCCAGATTTACGAAGGGAAAATTTTTAGCTGGTTCTTATTGCATTCACGATTTGGTATTATAGTCATGAAGTTCGCTTGAAACTCTCAACCAGAGAGTTACAAGTCCAAAACAAGATATATGCTCATGGAAGACACCTAGCTCCATTTTACACAAAGAGGTTAATTTATCAAAGTAATTCCAGTGATCTAGCGAACTATTGTATGTGAGCTTTCAAGCTTTACTGAGATGTTCCACGTGCAGCATTGGATCTGAGGTAATTAGATACCACGTGTACGGTGATGCGGAGATCAATCAGCAGGTTTATTCTTATATCATTTGTGGCGTCGTGGCGCCGGTGTGCAGTGCTTCGGAGATCACCGACCAAACAGCATGTTGATGGTTCCATATCCAAAGTCACACGATGAGTTGAACAGCTCCTCCTGTATGTGACGGGCGATATCAAGTACTGATGCACGAATAAGGATTCGTAACAGAGGTGCCGTCGCTATTGTTTAAGTGCTTCGGGTCGGCAAACTCCCTTCCGAAGGCCTGTGCCAGGAAGCGTGAGCAATGTCCGCGAAGGTTGTTTTGTGACTATCCGAGTCGTGGGTCGGATGCCACGATGCCCCGCTGGGACCAATGAAGCATTCCGGTGTGATTGTCCATTTCCCGCAAGAAGCAATCGGAGTTATCCGGAGCCCGATCAACCATACGAACCATGTTAAGTCTGTACTTATAGCCATCCAATAGGTATCTTATTCTCCGCAGTGCAGTGGCAGTGCAGAACTTATACAGAATTCAAAAACAATGGAACCCGAAACTGAAGCTGAAATCTCACACATGCATATTTAGCTGCCTAGGAATTTAATACAACCGGTATATATGTGATTACATATGAACGTTGGGTAATCACTCCATACCGTCAAGACTACCATGCTCGGACGTTTTCGCGCGTCGCAATATCGTTACAGTCGTCTTTCGCCTACGGGCGATAAGGGCGACGACACCTTGTCCTCGCATGACAGCACAGATGAGCTGACTCACCACCTAGCCCCGTCCAGGAAACCTCGCATTCCTCTCTATGCCACGGCTGTTTGCGTGCTCTGCACAATCACAAACCTTTGCATTCTTATTTACACTTGGTCACACCCGTCTACCGTAAACCTCAGCCTGTATGAACTGCAGTCGCCTTTGCGCACTGACTTGACTAATCTTCGCCGTCCGAGCCAATTTCTGGGACTAGATAAGGTCGAACGACCATCCCCACCAATCCACAAGGAGATCATCAACTTTCCATTCATCGTTGGACGAGTTGACAGGGCGCATCCTCGAAGAGTGGTCACTGGTGGACGGGGGAGTCACAGAATATCTATGAGCGGCATCGAGGCGAGGAAGGTTGAAGCGAAGGGGAGTGTGAGTCGCTGTGTTGTCCCATGCCCTTGAGGGCTCTAAATATCTCCACTAGATTGAAACCGTCATCCAATTTCGTGTGATTGATTGGGGAATGGAATTATGCACCCTTCGTATCCGTTTACCCAGCAAAAGTGACACTCGTTTCAACTCTAATGTCACCCTCGACGATGACCACAATGCCATTGAAATCTACCGTCTCGAATCCAACTCTCTCCTCCATCTTGATTCTCTCACATTCCATACACGTCCTCGAAAGAGCGAGAAGCTTGGCACCATCAAAGCTGTCTATAACATGGATTGGAATTACGACTTCCCGTGCAAAATGGACACTCTCCACGCGTTTACCCTTGTTCCGAGCAATGATAAGACCAGTGTCGGGTGGTGGCAGGACAAGCAAGCAGAGTACCCTGGTGAGTGCTCTTTTCTTTCTTGGAGACGTTACTGTTATGAAATGCGTATCGGCCTGACTATTACGAACGCCTACAGCCGTGTATATTATTCAACATTCGACAATATAAAAAAAGTACATGTTGACCTAATAGAGCTGAATAGAAATGTTATGTCTTTCCACGCACTGGTAACTGCATTGTGCCATCAACATGCCATTAACAGAAAAACCAAAACCAACTATTATCCATTGTGACTGAGTCGCTACACTATCTGCGTATAATTCCTATTAGATAGTCGCTATAGTTTTGTATTTCAAAGGGATATCGCCGCCACCGGGATCACATCGGGCATGGCATCCAGTCAGTGAATAGTTCGTATATGAATGTCCTCTTGGCCAGAAAGTATAACCCAACAGCATTCAGAATAGCCACTTACAATTATAGTGAGACACTATTATCTCAAGAAAAAGGTCATTCATCCACTAGCTAAGCCTTATTGTACCCGACATCGTTTACAAACTATTCACCATGCCTTATTGTCCAATCCTAGCACTTCGTTGAAGAACACCAACTGTCTCTCCAGGGCCGTCTGGATCGTGGATGCGTACCTCCAACCGTGCCCCTCATCGGGGAAGAGAATAAGGTCCACCTTCCCACCATTCCTTTTAATTGTGTCCACCATGATTATCATCTGTTCTGCGGGAACAACGGTATCTTTCTCTCCTTGTAGAACCTAGATACACCCCCATAAAAAAAGTGTGACACGAAAACTAGGAACTCGTTGGAAACTTACCAACAAGGGCATCTTGATCTTATCCGCATGGTAGATGGGACTTCTCTCTCGCCACACGCTCTCACATTCCTCCCACGGGCCTCCCATCAACCGATCGCAAAGGTAATACTCAAACTTATGTAGTATCTCATCCAACCTCCTCATATCACTCACCCCATAATGCGGCGAGCCAGCTGCAAACGCTGTAGGCAATGTGGTTGCAATCTGCAGTACAGTATATCCACCGGCTGAGCCACCGTGCACAACGGCGCGGTTGGAGTCGACGAGACCCAGTTCGTCGAGCTTGAGAACGCTTTGATATGTATCTTCGACATCAAGCACTCCCCATTTCCCGTCAAGACTTTCACGGAAAGCGCGACCAAATCCAGAGGAACCGCCATAATTGATGTCAACGCTGTAACCGTTTAGGGTTAGTCTTCGATTATCTTATGATTAGTAACTCACTATGCCCATCCCCTAGAGGTGAAAAATTGCTTTGACCAATCTAGGTTTGCAGGTGCCATGAGAGGGGGTCCCCCATGAATGTATACAACCACTGGGGGCTTTTCATCGCCGAACCCCTGGTAATGTGGATTCTTCGGTGCATAGTAGGTGATATGGCAAGTGCGAGTATCTGGAGGTAATATGACAGCTTTATACTCTCCCACGGAAATAAAGGACGACGGCAAGTCATCGCTTTCAGGGGAAGGAATGAGCGATTTAAATTGAGGTTTGCCATTAGCATCGATGGTGAGCTCTGTGAGGACCTCTGGCGCATCCGCGGGCTGACCTAGCATGACAACTTTCCCTTGTCCGTTACCGTGCACGTATTGGATATTTGCATACGGCGTCTGGACCACGGATTGTGTCCCTTGCGCGACATCACAAATGTACAGCTTTGAGCGACCGTTAAAGTATGAAAGAAAGACGAGCTTCGTTGAGGTTAGTGCACCAGATCCATGGCGAGATAAGTACCACTGAACAGCTCCAAATTCCTCTACCACAGGCTGAGAGAAAAGTGGGTATGCTTTGCCGGTCTCGGCGGGATTAGAAGGGTTAAAGGTGAAATACCATGGGTTGTGATACCCGCTGATGTCTGAATTAAAGAATATGCTGTTGTTCGATGCCCAATTAGGATCTACCGCAGAAACAGCCTCGTGCTTTCCCGCTACGTGGATCATTTGACCAACCTCTAGCCTTTGTCCATCAGTTGAGATGCTGATTGGAGCTATAATGATTTGAGCACTTTGGAAAGGAAATTCGGGGAAATCCCTATCTGCGATATGAGTTGTAAGCCCCAGGACAGTAGAACACATGTTACCATTGCTGCCAGACAAGGAATTGCCCATCGGGGCTGAACTTTGCACAGGAGTAAAAGTCGGCACCTTCAATTAGCTTCGTCACGGAAGAAGTCACCGCATTAATAAGGACAAGATATGTCAAGACTTTCGCTGGATGGGGATCGGTGTGATCTTCTACTGTACACACAATAAGCTCTGGATGCTTTGGATGGACGGTGAAATCTGCAAAGCGTTGGACAGGATTTTCTATTCCATTTGTCAGCCTGGTGGAATGAAGAAATCTGGAGCTCCTCCTGACCTGGAGTGATAGGGGTGGGTTTCCTTCCTTTGGTCGTTTTATACACTCGGCGGTCTTGCATGTGCGAAAAGTATATCACATCCCCAAACACCGTGGATGCGGCACCACCGTACTCGTGAACCTGAGTACGAGCATCCCACGAAGCATCGAAAACGTCTTGACCATCGGATGCGTCAACAATGGCCGACCTGCCGTCTTTTCGTGTGACCATGAGTCAAATCTATGTGTTGACATTCGTTCCTTTAACTCACTCTCTTTCGGACGTTTTTGTGCAACATAAACCTTGGACGTGACTGCATCCAAGAGCACATCTTCAATGCCCGCAGAAAGACTCTAAGCCAGTGGAAGTAATGAATACCGGCGAGCGTTATAGGCAAGTGTTACATCCGAACCTGTGTAGCCACTGCTTGAGCAGTGATCGGTGAGATCCAGTTTCCGTAGCGCGCCGTGTTTATCATGGAATCTACGACAGTGCAGGGATAAGGCACAATTACAAGGTTATTTAAACAGTAATCGTGGGAATGTACCCCAACGGGCTCGGCCGGCTTTGTCGACTCGTAAATATTTCTTCTAATTGACAATTGAGTGCCGTTAACCATCACTTCCCCAGGAAGCAGGTTTACATAATTAGTTGCTGGCTGTTTCCGGCCCCGTGTCTCTTCTGTCTGTCATGTCTTCAGAATGTAGCTCACCATCTACAAAGGAGAATACATATGTCGACAGTGGTGGGAGTGAAGTCAAGCCATGTAAGTGCACTTCCGATCGTTTGAAATTTATTTTCACCATGACACGAAATTTCGCACAGCAAAATCATTGACGTTTGCCATTGTGTGCATTATATGTACCATCGCCAATTTCTACGTTTTCAATGCCATGGCACCACCAAAGGCCATGACCTTTCGGGACGTTGCAAGACTCAGGCGTCCGAGTCCATTTATTGGTCTTGACGAGGTCGGCGATCGTTCACGGAAGCCTCTCCTGATATACCCCAAAATCTTGTCCAAAATCAACCAAGCTGACCCTGGACGTGTATACGGAGACGATGCAGATGAATTTTCTGTGTGGGAAGAATTCGTCCCACCCGTTGATAGGGAATTCAAAGTAACCCCTATGGTGAGAACTAGAATGAAGTAAAGAGTGTAGCCATGATAACTTCTTCATCGAAGATATCAACAGTCGTCGAGTTCAGATCCATTGACTACAGAATGGAAACCTGCGAGCTCCTTCTCACTACGCCCCCGGTTATGAACTCGGATTCGTCCTTCCACTTGGGTTCTGGAGACAATCGAGTCAACTTATGGAGATTGAATGTATCATATCCTATGGACCTGCAGACGCTGTCGTGGACCACCCGACCACCCCGAGCGCGCAGGCTTGACACAATTGCTATCACGCCCGGGATGAATTATAGCTATCAATTTCCGTGCCCATCAGACTCCCTCCATGCATTTGAGTTCAGCGCTACGGGGGATTCCATTGATGTCGAATGGTCGCAGAACCACAGCGATCCCAATCCTGGTGAGGTTCTCGATTACAATTGTGCTCTCAGAATCAATGACCGGTATAATTTAGCGGTGGTAGTAATGCAGCATGCCAGCACTGGGGGCTCTGGTCATAAATCCCCCTCAAGACCAACGCGAGAACGCAATACAACAGATAAATACGAAAGTAAGTTGTTAATGCTTTATATGAATGTGCTACGACCTCACTAGGGTAACATAAACTTCATTGATCCAGCTAACCCCATACTCTCCTGGTCTATCCCTGAGCCACAGCACGTCGCTATGCGGATTATCCCTTGGACATCATACTATGAATTGGGCTCTGAAGCATGGAAGCGATTACTCCCTTCGAGTGGACATGTCATTCATCTTACTGATCCTGATGGCACAGTGAGCACTCACACAGTCGCCATGTTCCACCAGTTGCGTTGCCTCGATATTTTGCAGCAGTCTTATTTGGATGAAGGAAGCCATCGGACGTCGCCTCTCGCACAACACTGTCTGAACTACATTAGGCAGACCTTGCTCTGCCAAATGGACTTGAGGAATGAAGAGCAAGGTTCGCATCCCACGAACAATGGGGCAGATGCCTTGTGCTATGATTGGGAACCCATATATGAAGAGGCTAAAAGGAATTATGCGGCGTACATGCACTACACTTCTCGGGCGCAGAGCACCTAAACATGATCATAATTTATCAAAGGCCGAGGTTGAAATCGTTGATTATTACTTCCGGCACATTTTTCCCAACAAAAAGAAGAGCAATTTAAGGTGTTAGCCACACCTCGCCATGCATTAATTATTATGAGTGCCTGATGGGCAATAAACTTCGCGTTGAAATCAATCTCGGTGGGAACTGTTTGATGAGGCGTGTGGATAGCAACGTATGGGTCTTTTGCGCCTCCACACAGGTACTGTGATGCATCAGGAAAACGTAAAGTCACATATTCAGGTGCCATAGCGGGAAAGCTATGTTTCCTCCAATCACCATCAAAGAACCAGGTAGAGCCAGGTAAAGCCAGACATACCTATCGCGGTTCATTTTCCCAAGTACGGTGTGGCAGTACGGGAACATGATAAACCGCCTCATCAACTCTATTTTAGACGTGGTTTGGGCTACCTATGGCTGCTTTCCATGTAATTGGCGTCCGGCTTGAAATTAATGCCAAATGGTCCTAGGTTCAGTGCGTGCGTCAGATCCAACGTCCTCACAGACATGGTCATTGCATTTCGGTATCAGTGCCATGATGACAGCCTCGAGATTTCCCATCATTCTGATGGCTTATTGATACCTCCGCCATGTAGCAGTAGTCTGATGCTGTGGATGGTGCGCCCCAAAATGCACTCTAGCAAGATCGTATTAGCCTGACTGTAGATGATCAGGTAGCCTGAGCTCCACTAACATCGAGGAAAAATTTGTTGAATTTGTAAGTGTTTGCCAGTGGAGGTCCGATGTCGCTGAAAGGCCGTCGACTGTTTCAAGCACTGCCCCCCTGAACATGCTGAACTACGAGGTTCGCCCGCTACGATCGTGGGTCCTGAAGCCTTGATTTGTGCAAATGATAGAAGATCTGTTGTTTTCTCCACTATCCAAACGGATCACTATATCTGACAGTCGAAGCTTATGAGTTCTGACGTTGCATTGGGACATTATGCGAGTTTGTGACGGTACCGGAAGGAGGGTTCTGCGAGCCAAAGAAGAGCCGAATTTGAAACCGTGTCACGAGGACCACTCCTTGACCAGTAACGAGGCGGATGCAATTACGCGAGGCTTCTTGTGTCGCACATGAGGTGCCTTTTAGATGCCTTACAGGGTACGCCGCACATAGCATGGGAACACTCAGCTCTTGATAATCGCTTGGCCTCGCTAAGGTGGCGCTACTTTCCCTCATATATTCAATCCTTCTCTGAGCGCTTAACGACTCGGACCTGCTCACGCGGCTTCACCAGGCGCCGTGCAGTGCACTTAGTACTCTTCCTCTCCCATTTAGCTTCACCTTTAGCTCAAGAGGTTTTATGAGAGACCATGTCTAGCGCACCTTACTATGGTCCTGTCAACGAGACCGCTTCAGATATATTCCTCGAGAAGACATTTCTGATTAGTGGATACTTGACAGCCTTGGGATTTGGTGAGCCTCTATCACCGCAGCCTATCGTTCTGTACCGTTAGACATGTTACCTAGGTGTACAGCTGGTGCTTTATATCGCGTGCATGCGGATCCTGTGGAGGGTTGGAAGCCGCAGTGGCTTCACCTACTTCCTTCTCTTCTATATAACCTTGCTATGCAGTATGAACACCATCTGGACTGCCACATCGGCAGTTGGGCTTCAACTCACGTTCATTGACAATCGGAATTATCCAGGAGGTGTCATTGGTTTTCTAGACGTGGAGTTCGCCCTGCCCAGTAACGTCGCGTCCTTGACTTCGTATATTATTGGAAATGTATTGGCAGACGCATTGCTAGTAAGTTCACGCGTTTATGATGATTCACATTTTGACCGTTACTTGAGCAGCTATGGCGTTGTCGGGTCATTTGGTCAGCCTCATTGGGTGCAAAGGGCGACTACCTGATGATTTTTCCTTCTCTCATACTCCTAGCATCGTTAGGTTAGTCACATCCGGTGCTACTTCGTTGCTTGGACCAACCCACTTTGAATTTGTATAGCAATGGGGATTGCCTTTGATATTGAAACGGCGTCGCCTGATGGTTTATTTGGTTCTACAACCGCATCGTTTGCCATTCCATACTTTGCCATTTCATTATCTCTCAACATCATTCTCACCTTAATGATTGCGGGTCGAATTTGGTATTATCAACGAAGTGTCGAGTCCGCTATTGGGGGCGACTTTGCGGTGCATTACACATCCATCACGACGATGTTTGTCGAGTCCGCAGCCATATACTCCGCAGTCTCTCTTCTCCTATTGATCACCTTCACCCTGGGCAACCCGATCAACCAAATATGGCTGGGCATTGCTCCCTCTGTGCAGGTAATCTCTCAAAATCTTACGTACTTAATTCAGACCCTAATGTGCATGCCTTTGTTTTAGCTAATCACGAGCTATTTGATCATCTATCGTGTCGCGGAAGGCCGTGCATGGAGTGCGGATACAATCACAAAAACAAACGGCCATACAGCACCGGTCTTCCGTCGTCCCGCTTTCACCATTACCCGTGGGTTGACAACCCAAGATACTGCTCCCAGTAGCACAGTTCCTGACATTCCCCTTGATGGAATTACAACAAAGACCGATTCTGGCGATAAGAATAACACTGTCCACGTTGTGCGCACTGCACAGACTTCGAGTAACGCGGGATCAACTGAGTGGAACTACCAAGAGGGGGTGTAAGATAGTACAAGCTTTCCATTGTCCTCTACCCCTCCTCCTAAGTTGACTAAATACCGTATGAGGTGTATATATCGACGAGATTTTAATGTCAATTAGCGATGTAATGTAGAATCAATAGCAATCGGCGGTGCATGTGTTTGCTGTAATTTTCTAGTACGTTGCACTCTGCGAAGGTGCTGCATTCAAAGTGGGAAAAGCCACCTACTCACTCTTTGACAATGTCGCCCAGAGACTAGTTTTGGTGTTGTGAGAAAGAACACATTACTGTGAATCATTCTATGAGCGAGGCTATTATACTTTCTGTGGAATCACTTGTGATTTAGTGGAACAACATAAGATCAGAGGGCTAAGTTCGGAACGACAAAAGAAATAAAAGGTGACTACTCATCCTCAACCCTGTTTAGAAGGAAAGAGAATAGTAGAAACTTACGGCTCCAAGGTAATATGGTAATTCCGAACACTGAACATCACGATTTGGCAAGACTTGGCATAATGACACCAGGCGTTTGTGAAAGAACTGACCATCTGCTTTTAGGCTTTCTGGTCCCAGGACTCAGCGAAATTAGCCCTTCCAGTGCTACTTCGTTCATACGCAATCAATGAGAACCCGTAGCAAGGGCGGAACGCGTGGGAATTAGTAATATAAACTTCTTGTGCCTCTCTACGCATGTGGTGACTCGAACTCTAAGGAACTATCTGATGACGCACTGAAGCACCTATTAGCTACGTCATGGATACGCATGAATCAGGGGGTCTATTCTGCTTCGAGGCAAGTGGTCTGCAGTCGTACAGATCTCGTCAAACCACGTTGTGTTTGCATTCTACTATTATGGCAACGACGACGAGGGCCCTTGTGCGTGTACTATGGCTGAGTGTAGTTTAGGTGTCAAGTTTTAAGCTCCGTGGAATAAAATCCACAAGCGGTCATCTCATCGGACAGTAATTTTCTCTTCTCACAAATGACCAATTTAAAACTGATTTCTCTTCATATAATTTTGCTTGTCACATCATCAAAATACTTCCCTGTCGTCGTAAAGCTAGGTTAGCTTGGTTTGGCGGCTAGAGGTGTGGTTTCTATCTTCTTCGGTCAACTCGTGCAACGGAAGACATGTAAACTTGCTGTCTTTTCTCTATTTCACTGATCGCAGTGCTTCGCAAGATGCCAAGGAAATTACAATTTCAACACAGGATAGGAAGCCAACCCTCCATTGTCATGGGATGCGCTTCTCAGCGCTGCAACGAAATCCAGGGACATCTTCTTTGACCGAAGGAATACCTGTATCAAATAAATCTATCTCCTGTAGGTCGCTGACAGCATCGATGATGGGATTCCTGTTGACAGTATCAGGTTCAGGAGAATGCGATGAATCCCATTCGGTATTGTCACCAGGATTCTCTCTATCAGATGTCCCACATGGCACATTCGCATGATCTGAGAGACCATCTTCTGGCTTTATCATGCATAATGTAAATGTCAGTTTGACATCAGAATAGACATGCAGTAGCCAGACTCACCAATGCTTTTGCTTGGGCATTGTTTAGGTAACCACCTGGTGAAAAATAGGCAATACTAAAGTGGCACATCTCTTCGCAATACATCTAATAATTGCCGTGTTTCTTCGCTCAGACTTGGAACTCCCCAATGTCCACATGTGTTATTTTCCTGGCCAAGTTCCACCGGAGCTACGCTTTGTTCGCTCTGTCGCCTCTCTTCGTCTAGCTTGTTGCAGACCTGCTTAACCAGCTGAATTAACTGATGCGTTTCCGGTCTGTTGTCCCATTGCTCCCAATGCTTCTTGGCATATGCAGCAACAGCTGGAAGACTTTCGACTATATCCAAACTTGAAAGGTCTTTCCAATTCTCCATGCTTGTGTCATAAAAAAAGGGTTCAGTGAATATGTCAAACCATGCATCCAGAATGAGTGGCCAAATCCGATACGCCTGGACGGCTCTAAGGAATTCGTGGTCGTCGCCAATGATTGCAAAAACGTGCGTGAGATGCAAAGGCAACGATCCGCTGACAACATTGGTCCGAAGTTGAGGCGACAGTGTGTTGGCAATAGCAAAACCGCTCTTGAAATGGCCATGGCGATCGAGGTGACCATGCCATGCGGCCTCTTCGGAAAGGACACAGAGCAAGCCGAGATAGCACGGATTCCGGTACCAGTTGACTTCTGGCAATTCACGGACCGGATTACCGTCGACAGAGGTGCTGGCGTGTTGTTGCATAGGAAGATCTTGTGCTTGCATTACTGAAATAAGAGCCCGTGAGAAAAGATATCGGAGTGCTTCGTCATGCCTGTCCATTGAAGCCACTTCTGTGCGAAGTGCGTAAGCCGCACTCAAGGCTGCATGGCGCGTACGAAGCGGGACTTTTGACCCCATGAATTGGATTATCATCTGAATGTAGAGCCCAAAGTGTGCCTGTGTGTGCCAGTCTGGCCGTCCACCCAATAAGCTCGTGATTCGTCAGAACCCTGTCGGTAGAGATATGTCCAGACCTTTTGTTCCTCCACCTACAGGATACAAAAAACTGAGATGAAGTGCAGCCGCGACATCTATCGAATGAACTCGATTTCCCTCTATACCTTGATCCTCAAGGAGATGGAAGCAGAGCTTGAGGCACTGGACGGATCGTCGATAAACATTATAACCTTGACAGTGTTTACTGAATCCTAGCGTCTGAAGGAGCTTCCTTGCCTCCAGGGCATACCCCCGTTGTGAGTCTGGGCTCGCGCCGAGAAGTAAATTTAATATAAGGTCTATCACCAAGCGTTGGAGATCCTCGATAGCTGCACCGGAGGATTATGGAGACTTTGGGTCATGGAGGCACTTGCACAAAGATGAGGACATTTGAGTGTTGGCCTCTGTTGTGCAAATGGTAAGTGAGAATATGGGCCATCCACATGCGATCAGAGAATGGGAGGAATGTGATGTCCAGGACATGACGATCATTGACAGATATGCTATTATTCCGAATGTTTAATAGACCCTGGATACCACATGCAAGATACAAGTGGAAGATTGCCTGTAGGCAAGTCCGCACTCGTTCTCGCATGTGGAGTGTTATCTGCCACGGAGAACGAACGTATGCATATAGCTGGCTTGTCAGTTGATCCAACACAATGGTCACATCATGCCCGTCCGGCCACTCAACATCTGGTACCATATGCATTGAAGTAGCGATGATGTCATTTTCGGTAGATGTCTCGATAATCCATTGGATTGATCGTGCTCCAGATGCATCTGCAGGAGATTCCAGGTCCTCTAAATCAATCACCTTAAAAGACACCGATTCGTCCAAACTTCCAGTTGACTCTAGGTCATGGGTCAGCCTGAGAGTTCTTAGCTGCAAGGCTGGCCATAGTTGCAAGAGATACATGCGAAAGCGAGAAATTAATCTGCAGACCATATCCTTTCCAAACTTGAAGACGCCTCTTGGGAAATCTCGCAGATGGTTCAGGAAGCTGGCCCAGGACAGGTGGCGCGCTCGACGTGCCCAAGCCACAATTCTTTCTCGGAAGTTATGTAGGACACGGTTGAGAACCGTCGACACGGGAGTCTGGAATGGGCAGTCCTGCGATCTCAACGAAGCGACCACCGTGAAGACGTAAAAAATGAGTCCAAATGACGTTGCTCCCATGACAACGCCTGCAACAGTATGTTGTAGGTCCATATGTTTTCTGCAATAGCGACTCCAAAGAACAGTAGGGACAGTTGCAGGAGAATCTGAAGGGCAGCGATAATGATGTTGAAATGCCATGTTTTCAATCCGTCCAGCTTCCGCTGCCTCCACATGCAGCGTTCACGTAAGGCGCTATGGTCAGATCGGGACGTCTTGAAATGCCCAAGCCATTGCTTTGCAAGCCCCCCGCCAAAGGCGGCGAAAAGATTCATTGACAGGCTTGTATGGGCGAGTGACTGGATCCAAATAACTGTGGAGCTGACACCCGTCCACACGGGAGGAGAGGCCTCTTGTTCTGAGAACGTCCCATTGTCCACCTTGTTAATCAAGAGCCTTAACAGCGCATTCGTTGTATCGCTCGCTTGGGGACTCAGACTCGGCTGCATGTTGACAAGGAAGGCAGAACTGACGGAGGAGAAAGACCTGCCTGAAGGGTGAAAGGGTGCTTCGATTGAGTGCAGGTAGAAGAAATTATGGAGGGAAGACACATGAATATGAGGAGCGCCTCCAAGTCACGATTATGCCTGTCGATGAACTCGTCGTCATGCTCTGAGGCCACATCCTTTTCAGCGCGTGGAGTCTTCGGGACCTTGCATTGCGTCGAGAATAAGTCGAGGAGTGGTTTCAGGTCTGGAGATACATGCGGATAACGTTCTCGAATAGGCAGAAATGTGCACGTACTGGGCAGTAGTTTGCGACTTGATTTCCTCTGCTTCCCAGTCCCACACACAACAGGTCTCGAAGTTGTATTCGAACGACACCAGGTCCACCCACCCCACCTGCTCCAGAGGGCGCGGCGGCACGAGATGCACGCCCTGCTTTACATCTCTAAAGGGCAGGGCAAAAGTCAGCGTACAGAATAATAAATATGGGGGCAGCAATGCCGGGGAGAGGCACGTGGATAAAAGTGGCAGAAGTAAATATGATTGATGTACTGTCCTTGACACTTTAAAATGTATAGTAATGGAGTCCAACAAAAAAAACAGCACAACGAAGGAAATATGAGAGCTCTTCTGGATCGTCGGTTCACGTAGATACTCCTTGCTCTGTGCAATCGTACACATATACGACACGACATATGAGTACCGCGTGCCTTGTGAGATCGGAGGTCCTGACAGCGGCGCGAGCGCAGATGCAGAAACATCTTTCGGAGGCAATCAGTAGAGTTGGAGGAGTTCGGAGCAGGCATGGGCACCCGTGGCGTGATGCGCGTCGTGCGTTTCACCGAGTGGAAAGCCGTACGCGTGATGGCCCGCCATTCGTGCGCGAACGACTGGGGGGTGGGATGAACGGCGGGGTGCATCATATGGCATGTAATGTGTATATATTGTTCTCTCCATGGCTTTTCAGCCGTCTGTGTACAGTCAGGCGGATGAGACAAAGTTGTCGTGGTGCAAACAATTGGGACCGTGTGACTGGTTGATATGAAGATGGGTGCGAAGCTGAGAGCTGTAGATGCATCGCACCCCGTCCTTTCCTCTGTCACCCCTAGCACTCATGGCTCATATCCTAATCGCCGTCGCCTCAACGTCGACGGGTGGCTGTACATTCCTCTGCCTTATGATCAGAGCGCACTAGTTTAGAAGGGGCTAATTCAGGAAAAGACGTGTGCTTGCATTTTCGCGGTCGAGATGATGGAGAATGTAGGTATGTTGAGGCGTGGACGGAATTGGGAAGATATTGATAGGCATGGAACGAGATGGTAGCCTACGGGAAGCACCCAGCCGTAACAATGCCGGCTTGTATTGTTGAAAGTCTGTGTATACTGATGGAACATAAAATAAGAGATCGCTTAGGCCTAGCCGGCGGTCCTTGATGACGCGACAGATAGAGTCGTCAAGCGTGTGGCAGGTTGAGAGGATAGGGTGTTGTCTATAGAGTCGCTACTATGACAACAATTAGGAGAGAGGTGCGCTACTTTCCGAGCTGATCGAAATAGTGGAGACTGAACCCCTAGCGTGTTCGAACGTCAGCAGCCAAGGGTTACTGCGATACACCCAAGACTCCCCTCTATAACTCAGTTCCAAATTCATCATCAACTAAACACCAGATCTTGCGGACGCGTCTAGGAACTAAAATGCAATGGTAGGCAGCGAGGGGAGACATGCGATGCGAGGGGGGACGGCACAGAAGGGACGGCACTGAGGACGTCGAATAGATGGATGTAACAGAGCGCCAGTAAGCATGTACGAGCTGTATCCAGGACCTATGGTCATTGCGGACCATCAAGCATCACGTGCGGCCTATGAGACTGGAGAGTAAGCGTGCAATCGCTTCAGAGGAGTATGGGGGAGACGACTCGCGGAGAAGATGCTTAGGCCACTCTGGATGGACCAAAGGGAAAAACACCCGAAAAGGTTTCTACACGTTGAATGACCACCAATGAGGCAACAGCTTGAAGACTCTTAGGTCACATGCAAATATAACGCATTGTGGAATTTCATATATAGCGATTTCTGTCATCTCTCGTCACGAAATCAGTCCATCCACTACTCCTAGTCCTCCCACCTACAGTATCGATGAGAACCTATAACATAGAAATGGGATTCGTCATACCTGGTGAAGATAAACTGCCTGCGCTGCTCTACGCATTCAGAAAACACAATGGCGACTGATGAGGCGGAAGAGCTGTCGGAATATATCGAAGAGGTGATTTCTGAGATACGTAAAATGCAGCCCGACTAGGATTTCCACTTCGAGTTCGCGGCGGGATATCGACGATCTTCAACGCCCTACTGTGTTTGCATTACCATAACAAAGGCAGGACTTGTCCAATGAAGCGCCCAGTCATTCGAAATGTAAAGGCTTGTGAATGGATCATGGCTGAGCGCAGTTCATGCGTCAAGTCTGCTCATCTCTGCTTTCAAGCGGCTCAGTATGCATGGCGCCTGAACCTGCATTGGTGGTGGAATATATTGCAATTGAAGGCGAAATCCAAAAGTTGTAGGCACTTCACCTTAGAGATACTGGGATCAAAGTGGTGGAGCGATGGGTTCTGATGACTACCGTGTGATAAATTCAACACGGTCACAATCACAATCCGTTCAGGTCTGAGACAGCTTGTATGTCTATCCTCATCAATAACTTGGTGACGATTACTTTCCAAAGCAAATGCTTTGATGTATCTATATAAGCACATGGCACAAGATGCTTTCATCGTTCAACTAGGCCTATCGGCCTTGCGTGGAGACTCTGGAGAAGAATAACTATCTTCAGACGTTTTCATGCATAATCTTACGACAGCCACCACACACCTGCTGTCATTTCAAAAGTCCACAAGGCCCTGTTGGCGCTAACCAAGCGCTGGTTACGTAACACAACTGGGAGATTCCGAAATACAACTGACGCGTCTCTATAACGCTGCCTTTTACCACCTACGTGCACTATGGGGGACGATATCGTTCTTCCCATTCCTAACCTTGACCTCCCACAATATGCATTCACGCTCTCCATATCTACGCTGATGCATCTCCATGACGTAGCTCGCACAGAGTTGCTCAAGGGCATTCAGAAAGACCGTATGTATATTGAATTTGAACCCAAGTTCGTTATTTGACACATATGTATAATCGCGTGTAGAGATGGCCCCGTATTACCGCTACATAACCTCCATTTCGGACCCGTCTACGTCCACTTCGCCGCCCACGAACACCACTTCACCACTTGCATTCGATGCTCGCTTGTACGAGGAGATGGCAGCTCAGAATAAAGAAGAGCTTGAACGGCTCGATGCGCGTCTTGCAGAGGCCGAGAAGACAGAAGGCGAGAGTGAAATTGCAGATGCGCTTAGAGCTAGGGCGACATACTTGACTAGAATCGGGGACAAGGTACGTGATATATATTCATGTTATCCTTCTCGTTCGATGGATTTTCTCATCCTGGGTGCCTCTTTTCCAAGGAGAATGCGTTGTCAGCACTTGCTCTGGCACTGGAGAAAACACCTGGTTTAGGGTCGAAAATTGACCTCGTCTTAACCCTCGTACGGGTAGGCTTCTTTTTCTCTGATGAACAGCTTATCAAGGACAATCTTACAAAAGCTGATGAGTAATATCACACCCTATTTCCTTACTGTGTACACTCTAATAATTATTCTCAACAGACTCATCGAGAAAGGTGGGGATTGGGACCGTCGGAATCGACTGAAAGTATACCAGGCTCTTCATACGTTATCTATTCGGTGTGGTCTACTGGCTTGCGTTTATTTTGACAGTTCTGACACTCTCCTGTAATCTGTAGGCAATTCCACCGTGCTACACCTCTCCTCTTGGATTCCTTGTCCACATTTACAGCGACAGAACTTTTACCATATGAAAAACTTGTTCTATACGCAGTAGTCGCTGGCACCTTATCTCTTGGCAGGGTCGAGATGAAGAAAAAAGTATGTTATCTTCCTTCCATGAGCAACTATGGAGCAATTCTTCGCGATTCCCAGTCGCCGTCTTTTTCCGCCTTGGTCTTCATGCAATGTATTGACTTTCTGTTCATAGATTCTGCAGTCTCCTGAAGTGAACTCAGTACTACATGAAATTAAGGACCTATCGGACTTTTCGAAATCATTATACGAATGTCACTATGACAAGTTTTTCGTTGCCCTGGGTGAGCTCGTCCTCTTATAGTGGCCGGTTTCTCCACCATACTCACACAGGGTATTAATCATTAGCATCACTTGAGCAAACCCATCTACTTCCTTCCCAGATTCTGCGACCGCATGCCCGATGGTATGTGCGAGAGATGCGGATCCGCGCTTATGCGCAGCTCCTGGAGAGCTACAGCTCTTTGACATTGAAGAGCATGGGTGCTGCGTTCGGCGTGAACGAAGCGTTTGTTGACAAGTGCGTGCATGCTCGACCAAGGGCATAATGTACATTTCCTTGATCTGATATTGCATCATGCAGCGACCTATCGCATTTCATTTCGTCCGGTCGTCTTAACTGCTCCATTGACCAGGTGCATGGCATTGTCGAGACAACCCGTGCGTCCACGAAGGCAGCACAATATGAGACGGTGATCAAGCGTGGAGATGTGTTATTAGCCAGTTTGCAAAGGCTGAGTAAAGTGCTGTATTAGAATTGTTGAGACGAAAGACGATAATTCGAGGGTGTGAGATAACTCATTTGTTATGGAGTTTCTAGATCTAAGTCTTTCTGAGCTGCATTGCGCACAGCACGCGTCCGGTGAGGCTCAAAAGCCTTGTTTTGTGGTCAGACAATGTAAAACTTCCTCTTCTGGACATTTGTGGGAACAATGTGTAATTCTCGAAAGAGACGACAAATTGCCACTCGGACTTGTTCATGTTTTCTGATGCTGGCGTGGTAGAAATTTGTATTGGACAGGGCGAAATGGTGTTTGCTCTTGACCCTGCATTCATCAACATTGGAGCAGTTGGAAATACAATCGGTGATCATGTAAAACATACATCGGAACAGCATGGACTCAAGTACGGCCACCACCAAAAAAAAAAAAAACAGCTCTGAAACCTAAATACAAGGTGAATATGTAATTCAAATAAGAACAGATGAAGAAACGTGAAGAGTAAACGTCTCTCATGAAGTCTCTAAGAAACCTATCAGCCACCCTTTGCTTTCTGGCTGTCTTCAAGGTCACTACAAATTGAATAAATTACATATGCTCTTCGACAAGCTGGAGATAGAAATCATTTCATCCTCGTGGGCAAGAGTCACTGGTCGTGCATATTCAAGTCAAAAAGTAGTAAGCATACGTCATATGGGGCATGTGTGGCTTGGAGAGGTATGGAAATCGGTGAGTATATGAAGGTGGTCTTGCGAATCAGGGTTGCAGGGACGGGTAGTATACACTGAAGCTGCGCGCGTCTAGCTGCTGGACGTCGGTCATTGATGTGCCCATAACTTTACCATGGGGTTCCCGGGGAGCGCACGTAGAGTTGAAGGCCGTGGTGAGATGCGAACGGAACTTAGGGAAGAGACCTCAAGACGAACCATGGATGCATATGCTATCTAGCGCTGCAGGGCATAGAGAAGCAAGCTATGAGAAAACATTCATGGATAGAAGGGAGGAAGATTAGCGGAATGTTTTAGCTCCAAGCTGGTGTGCCGACGGCGGAAGTCAGGATTAGCGGGCATGCTCGGAGTCAGCGCCTCAGCAGCATCACGTGCCCGCGCCAAAGCCGTAAGGCTGTTCCTTGGACCCTCTGGCCTAAGGCATGCCTGGCGCCTTGCTTGCCCTAGCCCTTTCTCCTCCTCCACACAGTTCTCAAAAGTCAAAGCCATGCATTTCTCTCTGGGATTTGCTGCCGTCGTAGCTACAGGACTATGTTTTGGATGGCGGGTAGACGCACAGGTGAGCAGGCCCGGTTTGGTCGGCAGGAAGCTTCATTTTGATGATGGATCACCGGTTGCGAGCAGACCACGACTGCTATCTGTACTACGGACTCTTGGGTAGGCATTCTTCATAAAGTGCTTGATCTGTCGCTCATAGTGCATGTATCATCCTGTCAGACTTCTAATCACAATAACCAGTCCCCTTGTGCAGGCACGTCTCTTATCTGACCTCTTCAAAGAGAAGCACATTTAACACCCTACGCAGTTGCCTCCGCACTACAAGCCGTATGCAACGGTGGCAGTACGTTTAGATTTCAGACATAAATAAGTCATTCTTTGTTGACCAACGTTTCCACGTCATGCAGAGTGGACCATTGACCCCCTTTCGCCAGGCTCACAGTACAGTGGGCCTTTGGCGCATGAATCAAACCCGTGCCAATGCAGTACTGTGGTGTTTTCCTTAGTAGCCGCGTGTGGAGCATGCCAGGGTGGGAGCGTAGCAACGTGCGTCTGAACCCCAATGTGTCTCCCCTTCACGCTCACATGTTGCCTTGAATCCAGCTGGCCGTTGTGGAAAACAAATTGCTCGCAGACTGATATATCCATTTCATCGTGAGTCTCGAAAGTGATCTTGCCATTTGTGATGCTCATTTCTGCACGATGGGCTGAATAGATACCCCCTTGACATCCCGTCAGGGATTTCCATTCCCTCATGGGCATACCTCAACATTACGGTGCGATCTCATTTCCCCTTTTTTTTTTGCCGTGCGCAAGCCAGCTGAAGCAGCCCTTCTATTCCTACAGGGCTCAGGTATTTGGGATCCCACCGCTGCGCTCAACAACCACAACTCCGGCGCACCCGACTCTTCCGCCGTATCCGCCACCGCCTCTTCCACAAGTGACAGCACCTCTACCTCCACTAGCACCCCATCCTCAAGTGCGAGTTCCAAAGCAGGCCCGATCGCCGGCGGCGTTGTGGGTGGCGTGGTCGGTGTTGCGCTCATTGGCATGGCCGCGTTTGTCTTTATACGCCGTCGGAGGAATGCAATGACTACGCCGGCCAGTGCGCAGTTTGTGGGCGGCCGTGCGCGGCGAGAAAAGGTCGATCTGACAGGCCATTCGTCTTCGTATGGTGGGCTTGAGACGCCGGCTCTTCCGATGCAGAGTGAACCTCCAAGGCTTTATGTGCGTCTTCCCGAGAGTTTTCTTCTTCTTTCTAATATCGACACGCACACACTATAGGACCCCTCCGATCCATCCACGTTCCCATCGTCGCCAACACCGTCCTTACCTGGATATACCAACTCGACAAGTCCCGTACCCTCCGCACCCTACAGCCAGACCTCTGGGCCCTTCAGCACAGTCTCTGGACCGCTCAGTCCGCTGTTGTACAGCCATGGACATAACCAGGGACCTATCAGCCAGGGGCATTTGCACCAAGCAAGTCAGGGTGGGTATACCGGGGTGCCCGAAGTCTGAGCACGGCTGTAGAACAAGCCAAGCGTTGGCAGGGCGTACGATGATGATGACCACACGCCTTTTTGACTGACGTTTTATTTAATTATTATGTTTCGCGACGATGATGGCTTTTCACTCTCTTTGCATGTGCCATCACCTGAACCCCCGGCGTTCGTGTTACTCGGCTTCACCCATGTTGTCAACGTCTTGATGTAGTTCTTTTTTTTTGCGGGATGGTTCCTACAAAGGACAGTTTTGTATTACGTGCTCGACGTGGTCTGCTTACAGCGTCGAGCCCAATGCATACACCAGAGGCAACAATATATGATATAATTGCGTTGTGACGCTGGACCATCATCAGACATGATCTGGGCTCCCGGCTCAGCTTGCTTAAAAGTCAGTCACAGTGCGATTACCCAATCCGAGTATCGCAGGATTAGCACACGCATTGCCGGAGAGGTGGGATCAACAGATCCACCGCAAATCAATCATTTTGAGCCAGGAGACGTTGCTACAAGCGCTAATATGAATGTACCACAGAGGCCTAATCCCAATATTGAATGCAAGGGCGGATAGGACCCCTGTGGCGCAACATATCAGCGCTTGGAGCTAGAAATACAAAGATACAAGACACAGGACACAAGACAAAAAACACAAGATACAAGATACAAGATACAACAGAGACCCAAAACAACAGAGACCCAAAATACAAGAAATACACCACCATCTTGCGTCAAAAACAGCACATCCGTCATTGTCGCCCGAGACATTTCTCTCGTCCACCCCAATAAATCAACCCCATGCACGTGATTGCTCTCGGGGGAATTGATTGACATGGGCTTCGATGATATCCATCTCTAGAAGACCCTGCATCACAAATCAGATCAAGCCTTCAAAAACACTTGATTGAAATATTCCAACCTTGAAACCATCCCTTAGCCGCCCACGTCTTATAAGCGACTTGGCCGCATCAAGATCGTAGTTTAACAAGTCCAGATACGCTGTGCAAGCGCAAGTACGCCCCTCCTCCTGGCGGGTAGATCTATCGACATCGTGTTTCGAACACACAATGCAACCCGGGTTTGAGTTGTTGGAGCAGACCGTTAGAAGGAATGTCACCGCTGCCTTCACGTAGCACGGTCTTGCCGCAGGCATCACTCGGTCCAGAGGTTTCAAGAGAGCTACCAGCTTCTTAATTGGAAGCGCTTTGCTCACTACCTTCTTGGACGTCAAGCGGGAAAGCAATTTGCCGAGGAATAACACCGACTTCGGCTCACGTATCTACGACAAGCATAAACATCAGTTTTGTGGTGATTGGTCTCAAGGTGATTAATATATACGCACCTCGCGAGCTGAACTCTCAACGAATAGAGACACAAAGGACCGTAGCTTCCCGTGTATGAAACTCAGAGCCGCACTTCTCACAGTCTGCCATGCAGGTGCCCAAGAACTGACAATCTCACCCTTCATCGAGGGACTGAAGTACGCCACAAGAAAGTTGACACGTTTGGCCACCAGACATGCCGAGCTCAGCGTTTTTTTGTGGTTATCCAGCACAGCGTCCATCAGCGTCCTAAGGGTATGCTGTGCCTTGCGCGCAACATTTGGCAGGTCTTGAAGGTATAATATAAACTTGAAAATCGGGGCCAATTTTTCCGGAAATGCGATTTCTGGCTGTTGGAAGGTGAGCTCGCGAATCTAGAAAGTGAGCCATGCACACCATTTCTGCAATCCGTCTAAACTCCTGTCGAATCCTTGTCACCAAGCTATGCGATGTGAATTCGATCCATTCCATGGCTGTAGTTGACGTTCTAAGGCCAGAGGAGACAATGTGCTCATCTTGCCAGAAGCGGAAAATGAAAGAAAGCAGCCTTGTAACAGCATCTGCATCATCTGTAGTCACCACATGACCGAAAATAGCTTCCACGAGGGTGAGGATGTTCTGCTGGGTCGGATCACAGAGCATCGGTGTGATTTCGCTGCACACGTCGCCGACAGTTGCCAGTGACAATCGGTCAAGCACGTCAGGAGAAAGCTGTGGCGGTGGGGAAATTTCCAAGAAATTTGGCCCAACACCTGCTCGAATAGGTCTTGGTGCCCGTATGTGGCGGCGCGCATCATCATTCATGAATACAGCAGTGCTATAGTCCTGTTGACTAGAGATGAGAGAGCTGTCTGGCGATGGGAGTGGCGTCTCGTGGACTAGCCCAAATGGCCCTGCTCCAGGATTCGAATGGTTGTGACTGTGATCCCATTGCTCCACGACGCAAGACCGATGATAGCCAGAAGCATCAGAGCAAGCGTAGTTCGAACTCAAACTGCCAGATCTGTCTGACATATCAGAGTCTGCAACATTCACAAAGGGCGCTAGATTTGATGGGTGACCAGCTGCAGCTGAGCCATTTGGGTCCAGAAAAGGTAAGGGCGAGATGCTGAACGGTCGGAATAACTGGTGTTTGGATGGTATCAATTGGTTCGATTCGGCCACGAGAGGTGCATTGGCAGACAAGCCCGAAGAACACGGTCCGCTGTAAAGCGAGGATTCAGCACACGATGGCTCTGGAACCTGAGGCTCTCCGGTTTGTGGGTGATCACTATCGGCCTGGCATCTAGCGTCAGAGATGGCCTTTTCTAGTCCTTGCCAAGTCAAATCATCGTCATCAAGAAGGAAGGATGTGTTCTGAGCTTGAAGGGAATCCATAGCTACAGAAGATGAGCTCTGAGAGTCGCGAATCAGAAAGCTTGGAGTTGGCAAGAGCGACGGTGAGGGGGCGGTAAGCCAGGGTGGACTGGGCCGCAATTGCCTAGGAATATCTGTCACGATGTAAGATTTAGGGAAGAGTTAATGCTCGCAGTTATCATGAGCGTACCATGATTGGAATGGTTATCAATATCAAAGACAGGAGATGCAACGGCAACAGCAGGTAAGGGCACAGTATCGAGATGCACTCCTTGTTTACTGGGTTCAAAACCAGGAAGCGTAGAAATTGGCTGATATGTTGTGTCGCATTCCTGCAAAAATTCCGCGGCGTTGATTCCTGGAGAACCGGGGTCTTGTTGAAACACAGAGTGGTATTGATAGTGTTGGTAGTTTGTCTCTGAAGATCCAACAGAGGATAGACAACCGTGATGAGGCGGTAGACGTGAAAGGATGTTCTGCGGCGTGATAGGTGCAGACGGTTGTCCAGACCCTTCATCTTCAGTAACAGGCAAATGAGATGACAAAGAAATGTCCATGTTGCCACTGAACGCCTTGCAAGTTTCATGTTCTCGTCCCATGATATGCTGATCTTTTGTCCAGGGTCTCGTGGCTCCACCAGCTGGTGGTGGTATATTATCCACGGGGGAACCTTGAGAAGATGAAGATTCATGACCGTCATCACAGTTGACACAGCATATCTTTCCAAGGGACTGCAAGATGAAGTGACAGGTGGCATTTACCAAATTAGAGACACGGGACCTAGATGGAAAACAAAGCAACGCACAATTGCATAAGAACGAAGAATTCCTTCGAGTGCAGTCAGATACTGCCTAACGTTTGAATGTTCAAACGACTGAAGAGTGGTAACGGCGTCGGAGGTTAACGACTGCAACATGTATAACACCAATCCTTTTGGGTCCCTGTTCATTGTGAAAGTTTTCACGAGGTCGACAGGAGAGGACTCGCTGATGAGTGTGCGAGGAAGAGTCTTGGCCTGTTGTCCACTCATAGGTACTGTCGATGGCCAACCGAGAACGTTTGTGGCAGTGGCGTAAGAAGTAGCGCAGTTGAGGGAATTCATGATGAAAGATATCTCAGTCTGTGAAGAGCAAGCTAAACGAGAAGAGCAGGTTCAAATGCAATGACTTGGACTGAGTGGTGGTTAGGGGAGAAGTTGCGCTCGAGTGGCAAGCGAGGGCAGAAGTTTTATAGATTGTCTTTGTTTGGACAGTTTTAGGCCACGAGGACCGTGGGAAACGGGTGGCCCCAGACGTAATGGCTCGGCTAAGGGTGGAACGTGCCCCCCCAACTTCACATAGTCGAACAAAAAGGGATGAGTTCACAATCACAAACACCAGCATATTAGACCTATCTGGCCTTGTAAAGGAAACGGACGTCTTGCCTCTTGACTCAACGCTCAGAGAATTGCTGATCTCCTGAAGTAACCAGAAATGAAGAGGGGGATTGGGTTGCTTCAAACGTCATAAAACCGGGTGAAAAGAGGCCTTCGCGTCGTCCTGGGATTATCATGGTTTCCTCGTGGGCGGAGAAGAGACCGTAAGCAATGCGCATTGACATTGGCTCCTAGTATGATCCAAATGTGGCCGAGAACTCTTGACAATAGGCCAAAGTGCAGTGGCAGCTGAGTATCCGTGAGATTACAAGATGTTCCACAGCAGATATCGGCTTCGGGTTGCATTGACCGTTTCGGTGTCCAAACCTGAGCTCCGCTTGAATTTGTCCCTCCAGTGTACATTAATTTAGTCGAACCGTGAACGGCTCTGCTATAGCAATGATATCTGAAGTTGTTGTTGTCAGAACGACGATGCAGGGTCACTAGACGAGAGTGGATATGGGAATACGAAGGTGGACAAAAGGTTTATCTGACTCGTCAAATTGAGAGTCCACCCGGTTTATTATTAGAATAGCTGGCTTGTATAAAGGCAGGTAGATTCCTGCTGCTATGGACGTCGAATTAAGCTCTCTAAATTCACTTCGACTGATAGTTTTTACCGATCAAGACACAGATATACAGTATTAATAGTATCAAGTCAGCCTCACAGACATTCTCTGTTGAGTCGCCGAATTATGAGCGGGGATTCTATCTCGAATTCGGAGGCTTGTCCGCTCCCAATTTCCAGCCTCAGCCCCAGCTTGATAGACGATCCTTCTGCAAGCCAAATGCTGTAACCGTCTCAGGCGAGGTCATTTCTTGCCCTCACAACGGAAGCTGGAAGCACCTAATTGGTGTGTAACTGGTGTAAGTCCGAATTCTTTTGCAGCTTGCATACAAAAGTCTTTTTCAGATACAGGGAGGACATAGGGATATCATGTACAGGGTCAGCAGGTTACCGGGCAATATGACATGAGGCTCCAGGGCATCTTGGTAAGGCGAATTCCGCAGATCGACGACGCGCCGTTGCTAATGTACTGGTACTCTTTCCTTGTTGTGTTGTGATATCATACTTGAAGTGACAATTCTTAGAGGCTGGAGAGGATTTGCGAAGTTTTCTTGATGCTTACCAAATTTTGAGTTAACCTTTGCACTGAACGATTGATTGCCGACGGTGTAAAACATGTCATTGCACCCTTGGCCGGAGAGTCTATATATATGCTGCCCAACCTGATTAACGAATCGACTCAGTCGTATAGGTAGATGGGTTTCCTGACCCTTGATAACTGGCTTAGATATTCTTTGACTAATGGACTAGGCTAAGCGACGCTTTACTTTCGACAGATAGGCACAATCTAGATACGACAGTAATGTAGTACTCCGTAATTTAAACGAACCGTCCTGTATAAAGGTGATTTCTCCAGCCAACGGCTTTCAACAGGAGGCCGTCATGGGCGAGACTCCAGCTCAAGATCTCATGGAAATGTAAGATGTCAGACAACTTGAAACATTATACTTTCGTTTGTCAACATTGCTATCTCTTCCAGAGTCCTCTCCTTGGCCGCCCATATGTGTGCACTGAGTAGATTCGATGCCTACTCCTCGATGACCCGTGACTAATATGCTTGCCACATAGCTCTCTTTTCATATGATTATGTCCTTGGACTTTCGCGTGAGATTGAATTCATGTGGCAGGGGAAACTCCACTGGGCGAGATGCTTCTATTTTATCATTCGTTACCTTCCTATTGTCAATTTGATTTACAACATTACGGCTCTCCGCACGGTTAAAAGACAATCAACGGTCTGTTTTTGCGATTATATAACACAAGTTGTCGAGCTAATAGAATGTACTTAGTACGTTCAAGGTTTCCTTGCAATCATGGTTGGCTTAGAACAGCTTGATAGCTGCGAGTTTTGGCTGCACTGTGTGGATGTCACAAATATACTGGCCTTGGCAACCGTCACATGTACGCAACCGTTGGTATGAACTTCAACCGTCACAACTGATCAGACTTCCTTCAGCCACTCAGGTTATTCAGACATACGCCATGTATAATAAAAATCGATTTGTCTTGGCGGCACTGAGCTGTCTAGGCCTGGCTACAATCACTCTTGACTGCGTTGGTTTTCGCTGCCTGTCTATTGATAATATATTGACATCTCGCAGTTTGAAGCAGCTGGTGATACTTGCGGTCTTGATTCACTAGACGCGCGACCTCTGTCAGCATTTGTCTGTCAATCAATTTGTGCTGTATGCTGACCTTTCATTATAGGAGTCTGTAGCCCTATTTACCTTGGTCGAGTTTCGCCCCTCTAATGTCGAATTCACAGGACGAATGATTCTTCTTGCAACCTTGGCAGCCTTTTCGAGCACAGTCCTTTTGTTAACTGTGCACAAACTTGTCATTATTCTACGACAAAAGAAGCGGCTCCAACAGGTAGCTAGAGACAATCTGACCTGTGTCATCACATTGGAGTGCAAGTACCTCTCTAATGGTTGTTTGAATTACTAACCACTGATGCATCGGGATACATCTCAGGTTTAAATATGTTGTTCGTCCAACGCCCATATGTTCGAGCAGAAGAGCCCACTTGACCTTGTAGTGCCGTTGCCGCTTTGCGACTTGTCAACATATTCTTTTATGGGGTAGGGCCCTTTTCGTTGTCATCCTAGTAGTTTCACTGAGTTCTTTTTACCAAAGCTTGCACCAGTAAGGAATCTCAAATCCTCCTCCTGTGTTTGGGACTGAAGACTCTTCAGGACGCTTTCAGACTCGTCATGAACCCTTTCCTACTACCGTATGCACCATTTTAGATCATCACCATTATCCATGCCAACATGATTGCTGCACTAGTCTCACAGCGGTGTTCATCTCGCACTTTCTCTTGAACTTACGCGCTGTGATTAGGGCACCTGTCCCCACCGCAGCTGCCACGGGCTCTCCGGTGCTGACCACCTTGTCCATAGATATGAGAAATGGCGCCAGCACGCCCCCCGGGATTTGAGACGGAGGTTGTCAGGGCGTGTAAGCGGTCCCTATCGGTGGCAAATGTTCAAATGCTCGTTGAATGCACTCTAAGGGGGGCGCATAAGCGCTACCGTGATAGGAACCCTGCCCTGGGAAGGGGAGGGTTACAGCGCGATGATGTCGGGACCACATCCAGATAGTTTTGGAGACCGCATCAATGGATCTAACGTGATGTTTGCCTTTGTCGCCTAGGTCTTTGCATGTACGCTCGACGAGATATTTTCTTGATACGGAGATCATTATAAACGCGAAACATGTAAGGCTGGGATATTATCACCAACACACGGCAAAACCATTCCCGTTTTCTTGAATCGTCACCACTCTGCTCACTTCTTCGCATTTCTCTTCGCCATGCTTTTTTCACTTCTAACCCTGCCTTTATGGACCACCTTCGCACTCCTATCACTCTTGCTCTTTTTCAGCTGGGTCCTCTCCCTTCTTCTCTCTTTAGTACCTTGCGCTTTCTGTAAGCCCTCTTTAATTTTCTTCTTCGCCAGTCGCCGTTTGATGCGATCCGCATTTGCTGCCTTGGCCGCCTTGCGCTCGTCCTTAGAGAGGCCTGCAAGCTTCTCTCCCAGGGACGGATCGCCCTTCGGCAGCGGTACAGTGGACGCGGTTGTTGCTGATTGCTTTGGACGTGGGGGAGCGACGGACATGGTTCTGTGTTCGGTTGGTGAGCCAATAGACCTGAGGACAGCCTTGCAGCGTTGTACGCGTAACTTGCGCTTGGCAAACTTGAGCTTCGCAAGCTCTAGCCCCAGGATTTCATCCACGCAATCACGGTCCTGCAACAACAATCATAGGTATTGTAAGCCGCAAGAACTTTAATCTTACTGGAGTATACATGTAAAGCAAAGCTCACCAAGAAACGGACGTACGCGAACCCCTTTCCGAGCTGCGAATCGCGATCACGTACGATGCGCACACTACGGACCCACCCCCTGCGCTTCTCCCTTGGGATCTGCATACCTCCTGTACCATCATTCTCGCTGCCATCTTCACCTTCCTCTGGTGGAGACCCTCGCTCTTGGCTGACGACACCTTCAAACCACACACGCAAATCTTCCTCCTTAGCAGCAAAGTCGAGGTTGCCCACAAACAAAGTCGCACGGGGGTCATCCAAACCTCCCATGTCGTTGCCGACAGTCAATTCCCCGCTGCCTGCACGCCACTGCCCCACGCGATCGACGCGGATTGTTCTATCCATAAATAACGTCCCATCGCACCGCTCAACTGCTAGTCGTGCTGCCTCAAAAGGATAAAGTTGTGTTACCATGCCCGCTGGCGTTTCGCTCCCCTGAGAAGCTTTGTCATAAGCAAAGACAATATACGCGTTTACGGTGTCCACTGCTTTATGAAATTTCCCTTTGATGAATGCAATGCGTTTTCGCTCTGTAGGAGACAGGTATGACGCCTTTTTGGTTTTGCCGTTCGAATCCTCACGTTCAGATGTTTCGTCGTCGTGATCTCGCAGCTCTTTCCCAGTGATCTTTATCTTCGTGCTTGCCGACTCACGCCATTGTGCGGCACGATCTTGTTGGCGTTGTTGTTTTGTAGATAAGGTGTCCTCCTTAGGGAGCGCAGTGGTAGCTGACGCGAAAGCGACGGAGCGGAATCTAATGGATTCGATTTTTGATCCATGTATAAGAGAGAGAAAGTGACGTTTCAACTGTTTTTGCAAGGACTGGAGGTGCACTACTGTCAGTAACTAGTGAGGGAACAAACATGCAGGCTACCTTTGACTTGACAACCGCAACGGGAACGTTTCCTACAAAAATAGTCCGCGCATCTCGCTGACCAGGCGACTCATCCGACGGAGCATATCTTACTTTCTTCTGAGCTTTAGAGCGGGTTTTTGATGGACCTAATTTACCATGAGTTTCATGAGGCGGTAGCGGCGCATTTTCATCATCTGTTCTGGAAGATGATTCTGATGCAGATGCATATGCTGTCTCTGGGGCTGCAACATATTTCTGGGTAGTGCGTCGGGAAAAATAGCTGTCCTCCAACCATGCATCATTGTCGGTGTCGTCTCCTGAGGCATCTTCTGTCTCAAACTCGGCGACAGTCGTCGGTCTTCTCCTTTTGGAAACTTTTGATACTCTGGGTTCAACAAGAACGGCGGAAGTAGTGACCGAGTGCTTCGAACCAGCTTGTTCCGGTCGCTTTCGCTTTAAAACAGGTTTGTGACTCGTTTTTGATGATGATGGATCTGAAGGTTCAGGATACGCTGTTTGAATAGGTGTCACAGCAGGGGGTGCGAGCTATATCGAACATTGGTTCATAACTTGCCTTGGTGTTGGGCTAGGGACTTACGTTAGAACGGAAAAGAGTGTCAAGTTCGTTATCGACAACTATAGATTGAGATGACTTTGAGCTCGATGTTTGGGAGCCATTGAGTAGCAACGATGCCAGGCTCATCCCGTCCCGAGTGCTGTCAAGAGAAAGGGGCCAAAATGCTGACTATCTCCCTTTATACCGGTCAACGAACACTTTCCTGTAGCCTAGGCTCGGCGCAAATCCGCTTCGTCTGAAGGGAAGGAAGAGACAACGGAGTTGAGCTGAGCTTGAACCGGGAAGGCGGCTTGGAACGAGCCTGGAGACTTGGTAGGAGTCTGACCGTGGCACCGACTCTTGCCTTCAGGTTGACCGCTCCTCTTTGGCGGAGCGTATGCAGCCATACAACAATTGCATTCACTACTAGGTTTTCTACATCACTCATCGTCCGCATGACCGCCGCAAAGACTACTGGACGAGGACGTGCTAAGGAGGAGATATTGGCGAAAAAGGCGCCGTCAAAATCAACCTCACAGAGTAAAGCCCCTGCTAAGGTGCCAAAGTCCAAGCAGAAAGACAAGCCTCGTGCAGAAGATTTCCCAGACCGTGTGCAGATAGATTGGAAAGTAGGGGCACATGTGTCTGCTGCTGGTGGAGTGGAGAACGCGATAGTAAATGCCGCGTCCATCGGGTTCGTTCTACAACTTTTGACTGATTTCCGTCCCTAAACACGTCTGGATCGTCAGAGCCAATTCTTTTGCGTTGTTTCTTAAATCACAACGTAAATGGACCTCTCCAAAACTGACAGAACGGTCCATAGAAGCCTTTAAGACGCGTCTACTCGAATTTGATTATGCTCCTGACCTTGTTCTCCCTCACGGCAGCTACTTGATCAATCTGGGCAACCCAGATGAGTGAGCCAAGTTTCTGAACGTTATTGAACCCTATGCGACTTGGCTCCATGATTTGTAGAGAAAAACGGGAGAAGTCATATGAGTGTTTTCTGGACGACTTGAAACGTTGCGAACAACTGGGACTGACACGCTATAACTTTCAGTTAGCATTCGTTTTCGTTTAGTAATACTTTGGTGATCATGTTCTCCATCCCACGCAGTCCTGGCTCCACAGTAGGTTCAGCAACGAAGAGTGAATCACTTGATCTCCTCGCATCGTGTCTCAACCGTGCACACAAAGAGACATCAACCGTCATGACTGTTATCGAGAATATGGTAACTCGCTCCCGATTTTTCATACCTTTTTATGTTAGGCTAACATCAGGGATAATTAGGCTGGAAGTGGGAATATTCTAGGGTCCAGGTTCGAGGAGATAGCGCAGGTCATCGACAAAATTGAAGATAAGTCGCGTGTCGGGGTATGCTTGGACACTTGTGGGTGCTTCTCGTTGTCCATTGGGTATTTTATCTTAAACCGTGTATTGTAGGCCATACATTTGCTGCCGTACGATCTAGCACTGCTCATCGATGGAAATATCAATAATGAACCATTAAACAGGGATATGACATTCGTTCTAAGGATGGCTTTGAGTGAGCAAAACATTACCATTTTCCTTCCTGCCTTGTCATTATTGACACCACCTCGTAGCGCCACACGTCAGTCCTGTTGCTCCCTATTTCATCCCTGACTACTTACTCGAAATCACTCCCGTGGTATACAGTGACGGAATTTGATCGTATAGTGGGACTGCAATACCTCCGAGGAATGCATCTCAACGACTCTAAGACACCGCTAGCTTCCAATAAGGATCGACATGAAAATATCGGCAGGTTCATCTGATCATTTTGCTTTCTCCTTCGACACGTTTGGTTTCACTGAACTATCAACCTAGAGGACACATTTTACTAGCTACTTTCGGTTATCTCGTGCTCGATCCTCGGTTGCGCAATATTCCGCTGATTCTGGAGACTCCAAACAACGACAATACTGACGTATGGAAGAAGGAGATTGAGGTATACATCAAAGAGACTAACTCGCTGTCAGCACTAATGAAACGTCAGGTCCTTAATTCATTGAACCTTCGGCCACCCGAAGACGAGGATGCACTACAACGACTCGCTGACGAGGTTGGCAAAGTTGCTAGCAATAATCTAAAAAACGATAAAGGCAAGAAAAAGAAACGGGATAGGTCCCCCGAAGATAGCAAAGGTCGTAAAAAAAAGAAAGGCGACCGCGATGAAAGTGACGAAGAGGACGACTCCTGATAGTTTCTTGCCGAACCTATGTGTCTGATGGCTGTTCAACAGGCACATTTGTCCTTCTATCTCACATTAAATATACTGTATTGAAGCGACAAGATGCGAATCTGCCAAAGTGAACCTTGGCAATCAAGCTGTGTAGATTTTGGGGAAAGGCAAGCATTACTCCACAGATCGTGGCAGAGAAACCAAACCTTCGTCAGAAAATCACATTAGTCCGTGAGTCGCATTGTCTCGAAGAGTTTTTTTTTTGGATCTTAAGCGTTCCCACTCCTTTCGGGGCCCCTCGTGACCTGTGTTTTCGCTTTATCTACCTAAGATAAGAGCTTTTTGTGATGTTGTCTCAATGACTCTAACGCTCTAACGCTCCAACGCAGAATGCGTACTGCAACGCATAAACAGGGTCCCGGATCCCTTATAATGTATGTTCGCTAGTTGGCGATCTGAGACGACGGGTTACTGAGTAAGCCTGACGAGCTAGGTATGGTTCTGATGTTTGTCGGTACAGCTGTTTCTCATACCCTGAAGCTTGTCATAAACACAATTGCCATTTGGACACATGTCACAAGACTGATCTGGTCGGGTATGTATTACGACTTTCATGCAATCATTAAACTCTAGTGCAGCTTATATATCCTCTCGAGAAATCTGACCTTATTGTTGAAGTGGGGAATGGCACTGATGGCATTGGACTGCTCCATAGCACACTTTCTATTAGCAATTCTGCAAATATGCTTCAGGCAATCAGCTTACCTTCCAAGGAAGTCTACTAATCGATCCCACCCTTTGCCAACCTCAATGATACTTTTCTATCGGTGATATCAACAAAAGGTGGAAACAAGAGGGGCTATTGTGGTCATCACACATCTCAGACCGGTGCGTCATAGCCGGCAATAGGGGCTTTTCCAGGCCATCACTAAACTTCTTGTTGATCTAAGATGAAGAGTAGAAGAGAACCCCGTGTAATTCCTTGCTTCAACAATGTTTGAACCTTTAGAGAGCATGGATGATTCTGATGATTCCCAACCATTGGACAAAGCAAACGGTGGCGATTTGTATACGAAGCGAACGACCGTGTTGACAGGTTTTTGGTTCAGTGAGGAGGTATACCCCTTGCTCGTATCCGATACAGGGACCGAAAGCCGTTACGGTCGCGTCGCCTTTGCCACGATCTACGGGAGGCCAGAGCCCTTGACGAGCAAGGGGTCGTGTATCGTGATGTTTGGATTTTGATCATGTTCACCTTCAAAATCTTTCATCCTCCCTTTTCATGTTTGGACTCAGCGACGCGGGCAAGACCACTAGCTTTTTTGATAGCTTTTTTTCATTCCCGTAGTGGCAAGACCTAAATTTGATACCACAATAAGATATTCAAGATGATGCATGATGGGATCATTTGGGATATGGAGGGAAAGAGGCTTTTCTCTCGAGGTACACCGAGATTGACGACTTGTGCTGTGGGAAGTGAGACAATTGAGATCAACCAGACTATTTAGAGTCCATATAGCACCTCAACTTCAGACTTTCGCCTGGAGTTCAAACGGACTTCATCTTTATCTTCATATCGCCACCTGGATAAAGTCTGCTTACACCTTCTTTGTAACATAAACGTATCAGGGTTCTCCGGGTGTTTTTGCTGTCAATGTTTGAAGCTTGAAGGTAGAAGGCCCCGGTGGTCACTTTAGGTCATAGTTAAAAGGTTTGTGTGAGTCAAACATTGGGACCATCTGGTCCATGAAATAGCTCTTATAATGTTTATTTGGGACGGCTGGCGATCACAGCAAGCCTTTTCTGACAACCTTGATCACAAGTAGGAACAGGCGTCCCTCGTTTCTATATGGATTTTCCATCATGATGATTCGTCAGACACAAAGGTACAAGCGTACCATCTCAAGGCTTTTTCTTTAGGGGTGTTGCACTGAAGTTTGTTTCTGCGTCAGCGTTAGTTTCAGCTCGCTGCTTGAGCCATTTCTCTCGTTTCCATCGCAATAGCTCGCCCAAAGTCTCCTCACGTGGTGGTGCCGTACGCGGGTTCGTCTCTGCCATATAGAATGCCAGCACGCCAGTAAATACGCCCAAAAGAGGGTCCAAGCTTCTATACAGATACCTATAAGGATTGAGAGATTGAAGAGCATCTGGCAATCGCTCACCGAGACAGCAGTGGCATGCTCTCGTTGCTTATTTTGAACTCCGCGTCAAAGCTTCTGACGGCAATCATCCGGCGCTCTGCGCTAGTTGCACCTTCCCAGGAGAACTCTATCAAACACTCGGACTGACAGTACAGAAATGGATTAGTTGTTAGTATATGACTTGTTACAGTACCCGCTTGACATCTTCCCTTTTAGAGAACTTCATGAAGCCCGATAATGCGCTACATGATTCTCATGACTACAACACTCGCAGGCCCACTAGCAATCACTTGAGGGGTTATTTATTTTTTCTTCCTCCGGGGCTCAAAGCTCAAGTTGGATGCTTAAAATAGTCGTTCGCGAGTCTGGGATGTCAACATCTTTACTCTGTTCTCTTCCTTTCAATGACATATCGGGACTTAATTATGACATTAGACTTGAGCAAATCCCTATCTGTTGCTTCTGTAACACAGACGCGGCGCTTGGTGGGACTATGGGAATCAGCCCCCTGACAACGACAGGATGGAACGCCGTGCTTTCTACTTTGTAGAGAGGAGGTACGAAAGCGAACGACCGTGTTTTTTTTTTTTTTTTCAGGATTATGATTGGGAATAAACTATTCTCTTTTACATTATGTAACTTCAGAGCCTGTCTGCGGAACAATTACCCTGACGGTACAACCGGGCCGGGTGGCGGCTACACTGGTACCCTCCTCTGAAGGCTTGCATTTCCATTACCCCCAAGCAGATGTAGCATGCTTTATTCAAGTTGAGGAATGGCTCGGAAAAATTCCATACCAAACACAAGCAGGGAAACTCAGCATACGATGGTTTATTTTTTTCCAGCATCGCTAGCGTCCCTCTCCGCCTTCGACAACTATGTGACTTTCAGGGTATGAGGTCACAGAATCCGTTCAGATTACCCAACAAGGCAATGTTTTTGCGGAATATATGATGGGAAGGGTTTCAGTGCCGGAGGTTGCTTACCTCCAAGGACAGCGATTTTGAGAGGCTAGTGCTGGTGGTCCTGAGAGCCTGGTCCAGAGGGTATCTGAAAATTGGTCTGTCCCAAGCAACTCGAAGCTTGTGACATAACACTCTTGGCTTGATACATCCGTGTAGGTGGCTCTTCACTATTTTTTTCTACCCTCAACCTGAAAGCTGTTCATAGTATGGAAAGAAAACGCCTACACATGATGCATGGCCTTACATCATTCCAGCCCATGGAAATTCTTCACTCCCCAGAGCCTTTGGATACAAACCGTGACTTCAACCTCCGTGTAGGTATATACCCCTCCGACGTCAGGTCCTTATCCCATATCCGCATACTAGATGCAAGGCCCGCCTTATGAACCCGCATCTAAACCATTAATTCCTTGAGACTCGTTTAAGTTTCCGTCTGCATCGTTCCTCCTGTCCTCCAGCGTATAGAACTCACTGTCAGTGGCATATAGCGCCTAATATGCCGATTGCATGTTACCCCGGCTAAGGAGTTGACAAGATTTCCAGCTCGTGTCCCCAGCCACAGTGGCAAAATTACTCTTTACTGTAATCTGCTGTTCAACACGGTACCACGCTGACGCCGAGATGATAACAAGCAGCAGGGCCGTGTATCAAGGCGAGGGGGAAGTGACCACCCTATCCTCCTAAGAGACAAGTGGTCATAACTAGTCTAAAATCGATCACTGGCTTGGGTTGCTTTTGTCATCCAGGAGCTATCTCGACTCCTCCAACATGGCTTGGGTCTCATCGTGGCAAGGGTATAGATCACTTTTTGTTCGCAGCGTCCATTTAGATGTCACCACTATCTTCACTACACACGTGACTCTGCTTGGCTACTGCAGGGTCTGTAGCCTTCTACAACAACCTGCAGTACTTCGACGTTGATCATGAGGCAAGAAAGTGTGGCATTTACCACAGGTGCGGCTGCACGTCCGAGTCATTACGAGATGCGTAGAAACAGAAAACTGCAGAAAGAAACGCTAAGGGCGCATAGTTGAACCATTGTTATGCATGAAATTCAAGGTACACCGACTGACTTTGAATAATTCGTGCGGAAACCTGGACTATTACTCCCGACCAGCGTCACCGGGAGAACCAGCAGTGATGCACGCGGAAGTAGGCTTGTTTGTTGCCTGGCTGAAGGTACGTCCATCTTTATGCTTGCCGATAAGTCAAGTGACATCCATACACATAAAACATCGGTCAACAGGACAGCATCCATGCATCCATGATCAATCCGATTGCGACGATAGATGAAAACTCATTTCCCCAATGGCAGCTCTATGCAAGACTTCGGAAACGTCGTTAAAACGTTTCTGCCTTCCGGGCCCGGGATCTCCATATGGCAGTTTGGCACAGTAGTGCCAAGGGTGTGGTCGAGAGCGGTTAGAATGCGATGTGGTGCATGACACTCGTTTCTTCTCTTGAGCCAGTATCATCACATGAGGTCGTCTACTTTCCCATTTCCGGCCCGTGACAGTGTTGGCTCTACTTTTGAGCCCACTTCCGGCCCGTGGCTTGATGTTGGCGGAGCTGCTGCATACTGGTGTGCGTGATGCGCATTGAGGCGCAATTCAATCAATCGACGTGTCATACCCCGAGACTTGGGTGAACATACAATAACCTGTTTTTGCTGCAACCTTTTGATCGGTTCAACTGTGATACTTGAGGGTGTCTGTGGGTGCAACTCCTAATTGAGTAGCAGTCTCGTGCAATATGAGTCACCAGCTCCTGCACACATTCATCAGTTGTCTCTTATAACCTCGCAAATCCCTACGATATCTCCAATTTGGACTTGGTACGCTCAGGACCTCCTCGCACGATTCCGTCGCCGCGACATGGAAAACGACCGTACTAAAGGCCCTCTTTTCAATGTGAACGCCAATGGGCAGCGAAGAGACTTCAATGGCATTGCATACTCACCGATGGTCGCAAGTGATGCCGATGAAATTTTGTTCGCGGGTGACTGCTTCGTTGCCGGGTCCTTGTAGAGGTGTGAGTTCATAGATTCACCAACCTCCGGCTCTGATTTATCTGTGGTCCCCATTAATTGATGGGGACCACAGATAAAGGTTGGTGAATCTACACTTCTACAAGACCCGGACGGCACCAAAGCGATCGAACTTCCCGAGTTTCCAGGGCCCCGCCCCCCCAAGGAAATATCACTATTTCCCGACGTATTCGCATATCCAGCAGAGGTCAAAAGAAACAAGAAAAGACCACTGTCAGCGGCTGATGACATAACTTTCTCCACAGATGGCACAGATACCTTTGTTTCCTTGAAGCCTGAGAAGAAGTTTCGCTGCCGCACCCTCACTATCAATGGGGATTACTTGTCAGTGCCTGAAGTTGTGCACCTTGCCCGCGTCGTGCACGAACATCACCACACATATGAGCTCCTGCAATACCAGTGTTACTAGTTTCCAGAGATGCATCACGGTAAAGAGGCTGATCGAGGACGCGGCCAAAAAGAAGGCCTTAGAGACATTGGATCAACAGTCAATCTCAAGCCCATACAAGGAAGGGATCCACCGGACAAAGCTCAAGGTTGGCTAATTCCAATTCGGACTGGAAGCCTATTATGTGAGGCGAGGTAAAGCAGACACTCCAAGATTTACGTGGAGTACCTGGCGGCTTGGGATGATATGAAGAAAACAATTGCCCTGCGCGTGGAGCGCAGAGAGACCGGGAAGAGAGCGGTGAGTTTCTGATCAGTGTTGTATGTTCAGACGCTGATTATTATATGGGGCTGGATCAAAAGCCACAAGAAGCTAAACAAGCTTTAGAGGAGGAAACGGAAAGGAGGATAGCTGCTGAACAAGAGATCAAGACCGCTGAAGAAAAGGTGAAGGTTGAGGTTCAGGTTGCTGAAGAGAAGGCGAAGGCTGAGGTTAAGGCTGTTGAAGAGACAGCCCGTAAACTTGCAGAAGAGTTTGATATGTTCAAACGGCAATACGCTCCTGGCCCTTCTGCCCATCGCACGTCTGCGACTCATGTTGCATCGTGAAGAGGACAACCCGCTGATGTCCAGCCGCCAAGGACATGCCCTTTCGAAGTTATGGCTTGTGCTACCATGTCTTACCTAGGATATCCGCTTGTTAAATGGTCTGTTACTTTCATGTTGTTGCCATTTGCTTTTCTCCTCGGGGTGGCTTTGTTGTAGATTGGAATGTCGGTAACCCATGTACCGCACTCATGCAATTCTCATAATCATCTTTATCTTGAACCGTGAGAGCTCGACATTGCGTCATAAGCCTGCGAGACCGCGTAGCTCTCACGTTGAGAAGACAGGAGGGGGGAGAGCAGGAGACTTGCAGGCCGATGGAATCTGCTAGAGCGAAGAGGGTGAATGGCAGAGTATTGTGGCATGTGACGACCTCTGAGAATGCACGCTGAGTTGATTTGCATAATGATGATTTGACATGTGAAGCACCGCCCCGACATTGTACCAAATGCAAGAGACCATAGCCAACCATAGGATTGACGGCAATGGAAGGTTAACGAGAAAGCTGTGTAAATGGCAATGGCGCAAAAAGACATTGGATGAGGGCTTTGAGCATGCGACAGTAGATGATACAACAGAACATTCAACATATTCTACACCTCAGGTCCATGGTCTACGGGTGAGAGGGTTGAGAAACATGCTGTCTCGAAAACACCTCTGCACATGTGCCCAAAAATCTTTGTGTAGTAGCTCATCGACACCCTACTAATATTCATCGATTCTCTACACAAGGTCGTGGTCGTGCCATGTCTTTCCGGCTCTGTGAACATCGCATGACATCATGCCGATTCCTCGCCGCAAAATGAACGTCTCCCCTCAGGTCGACCGTATCGAATCTCCTGCAGAATATACTAGACGGATCAGGGTCGGCGAGGCATTGGATACCGTTGTGACGCAATGTGGAGGAATATTGGGGGTTATATGGCAGTGTCGACTTGCATTAATCTCGCTTTTGTCATAATGCTGATTCTTATTGTTCCAACTTCGATAACAGGTGACCATCGGTAACTTCACTCGGATTTACAGACCACAAGCAAAAGAACTGGTGGTTTGAGACATCAGTAAGAGGCCAGACATGAGAATAGACTAGCCATACCTGGTGACGGCGTGAATGGGTCCAGTCCATTAGACATTTCTGCGGGACGCATCCAGGAACTCGGATATTTGTTTGCGTAGAAGTGGGAGGACCTCCTTCCAAAATGGGTCGTCTTGTATGCGTTGGGCTCCATCCCATTCACGTTGTGGATCTTCTTCGTCAAGTCGACTGCACACTTTTGCGACTAGCTCTATTAGATGATTTGTTGCCTCACTTTCGCCCCATCGTCTTTTTGCATATCGAACAAGTGATGGAAGAGCTGTGCGGCACTCCTTAGTGGAAATATCCCATATAAAGGTCCCACATCTCCCTCCAAAGCGGTTACGGTCGAACATGTAGCGCCAGGATCGTAGAATAAGTGGCCAAATTGAATCTGCTTGGACTGCGGCAGACAACGGGTCGTCTTCGCCCGCTGCATCAATGATTGCAAAAATGTGCGCCACAGGCACAGCATATTCGTCAAATTGGGTGAGTGTGGAGCAAGTAGAAGGAACGCTGAAGCCAATGCTTGTGAGAACTGTTTTCGAAGCGATTCATTGTCTTGACCCATCGAAGCCACTGTTGACCGAATGGCACATGCCGCATCCAGGGCTGCACGACGTGTACATTTCTTGCCCATGAAACGTATTAGCGTGTCAACGTAGCGACGGTTGCGGTCCGGGGCACTTGGCAAACCACGCAACTGCTCCAACAGCATGAAAGTGTCTCGAATTACCACATCATCTGTGCCTTCACAAATGCATAGATGGTAATCCACCAACAGGTCAAATTGTTCCTGGGTAAGCTTACTCGCATGCCAGAACGGTGTTCGAGAAAGGATATGAATGAGACTGGCGACAGTCTTGGATCGGACTTGATCATCGCCCAGTGCGCCAGATGGATCGTCGATTAGAGAGCAACAGAAATTGAGAGCCTGCTTGAACCTGCAATGATCTCTGAACACGTCACTTGTATCAAAATATGGAAGTAGTGGATGAATCAGCCTCAGTGCATTCTGCCATCTACGATCGTGCATGTCGTCAAGTAGCACAGCTAGCATGCGGCTCATGATTGCTCGTTGAAGTGTTTTAAAGGCTTCACTACAAAAGCATAAAGTCAACAGCTCATGCAATGGGTTATATAGCAATAATCTTACCTCTTGTCAAGCCTCGCCAATTCCCATCGATCAATTCGAAGGCCAACTAGCATGCCGGCTAGTAATACACAGTCCGCTACCAGACGGCGGGGAGAGATGGGCGACTTGGAGTCAAGGCAGATCCCAATGAATTTAATCACAAAGGTGTCAAATTCCGGGTCATCTTTACCCTTGTGCAGACGGTAGGTGAACATATGTGCCATCCACATCCTGTCTGATAAAGGGAGGTGTGTCATGTCCAGACGTTTGGGTGATTTATCTACCACAGAGGAAACAACGAGTAAGCTGGGATCATCTGAGACCATGCGCCACCTAGTGAAATCGTCTGTGAACAATACGCTCCCACTTGTATAAATACCAAACGGATTGCCCAGATCTTGTTGAACACAAAATTGCCACATTGCTTTCAGGCATGCCACTGCGCCTGCTTGCGCGAGGGGATGAATGTGGTGATTAGGATCAAAGCATGCATAGAAGCCACTTTTCAATCTATCCACAAGCGCGCCAGTCACCTCCACCCTGGTCGGCCACTCAATCTCTGGTACCATTCCGGCTGCTGCAGTTATGATCTCTGTGTCTGTGGTTGTCTCAAGAACCCACTGGATGGCCTGGGGCGGCACAGCGTCCACTGGTGAAAACTCAGCATGTGATCCCGGAAAACTAAAATTAAACTGATTGGAAGACGTCTGTTCTCCAGGAGCTCCTAACTGCTCCAACACTATAGCCACCTCTGGGTCAGCAATCGACAGGGGGACTTGCCTGCAGGTGAAAAGTATAGGGGAGAGACATGGGGCAAAGTGAACGATCCATTCCAAGATGAGGCTCTTTGCAGTGGAAAAGGCATGCTTCAAGAGTTTTCGAAGGCGATCCAGGATGCTTTGCCATGTTTCTGCAACCGACGTTCGAAAGGGAGCAGTGGATGTAAACACACGCTGAAGTACCGTTGACACTGGCGTCTGGAATGGACAGTCGGGCGATCTCCACGACGACACCACAGTGAAGAAATAGAATATAAATCCAAACGTCGTTGTCGCCACAATCACACTTGCAACCGTATGTTGCAAAGTCCAGATATTGGCGGCGAGAGCAATCCCAAAGAAGAGTAGGGACATCTGGAGTAAGATCGGAAGAGTGGCGATGATTGTGTTGAAATGCCATGTTGTCAGTGCATCTAGCTTCTTCTGCCTACGCTGGCAGCGTTTGTACAAGGCGCCTTGTCCGAAACGCATTGTTTTGAAGTGGCCCAGCCACTGTTTTCCTAGAACCGCACCGAATGCAGCCAATAAACTACTCGAGAGGCTCGTGTACGCTAGCGTCTGGATCCATACAATTGTAGAGCTCGGTCCGGTCCAGCCGGGAAGGGATGCCTGTTGCGTAGGAAATGTGGAACTGTCCCACCTCCAAAAACGACGAGACCTCTTACCCAAAACACAGTAGTGCACCCGATGATGACAATGACATGTGGCCTGTGTCGGCTCCAGGCCTCATGAAGTTAAATCCCACAATGAAGAGCGCAAAAGCGGCGTCTACGTCAGAACACTACACTTTCTCTTGTAGCTCTTGCACTTTCACATTGCAAGACTGTATGATGCTCGAGCGATGCCTACGGTCATTCGAAGCGCCATGCTAAAGTGGGAGAGAGCCTCATATTACAGGCGTAGAAATGTGCCAAGACGCAATTCCTGTGGCATTGCTCAGATGAGTGGGGGTTGAGTCGGTATATGTAACTGCTACGAATTAGGATGGTGTGCTGGGAGGGATGGCGAGCGAGGCGTTGGAGTTGGATCAATACAAGAAAGAAGTAATTTGACCATCTGTGAAATAATGATCTAAAATGAATATAGAAGCGACGTGCATGCTGATGTGAATGATGCAACACTCACATGTGAATCGGAAGATGTGAGTGGCTCGGGCAAAAATCTAGCGATTTCTTGAATGCAGTTCGTGACTGTGAGTCCTTCACGGAAATATTTCAATACAGCCATGATAAAGTCGACACCTTGGTTTTCTAATGTCGGCAGCCCGACAAAATAGTTCCGAGAGATAAGAGAAGGATGGACAATATGACCAAGGGAGAACCCATGGCACCGTATCTCAACTCAAGCATGCGAATAGAGTCCGGTGGGGAGGAAAGTGAGAGGCAAGTCCAACGGGATTGGTAATCCACTGTAGGCGAGAGAACAATCAGTGGAGGATTTGAAGGTTAGGAGGAGTCCATCCCGAGCATAAACTTTCGGCTTCAGATTGGGGAAAATCACGGGACGGTGGTCAACCAATGTCTATATAAAGAGAGGCGACAAGTCACCGTATGAACTTGAATTAATTCACACAGACCGTAGGCCCTGAACAAGGCCGTGACCTGAATTTCGCTTCTCAACATTAGGGGGTCCCGATAGAACAGTGAAGCGGAAGGGCACTTCTTGGTGTGATTTAAACTTACACCCACTTGATGGCATGAGTTCTGCGGTAGCGGCATACAACCGTTGCATATGGGATTTGGGATACTGCTTGCATGTGACTTCATATGCACTTACCACCACACAAAGAGCGTAGGTTTCGAATTGCGTTTCCTCCCTATCGCTTTGCCGCCTTCCTTTGCTTCCTGGTCTGCACGGTCTGCCGTTTGCTCCTTGGATATCTGTGCATCCGCGTAGTGTGCCGCGAATGTTGAGTGCTTGTTGCTCAGCACCCAGCGCCCATACCCCTGAGCGAGTCCGACGCAGGCAAAGTGGGTCGTCTCCACCAAAGTCTAAGTCGTTCTATATCCGGTATTCTACGTCTTGAATTATCTGTACTCTCGTGCGAGGTTTGCGGGTATATATAAGAACGTCCTGAGTGTTTTTGTTGAAAAACAAAAATTTCGCCTTGCTGGGGGTGTGTGGAGAGTAGATTTCGAATAGAGACAGAGGGAGTGATGGCAACTGGATGTATGCATAGTCGAATTGAAGATATACCTGAGTAGTATCTTCCTACGAAGTTTGATGAGATTTGGTGTGATCTTTGTCTAGATATTGACAATTTGAGCAGGGATCAGGAGCAGATGACTTGAACGAGAGTAAATGCTTAATAGAAAATCAACCAGTGGAGCTTAGGCTTTGCAAACTGGGATTCGAATATATGTTGGGAATAGTATGCAAAAGATTGTAGAAATACGCGTTCGTTCTGGAGTTATTCCAAAACGAATAGTTCAGACACAGTCAACAAAAACAGGTGAGAGGAAATTCTCTAGTCCATTGCATATCTAGCTAGGTGTGTTTTATACAAGATATGCATGCTAATAACTCGTGATAAAAGTTCTGTGTCATGTGAATAAAGGGAAAGTGATTTATGATAAAAAGAATGGGGGGGTGATGTCAAATAGAAAAAAAATGACGAAATAAATCAAAAGAAAAATTAGGGTGAATGTTCAGACCATTGTGGAGCTTACAGGGACTCCTCCTTTCCCCTCTCAGTCATTTCCCCTCGTCTCCTTATCCCCTCCTAAGCTCCTGAGCCTCCTATATGCTCCTATCCCTCCTATCCCCTCTGTTCCTCCCTCTCCTTTTCTCCCCAGAAGTCCGGTCTTCCAAATAACAGTTTTGATGTTGCCGTTGCGCCACCTCCACCGTCGACAGTCGACTACTTGACCTTTTGCTGGGCTACCGATGACTGTGTTCTATTTATGCAATCAGGACAACTATGAATTAAGGAGTTGAAATCGGTGAAGTTCACAAGACATAATTATGGTCGAGGCGGTCAAAGTGTGGGAGCTTTGGTCTCACATGAAGCACTAAGAGATAGGGCAATGCAGTGCCCTCCCGGTGTGAGACGACACTTAGCGAGTCGCTAGTGTCTTCCGCCTTCTTTGATGTTCCATCGTAAACCAGATGAGGATATGGTAGAGTTGGCAGAGTAATCTCGCTCTTGGAAATTACCCAACGACCAATCACGCGTGGCTAATAATCGAACAACTTCTATGAGACCGGGACCGATGTGCATAAGTAATATGGCTTAGGGTGCTGTATTTCGAGGGAGTCCGCCGTCAATGTTGCATGCTCAAGTATCCGCCTATACGAATAGTAGAAGCCAACCTTGGTGGGCCTGGTTTAGTTGTACCTGTAGATATGGCGCCATCAGAGTGATGAAAAATTCATATCATCACAGAAAGCTTGATCCAATTCTCCACTCTCACACGCAGGGATACCATCGGAAAGCCTAGATCTGAGAGGTGGGCTCAGAAAAAGAAGTAGCACCCAAGCTATGAAAAGCCTTCAACATTCAAAGAGTGTCAAGAGAAGCGATCGGGGTCTCCATAGGCTCATGGTCGGAACGGATATTTTTAATTATCACCTTTGTCTTGACACGAGGCATGAGCTTTATGAAGAGGCTGGTAAGAGGTTACGGTGCGTTTCAGCTAGACTGAGGTGAGTATTTGATATGTCTAGTGCAGATGTTCAATCAACACAACGATGAGTCGAACCATTCTAAAAGCCAACGGGCTATACCTTGATATTGTGATCTAAAACGTCCTCCACGTTCCCTTGACAGTGGCGCAAAAATATGCAAAGTTCAAACGACATCGGGACTGCTCCACTTGTTGGCGGTGCTGCGGAGTCCATTGGCTTGAAGTTCCCACGCTTCATGTTCAAACGTTCATGCATCATGCATCAAGCTTCAAGCTTCATCTCCCACATTATATCTCAATCAAGAGGCTACTTCTTACGCATATTCCGGGACTGCGCCGCTTCAAATCATTACACCTGTGCCACAAGCAGACTCATGGAAACTGGGATTATAGAATCAACACAGGTTTAAGGAGTCGTGCATGCAAGCCTTGTAATGGCGGTATAGTGCTAAATTGAATAATGCTTCGCCGCACGGCTATTCTGTCTCTGAATTGTCTGTTGTGTCGTAGGATGGTGCCGCATCCACAAATGTTGGGGTGATGCTCTCAAGGAAGACCGTCTATGCTCCAGAAATTCCGTTGGCTTGAAGTTACCACGCTTCCTGCGTCGTCACCCAGGTTATGTCTCAATCAAGAGGCCACTTCTTACGCATATCCCGGAACTACGCCGCTTCAAACCAAATATCACACCTGTGCCACAGGCAGACTCATGGACTGGCATTATAGAATCAACACATGATGTGACACAGGTTTCAAGGAGTCGTGTATGCAGGTCTTGTAAGGATACAGTATGTAGGATGGCACTGCATCCACAAATGTTGGGGGTGATGCTCTGAAAGAAGACCGTTCATGCTCCAGACTCTACCGGCTCCCCAAATGCACCATGACATGGAAGTGTTAATTCTACATTAACACAGGCATTCCCACCCCACAAGTCGTCTTTCAGCACTATCGGTTTCTGTTTACGTTTGTTGAACCACCTTCGAGGCTTGAACCTATATAAGGCCTTTGGTTTTCTCGAATTCTCTTCAGTTCCTCAATCACCACCCTCAAACTACCGTCTGCTTTCTCAGTATGTTCTCCAAAGTCCTCCTTGTAACCCTCCTTTCCTCTGCCCTTGCGACCGCTATCAAGCCAATCAATGCCGGGTCGCCCAAGCCGAGGTGCGTATAGCAAACCTCTCAGGCAGCAGGTCGTTAATCGCCATGAATTTTTTACTCACCAGTCCTGAGCCCATCAGCCAGTGCAACACTGGGGGCGCTCAATGCTGCAAGAGTTCTGCCAAGGCCACTGACCCGGAAGTCACCAACATCCTTCACTCGCTTGACGTCGTCGTCGAGGGTGTCGATGTTCTCGTTGGGCGAGTATCTGGAAAATATTAGCATAATGTGACATCCTTTTCTGACGTGATATATTTTAGTCTCACCTGTACACCTATTGCAGTCCTGTAAGTGTTGTCTGTTGTGATTGTCCTCAGTACAGGGTCTGACGGTTCTGTGCACAGCGGGACTGCTCCCAACTGTGCTCAGAAGCCCTTGTGCTGCGAGAACAACAGTTTCAACGGTCTCGTATGTATGCTTCCCCATGCCGTTGTTCCACATCTCACCTTCGCTATAGATCAACATTGGCTGCACTCCTATCAGTCTTTAAGTTAGATATCTGGTCGGATGACTCTTCATATTTAAAAACCGTTCCACTCGAAGTGCCCTAGTTCTTACGAAATATATGCTTTGTTTCCCGGTATACTCTCCGATCTCGACTTGCTGAGATCACGTTTATGCTAGCCAAACTATACCAGAAGCAAGCTATTATCGTGTACACGGAGCATGCTATTGAAGTCAGGTTCATTGCATTACAGCTCATTAAGCGGTGGCTGCAATGCTAAGTGTATGATGAGTCGGTGTGAATGGCGCTAATACTACAAACGTCGTGACAACTGCCGACACAATTGTATTTCTACGTCTTGTTCGAGCATCGATACCATATTCCCCTTGTGGAAATTTGTCACTGGAAAAGCGTTATGGTATTTCTGAACAAAACTTGTTGCTTCCGACCATTATGTCAGGTACAGCGAAGTGAGCTGACACCGGATTTCTACACATCTAAACTTCTACATCGCGCGCATCCATACCCCTTCACACCAGTTAGAGCATCAGACACTGTGAAAGAAGTTGGAGACGGCGTGCTTCGCGCCCTGCACGTTCTGCACCGAATCATTGCTGACTCAGGAAAGCCGGGCATACCTAACAAGTACAATATCAAGTCAGATGGGTTCAAAGACATCATGGTGCCCATCTCTATCATTCCTATGTAAGGCATAAACTGCTTCACCTAATAACTTGGAATCGTCACGTTGGGATAGGGACATCTTACTTCGTTCAACGCAAGGCTTCCGATCGCCATGATTCCCAATGCTCGGGTGGAGCCACGCTGATCACCAGGATTCGACGTCAGCTCTTCGCAAGAGGTAACTATGCGCACTCAAAGGGGAGGCAGTGTAGTCTCGTCTTTGATGGGCTTGTTTGGATCCGATACCTTTTCAAATCCATGTTGGCTATCAAGTGTATACCCACCTTGCCCAACGAGTGAATACACCCTCGTCGCTCGCCCGCGAGTCACTCTAGGTCACATAATATTTTAGAAGTGCCTTTCTTCTGAATATAGAGCTCCGTGTGGCTGCGACTCGTATCGATACCTACGTCCCCGGCTTCGTCCAAGAGTCAATGTCAACTATTGTCGTCACAAAGTTCCTGAACCCCGCCACTTCCAAGAGTCTCGCCTTTTCCGTGACAATCCAGCCCTAACCCTTCACATGCTCGGATGGTGGCGAGCCTCAGCCGGGAGCCGTGTGTGGTGGTCGTAGTTGGTGGTTAGCAGCCATGTGTGGCGGTCGGGTTGGTGGGAAGGAAGAGGGTGAAGAGCGGGATCAGTAAGATTGCTTGCTGCCCCAGAACAGAATGGTGGAGAAGCCATAAAGACCTACGTCTGCAGGCGAGCATGAAGCAAATAGCACACACAGAATAGTACAGTCTGTGATACGGCAGTTGACGATCCCTAACCAAAGGGTTAGCATCCATAGACAATGGAACGAGCAGAAACAAGACTGTGGACAGCATCTCTTGTCTCGGAGACAAGTTCAAGATCGCTATGAAAGGCCTGCTTCATAATTTCATTATACAGCGAGTCAATTACTCCAGTCCACATCCTTGATGGCGAAAGACATGTGTGGTACGGGTTACTCACGTTCTGAAGTCCCATATCAAACGACAGTGGTGGCATACATGAAAAATGGGTCCGACCGCTCGACAAGAATGTCCAGGCTGTCAGAAGGGGGCCAGGATATAGGTTGCGGGCTCCGTCGAGATTGCAGACAAGGTGCGTTTTGTCCCCTCGCTCGATTTCTCCCTCAACACTATGCAAAGAATGCACTTTTGGCGGATACGCAGAACACTGAACATGTCTCTATAGCTCTGTGGAGTCCTGTGGAACCACATCATCTGCGTGTCTTCCACAGCACTACGTCTTCCACAGCACTACGTCTTTTAGACTCACCCATTCCACCAGCCGCTTCTTCTCCGACCGCAAGATGACAGTTCCATCACCCATAGAGGCGTTGACCGATTCACGGCGAATCAAACGCAAGAAAGCACCGCCTCTCCAGCTCGAGGAATTTCATCCATCAAGAGTCAATCGTCGTTGTGATCAGCTAACAGTGCCATTTGGAGTAGCTGATGCCGCAGGTCCTGATCTGTGTGGTCACGATGGGCAGTCAGTGCAGAAGTCAGTGACAGGGTTCCGGACAATTTTGCGATGCAAATGCACAGGCTGTCGAGATTTAGTATGACCACGAAACAATGGTCGTGTTTTTACTCGCTTGTGCGTCAGATGCGTTTCGCTCTTTTATGAAGCGTATTGCTAGTATGAGCAATAGGTTGTACCTAAAGTTCTATGGGGGTATGTATTGGAGACGCAATGGCTAGTGTGCCTACATCTTTTGGCGGACTGGAATGTGTCATTTCAGCACTTAGTCATCATTGCTCTCAAACCAATTAAACATGGACCTGCAATTATAGTTTGTCTATTCTGCCACGAGTTTTATGTTGTAGTGGGAAAGTATTGCGCCAGAATCGGGCGTGAGCAAAAAGACACCGATGTTGGTGTGAAGGGTGACGGTGATGCAGGGGTAGGTGGACAGAAGGGAACAGAAGTGGTCTGTAGGGGAAGGAGAGGAGAACGTGCACGAGCAAGGTCAAACCAGCACGTGCTTCAATGCCAGTACCTTCCTGACGGTCTGCATACCTAGAAAAAAACTTCAACTTCGGAAAGCGTGAATTACTAGAAAAGCATACTCTGTTGTTGTGTCATTCACAGGTGGTCTGTTGAAAAGTTGAATCAATCAAGTTACCGCTAACAAGATACATCGATGCTGAGACTTACACCGTGGCATCCTTGCAGACAGCTTCATATGCGAGTTGTTCATCAAAGCCATGCACTCCTTTGAGCATACTCTCTGCTATGAGGGAATCCACATGTGTGCCGACCTGGGCCGCGGCATAGTATCAGGTGATACAACGGCACATGGATCAATAGGAAAATCATGGGTATATTTAAGGACGCGCAGACTCATTAGATCGAGGGGGTGTGTTGGAATCAATCATGTTTTCGTCTTTTCCCTCAGTTGTCTATCAAACAACTGAGATCGACGTAGTACGGATGGCACTTGATGGCAGATTGATCTTCAGTGTGTTGGTCACGCCGAACTCTTGGCTCAACATTCCTAAGCCTGCTGTTGACGTGCTCATGGGAACAAAACAGCTTTGTCCTGGGGCACTGAACAAGAACGACGCCTTCCAAGAAGGGCTCATTACTAAAGTTTGTATATCAAAGGAAAGATTGATAGTGGAACGTACGCTTCATTCGAAGTCAGACCTTCTTTATTATCATTCATTGGTGCCCTAATTGGATACACTGCAAAAACAACCGAGCATGTTCAGAGTCATATACAGACATGATATGCATTGGAAAAGACCGAAGAGATCTGACATTTCACGCGCATTACAAGTACATCGATATTTACTGTAACATCATTTTAGGGTGTCGAGATTGAGAAACCACTATATTCATAATATTGCAGATTCTAAAGTCTAGAAAGTAATTTTGATTGTTTGCCCTGATTCTCATGCAATTTGAAATAATACTTTTCGGCATGATGTGGCGGCAGAATGTTTTGTTAATCGCCTCTTGGCTACCTGCCTAATCTTGGGCCATCATGCGAAATGACATGCATGAGGCAGCGCACTGTTGCACGTTGCACTATCAGCATGAGATGAGTTATGACATATCAAGATATAATTATGGTATGATGCGACTTCTGACTCTTCCAGAGATGATCACGACAACAACACCAGGTGTGAAGATGCTACACATAGACAATCAGTTGGTGTGGACCATCATTCTCCAATAGTTTGCTATCAGGGTGCCATCAGGGTCATGATCAACGCTTACCGCTTACCACTTTAAGGTCATGCGTTGGTTCGTGATGTTAATATATAGACACGAGCTCAGGCGTTCTGCCAGTGATATAAAGGCGCCACTATCTGCAGGACAAGCTCCCCATTCTCACCGAGCTTGACGTTCGCCGTTCCCATTGTTTCGTTCATCACTCTTTCAACTTCAACACTCGTAACCTTCACTCTGATCTACCCTCTCAAAATGCAATTCTCCTTAGTTGCCCTTTTCGTTGCTATCACTGGTGTAGCGATGGCTAGTCCCATCCCTCTCCACAACGTTCGTTCGTGCGACGTTACCAGTATGTTTTCCCTCTGTTCTTTGCTCTTATGTTGTATTTAACGGCTCGGACATATGTTCAGAGTGTGCGATTGCTCTTGGCCCCGCTGCTGTCGGGTGCATATCATCTGTAGCTGAGGTTGGAGCCAGTAAGGATCTTCTCCAAGTATTATCCCCCGTCGCTTGGCTAATTGATATATTCTAGACCCTATTGCCGACGCAAGTTGCGTGGCGGGTGTTCTGAACAGTGTCGTCAACGCGGTACGTCATTCTTCGATGTCTCCCAAACAACATGGTCCTGAAATGAATATCAGCCGGATGCATGCGCAGGGTGCGGGACTGAGGCGAGCAACCTCATCAACGATGCGGAGAGCGCTGTCAGTGGTGCTTTTGGGAATTGAACGTTTCATCCGCCATTGGAGGCATTTTTTTTCTTTTGAAGCCCTGGTCATTGCGTGTTGAAAATGACAGGAGGGAGTAATTTGTAGTGTTGTTGTATTGAAAGTTATTTCATTGTCTGGTATGGTTGTGTATGTCCCGACTTTCACGTGGAGTTCTTTGGTCTGTGAGGGGCCTGTGAAGTAGGTAAGGCAGATCGGGTGGTGAGCCATCTGACAGTTGTTAACAATGCGAATGGTCAGCTATCTGCCTCACAATGACCAGTGTGTTCCCCAGTTTGAATTGACATGTTATGTCGGTTCATGGTCCTATATCTATATACGCATCACTATAGCAGGTTGCAACCCATAACACATCGTTCAATGGACACTCTTGTCATCGCCCTGGCAGCATTTGTCCAAACCGCGAGACGAGCTCGATTGGGCGCACCTAGAACAAATATAACGTGGATGTGCATTTGTGATCTGTCTGCCTCACGGGTCAAGACATAAACTATAAGTATGGCGTATTCATTAAGCGACCACTGATTGAACACCGGATCTTTTCATGAAAGCCATATTTTGTCACATCACTAACCTCTGCTGACTCCCTCTAGACCGATATCGGATGATCGAACTCGTAGTGCACTTGTACTGTCATTGCCTGGGATACGTACTCCCGACGGTGCAAGACACATGCTCCCAGTCTTTGCGCATATCTTCTGGTACTTTACGCAGTGCTGTTCAGAAGATAAAAAGTCACGTTCGTATAATAGTCGAACCTACACGATGAAAGTATTCTTCGCATATGAATTTGACAACTACCAGCCATCACCGATGCCTGTAAGGACTGTGGAACGGGGAGCATCCAGGACCGAGCTAGATGCTAGGACCACGTACGTGCCACTCGTCTGCGCTAACTGTGGGTCGCATAGCGCAGACATCCAAATGGATTTTCACCTGTCATTTAATTTCGAGCATGGAACAGACCAATCTATTCGGCAATGTCAATATCAAAATCGCATATGATGATTGACCATTCCGGCGAACATTATATGCAATCAAATTCGTCGAGACAACATATTCAATGTCTGTATCACGAAAAGGGAGACGAGATATCCCTAGCTCGAGATCGGCTTGATTGTAATGGGCATCTCGGTGCGACGTGACTTTGAATTCTTAACCCTAAAGAAACGAAATGCGAAGTAAGAATTGACGAATAGTTAAGAACCCAAGATTCACTCACATAGGTGTCATAAGACTTGTAGCACAACGGACGATCTCGATGTTGCCAGGAGGAGGCGAGAACTCGAGGCTCTCGAGTAATTTAATTCAATGAGGAAGGCTTGTATTTCGATTATGATGTGACCGTTTAGAATAGGAAGAACCAGTCAGTGCAGAAACAAAGTGGTTGATGATGTGAAACATCTGCGCCTGTGGTTTGCATGCGCATATGTGGGATTTACCCACATTAGTGACCGACACGGTGTATCATACCCAACAGTGCCGTTGTTTCAGGCGTTGTCACACCTATGCTTTACATAATATTGTTTTCACCACTCAGATGTATATAACATGTCTGCAGCTGGTCACTTATCCTCAGTTGTATCCACAATATACAGACTGAGGTGAGAGTCATTAGTTCATGCTTTCTTCAGTCCATACTTATATTTGTATCTTGTAAATTATCTTGTTCAGATTACAATATGGTGGCCTATGCAAACCTCCAGCTAATATAAAGTTGGTGGTGTTAGAGTTGAATGGGCTATACAGTGATGTAGACACGTCCAATACAACTATGCAAGCCACTCCTGAATCTTGCTCTGTAAATTAGGTCAGGATTAGCATTAAGACATCCAAACAATAACTCTCTCATTGTTATGCACTAGGTCCGATTGGGGGTCGGAGATTGGTGTTGGGAATATGGCCATTATGTAAGCCTGTACGATGGTCCGTGCACTCAGCGCCTGCCATCTGGCAGGATATATAAACGCGTAGAAGTTTTCACTCCACCTCAGTGAAGGAATATCACTGAGGTGGTATGTAGTTGTTTCACTTATGATAGATTAGTATTAACGTACACTAGTTATCACACTAGGTAATTAGTTTGATGTATACTTAGTGAAGGAATATCACTGAGGTGTTATCACACTAGTCCATCATGCATTGGTTGCTACAGGTTATGGGCCCCACCGAACCAACTCAGCTGAACTCTACCAAGTCCTTCACTGTACCCAAACTAGCCCTGGATGGGGTAACCTGGAAAAGCCAAACGCTTGCCATTCTGGCTTCTAGTCGCAGTGTAATGCAACACATACAGGGGACAGCCAGGGTCCTGGCCCCCCTCCCTGAGAACATCGCCATGCTCGTCCTGATGGCTGAATAGGGAGGAGAAGCTCAAGAAGCTTGAGTGGCAATGGGATGACTATAACCAGCAAGAAGCGGTAATCAAAGCCCAGATATTCACCACGATCCCAGAGAGCCTCCTGATCAAAGTTCAGAAGCTTGCGACAGCAAAGAAGATATGGGATGCAGTATGCACAAAGCACAAAGCAAAAGCAATAGCTGTCAAGGTGGACATCTGATGCTGTATGTATGAAATCAAGTGCGAGGATGACGCAAATGTCTGGACACATCTTGAAAACCTAATGAAGACTCAGGAACAACTCACCAGCATGGGTGATGGGCTCATCGACACTGAGCTAGTCACCCTCATTCTCAGATCACTCCTGAAGTCCTACTGCCCCCTCATAAACGCCATATCCATGTCTGCTAGGCATGCAAACATTGAGCTCCAACCCACTGTCATAGTTGAGTCACTACTTGATGAATTTGACTGACTCTCCATTGAGGAACGACAACTCAAATCAACGGAGAATGCACTCACAGCCAAAGGGAAAGGATGCAACTGAGGGAATGGTGCGAACCAAGGATCCAATGGCTCAAAGTCAGATGTGGAATTGTTACGCACTAGGTCCGATTGGGGGTCGGAGATTGGGTTGGAGGTTGGGTCGGAGTTGGAGCATGTTGTGGGGGTTGGAACGGACTTGGCTTCAGCTTATGTGCTGCGCCCTCACTAATACCGGTGTCCGAGATTTTGGAGGCAGAGTATGACTTAGAGAGTTAGGACTTAGGAACTAGGCGTGATTCAATAATTACTCTGGTGATGGGTCTCTGAGGCCAACGGCCTTACATGAGTATGTCTGAGTCCGATGGGGACAGATGTCCGGGTTCCTATGGTGATGCTGATGCATCAATCAGAACCGGAGACGGATGGGCAGAATTGGCAGTGACAATTGGACAGGTAGATGGAGATGTGGTGGTTTCCAAATGGAGTATAGATTTCATATGCGCAGGGATCTGAGTGGATTGGACGGGGATCTGGTCGTTAATGAATATAGTCATAACAGGAATGCTGGAACTGCAGCAAGAAAGGGCACGTCAGATCAGAGTGCAGGTCCAAGAAGAAAAAGGGCAAGGCTATGGATGGCAAGAAAAGTGAATCATCCAATGTGGTGGCCAGTGATGATGACCATGCATTTACTATGACATTTGCTGGAGAAGAGCTATCATGCCCAAACGTGAGACTCACAGGACAGGGATTTGACGTGTATGACTCGGGTGCATCCAGGCACATGTCACCTGACAAACAGCGATTCACGCAATTCACTGAGATCAAACCACAGCCTGTCAAAGCAGCCAATAAGACCGTATTCAATGCTGTTGGTGTGGGATCCCTACGAGTCACGATACCGAATGGAAACCAGTCTACAGAGGTCATGCTCAAAGATGTACTGTACTGCCCTGACTTAGCATTCACCCTGATATCCCTCGCACGATGCAATCTCGCAGGCTACTTGGCAATGCTGAAGGACAAGAAGTGCTGCATCTGAGATATGTGTGGAATAACTATAGGACTGATCCCACTTGTCAACAGACTGTACCAAGTAGATCACCAAGGCCACTTACCAAGTACTGCAAGTGCCACCAGCAAACCAATATCATTGGATGAACTGCACTGTTGCATGGGTCACATATCCCCACAGGTTGTGAAACAGTTGATATGGGATAAGATTGTCACCAGAATAGACCTGGACATGTCAAGTGAACCTTCTTTTTGCAATGCCTGTGTGAAGGCAAAGTCAACTAGGAAACCTATACCAAAAGGCATATCAATGACCACTCCAGCAAACTTGGTGACAAGGTCCACTCAGACGTATGGGGACCAGCAAAACCCAGAAGCTATAACCAAAAGGAGTACTTTGTCAGCTTTACAGATGACCATACACGGTGGACACACCTAAATACCATAGAGAAGAAGAGCAAGACACTGAAATGCTACACTGAATATGAGGCCTGGATGGAAACACAGCATGGGGTCAGGATTAAACGGCTACAAAGTGACTGAGGAGGAGAGTACTTATCTAGTGAGTTCATGGCACACCTGAAGTCAAAGGGAATGGTGAGGAGCCTTACCATACACAACACCCCCAAAGAGAATGGTGTGGCAGAGAGATTGAACCGTACCCTCCTGGAGCATGCACGCACCATGTTGATGGCCACCAACCTACCAAAGACCCTATGGCCGGAGACAATCCACCATGCAGTCTGGCTCAAGAACTGCACCACTACACATGCATTAAATGGGAAGACTCCATTTGAGATGGTATACAAACACATACCTGCCAGAATGGGGCGCACAAGTCCATGTGCTCTGCTCAGACCAAGGGAAGCTGAAGAAGGATGCTGGATGGGTTATAGTGGTGAGAGCAAAGGGCACTGAATTTACTTACCTGCATTGCACCAAATAAGTGTTGAGCATAACGTAACCTTCAACAGCACCAGGATGATTGTGCCCACTAGCCCAGGAGAGGAACCCATCAGCAAGGCCACTGCTGGACAAGAACATGCACCAGAAGTGCCAAATAGGAACAGCAAGGGCCAGCCAATCCCTGTCACTGACACTCTACCTGAAACCCCAGTCTCAATGTCCAATCCAAAAGTGGCTGAAGACAGGAGGTCACTTACTGACCTGCTTCAGGGATTTGAGAATCCAGAGTCCATACCAGAACAAGGATGTGGGCAGTGAGTACGCAAGCCCAGCGCATACATCCATGACATCATGGAGGGGCAAGGAACAGCCCTTGGGCAGACGAAAGATTCCATGCTCCCATGAGGCATGCCAGCACCAAGGGAGGACCCACCCACTGCTGCTATAGCACACATCAGTCATGCGGAAGATGAGGCAGAGATTGAGGGGGAGTTTGACCCACCATTTGAGGTAGCAATGGCAGCGATGGTGGCATGCACCATCACAGATGACCCATAGGACATCAATGACGCATGATCCTGAGACGACTGGCCTGAATGGGACAAATCAATTAGAAACGAGCTTGATCAGCATCAACACATGCACACCTGGGAACTAGTTGAATCCCCCAAAGGTGCCAACATTGTTGGCAGTAGGATGGTCCTAAAGTACAAGCAGGATGTGGAGGGAGATATAGCAAGCTGAAAGAGCAGGTTTGTTGCACAAGGGTTCTCACAGGCAGAAGGCATTGATTACCATGAGACATTCTCCCCAATGGCAAAGCTGACCACAATATGCATCGTCTGCACCATAGCTGTCAGGGTTCAAATGAGTCATATTCTATTTTTAGTATTTTCTCTTGACGCCCCTATCAGCACAGCCTGTCAGGGTGCATCTCCTCTATTTCATTGCCCCTATCACTTCCCCTATCCTTCCTCCCTATTATTCCCCTATCTTGGTTCTCCTATCTGTCTCCATCATTTAGTATAAAGACTCACCTTGGTGCAGTGTGATCCCCTCAGCTTGATCTCTGATAATATCCGCTGTACCAGGTAAGTCCCATGTATTTATCAGAAACAGCTGTATAGACTGAGGATATCCGCTGTACCAGCTGGCATTATCGCTTATTGGCTCTCATCTATTGAGTATCTTGTTGTTGTGGCCTCGTCATCAGCGTCGCCCTCACAGAAGATCAAGCTCATAAGGCGACCCCACACCTCATAACACTTTCCCTATTAACTACTTCACTGATACCATGACCGATCAGCTCCCTGAAGCCTATTGGGACACTCTAGGTGAAAGTGGTGGCTTTCTGCGAGCGTTGTTCAACACCCAGGCGCAGCAGCTCCAGCAGCTGCAACTCCAGAACCAGCACCTCCAGAGCCAGTTTGCCAATGTCCAGAATAACCTAGCAGATGCTGCCACTGCTGCCGCCATTGCTGCAGCACAGACCATCTCTCAGACCACCTCATTTCCCACACCTCCTCCTGCATCGTCATCCATTCGCCCAATAAGGGCAGCTGAACCAGCCAAATTCAGTGGAGATCGTGCAGAGATGGAAGGCTTCATTCCCTCTATCAGGCTTGCCATTGCAGTCCAGCCTACATCTTTCCCAGATGAGCGGACCAAGATCCTCTATGCCCTCTCTTTTATGACGGGAGGTTCTGCTGAAGTATGGGCGCACAATGAGACACAGGCAGTCATTGACAGGACCTCACCGCTCTCCACCTTGGAGGAATTCATTAAGCAGGTGGAGAATGCTTTTGGGGACCCTGACCACTCTCGAACAGCACGAACAAAGTTACACAATCTTAGGATGACACCTGGCATGTCAGTGGATGAATACATGGCACAGTTTGAGATACTAGCAGGAAGGACTGGGTTTAATGATGCAGCACTGGAAGATGCCTATGCCCGAGGGCTCCCTGCAATGATTATTGACAAGATCCATGCACGGCCGTCCCTCCCATCTGATCTCAAGGCATGGAAGGAAGCAGCCTGTCAAATTGACCGCAACCACCGTCGTCTTCTAGAAGTGAGACATGCTCAGACTTCCCTCACTCCTGCTTGCTCTACCCCATCCCACCCTCACAGCACTCCAGTCATCTCTGTACCAACTACCTTGGCAATCTCTAATGGTGCTGCACCTATGACGCTTATTCAGAAATACAACAAATACATATATACAACCTATTTTCCTCAAATTTTACACAATACACTTAGATTAAAACTTATTTTCATATTTCAATGTGATTCTCAAATTTTACACAATATACTAGATTAAAACATATTGTGATATTTTGGCATAATTCTCAAAAATAACTGTTTTTTCCCCATTTAGTGGTGGCAACTCTCTTGAGGGAACATCCAAATACCATTGATTCTTTCTTATACAATACTTGTAACATAATTTGAACTATCTTTAATCCCCACCTGGTATTTGTATATCTAAATACCCTATATAATACCAATTATATTCATATATACATTCCTATTATATCCATGTAAATAATTATGTTCATCTCAACCAAATATCTTATCTTTTAAAGTTTATTAAAATATAGAATATATGTTTATATTTATGAAAATTTCACACATCCGAAATCTTTTAAGATATCCAAATTGTAACTCCCTGGCTTTATGTATCATTGAAATCCTGATGTATATCTCCTATACATCAGAATATTGTATACTGACATGATTCTGAACAAGCGTCTATGGATATTGACTCCAACCGCCATCGCATTGAGACTCGGACGTGCTATAACTGTGGAAAGCGTGGCCATATATCCCCAGCATGCCCTGAACCACACAAGGAACATATCTGAGCTGATCTCACACAAACAGCAATTGCCGGCATGATATCAGAGTCAGTAGCAGCTGCACTGAAGGCCAAGGAAGAAGCACAGAAGGCAGTAATTCCAAAGCAAGAGGAGAAGCAGGATTTTCAGGCCAGTCAGCAGTGAAGAGCATGCCCTGCCTGACAAACTGGTTTTCAGTTCTTGAATCATGTACTGTAGGGCTCACAAGGGATATGTTACACGCACACTCCCTTGTCCATCAGACTGAAACCAAAACAGCCATGCCTGAAAACCCTTCTCGACTTCCAGCTAAACATGATGACCCTCCTTGTCTCTACCTTCAATCTGCAGACATCCGTTGATGTACAAGAATTCCCATGAAAATCCACTCGGTAGACACTGGATACCCTCTAGCAGTGGATGCACTCCTCGATAGTGGTGCTACAGGAATGTTCATTGATGCAGAATATGTCAAAGCAGAGAAACTTCGAACACGCCCTCTACCACGTGCCATACCTGTTTATAACATTGATGGGACCCCAAATGAAGCAGGTTCAATCAGGGAAGAAGTCGGTCTCATCTACACATATGGGACCCATACCGAATGTGCCACATTTTCAGTCACAAGCCTGGGAACCTTTGGCATAATTGTTGGGCACACCTGGCTCGTGAAGCACAACCCAGAGGTAGACTGGCATACAGGAAAGGTACAGATGACTCGCTGCCCTGATTCATGTGGAGAAGTACCAGAACACAAAGAGCATTCGCTTGGTACAACTCCTTCAAATGGCAAGAACTCACACAGGTAACCCCAATACAAGGGAGACTGAACATTTGTTATCTTTGTAGAAGAAGACTTGGAGAATATCTATGCTGGTTCAACAGTTTCTCAACAGCTTGCACAGAAGGCTGCAGAATCTACTCCAGTCAAAACCTTTGAGGAGATTGTCCCAAAGGTGTACTGGGGATTTAAGGATGTTTTTGCAAAGGAGTCCTTTGACCAACTTCCACCTCAAAAACTGTGGGACCACGCTATTGAACTCACTCCAGGAGCACAACCCTTCAGCACAAAGGTCTATCCAATGTCCCCAAATGAGCAGAAGGAGTTGGACACATTCCTTGAGGAGAACCTATGGAATCATCATATACATCCTTCCAAGTCACCCATGGCATCCCCTGTCTTTTTTGTGAAGAAGAAGGATAGTAATCTTCGTTTTGTGCAAGACTACCGCAAGCTGAATGATATCACGATCAAGAATGCCTACCCACTACCCCTGGTACCAGACATCATGAATAAAATTGCCACAGCCAATGCCAAGTACTTTACCAAGCTTGTGTTACGCACTGGGTCTGATTGGGGGTCGGAGATTGGGTCGGAGGTTGGGTCAGAGTCGGAGTACATCGTGGGGGTCGGAACAGACTTGGCTTCAGCTTATGTGCTGCGCCCTCACTAATACCAGTGTCCGAGATTTCGGAGACGGAGTACGACTTACAGAGTTAGGATCGGACTTAGGAGCTAGGCGTGATTCAATATTCAAACTGGGGAATGAAGTCCCCAGTCGGGCAACTTAAATACATATTTTGAAATCTAATAATAATTACTCTGGTGATGGGTCTCCAAGGCCGACAGCCTTACATGAGTATGTCTGAGTCTGACGGGGACAGATGTCCAGGTTCCTATGGTGATGCTGATGCATCAATCAGAACCAGAGATGGATGGGCAGAATCGGCAGTGACAATCGGACAGGAAAATGGAGATGTAGCGGTTTCCAAATGGAGTATAGATTTCATATGCGTGGGGATCTGAGGGGATCGGACAGAGATCTGGGTGTTAATGAATATAGTCATAACAGCTTGACATCCAATGGGGATATAACAATGTGCGTATTAAAGAGGGCGATGAGTGGAAGGCAGCCTTTCGAACCAATCATGGTCTATTTGAACCCCTGGTCATGTTCTTTGGTCTCACAAACAGCCCAGCAACCTTTCAGATGATGATGAATGGCATTTTCAAGGAGCTCATTGATGATGGTACTATGGTAGTGTTCATGGACGACATCCTCATTTTCACTGAATCCCTAGAACAACACCACATGATCATGCAATCTGTCCTTGAAATTCTTTGGGCCAACCACCTGTACCTCAAACCAGAGAAATGCCTTTTCTCGCAACAGAAGGTAGATTATCTTGGATTGATTCTCTCACGGGGACAGGTAGCTATGGACCCAGTTAAGGTGGCTGGAGTCAGAGACTGGCCCACACCGTGCAATGTGACAGAAGTCAAATCCTTCCTGGGTTTCATCAATTTCTATTGTCGCTTCATTGGGGACTTCTCACATATCGCAAAGCCTCTGAATTGGTTAACAAAGGCAGATACACAGTGGTCCTGGATACCCGATGGCCCAGAACAAGAAGCCTTTGATAAACTCAAGCAGCTTGTCACATCAACTCCAATCCTTGTCCTCCCAGATCAAACCAAGTGTTTTCAACTAGAGACAGATGCTTCAGCATATGCAACAGGTGCTGTTCTATCTCAACTCTGTGATGATGAGAAATGGAGGCTGGTAGGTTTTGTATCCAAGAGCCTTTCAGATGCAGAGTGCAACTATGCCATCCATGATAAGGAATTGCTCTCAGTCATCTGTGGGCTAGAAGAATGGCGCCACATCTTGGAAGGGACCAAATACAAGATTGAAATCCTTAATGACCATCAAAACCTCACATATTTCCATACAGCTCAGAATCTCAATCATCGACAAGCTCGCTGGTCACTATACCTTTCTCGTTTTGACTTTGAACTGATCCACCATCCTGGACGACATTCAGCCAAACCTGATGCCCTCTCACGACGTGTAGATCATAAGCGGGGGGAGGAAGATAACCAGAACCAGGTTCTTCTTGGCCCTGAGCTGTTCCACATCAATGTGACATCCACCTATCCAGGGCCAGAAGCTCAAATGATCACAGGAGAAGGAGACATATTCCTGGAACATGTGTGGAACTGCACCAACAGAGATGAAAAGGTTGTAAAGGCTCTTAAGGAACTTGGTCCCTCTTGGAATTTACGAGGACAGGAATGGACCGAGGAGAATGGACTCGTCCTCTATTGTGGCAAGGTATATGTCCCTCTTGACCCAAAATTGCGCCATGACATTGTAAGGGCACACCACGATACTCACATTACAGGTCACCCTGGTCGCTGGAGAACAACAGAACTTGTATCCTGCAGCTACTGGTGGCCTGGATTTGGATGATACATTGCTAAATACATCAAGGGATGTGACCTCTGCAATCAGACAAAAACTTTCCCCACTCCTCCTATGGGTAAACTCCTGCCTAATCGTGTCCCAGATTGGAGGTGGCAAGTGATATCTGTTAACCTTATTGTAGAGCTACTCATCAGCCATGGCTATGATGCACTCCTTGTCATTGTGGACTGTCTTTCCAAACAAGCACATGTTATCCCTACCACCTCTGACATCAACTCCATAGGAGTTGCATGACTTTTCTGAGACCATGTGTGGAAACACCATGGCCTTCCTGAGGAGATCATCAGTGACCGTGGCACCCAGTTTGTCTCTCAATTTATGCGCGAGCTCAATAAGCTTTTGGGGATCAAGGTTGCAGCATCCACAGCATATCATCCACAAACCGATGGTCAGACGGAAAGGGTCAATCAAGAAATTGAACAATACTTGAGGCTTTTTGTCAATCAGCGCCAAGATGACTGGATTGAGTGGGTTCCTCTTGCTGAATTCACATACAACAGCCGCATCCACTCCTCCACGCAATCAACCCCCTTCATGCTTGATACAGGCCAACACCCAAGGCTTGGGCTAGAGCCAATCTGAGAGACACGACTTGAAGCACTGGAAGAATTCACTGAGCATATGGAGATGGTCACCACTGAGGCTCGCTCTGCCCTGGAAAAGGCAGCAGATGATATGGCACGATTCTATGATGCCCATCGGCAGGCAGCCCCAGTATACAAGCTTGGTGACAAGGTCTGGCTCAATGCACAAAATATCACCACCACCTGTCCAACCAAGAAACTTGATCACAAATGGTTAGGACCATATGTGATTAATAAGGTGGTCTTGCGAAATGCCTATGGCCTACAACTTCCCCCAATCTTTGGTCGCACTCATCCAGTGTTCTCTGTTGTCTTACTCCATCCTTATGAAAAGGATCCCATCCCTGAACGCCAGTCATCTCCTCCACCACCTCTCACCATTATCCTTGGATCCCTCCCAAAATCCTACTGCCCCCTCATAAATGCCATATCCATGTCTGCCAGGCATGCCAAGATCAAGCTTCAACCTGCCATCATAGTCAAATCACTGCTTGATGAATTCGATCGGTTGTCAATTGAGGAGCAACAACTGAAGTCATCTGAGAATGCACTTGCCACAAAAGGAAAGGGATGTAGCCAGGGAAACAGCAACAACCAGGGTAGTGGCTCCAAGTCAGATTCCAAGATGGATGTGGAATGCTGGAACTGTGGCAAGAAAGGACACATCAAATCTGAATGCAGATCCAAAAGAAAAAGGGCAAGTCTACAGATGGCAAGAAGAACAAGTCATCTAACACAGCTTGTTTTGGAACCCACAAAATTATGGTGTTAGGGCAAACTCTAAATCACCACAATTCTGTGAATGAACAGCTGAGAAGAATATCAAACCCTGCTGCAGCACAACTCTAGAAACAATTTAATGTTTATACTTTGGTTACAATCCCTTGTATTGGTCAATGCAGACTATATGCAGAAAAGTAATACATTTCTTAGCAGCAAGAAATGAATAAGACTTCCAGAGTCTAGAGTTCACGGACGCTTAGGGGTCCAGATATTCTGAAAAGAGAGGAATGCACTTAGAGGCTAAAGGAAGTAGGTGGATGAATCTAACCGTCCAACCAGTGGCACTCTGAAGCGGGTAACAGCAATGTGCGAAGTAGTCTAGCAACTGCTTCACATGAGTTCAAGCTTCTAATGCTCTGCAAAGGCAGTACACAGTAGTTACCTAAACAAGAGCATGGCAGGACTATCAACAGACAATCTCACCCTGTAGATTTGTAGTCATGTGAGGCAGATACTATACTCACGCCCAAAGCAGGAATATCACTACTTCAAGTGCAATCAAGTACAGTTACACAACTGTAAAAGATCCTTGAACTGGTAATCAACAGTTACTGAGATAGAGGATGACACTGTATGTCACTCTAGTCACACTGGTGTGCAGAAGATGGGTAGAATAGGTTGAATATATTACTATTTCAGAGGCAGAATGACCTCCTTATATATTGTATTTACAGGAGCTGACTAATGCTTCTGGAATATTCTACCTATTAATAGATGGAAACTACTGGAAGGTTGTGGAAGGTGGAAGAAAGGAGTAGAATATTCCAAGCCAATCACAGGTTCTGATCACAGGACTAACACTGATTGGGAGCTGAATAATAGTTCTGGAAAGTTCTATCTAATAATAGAAGGAAACAGCTAATATTCCAAGGCAATCACCTGATCTGATCTCTGAACTAGGCACTGATCAGGCAAAAAAAAAGGGTATCCACTCTGTTTTCTGCACTGGTTTGGACAGCCATGGATAGCCACATCTCAGGTGATGATCTTTATGGAAAATAGTGCCCTGAGAGGCTGTGGTTGTAAAGTTACAGAATATTTATTGATCAGAGACATCTGAGCTTGAATTCAGGCCAAATGCCTGGTCCAAAGGGGGAGAGCCAACTGTGTGAAGGTTTGTGGGCACCTATGGGTCCACAACTGTAGCACAGCAGAAATAAATCATTCTGGGCCAAGTTCTGCATGGAATATTCCTGAAAAAATATGGAAAAATAGAGAATATTTGAATAAGTCCATTTCAGGTACAAGCACCAAATATATGCTGATATTTAGGAATGGAAAAGCAAAGTATAGCACATTGGTGCTGCATAAATAGGATTTGATAGGGAAAAGGTGGTTCTCATACAGGGATACTCCCCATCACAGGGAGCAATCCACACCATTGACCCTAGAAGGTCAAGGCATCCCAGATCAACTAGATACAATTGATCTGACTGATGGCATCACTTGTATGGTACAAGTAGCCCAGATACAGACCCAGAGAAGTCTATACTTGCCAAAGACTGGGCATTAATAAATATAACCATAACAGTGCAAGTTGTGCCAGTAACCTGGCATAATGGCCTTTTGGTCTAGTTGAAAACAGCTTGTTATCACAGGAACTTGCTGGCTTTCACAGGTGGACATGGAGTCTGGAGATCAGACTTGATGTTACAGGATGTAACAACAATGTACAGTCTCAAATCAGTGTGGGGAGAGGATGCAGATCAGTGGAGAGCTGAAAGGTTTCTTGAAGGGGTTGAGAATGTTCAGAAGACTAACTTAGGGGTCATTGCAAATTTCTATGAGTGTTATGACTATATTCATTAACGACCAGATCCCCATCCAATCCACCCAGATCCCCATGCATATGAAATCTATACTCCATTTGGAAACCATCACGTCTCCATTTACCTGTCCAATTGTCACCGCTGATTCTGCCCATCCATCTCCGGTTCTGATTGATGCATCAGCATCACCATAGGAACCCAGACATCCATCCCTGTTGGACTCGGACATACTCATGTAAGGCCGTCGGCCTTGGAGACCCATCACCGGAGTAATTATTATTAGATTTCAAATATGTATTTAAGCTGTCCGACTGGGGACTTCATTCCCCAGTTTGAATATTGAATCACACCTAGTTCCTAAGTCCGATCCTAACCCTCTAAGTCATACTCCGTCTCCAAAATCTTGGACACTGGTATTAGTGAGGGCGCAGCACATAAGCTGAAGCCAAGTCCGTTCCAACCCCCACGACGTACCCCGACTCCCTCTCCAACTCTGACCCAACCTCCAACCCAATCTCTGACCCCCAATTGGACCTAGTGCATAACAGTATATTTGAACTACCATACTCACTCCTACCAATGCCACGATCCACCGCCAATTCTGAATGCACACGAACCATTGAGGTGCCCGCTCCCACCATCGACACCATCCCTGAGGTCGTCGAAGGACCGACGGACCACATAGAGAAGAAGACGACACTCTGCCCTCTCCAAATCTGGCACAAGCCATCTCCCTGCTCACCAGCAGCATCTGTACCCCACAAGCCTCTAAGTCCCAGACCAAGGTCCGAGAACCCACATCATAATGGACCACAAGAACTTGGAATACTTCTCCACAACAAAACTACTCACCCGGAGACTGGTCTGATGGTCTAAATACCTGTCTCAGTTCAATCTTGTTATCTGTTTCCATCCTGGTTGACTCGGAGCAAAGCTGGATGCATTAACTAGATGCTGGGACATCTACCCTAAAGAGGGGAGTAGCGACTATGCCACTGTAAACCCACACAACTTTCATCCTGTGTTCACTAATGAGCAGCTGGCATCGTCCCTATGAGCATCCACCCTCATGACTCCCACCCTCCGAGCTGTTACCATTATGGACATCAAGCAACTCCGCTCCGACATCCACTCATCACTCTGATCTGATCCTGTTGCAGTTAAACACTTGGACAACCCTTCTGATCCAAAATGGTCACTTGACCCTGAAGGATACCTCCAACACAATGACTGGATATACGTCCCTGACGCTAACGGTCTCCAACTCCGAGTTTTACAGTATTATCATGATCATCCAATCTCTGGCCATTTTGGGCAAAATCACACACAAGGGTTAATCTGATGAGACTACATATAGCCAAAAATGTGAGAATACATTCAACACTACTGTAACTCCTGTACCACATGTATGCACTCAAAATTGCAAAGGCACAAACCCTACAGAATGCTTAAGCAACTTCCGGTCCCAGAGCAACCTGGAACTCCATCTCCATGGATTTCATAGAGAAGCTCCCCCCATCGCTCAGATATGACACCATACTTGTGATTGTCGACAAGTTCACTAAACAGTCACTATTCATCCCGATGCATGACACCACCTCCACCTCACTAGCTAAGTTGTTCATTCTCCACGTATTCTCTAAACACAGAGTCCCATCACATGTCACATCTGATCAGGGCTCGGAGTTTGTCTCCTCCTTCTTCTGCACATTAGGAAAGGCTCTCGACATGAAGCTTCATTTCACCTCTGGATACCATCCTGAAGGAGACAGACAAACGGAACGAATGAATCAGTCCCTGGAACAATATCTCCAAGTCTATTGTAACTATCAACAAGACAACTGGGCTGATCTACTTCCAAGTTTGCCTACAACAACACTCCGAATGTGACTACCAGCATCTCTCCGTTCTTTGCTAATAAAGGCTACCATTGGTTATGAATTGGCAGGCTTTGGTGGAGGTGAGTTCCTTCTTGGGGTGGACGGAGATGTTCTCTGTGAGAAACCATCTCCAATGCCCAGAAACAATACCAAGTCTCCACAGACTGATGCTGCATTCCAGCTCCAGACCTGCAACTTGGAGACAAAGTATTCATTAAGGCCAAACATTTCCGGACCACCCATCCATCAAAGAAACTCTCTGAGAAATACTTAGGTCCTTATGAGGTCATTGCTCGCGCAGGCAGCAGGTCCTTCACCCTCTGCCTCCCTGACCACTTCTGAGCAGTTCATCCAGTCTTCCATATATCAATGCTTGAACCTGCTACTACAAACGAGATCTCCGGTCGCATGCAGCCTCCACCTCCTCTGATCATCATTGAAGGAGAAAATGAATATGAGATATCTGAGATCCTGGACTCAAAGATCATCAATACAAGTGCAAGCTCCAGTACCTAGTCAAATGAACTGGATATGAAGGCACCAATGAAGAGTCCTCATGGATCTCCACATCCGAACTTGATCATGCATCCGAATCCATCTCCAACTTTCACTCTGCTTATCCAGACAAACCTGGCCCTCTTATGAATCTTTAAGTTCCATTACTAATGCTAATTCTATTATTTTGCATCATCAATTTATTACAAGTCACAAAGAAAATTACAAGTCTACCCCAAACTCCAAAGGAATCTCACTCCACCCCATTTCTCCATTCTGAAATATTAAAATCAAAATCAAAATCATTTTGTTATGTTATACATTCCTTCCCCTTGTCTACCTCAGGCTCCGTCTCCAACTCATCATCACTCTACATCCGACACCCAAATCTTTTTCATCCCCCATATCTGAATCCTTGTCCAAAGGGGCCATGAACTTCCACAGCCAACGCAACTCAGCAGTCCACCGACCCTCCAGAACCTCCTTCCGTTTCATCATCTTCACCAAGTCCACTAACAACCCCTCCATCTGCCGGAGGTGCTCCAACTGCAGGTTAACCAGCCAGATAAGCTGGCCCACAGTACTGTTGGGCACAGAGACACACCCCATACCTGCACCAGTCATTGCCCCTTCCAATCCAACACCACTACCTCCAGCTGCCACAGTGCCCATCTCTGTCTGCCACTTTTTGGTTGGATGACCTTCTGATTCTTTCTCTGCCGCTCCTTGTACCACTAGTCGGGGCTTGATGCTCTGACTTTGGGGATTGAACTTGCCATCAATCCTACACCCTCCTTTCTGGCCCTGACAGTGATCGCAGGACCAAAGGTGGTGAGTTGGGCTGGTAGGCCACACACACTCCATGCCCATATCACAACACAAGTCACAAATTACACCGGTGATGAGCTAGGACGCATCAAGGACATATATCGAACCACTCTGACAGTCCAACTCTGCCAGCATCTTTTCGTATCAACTTTTAAATAGTGCCGCAACTCCCTCTCCACCTCAGTCTCTAATTCTAGCCATCAATCGTCACTTGTGTTTCATCGCCATCAATCATTATCAGCCTTCTATTCACACCGATCCTTTCATCATCATTCACATGGCTTCCCATTCTATTCCCCTCTCTAACATCGCTTCTAATAATACATCACACTGGTCTCTGGACACAGAGGACTATCAAAAATACGCCAAGCTCCATGGGCATGTTAAGCCACCTCCATGTGTCAAAATACTTCCAAAACTCTTTCAACGTCCAAGATCCCCACCATGTCTCTCCTATGCCATTGGCGATCCTATATTCTTTCACAATTCCATTGAACCATATACATTCCTTGGGATTTCGCCTCTATATTGTAACATGGATAGAAGAGTCAAATGTGAGGTAGAATTTCAGTCGCCATTGCTGACCTATCCTCTCACTTCAATCTGACTCAGGTTACATCGTGTCAGGCAAAGGGACCAAATACCCTTGGAACGGGATACCATATGGAGACGTATCACTAAGACAATAAGGAGTATTTGTTGTGGATGTTGACTGAAGTCCTCATGTGACTCAGGGTCAATTTACCTTTGGAGCCGTAGGGAAGATGGTATTGGTGGACATTTCTATTGTTCTTTTATATGACTCACCCCTGTTTCATCTTTTAATTCATTCATACATGACTTACTCATCCTTGTTCTATTTTTGGTTCTTTTTTTACTCATCACCCCCTATTCTTACAAAGATTACCCCTATCTGTTGCTTCATTTCTCCATGATTTCCCCATTAGTAGTTCAACTTCACATGCTTTGTCAGCAGGCTTGATCAGCATTTCTTGCATCATATCGCATCATTTGCTCCTCATATTGTGTTGTTGTGCCCTGGGGATTTGTATATAAAAGGGCGCTAGTTTTTGCCTTTGGAATAAATCAACAAGTTTTCAGCCAACGCTCTAAAGTCAAAGTCCACGCTCTAAGTCTATGCTCTACACTCTACATCACAATCCATCATCTCTACACTGAGGTAAAACACCTTGGTTCAATGATCAGATTTCCCTCCACCACCAAGAGGTTGCTTCTCCTGAAACCAGCTTTCATGTACCTCCCAACTGGGCTCCGCATTGTCATCCAGTCACAGAGCACAATCAGCCATCAGGACTGACCTTTTGCTCCCATCCCCATCCAACCACAGAGCACTATTCCACTTCCCTGTTACTAATAGGCAGCATGTGACCCTTCTTGTTGGAAACAAATGCGAGTGCCTTCTCCATGTTTTTCAGCAAAACCATCACCTAAAAGAGAACCAAAAATTATAGAAAAAATTTCATAATTATGAGGACCGATTCTTTTTAAGGCTCTTACTTTAGGAGTATTAAAGGGCAAAATTAGATCGTCAATCGCTTTCGGATTTAAGTTTACAGAAGGTTCGATGTTTTTAATTTCAAATAAAGAAGGTACACAAACAAAAAAAGTAGGTGAAAAAGCATTAAATATTAAATCGGTTAGCCATAATTTATTGTAACATGTGGGGCAACAAATCTCACCCCATAAACTCATTTGACCATACGGTAAAACATAACCCAAGAATGCTGTAGCCATCATAAGTATTAAAATAATTACTCCTATAGACCATACCAGTCCTCTCGGTTCTCGATAAGAGCTATAATATAATCCTCTAGCTATGTGAACGTAAACAAATATGAAAAAAAAGGAAGCAATATTAGCATGTGCGTATCTTAACGCCCAGCCGGCATTAACATCTCTCATTATATGTTCTACAGAGCTAAAAGCAAAATCAACATGAGGTTGATAGTGCATTGCTAAAAATACCCCTGTTAAAATTTGTAAGATTAAACAAGTCCCTAATAAAGAACCAAAATTCCATAAATAAGAAATATTAGCTGGTTGAGGAGAATCTACTAAGTAAGAATTTAATAATCTTAAAATTACATGACCTTTTAATAATCGCATAAAAATAATATTTATTTTATTTTGACTAAGCTACTTATAAATAGAAATCTATATTTAAACTTTCTACTTATCTTTTTATCCTTATCTTAGAATACTATTATTATTTGTAATATTTAAGAAAAACACAGAACCTAAACTTATCTGTAATAATCTGTGATAGAAATAGTCTTTATCGTTAATTTTAAGCTCTATAAATAAAATAGAATCTATTTCTTTAATTATAATACTATATAACTCTATAATTATTATTATTATAATAATTATTAGTTAAGCTAGAGCTATACTAGATTTTATACGCTGATACTGCTCTAAAGAAATATTTTTATTTATTTAACTCTTTATTCTATTTATATTTTTTTTATAAGAAATCTAAAGATTTGAGATCTAAAAGTTATAAACTAAGAATAAATTTGATTTTTTATTTTATTTTTTTAGTTATTATTTTATTCGTATTTAGTTTAAAGATATAATAAGATACTATCTATCCGTTTAAATGTTTTTCACTGGTTGGACGGTTAGATTCATCCACCTACTTCCTTTAGCCTCTAAGTGCATTCCTCTCTTTTCAGAATATCTGGACCCCTAAGCGTCCGTGAACTCTAGACTCTGGAAGTCTTATTCATTTCTTGCTGCTAAGAAATGTATTACTTTTCTGCATATAGTCTGCATTGACCAATACAAGGGATTGTAACCAAAGTATAAACATTAAATTGTTTCTAGAGTTGTGCTGCAGCAGGGTTTGATATTCTTCTCAGCTGTTCATTCACAGAATTGTGGTGATTTAGAGTTTGCCCTAACACCATAATTTTGTGGGTTCCAAAACAAGCTGTGTTAGATGACTTGTTCTTCTTGCCATCTGTAGACTTGCCCTTTTTCTTTTGGATCTGCATTCAGATTTGATGTGTCCTTTCTTGCCACAGTTCCAGCATTCCACATCCATCTTGGAATCTGACTTGGAGCCACTACCCTGGTTGTTGCTGTTTCCCTGGCTACATCCCTTTCCTTTTGTGGCAAGTGCATTCTCAGATGACTTCAGTTGTTGCTCCTCAATTGACAACCGATCGAATTCATCAAGCAGTGATTTGACTATGATGGCAGGTTGAAGCTTGATCTTGGCATGCCTGGCAGACATGGATATGGCATTTATGAGGGGGCAGTAGGATTTTGGGAGGGATCCAAGGATAATGGTGACCATCTCAGTGTCATTGAGCCTGTCCCCCATTGCAGTGAGCTGTTCTTGCATCTTCATTAAGCTCTCAAAATGCATCCAAATGTTTGCATCATCTTCACACTTTGTTTCATATATGTGATGTTGAATATTAACCTTGACAGCTATTGCCTTCATCTCGTGCTTGGCACACACGGCGTCCCATACCTGCTTTGCCATTGCAAGCTTCTGAATCTCAATTAAGAGGCTCTCTGGGATCATAGTAAATCTGGGCTTTGATTACAGCCTCTCGTTGGTTGTAATCATCCCATTGCCATTCACATTTCTCAATCACTTCTTCTTCTTCCTCCATCAGGGTCCGACTCTTTCACATTATCCAGTTTGACCCATCCTGGGCCAGTTTGGGAACAATGAATGATTTGATGGAGCCTGATTGAGTAGGTTCTGCAGGGCCCATAGTAGGAATTAAAAGCACAGCAGATTGGTTCTAACAAATGTACACCTCAGTGAATGGACTTCACTGAGGTGACTGTTTGATGTTCAACCATCTTTTATACTCTGCAACAGGCGCCCTGTGCATGGACCTACACTTGGGCTTACATGAGCATTTATGGTTCCAACAATACTTGGGTCCACAGCTTATGTAACAACTATATATGAACATATGTCCATCCAGAAGACAGCATTCCTTGAGGGAATGCTGTGTATATATAATTACCTATGATAAGTACCTAGGGCACTTACATGGCTCCTGTTGAAAAGAATTCAGCAACAACACTATTGATCCAACAACTCCCTTCCTGGTGGGATGTAACAACTAGTAGGTTCAGGCAGTGAGCTGGACCTTAAGTCTGCAGCTGGAGTTCACAGACAAAGACGTATATTAGATTAGAGATATACAGATCATCACAGTATGCGTACCTGGAGTTCACGGACAAAGACATGAACTCCAGCAGGCACTAGAAAAATTTTCTTGTATGCCCTGCCAAGCCATGGACCTACATGCATCCACTTTGAGGTCGAGTCGCTTCATAGTCAAATCTTTGTCACTCCCACTCAACAAGTTCTCAATGAGGTCAGTTTCCTCCCACTCCTAGCTTGCCTCTGAACTTCTCAAACACATCCCTTGGTAGCTGCTTAGTGAAGATGTCGGCCAACATATCCTTTGTGGAGCAATACTGTAAGTTGATCTTGCCACGATCTACACACTCTCGGATGAAGTGGTGACGAATATTGATGTGCTTAGCACACATGTGGGCAACCAGGTTTGTGCCAGCACGATGCACCCTTGATTATCGGCATGAAGGACAGTGGCCGTGACCGGTGGATACCCCAGGTCTTCAAGTAAGGTTTGTAACCATATAGCTTCTTTCGTTGCATTCAATGCAGCCATGTACTCAGCTTCTACCATAGATAACGCGACTGTTGGCTGCTTCTTCGACGACCATGAGACCGATCCTCCGGTGATGTCAAACACAAAACCTCCCACTGATCGGCACATGTCCGGGTCCTCACCCCAGTTCGAATCAGACCAACCAACTAGGTCTACAGATTCATGGGCTCTCTGCCCAAGCGCCAAGGTAAACTGAGCGGTCCCCTTCAAATACCACAGGATGTGCTCTGCAGCCTCTAGGTGAACCTTTCCAGGGTTTCCTCCAAACTGCAAAACAAGACTGACGGCAAATTGAATGTCAGGTCTCATCTGTGTTGCATATAGCAGGGATCCAACGATCTCAAGGTAAGAGAGACCGCTGGCATATCTGAGGTAAGTTGTGTGGTCCTCCTCTGTAGCAGGTGACTGTGAGGCTGACAAATTATGCTTGACAGCAAGTGGGGTTGCGACAGGCATGCAATGTTGCATGCCAAATTTGGCTAAGACTCGAGTGATATAGGCGGTTTGATTTATAAACACAGTGCGTGCCTTTCTGTCGCGAGTGACCTGAATGCTGAGTATGTACTTCAGTTCACCGACGTCGGTAATATTGAAGTTTTTTTTGAAATTTGACTTGAATTCTTCAACTTTTTGGAGGGTCTGTCCAGCGACCGCCATATCGTCCACATATACAAGCACCAGCAGCATGATGGTGCCATTCTCTTGGAGAATATAGAGGCAGTCATCTGCCTGGCTCTTTTGAAAGTTAAGTCCTTTCATTGTTTTGTTGAGCCTTGTTTTCCACTGACGTCCTGCTTGTTTCAAGCCATATAGTGCCTTCTTCAGCTTCCAGTACCAGCCCTCCTTGCCATCTTCTTTGATCCCATCGGGCACCTCCATATAGATCTCTTCATCAAGATCTCCTTGCAGCGCCAACAACATCAATCTGATGTAACTCTAGGTTCTCATGTGCGACAATAGATAAAAGGGTATGTAGTGTGCTAAATTTTGCCACAGATGCAAACGTGTCATTGAAGTCTTGACCATGTACCTGTGAGAAGCCTTTTGCGACAATGCGCGACTTGTGCTGAAGGAATGCACCATCACCATCATGCTTATTTTTGAAGACAATGCAGCTGCCAACTGCTTTCTGGCCTTCAGGGATCTTTTCAACCCATTCAAAGGTACCCGTTTGCTTTAGCTGATTGTATTCTCTTGAAACTGACTCCTCCCACTGCTTTGAGTAGGGTGACCTCATAGCCTCACAGTACATTTGCGGCTCATTGGTATATGCAATAAAGGCATGGTGAGTTCCACCGGTTGTCATCACAGCCACCTCTATCTCATCCTCAGTCGCCGCCGTTCCAAATTGTGTTGCAGGATTTTGGGTTCACATTGGGTGACTATGTGGTGGGAGATTAGCCCATTTGGATGGGTGGGGTGGGTCTGGCTCTGGTTCAGGAGGTGGGGATGTGTGGGTATCAGCAGGGGCATCTGGGGAGTGAGCTGGCTTGGATTGGCTCAGCGTTGGTTCAGAAACCGGTGCGCTTTCTTTCCCTGCTTGGCTTGTGTCCTCAGGTACCAGTTGTTCAATCTCAGTGCGTGTGGGGACGACCCCTCGGGTGTCAATCACAGCAAGATTTCCTGGCATCTGATCCTCAATAAACTGTACATCCCTAGCCGTGATTAGTTTCCTGGTTTCCACATCCTCAAGCTGATATCCTTTTGTCTTATTAGCCCACCAGCCCAGCAAGCGGCACTTTACCGAGGTAACTTCCAGTTTACTGCCACACAGTTTCTTCGGGATATTGACATAAGCAATAGATCCAAATGTTCAAAGGTGAGATATGTTGGGTTTCGTTCCCGACCAAGCTTGCAGTGGAACCATTCCTTTAAAAGCTGATGTATAGGAACAGCTGCATATGTGGACCACATATAGGAAGGCTTCCCCCCAATAGCGTAAGTCCATCTTCACTGAGTGAAGCATGCATCTGACCATGTCAAAGAAGATGGCAATTGCCTGTTCAGCGATCCCATTCTGCTCCAGTGAATATGGGACGGTCATTTCTAAAACGACACCGTTGCAGCGGCAAAATGAATCAACAAGGTTTTGGTGAATTCGGTACCATTGTCGCATCTAATCCACTTCAGTAACTTGCCCGACTGTCGCTCTAACATAGCCACCATTTCCTTCAGGGCAGTGCCAGCTTCATCTTTCGATTGCAGGATCCACCCTATTGGGAGCCGGCTTGAGACCTCAACAGCAACAAATGCATATCGCATTCCACTCCAGGTCTCAACTGACATCAGACCAGCAAGGTCAACTATGAGTAAGTCCATTTTTTGATATTGCGTGTTACTGGCCTTAGGGAAGGGTAATCGGTGTGATTTGCCAAGTGCGCATCCTTCACACACAGGGTCATATTCTGTGAGTGATGATATGGTGAGTCCGTCTACCAGGTTCTTCTGTGACATCTCTCAGATTGCATCCAGGTGCAGATGACCTAAGCACCGGTGCCAAAGATGGAGGCTCCCACTCGTTGCAACATATGTGGAGTGTCTTTGCATCTCAAGACAGTTGATGTGGTACAATGTACTGCTATCACCGGTGAGTGATCCATGAAGCAGCTCCTCTCCCTTCAGTGAAACTGATAGTCCACTGTCATAGCTTGTAACTTAGGCACCCTCTCACTGCAACTTGCCAAGACTGACCAAGTTCACAGTGAGCGTAGGGATATGTAGGGCTCTGAGTAAAGTGATCATGCAAAAACCTTTGGGTAAGATGCCATGACCAGCTACCGGGATACTGTGAGCATCCCCTACAGTGATCGTTTTGCATGAGGTTGCAGGGGTGTAGGTGGTGAAGAAACTCCAGTCACAAAACATGTGGGATATTGCGCCGCAGTCCAAGATTAACTCGGCCGATGTAGGTGTTTCTCCTGCCATGAACACATGTCCTATCTGACATTCACCTAGTTCTTGCAGGTTATTGACAGTGAGGTTAGCTGTGCCTCCATCACTCTTTTTCTTCTTCTCTTCCTCTTCACACTTGGGGCATTTGCTGACCCAGTGACCTTTCTCATGGCAGTAACGACATTCATCATCAGGTTTTGGTTTCGCTCCAGTCTTCTTCTTTTTGCCATCACCACCGTTTTTCTTCCTGGTCAACAGGGCAGTTTCACTGGACTTGCCTCTGGAGCAACGGTTGGCTTCAGCAATGAGTGTGCTGCTGACAGTTACAGAAGTGAGTTTTGATGATTCCAGACCAAACAGCTGGATTTTGATGACGTCCCAAGATTGGTTGTGAGGGAGTGAAAGGATGAGCACTTGAGCAATGTGTATATCAGGGAGTGTCTCTCCTGCTGCTGTAATTTTCTGTCCAAGGTCAAGCATAGTGGTGATGTGGTCAGCCATGGAGCTTGTCTCTATGTACTTCCGAGTATATAGTTCCTGGAAGTAGTAGTGGACATCTATCCATTGCTGATTGGTCACATACATGTCATGCCACATGTCCCACATCTGCTTTGAAGTTTGGGCCTTCAAAACGTGTGGCCATTGAGAGCTCTCAGTGGCACCCTTCATAAGACCCTGAGCCACCTGATCATGCAGCAACCAGTCCATGTGTTCCTTCCATTCAAGCTTCCATTCTGCGGTAGCCGCCTTTGCGCCGGATGGCATTTCCAGACAAGTCTCCATACCATTGACTATGAGCCAAAGGTAGCAAGATTGCAATGCAGCTTGCATGTGCTCGGCCCAGAGCAAGTAGTTCTGGCCATTGAGCTTCAGAAATTTGAAGGCATGCAATTCTGATTCGCTGGCGGGGCCCATAACCTAACAACTAGTAGGTTCAGGCGGTGAGCTGGACCTTAAGTCTGCAGCTGGAGTTCACGGACAAAGACATATATTAGATTAGAGATATACAGATCATCACAGTATGCGTACCTGGAGTTCACGGACAAAGACGTGAACTCCAGCAGGCGCTAGAAAAATTTTCTTGTATGCCCTGCCGAGCCGTGGACCTACATGCGTCCACTTTGAGGTCGAGTCGCTTCATAGTCAAATCTTCGTCAGGACGCTGGAGACTGTACAAGTTCAAGGTTAATGTAGAGGAGGCAGGAGCGATACAGAAGATATACGTCCAGGAGCGGGCTGTGAAAGAGCCTATTGCGCCCAGGGAGGCCCAGTGGCAACAGGAAATAAAGGCAAATGCAGAGCAGAAGGTAAAAGAAATCAAGGCAAAGTGGAAAGAGATGGCAGAGGAGAAGCAGAAACAAATTGAAGAACTACAATGTGCCTTGGAGAAAGCCAACAATCGTGCAGACCAATAGGTCTGTAATCCTCTGCTTTTGCTAGCCATTAGTGCTTACTGCTACACAAAGGGCGCACGTGTATGTTCACCATAACAATCGAGCCATGCCCATCTTACAGAATGAAGGAGTGGATGTCGAAAAGCTAATAATAGACCTTATTGTGGGTGTACGTCTGGAACGCGTCACATTCCCTTCCTCTCATGTTACAGTATACCTCTCCATATCAGCCACAACCGACTGACGTCAATAAATTTCACAAACACCGCCAAAACGAACTCTTTACAGATCATAGTTCTTCGTGAGATACTACTCTCCCTGAGCCCCAGGGTTGTGGTGTGTCACTCATCTCGAACACAAGTTCCCCTCCCTCCGCAATCTCCGCATGATCCAAGATGGGTTCTGCGATACTTTTGCCGTTCACAGTCAATGATCGTACGTACGGGTTCGTCGCAGCTCCGTTAGCATGGATCACAAGTGGACGACGGGATCCAGGCAGGTCTATCGTGACTTTGTTGAAGAATGGGGTCCCAACAACATACAAGGTGCTGGAGGGATTCACGGGGTAAAAACCGAGAGCCGAAAATAACCACCAAGCGCTCATTTGCCCACAGTCTTCATTCTATTAAATGCGAAGTTAGGTGAGAAAAGAAAATCAGAATGATGTTATCGTACTCCAGCGAGACCATCGACCGTGGCGTTATAATCAACAGCAGCAATTGAACGTAAACGCGCCTGCCCTTTGGAGGGTGCTCCAGCAAGCGCGTATAAGTATGGAATGTGGTGGGAGGGTTCATTCGTCTGGTCGTTGTGCCCTAAGAGGCGTGCATGAGAAATTGCACAGCTGGAGTGGGTCAGGAGACTAACCTCCGTCGAAGTGCTCATCTAGAAAGTGAACGAACGAGGCATTTCCGCCTTTAAGCTCGATTCTTAAGAGTAAACGTCAGTTTCAAACTGGGAGGAATGAATATTCTGACTTACAAGCCTGGAACATCGTGCATTACATCAAAAGTATACGCCCATTTGTCGCCCTCTGTCCAACCAACATCTTCACCAGCCCAACTACCGTTGCTGACTCTTGCCTCCATAAACCCTGTATCGTTGTTAAATATCCTGCGGTAGCTCTGTGAGCGTGCGAGTAGGAAATCTGCACTATCATGGTGGCCAGTCTGGCGCGCAACAACCGAGGCAGCGAAATCATCAACTATGTTGCAGGAGCAGCGTTAGTGAAAGTAAGGCTTCTTTCATAAGCCCACTATGCACATGCGTAGTCCAGTGTCCTTGAACCCGCTTCGGTATGTTGGTCGGCTCCGACATAACCCACTCGAGAATAAAGCGTCAAACTAGCACGTGCTTCGATGCCAGTACCTTCCTGACGATCTGCGTACCTAGAAAAAAAACCTCAGCCTCAGAAAGTGTGGATCACCAGAAAAGCATACTCTGTTGTTGTGTCATTCACAGGTGGTCTGTCGGAGAGTTAAATCCACCAAGTTACCGCTAACAAGATACATCGATGCTGAGACTTACACCGTGGCGTCCTTGTAGACAGCTTCATATGCAAGTTGTTCATCAAACCCATGCACCCCTTTGAGCATACTCTCTGCTATGAGGGAATCCACATGTGTGCCGACCTGGGCCGCGACATAGTATCAGGTGATACAAAGACACATGAACCACCTCACCATAATATTCGTCTCGACTATGTTTTTCCACATTGGAAGCCATCCACCCTGAAAACCCAATCAATGTGTAAAAACAGGGAGTCAACTATTCCTCACTTGCTGATAGTCATTGAGCATGGAGGTCACCATGCCCGGCATACGTTCAGGCGCGAATAAGATTTCCCAAGCCCACTAGAGCAAATATATGACAACATATTCCTGGCGCAATAGGATGGGATCTGCTAACCTCGGCTCTGAAAGTATCCCAGATAGAGTAACCTGAGTAGCTCGGTCCTTCGTGCACCTATGTTAGGTCTACAATGAGGGTGGTGTGATTTTAAAGCCAATAAAAGGCGAACCTTGTCATCATATCCACTATAATACTTTCCGTCTTCATCCACTTCATAAGGATATTGCAACGTGTGAAAGAATCCAGTATAAAACACTGTCTTCTGCTCCTCCGTTGCCCCTTCGATCTGAACTCTATCCAGCTTCTCTGCCCATGCCGACCGTGTATTGAACGCTGTCGCCTCGAGTGATGTCCCGTCTGGGATCTCTTTATCCAAATTCGCTCGCGCTTGATCGACGGAGATAAACGAGACCCCGACTCTGACGTTTACCTGGGTCACGCTCTCTGCAAACCTCACATATCCCATTACTTGTTCATCCGTCCGTGCTTTCTCGTTCTCGTGCAGAGTGGCGTTTCTCGCAGTCCCCCACGAAGTGAATGGTGCTGAAAAGCGTGCAACGAAGTAACCTGCAAAGTGTGATGCGGTGAATGGGCCGAGAATGTCATCCTGCCTTTCAGGGTTACGGCCAGTGATCTCTTGAAGAGAGGGAAGGATAGCGATATCTCCAATGTTGACCGCTATTCGGGAGAGGTTGTTGCTGACCACCGAGTTGCGAGTGGCCTGAACTATGATGTGTGGATGAGTAACATTATCAAAAGTAAACCGGAGATGGCCGACTCGTGAAGCTTTGAATTCGGGATTAGCCACAATGAGCGAGGTGTGGACGAGGCAAACAAACTCGATGTGTGCTCTGCAAATATGGCTCCACCAGTCTCCGGGCGCATGTTCACGCTGTAGTAAGAGGCAGTTGCGACTTCCTCATCGTGTGAGAAGGGTATTCCTCTGTCCTCGAACGCCGGAGTGACTGTTCCAACGCCAGGAGCTATAACTACTTGACCAGATTCACCTAGTCCGACAGACTATGAAAGCCAGATATACTGATCACTTGGCCACAACATACCCATCCAGATTGCTGGCTGATGAGTTCCTTGGAACCCGTGGATCATTGTATCAGTCTGGTTGTACGGCGTAACAGATACATAATTTTGTCGCGTCTGGGCGACCCAACGTGTCATTGCGAACGGAGGGGCTTTGCGTGAGATATATCAATCGTTTCGTCTTAAACATCACCTATCCAAACTATTACCTGTCGAGGGTATCATCCCTCCTGATCCATTTGGACTATCACCTCCATTTCCGATCATTCTGGTGAAAGTTGTAGTTTATACGGAGAAGAAAGAAACGCAATCCCAACTCACGAATCTACGTGATCAACCGCATCACTCCTTGGTTTGCCTAGGGCATGTTCTTGTGAATCATCCAATCCAATTGTGCCAAAGATAAGAGACACAAATTGCGCGAAACGCATGAGCCTTAAAAGTCCTGGGGCCATGACAGGAAATTAATCAGCTCCAAGTGGGCTCTTGTTTAGCTCACCACTTATATGAACTGTCCGAGCACGCGCTTCACTAGACACATGATCAGGTCACAGAACGTCGTTCTCAGTGCCGAAAGCGCGTCCGGGACGGTCATACGCACAACTTTTTAGCTAATTCCTTCCAACGGACGATCCGCGCGCGTGATTGCTATGGAAGGAAGAGTAACTTACAGTAATAGAGATTAGGCTGCAGGGTCGTGACAGTGTGACCTGCCACTAGTTGAAGCTTTTAATGTACCAGTGGTTCGCTAGACTTAACTTTCCCTACTATTATCACACTCACTGAAAACCTAGTGCTTGATTGATGGTCTTAAATAGTTACCTCCAACTTTACTGACACAACAATTCATATTCAACTCTGGTCAGGTTTTCTGCCTAGTATTCACTATTCCAGATCAAGCATACACGTACATCTCATTACACAGAAAAAGGTATCAAGAGGGTATCAGCGAACAACCCTAAGACGGAATCTCAGCTACGCATTCGATTTCCATATCCGCGCCCATTGGTAAACTCGCGACTCCAATGCAAGTACGAGCAGGCATCACATCCTTGTCAAAGAACTGCGAAATGGACCCACCCGATGAGATTCGCACCAATTACTCTCACAGGCCCAGCAGGGGAGAAGGGATCTGATACTCACCTCGGCGTATACCTCGTTCATTGCCTGAAAGTCACGGACCATATTTGTTAAGTAGACGTTTGCCTTGACGATATGCTCTAAGCCGGATCCTGCAGCCTTGAGAACGATGGTCAAGTTCTCCAATGCCGCGCGCTGTTAAACATAGTCCGAGTCTTCAGGTTTGTGAAGGTTCATTTATAAGTTGCCATTGCGAACCGTTTGCGCCTTTACCCCTCCCGGAACCACTTTGAAGTTCTTGTCGCAGCCTATATTCCCGGATACGTACACATGTCCCCGTGAGATGACTGCCTGAGCTGTACATGATGCGTAGGTTAGCTTCAGGCAAAGGATGTCCAAATTTGCAGTGATAATTACAGAAAACAGGCAGAGGAGGAATCGCGTCAGAAGTTGAGACAATTGTCTTCCTGCTATTCATTGGTGGTACCGGCAATCTCTCACTACTTTCCGTGTGGTGTGAGCTATCGATGCATCACGTGATTTGGCTGTCGTGGGTCAAGACTCAAAAGTCCAACATCACTGCGAAGTCTCCTGTATCTTACAAGTGGGGATATCTGTCTACATATGTATTCGAGTGTATCATGTATATTATACAGTATATGTATATATAACATCGTTTCCTCTGTCCGTCTAACGCGTAAGGCAGAACTGGTATGATGACCTCCCTGAAACTCTTTTTTAAGAACAAGAAAAAACCTCTACTACTCTATGCATCACTTCTGCCGTCCATGCTGGACCCTGGACGGCCAATGGTATACGGTGCCGACGCAGTCGACAATCTAGACGATGGTCGAGGAGAAGAGGGACGCGTCGGAGGTGGGGTATATATCGGGTGTGAAATAAACTCTTGGTCTGGTCTAGGCGAGTGCGAACGGGATGGCGAAGGCGAAGGCGTGCGTGAGAGACCGAGGGCCGAGAACGCGCCGACAAGGGATGCGCGCTTTATTTCAGTTGAAGTCGGTTGCCCAAGAATGGGCGCATTAGACTCTATGGGAGAGCCAAGAGCACTGCTGGGTTTGCTACTTCGGCTGAGCGTGACCGACAGCCCGAGGCCTGGACGGTCTTGGCCCACTCCTCCGGCAGCGTCATTTGCTGACGCTGGCTGGTTATAAAGCCATGTTGACCCCAGGACGACGCATGCGCCGACGACGAACGCGAGGGTAATCGTAAAATCGAAGAGGATGACCGAAGCGACAAAAGAAATTACGATAGAAAGGGACGTTGCAAATCCCTTGAGAATGTTGTCGGCATATTTGATGACTACGGCTGTAATCAGGCCGCCGAGAACCTGAGTGAGAACAGTGGCCCATGCCCAGAGTCCGAAGTTGCGGAAAAGTCCGCTGGGGAAGGAGGAATGTGTTTCGAGAAGAGCAGGAAGGAGAGCGGGGAGAAGGGAGAAGAGTGATAGTTGCACATTGCGAACCCAAAGGTCTGCTTGCGAGTTTTTGAGAACCATCTCGAAATAGACGCCTGCGAGACCAGATGTGAAGCACGCTGCAGTGACTGCGAAGAAGCCGAGGAGAGGATTCATGGTGTTCATATCGTGAGTTGCATGGCCTGCACCGCTCTGTATCTGGACAATCCCAACACCTACTGCAAGGAAAAGCAGTGCCAACCACTTGGTGGGTGTGAGTTGTTTGCGGAGAAGAAGGACAGAAAACGCAGCAGTGGTGAGGATCTTCATTTGGTATGTTACTTGGAAAGTAGCCGCGTCGAGATTGGAAGCTGCGACATATTGAAGGTTGTTCTGCACGACGTAAAGAATGGCCGGAATGGCGAGCTTCCAGCAGTCAGGACTGAAGACATCGCGGGCGACGCGGCGAAACGGGGCCCGTTTGGGCTCTACACGACTGACTGCGATCGCAAGAGAAATAGAGCCTTTTAGAAGCTCATTGAGAAGCACGGCGGAAGCTGCAGAATACTGGCGGGAGGGGGGAATAGTTGTACGCGATGTGTGCATGATAATCGTGAGTGCCGCATTTTGTACGGCGAGTGTGATTAGGCTACGTTGGCAGCATGAGACCTAGCTCGAAAGCAGGAAGACAAGACTCACGATATGTATTTCAAAGGTACACCGTAAAGTGAAGGCACAGCACGGTCGTCGATGGTTTGCTGGGAATGTAGGACATGAATAGCGAGAGCTTGAGTGTTGGAGACTGCGGTGGGGACCATGTGCTGTGAAGCCGTGACTGTGCGGTGATGTAGATAGGACGCCAGAGTGTCCTACTTAAAACTGTGCCTAATCAAGCTCTTAGGTTGGCGGTGCACCAGTTAGGCGCGTGACGGGGTTCGGAAACTCTTCCGCAGCAGTTGATACTACGTTTAAGATTGCAGCGGCTGTCCAAGCCGCTACATAACGGATGGTTGCACACAGCGTTGCTCAGAACACTGCGCTATGATTCTAACTAGCTACTTGATTGCACAGCTGTAGGCTCATCTGTGATCATAGATCTCCGGCGTTTCTGGACTTGCAGTGACAATTACAGTATCAACTTCGCTGCTCAGTCAAAAGAAGCAGCTATTATGCAGCCTCTCGTAGAGTGCGTAATCGGAACAAACCTTTCCTATTCTTTAAGCATAGCTCATGGACTACTTAGATTGGGACGACCCCACCAAAGGGCAGTCGTGAGCATATTTGGACGTGTCGTGCGTCTTAAAGAACCGAACTGAGCCAACTTCTCAGTAGGCCGAGGATGTTTCGATTAAAGACGGTGACACCAAGATTGAAATGGTACGGTATGCCCACCTTTCGTTTCTTCGTTTTCTGCATGTTGTAGTTATTTGTCATGTTCCTCTAGACTCCTTGTGGACCTTCCGTATGACTTGGTCATTGTGCTGTTCCCGGGGAAGCAAGGTTTAATACGCACCTATGTGAGCCATGTGCATATGTAAACCAGACGACATCGAAGTTATCCTTCTAAATATGTAACTGAAGACGGTAGTCGGGTATCATATGAGGCACCGGTTGTGTGAGTGTGATTGTGCATGGGCCAGGACTTTATTGCAAAACACTTATATTTTGGGAGTATCATCGAGAACCGATGCACAGGTTCATGGGACTGCGGCCTGACCAGTTAAGGTTCGATTTTTTGCTTTGTCGACATTGGAATTCAAAGAACTTTGAGGGGTCGTAGAAGCTTCTCATTATGGTAGCATATTTCATCCCGGAGCCTAATTTTCCGCTTATACTGATACTAATTGCAAACTACAATCATCCTGGTGGCGCACTTTATAAGCTCGAGTGATTGAGTCAAGAATGGGGCAACATGATTTCCCTCTACCCTTTAGCAGCAGCACTGTTCGTTGCGGTTCTTCTATTCCACGCTTTCCTCCGTCGCCTTCGTACACATTCTATTAACCATCTTCCAGGGCCACCTCCAGGCGCGTGGCTTGTCGGTATGCCCCCTGTTGTGTATCGTTTAGGTTAAACACCCATTATACTCTGATCAGGTAATATGCCAGGAATTTTACGGCCAAAGGAAGTCGGTGACGCTGATGTTGCATGGACAAGAGAATATGGCACTGCTGTGTGCATCAAGGGAACATTTGGCGTGAGTTCATCACAGTCCAACGCTGTGGATATTTCATCGAATGTATTCTACTGTTTAAAGAGGGATGTATTGTTTACTTCAGACCCAAAGGTAGCACCTCCTTCCATCTTATTGTTTATATGCTGACACCTAACTGCAGGCACTGCAATACATTTTCAATACCTCTGGGTACAATTTCATCAAAACCCCCGAGGGCCGTGCGTCCACCTCACTTATTACTGGAAAGGGCATCATCTGGGCTGATGGTTGCAGATTTTTCTGCCGTACTCATTTCACTCGAAAATCTCACCTATTCATCCTCTTTCCGCAGGGATGCAGCATTCACGCCACAGAAAGATCATGAATCCTGCATTTTCATATGGTGCGCTTCGAGGTTTTCTTCCCGTCTTTCAACACACAGCGCAAAAAGTACGCTTTGCAATGGCTCACACTTTCGGACCTGGCATATTTATGATTATGATAGACTATAACAAAGTTGATGGAACAAGTGAACCAAAGTGGACAGCCATTCGCTGTCGTTGATATTTCTGACTGGCTCGCTCGTGCGACTCTTGATGCTATTGGTATTGGTAAGAAAATCTTGTCACGTATTCCAGGAAGGGTGCTAATTTGTATTATGTTTTCAGCGGCATTCGACTATCAGTTTGGAGCAATCGACGAAGGCGGTACTGGAAAACTTTCCAAAGCGTACAACAACCTCTTGTTCGTTGCCGCTATAGTACATTGGTCACCATGTGCTATCTAATGAATTTCAACAGAGTTGACGCATTCCTGGATCGCTCAAACTGGGTGATAGCATTCGAGGCGTTTTGGGGTCTAGTTCCGGAGTGGCTCATCACGCTGCTGCAATACGCGCCGACGAGACGGCTAGAAAGGCTGCGAAATTATATGAAGGCTTCGCAAGAAGTGGCGCAGACGCTTTTAGATCGTCAAGTGACATTGCATGCGCAGGGGAAGGAAGGGTCGAAGGATGTTATGAGTATTTTGAGTAAGCCTTTGTCTTCCAAAGTTCTCTCCGTGACGACCTTGGAGTGGTTGACGCATGTGCTGACCGGGGTTTTATTCTTGTCTTTCATTTGGTTAGTTAGAGCGAACCTTTCCGAAAATCCAAGATCGAAACTTCGGGACGAGGAAATCTTGCCTCAGCTTACGTGACTATCTTCAATTCCACATACCAACGTACGAAGAAAAGCTTTTTGACTAACAGACCTCTTGTCCAGAACGCTATTCATTGCTGGACATGAGACGACCGCCACGACGATCTCGTGGGCTTTATACGAGCTCTCTCGGCATCCCGAGTTCCAAACAAAAGTTCGCGAAGAGATCAAGGCGGCACGTGCGCAAGCCGCGCAGAGGGGGGATAGTGAGCTGACTGTGGCGGATTTGGATTCTATGAAGCATCTCCTTGCGCTTATGAAGGTGGATACGCGACCGATCATTTCTTCGATCCCTCCGCACTGATATCATTGCCTTTCCTTTCTTCCACTGCATTAGGAAACACTCCGCTTCCACCCTATTATCCATGCACTTAACCGGGCGGCGGGTCGTGACGACGTGATCCCGCTCTCAACACCTCAAAAGGCGAAGACGGGGGAAATGATCACAAGTATTCCCGTGAGCAAGGGACAACGTATAATCCTCTCCATATTTGCCTATGGCCGGTGAATCTTCAATCCACCTTGGTAGCTGGATTATGATGATACTCATATATGTACATTGTACAGTCTGAAATCAGTGTGGGGAGAGGACGCGGATCAGTGGAGACCTGAAAGGTTTCTTGAAGGAGTCGAGAATATTCAGAAGACTAACTTAGGGGTCATTGCAAATCTGTACGAGCGTTATTGTTTGGATGTCTTACATAACGCTAATCCCGACGTAATTTACAGAGCAACATTCGGGAGTGGCTTGCGTAGTTGTATTGGGTGTGTCTACATCACTGTATAGCCCATTCGACGTTAACACCGCCGACTTTATATTAGCTGGAGGTTTGCGTAGGCCACCAGTCCATCAACCATTCTGCTTCTGTGCTAACTGGTTCTTCCTATTTTAAACGGTCACAGCATGATCGAAATACAAGCCATCCTCATCGAATTACTCGAGAGCCTCGAGTTCTCGCCTCCTCCTGGCAACATTGAGATCGTCCGTTGTGCTACAAGTCTTATGACACCTATGTGAGTGAATCTTGGGTTTTTAACTATTCGTCGATTCTTACTTCGCATTTCGTTTCTTTAGGGTTAAGAATTCAAAGTCACGTCGCACCGAGATGCCCATTACAATCAAGCCGATCTCCAGCTAGGGATATCTCGTCTCCCTTTTCGTGATACAGACATTGTGTTGTCTCGTCGAATTTGCTTGCATATAATGTTCGTAGGAATGGTCAATCATCATATGCGATTTTGATATTAATATTGCCGAATGGACTGGTCTGTTCCATGCTCATGGCAATTAAATGACACGTGATTCTAAAGTCCATCTGGATGTCTGCGCTGGTGCGCATGATGCGACCCACAGTTAGCGCAGACGACTGGCACGTACGTGATCCTGGCATCTAGCTCGGCCCTGGATGCTCCCCGTTCCACAGTCCTTACAGGCGTCGGTGATGGCTGGTGTCAAATTCATATGCGAAGAATACTTTCATCGTGTAGGTTCGACTATTATACGAATGTGATGACCGCATTCTTGCTTTTTATCTTCTGAACAGCACTGCGTAAAGTACCAGAAGATATGCGCAAAGACTGGGAGCATATGTTTTGCACCGTCGTCAGGCAATGACAGAGTACAAGTGCACTACGAGTTCGATCGCCCGATATCGGTATAGAGGGAGGAGTCAGCAGAGGTTAGTGATGTGACAAAATATGGCTTTCATGTTAAAGATCAAGTGTTCCAACCACTGATTGCTTAATGAATGCTGCCATACTTATATTTTATGTCCTGACCCGTGAGACAGACAGATCACAAATGCACATCCAAGTCATATTGGCAACTAGGTGCGCCAACCGAGCTCGTCTCGCGGTTCGGACCCAAATGCTGCCAGGGCGATGACAAGAGTGTCCGTTGGGGAATGGGTAGCTCACCGTGTTATGGGTTGCAACCTGCTATAGTGACGTGCGAGTAGGTATAGCAATATGAACCGACAAATTACGTCATAACATGTCGCTTCAACCTGGGGAACACACTGGCAATAACAGCTCTGCGATTTGTCGGCTACCTGCTCCTAACAACTGTCATATGGCTCACCACCCGACCTGCCTTTTCTACTTCACAGGCCCCACACAGACCAGAGAACTCCACGTGAAAGTCGGGACACACACAACCAGACAGTGAAATAACATTCAATACACCAACACAACGAATTAACCCCTCCTATTATTAATGCAACCGTAATTTGTTCTGCATGCGATGAACAGGGCTTAAAAAATGCTTCCAACGGCGGACGAAACATCCCCAAAGGCACCACTGACAGCGCTCTCCGCACCGCTGATGAGGTTGCCCGCGCCAGTCCCGCACCCTGCGCATGCTGCCGGCTGATATTCATTTCAGGATCATGTTGTTTGGGAGACATCGAAGAATGACGTACCGCGTTGACGACACTGTTCAGAACACCTGCGACGCAACCTGCGTCGGCAATAGGGTCTAGAATATATCAATTAGCCAAGCGACGGGAGATAATACTTGGAGAAGATCCTTACTAGCTCCAACCTCAGCTACAGATGATACGCACCCGACAGCAGTGGGGCCAAGAGCAATCGCACACTCTGCATATGTCCGAGCCGTTAAATACAACATAAAAGCAAAGAACAGTGGGAAAACGTACTGGCAGCATCGCACGAACGAACGTTGTGGAGAGGCATGGGACTAGCCATCGCTACACCAGTGATAGCAGCGAAAAGGGTAACTAAGGAGAATTGCATTTTGAGAGGGTGGATCAGAGTGAAGGTTACGCGTGTTGAAGTCGAAAGAGTGGTGATTGAAACAATGGGAACGGCGAACGTCAAGCTCGGTGAGAATGGGGAACTTGTCCTGCAGGTAGTGGCGCCTTTATATCACTGGCAGAACGCCTGAGCTTGTGCCAATATATTAGCATCACGAACCAACGCGTGACCTCAAAGCGGTAAGTGGTAAGCGTTGACCATGACCCTGATGGCACCCTGATAGCAAACTGTTTGAGAATGATGGTCAACACCACCCGATTGTCTATGTGTAGCATCTCCACACCTGGCGTTGCTGTCGCGACCTTCTCGGGAAGACTCAGAAGTCGCATCGTATCGGATTTATATTTTGGTAACTCATCTCGCGCTGATAGTGCAACGTGCAACGGTGCACTGCCTCATGTATATATCGCACGATGGCCCCAGATTAGGCAGGTAGCCAAGAGGCGATTAACAAAACACTCCGCCGCCACATCATGCCGAAAGTATAATTTCAAATTGCATGAGAATCAGGGCAACGATCAAAATTACTTTCCCGAATTTAGAATCTGCACTATTACGAATATAGTGGTTTCTCAATCTCGACACCCTGGCGAACGTAGTGATGTTACAGTAAATATCGATGTACTTATATGCGCGTGAGATGTCAGGTCTCTCCGGTCTCTTCCAATGCATATCGTGTCCATATATGACTCTGAAAGTGCTCGGTCGTTTTTGCAGTGTATTAATTAGGGCAAGCTGATGAGATGGATTTTCAGAGTCCCTACACAATAATTACAAAGGATCTATAAAGTGTTTGTGCTTGTAACTCTGATCAGTTGTGGGTAACGTGATTTCAGTAATTCAACCACACGGCAAGGGTCACCAAAACACCTACCTACATAATGATCCAATCGACGACATGACTTAGTAAGAATAATGACCCAAGGGCTTAAGAAGACCATGGCCTTTGCTGCGCTTCCTCAGAAAATCATGACATCCCTTTGTGTGAGCTGCCAAGTGGTCAAAATATTTCTACAACCTTGTTTAATGTTTTACTGCTACACACAGAAACAGTTCGTGCGAGACCAGAGAAAGCACCACCTGCAGTAATATGATGCCATTTCTTCTTGGGTGTTGGAAAGAGATGTGTCACCGGTTATCAGATCCAGACGGTCCACAAGATGCCGGCTAATTGCTGCGGCCGTGCAGCATTAACTTATTTCGAAGATGCCGCCGAACAGGTATAGGTATAAATCAAGATAAATATCAACGAATTACCTTAGTGTTCACATTATAGACACTGGTTCATACTACTGGCATTCCTAGTATTCATAGGCATTCTAACACTCCTTTCCAGTCATTCCTCAGGTTATCTTTCGCAGGGCTATGCTTCGCGACATTGGGTACGCAAATCCAATGAATAATAATAAAGAAGGTCTGACTTCAAATGAAGCGTACGTTCCACTGGCAATCTTTTCCTCGAGCAAACCCTAGTAATAAGCCCTTCTTGCAAGGCTTGCCAATTAGAGCGTTCTTGCCGGGTGTCCCAGGATCCGACAAAGCTGTTTTGTTCCCCGTGAGCACGTCATCAGCAGGCTTAGGAATGTTGAGCCAGAAAGTCGCCGTCATGATCGACACGCTGAAGATCAATCTGCCATCAATCTGCCATGGATCTTCTGGCAGACGTGAAACGAGTACCGACTCTGTGCCAAGTGATTTGAACTACATCAGAACTACAAATTACCCTCCCCATGAGTTTTAATGCAATTACCATGTATCCTACCAGTGACAAAGGTGGCTTAGAAAACGTGTCCAATCGGTGACGTGGCGCTCCCAAATGCATCACCAAGAGCGCTCTCCGCTGATTTGAGGGTTCCAGCATTAATGTTGCACCCTCCGCACACGGTCGGTTGGTGTTCGTTCAGGATCATGTGATGTAAGAGAAATCGAGGAATGACGTACCGGGTTGACTATGTTGGCCACGACGTTCGAAACGCAGCCTACGTCGCCAATAGCGTCTAGGAGATATACATCAAAAAGATAGATAATATTCACAGAAGCCCTTACTGAGTGGATCTACGCCAGATGCTAGACAGGCAGCGCCAACGGGGCCAAGAGCAGGTGCACATTCTGTACATATGTCGTCAAATATAACATGAATGCAGAGAGCAGATGGAAGGAAGACACTAGTAGCGTCACACGAACGAATGCTGTGGAGAGACATAGGACTAGCTATCGCGGCACCAGTGATGGCGGCGAAAAGGTAATCAAGGAGAATTGCATTTTGAGAGGGTGGATTAGAGTGAATGCCAATGATATTGAAATCGAATAGTAAATGAGACAGTGGAAGGGCGAACGTCAAGCTCGGTGAGAATGGGGAGCTTGATCTGTAGATAGTGGTGCTTTTATACCAGGACGCCTGAGTGTGTGTCGAATTTAGATCTTTGACCAATGCATGGCAAACAATAATGCTCTCGACTCAACTAATGGAGGATGACTCGATGTAATTGGTTCCGGTTAGTGCTTTAGTTCCTTGTACGGTATTTGCACACACGGCGTTGGATTCCCATACGTCTTCCCAAGGACTCATAAGTCGGCGGCTGAGTACTGGATTTTGATAGCTTCAAAGATGAGACTGCAACGTGCAGCAGAGCGCTGCCACACGATAGCCCCGTTTGAGGCAGTTGGCATCACAGTTATACCTAGGAACGAACATGGTTTCCTAGCCTGAGACTTACGAAGGTGAAGTCCAGGACTGATTCAACCTACCCTCCAGTAATTTAACAATGTTGGTGCAAGTGTGCTATCATAGGGAAAATGCGGGGACAGTGGTATACTCGTCTAATGAGATGAACGATTACCGTGATAAACTGACCACAGCGAAAAACTTACCCACTACCTCCATTTATTAGACGAGAAAGGGGCGCCTAAGGACAGCTGGGATGGTCCGATGTAATGTATGATAGCCTATAAGTGTCTAGGCGGTCGACCCTTTGAATCTCACTCTCTCTTAGGAAGACCCATCTTACAAGAGAGCTGTAATTTTTCAATTTCAGGTTTTCAAGCCGTGCGGAAAGTGGCGTTTTGAGTCGGGACCCGGGCAGGAAACTGAACCACGTGATTAGTCACGTAACCTTAGTGCCTCCGAGATAATTGATTCTCTCTCGCTTTCACTGACTACCATGCCCCGTATTCCGTATGTCTTCCCCGAGCCTGGAGCATCTCCAATAGCGGACAAAATCCGTGAAAGGCGCAAGGACGGGAAGCTGGTCAGTCTTGATGGTGTGCTTCTCAATGCACCTGCGATTGCCTCAGGCTTCAGTACTTTGTTGCGTGCCGTGCGACAAGAAAATAGCCTCGACGATGGATTGAGGGAGTTACTTGTGAGTCACAGTGCTTGATTTGCCAGAGAGGTGCAAGTGAATGCGTCCAGATCCTGCGTGTAGCAGCACTCAACTCGGCTGCGTATGAATGGTGTTGTGTCCACGTCTCTTTATCTCGCGTCTAGACCGGCATCTTATGTCGTCCTGTATACAGGCTTGCCCACGAACCCGTCGGACGTGCTGCGGGACTGACGGATGGGCAAATCGCAGCCATTCGGGATGTTTCGTATGTGCGTTCATCAACCCCACGTTCCGCCCCCTCGCCTGCTCTCTCGCCTGTATTGGCAGCCGCCTTGGCATACGCAGATGCCATGACGGTTAATGTCAAAGTGCCTCAGGACGTGTTCGATGCTCTCAAGGCCCATTTGAATGATCAGGAGATTATGGAGGCGACTGCGACTATCGCTTCCTACAACCTGGTATCCAGGGTGCTGGTGGCTTTGGACGTGCATGACATGGCCGATACCGAGGTCCCGCAAGCAAAGACGGGCGTCTAGCAGTCAATACTTTTCCACGTAAGGGCGGGAATATACACTTTAGTTCTGTTTCCAGACTCGTCCAATGCGACGAAAATGCTAAATTTGGGCTTAAAAACGATCAATTTTAGTGTGCATTGCACGACCTGTGCCATATCGCATGCATACACGAAGTATACGTAACAAGCATAAGGCATAGATCAAGGTTAAAACGGTATCTCTGCCTAGTTCATCTGCCGGATAAGTTTATTGATGTTCTCTTCCCTGTTGCCCTGGTCGCCACCCTCAACATAATGCTTGAACTTGCGTGTACGCCAGCCACCAGTAGGGTTCGAAAGCTTGAAAGGCCAGAGGAAGTTCGCAGCCTATAACAGCTTTAGTATTGGATAGCTGTATCTGATCATAATTGGCTCACCTGCTTGAAGTTTGGGCCGACAGTGAAGATCTCGTGCACAAGGTCTTCAACAGAGAGGATGTCATATTTGCCGAGAGCAGCTTCAATGACAGCGTTGTTGTCGAGCGGAATACGCTGCTTGTTCACTTTGCCATAACCACGCTTGTATATCAGTTCACGAACTGATTTCAGATTCGGCTCGCTGTGAAAGAGTGAGATGCGATGAATCGCAAGTATAGCAGTGAACACACCCGTATGTGATGTAAGGTTCAACAAGACGGAGCATTTGCTGAGTGGGCTTGGTTACCTTGACGAACACACCGTTGTTTATCTGAAGCAGACGAAGCAGCTGGAGAATTTTGCGAGGCTTGGGGGCGATCTCATTGATACTGGATTCCACATTAGCTGAATTTATGAAAAGAAAAACCAAGACACACCCTCTAATCCGGACGACGAAGTAAACCTTTGGTTGTGCTGGCACGTAGAAGTCACCAGCAGCGCGAGCAACACGCTTCAAGCGGATTTCTTCCCGCTCCTTCGCGCGATATTCCTTCACGAAAGTCTCGGCGCGCTTGAAGATGAGCTTACGTTTCGCCTTTTGTGCCTGTGAAACATGTCCACATTCAGTTTCTTGCAACTCTCAAAAGTAAAGATAAAAAAGAAATGAATCAGTCCCGAAAGATGGTATAATTGAAAGGCAGCATCGCCGACATATCGACTAGCCGTTCTCCGAAAGTGTTCGTATGCATCATAAAGAGGTGCAGAGGGAATGGCTCGCACCTTGCGGGCAGCCAATGCAGCGGCAATCTTCTCCTCACGGATCTTCTCATTCTGCTTGCGCTTCTTGAGGAGGGTCTCCGGGACCTCGATATCCTAAGCAACTCGAATGTGAGTACACAAACAATTCTGCACCCTCAGTCTTGTTGCACTGACGGAGGCACTCGGGACACTGCAGTTATAACGTGCATGAGGTCCTATTGAGGCTGGCAGAGCAAATACATATCGACTTACGTTGTCGGGGACATCAGGAGGGAGGGTCTTGAGGTAGAGGATGAGTGTGAGGAGAAACTAGCGGGATTCGAAAGCGAAAACTATACATGTGTGACTAAGCCTTTCCCACCCCTTCAAGCACGTCTCAAGTAAATCATCTCTTGCAGACTCTCAGGTAATGACTTCTATAGAATAGTATTTGAATCTATGGACTTAGTGCTTGTTAGAGGGGAGGCGTTCAGGCGTCAGCGGAACCTCCAAGGGGGTCATGTAAGTGCACCATCCCTGGTGCAAGGGCCTTCCCTCCCACCTCTGTTCATCAATGAGGCAGAAGATGCTACGGTGAACGCCGAGCATGTACCATCTCCTCCCGAGACTAGAACTTCTGGACCGCCTCCGCCCCGCAGTTGGATCCCATCTAGCCACTCATCATCACATACCACTTCCTGGCGCAGTCACGCTCTGTCTCTCATATTACGTCGCACCCCATCTTCTTCAGCAATACTGTACCCTCGTACAGCTTCCCGTGTACCGTCTCTATCCCAACTCTGTATGCAGATCTTGGTAACCGAATATGGTGGGATACCGCCTGAATTCTTCTACTATCTCCCGCGACATATTCTGCGGGAATACGTGCGTTACTGCGCTGTGTACGCTCCTAACTTGCCCAAGGAAGATCTCGAGGCTCTATGGACCATTGATCATGCGGCCTCTGCCGACGGAGAATTACTCATTACTGGACCCTTTGCAGAGTCTATGTTGTCTCGCACTTCAGAGTTCTCTGATATAATTCCAAATGATTGGGAGTCCATGTCCGAATCTATTGGGTCGGATTCACTACCCGCTCTGCACACATTCATTGTCCTCGCGTCGCCTTTTCCTGCTTCGTTGACGTCGCTACTTCCTCCAACACTCACCCACATTGCATTACTGAACATCCCACAGATCCCACTACACTCCCTCCCAGCTCAGTTACCTCTTGTCACTGTCCTAGACCTCTCGTTCAACCCATGGCTAGGTTCGCACGCAGGCAAGCTTATCCGTCTAGAATGGAGGAAATGGAAGAAATTGCAATCACTTGGACTGCGCGGATGTGCCATAAGTGACGGTGATGCATGTTACCTTAAGAAAAGCGTCAATCGAGATAGAATGATAAATGTGGAGATTGTTTTTATTGAATAACTTTTTTTCGGGTGACTTATGACCCTCTTGCGTGCGGAAACCATCGTCACATACTATGTAGGTCTGCACTCCTGCGTTCCAATTGCTGTTGATTGTGCTCAGCAGTATAATAAGTGTCCATATTCCGCCTCCAACTGGCCTGATGTCGTATAATGGTGTGAATTCGAGAAGAATCCCCTGTTTCTCTACTTAGTGGAGGTACCAATAGAGCAAGTGGTTTCCGCAACAATCCGAGCAATTCCGTTATTCAATCCGCCTTAAAACAGTCCTTCCAACTCTCAATGCTTCCGCACTCTCCATCAACGAACACCAGAGAGAGGGGTCTGCATCAAGTCATCTCAGCCTTACAGATCATAAGCGTGAGCATTGGTACAACAGCACGCACCTCGCGTCGCTTCCTCTGCACATCTGCCCAGTAACCGCTCAACCACTCCTGTGCAAAAAATGTCTAGCCATGTAATGCGTATTGCGGGATCGAAAGAAGAAGTCACTTAAGAAAGGCGAGGCCCTCCATAATGTGCATCGGTTGGGGAAAATGCGGGCCATTTGTTCTCCAAAAAGCCACAGGTATCCGCATACAGTTTATCAGACTCCTCATCGACAGGTTGGGAGAGCTACCGAGGAAGAACTTCATACCCACCTTGCATCTAAAACAACCGAATAGAATGATAGACACAGGCTATATTTCGTTGGGCCTGCAAGGACCTGGCATCCGTGCTATATGACAGACTTCGGGGGCCTGAGTCCCTGGAGTACCAAATACCAATTTCCCTCGATGCCCTTCGCTGTCTGCCCAAAGTCTGCAAAGATGACATGTTCATCCTCTTGCATCAAGAAGTTCTCAGGCTTGACACCCCCATGGTAATAGCCACATTGGTGAATAGCGTGCAGACGATTCAGGCTATCCATGATATACCATCTGGCCAGGGGAGAATGGAGGATCCAGTGGTCGAGATTCCCCCGACACCTGTTGATTCTCATGAACTCGCTGGAGCAACTTAAGAAGATAGTACGGAGCTTCTTCATAACAAACCCAGAAAATCCTTTCCTTGGGAAGGGACTTGGGGTGATGGTAAGTCCCCAAAGATGTTTAAATAGCTGTCATCGCGACGTCGGACTCTTCCCATGACTGTACAAATGGGTAGGAGTGGGAGGAGGTTTATAGTAGCGTCCAACGTATGGTACCACGGTATCTGGTATCTGTAGATACAAGTGTTTATTGCGGTGTATTTCCTTCAACGATGAAAATCGATATCTGTTTTCAAATTCCAAGAATGATCGAGACCGTCGCCCCTCTTGAGCTCACGCTCGAATATTGGCCCATCAGCGCCACAAAATATTGTATTTGATTGATAAATTAGGGTCATAGTCAATACTTTGACAAGCCGGTCAAGTTTTGCTCAAAAACTAATACCGATCATGGCACTGGGCAGCTATTGCATCCCTTGTTGTTGTTGTCATACCCTTCGCCACACCTAAGCCGATTCTTACTGGTGTCTCGCCAAGCCGCTCCCAAAACAATTGTATGTAAGACATCGTGCCTTCTCATTGCTTACCATAATACATCCATAATTGTATTTTTTTGCTTTTCAAGTTAGCCCGCGTGTCCGGGACAATGACTACCTTGTCCTCAGAATTAACAAGCCGCACATATACAAATACAATCAAGATCCTTAGGGAGTCACGACTCTGAGATGACCTGCGGAAATTGCATTGACATCGTAGCCTAATAAAATCAGCATTATCAATTGGAAGCACCTGGGGGTCAAGGAGCCCTCGGAACGTCGCTGAGAAGCAGGAGCCCAGGGCGGGTCCATATGAGTAAGAGGACATTGATAAGGCCGCTGAGACCAAATATGGAGATGATAGCAAATGTCGCTGCTGATGGAATCATGTCTTGAGGCGCTTCGGAAGTAAAGCTGATCCAGCGACCAATGGAAAGAGGAGCAACAAGTGCAATATAAGAGATTGGATAGCTATGTGACCCTCAAAAGTTAGGATATGAGAATATAAAAAGATCCCAAAAAACGGTTCAACTGACAGAAGCATGAGTAGGGCCTCGCGTGCGGGATTCTGAGATATCTGAGATACATCCTCGTGGAAAACATCATTGCGTGTGCTGTTGTTGGTAGTGGCACGTGGTCGTCGACGAAATCGCACTCTCCATCCATTAGCATCAACCGTGATGTTTCCTCGCAGGCAAAAGAAGAGAAGCACATAAAGTCCCAATGAAACAAGAGCGGTGAACCAAAGCCAAAAGTATTCACCAAAAATACGTTCATTGGGGAATCGGCCTATCCAGCACCCTATGCTCAACAACCCGACGTCAGTTTATGAACACCTGGGAGCGTTCAGCTCACAGTACCTATGGCCTGTGTGTCAGAGAATACCCTACCCACGAAACCTAATGACTCACGGTGTGGGTGTATAAAAATCATCCCCTTTCGTTACGAGACTGGCGACAACAAAGATAGTGATATAGAGCCAGATGATACAGACTACGACGGTGGCAAGGAGGATCGCCTTCGCACCTCTCCGGAAAAAAATGATGAAAAAGGTGTGCACAGCAATTGCCTAAAGCACATATGTGAGTATCCCTATGCTTTGGATGCGTATGCAATAGTACTTTCCAATGTCGCTAGGGAAACTCCAGTTTCACCGAATTGCTTGATCACACCTAATAAGAAGAGCCTCAGGATAGGAAGGTGTCGCTACAGTTAGTTGCGAAACCACCTTGTGCTGTACAGGAGGAGCCACAGTTCACGTTTCCTTGCGCCACCCATTTGATATCAAGTATGCCACCCAATGCTTGTAACAAGTCTGAAAGGAGAAGGGATCCCTGATTGTCATGTAGAGGTGAATGCGAATTTTGTGCGATCTCCGTAATTCTCGCACCATATAAACATCCAAAGGTGATTTGAAGATCCGCAAGTCCTTTGCTGGAATTTGTCCGTAGTTGCGCAAAACATTCCTCTTCTGAGGGATAAGTATGGGATAGCTTAAGAAAGACACTTTGTACTGACAGCAATCTTGCCGAATAGGAACAACAGAGCAATCCCCGACGCTAGACCTACTTCAGCAGCGATCTTTTGGACGAGGCAAAAAAAATAGATGGAATTAGTCTCTTCTCACGAAGTGTGATCGATACAACTTACAAAGAGGCCAAGTCTCTGACCACAAGTAAGAAACGTGGTACACTCTGTGTTGACTGGGAGAGAGCACTGAAAGTTTGCCATAAACCTGGCGTTATCACCCGAGATTTGAAAACTACAGCAAAAAAAAATCCTGGAAGTTCCTGGACAGTTCCTTATAAATGAGCGCGCCCCATAGCCCACATCAATGGCTGTGGTTAAGTTGTCGATCATTTATTGACGACAGATGTGATTTGAAAGATACACACCTATCTAATGGTCAACCATTGGCAAGACACAGGAGATCGCAGATAGAGACTTGTCTCATGGGAAATTCTGACGGCTATTCTGCCTGATACCAAAGAGAAGAGGTTATGCGGTATGTACACTGCTCCCTGGTAAGAAGTCGGAAATTTGATCAGAATGACACTTACATATTTGTTCCCGCGGGTCCGAAACAGTGGCTAACCCACCCTTGCTCTAGCCGCTGCTGTACGCTTTAAACGACTCGCTAGTCTAAGCATATTGCACCGCCTCCACATCCTCCTTTCTCTTTTTCATCAAGAGCATTTCATCTGTTCCTTTTCATGGCTCTGCGAGCACGCTAGAATATTGCGGCTTGGTGTTGCACTGATGTTTTCCTCTTTATCACGTGAAATACCTAACCATGTTGCTGAACTACATAGGGTTGATTTACGCACGGCACTGGCTTCCAATTTCCTCAATTGGGCGCCTGCCAGTGTTGACTTGGTTTCTGCCTTGCAACCGATCCTCTGCAACAAACGAACGAATGTACATTACGACCCCATTCGACGTCTTCAGTGCTTATGCTCAAAGGTAAGACTGAAGGTGGAAAGAATAATCTTATAACAAGCCGAACTTTGGGATTACAAGCTACAGGTACACGCTCCCAAGTCTATTCAACGTATTGCACATACGCTTAACAGAACTTCACATGCCAGACTGATGTTAAGAAGATTACATGCCACTGGAACCACAACACGCCTTCACCAATAATTGAGTGATGACCTCTGCCCTCCAGCGACTACTGACGCAACAACACTAATGGGTGCCACACGTTGAGGGTGAACATTGCAAGAACTATGGGAGCACCATCCAAGATGTTGAAATACTTCTCGGTAGTGATGATACGACCACTCCAACCACCTAACAGCTCGATCGTACGGTAGATAGACCTAATGTAGTCCCAGCGAGTCATGAATAAGATATGCTGGCCCCCGCGTAGCTCATAATACATCCAGGGGACCACGTACCTCACGAGGACACACAAGGTAGCTAGTATCAGCCCAGTGGTCATAAGGGGCACCTGGCCTGATATGACCCCACTGCGTTGAATTTCTAATATCTTTTCATCTTCCATTGAGTATGATTCGTATTGTTCAAATGAGTCTGGCTTCAAGGGTTTCTGGACACGAAATCGGAGCAGAAATTCTGTGGCAAGAAGGAAGTATAGCATGATCCCTGCTGCATCAGTAAATGATCAGATGGGTACCATTCTCCCATAGAAGGGAGAAGAAACAGCACTCACAGAGTTGCAGAAAAATACCTCCCAGCATGATATGTGACCCAGGATTGGGATCATTACCGTTCTGGAGCGCTAAGGATGCCTTGGCACCTCCCACAGCTTGAACTATGAGCGCGATCACATCAGCGGATAAGAATGTGATGAGATCTACAATTAATCCATATAAGTCATGTCGAAAATTATTGGTTTACGAGGAAAAGGGTGACTTGCATGCTTTTGGTGATAATCGGCTATATCGGGCACCAAGGAGGGTAATTATGCTCCCAAGGATCGTGTATAACCCAGCAGTCAGAAACGTCGGAGCGATGATCGTGGTTGAAATCCTATAAAACAGAGGGAGCAAATGGCATGAGCTTGTAGATAATGATATGCACATATGGACTCACTGCATCAAGAAGGCATTAATTTCGTTAGGACTTTTACTACTCCATAACCTGGCTGACCACCCAAGTACTTCGCAAAGACCACACGTTGCGATGGTGGGAAGGATCCAAAAGGATCGTGGTCTGAAGCATATCATTTGACCGATGTGAAAAGCTGGAACAAGAGACTTTAGCCGAGCGCATAGACGACTACTTGAATTTAGCTTTGAGTAGCGCACCGGTGGTGATGCTAAAAAGCGCTACGTATAGCACACATATCCATGTGGTGGGTGTGTATCCATACGGAGAAGTTGATTGTACAGAAGTGCTGACGGACGTGTTGAGTGACTCTGGTAGATTAGTGAGCACATCTAGCCGGTCACTGTAGAAACTACTAGAACGCACGAGGGTCCATCTCAATGTGCTCGAGCCTCTTCTTGGAGTAATAGATGATAGAGGACAAAATTTGTGCGACAAAAACACACAGCTCAGAGCAGGGTCACGAATCGCGTGGGACTCCTTCTGAACTTTGGTGCACTCTATACGTTGCGAGATGGCACTGCTTCATAGCTGGTAGGGACAGGGGAGCTGATATATTATCACCTGTGTCCCATGTCTCAATCCGTCACACGGCCGGTATGCATAACCAATCTGATGTGGATAATTGAGTCTCGAATGCAAATAAATCGCAGAGGTATCTATACTTAAACGCAAGTACAATGAATGTTAGGACTTGATTGTATGCTTACTGAATGCAATCCAAGAAATTTCTAACAATGTGCAGTATTTTCTTTTGGCCAAAAACATCAATTTCGAGCTCGGCTAGGCGCCGCGCCCATGGTACGTCAGCGCGCAGTGCCTGCATGCTGCATATGAAACGCTACGGCAACTTGCGACACCCAGTAACATTACAGCAAGAGGCCAGAATTCTTGACCTACCTAAATATGCGGAAGAATCCGGGTGTCAACGACAGGATCAGTACTTTCGTTACAACCTACATTCGCGAAGGAATTATCACATTGAGCACCCTAGTGGAGGGCTTTGAGATCCTAGGAATATAGTCATCAGCCTCGTTCAGCCCGACTGGGTCTTCTTGCTATTAATTTAACGCACGGTGATGCCGGTGATGATTGTATGCGATGCATTTACACCTCAAGGCATTTGCCTATCGCTCTCACAATGTACAGGAGAGCTTTGGGGCCTGATGGCAAGTGGTCTCCCTTTATATGGATGGTACCTACGACACGGGGGCACACGAAAACCGAGTGAACTGTATCGGACGTCATTATGCTTTCGTCACAACCTTCACTCGCGAAGGAACCATCGCATTCAGAACCTCTGGGTGGAGGACGTCGGGATTCCAGGAATGTAGTCGTCAGCCTCACGCCTGTGTAGCCTGACTGGATCCTTCTATATACTCTGATAATTGACACACGGGGTGTTAGTGTATGCATTCACACAACAACCTACGCATGACGTCGCGAAGTAGCTGGTCGTCACATCGTAACCTGTCCATATCACCCACAAATCACAGTGTAGGAGAATTGGACCTTGGAACCTACTCCACAACTATGACAAGTTATCTCCTTTCCATACTTTCATATCCCACGGATTGCACCTCGATGGAGAACGTTTAGGGTGATTGCCCTAGATGTGAGTCCACTTGGCCAAGTGATAGCCCTGTTCCCTAAACAAACTTGTTGGTACCAGAAGCCCCCATGAGGTATATCGATATAACAATCTGACTACAGGTCCATATTAGCAACAATTCACTCTAGTGTCCACAAGCATTTTCAACCAGTAAATATCGGGGAGGAGATTTTAGAGAGGGGTTGTTCCCCAGATTCGACCCCCAACCCGCTGCTATGGGGATATCGCGCAGCCTGTTATCAGGCAATTCATTCATCCACGCTAATGTCATACAAATATGTAGTCATTTCAAATACTCACCTGCTCTCGGCACTGGGCCTCCTATGAATTGACGCTATGACACTGTCCATTATTGTACAAGCAACCCCTAGATATATGTTGCACTACACATGAAGAGGAGTGAAAATTTCGAACCACTTTGGTCCCATAACCACGTCATCAGCATCTTATTAAGATGAAATTCTCATCCGTCAGATGCTAGTAAGAGAGAGATGCCAACCATCAAGCTGCGTGGGTCACAGTCAGCTATGCTATAGACTTCACTTTGAGGAAGCTGCAACAAGTACCACAAAGTGTAGGGAGCCCAGTCTATCCGCCTCTGAGATACACCAATCAAAGCTATCGATACAGGCGGGGGACAGAAGTCTTTGAGAAAGGTACCTACAGCTGACAGCTTAGGCTGCTTGGAGCGTCTGCACACACCCTAGAATTTCCACAGCATGGGGTCCAGGGTTCTCAAGTAAATTGATGTGCAGAAACTGTATAGCGAGTATTGTCAAGTTTACGGTGGCAAGAGTATGAGAGGAGAAGTAAACGGTGGCTGACATTATAACATAAGCTTCTGCAGATTGTCACAGGACAGTCACACGGTATCCGCCACCAAAGATCGATTTGTGTGCTACAAGTCAGCACAGGCTAATTCACGCCAGGGAACAGACTGTAGTTGACTTCTCTGTCCGCATCCTTCCCAGGTGCGGCAGGTGCTTCCTCTCTTTCATCCTTGCGCCGTTTCGCCTTCATTACATTCCAGAACGCCAAGTGGTTCTTAGCAGTCGAATAGCAGAAATAGAGTCAACATTAACTTGTACTTGAAGACAATGTCTCTCGATTCTAGACGGCCTTCTACATCTCACAAGCACTGGTCAATGAATTGGTGGGATTTATGGCCTCTGGTTGATGGCGAACGGCGGTGAGTGACTGAATACTTTGGGTATCATGCTGGTATTCATGGAAGGATAGACCTCTCCAGTGGACAAACACTTCGATTATATTTACGTCACATCCTTTGTCCCCTGTCGTTGTGGCCCGATCTTTTCCCTCAAACTCCTCGTTCATACTTCCATCACCTGTCCCCGTGCTCAACAATCCTAGTGGATATGCTCCCCCAAGTATAATCGAGGTATCTCCCGGGGATGAACGTGTATTTGCCTTCTTTGAAGGGCGAGGTGAGGATCATGTTGCGTGCATATGGCATCGAGAAGAGACTATGGACGCCTGGACGGTCGGCATATGGTGGGGTGTCAAACCAGGTCAGGGTTTCGTTTCAGCCAAGTGGCTAGGTGTTGAACGTACGGTATGTTCTCATGGTTCTACGTACAGATTGTACGTTTTCTTATGTATCAGTTAGTGGGTGCATACCTCGCCACCAACACGAACACCACCTTTGGGCCCCAAAAACCTCTTTGGGAAGCCCACTCTCCTTCTCGTAACAAAGGCACATGTTGTTCAGCTCATATGCTGGATATCACCTTTCATGACCTATAGGATTGCTTCGGCGTCCCTCCGCTATGCATCGCAAGGAACCATGTCTGACCCTATATTACCGGGAAACACGATCAACGGACCAGGGGGTCTGGCAGTGTGCGTGAAAGCTGCTGTCGGGCTAGGATATAGCGGTACAGACATCTGTGTTCTATGCAACGTTGTGGTCTGTGCTTACAGCTTCGCATTCAGAATCGTCCATCATTATTGCAACACATTCCACAATAATCCCCCCGGCCTCTGCTTTCAATATTGACTTCCCTGACCAGTTCGGAGTTCCCCCTCCTACCCCTTCTCTATCCTCTCCTTCAATTAGCTCTTGGGACAATTACGGCCCTCAGCAAGAGATTCAATTATGCGAAGTAAAGGTCACCGTGCACAATAACAACCTGGGTTGGTCTGAATCCACCGTATTGTCTAGAACAATAATGATCTCACTGTCGATCGGACACAGGTATCAAAACGAAACCTTTACAACCTCTATTCCCTCAGGTCACCTCATCGTCACACCTCAGCGACATGCTTATCGTCCCTCACCTTATTGTAGAAGAAGAGATTTTGAGTTCTGAGGGATCCATTGTAGAGAAAAGTCTTCCAGATACTAGGCAAACATTCAAGCCTTGTATGCATATCGTTTTGACCTATCTGGATTTTGAGGATTGTAAGGGTCATACTTCTCGTGAGACGCCTTTCTCACCAATATTAAACAGATGTCGCCCCAAAGTCAGCTCTCGTGTGCTTTGAGTTGAAGAGGAGTAATAGTTCTTCCACAGACTCCAGCAAACTCGTCACTTGGGTGAGTTCATTCGTCGGTTCCTAGAAATATCAGCATCAACTTGCAATGGATAGTCCCATCATCACCTTCATACACGAAACATTGTCAACGCGGCAGTCACATTCTTGCTTCCAAGTCGTATCCCCACTTCAAATGCTGTCGTAGTTGGACTCCTTGATGTTGAAGGCTTCACACCAAGGGTTGTTTCCGGTCAGAACAAGCCTAAAGATGTCGGCATTGGAAAAATAGTCCGATTGCGACTGTAGGTCATTTATTATTATTCGTGTTCTGTGCATTGATATGTGGCAGGCCTCAAATGAAAGATGATGAGAACTGGGAACCAAGCAGACTTGCAGTTAGGGCCGATGGCGCTGGTACAGATCGTACGTCCATACTTGATGCTTTCATTTTTACCTTGCCACTCATTGGTCACCTAAAGTGGCTCCAATTTCAGCCGCGATGTCCCCATCAGAGTCATTCATTTGCACATCAAGTGCACCATGGTCCACTGCGCCGAAACTGAGTGTGCATGCACACCCTGCCCAAAAAAGCCCCATAGGTATGTTCAAGCAATATTTTGCGGCTATGGTTACGGTTTTCTCATGCTGTCATATTGCCGTTTTTACAAAGGAACTCCTGCGCTTTCTTCTATGTCAGAAAACCTGCTGTCATCAATTTTATCCAACCGGCCTTCGACTGACATTATACATGCCCTGGCGAATCCCACATTGCAGCTTCATTCGGTACACACCGTACTTGAGCAGACATTTTCTGCACTCAACTCGAGTTTTTTCCTTGCGCGAGACTGGCACTCTGTTTTTTCAGGAATAATGCTGGAGGTATACAAGTACGCCTCTTACCGTCCGCTATAATTACAAGTGGCGACTGACCTGTGACTGTTTGTATTTGATAGGAATCGTTCGAAACGGATATCCAAAGAGACTCCCGCAGAACTGAAGGAACAGATATCGATGGATGAACGCTGGCACGTCGCGCTCGATATTTGTTCCATGAAAGCTTTGAAGGGCGCATTTGACGCCTGTAGGGAGAACGACGGGTATGATATGAGTGAGCACTCCTGTAGATTTCTTTAGGCTGTGTGATAACCGGTTTTCACTGTGAAGAGCCCATTTGGCACCTCATTTCACTATTAACGTGGTTTGTCGACTTTGCGGAGAGGTTAATCCGCGCATGCCTGCTGTGGGAAGGCAGTCTTTCCGTACAATCTGCACGTAATGCAAAAGAAGCGACCCAGGACAATGATCAGGGGGTGAAAGTGAAAAAGGAAGTGATGGAGGTTGATCGAGATGATTTGTTTGGTGGCGAGCTTAGTAGGATGCCTGCGTTTTCGATCTGTTCTCAGAGTGTACTGATCCTACGTTTCTATAGCACCGGCTCCAGACTTGTCAATCAGCCCTCCGCCGCACTTAATCCATTTACTCCACCCCTACACATTAGACAATTTCCTCAGCGCCATATCTCATCTAAACACATTCCGTGCATTTTTGGATACCCTTACGGCATCCAGGTTGAAAGCTAGCCTCGCAAAAGAGGTGGTCGTTGATGTTATCGACTGTTCGGCAATTAACTTCAAGGAGCTCGAGTCAGTGTTGAGACAGATTAAACAACTTGACGAATTTGCAACACTCGATGGTGCGTGTGGTGTATTGCGCTTACTGTTTTATAGAAATGACGTTTTATTAGCGGACACCTTCCAGCGGAGCTTTTGCTTCTTGTTACCATCACCCTCCACACAGGGTTTGTTGATGAAGGCCTGTAGTCTTGTCACGTCTCCGGCTACAGTGTCCAAACCCCGACTATTCATCAAACCATCTGAACTCGTCGATGGTATATCGAAACTCAACCTTGACACCGCCAAGATGAATATGGAGCGTGATGTTGTTTCGAAGGGGATCTTGGGTGTACCGGGTAAGGCTTGGACGTGTGTGAGGTGTCATGGGAAGACGGAAACAGGACGGATACGGTGGCCCAACACTAAGGCAACCAGTACTTATTCAAGCTGGGCGGTTTGGGAGCACGAGTGGGAGCGATGTATATGTGGTGGGGTATGGATGAAAGGAGCGGTGGGTTGATACTCATGTGAGTAGCTTCCTGTTCAGTTTACAGTTCCGGATTAATTATCAATAGGAAATTGCAGATCGACAAATGGTAACAATATTGTAGTTTGGGCATCAATTTCCATGCCTTGGTGTCTGGGTATTCATTGTGAGGACTATATGACTACGCCGCAGCTGGTACAACTGTTATGAGGGGTCCTATGGGAGTGGGAAGGATTACCATACCTGAAGCGACATATTTGGAAAGTATATGGGAGACACCAGGACGACAGGAATTTTAAAAGTCAGCGAGTCGAATAGTTCTTGCCAGATAAAATACTTCTTCGGTTAATGGCGGAGAACACCAAGCAGGTGGTCCATGGCCTCTATAAGTTCCCGCGGGTGGGCGCCAAAAGGTTTTCTTTTCTCAACAGATGACAGAACACGGTCTTACCACATGTTAGACTCGACTTGACCCTTTGTCAGTCTCTCATCTCCGTGCATTCTCAGATTATTATAGGGACGCTCTTTGGCCGGTTTTCCGTTTGGAAGAGGGATCATTACGGTCACCTGGCGTCCCGACATACAGAGTGAAACCTTTGTTCGATAAAACCTTGTCATGCTCGAAGATGTCGTCAACTTGTTCTGTCAAATGAGCTACCTATGTATATAATATCGCATCTGCATAAATAACTTATGTACCGTAGCAAAATCATCCTTGGGATTGTGCAAGTTCAACTGGTAGTCCGGGTATGCTATTCGTGGGAATTGAATTCTTATTGTGGGAAACCCGTAGAGTCTCCTCCATGACATCGTCCCACCTCGCTCGCAGTCTCGAGGACGTGCAGACAGAACTTCTCATCCAAACTTTCGCAGATCGCATCCTCCTCCTCATCACACAAATTGGAAAAGTCGGAAGTCTCGTACGTCGTGGCCCCAGTAATCCTCAGCCATCTAGTGACGCTAGCATTCCCCTCAGATCCAAGCATCTATTCCCCCTACTGTTTCCCTTCTCCCAACTTCGAGTCCTGACCCTGACTCCATCTCGGACTCTGGACGCGCAGATAATGTAGAATCTGAGCCTGATCACGCACTTCCGTTGCCTCCAACATCCATCCAATTGACACCCTTACTGGGCAGCGCGCCAACAGAACATATCCAGACGCTTCACTCCCTGTACGCGTCTCAGGCGGCAACGCTAGTATGGTTATCAGCTGAGAAACACGGAGGAGAGCGCAAGCCCGTGGTAGCGGGCATTGCGTTGAGGAAGGCAGATGAAGTAAGGGAGCGCAAAACGTTTTTGGGTGTGATGAAAATGCTCAATGAGCTCCTCGAACAATTGGAGTCGCGCTGATTCGACCAGACAGAAGTATCAAAAACAAAAGATGGAGATTATAGCTACATATCTAGAGATGGCGGCGCTTTTTGGCTGTCCGTGTGTAATTAGCTAGGACCCATTTCCGGTCGGCCTCTGTCTGCTCAATAGTTCCCTCACGTATCTCATACGCTGATTGCGGAAGCTGGTTTAACATCGTAGGGCATGTAGACAGAGCAGATTGACTCACGTTTCATCTCAAATGGAGGTCCAACCTCTGCCAGTTGTACCTCTTTATGCGAGCTCTTCACAAACACATGATGTCTTAAACATGTCAGGTTCGCTGAACCTTGAGGAATCAAAATAAAAGTAGAGACATACCGGAATGAGATAAAATCGCTTTCATTCGCAAATGTCATGACGCGTTTTGCATCCTCCTTCGGCACTGGAACAAGCACGACGGCCCAGTCGCGAACTGAAACCTTCAAATATTAAATGTGGGTGGGGTACTGTTCTGAGACCGTTGACTCTCCATACAACGCGATGTCGTGTCACAGCGCCACGTAGTGGAGGGTGAAATATAGCGTTGGACCATGGGGAAATTAAGGAACGATGAATGCGCCGGGTGTGTCGCGATGTTCGTGCAAGATGATAATAGAGCGTACTCATTGTCGATATTTGTCGTAGGCTCTGCGTACCAACTCTATCCTCAGTTGATATCATAAGCCAAGGTCTCATCACGTTCACCCTCCTGAGCTTCGTCAAACGCTAAATCCCTTCCTAAGCCCTCCGCCTCTTTCTTCAACGCCGTTGGGAGTTGCTTTCCCGACGCGAGAGCTTCCTTGACTTTTTGCTTGCGCTCAAAAGTCTGGCGTTCTTGGGCCTTCAGTGACTTTGCATAAATGTATTGTCTATGCTCGCGAATTTGTCGCCGAAGCTGTGCGTTTTGCAGATTATTTGTCACGGTGTAGCATGGCTTTCATGATGTGATATAGGGCATTCACCATTGTTACTGAAAGACTGTTTTTTTCCTAATTGGGAATAGTCTCCCACGACCACCCTTTGATCTCCGCCAATACATCCCGGACATCGTTCCTCATTGGTTCTTCAACGCATCTCTCCACTCACCTGCAAATAAAACTCTCATTTGACGGTTTCCAGCTCCTTTATCGGTTGCTACGTCATTTCAACATGCGCTCTCCAAATGCATGCCTTTGTCGCTCGACCCAATCATACATAGAAATGTCATAACTCGCCAACAAGTGTTATAAATGCTCATAACATATTCAGGCCCTGGTATGCCCTGATATAATAAGGCTATGGTCTCCGGTAGAGTGCAATGACGGAGTTGAACCTCTTCCAACGACTGGATTTTCAGGCAAGATTACGGGGTGTAACAGTCACCGCACGAGACCGTTATGTCTCGGCTCCACCTTATGACATCGTTTAAGACGACTCCGACTCTTTTGTATGATGAATCTCTAACACTAAATAAGTTTCTTTTGTACTATTGAACTCCTGAATAGCTAGTTTAGATAGCATAAGTAATGAGCGAAGGAGGGAGAGGGGGCTAACTTTGAATCTACTCGCGTTATCCCACTCATACTACATCGCAAGCTCGAAGTTCTTGTGTGTCGCAGCATCTCACAAATTCGGCGGTCTCATCCAGGGAGCGCAGGGTATTGAAGCAATACCGTGCACGATTTGTGGACTTCATGCCCATGGCCATCGCTTGGTGGGTGCACAGGTGAGCCCCTCCCAGCGCAAATGGTGTTTATAGTTAACCTTGTCCTCTGAAGCACGCACCAAGCGATGACTATGGGCATGAAGTCCACAAATCGCCCAGCTTCATCGCTCCCAAGTGTCGGGGTAGGTGCATTTACATCACATTGAATGCGTGTACGGAACAGTTCTCACGCGTCTACGGTAAGCACACCACTGCTGGCAAGTCAGGTCGAATTGATCAAATTTCTTGGCAGTGTCTTAGATGCCAGCAGCTAGTTCCATCAAACATCCCATGCAATGACCCCTGTCATTTGACCACTGTGACGTGGGATGCATGACCGGAAACCTTTTGGGAAGATGGGAAGGAGCACGGCTTTGTTTCTTGGTTCGGGGATTGTCGTATCATACCTCCACGATAGTTATATATAAAGCAAATGACTTGGTTTCCGTGTTGCGTGGTATGCATCGTTGCAGCTCATGCATTTGCCCTTAAGCCTCTTGAGAAGAGTGGCTATTCAAGATGTCGGTGCACTTTGCTAAAAATCACGTTCGACCGCCGTGTCTTGGGGGTTGGCCTAACACCGTTTGAGTTATTCTAGGCGTTGCAATGCTGTAGGAAGTTGTGTTTTTGCCTTGGGATTCTCTCATATGCCATTAACCAGAATGCCACGACTTGGCTCACATGTCAAAGCAATGGGAAAATTATATTTCATACCAAGGATGATTGTGCGAGAATTGCGAGAGAGACATCAAAGTCACATGCCACCCTCTTTCTCAACGGAGCTCCAGATCAAATGTGACAACTGACCGACTACTTTAGGAGACCACCGAGGTTATCTCGAGTGGAACTATTAGTAGAGCGTGTTTACCAATAATTATTGGTTCGGCATACCAGATTCGCTGATAATTACTCACCACGACCGTGATAATATTAAGCTGACGTGTCCAATTACCACTACATGCAGTGCCCTGTCACACACTCCTAGCCCCATATTCTGATATACGCTCACGACCTTGATCGGGACTCGGCTTGAGATCATGAGATGAAACACTAGCTACTGTGTTGACCATATTTATTGCCAGATCATCATCCTCAAAAACCACTTGAAGAGGCGGTAGTCATCAAGGTGGGATTGGCAAGCCGAGTCCGCCTCTGTCTCTCTGAAAGTCCGGAGAACACTGTGGCGAACATGCAGGAAAGCACGCGCTCGGGCGCTACAGTATTGATGGTTCCAGCGCTTGTATCATATGCCCGACAATAATTATTGGTTACGTGATGATTGGCAAACAATTACACGCCACTACACCAAACGAACAAGCAGGACTATGACTTCACTGCTGGGAAAAAAAGACATTTGTTGCCACGTCTACGTTTGCGCGTGGTATCATGAGGTGGTAGGTATTCGGGCGATCCGTGTCCTAGATAGCGCCGCGCTGTGGGTGCATGTGGGTCCGACCTCCGATCCCTTCCGCAGGGCGGCTCAACGGTACCATTTTTTTTCAAGGGCTACCGAAGTCCCGCTTGCTGCAGAGATTGGCAACTTCTTGGTTATAGTTTTCGGTTTGTTTCTGCATGGCTACCTTGCAAGAGAGACAAGTCAAGCCCATTTACGGTGCGTGCAAAGACACATTTTGTGCATGTATGTTGCGTTTGTGGAGCATTCACTGTAGATGCGCTGGAGACGGGATCGTTGAAGGCGGCGCTGCAAACTTGCAATAAGCTCCTCAAAAAGCAACCCAACTCCGAGCTTGTCAAGGTGCGCCGAGCCTAATCCCACCACGGACCGGCCAGCACTCATACACACATCCAGTCACTGAAAGCACTTACATTGGCACGCGCTGGCAAGGCAGAGGAGTCCAGTAGGCTTTGTGATGAAGTCCTCATTCGGAAACCAACTGAGGACATTGTTCTCGCTGCTTTGTCTCACTCGCTTCGTGCCCTCGGTCGACGTATGTCTGACAGTTGGCCTGGCGTCGGCTAATGCCTACTCTGACGTCGTTACTGATAGATGAGGACGTAACGGCAATGTATGATGAGGCATTCAAGAAGCAGCCTGGCAATGAGGAACTCGGAGCACAGACGTTCATGGCGAACGCGAAGATCTCAAACTGGAAGATTGCTCAACAGGTAAGTATTATGTACTCAATATCAGTCTTCTATTCGCGAACTCTGTCGATATGTGGAACGCTCACTTTGAAAGAGTATTTGAATTTCTATCCATCTTTAAATGCTTATTGCATCTCGCTAGATTTCTACCAGAATGCACAAGACTTTCAAAGATGACCGTTTTTTGTATTGGAGTATCATGGCCGCCGTCCTACAGGTAATTTTCTCACTTCTCACACTGGTTTCTCCAGATGCTGAAGATGTTTCAAGGCAAATGACCCCCACACTCCGGCCGCAACCCGTTCAGTGCTATTTGGACTCTCATTGCGGCTCATCGAAACAGCCACAACATCGTCCTTTTCTTCTCCCGACCGTTTCTACCTGCACCTCTCTATACTTTTCGAGATGGGTCGCTTGGGTGAGTTGCTGAAACTCCCACGGCCCACGTTCCAGACATACCTTGCCCTGCTTTGTTCTGGACGGTTCTAACATTTGACAAGCACGCTAACTCACCCTTTACGGACATTACCATGCAGCCGAAGCTCAGAGGCTCCTTTCCACACCCACTGGCCAGCGCCTATGCGCCACTTCACTGGTCATTGATGAAGTCCGCGCACAGGTCGCGGTCAAACGTGGTATATGGAAGCCTGAAAGGGAACTGGCGAGACAACGGCTAGAAGGTGCCGTGGATACCCTTCCAGCCCAGCAGGAGCCAGACGAGGAAGCAGAACAGACTAGAAAGTGTGTTTGTCCGTTCAGCTATGACCCCCGACGTCCCGTTGACACTTGGACTCACTCAGAGATCGGAACTGGCTGACATACCTCTCATTCCTTGATGCGACCTTCCGGAAGCAGTCAGAGTTTTCATTACGTGCAACCATGGTAGAACTTAACCGAGTCCGAGATCCGAAGGAAATAGAGCGAGAAAGGCAATTAGAAGAAGAAGATAAGGCGGAAAGAGAAAGGGTCAAGGCAAAATTGGCTGCCAAAGGAGGTGACAAGGAGGCTGACGAGGGAACGGAGGTGGTGGAGACAACCTTAGAGGGGCGTGTGTATGAGGCAAGGGAAGTGTTGGAGAAGCTTGCAGATACAGATGGACAGGAGGAGAGGGGGTCGTTGTTAGCCCTGTTGGAGCTAGAGCGCAGGCTGAGGGACGAGTCAGATTTGAAGCCTGGTGAGTTTTTTATAATAAGGATAGGGCAGAAGTAATGATGCCGCTATACCCTAGAGGAAGGCGTGTATGTCAGACTCCTAGCTCGATATCTTCGAATGTTTGGTAGCAAGCCATCCTGTTACGAGGACCTCCGGCCATACGTCATATCTCTAGAAGGAACTGATCTTGCTCAATGGCATGCGATTCTTGACAACGTGCCAGCTGACACTGTATGTCACGTCTTCCGCTTGTGTATCAAACCTCACAGACATGGATAGAGCACAGAAGCCAACTTGCGACGACTGAGCAATGCGTTAAAACTACGTCGTGTGACTCTGTCTCCCGAGGAAGTCACGGTCGAGAGCGAGACAGAATTACTTCAGCAACTGATACAACACTACCACGATGCTCTTCCCCTAGGTAAATCGCCCATCACGGAGATGTTGGATAGGCATTGACAGTTGCTGGGCAGGGAAGTCGTTACCTAAGACGGACCTTCAACCTGCGGATGATCTAGCTGTATTAGTGGGGGAAGTATTTGTGTCATTATGGTCTATCAGTGGTATGTGTCTAGCCTCACCCCTAGCAATGCCTGCATCTTCATGCATCACCGTTTATAGGTGACACCACATATATCTCGAATGCTGCCATCTTCCTAGAGGATGCCTTGACCCGGAGCAAACACAATTATCAATTCCGCCTGATGCTCGTCCGATTATATCGCTTACTAGGTAGGTCCTTTTTGTCTTGTATTTGCTTGTTTAATCAAGTTGTGATATATCACAGCTGCGCCGGGTCTTGCGTTGGAACATTATCGGACACTGAATCCAAAGCAGATGCAGACCGACACGCTGTCGCACCTCATACTCTCACGTGCAGCAACGTTCTCGTTGGCAGCCATTGGGGACCTCACAATGCCAAATGAATGCCTTGAAGCAAGCCAGATCTACGCGTCCAATTCCACCGAGGTCAGTTGCCTCCCTTTGAGGGACATCCTCTCTATACCAGGTTTCTTAGGATACTCGTTACTAGACGGCAGAAATGATCGCCAGAGCATTCCAGCATGAAAAGTACTCTCAGGTGTGTCTCGTTATATGTATTCCGTGGATCTGCACTTGACGCATAAATTGCAGGTCCAAGACTTTATTCTCTTCGAAGACCGGCTTGATAATTCACTTCAACGTGATCTGACCAAAATGGAGCATGTGAGGATGAGATTGACCCACGAGCCTGCTGTATCGGAGACAATCGACGTCGAGTTGCTCGAGTTCAAGTTCATCTTTGATCGAAGTATGCCCCTCTACTATGCAAGAAGTTCTATTGACGCATCACGTCACGCCAGTCCATCACGATAATCGTGACTTCTCGATACTCCCTGACCATCAGCCGAAAGGCCAATCCTTTGACTCACAAACGGTCCTCGGGGGTGTTCATCCTGCCGTAAGCCGCTTCCTTTTAGGCCCGGCATCGCCTTTGACAAAGCTATCATCCGCAGTTTGGATGGTTAGAGATCTGGTTGAAAATTTATGTCCGTGCATTGGGCCAAGCTAGCGACTACGATGAGAATGCGCCAGACAAAGCTATCGACCCTCTCTACCTAAAGCTTGTACCACAGACGGATGACAAGCGCCGGCTGGAGGAACGTTTAGCAACAGTGTTGCCGGCTGAACTTGAAGAAGTACGTGCCGGCATTCCATCAATCATCTTTTATTTACATCTATCCGCTAGTTAACTCCCGATGAGAAGACTTTTTGGCGATATACCACTGCTCTAGCCGAGTGGCTAGAACCTCACCATACCTCCACTCGACCACCAAAAGTTGTGCCTCCAGCCGCTGCCACCGTTACTAAGTCGGAGACGAATGGTTCCGGACATGCCGCAGGTAATGGCACCACCGCTTCAGCCTCGGAAGCGTCTGTGCCACCAACATGGCAAGATCCGCCAGAGCTAGTTTCACGCTATTTCGATGGTATTTACCGGCTTTGAACAGTCGTGAAACACAGCTAAAGCGTTGTAATGAGTCAACAGACGCTGTTGCACGGCTTGAAGAAGTGTCCAACGACGTTTTACGGTTACCGTGGGAGTCGCTGCACGTTGCACAGCTTGCTCAAGAGGTGAGATACTCTGGAGTTTGCCTGTTCTCCAAGTCTCATGTCTCCGTCAGGCATTCATCCTTTTCAACATCCAAACAACTCGCTTCAAGTCTGGTTCAAGGCGTAAAGGCGACCCAGTACGTAATATCCGAGCCATGTATTATACGCGTGTCACAGTATTAAATATTGCGGTGTGGGCAGTTACCCCAAGCTTTAAAGAGCTTACGTACCAACGCAATAGCTGCGCTCAAGACGTTATCAGATACCCTGCATAAATTGAGCGAACGAGAAGGTGGCGTGGACAAACGCAGAAGTCTGACTGCAAGTGCAGAAAACGCCATCTCCCAAGTAAGCCCGAATTGTCTATGCAAAGGTAAAATACTCATGACCTACTTCCAGCTTGACCACGACTTTGCATTTGAGACGGCCAAGAGGACTACGGATGCTCGAAAAAGAATATTTGATGGCATGGCAAAGGGGCTTATCAAAATATCCACCACGCATTCCGTTTGACCTGTTGACTGGGTTTCGGGTTATGTATCACGTAGATCCCCTGCATACATTTGTCAAAACATACTGGAATAAAACACTCCTCTCACTCTATTATACAATTCGGTATTGTTTTAGCTTCTGGACATCGTCAACAGATGTCATGAGCCATGTCTATCGAACATTGAGGTCATCTTTGACCTTTCTGCGAATGCATCCGGTCGAGGTATAACGATATCATGATAGTACTGCTCGGTATTATCCCCAATGATGATGAGGGTTATTAGTGTCTCGAAGCTAGGACTACCCACTGTCTCCTCCATTATCAGGCACATTTCTCCACCTTTGGTATCCGGGGTTGTCCTCGGTGTTCCATACATAATCAACATATGGACGCAGGCTTTGAAGGGTCTCCTGCCGCAGCAGAATAACAAGCTGAAGTTACTAGAGTTGCAGTGCTGTCGCGTGCCCCACTTTGAAGCCAACTCGAAGACACAGTGCATTAACGGAGAACAAGATGTTTCTGCTATCGATCAAGGCATTACAAGAACAAGCCACCCGTGTGTTCCAACCAAACCGATCCTGCCTTGTAATGAAGAGAGTCCTAGGCTTGTCTGTGTTATGTGTCTACTGCTCCTAACAATCGCTCCAGCTCAAAGTTTGGAACCAACTATGAATGAAGAATGAGTGAATCAGGGAGCAGCACGACGAAAACGTATCATGACGAACATCCTGCACATCCTTCTCTTTGGCGGTTTTGACATCACTCACATCCTGAGGTGGCGCTGTGGTTCCCCATAGAAAGGGCTCAGTGCCAGGCGGACGTTGATCCGGTGAAGGTAGTGGGTGCTTTAGAGAATGTAGGGTCGAGAATAATAGAGTTGTGTGACGGGCGATACGTTCGATGATAGAGGGTTGCTCAGCCTCGGTTCGGACTGCGATGTAAATAATCAAGCAAACACAAGGCACAAGTCAAAACAACACCCACACAGTATTGCTTCATTTATCTGATCAGCCACCGCCTCCCGTCGTGACATATCCAAGTATTTACGCATCTCCCTGCTCTTTTCCGGTATGGGATAGGCGAGAAGACCGCCTACAGCTGTAAGCTCATTGATGTACGTATTAAGGTCCTCATGTACAGGCAATGCATGCGCGAGTTTGTAGAGCTCGCGCATAAGGCTCAACAAGCGATTCATGCGTTCTTTATCTTCGGGGGAATTATTCGGCGTCGAATGAAACTCGTCTGGGTCGATGCGTTTCGCTGGAGACTCAGCTTTTGTTGAAGGCTTGGAGTGTAGCAGCATATCTGAGGGCCAACGAAGAGGGACAGTACGCGCTTGTTCAATGAAATTTTGGATTCTGAGGTTTAAGAAGAGATGGGACGGGTCATATCGCGGGTCACATCGCGATGTTTCAGCCGTCGGGGATAATACAGTGGGGAAGTGAAGGTTGAGCATATTTGTAGTATACTCAATGTGTCCTGCTAGCAGACACATCTTGATGTCTGATGCCCTCAACCCATGAGACGTTGAGCAGGGGAATTGGCACAGGACTTTCAAGCTCACCCTTGCGCAATTGCACTGCATGTACAACTTTTGGGTCCAGCGTACAACGTTCTCCTTCTGACAAGACTTCATCTCCATCCCTGTCAAGCTCTCTTATCGAGCTGTCTCGCGCAAGGACTTGGGCGGTATCAGCGTAACAATTGTTGCAAAGATAATCTAATACGATCTGCCTCTATTACCGTATATCAGTGAATCCCATATTCGTGAAAGTATAAGGCCGAACTTACGAGATCTCCTGGCGCGGCCGCGAAACTAACCGCTTCAACCTTGTTCATGAGGAAGAGGTGCGTAAGGCGTCATAAGCGCTCGCCACAGTTTCTTCTCAGGTCCGCGTGTCCAAAGGTAGGTATGCCACTTCCTATGGTCTACACTATCTGACGATTGAAATGGTGGTCTGCATTCAATGCTAATGACTTACATAACCGACTATCACCCCATTAGTCGTGAAACTACTAGGCAAGATATTCGAATCTATACGCGCTTTGGAACCGGACAACTATCGGGTTGTATTGGCATCAGAAGCACATTTGAAGCCACATCATTACCAAACCCTCTCCATCAAATATGACTTCCCAACCGTTGACGTTCATGTCCGCACGCCCCCTGACCATTATCCTGAACACAAATTCAAAAACGAGGATCCCCGTCCTGATTGAGAGGGAATCGATGTTGAACCCTAAAGGCGCGATTCTACGTGAGTCTCAAACTAAATTCCGACAGAGTAACTTTTCTCGCGTCTTCGTTCATGGCGGCCATGAACTACAATACGGCGAGACTCTTCCCCCCTCCGTCAAGGAGGTATTTGTCAGTGCAGGGGAGGAGTATATACCCCCTGCGGCGGACACTCGTATCATAAGGACTAAGTCCATAATACAGGGTCAAGCTGTTGAACAACTCGAAAATGTGTCGAAGTTACCTGGAGTTCATGTGGTTGTAGGATTCCCCGACCTACATACAGGAGTTCGGTTCCCAACAGGATGCGCCATCGCGGCCGACGATGTTTACCCTGCTTTGATTGGATCAGACATAGGGTGTGGAATAGCCGTGTATTCCTTGGCTCCACCGTTAAGAGAACGACCGTCAGCGGCCGGGCTAGCAAACCTGTTACGCGGGCTTGATGGTCCCTGGGATGGAGATGTCCGAGCTTGGCTTGAGTCCCATGGAATTTATCGACAATCACCATTTGACGCAAGTTGCCTGGGTACCGTTGGTGGGGGAAACCATTTTGCTGAAATATGCTTGGCGAATGCTGTGGTCGACAGAGATGGCGCTAGTGGCATAGGGTTCCTGAAAGGTGCCCTTTATCTCGTTGGTAAGCCCTTCTGCTGAGAATTAGCGCTTTTCGAAAAACCCAAGATTATATTAGTTCATACCGGTTCAAGAGGCCTCGGCGCTGCGATTCAGGCGGCACAAATAGGCGAAGATTTCAACCTCTCTCTTCCCACCTATTCTAGCACGCTTGATTCATACTTGAAGGACCATGACTACGCCGTCCGGTGGGCAGCTGCTAATCGTGACCTAGTTGCCCATAGGATCATGAAGTGCCTATCTGACAATACAGATTACCGTATAGAGCTAACGAAATTGATGGACGTGACCCACAACTCTGTTACTAAGTCATCTTTGAAGTTGAGTGATTCTAATGAAGCGACCGACATGTGGATACACAGAAAAGGCGCGGCTTCTACCGACCAAGGATACGTCCCCTGTCCTGGTAGCAGAGGTGATCTCACCTGGATCCTTAAGCCGTTAGGCAGCGGACACTCCAACCGTATGACTATCATATCCTGATCTTGCGCAAATATTGATCCCGCTCCTTGTTTGTGCAGTCCACTCCTTAGCTCACGGTGCAGGCCGACACCGGCTTCGTCAAGAAATGCATATATTCTCACCGCTCCCAGAATCACTGCTGACAACCGTATTTGGGTCCACAGTTGTGTGCACCGATACGAACCTGTTAATTGAGGAACGACCAGAGGCATACAAGCCGATAGTCCATGTCGTCGGCGATATGGAGGACGAGCGTATTTGTCGTCGAATCGGTTCTCTGATCCCTATTGTCCACTACAAGGTCAGAGAAGGTGCACAGCAGAGATCATGACCAGATTATACAGTTTTGAGCTTCTTTACTGCCTTTTGCACTCGTTAACTTGTTTTCAAGAGATTTGCTGGCTTGGTCTTTTTCTTATCATGTCGCTGTCGGTGTGCTTGCTGTCTCGTACAGCCTTACTGTAACTTCACTGCAGTTGTTGTGCCACGTTTGTCGCAATTCTCAAGTGGTTGTTTGCGTGTTTGCTATCGTGCCACCCTGTCCTAGTTGACTTTCTGTGTTCATGTGTGATTGAGGATGTCCGCCAGGATATCTCACTGCAGTTATGTTCACCAAAAGGAACCTACGACTCTCAGCACCCCGAGTAACCGTGCGGGGGAGGTTGCAAATCCGTATGGTCCAATAGACATGAGTTCTCTGGAGTGTATTCAATGTATATGACAAAATACGCTACGAGGAGTTAAGTAACTGGGGCGCTGGGTGAGAGGTTGTACATGCAGGGATGTCGCAAATGTGGCAGAACGTCTTAATGGCTGATGTATTGGAACACAAATGAAATTTCTGAAAGTCCAACCTCGGCACGCAGTAAGTCATCATGATTATTCTTAAGCTCCGCGTTCGTAAAGTGATTCCACCTATAACATCATTAGCCGGGTTCGCAAAGTTTTGCTTACCACAGGTACTTACGTGCTTCCATCTCCATACAGTAACGCCGGTGCCTTGACGATTTGCTTGCCATCCTTGCACCGTTTGCATTTAAATGTCTCGTGCGTCTCGCTAAGAGTATGTTCCTTGAAGAGGAATAGTTGACGAAGCTCATCGCCAGAGAAATGTCGTTCAGTGTCCTGCTTCTCGTCCACTACGCAAGATGAAAGGGCCTGCTTCGATGCCTGACGTTGAAAGATCTTCTCCTCGATTGTGCCAGTTGAGATGAAGCGGTACACGAAGCCTAAACATAGTATAAGATCGAATGGAGTTAAGAGCGCGCAGGTACGCGTACATTCTTTCTTTTGGCCATCACGCCAAACACGAGCCAGAGCTTGTTGGTCAGCCGCTGGATTCCAGTCTACAATCCACAAATAAGCCAAAAATACGAAACCACTTAAAGTTGGGCTCACCGGGATCGAAGAGAATCAACCGATTGGCCCCAATGAGATTGATCCCGCAACCTCCAGCCTTGCTGCTCAGCAGAAATACAAACTCGCCCCTCTCAGGGTCATTGAATTGGTCGACATATTTCTGGCGCTTTGTTATCGCCATTCCACCGTCAAGACGGAAGTAACCATATCTATGACATTGGTCTAGAATACACAGCCATGAACGGTGAATGAGAACGTACTTCTTGCTCTGAAGCATCTTCTCGAACATATCGAGAGTCTGAGTGTAATTGCTAATGAGGACAATTTTGTCATTTGTTTCGGTCTTGATGCGGTGCAGGAATCTGATGCAAGTATGGTCAGTACTATGCCCTTGCTCACGTGTACTTAAAATCTACCTCTCCAAGACAACAAACTTGCCACTCCACTCACATTTCACTCCAGGTCCAGAGCGACCCCTTCCCCTGTTGCCACTAGCCCTTTCCTTTGCACCTACAAATCCAGGCGGAATCAATGCGTCTGAACCCTTGAGATCATCGGGCAGATCAAGTAACTCGGGGTGATTGCATAGTTTCTTGAGGACATTGATGGCCTTCAATGGTTGGGAATCTTTACCTCGCAGAAGAGCTTTGATCTCTGGAGAACTGATGAAAAGTCGATAAAGTGAAAGTTGGAGGTCAGAAAGGCCACAGAATACAACTTGCTCGTATTTTACAGGCACTGTGAGACACAAGACATGAGGTTTACAAACCAATGATCTCGGAAAGCACGTACGATATTTGCTTAAGAGATCATTTGTCCGCCTGATAATGAACCTGGTGACGAGTTTGCTCATCTCTTGAAGTTTCTCTTGACATTTTTCCTTGTCCTTTTCAGTGGCATCGGAATCTCTGCCCCGCATGATTGCGTTCTCAAAGTTCTTACGAAAGTCGCTCCGAGAGCCAAGGAAGTTGGGATTGGCGAAGTTGAGAAGGGAGAAGTACTCAGAGAGGTCATTCTAGAAGAGACATAAGACAAAGATGGTAGTGATACAAGGAATCACTGGCCTGTATTGGTGTCCCAGAGAGAATAACGCGGCGCTTCACTTGGAGGCTGGTTAAGGTGGTGAATGTTAGGGAGTCTGGATCGACGGTTCAATAATCCCGCTTAGAGTGGCTTTTGACACGATTTACCTCCATTCTTTAGACGGTGTCCTTCATCGCAAAGTAGTAGACCGACTTCGACATTGGCCAAGTATGGTTGAAGCGTGCGCAGTGTTTCATACGATACAATCAAAACTGGAACAACGCATTGAAGGACTTCAATACGGGACACCATGAGACACAACTCACCTGGTTGCGTCACGTTCCGCCCAGATGCATTTGCCCACCGTTGGACACGTTCGATCATTTCTGCTTTGGTCCCTTTCCCGTCAAGCGCAAGGGAGGGGACCGTGTCCTTTCCCAGCCACTTTGCTACATCCATGTGTTAGGGCTCCAAGAACACGTGAAAGGACTTGTCACTCACTGAATTCGTTCGCCCAGTTTCGGACGAGACTACTCGGACAGACAATGATAGATTTCTCGATGCTCGTCTTTCCGGGACGAGGAGACTGTTTAAGCAATGTCCACAAAAGTGCGATGCACTGCAGCGTCTTTCCAAGGCCCATCTCGTCCGCCATGATACACCTGACAAGTTTCGGCCTTCGTATCGCTGAAAGGTGAGGTGTGCTTACCCATATTGATTTTCAACCAGCATGCCTGTAGTGCACTTGTACAAAAACTGAGGTATAAGAGTTAGCCTGTGTTCAGCATTCAGACTAAACCGGCTCGCCTTGACGCCTTCGACCTGATGCGGTCTTAGCACCTTTGACAGACGTGGATCTATGACCACTGGAACCTTCGCTAGCTTCTTGTCTTTCTGCTTTCCTTCGCCGAGTAATGCACGCAAGCTCTTGTGAGGGTTGAACAGCCCCTTGTTCGTCTCAATGGCTTCCTTTGCAACCCGCTCCCGTTCCTCCTCTTTAAGCCTCTCTTTTCTCTCTTCATCCGTCTCCCGCTCGTCGATAGTCGGGTCGTAAAGAACTATGGCATGGTCTTGCATAGGGTCATGCAACGGCCGTGGAGGGATGGCAGCTTGGGCACGAATGCCTAGGGAGACGTTAGATAGAACAACTGGAACTATCTCTCCCGACTTGTTCCGAATTTCTGGCACAGCAAACTTTGCTCCAAAAACCTTTCCAAATGGCTTGGGTTTGAAGATGGGGAATGATCTGTTGACGTTAACGACTTCACCGTCCTCGACGTATGCAATATCCTTGCTTGGCTTCTTCTTCTTACTGCGTCTTCCGTCATCCGAGTCATCCGAGTCATTTTCATGGTTCTCCTTATAAGACACGCGTTTACGCTTTCGTTGAGGGAGGGAACGTTGGACCAGTTTCGCAGCCGCAGCCACGGCGGGTGCCTTAAATGGCTTGTTGACCCTGTTGCTCTCCTGCAAACGGTCAACGACCACGCCGTCGTTGGTGGTTGGGATACGGCGAAGCATCGTGGGCAAAAGAAACGAACGCGTCCCGTCACATCAGTCACGCGCGACGCTCCTTGGAATCAAGCACGTGACGTACAACAGCGCAACCGTGACGCTGACGGTGTCGTTTCGTTAACTACAACCATTGACGTTTCTTGCAACTTCCCTAGCCAACTTGATAGCATCTGATATTGTCTCTGTGATCATTGCCACTCTACGGTCCTATCAAGCTGCCTCTTATTTAGGGTGACCACCCTCTCCCAAGCAACGCAATCCTCCGCCCACTTGAATTTGAGTGCTCTACGTTGAAGCAATGTTCCCATGAACAGAGTAGACTCTCCGTCTGGCACCCACTAGTAGCAGCGCCAAGCGTCTCCGATTCGCACTATCAGAGACGAGGTACATGAAGACCAATGTAGAGGCCTGGCTACTACTACCCCGGGGTTTCCCACCTTGCGTAGGGAAGCGCGAGCTGATTCAGAACTAATGTGACGGGTGGCGCTGCACATGTCCACGGCCACAATCCCATCCGCGTCTCGAAACCATCCCTAGCAAAGAGGCTTCAAAGACCACAAGTTGTCCATAATAGGTGCTGGATATATAAGGCGCATGCATGGTCACGCGGTTTCCGATTGCGTGTTGATCATCAGTCACCATTCCGGTTACCGAGTCATCGGCATCTGCTGTCAACCAGTTATGGCGGCACAGCATTTGTACTGTATGCCCGTATTTGCGATTGCCCGGCAGTTGGCTGTGACAGACTGTGGCTAGAACATCTATTCTTATGGATATAGATTGGGAGTGACTAGACGCCTATCAATTGCCCGTGCACCATTATCTCAATTCTTGCTAAAAAAAAATAATCCGTGAGCGAAGATTGGAGAGGCGGTCGTGAAGTGAACGAACTCGGGAGGGAATGTGATCAAGTCGCCTTCAGAAGAGAGAGCCTCGTCGGATGTCTTGGTTGCTCCATCTTCTAGGACTTGTGATCCAGAGCCGCTGAGACGGTATCGACGGTATAGAATCATCACCAACGCTATCAGATAGATCGCAGTGGAAACGGTCCCGGAGAATACTGATATGGGGTCAACTATATTCTGATAGAGGTATCTGGATCCGAATCGTTAGTTGAGATGATGTCCACTGTTAGTACAGGATATCTTACCTCAGCAACCAGTGTGGGATATAAAATGCACGGTAGCCAGCTGCCAATGCCAAGTATATAGCCATTCTCTTGTCACGGTTCCTGGAGTTGTAAAAGAGCACCATCTGAGAAACGTCGGAAACGCTCCCCAGGTATTGCGAGAACGCCCAGGCGAATTCACTGATGTTGCGCTGATATGTGAAATTGGCAGCCATGATGATGGCAAAAACGAGTGGCAGACAAAGGTGGAATATTTTGTCTTTGAAATCAGCCAGCTTGTAGGCCCTACGGAAGAGTTGAGCAATGAAAGGGAAGAGCGTCACAAGCACGCGCTACCGACTTGTGGCGAAAGATCAAGGAGGTGACCACGTGTAGGGAGGTCACCAGAATGATGCACTTGCTGATCATGTTATACATGGAGACGGTATTGCCTGTCAAAAGATCGAGATATCGAGTGAAAAAGACAAGGAGACGAAGCATCTGCGTTTCCACAGATATTCCTGCTCATTCTCTGAGTTCGCAGTCAAGGAGACGTGCGCCAGAGTCTTACCTGCCGCTCCGCTCTTGTGCATCGTGTATAAGAGCCAAGGCGCGGCGGCGACGAGGCAGAGGTCGCCTTTCTGAGGGTTCAATAGCCTGCGTGAACGCCAGGAACGACATTAGGTGCTTACCCGCGACTCTTATTACGCATACGCCATTGCTCAGCCATATCGTGTCCGCAAAAAAGTGCATGATGGTAGTGGTTGAAAGGAAGAGAAAGTGGATGCAGTTGCGCATTTGCTACGGAAATACGGCCTCATCATATATTGATATCTCTGGGACGGCCATCGCGTAGGTATGCTATCGAAGATGGGCGGTGATGCCCACGCTCACGACTTATGTAATGACCTAATGCGTTACCTTCGTCTGCACTGCTCAAATGCTCTCCGTGCCCATCCAACGCCAACCGCCTCTCACATACGACCGTACCATGCATCTGTACTACCCTCTCGCGTCTCACCCTCGTCCCCAGAATTTCAAACCAAGTCCGAAGCCATGAATGTCCTGGTTGCCGACTTGGAGAAGAAACTAGCTATTTCGAGACAGGGGGGAGGAGAGAAGGCGCGGGCTAGGATGAAAGAGAAGGGAAAGCTATTGCCTCGGGAACGGTACGCTGATGCCTCTTGTCCCGCCGGCTCTATCGTGATCTCTCCTGCCGGAAGGCTCTCTCGTCTCCTCGACCCCAACACGCCGTTCCTCGAACTATCACCCATGGCTGCGCATGAAGTATATGGGACGGAGACCATTCCGGGCGCTGGCATTATCACTGGCGTAGGACAGATTTCTGGCCAGCAGTGTGTCGTCGTGGTTAATGACGCGACTGTCAAAGGTGGCAGCTATTACCCTCTAACGGTATGCTGACCAATTATATGACCATGACAAGAGCTGATGTTGTCGCTCCCAGGTCAAAAAACACCTACGAGCACAAGAGATTGCTAGGGAGAACGGGCTGCCATGTATATATCTTGGTACATATTTTCAATTACCACTTGAACGTGCACATGCCAATTGATGAGAGAAAGTCGAGTCTGGAGGCGCCTCTTTGCCCAACCAAGCGAATGTAAGCTGAATAAAGCCGGCACGTCTCACAAGTCTAACCCTTCAGCCAGGTGTTTCCAGATCGTGACCACTTTGGACGCATATTCTATAACATGGTGAGTCCGGCGTCGACACGAAAAAGCCGAGTACAACTCTGTCACTAGGCACAAATGTCGGCGTTGGGTATTCCGCAGATTGCAGTCGTTCACGGCATCAGCGTCGCCGGTAAGCTCCTGTTCGTCCAACGGTGTCCCTCTGATATTCCCCGCCGCGACACCCTGCTCACACTGTCACTGATGCACGGCATTGCGTGTGGCGCCAGGTGGCGCATATGTCCCTGCGATGGCGGATGAGAATATAATCGTAGCGAATCAGGGCCGGATTTTTCTCGCGGGCCCCCCGCTGGTCCGCGCCGCGACAGGCGAGCAGGTGGACGAGGAAACGCTTGGCGGGGGCATGATGCACAGCTCGGAGAGTGGTGTTACGGACCATCTGGCGCGAGATGATGAGGAGGCGATTGCGATTGCGCGTGGGTGTGTGGGAGACCTGGAGGGCGCAGGAAACGTGGCGGCTCATGTGAGTACCATGTGCCGAGGTCCATGACGTGGTCGTGACTGCCGGACGCAGCCCCCTTACGCGCCCGAGGCGCCGCTATATCCCGCCTCAGAACTGCACGGCATTGTGGGGACTGATATCCGCCAGTCATTCGATATGCGGGACGTTATTGCGAGGATCGTGGACGGCAGCCGGTTTAGGGAGTTCAAGGCTGAATATGGAAGCACGATTGTGACGGCAAGTGGGCGAGGCGTTTCGAGACGAGGCTGACGGTGTGCATATATCAGGGGTTTGCACGTGTCCATGGTTATCCGGTGGGGATCATTGGGAACAACGGCATCCTGTTTTCGCCGTCGGCGCTCAAGGCAACTCATTTCATCGAGCTCTGCTCACAACGAAGCATTCCGCTTCTCTTCCTCGTCAATGTGACAGGTCAGACCACGGTTTCTCCGATTTCCGTGAGCTCATGCATTAGTAGGTTACATGGTGGGGTCCAAAGCGGAGAAGGGGGGTATTGCAAAGGACGGCGCAAAGATGGTCCGCGCCGTTGCGTGCGCTGGTGTGCCAAAGTTGACGGTCATCGTCGGGGGAAGTTTTGGTGCTGGAAATTACGGCGAGTAGCGGTGATGCATGCATGGTATGGCATGACGTGCTTACGACGCGTGGGACGTGGTACAGGAATGTGTGGTCGTGCCGTAGGGCTGCGGCGTCATTTCTAACGAACACGCGCTCACGGTCTCTTGTTGCAGTACCAGCCTCGGTTTTTGTGGATGTGGCCGGTGGGTGGCATACGTCTGTTCTCGGACGTGGTGGCTGAGCCGGCGCGATCCAGAATGCCAAGGTCTCCGTGATGGGCTCGGGCCAGCTCTCGCAGGTGATGCATACCGTGTCAAAGTGAGTCCTGGCGTGCGGGGGGTCGTGACGCCTTGGCGCCGTTGTTCTGACCGAGTGGTTTCCAGGGACCCGACACAGCACTCGGCGTTGAAAGAGGAGATCGAGGCGCAGTCGACCGCGTATTATGCCACGGCGCGTCTGTGGGACGACGGGGTGATACGGCCTGTGGATACGCGGGATGTGGTGGGGATGGGGTTGGCTGTTGCTTCTTCGGAGGGGGGTGTGAGGGGGAGGGGCTGGGAGGGGGAGGGGAGGGGTATGGGCGTGTTTAGGATGTAGGCGGCGATGGTGTAAGAGCCCGCCACAATCCAGTACAAGTGGTGTGCCCGCGAAAATGAAAGATGGGGCGCAGATGACATTCCAGTCTACGTGAACGCATGGTGGTGCCCAGCGACGACAGAGACCCCAGTACGTCGTCTAACCATGACATGGTGGCAAGCGCTTTGACATCCCCGCAACTAACGTGGGGGTTATGGTTGTGTCCTGATCAATGGGTCAGATCCGCCGGTGAGTGGATGATAAGACGATTGGTTGCTAGCCGGAGGCGACGGTGTGGTGATGGGATCTGGCGATGATGGTGGAGTGGTGCGGTGGGAGGGAGGGTGAGATCGCGCGGACGAGCCGCTGCCGCCCCGCGGTGGCACTGTTGGGTCGGGATACGCGTCGGGATGGAGGGCGGGGCGAATCCCGTGGAGATGGGTGTCGGCGGCGGCGGGGCGAATACCCGTGGAGATGCGGCTGGGATGTTGCCATGGCACGATGCCGGGATCGGGGCTGGTGAAGGGCCGCGGGTGGGTGGTTGTGGGTGGGGGATGATTTCCGATAGGAGGGGTGGCGGGGGCACCGTGGGAGGGTCCCTGTTTTTCGTGTGTTTTTCTCTCGGATTTCCGCCGTATCTGCTGTCTGACCCTCTCTCTCCTCTGCTCTCCTTCCTCCCGCCAGCCCCGCCGTTACAAGGAGTGAGTCTCTCCTTGTCTTTTTTTCTCTTGCCCTCCCTCATCCCCCCCTGTCTGCCCTCCCCCTCCACAGTGTACGTCCCTCTCCTTATCAGTCTCCTCCTCCTCCCTCACTCCCCACAGACCGCCTGGATACTCGCGACCCTTGCCGGCCCCTTCTCTCCCGCCATACGCACACCTACCGCACACGCACACGCACACGCACACACACCGCCCGTCCTCCAGTCGGCATCCGCTCGAGATTACTCGCGTAACCGCACTGTACCGTAAGAGCAGATACCGCCACCGCCACCCATGTCCGTCCTCGCCCTCAACCTCCCACACTCGCCCTCCGACTCGTCCACCTCCATGCCGCCCCCCACGCCCCTCTCCCCCACCGGCTCCTCAAACGACCCCGTCGACTCCCACACCACCGCCACCACCACCACCTCCGGCGCCACCGCCAGCCCCGGCACCGACCCCGACCCCGCCCCCGGCATCAAGCGCAAGGCCAGCCGTCGCGCCAACACGGCCGAGCGCCGTGCCACCCACAATGCCGTCGAGCGCCAGCGTCGCGAAACGCTCAACGGCCGCTTTCTGGTGAGTCACACTCTGCACTGTGGGCGTCTGTGGGTGCCCTCGTGGTTAATCAGCGTTGTGCATCTGGCCGGTGCGGGGCGTGGGGCCTTGCTCTTTTTTTCATGTCTGCGTGCCCACGTCATGTGCGTGCGGTGGCGTCGTCCCCCTGATTAACGCAGGCCGTGCAGGGTCTTTGGCGCTTACGTGGCTCGTCTTTGCTGACCCCGCACACAGGACCTCGCAGCGCTGCTGCCCAACCTCGCCACGGTCCGCCGCCCCTCCAAGTCCGCCATTGTCAATTCCAGCATCGCGCTGATCCATGCCCAGCGCCGCGCCAGGGCGCTGGCGGCGAGGGAGCTGCGCGCGTTGGACGCCGAGGTGGGTGTGTGTGCGCTCTGATGGTGCGGGCGCTGCGATCCCACGTGGTCCCCTCGCGTGCCATCAGGCGCCCAGTCTTGTGGACAGTATGCTGACACATGCGATGACCGCCAGGCCGACGCCCTCCGTCGCGAAGTCAACGAATGGCGCCTGCGCTGCGGCGCCCATCTCCCGCCCTTGCTCCCCCCCGCGCGCTCGACCGAGTTTGCCGCGCTCGCCAGCGCCGAGTGCGATGCGTATGATGCAGAGCGCGGGGGCGAGGAGGAGCGGCGGGCGTATGCGTTGGCAGGGGAGGAGGAGGAGGAGGAGGAGGAGTGGGAGGGCGCAGGAGGCGGGGCGGCCGGCGCCGCGGGGGGATTCAGTGCCGGGGGGAGGGAGTATGTCGTCGGTGCGGGGACGATACGGCAGCCACAACAGCAACAGCCCCAAGGGGGGGTGCAGCCCCCGTCGTTTGTCCAGCCACATGCCGCACCGCAGCACCAGCACCAGCAGCACCAACCGCCGTATCAGCAGCATGCCCAGCAGCAGAGCCAGGGCCAACATGCGTTCCCGCTGTCTTTGCTGCAGATGGGCCTGCCCATGTCCATGCAGGAGCAGACGTCGCCCGTGGCGCACCCCTCGCCGCAGCACGTTCAGCACGCCCAGCACGCCCAGCAGTCTCTCGCGTCGCCGCTGCATTCGCTGTCTGCGCAGCTGCCCGCGTTCCCGGGCCAGAATGCGCCCACCGTGGGCGGGGATGCGAGTCCGGGCGGTGGCCATGCGAATAATAACAACGCGAACCCGGGCGCGAACGCGAACGCGTCGGGTCACGGCCAGGGTCACAACCAGGGCCAGGGCCAGGGCGGAGGCGGCGGCGCGCAGACCCAGGGGGGCCAGACGACGTTGCAGAACCCGAACCCGAACCCGAACCCAAACTCGCACCCGCACTCGAACCAGCAGGGCCAGTTTATGGGGCTGCCGCTGTCGATGGGCATGGGGGCGGGAGGGAATATGAACATGACGTTTCCGTTGAGTGTTCCGATGGGGGGGGGGATGAATGGGATGCAGGATGGGATGGGGGGGGGATTGGGAATGGGGATGGGTGGACTAGGGATGGGGATGGGTGGATTGGGAATGGGAATGGGGGGAATGGGGATGGGGATGGGAATGGGAATGGGGGGGATGGGGATGGGACCGAGTTTGGCACAGCAGACTCCAGCGCAGGCTCAGACGCAGGGTCAGGGATCGCAGGGGGGCGCCAACGCGTCGGCCCATGGCTCCAATGGCGGCGGCGGCGCCCATGTGCCCGCCGGTCTGCCGCACCTGACGGCGCAGCAGATGCAGCATTTGCAGCAACTGCATGCGATGGGTGTGCCGCTTATGCAGGGGGTGGCGCTGGTGCAGGGACAGCAGGGTGCGGGGATGAATGGGATGGGGGGGGCCGTGGGTGGCGGTTTTGAGGGAGATGTGTTTCCCGGGTGCGTGGTGGTGGTTTGCGTTGTGGAATTGGAAGCTGATGTTTTTTTGGGGGGCGGGTGTTTTTTTGTGCAGCTTTGGGAGACATGGATTTGCATCGTCTGGGACGGGGCTTGGTGGTGGTGGTGCTGCGGGCGCTGCTGGCACTGGCACTGGCACTGGGTCCTCTGCGTCTGGGGCTTTGGGCGCGGGGGCGGGTGGTGGTGGGGGAGGAGGAGGGGGAGGGGGAGGGCCGACGACGCCGCCGTTTGCGTTTACGTTGCCTGCGGGGAACGGGAATGGAGGAGGGGTTATTACCACGCCGCCTGGAAGCGGACATGGGAGTGCAGGGGGTGCCGCGAATGGTGGGCATGGGCACGGGCACGGGCATGGGCATGGGCATGGGCATGGGAAGGGGGGAAAGAGTCCGATGGGGGGTAAAGGGAGTGGAGGGGAGTTTGTGGGGCGTGGTGTTGCTGGTCGTGGTGGTGGTGGTGGGTTTGGAGGGTTTCCGTCGCCGCCGCCTACGGGGGATGTTAGTACGGTGATGCGGGGTAAATCGCAGGGGGGGGGACGGGTGCGGGATCGGGCGCAGTCTGTGTCGCAGGGACAGGGACAGGCGCAAGGACAAGGACAAGGACAAGGACAGGCGCAAGGGCAAAGACAAGGACAGGCGCAGGGGCAGTCGTCGCCTGTGCGTGGTGGTGGGGGGATTGAAAGGGTGGAGCAGGAGCGGCGGGAGCGGGAGATGGAGCTGGAGCGGGAGCTAGAGATGGAGATGGAGATGGAGATGGAGATGGAGGGGGAGTTGGAGAGGGAGGGTGCGGGGAGTGGGACGGAGAGTAGTACGCATGGGAGTCCGGGGAGTAGTGTGAGTGTGAGTGTGGGGGGGTTTTCGTATGGTGCGGGTGCGGGTGCGGGTGCAGGTGGAGGGGGAGGAGTGTGGGGTGGTGTTGCGGGGGGGAATGCGATTCCGGCAATGGGGATGTTGATGTGAGGGTGTTGCTTGTCATTGCGCCCCTACCTTCTCCTTCCTGCCCCCCTTCTGGTTTTGGTTCATCTCGATTCCAATTTGCCCCCCAAAGGTGCCGCCTTGCCTCACTCGTCAATTCCAGTCGCGCTTCTGCTTGCTTGTTCTCGATACTAGCCCGCTCCATTTCCTCGACACTTGCCTCCGCCCCATGCCTCGAACACACGACACATTACCACCAGCCCTCTCGGTACTCGATCGATTATGCGCTCTGCCTCTCTGCTTCAGTCTCATCCCCAGTTCTTAGGCCCCAGTCCAGTCCAGTTCCAGTCCAGTCCAGTCCAGTCCAGGTCTTATTCCCCCGGCGCGTGTCCATATCCAGCGTTTCTTCCCCCCCCTCCCTCATCGACTGTATAGTAGTCTTTGTAATGTGTGCCCGCCCGCCCTCACACACCCCACCCCACCCTTCCACATTGTCCTCTCTCACTCTCACACACACACACACTCTCTCTCTTGCGCGCGCGCTCTCTCTCACTCTCTCTCTCTATTACTTTGTGGAATTATCCCTGTTGATTATTGATTGTGGTACTGTACTCCCCTCGGCCACTCATCCATCCATCCATCCCGCGCCTCGCGCCTCTCGCCCCTTGCCTCGCTCTTCTTCCCCTTTCCGCCTTCCCGCCTTCTTCTTCCCCCCCCCCCCCCCCCTATTCCGGCTTTCCCTCCTCCCCAAACCAAACCAAACCAAACCAAACAACCGCTCGCTCCTGTTCGCGCCAGCCGCGCGCGGCGCCTAGCGGTGCTTCTTTCTTTTTCGTTTCGTTTTCTTGTTATGGCTTGTGGTTGCTTCTGTTGTTCTTCCCTCCTTTCCCTCCCCTCCCTCCTTCTCCTTCTCCCCTATCTGTCCGCGTTCGTCTTCGTCTTCGCCTTCGCCTTCGCCTTCGTCTGTCCTGCTCTCCTCCCCCCTCCACCACCCCACTTGTTCTTTCGGCACTTGTTCTTTCGGCACCTCCTTGCCTATCGCATCTGGTCAAGGTCAAAGTCGATGCCGGTGTCAAGATTATGCGGTCTTTTTTTATTGGGAGGATTGTTGGTTAGATGTATACGCCACCCCTCGCGCACACTCCTCGCGCACACTCCTCGTACCACCCCTCGTACCACCCCTCGCACACCTACCTACCCCCCACATCACAATGTGATGCTGTCTACACGCTCGTTCTGACCCTACCCGGGCCTCGCTTCATGCCGCCCCCCCTTTATATACGCTGGGTGCAATCTGGTTGAAATGATCGTTTTTTTTTATATACCATGTCGCTCTCTTTCTTTTCTTTTCTTTCTTTCTTTTCTCTGTCTGTGTCTCTGTGTCTCTCCCATCGCTTCCCAATCGCTCCTTGTTTGCGTGTGCAGACACTTTTTTTTGTCTTGGGATGTCGATCCCCCCGCCTGCGTGTTTGTCGTTGCCCCCACCCCCCTCCTTACTTTTCTCCCCTGCTCTCTCTTACCCCCTCCCCCCGTGCTCCGTACTCTCTCCCACACACACACCGGAACAAAACCCCTCCGTCTGTCTTGTCTTGTCTAGTCTCATTTCCTGTCCGCTCGTCGCTCGTTGCGTTGTATTGTATACTGGTCTTTTCTTGACAGACAAAAACACATACATGCAGACGAGACCCCGTTTTCGTAGACAGACAGTCAGTCAGATGACATGTTTCTTTGCTTTTTTGTTTGTCTTGCTTTTTTTTTTTGCTTTCTTTTCCCTGAGAGGAGACCAAAAGTGCAAACGGCGCTTTGGTTGCGCTCTGCAGCCACAACAACATTGTTACATTGTAGCAGATTCGCGTAGGTTTGTAGCCAAACAATGCCAAGTCTCTCTTTTCTGCTAGAAGGGTTCTCTCCCGAACTTGGAGAGCCCTGGGGCAGGGTCGTGCCCCCTAAGGACACCAAGGCGCTCCAAAGTCTTCTCTCGGCCGGGATCGCCGCTGCCACGACTTTTTTTGTGCGGGGCGGGTGCAGCGGAACAAACTCCAGCGGAGGCAGAATCTCGGCGATATCTCCAGTCCCAGTGTCCGCACGTGGCCTGGACCCCCGGGGATCGGTTAATTTGGGCGCTAAGAGAATATATCACCCGATCACGCCGCGAGAGTTTTTTTGGGGGGGGGGGAAGAGGAAAAGTGATCAGAAGAGAGAGGCGCCAAGCCGACACGGACTGTGCAGGGCCGCGATTATTTGTCTTGGCTACCTTGTTGTTTTGCTTTGCTTTGCTGTTTCGCTTGAAACTTGGGGGTTAGGGCTTTTATCTTGTGATGAGGGGGTGAGAATCGCAAGGAATGATGGCATCTTGCAAGTTTCACGTCCGACCCCATGAACGACGAGGATCAGAGCTGCTAGCTGAGGATGGTGAAGGGGCAGACGGCAGCAGTTACAGCGCATGCGGAGGAGAACATTGAAACGCGTCTGCGTGGTGCACCTGTCACACTGATTGTCCAAAAAGAGCACTCATACCCAAAAACTGGCATCGAGCGGCCTGATATGTCCAGGCAAGACCCTTTGCGGGGAAGAACCGTCCGAGCCCTGAGGACCGCTCGGTTTATTCGGTGTGGAAAGACCCCCAGCTATTCACCTCGGGCATCTACCGTTTCTCGGATGACGTAGCCGCAAATGGGTCTCTCCGGGGGTGCGTCCGGGTAGCTCTTGGTTCGGCAATGATTGCGCTGCAGAGCGGAGGAATCGGATTCAGGCCAAAAAGGAATATATCACTTGGCCTATTTATGTTGCCAGTGAATCAGAATTCTGTGCCTAACATTTTCAACTATGAACATGTAGAAGGGCTGTCCGTCACGAGCGTCGCTCCAAGGCACGCTTGTGGCCGACTGATCGGCATGCCTCGCCAGACTCGTCGCACCGAAGCGAGACAGTAAATACACTTTTCAACTTGGCAATCGGCGTTGGTCTCGATGATGTCCTTGGCTTGTGTGCTGTCATGTCTCAGACTGAGGGTTAGTGCCAGCGTTTTCTCAGTAAAAGTCCTCATCGGGGAGACCGGCTTTCTAGATCAAACTCTACCGTTGAGAAATTTACAGAGACAAGCTTATTCCGATTCGGACTGGCAGGAGACAGTTGTACAGACATTTGTCTGAAACATCAGTCATCCGGACGTAAGGAACATGAACCTCCGAGCGAACAGAACCTGTAGGGACTCCAGACGTGGCGCTAATGATTCTTTGCAATGCCAGCCACTTGCCTTTCTGATATTGGCACACGACATGCCTGAATGCGGACGCGAGCACACAATCTTTCTCTCAGCCAGGAATAGGCTCATATATGGAACTCCTTTTCTGATGAGGGTCGTCCCTATCGGCTTGTGTGTTGTCCTCCTGAGATTGGTACCAAGAACGACACCCAAATGTAGCCAGAAACGCTAGGCCCTAAGAAGCTTCATTCAATAACACGTCAAAAACTCTACCTTCGCGGGGAGGAGGGGTTGGGTCAATGCCGGTACATGCCGAACTTCTGTAATGGCTGGCGAAACAAGTGTCGACATGCGACCGACATGCGGGGAAAGTGACAACCGCGGATCCAATAGCTGTTTAGGAGCATCAAAGGATATATATTTGAGAGAGGTGAACAGCTGCGTGTGCGTGCGAAGTTTTGGTGTGTTGGGTGAGTTACATATGGAGTATCACCAGGCCGCGACTATAGGAGGAGCGCTCTGCCACTCCAGAAATTGCATCACCGGAGTGCACCAGACGTCATTCAGTACTCATAGAGGAAGCTTGTACGCATGGAACCTGCCCAGGAACATCCACGGGTAATGGTCGCTAGAAGTCTGCATTCACTTACGGTCACCCCGGATCTACAGTACCAATTAGACGTTGTCGGTTCCACATACTTGGGAAGAGAAGTCCTTCTTACTTACTAACTGTCCGTCTATCTATTCATCAAAATAGCTTGTGATTATGCTTTGATGGGATTAAGCAATGTGATTGGATGGCGCCCAAAAACGTTTCCGAGTCATCAAAGTTGCCCCGCCCTGATTGTCAGAGATTATCGCGACAGCGAAGACGTCCATGATGCCTCTGACGCTCCACTGGCAAACGCTCACAGCACTTCTCAGGGCGATGTCTCAGTGGAGTTTTTCGAGTCATGTGCGCGGTCCAGGTTGACGGTCTCAGGAGTCCTTCATCCCGGTATTTTCAGCGAACCCATTGTGCCTAGAAGCAAATGATAGAGCGGTGTTTCCAGCATCGCACTGTAAACCCCATCGATGAGATAGTCGTCTGAAAGTATCGCCTCCAGAATCCAGGAGTGTCGCTGTTCGTGAGGTCCTTAGTCGAATTGTTCACAATTTAGGGTTTACGCTCCCAGACCGTCAGTTCCAGCATCGCAGGCTATTCGCTATCGCGGAACCCGGTTGCGTGGTTCCACGATGAAGAAGCACACCGTTCCACAGGCTTGACATGGCGATCGCTACTCCATGGGCTAATGTAATGTGATGATTTACGAATCCATTGTCACAGATTCACATTGACGAAGATGAATGTTCTCAAATGTGCGGACCAAAGACGGTGTGGGGTTGGGAGGCAAGTGTGCTGGCGCGCGTCAAAAGTTAGTTTCATGCTTGCCGTAGGAGTTCCAACACTCACTTATATTCATCCCACTGACGCGAAATAATCGCCTCCAGGCTGAACATATGTATGTGATTGCTCAATATTTTAGCTCAGTAAATAGAGCCTCGTTGGACTGCGCCGAAAACTGTCAAGTCGTAGGATCTTTGAGCGTGTATGTATATACAAAATCTTATCTCTTTCCGAACTGAATAGACAGGGAATTGAACGAGCGTCACACTAATCACAACCAGCTCTGTTTTCGTTCAATAGAAAACAAATGCCTGTTGATATATTGCTCGTGCTTATGAGCGAGCTAGTCGACATGCTTATCTGAAACTTACCGTTCACTTTCCCATAGACGACCATGGAGAAGTCAAACAGGTGCATGCACGATTGGACACTGCTGCCAGGGATATTAGGTCCTGATGAGCACTGTTCGCCTATGGAGGCTGTTGAGCAGTTTGATGCAGACCGGTATACCAGAACCAGTCAGCTTGGCAGATGGATGGATATACTTGGCGACTTTTCAGGGGAAGAACTGTTTATTCTGGATGGTGATTCTCTTCTGAGTATCGTATTGGACGACGAGTTATTGACATTGGGGAAGGAAACTGGCTAGTAGCAAGTGAAATCGTTTCTACAAGTTTGTGGTAATAATATCACATCTAGATGCAGTGTTCGAGGTTGTCTTTGAGTGTGAGCCAAAAATATATCCGTCGCGACCTACCAAGATTATTTGTCCAACAGACCGAACAGCATCAAATTTTGTTATGATATCGCCGAGCTTTGCCCGGAGTTTAATGAAGTCTTTGGTGCAGGAGCTATCAATCCCGCTACATAGACCTTGATGCTCCGGAGTGGATGAACTACTCAATGAATCGCAAGGTAAGCGATTTTAGTTCCAAGAACCCTACCGATATTTTATCCTCGTGCAGCCCATGTTCATCATGACCGACGATGGTGGCTCTGTCCATATCAACTTACAGCTCCAGGCCGAAAGGGCTCTCACTCGACACACATTTGTGTATGAGCTCTTGACTAGTAGTATTGCAGTGGCCCTTGTGCGAGGCGGCGAGTTTAAAGACGCGAAGGTAAGTCTGATTTGTTTCTGTTTCCGTCACCGCTGACGTACCTTTACATATTTTCATATATGAACAGAATATGAGCCTGACTCTGTCAGTGATTACCAGTATAAACCGAACCGATTGGCATCTGAATGTTGCGACGGCGTTTCTCGATTCAGTGGAAGCAGATTAGACTCTGGATATCCCACTCCTTCATGTGTTTTTGCCCATGGGTTAATATTGGAGACGATCCCCTTGTCGCTTCGTGCTCAGCCTTTGCCGATACTCTTTGCTGAAATTGAAAGCTATCTCAGGGAGACTTTCCTTTGCTCTTCGTACGCCTCGAACGATCAGCTCCAAGCAGGTCGGCTTTTCACGATACCGGCCTCGATGCGAGACTGTTTCTCCAGAACTCTCTACATCGGAGGCTATGGCAAACCTGATTGGCCCCGCCGTTGCATCCGAGTTGGCGCGACTTTGGAGAGGTCTTGACAATGATGCGGGGTTCTCCTTACGGACACTAGCTGCCTCAGGGGAGTCCGGAGTGTCACTGCGCGAAAATGATCACGATGCGTTCAGCATACTTTCCTTCACGAATCGAGTACTGGATGAGCATTCGGCCAATGTACAAGTCAATACTGTGTCGTCCCTGTCGGACTCGGATCCTGGACAATTAGATCTCGGCTCTGGCCTTGGGACAGTGTTTAGAGATTGCGGTATTGGCACAATGCTCAAAGAGCTATCCTCCCGAAACATCTGGGTGGTAGCGCCTGCTTCACCTGTTTCACTTGCACGAGCTCGCCGCCGAGATCAAAAGCTTCAAGCCTCACTTTAAAAACATGCTCAGATGAGCAGCGCACTCGGGAAAGAGATGACTATCATTTCCCCCCTTGGTGAAACGAACAAGGTCGTCACCTCTAAAAAGACGGTGAGATGCGCCTAGTATGTGCTTTTACAGATCTGACGTTGTTTCAGATGCTTCAGCTCATACTGTCCTGTGCCCCCGTGTCCAAGTTGACGTCTACGGAGAAAATTGTTTCAAGTCCAAACGGAGAAGCAATTCAAGCAAGATGCTGGTGATTTGGACTGGTGGGCCGGGAAAGATGGGGAAGGGTGAAAGCTCCGGGAGCTACAGTGTCTTGTATCTTTTGACTCACGTCCAGGAGATACTTCTCCGCAATCAGCTCACCGCGAGGGGAAGGCTGTCCGTTGAGGTTCCCTTGTACCGTTTACATCTTGAGCTTCGCGTTGTAGCACCTACCAATGCTGGAAAGACCTTCATATCGTTCTACGCGATGGAGAAAGTCCTACGGTCTTCATGATGGAATCCTCGTTTATGTTGCACCGACGAAGGGTTTGGTGACACAGGTGCGTTTTTCTTCCCCGTCGCCTTACACCTATATGTGACCTCGATCGCAGCATAAGTATCCAAGAGATTCAAGAAGGACATTAACGGTCACAGCGTTTGTGCCATCCACACAAGAGACTTTGGTGTACACAATCCACAAAAGTGTCAGGTCCTGGAGATTATGACGTCTCCACCGTTGTTCCCATAGCTAATGTCATAATAGAACATAGGAATAACATGGGTGTTCCACCCATCCGAGGATCTACAGCCGACTCAAGCAAGTTTCCGACAAGTTACATGGCAACCTACGCTTCTACGGGCATCCCGGAGACGGTATATATTATCATTATTACGAAACTGAGGGCTGGCAGCCGGATTCAAGGTCAAAGTGGACCTGGGAAAAGCTCAACGCCATGATGGGTACGGTTCCCTATCAAGCTTCCCAACCCCGTCGAATAGACAATGGTGATATTGTTAACTGTTTACCACGCACTGAGATCACCTGCACAGATTTCAACACACTTGAAGCGTGAATCGAATTCGATCAACTACGAACAAATACATTGAAACCCCGGGTGTTTTCATGATAGATTGTTTCAGATTGGTTTTCTACGAGTTGTGATCGCAACGGGTATATTCAAGGACATTAACGCGTCGTCTGAACGTCAAGACTGAAAAGGCATGCTGATGTCCAATCCTACGCGTTTGAATGCCACTATTGACCATTCTTCTTTAGAATTATCCCTGATGAAATCCACTCCATTGGTCACGAAAAGGGAGGCTCCGTCTGGGAGCAAATTCTTCTCCTGGCTCCATGCCCTATTGTGTCAGTATTGCAGTTTTCTTTTTTTAGAGAAATATTTGATGATAAGACCGTCTAATTAGAAGACTCTCAGCGACTGCAGGCACACCAGAGATTTAATGCTTGGCTGGAGTCCGTTCAGAGAGCTCACGGTTTCAAACATGTGTTCATCCAGCATCAACATCGCATTCACACCTGCGAAAGCACTTTTGCCTTCGCTCTGTTACGCAGACTCCTTTCACGGGTCTCTCACAAAGAATATTCAAACCTGCAGACCATAGTTCGTGGTCTAATAGATACTGATATCTCAAAGACTTCAGAGGAGCTATCACTTATTGCTCCAAGGAGAACTGAGCTGGTGGATAATTTGATAGAATTGGTGTCTGATCTTCGTGTGGAAGGTTATTTGGTAAGTGACCACCGTACTCATGGCGGACAGCCTGCCCTAATCTTTGCGTTCGATCGCCATCAATGTGCAATCTAAATTCAGAAAATTGTGCCTTGCCTGCAAGAAGCAGAACGGGATTGGTGTGCCACCAGCCCTGAGTGGCAGGGTATGGATCAGACGTGAAGAAGGACGACGAATACTACATTCCAACATTTGCTCTTAACATAGAACATACCATAGTACCATCGCCAGAGCAACTAGACACTCAAAGTCAGAATGTCAACATGTGGAGAGCTACATATTGATCTCCAGAGTCTTGGACAAACCCCTTCCGTCTCGCCACTATCTACGCATTGTACCTCACTGTTTGCCTATACAGCTTAGCAGAATTCAGTTCACTTCTTCATCACCGGTAGACTCCGAATTCTGCGTGAGAATTTGTTCTACAGTCTCGACAAATGTCGTGCGTTTGTCGTTCGTCGTGACCTCCGGCCACACTGATTCATTTGCGAGCGTTGGGGAATTATGCCGTCAATACCGAAGAAGACTTCACTTGAATATTCAGTCTTCTATTCTTGCATACATTAAGTCGAAATTGCCGTTCCTTGATGCATATCTGCTCGACTTTTATAAACATGGACAAGTTAAAGCCCTTGTGTATCCCAACCGAATAAGGAGAGGGGACGTCTGGTACCTGTTGCAGGACGTTGTCCTCACCTACTGACCACCAGGTCTGACCTCCAGAGGTTGCTGGTGAAGGCATCTAAAGTATACTCCACACTCACAGGCGACGGAGAAGATTCGGGTTTCACTTGATATGGGACAAGGTCTGGATCTACATGAACAGGAGAATGTCGCAATTGGCGATGGTCTTAGTCGACCACCAGGGGTGGATGATGCCGATTGGAAAGTCTATGAAGTATTCTCCAGCCCGACGAAGGATTTCAAGGACAAGTTTTCGTAAAGTACATTCATTGTGTATATCACAAGGATTATCTTCCAGTTTGCCTAATGAGAACGCTTGGATAAACCTGAAGCCGGTCCAGACCAAGTAGACGGAACCCCAAAGCAGAAGTAGGGTCTCATCTCTAACTGAACTGTAAGGCAAGGAACAGACTTGGTCTGCCATATATAAGAAGGTAGAGGCTGTTGAATTGTCAGCGGTCACGTCGAAAGGACAATGGGGACTAGTTGCGGTCTGGCCAGGACAGTGGGATGAAAGGGTCTAAAGGATTTACTTTTTCTCAAAGAACTCACTACGAGTGATTGGATATATGTATCTATAGCCACCATCTATGATGAATGATGGAGCTTCTGCTCTACTCCTTACTTTGATCGACAGATACGTGAATTGCGAAAGATATCTTGACCCCGAATCACACTTGGTTGTCTATTAGAGTTGTGGTAAGCAACTTCGAAGTCGAAACTCTTAGTCTCTTACACAACCTGACATATCCAAACATGCGCGTGGCCTCACCATTATGTAATAGGCGTTTGTTGTAAAGTCCGCTCTGGCTTCGTGTTCCTTGGCCAAAGCCGCCCATTCACGAATCTTCAGGTATCAATCACGCATTAGTGGTTGCCGAAAGAACCCGGGAGTCACTGCCATGCCCAAAGCCACCAAGTCAGCGTTCTATGCCGTGCATACAGGTCTACAACCTGGTATCTACTTTTCATGGTAATTACAATGTCACTGTTTCGTTGAGATTGCTGTCTTCTGACGATACTGTAGGGCTGACTGTGAACAGCAGATCAGAGGATATCCAAAAGCTCAATTCAAAAAGTTCTCCACTGAAGCAGAAGCCAATGCATTTGTTAAATTTGGCACTGCGAGCCACATTACAAGCTCAGTCGTGCCTGGAAAAGCAGGATCCTCCAAGTCCCAAAGCATCCTCAATGAATCCGAGAAAACGAAGTATTTAGAAAAGAAACTAGACAAAAAAAGAGAGGATGATGTATTAGACGAGAGCAAGTGGGAAGTTGTCTACACTGATGGTGCTTGCCATGGGAACGGCAAAAAAGGTGCCATGGCAGGAATAGGTGTTTGGTGGGGTCACGATGATCCTAGGCAAGTGGAAGAGTGAACCCATACCTCAAATAATAACTGACTTTGCGCTACTTCAAAGGAACTTGGCCGAAAGATGTCCTGGAATCCAGACAAACAATCGGGCTGAACTTATCGTTTGTTTATATATTGCATTCTCCCCTCCATGAGTTTCATGTTGCCTCTCAGGCCATCATTCGTGTCCTGGAAACAACCCCACTTAGTACCAAATACCTCCTGATTAAGACGGACTCATCATACTCCATTTCATGTAGGTTTGATGGTGATGCCTCTTTCACCTTTGAACCAACCACTATTCATGCAGGTGTGCGAGACTGGATACCCTCCTGGCAAAAACGCAAGTGGAAAACATCGGACGGGAAAGACGTCAAGAACAAACCTCTTATAGTATACCTTTCCCACCTTCTGGACGAGCGAGGTCGACGGGGACAGGTTGTCCGATTATATCATGTGCGTGGACACGTAGGCATTGCTGGCAACGAGGCTGCAGATAGACTCGCAGGCGCCGGTGCGTTGATGCCTGCGATACCAGACAGGGATTGGGCATTGCCAGAGGAGAACCCAAAATATATAGAAAATAACGCCAATTCAGCGTTTCATGCAAGAGCTCCTTTCCGTTCCGTTCTGCACCCATGCTAACCAATTAAACTTGTAGATGCAACATGGGGATTTGCAAAGTCTTCAATAATTACAAAGGATGAGTTGCAAGTTTAATTGAAAGTTCCTACAGATGTTGCCCTCAATATGCATCTGTGCCGCTCGCTTGGTGAACTCACAATATCGATTTGCTTCCTTCGTGCGCTATTCTCAGCAATAAACCCTACCCTATACGGGATCTGCAGCGACCACCTCACCTCCGGTCTGTAGCATGATTGTGTGTTTGAAGTCTTGGATACTCTTGGCATATCTTACACCTAAATAATGCGCTCACTGTTTCTAATTGTTGACATGTTGGGTCGAGACATCGTCCTGTAGCTCTTCTGTATTTAGGTATTTTGACCATGTCTCATTCCTCGCGGGATGGCGCAAGTCGTCAATTAGACTGGTGACGCGCACCACGACATCTCTTCAATTGGTAGCCTTGTGTCGTAGTATACACTGGTCTTTAAGTCCTTGTCTGACCGAGTAACGTTAGACAAATTTGTGCCGCTGGTGTACAGATGACTGACAGCCCTCTGCGAAATAAAGTTCTAAGTGACACGTAAAACCTACCATGTCCTTTTATTTGATCAAGTCGATTGAAACGCCAATGAAGCTTAAAAGCCTGTGGTAGGCTGGCTTTCATGCATGGAGATGTGTGTGATGCATCAGATCAGAACAACATGGTACAACCTTCTCTCGACGTCCTCCAGTACTCAGTTGCACAATACCACATCCAGGATTATGTGCTATGCACGCAAGATAGTCGAATCGTCCGAGCTCTTATATAGTATTGTTGCAGCAAGCTGAAAATGTGTCTAGGATGACTTCTTGCGACCCAGCCTGATAGTACTTAATTCATGATGTTGACATGTGCAATGCCTCAAGGTAAAGGTCAGCTCATGGAAGGCATAGCATACAGACACCCTGCCACAGGCAGAACGTGGTGTATGTGTGCCACCATACGGCCGCGCGCAATGGCATTTCACTGACGTAAGCAGACGTGATAGCACTTTCTTTATGCCTAAGGTTGCGTCCTCTACGTTCAACTGCTTATTTGCTGTGGTCAAGCCATCTGGACCAGGTTAGATGACTGCACGTTGTCATGGGTAAGAGACCGCCTGACTCGTGACAGCGTCCATGACGATCGTCAACACTATAAAGCCTTTGCTCTCATCGTCCCGCCTGTTTTTTCCTCAAGGGGACGGTGACCAGAGTGCTACCAGGAATTCTAAGGCTAAAGTGAAGAGGCGGAGGAAAGGGAAAGGTGGCCTGAAGGATATGGTGAAGTTGGGGACGGGAGGGACACTGGATCCACTGGCAGATGGCGTGCTTGGTATGTGCCAAGCACTCTCTCTTCTACGCTATCGGCACAAGCATAACGCTTCATTGCTGATTTAGTTCTTGGGGTGGGCGATGGAACAAAGAAGTTGGCTTCGTTTCTGGACGGTGTTAAAGTGTGTCGAGTCCATTTACGACTTCGTGTGATTGACAAGGAGGGGCAATTTCACCTTCCTTAGGAATATAAAACCACTTGCCTCCTTGGGTGTGAAACGGACTCTTACGATAGTCAGGGTGTGAGAGTCCGCGTAGCACCGTGGTCGCACGTAACGCGTCAGGGCATAGAAGAGGTGCTTGGACAGTTTAGAGGGGAAATTATGCAAACACCACCAATGTATGTATGTTCCTGAAGATCTCATCAAACATTATATCTCGAACTGTTGAGCTGAAAATGAACATGTATCGCCCAGATTTTCAGCCCTCAAAATGGACGGCAAGCCCCTCTACGAGTACGCTCGCAATGGCATACCTTTACCCCGCCCTATTCCTGCACGCAAGGTCACAGTCCATTCTCTTGAAATAGTTGATTGGACGGATGGTACCGCTCATATGTTCCGCTGGCCAGAGCGAATATTGTCGTTCGCTGACCGGGAGAAAATGAAGAAGGCTCTAGAAGGGGCAAGTCGCAGTAATGATGTTAAACCGTCCATTGCCGACGAACCCGATTCATCTATGAAGGATGAAAGCCCCCGGCCACCAACTTTCGTGTTGACCATGAAAGTGTCAGGAGGCACTTATGTACGGTCACTCGCACATGACATTGGACACGCGGTGGGGTCAGCGGCACACGTCGTTACTCTAACCCGGATCAGGCAAGGAGACTTCACATTAGAACCAAATAAAGAGGAGGACCAGGCTTGTGTGCCTTGGGAAATCTTCGAAGAGGCTGTGAAAGAAGATGAAGAGCCTGAAGAGAGGTTAACTCGGGATGAGAATGGGTATCGCAAGTGGGAAGCCAAGGTTTTAAAACGGCTCGTATTGTTCGAAGGCAGTGACGAGCGAACAGACGTTTCACCAAAGGCCACATATGTAGGGGATATGGATGAAGTGAATAGATAGGAGGGCTAATCCTTCAGCGGGTGTGTTCCTATCCTCCCAAGAACCTCAGAACTTGAAGCTTGAAGCCCGGGTCATTTATTCCTAAAACTTTCAGTGTGACGTTCGTTAGTTGCGACGTTATAGCCATTTATTATTGCAGAATACGAACTCGTTATCTAAGGTTTTGACGATGGTACGTATGTACGTTTCTATTCTGCATACAGCGGAGGTTGTTTTATGTAAGGGACGACTTTATGTCAATTTAAACACTGTCAGCAGGACTGTTCTCCTATTTTCTCCTTTCGCGGTGGTGTTGCAAAGGAGGTCTGTGCTGACTTACTGTGAAGGTTCTTCTCTCAAGTACTGTTTTATGTCGGGCTTCTAGTCGGACTTCCATTACTCACAGTAAATTGTAAAGCTCCCCGTCAGTCCGTTGGCGGAATACACAGCTGCCCTTTAGCACGAAGTGGACCAATGGTCTAGCCACGACGTATTTCATATCAGGTCCGTTCCTGTGTCTAAGCGTACCGCCCCATCTTCCAGAGATCATAGGATAAGACTGACAGCACTGGCTCTTGCCAATGAAGGCGGTGACCTATATAGCAACTTCTCACTGGAATGCACAGAGACTAGTATTTCATATCATGGTTTGCCCCATTTGCGATGTATCCTGTCTGTGCCTTGCAGCCTGTCAGCCTGACGAGATTGGTTGTGCGCCAATTTCATGGGATTTTCATATATTCGAACATGAACAACCACAGCCACTGATGGGGGCTGTGGCGTGCGCTCATATATAAGTAACCCGAGTGTCAGGTGAACCCACGGGTCTATGGCAGACTTGCTCTCTCCAAGCCAACACCCTGAGTGCACCACAATCTTTACTCGTGGTCAGACACTTGGCCTCTTTGTAAGCTCAACTGTATTCATCAAAACTCCGTAAGACGGTGACTGATTATCCAACTCTTTCTTCCGCTTCCTAGATCGCCGCTGAAGTAGGCTTGGCATCGGTCATTGCCGTGGTGTTCTTATTTGGCAAGATCGCTGTCAGTGTCAAGTGTGTATTTCGAGTTATCTCTTACTTATCCCTCCACAGAGGAATATATTACGCGACTTGCGACAAGTTCGAGCAAATAACTGGCGGTTCTTCAAATCGCCTTTGGATATATATATGGTGAGAAACTCGTGGATATGGCTTGGATGCCTCACTCAACGATACGAAACAACAGATCTTCCTTCTCCTTTCGGACCTATTACAGGCATTAGGTGCCGTGCTCGATTTCAAGTGGGTGGCTCAAGGAAGCGTAAGCTGTAGCGCCTCCTGTAGGGCACAAGGTGCTTTTGAAACTCACTTGCAGTGATACATTTCAATCCTGATGCTTTTCATCTCAGGCGCGATCCAACAACTTGGTGAAACAGGAGTTTCCCTGGCAACATTGGAAAGTATCTATTGCACTCGCATCTGCTGCATGAAATACTTATGTGTGAGTTATAGGCAATCGCTGTACATACCTTTTTCATCATCTTTTTCCGGAGAGGCGCGAGGGCAATGCTTCTTGCCACCCTAATAGTATGCATCATCTGGCTGTATATTATTATATTTGTTGTCGCCAGTCTCGCAAGTCAAGGAGATGATTTTTATACACCAACACCGTGAGTCACGCAATTTGGTGAGTATAGGCATCGTTTGACCACACATGGTAGATACTGTGAGCTGAACACTCTGATGTCTCCATGATTGTTGTTGACTTGTTGAGTACAGGGTGCTGGGTAGGCGATCACTTTCCCAAGGAACGTATTGCTGGTGAATACTTCTGGCTTTGGTTCACCGCTGTTGTCTCCTTGGGACTCTATGTTCCACTCTTCTTTTGCCTGCGAGGAAATATCACGGTTGATGCGAACGGATGGAGAATGCGATTTCGTCGACGACCACATGCCACCACTAGGAACGTCCGCAATGAAGACATGCTCCCTGAAGATGTTTCCCAGATGACTCAGAATCCCGCACGAGAGGCTCTAATCATGCTCTTGTCAGTTGCACCGTTCCTTTGCGCCCACGTCCATCTTCCCATATCCTAACCTTTGAGGACAGATATCCGGCATCCTATATTGCCCTTGTTGCCCCTCTTTCCATCGGTCGCTGGATCGACTTTGAGTTTAAAGCGCACCATCATAAAGATATTCCATCGGCGGTTACCTTTACTATCATCTCTATATTTCGACTCAGCGGCTTAGTCAATGTCATCTTGCTCATCTGGACTCGTCCTGGACTCCTACATCTTAGCGACGTCCCGAGGGCTCCTTCATTTTCTGACTCTGAGGTGTTTCCGGTTGATAATTCTGAGCCTATGAGGCTGCACATGACAACGTCTCTGCCAACCAACCCACCCCCACCGATCACTGCAGTGAGTCGTGCTTAAAGACTTCGGATATATTTGTACAGCTTGATATATGAGCATCGAGCCTAACGTGTAACCTTTTACAACGATTACAGTATAATTATATATACCCTACAGCCACCGACATACCACGTCTATTAGCTACCCAATTGCTATCACACTATGAGTACTCAGGTGTTTATATAATTGAGTCAAGTCAATCGCACAGACACAGGGCAATGAGGAAACCCCTTTCTACAGCATGTGTAGACTTAAAAGACGATCGTGCAATGCCTTGCGCAACGACAGGCTTTATTGGAGCATCCATCATCGATCTGAATTTTAAAATGTACTTCACATTAACTTTTCTTAAAAAAGGTCTACCACTCAGGCGCTCAAGCGCTTGCATGGGCTCTTGTGTTCTTCCCCGCGCTACTATTCTAATAACGGCCTGCACTGGGAGACGAAGCGTAACATGTTCTTCTTGCAGGTATGGCTTGGCTAAATGCAGGCGGGTATCAGTACAGCTTGTTGCAGATGGCCGCCCATTGTCTCTTCTCTTTGTCATCAGCTCCCATTCCCATGACATTGGATTGCTTCTATTCCAGTCCTCGATCCTCGGCTGTTGAATGTGCACTCACGGGTTGCCTTAGAGGGCAAAAGTTATGCTCACCACAGGGTATACATCGCGGTGTGAGGAGGATTTTCTCCTTTCATATTTTCTCCTTTCATATTTCTGGGCATCTACGGCGCCTTAACGTGCTTAACCGCCTCACGGTCTGGATCTATCGGCTAGAGTGGAGCAAGCAACACCCAGGACGTTGCCTCAACCTGTCATGATCATGGGTTTGATTCCTCTCATAGAGTTCAAGTTGGGATTTAGAGATCAACCCTTCTCTGGAAGAGTGGTCAATTCCGACACCTTTATATAGGACACTGCTGATGCACGATACATGCCTATGCCTTACAGATTCGAGTCTGGCTCGCGAGATAGTACTACGGGTAAGGTCCATTGGTCGCATAGGGACGATGTCCCTTTCTGGCAATCACGTACAGGTGTTTCGAGGAGCGGTGCTGATGACGCTTCAGGGATAGGAGCGCGTATATAAGGTCTACTTTGCTACGGTTTTCGAGTCCGAGGCGAACAAACGCTTGCGAAGTCCATGGCAGACATCCAGTGTCCACTCCCAGCGAACACAGAATGTATCACATACCTTACTTATGGCCAAGCACTCGGGCTTCTTGTATGTCCAATGTCATTCGCTAGACTTTGCAAGGCAACGCTGACACCTGTATTGCTTTTCCTCAAGATTGCAGCTGAGGTGGGTTTTGCATCTGCGCTCGCTGCGCTATACTTATTTGGAAAAATTGCGGTAAGTGCAAAGTATCTCTGGCGATCTTGTACTTATCCCTCCACAGAGAAATGCGCTGCGCAACTTCCGACAAGCACCAGCAAAAGATTGGCGATTCTTCAAGTCACCTCTAGATGTTTATATGGTGAGAGTTGCAAAGAGACCGTATGGAAGTGCTACTTAATTTCGCGTAACAATAACCAGCTTTCCCTCCTTCTCTCAGACTTGATACATGCATTGGGCGGCATCCTCAATCTCAAGTGGGTAGCGCAAGGCACCGTGAGCTGTGGCGCCTCTTGCACAGCACAAGGTGATATTAAAAGTATGAATACGTTTTAGTTCTGAACCCTTCGCGTAAGGTGTGATCAAGCAAATTGGTGCAACAGGCGTTTCCCTAGCAACATTGGAAAGTATTTTTGCTTGCGCACATCAAGCAGGGAATACTCATGTGTGAGTTTCAGGCAATCGCTGTGCATACATTCTACATTATCGTCTTCCGGAGAGGCTCGTCTCGGAAGGCAATAACTTTTGCAGCCATCATAGTATGCGCCATCTGGCTTTACCTTATCATCTTTGTTGCAGCCACTCTTGCATTGAAGGGAGATGAGTTTTACACACCCACGCCGTGAGTCTGTTAATCTCGTGTGTATGAGCCTATAGTGATATGTAGGTGCCAGGTATTGTGAGATGATCGCTCTCTCAGGTTTCCCTATCGCTGCTGACTCTCAGTCATTGACAATAGGGTGTTGGGTAGGTTCACATTTTACCAGTGAACGTATTCTAGGCGAATACTTCTGGATATGGTTCACGGCGCTTGTTTCTCTGGGACTCTACGTGCCACTCTTCTTTTTCTTGCGAGGAAATATCAAGGTTGATGAAAAACGATGGAATGTGCAATTTCGCCGACGACCACGTGTCACCACCAACAGGAGCACACGCAGCCATGATGCCCTCCATGAAGACACTTCCCAGATGTCTCAGAATCCCGCACGAGTCGCTCTGATCATGCTTCTGTCAGTTTCTAGGCTTTTTTGGACCCAATTTCGTCTTTCAATGTTTTCTGACTCCGGAGATCTTGCAGATACCCAGTTTGCTATGTTGCCATTATTCTCCCTCTTTCCATCGGTCGATGGGTCAGTTTTTCTATGGAAGCGGGCCACTCTCAAGACTCTGGAGAGGCCCCGAAAACCATTCCGTCGGCAGCGATCCTTGCCGTCATCTCTATATTCGAGCTCAGTGGCCTGGTCAATGTCATCTTACTCATTTGGACACGCCCTGGACTTCTACTTCTTAGCGATTTTCCCAAAGCACCTTCCCTTTCAGAATCCAGGATGATTCCCACAGATGATGTCAGGCAGCGGACGTCAGAGTGACGTCTGAAAAAAGACCCATTAATTGTTTAGTTTGTATATTATTTATACATGGTCAGACAATAAAGCGCACGGATGTCATGTTCACTGTGTACAAAACTCGGAACACATTATAACAGGTAGACGAAAAAAGAGACGTTCCGGACAATATTAGGGTGTAGAGGGAGAGTATCTATGGGTGTCAGTCATGTGTCGGGCAGCTCTCGAAGCAAGCAGCTGTTCATCTGCAGCTCGTTGAAAGGATGTTCATGAACTGAAATCCGGAAAGACCCACGGTTCTCAGCTCGGAAAGCCATTCAATAGTCCTGTTTGCCTGTTACCCCTAGGCATGATGTTATCTGGTAGAGATACGAATCGCGTTCGTTTTAAATTTAACATATCCATCCCCATATCAGACAAGCAGAGGCAGAGCCGACATGCAGCACATGAGGAGTAACGCCACGCCACGGCAGACTTATTCCTATTTATAGTGATCATACAGATAGATAGGCTTCTTACTACCGTGATCGAGCGTTTCCTCTGTGATTTTCAACATGTCTCATACGGATTATACAACCAGAAGGAACACTAGAACCCACCTATTCACCATGCCTAACTTGTGAATGTCTTGCTTTTTCTTCAGGACCTCGTTATCCTCCGAGGTCCCTTTGATTATTGCCAACGCTTCCCTTGCGAGTCGTTCCTCGATGGTCCTTCCCCTCCGACGTTCCGCTGCCGCTAGTATCCATGTGATAGCAAACCTTATTCTCTGCTTCTCCCCAAGGGGGACAGGCTTTTGTATATTCTTCCCCCCCTGTTTATGTGATACAACGCGAATAGACGGCGCGGCAAGAAAGACAGCCTCGCGGAATATGGGGAGGGGAGGGGAACGAGTTAGAGCATGTAAATGCAGGAGCATACGTGACGTCCGGCGGGCTGCTGCATGTCGTTTGCCGTCCCGCATTAGGTGCGATGTGAGGTACGCAAGAAGAGGATCAGATTCAGGGGGGATATCAAGAATGGGCTGAATTTCCTCCGATGCAGATGGGAACGCGTAGGCATCGTAAGACTGCTGTGAAGGAGTGATGGAATATTGAGCTGGAGGGGGCAATGATGAGGAAGCAGGGGGTGGCGAGGAGACCATTCTTGTTTCATCAACATTACGTGGACTAGCCGACTGGTCAAGTGAAGTGAGGGCACGAATCCCGTGGGGAAAAGACCGTGTCAATCCCCGAGTAATATAGCGTAGATGCACCAGCATCGCCCAACACCTGATGGACGTTACGCGTTAGTAAGGGCTAGACAATACAGCGTGTAACGAGAACAGAGCATATGAGGCACGTACAAAGTCTCAGCAAAAAATCCGTCAGCAGGCGGAGATGAAAAAATCCATCGCACGTGATGGAGACAAGACTACCACCAGAGTGGATCATTTAGCGCTCGCGCTCAAAGGCCGGCTTTTACAACAATCAAGTCCGATAATGAAGCCCATAAACACAAGTCGAACATAGGCCGGCAAGTATACACAAGCAAAATGGACATACCGCGGCGGCGAGAAAAGGGTCGGGTGTGCGCGGAACACAGCCATTCGATCAGAGCCTGCAACCGTCAAAAAGAGGCATGAATCGAGCACGAGCAGCTAGAGTAACTGTTGTTCGGCCTAAAATGACCGCAAATAATGAGCTTGACCATACTTCTTCAACCCTGCCAGGGCCATAGTAGTCTACGATAGCCCGAAATACCCGCACCGCCGCAAAATTGCCTCAAACCCGCGAAAGAAAAAAATATAAGAACAGACTCATGTATAGTCAGTCTCTCCACCTACCCGTATTTCACGCCTCACGCTAATATTATTATAATAGACTGAAATGATCTCATCTGCTCTTCTTCTCCCTCTCTTAGCTGCTCTTGCCCATGCGGAAGAACACCTGATCATGGTGGGAGGTCCTAATACACTGGCGTATAACCCACCAAACATCACGGCTGTGCCTGGAGATATGATCACCTTCCAATTGTTCGTGTTGCCCGATCCTCTTCAGTAATTCGAAACTAACGTCAAATTAGTCACGAAAAAAATCATTCTGTCGTTCAAGCCGCGTTCACGTCACCGTGTAAACCTCTTGTTGATGCTTATGGAAACAACGTAGGCTTCAATTCTGGTTTGTACGTATTTCCTATACGTGCGTTGAACAGTGCAATGAACTTATACATTCATACAGTAACCCTGTCCCTCCTGGATCCACGCAAGACCTCCCAACTTTCAGCATCATGGTCAATGACACAAAGCCTATCTGGGCTTACTGTGCTCAGACAGTCCCCTCAAGCCACTGTCAGGCCGGTATGGTGTTCTCGGCGAATGCTCCTGATACTGGCAATACCTTTGACGCTTTCAAGGCCGCCGCCATGGCAACGGGTGGAGGTGCTTCAAGTTCAGATAGCTCTTCTTCGACATCGGTTTGGACTTCGCCTCCACCTCCTGTGGTGGAGACCGTCACTGCAACAGTCACCGTAGAGAACTCAGTGTATACAACCACATATGCCAGCTGGGAGGGTGCTTCGCCTAGTACGTGCCTCCCCCTTACTTTTTGCCGCGACACGTCTCTGACAGTATCAGAATAGATCCCACACCAGATGCGCAACCTGTTGCGCACACCGTCATCGTTGGTGGAACTGCTGGTCTCGTTTATACCCCTCCTACTGTCACCGCCGCAGTTAATGACATGATCGTATTTGAGTTCCATGCCAAAAACCACACGGCTACGAGGTCAAACTTCAACTCACCCTGCACCCCGAACGGCAGCTTTGACTCTGGCTTGTAAGTGCCTTTGGTCCGCACGGAGTGTGCTTTTGCTAAGCAGCCTTGATAGCATGCCGGTCAGTGCCAATGCTACTATGTTTCCGACATACAACATCACCATCAACGATACCAGTCCCGTCTGGTAGGCTTTCCCTTCCCATTTATTGTCGTGGGCAAAATTGCTTGAACTTTTGTTTCCAGGGTTTTCTGCCGTCAACCAGGCCCGCCCTCTCACTGCTCTCAAGGAATGGTGTTCGCTGCCAACCCTCCCACATCGGGCCCAAACACCTACGACGCCTTCGTGCAACTGGCAGAGCACACTAATGTCTCGACCGCCTCTGCTTCTGGATCGAGCAACACCACCAGCTCTGGCAGTGGGAACAGCGGGAGCGGAAACAGTTCAAATGGCGCGTCTCGTGCTGCAATCTCCGCAGGGTTGAGCGTAGGTGTCATCGGTGTCATCGCATCGGCGTTGTTATGAGATTCTCAGACTTGAATTTATTGGACTATACTGGTTACGATTTTATCATAGGTCCCTTCCTTTCACGACCTGTGATGTACGGTTGTACTGATGCACTGATGGACGGACATGCACACATGTATATGACTCACGTCGAATTCGGATACGCATCAGTATTATTGAGAAGTGCTTTGCGAGTATGCTTCGAGGATTCAACGTTACGTTCATGAGTGGCTCTGAGAGGACATCGCCCTGGTCACTGAAATTACTAAACCCCGTTATGTAGCTAACGAATCAACTGAGCGGCACCATTACCTTCAAGCAATTAATAGCGACCGTCTTGACCCTCTTGCATTGAAGTCGATCCTCCTACATCACATCCCATCTTTCACTTACACTTCACCCTGACCAGACCATACAAGTCCACTTTCCTGAATAGTTGTGCACCCCCTTAGGTAATCAATCCGTGTCAAAAACAACCCTCAGTGATCAAAGCAGTGTTCAAGGTCTCGGGGACCGGGGACCGACGAATGTCTACACGATCGACCCATAGTGCCCGTCTAGCCTGCCTCACTGCCATCAATGTAATGTCGCTGCTGCCGCTGAGTCCGATTCCATCCGGGTTGGTCAGGGCCTTCTGCTAATGCCAATAGGCCCCAGTCAGGTCCGGAAGGTTGACATCAAGCCGGGACAGACTGACTAGTCGGATCAACCTGAGCTGAACATCTGGTACCTGGAGGTAATCTTGCCCAGAATTTCACTCTTGTGCTAACTTAAGGGAGTGGTCGGCGACTGCATACAACCAGTGCATACCCTGCAAACAGGCCAGCTCCAGACCATCGCCACTGCTGATCGTAGGATTACCAAAACTCTGGTCCTATAGCTCCCGAGTTCAAGGACACCGATCGTGTATGATCCTATGTGTATTGATCAGGAGTGAAACACTCCCGACAGCCTACGACTGATACTAGTGCCGCCACCTGAGAGACGGTCAGTAGCGTCAGCGAAAAGAAGCACCCGCTGGAGGATGACGCTGATAGCTATGCGAGTAACTCTCCTTGGCCCCTGCCAAGGCACCTCAGTGCCATCATCGGCCGGGGAACGCCACTGCTAAGATGAATCTAGTGATAGAGTAGTCCCTCCAATCAGTGCACCGCCAGTGATAGGTGATCCCGGAAGATGAATGATATTTGACAAATGATTCTTGTCATTCTCCACCTGTACGGCAATTTATTCACGTAATAACGTCGGCCTTTCACCATCAGATTACCTGAACATCCACCGCCACTATAAACATAGCAAAGAAGGGAAAGGCATCGCCTCTAAATATCCACAGGGTGCCCACGTGCTACATGAACGTTGATAGTTGAACAGACCCATCCTTCTCAAAGCCATGGATAGTGAAATAATTATAATGAGTATATAGGTAGTGATAACCACGCTGCAACCGTCTTTGAAGAGTCGGTATGTGAGTGACCATTAGTATACTCGTTCTTCTAGGGAAGCAAAATCAGATTTGATGGTCATGTTGAAGCTATGTTAAGAATCGTCGAGTATGCTTCTCAATTCCGTTTTCAATGTGGTCTCGAGACATCGCATTTGCCATAATGAGCTGCTCTCTTCACCGGGTCGAATTCGAATCGTTGCAAGTAACCCTGTCTCTTTATTCACTCCCAAGCGGCCCGGAGACGACAATGCAAGTTGAGCGTTCCCTACGTTAAACAGTTAAGTGGAGTGGTTAACAAGCTTAGTGACGATTGAGTATGAGTTCCTACCATTTTCAAGGGTGGCTGGTGACAGTGATGTAACTGTATAAGCGGCCAAAGCTTGTACGCATTGGTCCAGTTCTTCAGTGCTCCTCTGACTCCATCCTCGCGCGCTATGTTGTCCCTTCAATGCATCCCATAGCATCTCAAAGTCGACTGGGTCGCTCTGTCCTGGTGCTGTAACAATCGATTGTGAGGGCTCAGCTAAAAATGGTGAATCGAGCGCTATCAGGTCTGTCTTGGAGATCTTGCGAGAACAAAGGCTTAAAACAAATCTGAGTACTATCGCCGATACCACGTACCAAATCCTCCGCCGGGTCAGACCTTGTGGAGTGCTGCATGTGTGTGGCCTGCCAGGGTGGCAAATGTGAGAGAGGCATTACGCTGATCCCCTTAGTACATACTGGTGGCTCGGTCGAGGTATTGATTAAATCAGACTTGGAGAAACTATGTTCATGCGCAGCCAGAGCCAGATCTCCGGCCGTCAATGTCCGTGAAAGGCCATCCTCAGAATCGCTAGTTGTTGTCCCAAGTACAATTCTGTTGAGTTCACGAGAACGCAAATGTGGCGATCTCGAGTCGGAGTGGCCAGAGTGAGAACTCACTGCATGGGAATCAACGCTAGCAACTGAGCTTCCACGACGAGTAAGTCTGGGGGCAGGCTGTGGTGGTTCATACGGCTCATATCGCAATTTCCCATGCGTAGTAGGTGAGCGCAATTTCTCACTGCCTGCAGAAACTTGGGAAGATCGATTTCGCGTGAGTGGTGAATCCTGTAGATGTAGCTCTGCAGTCTCTAGAGCCAAAAGGAAATCGGGAAGCTGGCAAGTTGTAAAATAAGCATAAGAGCAGAAGTACATCTGTAGTGCATATATGTATTCACATACCGTGTTAGATTTGGTATGCTCGACCACTTTCCGAAGAGATGACATTCGCCCCGAATAGGTGAAAAATTGGTCACATCTCTGCAATAGCGAGAGTGATGAGAGGACCAATGGAGCGTTAAATATCAATATATACTCACACGGCGAATGTGACTTCGTGAAATCTCATGTAATCTCTGGACCCGGTCTGTAACCTCTGTAGAAACTGACCCGCAGCGAGCAGTGACGCGTAACATTGCCAGAAGAAGTGCCTCCTGAATCGCAGCTATTGCGGTCAAACAACTCAGTCGATATCCATTCAGCCTGAGGACCGCCTTACGAGGAGTAGCTTCCAAGCGCACAGACAGATCTTGCAGCAGGTCTTTCTGAGGAATGGCCGATAAAGTTCCGTACTCGCACACAGTCGCAGCAATTACGAGCGTCAACGTTGGTCCGGCAGCAGAAACTGGGATGCGGGCAGCGGCATCAACGAACTCTCTTCGGAAACCGTCCGAACCTGAGCAACGTATTGGTCAAATATAGTGTGTCTGTGGAGGTAGACGTACATCTTCTTAAGTGTAATAGGACCTGTTCGACTATATTCTCCGAGACAAGCCGGACACCGCTATCTGTCGCCTTCTGCTTGCCTTTATTCCCGGTGGGATGGTTCACTTGGGTGCAGACTTCACAGAGATGCTTAACATATGCTTCACCGTTCTGGTCATATACAGCCGATACTTCAAGCGCCCGTTCTGCAAGGCGATTCTCCCCGAGGGGAATAGAAGCAGGGAAAGCTGAAATCAACTGAGTTAAATGCATAAGAAGAATATTTCTGTCGACCCGGTTTAAGACCTGCAGTGTCTATACTAATGTTTAGTTCCCAACTAGTTCGAAAGGTGGTACGCGCACTTTAACCCTTATTGTACCATCCGAAGAATCTAGAAACCCCATGACTGTATGAACTTGCCCTTCATCAAATACTAGAGGAATATCATCTGTGGTTCCAGCCCAAAGTACTGGGTCTAGTTCCAGCAGGCAGGTAAGGGCAAGATATTGCGTGTTTGGCTTATGGGAATTGATCAGTCGGCCAAGTAATGACAAAGCCTTGGAACTATTCAAGGCAAATTTTCGCTTAAGAATTGAGGTCGGGATTCGAGAAATTGTTCTGAAACATTCCAAGATAAAAACTATCATCAATATCAGTTATGACGCTGCTATCAGAGCATGAAAGAAGCAACCTTGGTCAGCGTGTGTGGCACTTTCAACCATTCGCAAGAGTGCATCCACAGTATCCATGACTGTCTCGAGCGTTGGACTAAGTGGCGTAAGAATGTGTCAGGGACACCGAGGAAAGACATACTCTATGACAAGGAAATGACAGATCAATTTTCCAATCACTTCTACAAGTCGAAGTCGAGGCCGTTGGATACGAGAGTTTAGCGATTGTAAGGATAAAAACTCCGTAGAAACCAAATTCATGGCTTCGCGAGGCTTCATAATCTGAGCCTGATGTCAAGTATGAATCCAAGCGATTCTAGCATATGCTTCGTGCGTACTCGTAAGAGTCCCTCGAGAAGGCGCAAAGCAGTAACAGCTACATATATATCCTTGTCTTCAAGGCGCAGCCGTACTTTCTCATGCACACTCGTCAAGATACTTGATTCATGCTGACAGATGTTTCGTACTATGCTCATCGCCTTCCTTTTCACATGCGAACTACAAAGCACTCCTTCAGATATCGCATGGACATACGGAACAGAAACATACGAGTCATGTGCCAGAAGGTCGATCAGACGTGGTGTCACAGCTGGAATGGCTTCCGTCGGACAATTCGTGAGGAGTACGTCCAGAGCAAGGCAGATCCGAGCAGGGTTGGGGGATTCAAGGTCCTTTAAGAGGTGTGAGATTCGCATTCACACTGACATAGCGGTTGCTAATTACTTTACGGAGGGTGTTAACCAGCATGAGCTGTAGTTCATCGGATTTGTCCATGACCTCTGTGCAGAATTGATACCCTATTGGATATCAGAATCCATCTACTTATGAGCCTATCCTTAACACTAGTTCATACCAATTCTCTTTGCTTTGAGGGTACTGCCAGCTTCGGCTAATGTAATAGCATGAGGCAGTGCAAACTCGAGCATTGCTCGGGTGACCTGTCCCAGACTCGTTGCGGTCCAGCAATATAGAAGCAGTATTAGCGATGGTATGCATTCGGACTGTGGAATGTGAGATAACCGTGACAGTGAGACAAGCAACCGTGTGCAGCTTACAGGAGTTAATTGTGCCTTCTCAAAACGTCTTCTCACAATTTCGACCTTATGAACGAGTATATTGTCCACCTGCTGAGGTGTTGAGCCTTCTTCTACACTTTGGACAAGGTTGTAGTGCTCCCTATTTATTGCACTGGACGATAGGAATGGGACGTCCATGCCGGTAGCCACTGCCAAGGGAAATAGGCGCCGTGTCGCCCATAAGAGCCCATATCATATCTAGTAGGACTTTCCGTCAAGCAATGATCGGCAAGAGTTTGCCTGAGTGGATCTTCATCCGAGTGTCAATCTTTACCTTAAGGTGCGGCGTGGGTACGGCTCACTATTTTGAAAGACTCGATGCTAAAGTTACTCAGATTTATACCTGTCATAGCTATTCTGTATACGGCGTATCGACTTGCAACGCAAGGACCAGCTTTTGCCCGAACAATTGAGTACTGGTTGTTCTCAGAATGTTTTTTCTATAGCCTTTTCTATCTTCCAAGGACAATTTATATCCAAAAGGTACAAATGTTCGTCCAATATTTTCTTCACGCTTACCTGCATGTCCCAGGCCGCTGTCCACCCCCCTCTTGCTTCTCGGGCCCAACGACTGGCTCTCTTTGACCGATGCATTTCAATAATACCCCATTTCGAACAGTTCACTACCTTTTGGTTTCAGTCCAAATCAAGCACGGATATCAAGCGCGATAACTATATTGATTGGCTACTCTGGGCTTTGTTTTCAATGAATCGCGAAAGCTACATCGATCTCAGAGATTCTACAATTGATGAAGAGCTTGACGGGTACGTGGCCAAAATTGAAACTTTTGTCGGTCGACCAATCGAGCCCGGAATCAATCCATCGATCAAACCTCTTCGTCTGACCTTGGATCCTGTTGTGACATTGCCTCGGCCATTAATGTGGTACGCAGTAAGTACCACGTGCGTGTTGGAATCAATTGACTCATTTTATCCTAAGATCGTGGCAATAGTAGACTTGATAACCTATATCATCTTGTACACGAGCGACTTCAAACATTATTCGCCATCATTAGGAATGAAATTGTTCCCTCCGAGGCCTCAGACAATAATTTCAAAGCAATCCTTGGTACAAATGTCCTACTGGTATCGGCCACACGTGTCCCGTGATAAACTTCCTGTGATGCTGCTCCATGGCGTGGGGGTAGGCAATACCGTTGTTTGTACACTGTCACGACTACGCTCAATTTACGACAGATCGGTTTATGGCCATACCTTCCCTTTCTTGCCGACATCAATATGGCTGATCCTGATGTTGGGATTCTGGCACTCGAAATTCTTCCTATCAGCATGCGCATCACTGGCGCCATGCTGTCAGAAGAGCAGTTCATTGAACAATTGACACATATTTTAACCCTTCATGATGTCTTTGAATTTGTTCTTGTCTCACATTCTTATGGGTCTGTCCTCACCACCCACATCCTCCGCTCCGCACTGGCTGTTCGCGTGGCGTCCATAATTCTCATCGACCCTGTCACATTCCTCCTTCACCTAGGGGACGTAGCTTACAATTTTGTTTATCGACAGCCTAGGACAGCAAATCAGTGGCAACTGTGGTACTTTGCTAGTCGTGATTTGGGAATATCTCATACCTTGTCTCGAAACTTCTTCTGGAGCACAAACATTCTTTGGAGGGATGAATTGGAGGGGCGGAAGGTGGCTGTCTTACTGAGTGGAGAAGATCAGATAGTAAATGTCCGAGAGGTTTGGAGGTACCTTACCAGTCAGAAATATGGAGAGCCTACAGAAGTTTGGCGGGATGCAAAGGTATGTCTTCTCTAGTATTTCAAGATGCCTCTTTCTCATTTGCAATAGGGATACTTGAGCGTCATCTGGTACCCGGGTTTGGACCACGCACAGATATTTGACACACCTGAAAGAAGAAAGCCTCTCGTTGCCCTCGTAACGGAATTCTCCACGGCGAGACAAGATTTATGATATACATTTGTATATCAAACAGTGTAGAATATCGTGTACCATGTTGACCATAGATCATCAAACGTTCGACATTGTAGAGGAATGGGTTAAGAAGATCCTTTTCCCCTTGAATTCCCCATAAAGAGGACGATTGATTGTACTTCTCACCAGGCATGCAAGCTTGTCTTGCCTGAACGATATTCATCGCATACTTGTTTTTTAAGTAGCGACGCGATTTGCGCAGCTGTCCACATCAATGAGGTATGCATGGATGAGGGTAATATGTAGGACCCATGATGTATAACAGCACGCATAATAAATGACTCGTTTAGAAGGTACCAGCCATACATTGGAGGTCCATATGAATGTTTTTCCTGTTAGAAAACTTGAGGAAAACATATAAAAGTGGTTAAATTGCATCATGGTTTGTAGATGTGAAAACTGCGATGAAACGGTAAGTTATCCTTGATAAATGATTCAACCACTTTTGAACTTTTTCCTACAAGGAAAACATTCCTATTCCCATACCCCCTAACCCAAAACCTTTGTAGCATGTCGCAGATCCAGTTACACCTGCAGATCATTCAGGGACTGTCCCAAATTGTATCAGTGTCCCCTGTACTCATAGCTGGATGGCTGACCCGAGACAAACCTGGAGGGTAATCAATGTCATCGAGACACGACGAGCCTGCTCAATCAGTCAGAGGCCTTGACGGGTATAGATGGAATTTCAAATGTTTATACGTGAACCACACTCGTCTATCTCGTTTGGTGCCCACCCATTACCTAGCCAATAGAACCGGTTATGATGGTCATCTAGAGGTTCGTAGCCGTAGTCTTCCCAACGCAGATGTGAAAGAGCTCGCACAGCATGAAGACATGAGCCTATGACAAAACTCTTATGTTAAAACACACGAGAGTTATGGAATAGTCGAGGATGACGAACCCGGCCAAAGCCCTACTCTCCGACCCTCCTCTTTACCCATCTTGTACCACGAACAACATTTTTCAGATTACACCGTCTGGTAACTGTAAGTAAGTTTACCAACTTGACTGAAGAAAGCGTGTCCGAGGGAAATAGTACTAGAGTATGATGTAAAGGACGAGCGGTAGTATCGTCTGCGCTGCTGACAACCCACTTCGAGAGACTCATTAAAATCTTTTACCACCGCTTCCTTGATTTCGACCATCTTAATTCTTTCGCGTTGTGGTTTCTCAATCACAGCTGTGATGTAGTCAATCTGCTTTTCCATCATAACAATCAGTGTTCCTGAGCCGACGCCTGAATTTGGTCCTAAAGAAAAAAACCTAGAAGCAAAGCGAAAATTTAGTATCCATACGTAGCAGGACTGTTGGCATCAAATAATGGAATAGCGTGCCAATTTGGAAAGCAGTCAACGGCAATGCCGAGATAGGTGGATAGATGTTCATTCCATTTGTCCTGCAGCTTGATGCCATCACGACCGATGACAGGATACCGTATTTTATATGAGATATCGAACCCTTTAAGGAAATGGCTATAAGAAGCTGAGACTCCAGTATATTGAATCTAACGTACCTGTAGCGGACAATGATATCGAAGTCGCGGTATTGACCATCGACCGTCTGGATGCCATTTGCTGTCACACATTTTATTTTGCAGGGGACAAATTCCACCTGAACTCAGGGACTAATTGTTGTCACCACATGAAAGGCGCCTTGAGATGTTGCTGACGTTTTTCTTGCTGAAAGCTTCCAGATATCCAGGTCCTGGGGTGAGTCGACGGCCAGCCACTGGAAAGTCAGGTATCACTGTAGCATATCTAGTCAGAGATGTTACTGCAATGGCTTTCTCAATCGCACAATGTTCAGAAATCCACGGCTTTGTCAATTTCTGGGCCACCTCCTTGATCATATTAAGAGTTGCAAGCTGATATGGATATCCACGCAATGTCGCGCCGTGAAGACTCTCAACAACACGAGAGCTTTTAACTTACATTGAGTTCTTCCTCTATGTTGGTATAGGACTCAGCATCGAACTCCGGATACTCGGCTTCAGTGAATTGATCTGACATGACGGCATCGAATAATCAACTCTCACGATGAACACTTATGTATGACATACGGTTGTCTACATGAGGGTTGCGCTCTAGAGCTTCTGTTTGTGAAAATAGCATAGATATCCCTGTTTGGTGCTATCAGCACACCTAATTTCGTGTAATCATGACGTCTGGGCGATACGAAAGAACACAAGGCGCAGGAAGACTTGAGGACCAAAAACGACTTACATGTCTTTCCACGGACAAACCAGCCGTTTCTGGTTGGATGCTAGGTGAGATTTGAAGGGCATTAGAACCCTGAGGTTTGTATGAGTAAAGATATGACATTGATGCTAGTAGCGGGACATGCCACGCCAATAACGGCAACATTCTTGCCATCCCAAGCCTCCTTCTTTCCTTCATTCTCAAGATTCCATTCTGCAGAATGCACGGCGCGACTCTTGAAGTAGAAAAGCCCTTCTATATCCGGCCACTGCCACTGGGAGAGTAATCCAGTGCGGTTGATCACAAAATTCGCGACATCCTGAATAACCCCATTGGGAGTCGAGTATCAAGTTTGCCAGCATCTGAATCCCAGACGGCATTCGTCAGTTCGTGACCGCTTGTATGTATCAACGACACCCTTGAGATAAGCGTGGATTTCGGACCCAGGTGTGTAGAATGTAGACCAATGAGGCCGTCACGGGAAGTTAGTTTCCGATAAACCTTCTATTGGTAAAGCATACGTTTGGCTCGAAGCTTAGTTGGTACTAGAGAGCGGCCACAATTAGCTTCTGCAGTGTCAGTTGTCAACGAGACCCACGGAATAAGCTGGAACATCGCATGCTACTCCCTAAAAAACGTTTATGACCGTTTTAAGATCGTTACTGCTCTGCTACTTATCGGATATTTGTTCACAAACCTATATACATGGCACGATGAAAAATCTTGGTTAGATAATGATGGTGATCCAGGTAGAGGACTGACCAAGTCCCACCGACGTCCGCCAGTTTCTCATATATGGCCAACTCAACATTCTTCAGTCTCTGTGGAATTCTAACGCCTGCAATGATCCCGCTGTAGCCAGCACCAATAATAACCACGCGCATGGGTCTGGGTTCATCGATGGCGAAAGACCCGAGTTCGAACGCTCGAGATACTGCAGAATCCTGTGAATTGTTTACATAACTAGCAGCATGAGGTGCCCCGGACTCCATGACCGATGGAGGAAAATCTAGGGGAATGAAGGTTAGATATGGACACGTCTCACGCACAGACAATTGCACGGAACGGCCATCGACCAGGATAAATTACGACATTCTCGCGGAAAACTGGACCGCTGGATATTGAGCCTGAAAATCACACATTTTTAATGTCACCATTAGTGCATATACAGAACAAAAATGCACTCTTTCATCCATTACCATATGTCTTTCAGTCTTTCAACACGGTCGTAGGGTATATTATAATGAGGCCAGCGCATTTTTGAGTACTAGTGAGTCCCAATTGTTCCCGAAACACTCACAGCCTGACAGTATCCATTTTAATCTGATTTCGAGTTGGGAACGCAGTTGTCACTGGATTTCTTCCAAAGTTGGAAGATTGCGCTGATTTTCAAGTAGTCTTTTAGGCGCCAGCCTGAGCGAACGCCGCGGACATTATGGAGAATGTCCGATGGAGTCAGTACACTCCGTCACCTTCCAATTGTTGATTTTCAGCGACCTCCCTACATCAAACCCCATCGGCCATTTTTGGAGGAACGAACCCTCCGACACTACTTCATAAATTAGGCAACCAGAGTGGCCACTTGACGTCTTGACCCAAATGAGTTGAGTAGACCTTCAAGTCAAGTTAGCTCCGCTGCTCAGCATAACATGTTTTCAATCGATAAATTTATATTCGCATGATAATTGTAGCTCCCTGTTTAGACGATGGCTCCTTTCTCCTCGTTGGATGCAGTGCAATTGCTTTGCGCTTCGTGGTCTTTGTCCGCGTTTGCTGAGGCCCCGGTTTGTTCTTCATCCGCATCCGATGGTTCATCACCTTGTACGGGTGAAACATACTCGTGAAACATAGCAGTCTGCACTTTGGTGCTAGCCAATACCGGCGTGACCTTGCGGCTCCCTTTAACAGCTCTGATGCCCCACTCCCTCGTGTATGGGTGACGCCTTCTGGAAGTACACCCTTCCGTAGTGGGGATTTCACTGCGGCTGGAGTAGGAGTAGGTGGACAGAGTATTTCTCCTGAAGTGCGATGAGATAACGTTTGGATAAGAGGTGCAGCGGGTGAAGAAGCACGATCGCGGACATCGCTTTGCTGCCGTTCGTCCTGAGAGTCCGGAACGACCTCACTCTCACGTGGTCGATGCCTCTGGGTCTGGGAACGCCTGAGAACGGTCCGCTGCTCCTGCCTCTGTATTAAAGATCTGGTATGACTTTGGGGTTGTGGAGCGGCTCCGTCATCACAGATCTAGAACACGACCGAAATTAGACCAAAACTGTGTAGTTGATATTATGTATGTTGCCGAGTCATCCGAGCGGGACTTGTTTGGACTGGTTGATCTGTCTAATCCCCTTCCCCTTCCCTTTCGACAAAGGCCTGCCAACAAGTCAGACATAAATGTTTGTTTGTGGACATGCAGAAACTGACTTTAAGTGAGTATCGCTATCGTGGGATACGCTATCCGTAAACGACGAGCATCTGCTGATCGCGGGGATAGTGTCTTCGGAGCGTTAACAACCTCAGGAACGCTTGTGGAGGACCCTGGACAGAGGTCAGTATGCTCTGACCAGCTGTAGACATTGGCGTATCCGGAATCACCTCGTTTTTGGCCCTTGGTCTGGCTGCCCGCAGCGCAGCCTGCCTACGGCCATGCGATGGAACAGGAAGGGGAACGCCCAGCTGTAAGATCGCCGATGGATGGTGGTATTGTCAAATTGGTTTGAGGATCTGTGTCCGAGGGCTGAGTATTAGGTTGTGTAGATTTCGTGTAAAGCTGTGCGGCATATGCTACGTCTTTCTAAGGTAGTTGAAAGGACAACGACGACGAAGAAGGCGTGTGGGGGTACGACGGAGACGAGTGGACAAGGGATGCGGACACATTAGATGAATTGGACGTTGACCTCGTCCACCGCCTGTTCCGACTGAGAAGAGGACATGACTTCGGCTGGGGGTGGCGGGTCAGATAGAGACATAGTCGTATTGGAGACGTGGCTTGGATCTTGGATGCTCGAAGACCTCTCCAGGTTTGCCGTCTCTGCCCCTGCGAATGTAGGTGTTGTTGGAGACGTTTGAGTTCCTTACGTAAGAGTTGAGATCCTGAGGTATGGGAGAACCTGCGAACGAGCCCTGCAACATTTGGTCAATCTCTCTCGGTGCATAGCGATTCGGCTGATGCATGGTATTAGTATGAGATAAAGCGAAGGTGGTGACTTTGGAGAAAGGAAAGTGACCGAATTTGCCTCATGGGACTGGCGCAGAGCCCCTGCATCTCCATCAAAGCAACGAGGTTAGATGGGGTGGTGGCGGGAGCATTTTGAGGGACTACAAAAGGGGCTACACGTGCAGACGCGCCCGTCACGTGAGAGGTCACATGACTCGATGATGTGGGTTTGCAATTGTTCGTCACTCCTGTTGTCTTCGATATAGCCCCAGAGCGTAGCATTGTAGGCGTCCCAGTAATGGAGGAGATGAACTAGAGAGACATGCAATTGTCTGTTTTCTTTTTGGGACTCGGTGAAGCCTCTTGATGGAACCGTATGCCTTGGCTCTGTGTCTGCGTTTGTGCAAGGCCATGGAAACTGAACTTTGATGGCATTGACCCAAACTGATCAGAAATGTCGGTCGACGTGTCATCGCTTAGCCTACCGTCTCCCACGTTCAATGACGCGACATTCGCGTCTCTATCCACAGGGGAAGGACGCATAGCATTTTGCCATGCTTTGTCTGCTTGTAACTCGGTACTGGGAACGCCCAGGACCACGCGGCCAGTAGCTGTCAACCTGAAGCAGCTAACTAACCGACTTACTCATGAGCCTTGCTTCCGTCGCTTCAGCGTCTTATCCTGTGCCGCTTCTTGCTCTCCTAATCTTTGAGAGAACCCCGTCGCAATATTTCAGGCAGATTAAAGTCAAGGGTATTTCTTATGTGTTCCCAACGGCATCACGGCGACTACCAAGACTCATACGTGATCGGACGAGGGTACATGGGCATTTCCACCATTCTCGAGGTACCAGGTGGTGGTAACATGCTTTGCTAAGGGGATGTACATACTCTGGGCCAGCCAATGTATTCTCTGACAGTGTAACGGGAGTAGGATGGAATTCAAAAAAGCTAGTGCAAGATTGTTACTATGTATTAGAGCCTCTGCTACTTCTTCGGAGGGGAAGAAGGGTTTTCTGTGTCGCTACTTGACCTCGGGCGGTTTCATTTTCTCTCCAACGTCTCCTGGATGTGTGGAATGAAAGCCAGAGTGAGGTCCGAAGACTTGGCTTGTGCCAGGGTGAAAGCTTTCTGGAAGCGCTCGTATATATCATCGAAGGTGCTCAAGTTGAGAGAACGCGGTAACGTTTCCTCCGCCCGGTTATACTTCCTTATAAGAAGTTTCCAAAGACGATCTAAATAACTGCAGGTGATTATCCTGATGCTGGGTAGCATGGTCGTTGCAATTGGTTGTTCCTACAATTACTTAGTTATCTCATAAAGAGAGGCACAAGAGAAATCAATGGATCGCACTGCATGCAATAACAAGGATGCATGGCCTGAGATGAGGCTAATTTCTAGGACATCAGCAAGGAGCGGTCCTCTCGTATGCAAATCACCTCGTAGGTTGGCCACACATCCATTTCACCATTATTTTGTTGTCGTATCTACGCTGCAGGTTGGTCTTTCCATGTCAGTCTTTGAAAGATGGATATCAGAGATTGGGGGACAAGCAATTGCTTGGAAAGACTCGGATGTAAAGGGAGTAGCATAGTCGGCAATCGAATTGATTTATTTTTTACATATACGCATGTAAACTCTGCAGATCTGGGCATACAGAAAGGGGAACGGCTTAGCGCAGTCCTAATATTGAGTTCAGAGAATAGCGGCGGTCCACGGTCCATCAACGAGACGGGGGATAGATGTATGCACTGTGATAACCAAGGTAAGAACATATATACGGACGGAAACAAGAAAGGGCTATAAAGATAGCTGGGTCAGTTATACATAATTCTAGAATGATAGCGCACACTCATTATTAATGATTTCGTTAGACGCAAGGTCTGGAGTTCCGAAGACGGGGACGTATATCGGAGAGCCGAGTTTGACGGAGTTCGTTCTCGTCACTGGCAAGGCGCCTAAAAACCCCACGTGTTATATGAGTTTCCTTCTTCATGGGTTTGCCATGTCACCGTTTATCTGCTTGGGTGTTAGGTCACTGAAGACCTTGATTTACTTGTATATTCAAGTGGTTTCCACCGACAGCGATTCCTGGAATAAGTGATGGTGTGGCGGTGTCTTGTTTCGTCCCTTGACGAGAAATGAATCGCCTGAGCTCACCGTCCCAGGGCAAATACAATTATTTCTCCAATCATGTGGTATGCAGGCGAGGTGGGTTGCAGCATGGCTGTGGCGTGCGATAGTGTCATATATACGTTTAGCTTGATACCTATCTTTCTGGTCCGGGCTACTGCAAAGACAGCTCAGATGTATGTCTCTCAATCGTCCTTTCTTCATATTTGGACCTATGGTGCTCATGTGTCATTATGAATGTAAAATTACTCTTTGGTTGATTTGCATACCTACATAGCCCGGAGAAGCGGCAGATGATATACTGTCATCCAAGGCCTGGAACTCTATTTCAAAGCCGGGTCTCGTTCCGAAGAGACGATAACGGCTGGAGGGGTTGGTTATGCGTTGGGGGCATACATGACGGGCCTTCAATAAAGTGGGAACCCGTGTTCGTCCTCTTTGAGGCAGGTGCAGAGGCAGGTCGTGAGAATCCAGGGTGACGTCTTCGCTTCTCAGGAAATATATGCTGGCAAACATAGTCACAGGATCCCCCTGGATACAGACTTGAAAGCACTGAGGACCGGATCAGGTCGGAACTTGGGGACGAAGAGGACATGACTGTAGTGGGCTCTAGTTTCGGGTGCATCCCCTGTCTGTGAATCAGCGAGGAAATGCTAGTTGAAAGTGACTGAACGAGTATGAAAGAAGTAACTAGTGCTGTCTGCAGGCGTGTCGTGTGCACGAGTAGAAACAAGGCTCCTGAGATAGACTGAGCGGATGTAGGTATGAATAAAGAGGGTAGAGAGGGACAATGCACAAGGTTGAGGTTGAGGAGAGCTTAGTAGCAGCATGGTTATGTACGTACATACATGCACCCTTTGTGCAGTGCACGGTATTTGCCGTGTGGTTCTCCCACGGCTGTAGTGGCTGCTTCTCATCCTCGAGCAGCTGAATCCATCGCGCGACACCTCAAATAAAGATCATGACCGCCGCCATATCACCAGCTCATACGGCTTCCATTCCACCGACGTTCGCCACCGCCTTATCACACAACTCAACAGCAGCCGACGATGCGCAGGTCGAGGCGCCGTTTGAAGAGCCTCCACATCAAGAGGTTACCTCCAACATCCGACATGCCTCACCATCTCCAGAGCCACCATCTCTGAGTGAACACCACGCCGCCATTCTTTCACGCATAAGAACACCAGCCAATCCATTTGTCTCCATCTACGACCTGCCCCCTCCAGACTTGACGCCGCGCTTCGTCTTCAAGGTAGACGAACCTTCCGGCGATGAAACGCCACACATGTCAATGCCTGGTGGTGAATTCGACCTCTCGCCTCACCCTGAGGCTCCTGTAAAGGCGCAACCAGGTTCTTCACCCCGCATATATTTCGGAGACTCCGCTATCACTTTCGTTCCACTTTTCTCTTACGACTTTCTCGAGCGTGACCCGAGTGTGAAGGCTGTTCCGAAGAACTATCGTGCGTGGATGCGTACTGGTAGGCCCAAACTTGATGTGGAAGGGCTTGAGAGGGCTGATGCAAAAAGTGACTTCTTGGCGATGGGTCTTTCGTATCCGCGGGATAGTGAGAGTGAGGGGAGTGGGGATGAGAAAGAAAAGGAGAGGAAAAGGAAGAGGAAGCGGAGGATTGCGGCCAGGGCGCTGATGGCACCGATAGAGAGGCCACGCAGGATGGTGAAGAAGATTTCAGGACCCTCCATGGTGAAGAAGATTGCAGGACCCTCCATGGTGAAGAAGATTTCAGGACCCTCCATGGTGAAGAAGGTTTCAGGACCCTCCATGGTAAAGAAGATTGCAGGATCCTCCATGGTGAAGAAGATTGCAAGACCCTCCATGGCGGCCAATCAGCTTCTCTCGATCAAGCCTGTGCCACGGGAGAGACCAAAGAGAGAGAAGCATCGCTCTGTAGCCGCTGTTCCGATTGTCGATGACAAGATGGGTGGCGTGGCGCCGAAGCCAGTGGAGACTTCGGACAGTATTGAGAGACGGACCAGTTCTGTGCCACAGGGGAGACCAAAGAAACAGAAGCGTCGCTCTGTAGCCGCTGTTCCGATTGTCGATGACAAGATGGGTGGCGTGGCGATGAAGCCAGTGGAGACTTCGGACAGTAGTGAGAGACGGACCATTTCTGTGCCACAGGAGAGACCAAAGAAACAGAAGCGTCGCTCTGTAGCCGCTGTTCCAAATGTCGATGACAAGATGGGTGGCGTGGCGATGAAGCCAGTGGGGACTTCGGACAGTAGTGAGATGGGATCCAGTTCTGTGCCACAGGAGAGACCAAAGAAACAGAAGTATCGCTCTGTGGCCGCTGTTCCGATTGTCGATGACAAGATGGGTGGCGTGGCGCCGAAGCCAGTGGAGACTTCAGACAGTAGTGAGAGACGATCTAGTTCAACGCTACTTGATACGGATGGAGTGGAGAGTAAGAGTAAACAGAAACGCCCCAACTCTGGTCAGTACTGTGTTCTACTTCATATATGCGCACTCAGACAACGTCATGAAGACCAAGAGCCCAAAGACGTCCCTCCTCCGAAGAAGCAACGCGTATCCCGACCGATGCACGTTAGGAAGGAGTCTATACCCCAAGAACGGAAGGCGTCACCAGGCGGAGAACGCAGTGTTCATACCCAGTCGTCATTGTCTGAACTAACACCCACCCCTGAACCTCGAACACCGACAGATATAGTGAAACCCACGATTAGACAGAACATCCTCCTCCTCCGACCCGGATCCGATAATACATGGATAGAAACATTGCGTCCTGTTCCAACCGCAGCCAACTCACCACAAGCAACTCAACCCTTTGCCTCTCGTCCAGGACATCGAGTTCATAGAAACTCCACCGCGATTCAACCGCAACCCAGCTTATCACAAGCAGCTCAAGCCCATCGTCCAGGACATCGAGTTAATCGAAACCACATCGCGATTCCACCGCAACCCAATTCATCACAGGCAACTCAACCCCTTACCTCTCGTCCAGGGCATCGAGTTAATCGAAATTCCGCCGCGATTCAATCGCAACCCATCGAAATGCGCACCTTCCCTGCATCTATACCTATCATTGATGGATATACGGGTTTGTACCGGCGATACCCACTCATCACACAGTTTCAACAAGATGATCCTCTTGGCAAGCACGTTATTCCAGAGTGAGTTCATGTTTATTTACTGTGATAAACTCGTGTAAATGTTCCTCATAGCGATTCTCTATTTAAACGAGCCATTATTGGTAATTGGAATAAACCTCGCGATCCTCGCGACCTGTACACGCCACGATATACCAGGGGCAGTGGCAGCAAGAAAATGGCATTGTGCCCTATATGTTACGAAGAACCCGCAAGGGGAGGGGAGGGCCGACAGGAATGGAATCATACCAAAACAAGTCAGCACAAGTGAGTTTCAGGCTTTCTTGTGTCTTGAACACTGTTGACGCTATTATCTAGCTATCACATGCAATACTATCATGGTAAAGACAAGTTTGGTCTGAACGTCGACAGTAGCTTACACGCGCGACAGGTATTAGCGCGACTAGGTGTGCGCCTTTCTCGCCACCCATCGCTCTACGGACTCTACCCGTGCCCCGTCCGATAGCCAACGAGAAATTAACAATTATTCAAGGAAAGTGTCATAATTGCAAACAGTGGATTGCTATCGAGGGATGCAAGGTTGGGGAGTTGAAGGTACAACATTGGCGTCTTGTTCTAGTGTAAGTATGCTTATTTTTTTCGTTTTTCATAGGTGAGGGAGCTGTTCTGGTGGAAACATGCCGCGAGCTGCCACAAGGAATCTAGCCTCAGCGGAGAATCGGATATTTTCATAGAGGACGATGCATATCGACGCTTACAGGAGTATGAAACCACAAAGGGACGCCAGAGTTGATTGTTCCTATTGGGGGGGGGGGGTTACTCTTGTCTTCTCTGTTTCTTTCTGCTCGCAGTTCCAAATTATCAAATTTTCAAGCTTCAAGCATCACGGGAGTTTCGGCGCAACGCACAGAAGCGGAGAATCGATTCAGTCACATTTTGCATGTCCAAAGGTTGTAACCTTTACTTTCTTGATAATGTCATATTCTTTTGATTGCCTGTCATGACTATGGGGCGACATTCAAGTTGGGTATTATGTCTTCTACTTGATACAATGGGCGCTGTGAGATCTCCGAGCGTCTGGTGAGGATCTTGTCGAGTTCGTAAGTCAAGATACATCTGCCGAGCGTCACCATCTTCAACGTAGTCTTAACCAGCTGCAATAGTCGAGTCGTTGACTCTCGGCTCATATTGCATAGCGTCGGGGATGGCTGTGAATCATTGCAACATGAGACATATGTCTTCCCGCGTGCTATAATCGTTCCAGTCCATGGGCCAGGCATTACGACTAAAACAACAAGTACTCGCCTGTGACAACCATTTTCCAAGTATAACCTGCGCTCCGACCCTACACTCACCAGGTGCTCCGAGGCCAGGGATAAGGTGACTCAAGATATAGCCAGGCTGTGCAGACCGGGTACTGCCTAGAAACTGAGTCGAGCCCGTGTGATTAGAGTGATTTATCACCGGTATTATGTTTACTTTGCCGCTCGCTTTTTGAAAACACTGTCAATCAAATACTGTCCATGAGGCTCTACACTCACGAGATCTCTATAACACGATCTTGTTGCATCTCTTATAGTCACGGTGATCATATTTTCATTTTTGTTGTATTGATATATTTCGCTCGATGTAACCGATTTTGAGATGTCTACTGAAGAAGCTATGAACAAGCCTGAACGCCGGAAGGGCGGAGGACTCTGGTGTCAGAAATTCGACAAGTTGCGCTCTCATCTTACCGCATTATTCTCCCTTCAGAGGTCATACGAACCGTCGCACACATCCTCGCAGCATAAAACTGGACCGCGGTTCATTCCCTCTGTCTAGTGAGTAAAGGCTTTCGCTCATGGGTCCATGTTGCCGTCATGTTGGTGTACTTCAGCCCTCGCTACACCTCTGCACAACATACGCTCAATGCCTACCTTGCGGTTTGGGACCTCCGATATCGCTTTTTGTGGCCTGGAATGGACCCGACAAGTATTCCAGTCTTTCGAATTGGAAGGATGTATCGAGAGGGGAGATGATATGTATGGTCGCGCCACGTTATCCCAACATCTCGAGGCACGGCTTGATGCTCCCATGCTTGTTAGCCGTGAGTCTCCTGCTCTCATCAGCTCACTGGCATGCACTCAAATATGACTATCAGTGACGGCGCTGAAACTCATCAAAATACCCAGAGGCAGAGGTAAGCTTGCAATAAGACGTGACGTGTTCGTTTCTTGGCATACGTATTTATAGCAGTGGGAAGACCACAGACTTATTTTTAAAGCAGTGTCAACAAGATGGTCTTGTTCCACGGGATAGCTTCCTCATAACAGAGTAGTAACGAATACTCCATACAAACTCAATTCGACAGAATCATATCAGAGGCGACTTAAAGCTATATGTAACGCGAAGTGTCGGTACTCTCGGGCTATTACACCAAAGTTATCTGCGGAAACACTTCTACTGACGAGCAAAAGAATATTTGACTGAGGTATGTCGCCACTGGTATAAGACCACGGCCCACCTCGCGCACAGGTTCGACCTTATTCGTGGTCACGGCATGCTCGGCTGGTCTCACTCATCCTACGCACGGCAACTTGTGCTGCTTATAATGTCAGCCCCTGGTATCTAAACTCCACGGAGAATCGAACATTTCCATAGGAGGGTGCCGCGTACCGATATTCCAGGAGTCGATTGTTTCCACTAAAGTGGTTGCTCGCTCCTACTGTGTTTGGGCGTGTTTCTTTTAGTCAGTTTCAAAAGCTTCAAGTATCAAAGGTGTTTCGGGGAAATACACAAAGAATTGGAGGTTTAATTGAGTTACATGTCTAAAGGTTGTAAGCACTTTCTTTCTTGATAATGTCATATTCGTTTGATTGGCTGTGATGTCTCTTGCGACGACATTCAAGTTGTATCGATGTTTCACTATTTTCCACTCGATTCTATGAGCGCTGATGAGAATTTTACCGAGATCGTGAGTCAAGATACATCACTATCTTTGAAACTGAGTCTCAACGCGAGTGATCCGTTACCGACTTTCGAATATTCGCTTAAGCATCTTTCACTCTACACCCACTAAACTTAGGTGAGATAGGAAATATCCAGCCTGAGTCTGAGACTGAGTCGAGCCAACATCGCTGGAGCGCATGATCTGATCCATCACCGGCGTTACCTTGGAGTCCCAGATAGCATCAGCTAATATATCTACTTCTCTGCACAACTTGTATACCATTCACGAGCTCTACACTCACAACGTGCTCTAGGTCAAGGTTCAAGTTGAGCATAACGATATCTACTCGAGTTTCTCCATCACTGATAAGGGTCGTATTTCGATCTCAGAGTCTCAGGTTGTATTCAAGATATTCCCTTCTGTTTCTCTCGCTTCAAACCAACCCAAATATGCCTATTGAAGAAGCTACGAACAAGCCCGAGCGCCGGAAGGGCGGGGGACTCTGGTGTCAGAAACTCGACAACAAGTTGCGCTCTCACCCTCCCCCTTACCGTGTTACTCTCCCTTCAGATGTCATACGAATCGTCATAGACATTCTCGTAGCAGAAAACTGGACCGTGGCTCATTCCCTCGGTCTAGTGAATAAAGACTTTCGCTCGTGGGTGCTGCCTACGCTGTACGGGGTCATCACCGTTACGAGCCCCGCTCACCTCAGCCAGATACGGGTTATGTCTACAATTGTGGATAATCTGACAACACACGTGAGACACATCTCTCTTGTCGGACTTGAGATGCACAGTTATGGAGCAACAGACCGTGAAGGCGGACTGTACAAGGAACTAGAAGCATTTTTATCTGGATGCGAGAATCTCGGCTCGGTCCTTTACGACTTCAAAAGGGTGCCGTTGCCATTCTCGCGGTGTCCAAACACGCTGAAGCGTATTCACTGGAGTCATCCGACCCATGATGGGTGGCGTGGCTACGAACCTACGCTCAAGTATGTGACGCACTTGCGCGTCGATTGTGTCCAAAATGCTAGAAGGAACACACCAACGTTAGACTCTCGTGTCATTGGAACCTGCGTTTCCAAACCTCACGCATCTGTCATTCTGCATCGATCCGCGGTATATTACGAGCACCACAACCAGTGTAGAGTACGTTCGACGCTTCTTGGAGCGACGATCGCAGTTGCTCCATGTTGTCGTCATGTTAATGTACTTCAACTCTCGTCGCCCCGCTCTACGACAGATGCTCAACGCCTATCGTGCCATTGACAACCCTCGATTATCCCTTTTGGTGACCTCTAATGGACCCAACAGATGGTCCAGTCTTACGGAATGGGAGGATATATCGAGAGGGGGGGACGATGTGTGGGTGAGGACCAACGGCCGCGCCATGTTATTCCAGGGTCATAAGGCGCAGCTGAATGCTGTTGAGGATTGAATGCTTGTTTGACAACCGTGAGTTTCCTGTCCTTATTAGCCCCACTGGAACGGACTCAAATTGACGGCCAGACTGTGAATGCATGAAGACAGAGGCAAAGGTGAGTTACAAATAAGGTGTGATGTGCTAGATTCTGGATGTACGTATTTATTATCGTCGAAGGAAGTAGGATAGTCCAAAATTCTTGCCCATCTATACGGTTGTAGTCTCTGTCTTTATATACAATATCCCCAATCTATATATAATATTATACCACATGATAATTAGGAATCTCATATTGCCGGATCCCTTGAAGCCATGGATACTCGCCCCCTTCGTTAGGGTATCCATCAGTTGCATCAATCCACCCCTTTATTGATATACTGATCGACAACATTTATGGTTTTGTAGACCGCTTTGAATGTAGTGGGAAGACCACAAATTTATTTTTACGAGCGTAGAGAAGCATAGTATTGTTCCACGGGATAGCTTCCTCAAAACCGTGTTGAAGTTTCTTTGTCACGTATACACCATACAAACTCGACGGAATCGTATCAGAGGCAACTTGAAGCTATATGTATATGAACTCTGGGTGTTCTCAGGCTGTCACCCCAGAGCTGGCTACGAAGAAGCTTATTTGACGAGTTTGAGGGTATTTGATCAAGATATATCGCCACTGGATTAAGCGCGTGGTCCGCTTTGTGTGCAGATTCAACCTTCTTCGTGGTCACAGCATGCTCGACTGGTTTCAATCGTCCGGCCCACTGCAACTTGCGCCGAATACAGGCCACGCGTCAGTCCTTGAACCACCCTGATATGAGTTTTTTCATTTTCTGGCCCCGGCCGGGAACAGCGCATTGCTTCGAGTAGGACCGCATCTCGTCGAAAAGCTTGAAATTTCCAGCCTCATCCCACTGGCAAGAGTCTTGACGGTAAAGATATGCTTCCCATCAGGGTCATGAAATCATTCGAGTGAGGTATTTCTGAATTATGCGTGCATAAATTAATCCGCTCACATAAGTGTGTGCCATCAGATACCTACTCGCCATGGTGCCCATACACAATACACTCCACCCATAACTTGGTCACCCCATGTGCCGTGCGCTAAATTATTTGAACTTTGGCATTGAAACGTTGACTTCCTGCTGTCCCAACATTCAAGCTTTGAATTTCTGTCATCATATCGTCGCCAGACCTAGGGTTGAGTGTCAACGTAAATTGTAACAGTGACTCGCTCACGTACCTTGTGCGTAATCAATTACTCGTGTTCATGCTCGGGTGTCTCGAGAGTCCGACGTACGTGCCACAGCTCTGCGTTCCGTAGCAAAATTTCCCGACTGTAACCTCAAACCACAAGGCCTCAAATCTCGGTTGCAATACGGTAGCATACTATAATACCGGCTATTACGGAATACTCGCGCAGCAAAGCAAGGCATAAGTTTTGTCTCTCGTCATCATTACAGCCATTTCGACGACAAAAGGTGGGATTAATTGCTAGTACAAATCCGCCTTATGTCACAGAAATGCCTGTAAACCAATGTTACAACTGTTCCTTTATATCTTTTTTTTCTATTTTCTGATACGTTCGGCGCTCACACCTACCCAGGGAAGATTTGTTCCTCCTCATCAGGCTCGTCGTTTTTCATCTGCACGCACATGGGGACTAGTTGCCAACGTTCTATAGATAACAATTTTCGCTAAGACAACTCAACAATGACGCCATATTCCGCCCACGTCCCAGCCGCTGTATTTCACAAGTTCACAGCACACAATCGGGCGTTTTGACTGCCGTGCCAAATGTGTGGCCATGTTCCCAACTTGTCTCTTTGACTCTTAACCATCGCCCCATACTTTCTCTTGAATTGGTTCGGTGCTGGTAGACACCCGAGAAAGTTTTCACTAGTTCTGACAACGGCAATGAGGGCACCGTGCACCGGCAAATACGACTATACGGCTCGAGTCTGCTCATCAGCCACAAACGTGGAGTATGATATTGCATGAGGTTGGTTTATATCTGGTGATACGTTAACTACTTGCATTTTATCGTTTTTGTAAGTGCGTTTTGTTTCTATTTTCAGAGCTGCGAGGTCGGAAAATTTCGGGGTAATCCTTCTGAGCTGCAAAGTAGACCAGTTCGAGGGAGGGTTGGGTCAATATGAATGGTTCTCCATCATGAATCCCGAACGGCGAATTACATCTAGACCACCATCGCAGCTGAGATATTTCCCGTTACGCTGTCTGGTTTCGTGGACCCATCAAATGAGTCACCTGCACGCGGCTCGTCAGCTGCTGAAAATCACAGCTTCTCTTGCGACTCGGAAAGAGACCATCGTTACGCATCCGCACCCGCGACCCCTCGGTTATCTCATGTTGCACGAGTAACCCCAAAGTCCCACGGCAACTTTTTACACCATCGATAGGTGATCTGCCCATAAATGGGAATACGCTGCTGTAATGCCTCTTGAATTCAGGTGGCTCTGCGGGTCGTGGTTGCGAAAAATAATTGCGATGCTTGGGGTGTATCGTCAAATTTCCTCGAGTGCGGGATGATGCTATCACTGACTGACTGTGTTGGCTGCGGTGCCAATATCGGGAAGAGCTGGGGTTCCACTGATTCATCATAGATGCGATGTGAGCGATGCCATCGTGTTCTCTCAACGACCTTCTTCTTATATGTCTCGAAGCGCTGACAGTCCCAGTTTGCACCCGGTGAATAATCGATGTGATTTCAAGGTCTCATATCACACGCCTCCGCTCGCAATGAGGAATAATATGGACTTATCTCGTCTATCACTGCGCGGCCACCGCAAGGCTTAATCTAATGTCAACCAGCAGGTACCGGACCCGAAATGAACAGACAACGGTGCGTGAAATGAACCGTACATGTGTTTTTTGGTCGAGTGTGGGATGTTTTTCTCTCTTCTATCGCGTATTTATGGGTCGCTCGCGTCTGGATCAAGTACTAGTTACCGATCTATACAAGATCTTGATCTTATCTCATCTCATCTCATCTCATCTCACTTTCCACAAATCGCTTTTCATTGCCATATCGAGAACAGCATTGCGCAGGAGTTGCCGATAAGTACCCCCCCAATGCAACGTGCACTTATTCTGCGTCTTCGAGCCTCTGAAGTCCACGACTCCTATCGACAGAAAACACGAGGCCAAGGTGCATGGCACTTGACAACTTAGGAGAGAGGGGGAGAGGGGGATGCGCACAACGTGGCCGATTTCGCTCCTGCCCGCTGTTCTTCGAGTTCTTCCTCTTAGTCTCCTCGGTCGCGACAGCCTCGAGGCTCCTTGTCGCAAATCGCCGACAGTAACGGGCTTCTTCTTCCTTTTCAAGTCCTCCACCCCGCCTCGCGCTCGGTGTGACTCACACAGATATGGTTGGATTTTATCACATGATCCATAACGTTATATATAAAGTTCTTCTACAGAGTTGGCACTCCCCGGTGCCAGAAAGGAAGCTGAGCGGCCGGATAAGCTATACCCAATAGCCAAAGTTAATTCATAAGATTTAACTCTGCGTTTGCTCCGTTCAAGCAGTGCAGTTCTTGTCAAGAGACCGGGCAAATGAATACTTGGGATGAAGCCGGCCCGGGTAGACGTGGGCTTACGTATCCCGAGCTGCAGTTTGTTTCCATGACACATTACGTACGTGTCAGCAAAAGTCCACAGCAGCATGTGAATTCGCGAAAAAACGCGTCAATGTACGCGTCATGCCATGGGAGCACGCTGGAAGAATACGTGTTTTACACGTCCTCTTCACAACGTGTTAGACATATCTTTAGTTTTGCTCATACGGAGACTACAAGACTTATCGCCGTCCCACGTGGCTTCTAAGATCATAGGGAAAAAAGGGAAAAAAAAACATGGCTTTTTGGTTCCGAGACAACTTCTGAGCTCCGAACATATGGTGCCGTTTCCGCTCATGCCCAATTGAATCCCGATCTGTCTTATATAAGATGGCCATTGACTCCGAGCTCCGAGGCGTTCTCGCTTATCCCGGTGTTAACGGCTTGCGTAAGGTCAGTGGGATCTGAGGGTGTTCTACTGCTCCTACATGGTGTTACCTGGTGTCACACCGAGGAGAAACATAAAGGTGTCATTGTTTTGTTCTCTTATCTGTCTCTGGGCTTTTTGTACTCATTGTCACGGCAAGGCTCAGGGTGCTTGGGAAGGGACGTGGGCGGGACGGCGATGTTTCAAGGGGGACAATTGTGTTGCGCCATCAAGCCGTGAGGGCGGATGCGCATGTCCGAGTCCGAGGCTAGACATGCAGCGCAGGACAAAGGTGCTCTGTTCTCCCTTGTTCTCCCAGATCAGGATATGAATTGGAGAAAAAAAGTTTTTTCTTTTCTTTTGAGGATGCGCGGCCTGAGAGACTAGGCGAGGTGAATAGAATCTGGGGTTAGCGTTTGGGTATGCGTGTCTTGCATAGCTCATTGGATGGCGTATCAGAAAAAAAAAAAAAAAATGCAGACTACGCGAAGAGCATGGAATGACGAGAAGCCACCTTTGTTCGGGATCATAGTCTCGAAGGGTCCGCCTAACACAACGAATGCAGGACACAGAAGTTTATAAAATAAAACAAGGAAATCTGAGGTGGCCGAACCACCGAATTCTATACAAGAGATGTCATAACCTATGCAGAAGAACATACGCACACGTCAAACTCTGCCGAAATCCACCTCCAAACCATGACATTGATCAACCACTGGTCCGTGATCCGTGATCCGTGATGGGATGTGTACGCGCAATAAAGTATTCACTTAAGTACTTACACTTAAGTTACCACCACATGCTGAGTCAGGCTCCAGGATCAACAAAAAAAAAAGAGCGCCTGCCGACGAATCCCCCCGGCCGGCCGGCTCTACCCCACAAATACCCCACGCTCCCGGACGGCAAATAGACATGCGTAGCCGCCGTGCGTAGTTGCGTAGTCCTTTTCAAAAGCGCGCGCGTACGCGTACTACGGCTACGTGGAGTTCTCTCTGCAATGTATTTGGAAATCCCTTGAGCGCCGGACCTTCGCCAGCTCGCAGTTGCATTGCTCCGAATCCGTTCAGTGCGGATACCCCCGTGAGGATGATAAGTCCCCACTTGGGCCATGTCGCGTCAACGCGTTCGTGTGTGGTGCTTCCAATGGGCGCGGTGTATTGACGCTGGCGTGGGCACCAACTGGTATATAAGTAAACTGGGTGTTGTGGATTCCTGATGCGGATGCCGGAGGGTATTAAATTATGTATGTGAGGCGGGGTCTTGTGTTTTATAGATTATAGGTTACAGGTTATGGAGGATTGAATGGGTAAGTATAATGGCCAGGGACGGGCCCTTCACACTGCCACCACATCGATGGCAGGGCTCCAGGGCATGCCCTACCATGATTTCTTATGTGGGATGTGTGTTGTATTGCGGGATCCGTGAGACTCGGGTTTGTGGCGATGTAATGTGTCCTGCTCATAGATGTGTGGCTTAGTAAAAGAAACAGTCGATGTACGGAATAGGTTAGAAGGGTGCTGTGGCGGGTGCAACTGAGCCATACATGTGACTCGGTGGTGGTGGAGTTGTAAGCCAGCTTACCATTCACAACGCTCGTGTAGCAACCGACGGACAGATGTGTCATCCACACTACTTCCAAATCGAGCCTCAAACATGCCTATCACTCCTGATAAGTCCAATGACTCCCATCGCACGCTGACAAATGGCATGCCCGGTTTGCGCCATAAGCTCTGTGGTCATAGTCATAGTTACAAAGCACATACGTAGACTATCAGCGTCGGCGCATAGGACTGAGTCATCGTGAAGTTATCTGCGGCACCGTGGGCGTGAAACGTGACGTTAAGTCGCAACAAGGCTACGATGTAAACAAAATTACAAAGGCTACAAGACAAGGCAATTGAATAGAGACTTGTCACTTGTGAACTCCGCGTTCGTTGTTGTTCCTGTTTTTGTTCTTGTTCTTGTGCTGTTTTTTTTGTTCTCTGGATTCTAGTTCGCGGTGGATCCAGGCTACATGTTTCACGTCGAGTCGCGTAAGATATCATATAGGGTTGTGGCTGTGGCTATGGGCTGTGGGCTACGGCCCTGTGTAGGCGTGACTGATGTGCCCGATGCCAGAATTAATGGTGTGCGATGTGCGTTGCGCGATGGAAATGCATTGGTCGATGTGAGATGCATCATGCGCGATGCGCACATGATAGTGGACGGATATGGTCGATGCGCAAACGGATGAGACGAGATAGATCACCTCCAGGAAAGTCAATGCGGGATGATACAGTTACAGTTACAGTTAACTTCAAGGCTGATCAGAAGCGAGCGTGATCACTTGATGTCTGAATAAATGGGATTGCTGTAGAGACAAGTGAGTTGCCGCGTTGGCGTTGACGTTGGGAAGCTGAGTTGTGGCAGGATAGATGTGTGAAGGGTGGATGGACGGGTGGACGGGTGGGACGGATGGGCGTGGTCGAGAACCTGTCTCGAAGTTCGAACCACCACTGTCAGTGACAGTCCAGGTCGCGTGTGGGGGTCCTGGTCCCACCCTTGTAAATCAGGACGGTAAACTTGATTCGCTAGAAGATCATGATCATTGACATCGATCAAGCCTCCTTGGCACCGGCAGGCTATAGGAAGCACGGTAATAGCCTGAGCTCTCTACACTACTGGCCACAGGCCCGGGTAAGCTCAAGGTCACGACTGGTGCTTCTCGGCCGGAAGCCGAGGCGAATCGCGTAAGAGCAGCATATAGTACCGGGTGTGAGCGTCAACAATCGACGTCTTCATGTCATGAGCGGTTACTGGGATTGACGGGGCCGGTTAATGGCCACCGTAAAGCGAACTGTGGTTATGAATGGTTCATGCTAATTGCTTTAGTAATGACACAGCAACTGGTGCGTACAGTGAATCACCGACCGTCCTAATCCGGTATCGAATCCACAGGGCACTTGGGCTGGCATAGCTGGCATGCTGACTGCGATGGCGGAGACCGATGATATCCGGTCCCAGCGGGTCTTACAATTACTGTAAATTGATGTGTGTGCGTCTCTGGATATACATGGTGACATGTCTTTTTGACACACACACACACACGCATACACCGCAGCAGCGGCACGGCTGGTCATGTCATGCCATATCCCATCGTGTCATATGTGCCACGCCATGGTATGGCATGCCAGCCGTGCCAGACAGGTTCAAAGGCGTGTGTGTACGCGTGCATACAAGAAACGTGACATTCGCTATCTACACAATACGCAAATAATGCGATAATCGATGATCATCCGCGCCCGCGCTTTAGAATCGACCGCTAGGGATCAGACTCGGACTTTTTGCCCATGTTTGTCGTTCGATCGGCGTCAGCTTGCATGGAGGTGTTCTCCGAGTCTGCTAGGCGCGCTGGTGAGAAAGAAGCCTAAGGTCCGCCGGGGCGGACGCACATACATCGAGGGATACTTTTATGAGATATCGGAGAACCTGAGGCCTGACACGGCGTCCTCTGCAAAGTAGCGCTGATGACTCCGATGATATCACGCAATGCATCAATTCATCCACGGAGATCTTGGATGACTCGAATGGTATGAAATGTTTATATGCAAGGCTGAGTCCGGTGGATAGGATGGGATGATTACGGGATGTACAATAATGCAATCATGATCAATGCATCGATGAATGGTGGCATCAGCCCGCTCTCGAGCATTTGTGGCCTGGTGTAATTTGCATGGGCTTCATGAACGGGAGGGCAGGGTGTATACAACACTGGCGCTGGTGAGAAGCACCCCACCGCGAACGCGCGTCGGGGAGGATACAGCCCGGCCGATGACGCGGACCGCTAGCAGCCAGGTATGTGAATAACCATGTCAATGTGCGTGCCATGTGGGCTGCAGATCATGCTTCGAATGTGCCCTGGTCATGGGCGCCTCTCAATGGGAAACCTCTATTAGATGTTATTTTAATGCTATCTTAATTTTTATGCGTTGAATGAGAATCAACAGCCCCAGTCCGCGTCGGGTATTGGCATGAGATTCCCGTGTGTGTTGAATGTTTTTTTTTGTGCAGTGCAGTGCATTTGGAACGGGCGTGAGGGGGCTCCAATGTGCAAGAGCGGAGCACGCTGTCATCGGCAAAAGCCTTTGGATGAGCCTAAATACGCCAGTGGAGGGCCTTGCCAGGGTGCATTGACATGTTATGGAGGTCGGGCCTGGAGCCGGGAGTGCGTTGGAGGCTGCCAGAAGGGAGGGTGCGGAGAACGATGCGCGAGAACGCGGTGCACCGTGCACCGTGTGCCGTGCGGTGGGAGGGCGTTCCGGATAGGTGCAGGAGCTGGAGCACCGAAAGCAGAGATTCCCAGGCGGCGTGGAGCAGGCTGGTGCCGCTGGCTGCATGTTTGGAGATGTGGAGTGAGTTCCCAGAAGTACCTGGAGACGAGCGAGGGAGCCCATACGGCCAGGCTGCCCTTTGGCGGGGGATGGGGGCAATGGGGGGGGGAGCGGCCGGCGAGTGCGGAGTGTGAAAGAATAGAGTTTGCACGCAGTAGAGGTGCCGAAGGGGGGTGTGGAGGGAGCATCGTGGATGAAAGGAGGCGGAGAGAAGGAGTGCCCGATAAGGCAATTGGAATAAATAAATAAATAAATAATGGTGCCCGTGGATGGGCGGGCGGACAAGTGAGACTCCGGTCAACCGCGCGTCTCCGAGTGACATGACTCATCGGTCCGGCTCCTTCTTTGGCAGACGCCGCATACCAAGGCCTGGTTTTAGCCGCCATGTCGGTTTTACTGCATCCTCTATATAAGCAGCCCGTGCTTTCCCTCTCCCTCCCCTCCTCACCGCCACCCACCTCTCATGTACGACGGCTATCCGTCCACTCCATCGACTCCTTCCTCATCGCGACTCAGGCCCGTCCCCCACCTCGCCTTCCACCCATCCCCCCTCTCATCCACCCACACCCACCCCATGTCCTACGGCCAGCGCGCCTCAAAGGCATCCGACATTGCCCACCTCCTCGACCCTTCCTACTCCCCCTCTCGCGCCAACTACCTCAACCAGATCTACGTAGACCACGCCGGCGAGGCCCACGATCCCGACTTTCGTCTCTTCGCCCCCGCCGGCTACTCCCCCAAGCGCCGCGAGTTCCTCACCTGCGATTCTGACGACGACGCAGACGCAGACGCAGATGACCTCGATGACCTCTCCATCTACGACCCGCGACGCGCCTCCTTCGACTCGGCCCGTTCCGCGTCGTACCCGTACTCTACCACCCGCCCCACTTCGCGCGCCTCTGACCCCGTCTACTCGCACACCGAGCACGACTCGCCCTACGCGGCGTTTACGTACACTTTTGAGGAGCAAGGCTACCTTTCCGAGGACGAGCCCCGCCGCGAAGTCAACAAGCTTCGCCGGCGCCGCACGTCGTTCGAGCAAGAGTTCCCGGTCGAGGAGCAACAGCCCGTTGAGCCGCAGCCCCGTGTCGCCTGCACGTGAGTAACTCGATCGCGTGTACCTGTCGGGACAGTTGGCTGACCCTTTGCTATCTTGTAGTTCTTCATCCAGCGCCACGCGTTCGCATATGTTCCGGCGCCAGTGGCACGCGCTGCGTCTGCGCACCCAAGTCGCGGCCTTTCGCGCGCGCAAGCGCGTCACGCGCATCGTCAGTCCTTCTGCGGGATGAGGACGTGCGGGACCTCGCTTCATAGCTCCCCCCATCTGCTCTCCGCCGGCTTTCGTTGCCTATATGCCTGACATGGACGGTGTACCCACACCTCCGGTTTTATCATGTCGCTACTCCGTCGCTTTCCTATGCGTTTTCTAGACTGGGGCCCCGATGGTTTATTCATCCGCCACTGTTGCCTCAACTTTTGCCTTGCCCGTCATCGCTTCGTATTCGATTGTTTGTCGCCATGCAGCAATATACCCCCTCTCCGGCACATGCCTATTCGCTTCTCAACAAGCGCGCAGCGTATGATCTGCAGTCGGGTTCGGATTCGGGTTGGGTTCGTTATGGACGATTCGTGTTTTGATTTTTGATTTTCGCTTGTTTCTGCTGTTTGTCATCCCCAGTGTAGCACCGACTCGGAAAGGTTCTTGACTCGTGATTCTCTTTTTCCTCTTCGCGTTGTTTGTGTTTAGCTAGTGGATTTGTTTGTCTTGTGATAGAATGCAGTATGCGTTTGGTTTTCCACTCATTTTTGGGACGGTGTGATTCTTTTGGGAATATAATAAGAACAACAATGGAGTGTGGTAAGAAATGGTAATTGGTCATGGGCTATTATTGCTAATGCGCTAATGAGTTATTGCTAATGCGTATGAAATTATTGTTGTTATTGATGATGATTTGATTAGGAAGATGAGTGAGGCCAGGAATCAGGATCAGGATTGAATGAATTGCGAAGGTGAAACGTGTGGATGTGGGTGCGATCGTTGTTGACTAGACTGTTTTTGGGTCTGGAGGTTGGGAGGTTATTATGTGCCAGTGGGGGTTAATTTTTTTGTTGTTCTTTTCGGTAGATTGGTTTGAGACAAGTACTTATAGGTGTTACAATACGTATATGTTCTTTGTATTCGTGGGGAGGTGGGTGGTGTATTATAGGTGGAGATGTGGACCCCGTGGTTTAGATTAGCCTAGATTAGTGTTGTGTGGATAGATGGTTAGTGATGAATCGATGATGGTGGATATGACGCGGCTGTGAGGTGAAGCCGTGAGGTTGCTTCATGTCGATGATCAGAAAGGAAGCTACTTGTAAGGAAGAAGGTTGAACTATTGACCTTCGGGAGGCGATTGACTCGGATGCTTACACATGCGCATGTGGAGTGCGCGTATACGCGTATATATATTATATATATATATGGTGGGATCCAGTGTATGTAACGTATGTCATGTACTGTATATCTAAAGTATGCTGTCGATGTTGCAGGACTTCGTGAGGAGTGAATTGGCTGGTTGTCACAGTACTTGGAGCTTAAAGCTTAATTGTATACAATAATTATTGGAGGAAGCTCTGGGTTGTTCCGAGCCGTGGGGGGAAGGAGGGAGGGGAAAGGTCACGTTGCTGGGGGTATCGGAGCTGGAACTAGGATGTGTCGATGCGGTGTTTGCTCACGCGTGTCGACGTCCGTCCGTAGCCCGTAGTCCGTAGCCCGTAGCCCAAAGTCCGCAGCCCGTAGCCAAAAGCTCTCATCCTAGTCCAGTGCACGTCACGCCAACAAACAACTTGGTACCACTTGACATGTAATTGAGTTGGCTGGCTAGTTGTTAGCCGTCGTCACGATGAATATGGAAGCAGGGTTCGTTCCTTTTGCGAGGAGGGGTGATGAGTTGTGCTGTCATTGATAGAACATGCATGGCGCGTCGTCGCGTTCGCGTTCGCGTTGCAAGGCGACGTCGCGGCGGCGGAGGCGGTCGTGCGTTTCCCCGCTCGGCCGTTTGCGCTACCCCGCCTGTCCGCTCGCCGCCCACCGCCCACCGCCGATTCCTGACACCAGATCATCGGGACATCTGCTCGTTAATTCTGACAAGTTAACAATCCTGCTGCTTCTTCTCTAGCGTCTGCTGAATTGCTCATGACCCTTGACTGGACATCAACAAACATCAAGGACCATTAGCTGAGATGAGATAATAGGCTTGTCGGGGAGAAGCTTGATTATTATTTTTACTCTTATTTTTATTGACATTGCAACAGGTTTGTTCATGTTATTAAAAGGTTTTTTTTTTTGACCGCGTCCGAAGGGAATCAAAGGGTAATGCATCCGAGGCATGTAGCTTGTACTTCTCGTTCCTGATAGGCTCGGATGGTGGGGGTGTATACTACTGGGATCTTGACGCTGACCCCGCACGTCTAGTGGTTTGTGATGGAAACATTCAATCCTGCGGCCGGTGGACTCGCGGAATAGCAAGTGTATACGTGAGCAGAACATTGATTGGTGTGAGAGGCCGGCGGATATCATCACAGCTCTCAGCTTGCTAGCCGCACAAGTCCCCCCGCCCCCTCACCGGCGGGTCCATGGGCCTATCCGTGGCCACCCCGCGGTACCCAAACGCTTCGCCACACCCGGAGGGCTTCCACCAAAGCTAAGCAAGGCTAACAAGAGCTTCGAGCTAGTCCTCGTGGCACGCCATACATCCGGGCATCGCCCACCTCGCGTGTCTTTTTTTTTTTTTCGGCCAAGGGCATCTCGATGCCAAGCCTCGTGTTTTAGTTTTGGTTTTTATTTTATGGTGGTGGTATGGGGAGCAGACCTCCCATTAACTTGCAACTTTTTTATTATTTTTTATCTTGGTACTAAGGTGAGGTGGACGTGGAGGCGTGGGCTACTAGGACTAGTAGCGGAACCCTTTGTGTTTTTTACCTCGTCTTTTTATCAATTCAACGCTGGACGATAAATCTGTTGTAAATAAGGTAAAGAAAGACATGTGGGTGGTACTGCTATGTTCGATAGTATTTCGAGCCGCTATCTTTCTCTTCGTAGATTATATGGCTGGCGTTCGATGTTCTTATATGTATTGGTATCTTTCGAAGCGTCACGTTAACTGTCTCAACAGCTAATTACTGTAGATCACAGTACGCAGGCATATGTGATGCTCGATCACACCTTTGTTCGAAATTCTATAAAGCACGAGGGGTGGGTGGCTGATAAACAACGTGTGAGGTGTTTCATGAGGCTCTACATGCCACAGACGTCTTCCTTTCTGGTTATCAACGCCGTATCTGCTGTGACTCGAATTCACAAAGGTATCCCCGTGCTGTAAGCCCTATTGTGGCTTTTCACATGCATGCACGCATGAAAATGGCAGTCTGGAATACCGGAATGTCACTGCTGTTCACTTCTGACATGTGTTTCCTGCTTGTTTTTTTAGCTGGGGATCGCACGTGTCCTTGGCTCCGCCGAGTCAACGTAAGGACGCGTCAGCCAAGTCGGCTTCCCACTGCCAGATGCATATACAGGCATGCACGAACCCACGTCCATTGGGTCGCACGATTGCCTTTGCGTGGAGTTCATTCATATGTATGAGTGTGGGATGGCCGACCTCCCCGTAAGTACGAGGTTTTGGCGGTCGCTTGTCCCGGGATTCACGCGATACGTACGAGAAAGTGTTGTGTGTCGTGGTGGTCAGCTGCTGAAGTCTGAGTAGAGGGTGTGTATATCATGATGTGGACGAATTGTTATCTCATATATGGTGGATTGATGGAAATGGATCGTGTACCATACGCCATGCCCCAAAGCGCGATCACCCAATTTAGCCTGATACACCGTATCTCTTCGATCCACTAGCACTTGTCATCATTTGTATCATAGACAGATATCTCTCATCCCGAATGCCCATCGCGATCGAGCTTACTAGCCAACTCCTAATATAACGATAAGCAATCTCCCGCACTCGCTCACGATCTTGTGAACATCATCATGGAAATAAATACTCCCGGAACACACGAAACCAAGTGATCCTATATGACGCGAAGGACAGCGAGGATGTGGAGCGAAGATCGATTACCAGCTCACAGGCTAATTCTAAACTCCGCAGTATACAAAAGTCAACAAATCTACAATCCACAAGGCAGAATCCGTTGGAACTCCGCAGACCACAACAGTTCACAAATCCACGATCACCAGCATGAATGCAATTGTATGTGTAATCTATTCAGCCTTTCGACACATTCATCGTAGAGATCATCGCTGCTGGCTGAAAATCGGCCGTTTTGCTCAACTGGGGAACCTTGGGGCCATCAAGAGGGTTAGGAATTGCCGCATTGCAAATGAATTACGCCCTCTCTAGCACTTGAAAATCGACTTATCACGGGGTAACCATCCACCTTTATACCGTGATATTTACTCGCCCGGGTTTGCAACTTTACAGCTAGCAAATTACGATTCGGGATGGGACGGGACGGAAACCAGAAGTCTGGATATTGCTCCTCGTTACTTGGTTTTTCTTTTAAAAACACGCAGGCACAGCTGGATGGATGGACACGAAAAAAGAGGGGTCAGGAGCGATTACTTGTCGCTCGATTTTCAAGCTTGTTTTCTGCATGGGCTGAGTTCATCGACAACGACGGCATCGCGTGGCGATCAGGCCCATTTATAGTCCCCGGTTGCAAAATCTGTGTAACAACCCACGAGCTACAGTTCCCACCGGCCGACCATCTCACCTTGTTGGGTTGGAAACCGCATGCCATCATGTATTCTTGTCATATTCTGGCTGCACTCACTATTGTCGCCCAATCAAGGAGCTTCGACAGGTTAGATTGTATTGCAAATGACTCCCACCCCCATGACACTCAAACTTCGGGATAACGAGCCATAATTCCCGCGTGAGTCAACCGGCTTGTGTGCTAGGTAGCTGGCATTTGCAACACGGGATGGAACGGGACGGGATAGCAGAAATATAGATCTTCGCTCCTTTTCAACTTGTCATTTATCCGCAAAGACACTGGCGAGATGTACACGAAACGATACCGGGCTCAGGGGAACAATACTTGGAATTCTCTATTCAAGCCTTCACGCTGATTTGTTGTTTGGGCTCATCGACATGGTCTGTGCTGCTATCTAGCGCCCGATTCCTCGCACGACTTCGGAAATCCAACTGGCTAAAATGAATATTCAGAATCGAGTACTGCGTAAGGGAACACGCGTCCGTGTGGTCCCTGGGTTGGAAAAATTCTGGGATCTCATTGTCCGAATCTTGGTACACGGCAGCTCACTGAGTCAACCCATCACGCATAAACGGGATTCCGCTCTTAACTTCTCAAAAATTCATCACTCAAATTTCTCTGCAGTCTGATAGTCGAACTGGCAACCCGCAGATCCGCTAGCCGTAGCAAACATATGCAGCAAACCTTCCGAGGTCAAAGCTAGACACCCTATTTTACCTGTCTCTCATCGTTATTCAGGTCTTATTACGGTGCGTTCATAAAACCCTCAAGACGCTCAGTATATTCGAGGTTACCCCGCTGGCAGTTGCTAGGAGGTGAGATACACGCAACACACGCTACCGAGACGCTCGGGATTTAGCCCGAGTATTTCCCGGAGGTTGTCGACAGATGCTTGATCGTCTCGTCTTATCCGTGCCCAGAGTCGCACAGAAGATAAGGAGGAAGAGTGAAATTGAAGGGCATACATGTGTTTCGCTTCATTTCGTGTGCATGTGTTCAACTTATGGGCGCTGGCTCGCGACCCCGATGGATCCGCAAAGGGAGAAGTCACTGGGCACGCGCTGATGATGCGCAGAAGCATCACCAGTACCACCCGCAACGGTGCCATTCCAAGCGCCCCTCGCCCGTTTACCATCGGACCGGCATATCATTTCGCGTGTGAATGTGTAAGCATTCGTTGTCACTTCCATTGTATACGCGGATCACGCTTGCGAAGATGAGGATAACTGTGTTCGAGAGCGAGGGTGTAAATACCGGTTACTGTATATGGAAGAGGATTCTCAAATAGGTTGTGTGCCCCTTGTGTTACTTCAAAGACCGGGATCGAAGCACGGTGCCAGAAATTCCCAGGTCGTGACTACTGATGTTTTTTTAGCTTTGGGAAGGTTGTGCCTGTGGGGAAAACGTGCCCGGGATAAGTAGAGGTGGAATCATTCTATAGGCTGGGGGTTCTCAGATGGGGTGCCCCTTGTGTTACTCTGAACGCCGGGATCGGGAGACAGTAGGCACAGTGCGAGATTTTCCCAGGTCTACCTTGTATAGCGCATCGCATCCGAGTGGACGTTTTTGGCTTTGGAAGATTAAATTTACGTGGGAAACTGTCAAGTAGTGGTAGAATAAAGGTACTACTTACCGGACTTTGGCTGTCAAATGATCAACGTTAACGTGTGATCGTTTGATGATATCGTTCTCGGCCTTGTAACCTCGGAAAAATCACTAGGTTAACTTGATAGATATGATGTAGATGTATTCAGCCGCGACCTCGCCTGCGTAGGAAAAGAAAAAAGTAGATTGGGTTCTCTCAAGTAAAGTAACTGTGCTGATGGATGCAGACGGCAGAGCCAAGGCAGGCCCGGGGCAGCAGGCGCCAAGCAAGGCAGGTAGAATCTCCATCCCGGCGTGTGCCTAACCCCCGCATATCCCGCAGGCGCCGGCTCATCCGCCAAATCCTGATGCTGATGCTCGACATAAACAGTATCTGTACTGCCCGACCTCTGAACTGCAGATTTGTACCTGCCAGCAGCCACGGCAGATTTTGTGGACGCATATATATTTCTGTAATTCATCTCTTATCTGCATCGTCGCGGATGATTGGATCTCATTTTTATGCGGTGACCAGCTTGACGTTGTACATTTAGAGGTCAATTTTTTTTCCGTAAAGGCTACATGACCCTGATAAGAATTTACATACCATTACTTCACATGGTGAACTCCTTAGCACGGCGTTTATTGCCGTCCGAAGAGGGGAGAAAGGGGTAGTGCACACCTCGTGTTCATGATCTTAACTGATGCATGTCCAGCGTTTACCACCACATGCCTAATAAGCTAAGAAATAACCTAAATCGGCAGAAACCAGTAAATGTGATGACTCATCATTGATGTGCCATACAAACTCTGCTTACCCTCTTAGGCTGGTAGTCATACTCCGTCGCATCGTCGCAATAGTCTAATCGGCATAAATTACTCAATGCAATGATTCTTGTGGTCAATTACTCTCAGACGGACGCACACGCCGTTTACGTTTCGTTTTTTTTTGCCGTTCCCTTTCCCCAAGTGACGATACGGGAGGCAGGGTCGACAATTATATTAATCCGCTGCAACTGCACGATCCTTCAATACTCGCCATGAAGCAAGGAAGGGGGAGGGCCTGCTTGAATGTTCATATTCACCCTCCCCACACTCTCAGGCTGCATGACAGTGAGTCTTCAAGAAATCTGCCGTCATAGGATTGGTGAACTGACTTGATATCTTGCTGGGGTGCAACATAACGACTCCGGAATATAATGCCCTCTATCAGATAAGCGTACACAACGTATCTCAGGGAAGCGTTCTAGTCCCGGCTATTGTGCTTTCCCAACACCCCCAGGCCAATGCAGCGAACTGAGTGTAACAATCGACGGAGACCGAGTAAGTCCTGCAATAGCCAAATGTTCACACAATATAGTCAGGCATAGCCCCTGCTCATTTCCTCCATTATCGGAAAGCTGCAGCTGACGGCAGGGATCATATGAATGCTGTTTCGACCTTGGCAAGAGCATCTGTCAATGTCCTAGTGTGACGCCTAAACCCCAGCAGTGACACGTTCTGGATATTTCTGAGATCCTACCCCTAGGTCATGTCGGCATACAGAGCCGCAATGGCTCTCAGCCTGCCGTGGCCCCTGACAAAAAGGGACATAAAAAGGTTTTGAAACGATTCATTATTCATTTACCAATAAGGGATACAATTACACCTCTGCAGTGTCCAACTCCACGTGCCCTGACCTCCATATCCGTCATTCCCGTTCTTCGACTCATTGAGGTGTCTCAACATTGCATCCGCGCTGAACAGTGCATAAAGGCATATCAATATGATATCATGAAACCACACGGAGCTCCCCCTTCGAGGCACCTCCGCCATGTATTCAGGGACGTCTTGCTTGTGGCGGAGCTGCACGTGGTGGATGCATTCAACGACGGGGCCAGCCTACATTGCTGCCTACAGCTGCATCTTGGTGGTGTGGCCACGTGCTTCTCTGTATCGGGACTGCCTGTGATTGGATGGCATATGACGAGTGTCCGTCGACTTATACTGAATGAAATTCAACAACAGAACTTATGGCTGACCCCATTCACACGGGAAGTCGCGTTGAAAATAGCATCTTTTGTGAAATGCAACTCTGGGTCGGCCGCCTGGTAATATAGCTAAGCTCCATTTTCTATTATGAACGACGGAAATGCATGCACATACTGTTTTCAGGATTTCGTCGGGCTCCCAACTTACTCTGGACATATTCCACGCTTTGCCATCCCGCTGTGCCTACGACACCACCGCTTTCTCCACCAAACTCCGCTGCTCCCATTCTTCCAACAAGTGACGTCTACTCACCCTATAAAATTTTTTGACACAAGAAAATTCGAGAAGACCTTTATTAGGAGACCTCTGCTGATGTTGAGGGGCTAGGTCAAACTGCAGCGGCAGTAATACAAAGTCCTCCGTCGCTGACCAATGTCTCGCGGAAGTTCATGTGGTATTGGTCACGTGCATGGTCCTTCGATGTCCGGAGATTATATAATCGACTAAATTTAAGTAATCTAAGTAAGCGGTCGAGTGATCCGTGGGAGTCGAACGCCCAACTATCGAGCTGGACAGGCATTTTGAAGCCCCTCCTTAGCACAGCTATCGATTAGAGAAGTGCACGTAGTTTCTATCCTTACCACGACAACTCTCATGCGGCATGTACTTCCTCGGTCTCCCAACGCGCCCTAATCTTATTCTCTGCCTCTTTATCCCGCTGTGCCTGCGCTGCCTTCTCCGCTTGTTCTGTCAACCAACGTTCCTCCCATTGTTGTTTCCTTTCTTCCGGAACAGGCGATTCATCTTCACCTATACCAGAAATTCTCTTCCGCTCTTGCTCCCGCAGTTCGGCCTCCCTGCGCTGCTTCTCCATTTGTTCTTCCCGCACCTTCAGCTCCTTTTGCATCCGTTCCTCCATCTCCTGCTGTTCCTTCCATTTTAGCATCTCCACCTCCCTCGCTTCGGCCTCTTCTCTCTCTTTTGCTTCAATCATCTCCTGCAGCTCCTTCTGCAGCTCCTCCTCGTCTATCCTCGTACCAGCCGCATCAGCAACGCCTTCTCCGCCAAGCCTGATTGCTTCATCAATCTCGGCGTGATCAGCTGCAGCTTCCGCCATAGCCTCCATAGTTTCCTCAATCTTGTCGCGCTTCAGCGAAGGATGCGCGAGCAAACTCTTCAGCGTCATAGTTGATGTTTCATAGGCCCTCATTATCTAGAAAAACCATGTACTGAGCACATATTGGGTTAAAGGACAAGAACGATTTTACGCACTTCAATATCACCAGCGGCACTTTCTACTTGTAAGAGAGTCGACTGAACAGTTTCAAGAGAGCGGACACGTTTAGAAAGAAGATCTTCAAGCTGTTTGCGTGACCTTAAATATGACATGGCCATCTCTTTACGTTTTCGACGCAAGTGTTCTGTGATCTTTGCTGCTCGACTATAAGAAATCACGATTAAGGTCAGGAAAAACAGATATGACATTGTGAAACGCACTCTTCTATCTGGCGATGAATGTCATCTATTTGACTTTGGAGCTTATTCACTGCCAGCTTCATCTCGAGCACCCCATGGTCCACTTGTGTTACGAGACGCGCACTCTCCGCATTCGACTCCTCATCAACAAACTTGATAACGTCTCGATCGGTCACAATGACCTTTCGATCTCGTTCAAGATATTGCAATAGTACTTTAGTGTCAGCCACAGTCAACGTCACCCCAGGCAGCGCTTTCGACGCAAACTCTGTCCGAAAGGTATCCAGAGTGCATAGCGAATCCGAAATCGACAAATAGACATTTGAGCGAAAAGCCTCCAACACCGAATTTGCTGCTTGCTACACCGCGTCAAATTAGAACTGACATTTAGGACTGACTGCGGAAGCGTACCTCTAATAGTGGTAGCACGACGTAATCATCTTGCATCCTTTTCCATCGCTTTTCTTCCGACTCTCCATCACCCACGATATTCATCAGCTCCAATACCCACCACAGGGGTTTACCGACGAGGTATGAAGCGACGCGCAACGGTAGCGAGCCTGGGTTGTAGATCGACTGTATGGAAGATTGGAAGGTGGTCAAGTTCATGAAGACACCTGAGGAAGAGAGCTCGGTCTTTCCTAGGATGATTGGGCAGTTAGCAAGACTCCCATGGCGTGTGCTCTCATATGCCGAAGGGACTATTGCTCACCAGCACGGATGCGATACCAAGCGGTTTACCCACGCCGAGATCATCACACCGCAATCCATCTATCAGGGAACTATCCGCATGTAATATGAGTACGTCAGAGGATGAAGGTTGTGCGGCAGTGCTGAGGAGATGTAATAAGGTGCGGCGCCACCAGTCGATGTTGGACTGGAATCCGGCAGGATTGGACTGTTTCTGAGGAGAGAAATCTGAGTAGAGCGAGTGGAGTCGAGAGTGAGACACGGAGGTATATGTTGGGAATGATAAGAGCTTGGTCGGTGGGGAAAGGCCTTTTGGCATGGTGGTAGCTCGCCACAAACCGCGTATTGCGTCACGTGACTCCGCTCTCCCTTTGCAAGTCAGTTGAGTTTTTAAAGTCTTCAAACAGATGCCCATAAACAACCTTCTATCATAAACTAAGGTGAGATACTAAGTTACATGTATTGACGGGGGTCTAATGCAACTATGACCTTCAAGAAAGGGTCTGGAAGGAAAATCATCATTGCTCAATACTATAATAAAAAAGTAGACAGGCAATAGTGCACTCACTCAGGATACAATATGCAAGGATATTCTAGGTGTGTGCTGCCTTATAAATACGGCAATAGCATAGGCGATTACGACGCATCCACGGCAATCAGTCGAAACTCGTGTCCGCCGCCAGGATCAGTTGTCTCCTCCATAACTTCGCAGGTTAGGATGTGCTTCCCAGGTGATGCATTGTTGGTCACCACAGAGACTCTACATACGAAATTGAGTATCAAAACACACGGGTAGCTCATGATATCAACATCGAAACTTACACCGCAACATTACTAGTGACGTTGACGAACAAATCAAGGACTAAATCAAACAGAGCCTGTTCAAAAGAAAATGAGTAACGCACAGTTTTTCCACCTTCCACCACGACACGATTCTCGTCCCACCCTTCTTATTATCGTCGAGCCAACACCATATATCCCCTAGCCCAAACGTTTTACTTCTCAAATGCGTGAGGCGCACACGCCTCATCACCCCTACTATCACTTCAAATTTGACTGTTGACCCTGGTTCTCTCGCAACGAGGTAAGGCTTATCATTTTGGCCCCTGTATACCCATTTTTCCCTGCAGGAAAGAGCCGTCCACAGTGGGTCCTGCGACAGCGAAGTAATTGTGGTAAGGGGATACGTACCAGCCATTTGCTTCAATGGGGTTGAGGGGATGTTTTGTAGTCCTAATCGACTGACACGTAGGCGTGTTCGGAGGCGTCACGGTCTCCCGGTCGTATTTTTGAAACAAACGCAGCTGCAAGCCATGATCCATAAGTCAAACAATGGGTAGCGAAGTTTCCCTACGTACTCTGGGGATAGTGTCCAATCCCTCAGTCCCTGGAAGTGTGCCATCTGACGATGTGTATTTGGTAGGTTTGGCTTTCTCCCGCTCTACCGCGCAAATCTGACGCTGTGTGTATGCTACCAGAACATCCGCCATTACTTTGTGTCCATTCGCGCCAACCTGTATACCAGCTCAGACGTGTATGGTGGAAGTGCACATGACGCGCACGCACGTGCCGCAAGTCTGATTTGCCATCACTCAGCTTCGTGAAGTAATATTCATCAAGATTGGCATGTTTGAGAATGTGCGGGGTGAGCATGTTGCGGACACTGATAATAGGAACGTCTGAATTGATCGACAGGCTGAACATCGTGCAGCATGCAGAAACTTGATGAGCATACCATAGTATTCGGAAATAGCTGTGTGGACCATGCGTTAGAATAAGGCGCAGCGGTAGCACGCATAATGGCACGTACGGGTGTGTAGATCCCCTCCCGTTGTAATAAACTCGAAGCTCAGACCTATGGTCTGAAAAGCCGTGTGCTGTTAGCGTGCAGGCCATCACATTAGCGTCAGGGACACCGACGTGCAGGTTTACAATTGCTGGATTCTTTGGCATGTGCAAAAGTCCACGAAGCAGCCACTCATATGCTATTCCATTTGACTCATGCCTTGAGTGTGTGAGTAACAAGCATCAATATAAACCAGAGAATATACCTCTGGTCGTTGATGAGCAACTCTACGACAATTAAATCTACGTCATCATCAAGGTGCTCCCCAAAGCACATGCTATAATAATCGGAACCCGTTGCGGGTACAGCACCATTGATCACCGTCGTCTCCGACTTGGGAAAAAGTTGTTTCCAGGTTTCAAGAAACAGGTATGTCCAGTTCTCGGTGTGACGGATGCCATGGCCTTTGGTCACGGAGCCTCCCAGGATACCGATCTTGATAGGTTTTCCGGCTAGTGCATCTGTAATAACGCGACGGAAGCGTGCATTCGCACCCTCGTACACACGAGAGCGAGCAAGATTGTGTTCGCTGGGTGCATATTATGGCATGGTGAGCATCGATATTCGTTTCGATATGACTGACGCAAGACGCACCCATATAAGGTACACAAGGCATCATCTGGCCCACACGCCTCACAAAATGTAGGTCCAGGTGCTTTTGGTGGAGGAAGCGACGGCTGCACAGTCTCAACAACGATTGCGGTCGTAGTCGTAACTGCAGTTACAGTCACCGTTGTTGATGGAACTCCATGTGACGCAACGCTCGATATAGGCTGCCTTGACAGTTCAGTTGAGGCCCGTAGATTATTCCCTATGTTATTGGAATGGAGGAGAAGTAGAAGGAGTGCCATATTCATTGCTGTCAATACAGCGACAACCGGTGAGTGGCGACAAGCCATACGCGACACCATGATGGACATCCCTCCCCTCGACGTATGCTCTCGTCGCTGCGACTTCAATATCTATTGCAAAATGTGGAAGGCTAGAAGGAAGTGACAAGGAGCTCATCGTGAGAGGGTCAGGTAGCCATTCTCGGTTATATTTGTTCCTGAGCGCTAGGAATGACGGCAGCCCCATCGCCTGTCAACAGCCTGTAACAGGTGACGGTTGTCGTTTTAACTAATCCGGGCTATAAAATATGCAATTTAAAAGCCTACTCCAATACGGGCCCCGTCCACCGCTCCTAATGCCACCTTCCGGAACACATTGATACTTTGCTCAGGTGCGACTCGTAATTATCAATAGACCTAACACGAAAAAATTAATTTTCTTCTGTACCTGCACATTAAGGCGGAGGAACTGGCAGTCCTTCTTTTCACGGCGCACACGTCACGCTCGATCGTCATCGAGCGCAATGGGATTGAAGCAGTCAGCCAATGTTGAAATGTGGGGCATCCACAGCCAACCCAGCCTTTAGCTGTAACATTTTTAGCGACGTCTAACAGTTCTTGATCAATAATTCAGCCTGGACTTTCTGCGGGTTATTTCTGAGGTTAGGACGCTAGATATACTGGTGATCAACGTTGATAACATTGATATATGGTACCTCATGGCCATTTGAAATATTCTCGGGCACAAACCCGAAGTGCTTCTATGACCTCTAAGTGCTTGATTTGAAACTTACTAGCATTCTATGATGTTTTTCCAGTTGTTTCTCACTGCAACTGTCCAAAATACCACATACATGGTTCCACACCAGCCCTCTCAGATGCGTCAAGGCCGCTGCCAGTGACGATGCAGCCGTACAAGTCTCGAAAAAAAAGCAGCTAGGAAATGATGGTTGCAAGACTCCGTGTGACGTCATATTACACAGTTGTGACAATGTGTGACATGTCACGCCAGAGCTTCGAACTTCGTAAGTACTGAGAGGGGCGATGCGGCTGGTATATCTCCAACTATCCCACATACATTTCAAACCAACTGATGACACCACTTCACTATTACCGCTCCATATACCTCGGAATGGCGGGCCACGATCGTGATCACGTCACTGTGCACGTGGACGTGGGGGGAGCTATACTCATCTGATTTCCCCCCAGCGCTTCGAGCCTATACGGGGGGATTCCTTTGAATACTACTCACCGACAATCAACAATGTCCCCAATTGCTGCACAAAGGTCATTAGTAGGCATCCATGTCCCTACGATCACCATCTTCAAGGATACGCCTGCGCAGGAGGTGGATATAGAGGCTAACCAAAAGCACATTCTGTATCTGGCCAAATCTGGCGTGCAGGGAGTGCTTATCCAGGGGTCGACCGGGGAACAAGTCGCCCTGACGAGAGAGGAAAGGATTCAGGTGCGTTCATTGTCATTGAACATTGTACAAGTCCCTTACTACTCATATTCATTTATCATTTCAGCTTACTCGCGCTACTCGCGATGTTGCAGAGCAACATGGTTTCCGTAATTTCACGATCATGGCCGGTGCAGGTGCACAAAGCACGCAAGAGGCCATAACGCTTGCCAAGGATGCCGCAAGTGCCGGCGCCGACTATGCCTGCATCCTCCCTCCCAGCTTTTTTGCCCCCAGCATAACACCCGCAGTCCTTGAATCCTTCTATACAGAGGTTGGGCATCTGACACTTGGTCAAAAGTGGCTTGGCCGCGTTCTTACTAGTAGTGGCTTTCGCAGGTCGCAGATAACATCCCGATCCCTGTTATCATATACTCATGGCCCGGTGTCTCATCTGGCTTAGAAGTCACATCAGATGGCGTCGCTCGTCTCGCCAAGCATCCAAACATCGCAGGGATCAAGCAGGTCATCCTTAACAAAATTTTCTCCAAGTATAAATTGAGGCTCACACTATGATAATCCTTGACATTTCAGACAGATAATAATGTCGGGAAAATGGCGCGCAATGTTTATCAAAACCCTGGATTCATAGTCCTAGGTGGCGCATCGGATTATCTCATGTAAGCATCTCACGCTATCTGGGGTATCGCGGCCTTCTCCACGCTCAACTTGTTCTCTGTCGCCGCTAGTGGTGCACTGGCCGTCGGTGCGCACGGCGTAATTACCGGCATTGCCAACTTTTTCCCTCGTGTGATCCTCAAATTGTATGACCTGTATAAGCAAGGCAAACTCGCGGAAGCGACAAAGCTCCAAGGCGAGGTCAGTGCGGCCGAGTGGGCTATACTCTCGAATGGCATTCCGTCTACAAAGGTAGTCTTCCGCAATGCTTCATGCCAGACTCTTCTGATACGTTTATTACAAGTTCGCCACTCAGCTTTTCCGAGGATATGGTGGAGCACCACGTCACCCACTGCCCCCATTACCACCAGCTGCTCAAGAGAAGGTCAAGCAACTGATGACGTTACTGGCGGAAAGGGAATCAAGTCTAGAAGTCTAGTGGACAGGCAGACAGCGCGCCATTTCGAGTGAAACCTCACTTACTTCTACACTTCATTCGGTCATGTACTCAATAGTGAAGATAAATGGGATTATTCAAGTTACAGATACCATTATAGATTAAAAGCAACAGGGGAGTACGACACAATACGAGTGAGGTTACGGCACTTCACGATCTGGCCAGGGGAATGGGCCTATAACACCCGTCACCAAACACTTCTTGAGCCAAGAAACGTTCACGGCGATTGCGTCCTTGTGCTGAACTAGCTCATCACCGTCGTCGACGATTGTATAGTCAAAACCTTGCGATCCCTTGACGTTGACCCTGTCAATATCTGTAACAGCTTGAACATGGGAAGCACCCATTGCCAGAAGAACCTTCGGAAAGGTACCAAACACCTTCTGTTCACAACGCACGATAAGCAAGACAACCTCAGTCATCAATGATTGTCCAAAGCATACCTTCGAGAACAAAAACTCAGGAGCTCCAACGCACAAAAAGCTCTTGCCAGTAAATGGTTTGAGAATGGGCGGCTGCAATAATAGATTCTGCAGATTATCTCCTTTAATCCACCATGCTCGATCGAATGCTTGCGAGGCAGGCATCCGTGTCACAGGATTGTAACCAGCAGGGAGGATATAAGCTGGCCAGTCAACGCGACTTTCAGTATCGCACTGCAAATTGAGCCAGAACCATTGAGTCATCACCTAATAACAGACGGGGAGACGAAATACCTGCACAGCTCTATCTAATACCCAGTCCATAGAGAGACAAGGAACACCAAGTGCTAACGCTATTAGATACTTTGGTGTAGTCCTCGGTTCATCCGTCAAACAGAACAGCGCCAGGGGCGTCGTCTTGCGCGATTCCTTCCCGATGCGCACATCAGCAGTCCTCCCAACAATCCGCTTTCCAGTCACTTCGACAGTACCATTAAGCGAAACAATTGCGGACCAGTTGTCGTAAACAAGACCACCTGAAACTTCAATGAGCTTGACTAGACTCCTTTTGCTCCTAGGCAGATCAGGCAATGTGATGATGAAGCCTATCCCTGCGAGACATTCATTGCGTCCTGGTGGATCGAAATCTTTATCTCTGAGGAGCGTTCGGATGCTCACACGCCGTTCATTCCACTGATCGTCAATGAGTTCTTCGGGGACACTCAGGAGCCTCCCTTCGATCTCGTAATCGTCTGCATCCGGGCCTTGATCGAGCTCATGCACCTCCGCAATCTCAGCATTATCCCATCGTTCGACGTCGAGGACCTGCGCGGAACAAGTTCTAATCTTGCCTTTGCGTCGCTCCGTAACGCGTACAACATCCTCTAACTCCAGCTCAAACTGCCGCATATACTCCACATCCACACCCTCCTCATGCCCATCGTCGAAAATGACGAGAAAGACGGTTGATGCTGGCACCGGGTCCGAAGATATGGCCTCCACATTTACAGTTCCCGGGAGGTAGTAGTTATGCTTGTCAGTGCGACGCGCCAGGACGCGAATGTTCAGCTGCGCCGGAACGGTAGGTGCAGGTGTAGTTGCTGGGACACTACGAGGACGTTTCTTCGGTGGTGCAGAAATCATCACAGGTGTCTCGGTATCCTTGGGAGATTCAGCAGGGGTGTCACTCTTGCGCTTGCGGGAACGTGTAGATGGCCCGGGGGCCAGCATGGTTGCCGTGATGCCTTGGTGACCGCGAATTTTCTTTGCTTCCGTCTTCTGTGTCTTAGAAGATGGCTCCTTCTTTACCCTTGTTGGACGCAAGGAGATTGCTTTGCGCTTCGTGGTCTGCGGACGCGTTTGCTGAGGCTCCGGTTGTTCTTCATCCCCATCCGAAGATTCAGCACCTTGTACCGACGCAACAGCCTGGTGCAACATAGTAGTCTGCACTTCGGTGGTGGCCAATACCGGCGTGACCTTGCGACTCCCTCTAAAAGCTCTGATGCCCCCACCCCCTCGTGTATGGGTGACGCCTTCTGGAAGTAAACCCTTCCGTAGTGGGGATTTCACCGCGGCTGGAGTAGGAGTAGGTGGACAGAGTATTTCTCCTGAAGCGCGATGAGATAACATTTGGATGAGAGGTACAGCGGGTGACGAAGCACGATCGTGGACATCGCTTTGCTGTTGTTCGTCCTGAGAGTCCGGAACGACCTCACTCTCACGTGGTTGATGCCTCCGGGTCGGGGAAAGCTTGGGAACAGTCCGCTGCTCCTGCATGCCTTGAGGATCTGGTGTGACTTCGGGGTTGTGGAGTGGCTCCGCCATCGCAGATCTAGAACACAACCGAACTTAGACGAATACTATAAGACTGATATGATGTATGTTACCGAGTCATCCGAGCGGGACTTGTCTGGACTGGCTGATCTGTCTGATTCGCTTTCCCCTTCCCTTTCAACAAAGGCCTGCCAACAAGTCAGCCATAAGATGGATGTTTGTGGACATACATAAACTGACTTTAAGTGAGTATCGCTATCGTGGGATATGCTATCTTTGCCCATCTGTAAACGACCAGCTGCTGATGGTGGGGATAATATCTTCGGAGCGTTAACAACCGCAGGAACGCTTGTGGAGGGACCCTGGACAGAGGTCGGTACGCTCTGGCCAGCTGTAGACACTGGGGTCTCCGGAATCACCTCCTCTTTGGCCCTTAGCCTGGCTGCTTGTAACGCAGCAACCTGCCTACGGCGATGCGGTGGAACAGGAAGAGGGGAACGCCCAGCTGTAAGATGACCGGTGGATGGTGGTATTGTCAAATTAGTTTGGGGATCTGGGTCTGAGAGCTGGGTATTAGGTTGTGTAGATTGCGTGTTTGGCTGTGTGGATTGCGTGTCAAGCTGTGCGGCATCTGCCACGTCTTCTTGAGGTAGTTGAAAGGACACTGATGATGAAGAAGGCGTGTGAGGGTACGATGGAGGCGAGTGTACGAGGGATGCGGGCACATTAGATGAATTGGAAAGTGCCCCAATGCCACTGGCATCGCCGCTGATATCGCCGTCGTCGCCATTGTGGTCACCGGCACCCTTGCTTCCTTGACTGTGAGGAGACTGGCTATCTTTAACGAGTATCACAGGTTCCGGTGCAGGGATTGGACTCAAACGAGGGTCAAACGCCGCCCGAACAATTTGTGAAGTCGAAGGCCCCTCGTCCACCGCCTGTTCCGACTGAGAAGAGGACATGACTTCGGCCGGGGGTAGTGGGTCAGATAGAGACATAGTCGTATTGGAGACGTGGCTTGGATGCTCGAAGACCTCTCCAGGTCTGCCGTCTCTGCCCCTGAGAATGTAGGTGTTGTTGAAGACGCTCGAGTTCCTTACGTAAGAGTTAAGATCCTGAGGTATAGGTGAACCTGCGAACGAGTCCTGCGACATTCGGTCAATCTCTCTCGGTGCATAGCGATTCGGCTGAGGCATGGTATTAGTATGAGATAAAGCGGGTGGCGAAGGTGGTGACTTTGGAGAAAGGAAAGTGACCGCCCTAGTCATTTGCCTCATGGGACTGGCGCAGAGGGCGGGCCCCTGCTTCTCCATCAAAGCAACGGAATTAGATGGGGCGGTGGCGGGGGCATTTTTAGGAACTGCAAAAGGGGCTACACGTGCAGACGCGCCTGTCACGTGCGAGGTCACCTGACTCGATGATGTGGGTTTGCAATTGTTCGTCGCTCCTGTTGTCTTCGATATAGCCCCAGAGCGTAGCATTGTAGGCGATTCTGTCCCAGTAATGGGAGGAGATGAACTAGATGAAACATCCAAGTGTCTGTTTTCTTTTTGGGACTCGGGACTACCTGGTGAAGCCTCTTGATGGAACCGTACGCCTTGGCTCTGTGTCTGTGTTTGTGCAAGGCCATGAAAACTGAACTCTGATGGCATTGACCCAAACTGATCAGAAATAATGTCGGTCGACGTGTCATCGCTAAGCCGACCGTCCCCCACGTTCAACGACGCGACATTCGCGTCTCTATCCACAGGGCAAGGACGCATAGCATACTGCCATATTTTTTCTGCTTGTGACTCGATGCTGGGAAGGCCCAGGACCACGCGGTCAGTAGCCGTCAACCTAGAGTAGCTAACTTATTGTTGAAGTAAAAGACACACCTCATCTGCTTCAGATGGCACCAAAAACAACACTAGTATTCAACACAATACCGTGTTCTACGTCGGCCCCTTGTGCCACCTAGGGCGAATGGAAGAGCGCGTGTGGAGAGCGCGAGGTGAAAAGACGTACATAGGAGCGTGGAGCTGACTAACCGACTTACCATGAGCTTTGCTTCCGTCGCTTCCTGATCCCCCAATCTTTGAGAAAACCGCAATACTTTCAGTGACCAGGTATTGAAAATCGGCGATAATTGATCTGTAGGGCCACGAAAAATGGATCAAACTCTTCAGTTTCTTGACAAGATAGTAGCTTAGTCACCTTTGCTTCCAAGAAAATTCTCACTGGACGGGCCAGAGCTTTCAAATGGCGCTGGGAGAAAGCATGAACACCAGGTATTGAAAGGTTTTTCTGACTGTATACTGCATGACACCCTCCGAAGCCCTAAATTTGTTCCAAAGCTTGGAAGGCTCTCGGAAAAATTGTTGAGAGCTGTAATTAAGCTATCTTTTAATTATTTACACAAAAAAATCGTGTCCTGAACAAGGGATATGAAGATTAGGGCATATATCTCCTAGGACATGCCCTCATGCATGTAAATAAGCCTGCCGGACCATGCTAACTTGCTCTATTTTCTTGTAAAATTTACCAACACTTGTAAGTAACTCATTAAACATTTATGGCTACTTATATGCTTGAGAAATAACAATGAGTAGCCTAGGGATTTCTTTTTTTCATATCGTGGTGATTTCAGACACCTGGTGACTGATAGTATGTCAAGCAGATGAATCAAGTTTATTCTTATGCGTTCCCAACTACGTGTCGCGGCGACTCCAAAGATTTCCATACAGACTCCCATCATTCTTGAGGTACCTTTCACGCTAACGATCGCCTAAACGTGATATAGATATTCTTCAACATTCTCACGCTTGCTCTTCGAAAGAAACTGCTATTAGAGACCTGGATGGATGCGACTCCTTGCCACAACTCATGTTGTGAATAACGTTAACCCAACCCTGAAGAATACTGATTGCCACATTAGCTTCCAACACACATTTAGCTACCCAACATTAGGACAATCACCTGCAGTTATCTCTGGAAATTTAAGGAAGTATAAGCGGGTGAAGGAAACGTTACCGCATTCTCTTAACTTGAGTACCTCCAATGATATATACGAGCGCGTTCAGAAAGCTTTCACCCTCGCACGAGACAAGTCTTCGGACCTCACTCTGACTTTCATTCCACACATCCAAGAGACGTTGGAGAGAAAACGAAAGCGCCCGAGGTCGAGCAGCAACACACAAGACCCTCCTTCCCCTCCGAAGAAGTAGCAGAGGCTCTGATATATAGCAACAATCTTGCACTAACTTTTTCTGAATTCGATCCTACTCCCGTTACACTGTCAGAGAATGCATTGGCTGGCCCAGAGTTGTGTGCACATCCCCTCAGCAAAGCATGTTACCGCCGCGTTCACAACTTCAAAGAAAAATGCAGTATGGCGAGATCAATCACAATCATTCTCTTTCCGACGCTAACAAACTATTTAGACTCCTCACTACGATTCCGACGCCTTCTTTCACAGCCTGACGATCTCTATCAACGACTTTATGAAGCACTTTTCTATCGAAATGGTCTGTGTGCCAGCGAAGAAGAGCCGTATAAATGCGCCGTTTTCGTGACGTTGTATACGAATGTTCTGGTGAGAGGATGAATTGTGATATCAGATGTGATTCGAGGCCTTCGGGTACAATGACATCAACGGCAACTGGCCACGGGATGGTTCGAAATGTCAGTCCTGATGATATGGTGTGCAAGTTTTTCCATCGTTCCTCGTATTGTAGCCATGCCTTCGCAATAGAGGGACAAGGTGGCATAGCATCTTCTTGAACTCTGGATAGCAATTCTTCAAAAAGACGTCGCTCTTCGGCTCGACATTGTTCGGCTTCTTCTTCTCGAAGCCTGGCCAACTCCTCTTCCCAAAATCTGAGCTCGTCCTCGCGCCTCATCAGCAGCTCATCCAACCGGCTGCAACTCTCTTGCAACCTACGCTTTGTTTCTTTCAGCTCGTGGATAAGCGAAGGGTGGTCACAGTACGTGATGTGGGCCATATTGCGTAAATATGGAGGCACGGTAACTCTACATGCAACAGTTTCAGCAATGCATTTTTACAGCTTAACTTGAAAGTACCTTTCAGCGACCGACGCTGATGGTGATAGGAGATGGGAGTAAAAGAACGTCTAGTTCGTCACACCCACGTGTTGGTTTGCTCGTGACGACCTGCACATCGTGTCACCTTCACGGTTGGAGTGAGGCACAATAATGACAAAAGACGCGTCTTCTGCACTTCTTGTTCCGGCATTGATCCACTGCAATGGGTCAATGCCAGAGAAACGAACAGCACCAAGACCCGCCGGAACATTGAGGTGTTGTCTTCAAACGGACCATCGTGTCTATTCGATCCAGCCTTTGGTGAGGCATGCATGTTCGAGATCACATCACTATGTAGCACCGATCTGATCTGTCGTAAGAAGCAGCTTGAAATGGATGGTTACAGTTTACCACAGCGTTCTCATCACATCGCTCTTCTGTGAGATGTCTTCACGGTAACAACCAACACCTCACAGTATATACTCCTTTCGTCCCATAATTCACCATCACGATGACCCAACAAGATGGTCTACCTCTCACCTGATCATACTTTCATGTCATAAAAAATAAGTACACACGTCTAAGATATCAGTAACCACCGGCTCACACTTTACTTTGGGATTCTGGGTATGCCACTTTCATATCATTTGGTTCATCTTGCAGGCACAGTGACGTCAATGACTGATGAGTTGTCCATGGTCATCTCTTCATTGTCTATCAGGCGTGAGGCCTTGAGAAGCTGCCGCGAACTAAACAAATATGGGCAACTATGCTCAGGACGGAATGACTCCTCCATAGCGGCTGCCCAGTAGATCCAAACATTGAAATAGGAAGTCCATCTGCGAAGAAGAGGAATATGTCACCGTAGGACCCAGAAAGGACATTTAATAGGCAGTACAAGCGCCACTAGATGTCGGTGAATTTTGAACATCAGGTGTGGTAACCTGCAGGGAACGTGAAAAAGCGTATGCAGGAAGGCACCGAAACGAGTAGGAAACGCCTTTCTCAAGACCTGTAGCACAGGGATGCTCTGAAGACCTGATTTTGACATGCACGGATATCAAAGAGGAATCACTGACAATTGAAGATCGCACTTCGACCATTCTATGGTTATGCCTTTTGAAATGTGGTGTGTTTTAGACTCCGAAAGGACGCGTCATTTTGAATCTAAGCCCTTTCTACCTTGCTCTCAATGGCACACTCTTCATCCGCTGAGCTACTCACAGAAGCGCAGTCACTTCACAAGTCCAACCCTAGGCGAGCAGAGGCTCTCTATAAACTTTTACTGGAGCCTGCGAATGCCGGTGCGGAGATTTCTTTCTACTATTCGCAATGAGCTGAACGCGTTTTAGAGGGCACATCGACACTCTTATCAGATGCAACACGCGCAAGGGAGCAAGAGGCGGCATTGTTGAAGCTGGGGGAATTATACCGCGACGAGAAGTGAGTCATCCAGAAACACCTTCCTTCAGAATATGCATGTATTGACACGATACTAATAAGGAACGCAGAGGGATTAGCTGAGGTGATCCTCACCTCCCGCGCGTTCATGGCCTCCTCGACGGCCAAGGCCAAAACAGCCAAACTCAGTACGTTCGGCAACTTGTCATATCATGGACCCCATTACCTGACACCTGTGCCCTGCAGTTCGCACTCTACTTTCCCACTTCTCATATATTCCGAATTCCATGTCGACACAGACTCGTGTCCTGCACGATGCGATAGAATGGGCGCAAAACGAGCATCGTATTTTTTTGAAGCAGAGTCTCGAGACCCGATTAGGTAAGTGAACACCTTTTCGCAATGATATCCTGCTTTTTCTGATAGTTTCTGCCTTCAAGTATCACTCTACCTCTCAACACAAGCGTATAAACCCGCTATAGCACTCATCGATACCTTGCTTGGAGAGCTCAAGCGGCTAGATGACAAATTGGTATTAACAGAGGTACACCTTCTTGAGAGCAAGGTATACCGTGGCATCGGCAACCTCGCCAAAGCCAAGGTATATCTCACCTTGAACTGTGATTCGGAATGACACATACATTCTTCTTCAGGCTTCGCTAACCTCCGCTCGGACTGCAGCTAACTCTATTTACTGCCCACCATATCTTCAGGCCGCTTTAGACTTACAGTCTGGTATCCTGCACGCCGAAGACAAAGATTACACCACCGCATACTCGTACTTTTACGAAACATTTGAGATGCTTGGGTCGCAGGTACTTTGTACACTGAAGTCTGATTTCAACTTATATTGTTAACATAATTCCAGGAAGGCACGAACAGCGAGCCAGAAACGACAGCAGCCCCTGAAGGAGGCGCACTTACAGCATTGAAGTACATGCTCCTTTGTAAAATAATGCTGAATCTCGTATGTATGACTTCCATTGCAGTCATTACTCCCTCAATTTACACTTTGCAGCCGGAAGACCTTCCTTCTCTTCTTTCTATCAAATTAGCAGTACGATACGCACAGCTCCGTGAGGTGGAGTCCATGCGCGCTGTCGCCCGTGCACATCAGAATCGTAATTTGGCAGAATTTGAAAGGGCATTAAGAGATTACCGCGAGGGTATGCGTCATGGGCATATGCTATGGCCAGCTGACGACGATCATGATTGCAGAGCTGTCCTCGGACCCGACGATCCGCTCACATCTCGCTGCGCTTTATGACACTTTATTGGAGCAAAACCTCTTGCGTATAGTGGAACCCTACTCAGTAGTTGAGATTGAGTACGTAGCACAGCAGGTGGGTCAGGAGCGTCAGGCTGTCGAGGCAAAGTACGTACTGATCTCTCTGGCTTGCCTTTCGTTTTCTGTGGCTGAGGCAACACATGTACTGGAAAAGACTATCGCAAATGATCCTGGATAAAGTATTCCATGGTGTGCTGGACCAAGGAAGGGGATGTCTCCTCGTGTTTGATGAGCCAGAGGAAGATGGGACGTACGGCAGCGCCATTGAAATGTTAGAACAGGTCGGGAAGGTAGTGGATTCCTTATACGCCAAAGTATGTTTTTTTCTCTAGTTCCATTTTGGCAACTGGACAATCGCTGACGTCTTTCTCATGATCAGACTACGAAAATTGCTTAATTAATATGTAGCAGTTATACCTGTATACATATCTTCAAAAGGGGGTGTCGGTGATGTGAATCCTTTGCATAGTCCACATTGATAAATTTCGGCAATCCTACTCAAGATTTTCTGCGGAAAAAGGCACCCTCTAGCGGCCAACATGGGTAGGAGGAGCCTGCCGTTCACGGCAGAGCAGATTATTATGTATCGTCTTTCCTAAACACGTGTTCAATGGTAATTTACATCTAGCTGACATATGCTATTTAAAATGTTCTAGTTTTTTAACATGCAATTGGGCGAGCAGCCCTGAGACACACTGCCCAATCATGTTTCCATATATCATCGCAAGAAGCCTGTCCTCTTCCAGTTCTCAACCCATTTCCTAGCCAAGGCACTATCTGGATGTGCTGCAGCACGGAGGGTCGGACTAGCAAGCTCAGTTTTCTTTGTGACCGGATTGTACCAGTTAGGAGCATTTCCTTCGTAACCGTACTTTTCTTCGAAGAACGCCAAAAGCTTGATGGTCGCTGTTTCCACAGGTAATCATCATCTCCAGTCTTGAGTAGGGCTACCTGACTTACGATTGAGGTTGGGGTCTGGATCAGATCTGCGCAAAGTATCTAACCATTCCTTTCGTGAAACGCGTTTGGCACTCAGCCCAGCGGCCTCAAAGTGGTCCAGAATCTCTGACCAAGCCACATGTTTTGGCTGTACTATATGCCAGCAAAGCTTATGTCCGTTGCAGTCATGGTCTAGGAACTTTATCACTTCCTGAATCACTCTTGCAGCGGTGTCGACAGGCAGCCAAGCAGGGGTCTGTCAAGATGCGTGTCATATTGAAATAAGTTTGAGGGCACTCGTACCTCGTCTAAAGTGGGCAGTGCGCATATTGTTTGTGCACCCTATTATATGCTGAACCCTGAGTCCAGACTGCTCTGGATTTCAAAGGACCCTCACCTTGAGTATGAGAGAGATGGCTTCTGATTCATTCCAAATTCCGTTGCGCGAGTCTCCGACCAGCTGCCCGATCCGGAGTACGCGAACATTTAGCAGGCTGGTTTCCGAAGCTATCTGGCAAAAGCTTCTCCACGATCCACTGCCAAAGAAAGACACCGACGGCGTAATGGGTCAGCTTTCAGCAACAACGCTCATGGACTAACCTTGGAACGTGCGTAACCCATCTGCTGGGCGACGTTGGGATCATCTGTTATTTCTTCGGGAATATCACGAGGACCTGGCCAAGAAAACACCGCGCTGATGGACGAGCAGAAATAAAACTGCGCAGGCTTGGAACCTGTAGTCTCGAGCGCGAGCCTGCAGTTTAGTTAGCAGTCGTTGCATCTACGTGCACATTACCTCAGGCACACCTCATGAGATTCACTGCTCCTGCGATGTGAGGCAAAAAGCTGGCGATCCCAAGGTTGACTGCAGGGCCTCATATAGCAAAGCAAGAAAATAGAGCTATGTAGGGATTCTATATGGACGCGTTATATTTATATACCCTCCTCATTAAAAATAATAATAGTAATAGTAATAATAATAAATATTAATGAGGAGGGTATATAAATATAACGCGTCCATATAGAATCCCTACTGAGCCAATCAACCCACAGTTGACAGGCCAAGCGCAATGAATGATGAGGGTTACACTTCTGCCCAGCTCGTCGTACATGTCCGCAGACAAACCCAACTTTTCCCTGGCGAAGTCAGCTGAAAGACAATATACCTTCTCCCTTTGTGACTGGTATGATTCGGCAACTCCACGAGTTCCCATGGACTGTGCGACGCGCTTCTCGGCTGCCGCAAGTGATGGTGCCCGCACAAGGCAGTAAACACTGACCACCTCACCATCCGTCAGAAACTCATTCAGTAGATGTGCACCCAGGGACCCAGTAGCACCAGTTAACAGTACCTTCCGGTGTAAAACTCCAAATGAGCGACCAGTTCGTGTGCAGCGAAATGGTCTACCCACGCATTTTCCTTCCTTATTCGGGCTTCCCTCCCCAACCCTGGTGGTGTTGGACGCGAATGTACGGCATTTCTCGACAATGTTCTGCATAATGTCGGTTTGGCATGATTCCAAGGGCCTCGCAGCTCCAAAGGTCAAGTCCACAAGGTGCTGGCCAATTCTACACTAATGAGTGTTCCTTTTTGAGATGTAGCAGGTATTAATGCACACTTACTCTTCGATGGATGGGTGGTCGAATACAAAGTTGTTGGACAACTTATGAGGACCCAAGTCTGTGTTCTAAACCGCATATATTGAGCTGTTAGATCATCTGGATGTCTAGAATCTCACGCGTTGAATGGCGCTCCTAATCCTGTTTGCCTGAAGAGAATCCAGACCGAACGCAAACAAGTCAGTGCAGTCATTCAAGCCCTCTATTCTTTCTCCAATGATCTCCTTGATGATTTCATAGACCAAAGCGTTGCCTTGCCCTGGTGTTGTGATGCGCTTCTTCAAAGTAGCAACATCCGACTCTCCTTCCAGACATCGATACATATCCTCGATTACCCTCTCAAACGTTGTGTACGTGCGTGCCCGGATTGGTGAACCTTTGTCTGTCCGCGGGATTGGTGTACCGTACGGAAGAAACACGATAGCTTCGGGTGCGAGCTGTGGATGCGAAGGTGCATCGGCGTTCGCGGCTGCAAGCGCAGCGGCGATGAGCGTTAGGAGTTCCTCGGAAGTCTTCTCCTTTCCCCGTTCGGAAGGGAGAATAAGTGCACCGACTTGAGCTCTTCCAGAACCAAATATTATAACATCAGAGATGTATGGCGACTGGCCTCTTAGACAAAGCTCCATTGGGACTGGATTCGTTTTCTCCCCATTGATCTACATCAATGTTGCTCTGATGAGAAACTGGAAGGGAACTGGTATACGCTACATACCATGACGAGAGTGTCGTCCAAACGTCCGCAGCTACGCCGTGGAGAGGCTCGGGCACATGTCACTCAAGATCGGCGTTGAAAGACTCACAATTTGAACGCATACTCCAGAGTAGGATGCATTCGATACAAGGTATGACCCATCAGGTTGGTTACTCATAACCTACCCTCGTCACAACGACGGCATGCTCGCTTAAGCAAGTCGTTCAAGCTCTTTGACAGCATCCGTAAGGCTGCAACAGTGAGTTTCTCCTCAAGGTCGTCCCAAAAACACTAAGGCAGTCCTCGGTGCCAGGTGGTATTTTGCCGCGTTTTCAGTGTTGCCATGTCAGCACACCGGTTTGTGCCATACACTGGAGGGATCCGGGTGTCATCCCAGATCGATGTGAATGAATGTTCGCTTTGGTACCCTCCTGACGCCCATTGATGTAGCTCATACCTTCGGCCTATATTTAAGACCTTAAATCACGTCATCCGTGAATGCTCACCACCACGCTGGCCGAGTCATCGAGAGGTCGTACGGTCTTTCAATGCTCCACGTCCAAGTTGCCGTGCAATGCAAGCGAGACTTGCGACACCTGCTGTCGACACCTTGCATTCATTCTATCGAACATCATTTCGCTCCACCTCACTGCTGTCTCGACCCTGCGTAAAACCATACTCAGTTCAGTATAAGTCTACTCAGAGTCATGCCCGACAGTGAGGTCACACGAAATATTGATGTCAAGCCCTTGAGTTTTGAAGTGGATCATTGGGAGCCACTGTATCACGGAGCACCCTCTTGAAATGATCCACGAACAGGTGCAATGGACTTGAGGTGAGGTTCCGGTAAAGCAATAAATTCTTTCAACGAACTACCTCACTGCTTCGCCCGACCGCCTCCAGACCACTAACTCCCTCGTCGGGGTCTCAGCAGCCCGTCTCGTCATGTCACTATCGCTATACTCGACAGTGACTGTCTGAGAGACCATGATGTTGATGGATTCTCGTTGAGGGAACTCAGTCATTACTATCGTCGATGGGGGATTGAAATCACGATCCCCCGATGTGCTCGTCGATAGCCCGAGTCCAGCCTGTTCACATTTAGCATCCCTTATACAATTTATACAGACCCATACGTACCCTAACGATAATCATTGAGAACGTGATCCCCTAAACACGTCAACAACCCAGAGTCAGCAAGCACCTTGTTGACTAACAAACACATACAATAATTGGGACCAATATATCAAACCCTAGTGGACGGTTACTCATCATCAGACAATGCGTCAGGAAAGCTAAAAGCCATTTCATACCGATATATTGCACGTCACTGTATGCCAGGTACGTTGCAAGCGATACCACAAGCGCCGTCGAATAAATCGCGCCACTCTCCAGCAGAACCGCAATCACAGGCCGCAGCGAGTGGCCCCTGTTCTCGGGCGCAATCCGGACATGTACCCGCCAGATCCTGTACCTATATCCCGTGTCCTGTTAGCATATGTCGACAGAGGTGGGAGTAATGTTACATACACGATCATGAAGGTGTCATAGATGTTCTGTATCAACGATGACATGAAGAATGCGGCTGCGCAGCCGGCCAGACTGGGCGCAGAGACCTGCCAGATCGTTCATGTTGATTCAGATATGTCCAGTGGTCAGACTCACCCCTAAAGTTGTTCTGCTATTCATCACCTCAATCGCGATGCCCGACGCTAGAGCGGTCACAAAGGATGAAAGGTTGAAAATTTAATACCAATACAGGCCGTACGTACCGATACTGCCACACAGCAGGACCATGGGTGGGACAATTGTCCTTCTATCGTGACCTGAAGCGACATTAGCACGCGACAGAGTGGATGTCATCAAGGAGGCACACCCCAGACTATGTACACTCTGTATATCTATACATCGCAAGTAAGTCCTTCGAATTTTGAACATGACTTATTAAATAACGCACAGACAATGAATCTGCGACAGCTGTCAGAGTGATATACACTCCAGTGCGTGTCACCTGCAACTCGTGTCGCACAGCATCCCTAAAGCAGCCGGAAGGACACATACCTGTTTCCTATGAGAGGGCTGCGTGTGAGTTGCGATTGAGGGTCGGATAAATGCAACATACCAGTTATTCACTGACAACAAGGAGGCGAAGAAGGCGTTAGGGTCCTGCGAATACTCTGGCAGCGAACCAATGAGCCCCCCTGAGATAAATGTGAGTGTCAAGTGAGTGAAGGGCCAATAGATGGCGTACCCATGGCCATACTGAGGCTTAAAGAGTAGTGGATAACAACGAATATCCACTGAAAGCAAAGACTGAACAACTGGATAACAGTTTAACAACACCTTGGAACTTACCATCAGGAGTGCCGTTATAAGAAAAGGGCGGTTGACACCCTCTGAACGTCGTCTTAAGACATGTAAGCTATAAATGTCTATAGCCGTGAAGATGGAGTGGCTCACCTGTAGAGTATAAAGTAAGAGCAAATCAGGAACATCGCCTGCATGTGCACAAGATGTCAGTGGCACATAGGACATGGGTGGCACAGATGCCATAATCCGTGCTTGCCTGATATGCTCCAAAGAGAACCGACTGGGATATGAAACCGATTATAACGGCGACGAGAACGCTCAACATTGTGAGTTAGGAGAGACAGAGGGAAGGGAGTGTGTTCGATGGACTCGGACCCTCATTTTCTCCCTAGCCCAGCACTTATATAGCCTTTCAGAGACGGATTCCTGGGCTATTTCCCATGTACTAAGGGTGTCCCCAGATCTCCACAGCGTGCTAGAAGCTGGAAATCAATGTACGAAGCACGAAGCATGCGCGATTTCTGATTACCCTCACCTCGGCTCGGTTGAGTGTTTGCATTACTAACTAATTGGGATTTGCGTGTACGAGTAAGCAAATACAAACCTGCAGCCAAGTAAATACAAGATACACACCTGACAAAAATCCGATAACGTGCTCTAGAGACCTGCTGCAGTTTATGCCTCGGCACAAAGGGAACTCGAGCTTCAACTCTGTGCTTCTCCCGCTTTCTGAAGACTATGCAGCGCAACCCTAACTCTGTATTGCGCCTCCCATGCCTAGTTCCCTCTTTCCAGATAAATGCCAGGCCACCCCACCTGGCTCGGAGCAGGTCCATAAGATTGTGGCAATGCCATAAATAATATATCGAGGAAGCTATATTCACCCGGCAGGACAAGGGGGGACGACGGGCTTCGGTAGTTCGCATCAGACCATGTCAAAGGGACTTATTACTGACTGAATCCGGGAGAGCCCAAATTACATTAAGGCGTTGAACAATATAAAATGCCTTTTCGAATACCGCATTAGAAGTCTCGTATCGTGTTCGCTTCGTGGCCCTTGATAATGGTCACAAATTCTAATGCGATCTGGGAATGAATCTTTTGGTAATAGGAACAGTGTGCCACCTTATCTGCTGTACAGAGAACCACAGAACGGAAAGTCACCAACCTGGCTGACAGGGTGTGATTACGAGGACAACGGACGATTCACGAAGATAACTCGTGGCGTAAACATCCCTTACCCGCTGTACAGAGAACCACAGAACGGAAAATCACCAACCTGGCTGACAGGCTGTGGTTACGAGGACAACGGATGATTCACGAAGATACTCGTGGCGTAAGCATCACATAGCTGTTTACATAAAGCATCGACTGTGGTGGGCTAATTGTGGTGAAATCTTTGATGACCAGAAGTGGAGCGTTGGCAGGTCCACATGCACTGCTGACAATTATATCGTGCTGTGTCATCAATTGATCCATGGTGGGACAGCGATATATCAGTGAGCGAGCACATTCTTGAAGCTTGCCGACACCATGTTGAGTTTCACCCGGTTCCCCTTCATATACTAAAATAAAGTCTTATGGCCCATTGTAGTGAGAGTCTCATATATCGCCTCTGCAATTGCTTGATTTGCCTTAGGAATATTGCCACCAGCTTCTGAGAATCTACAGTAGTGGTGATACGTATCCTAAGGAGAAGCATCCGAGGCACATGCAATGTCATGAAGATGCATACGCCCGCTGCATTAGGTGTTTGAGAGAAGCTTCCCTATGCAAAGCAATGTGTGTGCTGTAGCGTGAGGAGCACTGGTTGTACTAGAATAGCAGCTGCAAGTAAACACATCCTTGTCTCTTGGAAGGAATATGGGATGGTGCAGAAAGAGTGGAACCAATTCTGAGACCACCAACATTCATATTCGTCGCTATAGGTTATGCATGGTGCCTGCACTTTGTTTGCACTGCGAGAGCAGTAGCAGCATGGGTGGGTCCTTGAATCGGCAAAGAGGGATTGGATCACAGAGTGCATGCATATTGAACGTAAATCAAGCTGGCACTAGGTAGCTTACTCTTCGATGGATGGGTGGTCAAATACAAAGTTGTTGGACAACTTATGAGGACCCAAGTCTGTATTCTAAACCGCATATATTGAGCTGTTAGATCATCTGGATGTCTAGAATCTCACGCGTTGAATGACACTCCTAATCCTGTTTGCCTGAAGAGAATCCAGACTGAATGCAAACAAGTCAGTGCAGTCATTCAAGCCCTCTACTCTTTCTCCAATGATCTCCTTGATGATTTCATAGACCAAAGTCTTGCCTTGCCCTGGTGCTGTGATGCACTTCTTCAAAGTAGCAACATCCGACTCTCCTTCCAGACATCGATACATATCCTCGATTACCCTCTTGAATGTTGTATATGTGCGTGCCCGGATTGGTGTACCATACGGAAGAAACACGATAGCTTCGCAGCTGCAAGCGCAGGGGCGATGAGGGTGAGGAGTTCCTTGGAAGTCTTGTCCTTTCTCCGAATAAGTGCACTGACTTGAGCTCTTCCAGAACCAAATATCATAACATCAGAGATGTATGGCGACTGGCCTCTTAGACAAAGCTCCATTGGGACTGGATTCGTTTTCTCCCCATTGATCTACACCAATGTTGCTCTGATGAGAAACTGGAAGGGAGCTGGTATACGCTACATACCATGACGAGAGTGTCGTCCAAACGTCCGCAGCTACACCATGGAGAGGCTCGGGCACGTGTCACTCAAGATTGATATTGAAATACTCACAATCTGAATGCATACTCCATGGTAGGATGCATAAGTCCTTAGTTCTGTATGACCCATCAGGTTGGTTACTCACAACTTACCCAAGAGAAACTTATTGAACATAGTGAGGAAGTCTGGACCAACCTTTGTGGGGTATCCATCTAGAACTACAAGTTCGTACAACTGTTGAGGCAACGGCGCTAGTAAGCTAGAACACACGTGACTCACACCAGCCATACAGGCGTGACCGACTCATGTAACACCTCAGTGTTCTTACCAGACACTGAGGTGAGCATCTGTTCTCAATTCATTTCGCATTGACTTACAGTAGTACAGTCTCTCCATAGGTACTATCCAATATTATTCCAGAGTGTTCTTACCAGACACTGAGTATCTCCATAGCCACGTGATTACTTTTACAGGTTATGGGCCTGCCAATAACAACAATGGAGTGAAAGGTTTTGTGGTTCCCAAGCTTGCCCAGGATGGGTCAAACTGGGTCACATGGAAAACCCAGATGCTAGCTACACTCAGGTCAAATAAAGGGGTGATGTGACACCTGAATGGCATGGTTAGAGTGCCAGACCTGCTCCCAGCATATGATGATGACACCATCATCACTGAATCGGATGAGGAAGCCTATGAAAAGGCTGAGAGATGTTGGGATGACTATTATCAGCTGATAAAGGTGCAGATTTATACAACAATTCTGGATGCACTCTTGATAGAGGTCAGGAAGTTGGCAACTGTGAAGGATCTCTGGAGTGCAGTATGTGCCAAACATGAGAACACATCACTCACAGTCAAAGTGGACATATGCTGCTGCATGTACAAAATGAAGTGTGAAGATGACTCCAATGTATGCACACACCTGGAAACATTGATGCATATGCAGGAACAGCTTGCGGGAATGGAAGCAGATCTTATGGATGATGAACTCATCACTCTAATCCTCAGATCACTCCCGAAATCATACTGAGCACTCATCAATGCAATATCACTGTCAGCAAGACATGCTCGGATCAAAATGAAGCCCAAGGCCATTGTTGGAAGCTTACTTGAGGAATTTGATAGGCTGAAAATAGAAGAGCACCAACTGAAGGCTTCAGAGAGTGCTCTCACTGTGTGTTATGACTATATTCATTAATGCCCAGATCCCCGTCCAATCCCCTCAGATCCCCGCGCATATGAAATCTATACTCCATTTGGAAACCGCTACATCTCCATTTACCTGTCCGATTGTCACCGCCAATTCCGCCCATCCGTCTCCGGTTCGAATTGATGCATCAGCATCACCATAGGAACCCAGACATCCGTCCCCATCAGACTCGGACATACGCACATAAGGCCGTTGGCCTTGGAGACCCATCACCGGAGTAATTATTATTAGATTTTGAATATGTATTTAAGTTGCCCAACTGGGGACTTCATTCCCCAGTTCAAATATTGAATCACGCCTAGCTCCTAAGTCCAATCCCAACTCTCTAAGTCGTACTCCATCTCCAAAATCTCGGACACCGGTATTAGTGAGGGCACAGCACATAAGCTGAAGCCAAGTCCGTTCCAACCCCCACGACATACTCTGACCCCAACCCAACCTCCAACCCAACCTCCAACCCAACCTCCAACCCAACCTCCGATCCAATCTCCGACCCCCAATCGGACCTAGTGCGTAACAGTATATTCAAACTGCCATACTCACTCCTACCAATGCCATGATCCACCACCAATTCTGAATGCACACGAATCGTTGAGGTACCCGCCCCCAGCATCAACACCATCCCCAAGGTCATTGAGGAACTGATGGACCACATAGAGGCCATCAATGAAGAAGATGACACCCCGCCCTCTCCAAATCTGGCGCAAGCCATCTCCCTGCTCGCTAGCAGCATCCGTAACCCACAAGCCCCTAAGTCCCGGACCAAGGTCCGAGAACCCGACCCATTCGATGGCTCCGATCCACGCAAACTCCAGCCGTTCTTGGTGCAATGCTGGTTGAATTTCCACGACCGCCCCGACGCATTCACATCCAATTGGGTGAAGGTCACCTTCGCCATGTCCTATCTCAAGGGCACTGCACTGGACTACTTCGAACCGGCGCTCATGGACGACTCCGATGACCCGATATGGTCAGAGGACTACTCCGACTTCATCTCCGAACTTCAGTCCAATTTCAGTCCATACAACCCTGAGGCCAATGCCGAGAACGAACTTGATCAACTTCAGATGAAGGAAAATCACAAAATCGCAAAATATATTGTGAGTTTCCAGCAGCTAGCTCCAAAAGTCCAATGGGGCAACGCCACACTCTGACACCAATTTTACGTCGGACTCCCATCCCGCATCAAGGACAAGATATCACGGGTTGGTAAGCCAGATACTTTGGCTACCCTCCACAAGCTCGCCCAATCCGTTATTGGGAACGTCAATCCAAGGTCTCCCGTGAAAATTCGGCCAACAACAAATCGGACAAATCATCGGACAAGACACCAAAGTCCAACAAGGGGTCCGATAAGCGGGCCACCGCCAACTCAGGCCAGAAGTCAAACTCTGGTAATGCTGCCGCTTCCAGTTCCGGTCAGAACAACTCCGGCACCAGCAATAACTCTGGAGCTCACAAGAGTACTCCGGACCTCTCCACCAAGCTGGGGAAGGATGGGAAACTTACCCAGCAGGAACGCCAGTGCTGCATGGACAACAACCTCTGTCTGTTCTGCGGAAAGCCTGGTCACCAAGCCAAGGATTGCAACAAGGCAACCTCGTCCGCAGCAAAGGCAAAGGGCCGCGCCGCCAATGCCACGACGGACCAAAAAAAATAGTAAGCAGTCCTATAGCCTCCGTACGGGCTGAGGGCTGCATTGGTACTCCCCGTATGACAAACAAGGTCCACCTGAACACATCCGCTCTTTTCCACTCCGACTCCCTTACCCTCCTCGTCCACTCCGACTCCATTCCCGATACCGCTATTCAAGCATTAATTGACTCCGGTTCTACTCACTGTTTCCTTGATTCCTCTTTTTCTGATTTACATAAACTCCATACATACACCATAACTCCGATACCACTCTGATTATTTGATGGCACTACTAATGCTGTTATTTCATGAGCTATAGATCTGTCTATCCATTTTTCTGTCAGAGAAATCCAGACCCTTACATTCTATGTTACTCCACTTGACTCCAGCTGTTCTGTGGTTCTCGGACATAACTGGCTCACCTGCTACAATCCGTTGATTGACTGGGCATTGGGCCATATCACATTCTGTTCTCCAGCATAGGCTGTATCATCCCCGACGTCACCAGCAACTATAGGTGCGAAATTATCTTCTGCCTCTGCTGACTCCGCTCTGATAGATACTCCGTCTACCCCTCCATTTATATTGATGGTGGATGCTATGGTCTTCACCAGACTAAGCAAGCTGGACGGTTCTCACACATTCCAGGTCCACCTCTCCGATCCAATATTCCTCGCCGCTTGTTCTGCCCAATCCACTCCACTGGACCTCTCTATGGTTCCCAAGGAGTATCATGAGTTCGCCGACATGTTCAGTAAGTCTAAAGCCGACTCCCTAGCAGAACACTGACCATATGATCTCAAGATTGAACTGGATGACAACTCCACCCCTCCACTTGGCCCTATCTACTCGCTATCCCAAAAAGAGCTACTGGCTCTCCAAACATTCATAGATGAGAACTTGGCCACAGGCTTCATCTGCCCATCCCTATCTCCTCATGGAGCTCTGGTCCTATTTGTCTGCAAAAAAGACAGATCACTCCGTCTATGCATCGACTTCTGTGGACTCAACAAGATCACCAAGAAAGACCAATACCCGATACCCCGCACCACAGACCTACTCGAGAGTCCTCGAAAGGCTAAGATCTACTCCAAAATAGATCTCCGACATGCCTGCCATCTAGTCCATATCCGAGAAGGCGACAAATGGAAAACGACCTTCCACACATGATATGGATCTTTCAAGTGGTGCGTCATGCCCTTTGGACTAACCAATGCTCCGGCTGCCTTCCAGAGGTTCATGAATGATACCTTTGCTGACCTCCTCGATGTGACCGTCCTCGTTTACTTAGACGACATTCTGGTATATTCAGACAATGAAGAAGAACATCAGACACATGTCCGAGAAGTACTCCGACGTCTCCAAAAACATGGCCTCTTTGCCCACGCTGACAAATGCAAATTCCACTCCGACTCGGTCAAATACCTAGGCTATATCCTCTCCCCGGCAGGATTGACAATGTCCGATGACAAAATGGAATGGCCAGAACCCCAGAAAGTCAAGGACGTACAGTCCTTCCTCAGGTTCGCCAACTTCTACCACTGCTTTATTCACGGCTACTCAGATATCACTGTTCCGCTCACCCGACTCACTAGAAAGGGTATCCAATGGAATTTCACTGACGAATGTAGACAGAGTTTTGAGACCTTGAAAAAGGCCTTTACTTCCGCTCCAATACTGACTCATTGGGTTCCAGACGTTCCCAGCCTATTAGAGACCGATGCCTCCGACTATGCACTTGCCGTGATCCTGTCCATCATCTCTCCGGACGACGGACAAGTCCACCCAATCACTTTTCACTCGCGTACATTTACGCCCCCCAAACTGAACTATGACGTCCATGACAAAGAGCTCCTTGCCATATATGAAGCCTTCCGGATATGGAGACACTACCTTGAGGGTCCCTCCGATCCGGTGGACATCATAACTGACCACAAGAACTTGGAATACTTCTCCACAACAAAACTGCTCACCCGGAGACAGGTCCGATGGTCCGAATACCTATCTCAGTTCAATCTCATTATCCGTTTCTGTCCAGGTCGACTCGGAGCAAAGCCTGACGCGTTAACTAGACGCTGGGACGTCTACCCTAAAGAGGGGAGTAGCGACTATGCCACTGTAAACCCACACAACTTTCGTCCTGTGTTCACTAACGAGCAGCTGGCATCGTCCCTACAAGCATCCACCCTCATGACTCCCACCCTCCAAGCTGTCACCATTATGGACATTGACCAACTCCGCTCCGACATCCGCTCATCACTCCGATCTGATCCTGTTGTGGTTAAACACTTGGACAACCCTTCCGATCCGAAATGGTCACTTGACCCCAAAGGGCACCTCTGACACAATGACCGGATATACATCCCCAACGCCAACGGCCTCCGACTCTGAATTTTGCAGTATTATCATGATCACCCAATCTCCAGCCACTTTGGGCAAAATCGCACACAAGGATTAATCCAACAAGACTATGTATGGCCAAAAAATGCAGGAATACATTCAACACTACTGTAACTCCTGTACCACGTGTATGCACTCAAAATTGCAAAGGCACAAACCCTACGGAACGCTTAAGCAACTTCCAATCCCAGAGCAACCATGGAACTCCATCTCCATGGATTTCATAGAGAAGCTCACCCCATCGCTCGGATATGACACCATACTCGTGATTGTCGACAGGTTCACCAAACAGTCCCTATTCATACAAACGGAACGAATGAATCAGTCCCTGGAACAATATCTCCGAATTTATTGTAACTATCAACAAGACAACTGGGCTGATCTACTTCTGATCACAGAGTTTGCCTACAACAACGCTCCGAATGCAACTACTGGCATCTCTCCGTTCTTTGCTAATAAAGGCTACCATCCGAACATCTCCGTCCACCCCGAAAAAGAACTTGCCTCCACCAAAGCCCACCAATTCGTAACCAACCTCGATCAACTACACCAACATCTCTGAGAGACCATCTCTGATGCTCAGAAACAATATCAAGTCTCTGCAGACTGATGCCGCATTCCAGCTCCGGATCTGAAAATCAGAGACAAAGTATTCGTTAAGGCCGAACACTTCCGGACCACCCGTCCATCGAAGAAACTCTCCGAGAAATACTTAGGTCCTTATGAGGTCATTGCTTGCGTGGGCAGCAGGTCTTTTACCCTCCACCTCCCAGACCACTTCCAAGCAGTTCATCCGGTCTTCCATATATCAATGCCCAAACCTGCCACTACAAACGAGATCTCTGGTCGCACACAACCTCCACCTCCCCCGATCATCATCAAAGGAGACAATGAATATGAGATCTTGGAGATCCTGGACTCGAAGATCGACTGTCGATACAAGTGCAAGCTCCAGTACTTAGTCAAATGGACTGGATACGAAGGCACCGATGAAGAATCCTCATGGATCTCTGCATCCAAACTCGATCACGCATCTGAATCCGTCTCCAACTTTCACTCCGCTTATCCAGACAAACCTGGCCCCCTTATGAATCTTTAAGTTCAATTACTAATGCTAATGCTATTATACTTACCCAGCAGGAACACCAGCACCGCATGGACAACAACCTCTGTCTTTATTACAAGTCAAGGGAAATTACATGCCTGCCCAAAAGCTCCAAAGGAATCACTCTGCCTCATTTTTCTCCATTCCGAAATTTATAATCATTTTCATTCTTATTTTATACATTGTGTTTCCTTTTTCCCTTTCCCTTATCTACCTCAGGCTCTGTCTCTGACTCTTCATCACTCTCTACATCCGACACCCAATCCTTCTCATCTCCCATGTCCAAATCCTCATCCAACGGGGCCATGAACTTCCGCAACCGACATAACTCGGCTGTCCGACAACCCTCCAGAACCTCCTTTCGTTTCATTGTCCTCACCAAGTCTACTAACAACCCCTCCGTCTGCCGAAGGTGCTCTGACTGCAGGTTAACCACCCAGATAAGCTGGCCCACGGTGCTATTGGGCACTGAAACGCGCCCCGTACCTGCACTGGTCGTCGCCCCTTCCGATCTGACGCCGCTACCCCCGGCTGCCACAGCACCCGTCTCCATCCACCTCTTTTTGGTCGGACGACCCTACGATCAGGACCGAAGTCGACGAGTTGAGCTGGTAGGCCACATGCACTCCACACCCGCATCACAACATAAGTCACAAGTTACGCCGGGTCCGCCAAATGGCTCCGTTGGAGCCAGAGCCTTGGGTGGTCCGCCCCTTCTCGCTGCAGCCTCCAAGCATTCCCTCTCCTCCTCCTTGTCCTGCTGTTCTGCTGCCACCTTCTCCATCTCGCGCTTGCAAAGCTGGATCGCCGACCTTGTGACACGCAGCTCCTTCTTATGGGTCGCCAACACGCGACTCTCCGCCTTGCACCATATGACCCTCTGGTCCGCCTCTCACTTCTCCATATCAGCACTCAGGTAGGCCTTCAATGAAAAGACCGCGACATCGAGATTCTTCTTGGTGGTAGCAGCATAGAGCTCCACTCTTTTGCGAGCCTCAACCGCAGCTACCCAAGCCATCTCCTCATAGGAATTCAAAGTGGGATCCAGCTCCGCATCCATCCCAACATCCACGCCCACCTCGGGCTCCGCATTTGCATCATGATCCACATTGGCATCAGGATCCACCTCCACCTCCACCCTCTCTGTCTCTGCTGCATTGTCTTCCTCAGCTGCCCCCAACTCAAATAGGGGCCATGCCCACAGACATAACAGCGAGTCCTCTGCAGTGACAGTCCTCGAATGAGTCGTCTCCGTCCGTGTAATGGAGATGATGGCGACTTCCGGAGCCCCTGGCCGTATTGGCACACTCGGACTTCCTGGGTGGCTGGTTCCCCCTGCCCCGGTGTCGGTTCGCTTACGGAATAGATCCTATAAGCCTGCGCGCAACAGTCCTAGCAAACAGACGGTGTGTAACGCAGTTGTTCAGCACTCCAAAGATCAATCAGGTCGAGGGGTAGAGGTAGCACTTAGTAACAGGGAAGTGGGATAGTGCTCTGTGGTTGGATGGGGATGGGAGCAAAAGGTCGGTCCCGATGGCTGATTGTGCTCTGTGACTGGATGACAATGCGGAGCCCAGTTGGGAGGTATGCGAAAGCTGGTTTCAGGAGAAGCAACCTCTCGGTGGCGGAGGGAAATCTGATCGTTGAACCAAGGTGTTTTACCTCAGTGTAGAGATGATGGATTGTGATGTAGAGCGTAGAGTGTAGACTTAGAGCATGGACTTTGACTTTAGAGCGTTGGCTGAAAACTTGTTGATTCATTCCAAAGGCAAAAACTAGCACCCTTTTGTATACAAATCCCCAGGGCACAATGACACAATATGAGGAGCAAATGATGCGATATGATGCAAGAAATGCTGATCAAGCCAGCTGATGAAGCATGTGAAGTTGAACTACTAATGGGGAAATCATGGAGAAATGAAAGGACAGATAGGGGTAATCTTTGTAAGAATAGGGGTTGATGAGTAATAAAAGAACCAAAAATAGAACAAGGATGAGTAAGTCGTGTATGAATGAATTAAAAGATGAAACAGGGGTGAGTCATATAAAAGAACAATAGAAACATCCACCAATACCATCTTCCCTACAGCTCCAAAGGTAAATTGACCCTGAGTCACATGAGGACTTCAGTCAGCATCCACAACAAGTCACCTCCTCCTCTACCTCCATGGCAGCCTCTAACTCATGCGCCTGCTCCTCCACTTCTTTCAGTCTCACAGCCTCCATCGCTGCCGCAAGTTCCTTCACCATGCGGGTCCTCTTGACTTTCGCTTCCTCCTCTTTCCTTCTCTGTTCTGTTTTCACTGCCTCTTTCCACCACTGCTCTTCCTCCTCCTTCCATCTCCGTTCCACCTCCTCCTCCTCCTTCCGTTTCCATTCCGCCTCCTCCTCCTCCTTCCGTCTCCGTTCTGCTTCCTCCTCCTCTTTCCGTTTCCGCTCCTCTTCCTCTTCCTTCCGTCGGGCCAAGAGCAACTGCTCCAGCTCGGCCACGCTCATGCTTGCCAAAGGGTTTGACATCGTTGAGGATAAGACCTCAATCATGCCCCTCCTTTTATATGTCTCCAGACCCCCAGTATAACTCCGACTGCACCCAATTGTCTCACCTATTCAATCTACGGACATGAGGCCTCAGGGGCTTGGCCTTAAATGGAGAGATACTGTTATGACTATATTCATTAACGCCCAGATCCCCATCCGATCCCCTCAGATCCCCGTGCATATGAAATCTATACTCCATTTGGAAACCGCTACATCTCCATTTACCTGTCTGATTGTCACCGCCAATTCCGCCCATCCGTCTCTGGTTCCAATTGATGCATCAGCATCACCATAGGAACCTGGACATCCGTCCCCATCGGACTCGGACATACTCACGTAAGGCTGTCAGCCTTGGAGACCCATCACCAGAGTAATTATTATTAGATTTTGAATATGTATTTAAGTTGCCTGACTGGGGACTTCATTCCCCAGTTCAAATATCAAATCACGCCTAGCTCCTAAGTCCGATCCTAACTCTCTAAGTTGTACTCCATCTCCGAAATCTCAGACACTGGTATTAGTGAGGGTGCAGCACATAAGCTGAAGCCAAGTCCATTCCAACCCCCACGACGTACTCCGACCCCAACCCAACCTCCAACCCAACCTCCGATCCAATCTCCAACCCCCAATCGGACCTAGTGCGTAACACTGTGGCCAAAGGTTGTGGGAAAGGTCATGGGAAAGGAGGCAACGCACAGTCCAAGAAGGCAGACATAGAGTGCTGGAAATGTGGTAAGATGGGTCACATGAAAGTGGATTGCAAAGAAAAGGGGAAGAAAAAGCAGGATGATGACAAAAAGAAGGACTCAGCTAATGTCACTACTGAGGCTGATGAGGCATTCACCACAATACTCACTGGTCACACAACACCCCAGGAAGCCAGTCTGCAAACAGGCTCCAAAATCAATGTATTGTTATGCACTAGGTCCGATTGGGGGTTGGAGATTGGATCGGAGGTTGGGTTGGAGGTTGGGTTGGGGTCGGAGTACGTCGTGGGGGTTGGAATGGACTTGGCTTCAGCTTATGTGCTGCACCCTCACTAATACCAGTGTCTGAGATTTCGGAGATGGAGTACAACTTAGAGAGTTAGGATCGGACTTAGGAGCTAGGCGTGATTTGATATTTGAACTGGGGAATGAAGTCCCCAGTCAGGCAACTTAAATACATATTCAAAATCTAATAATAATTACTCTGGTGATGGGTCTCCAAGGCTGACAGCCTTACGTGAGTATGTCCGAGTCCGATGGGGACGGATGTCCAGGTTCCTATGGTGATGCTGATGCATCAATTGGAACCAGAGACGGATGGGCGGAATTGGCGGTGACAATCAGACAGGTAAATGGAGATGTAGCGGTTTCCAAATGGAGTATAGATTTCATATGCACGGGGATCTGAGGGGATCGGATGGGGATCTGGGCGTTAATGAATATAGTCATAACAGTATCTCTCCATTTAAGGCCAAGCCCCTGAGGCCTCATGTCCGTAGATTGAATAGGTGAGACAATTGGGTGCAGTCGGAGTTATACTGGGGTCTGGAGACATATAAAAGGAGGGGCATGATTGAGGTCTTATCCTCAACGATGTCAAACCCTTTGGCAAGCATGAGCGTGGCCGAGCTGGAGCAGTTGCTCTTGGCCCGACGGAAGGAAGAGGAAGAGGAGCGGAAACGGAAAGAGGAGGAGGAAGCAGAACGGAGACGGAAGGAGGAGGAGGAGGCGGAATGGAAACGGAAGGAGGAGGAGGAGGTGGAACGGAGATGGAAGGAGGAGGAAGAGCAGTGGTGGAAAGAGGCAGTGAAAACAGAACAGAGAAGGAAAGAGGAGGAAGCGAAAGTCAAGAGGACCCGCATGGTGAAGGAACTTGCGGCAGCGATGGAGGCTGTGAGACTGAAAGAAGTGGAGGAGCAGGCGCATGAGTTAGAGGCTGCCATGGAGGTAGAGGAGGAGGTGACTTGTTGTGGATGCTGACTGAAGTCCTCATGTGACTCAGGGTCAATTTACCTTTGGAGCTGTAGGGAAGATGGTATTGGTGGATGTTTCTATTGTTCTTTTATATGACTCACCCCTGTTTCATCTTTTAATTCATTCATACACGACTTACTCATCCTTGTTCTATTTTTGGTTCTTTTATTACTCATCAACCCCTATTCTTACAAAGATTACCCCTATCTGTCGTTTCATTTCTCCATGATTTCCCCATTAGTAGTTCAACTTCACATGCTTCATCAGCTGGCTTGATCAGCATTTCTTGCATCATATCGCATCATTTGCTCCTCATATTGTGTCATTGTGCCCTGGGGATTTGTATACAAAAGGGTGCTAGTTTTTGCCTTTGGAATGAATCAACAAGTTTTCAGCCAACGCTCTAAAGTCAAAGTCCATGCTCTAAGTCTACACTCTACGCTCTACATCACAATCCATCATCTCTACACTGAGGTAAAACACCTTGGTTCAACGATCAGATTTCCCTCCGCCACCGAGAGGTTGCTTCTCCTGAAACCAGCTTTCGCATACCTCCCAACTGGGCTCCGCATTGTCATCCAGTCACAGAGCACAATCAGCCATCGGGACCGACCTTTTGCTCCCATCCCCATCCAACCACAGAGCACTATCCCACTTCCCTGTTACTAAGTGCTACCTCTACCCCTCGACCTGATTGATCTTTGGAGTGCTGAACAACTGCGTTACACACCGTCTGTTTGCTAGGACTGTTGCGCGCAGGCTTATAGGATCTATTCCGTAAGCGAACCGACACCGGGGCAGGGGGAACCAGCCACCCAGGAAGTCCGAGTGTGCCAATACGGCCAGGGGCTCCGGAAGTCGCCATCATCTCCATTACACGGACGGAGACGACTCATTCGAGGACTGTCACTGCAGAGGACTCGCTGTTATGTCTGTGGGCATGGCCCCTATTTGAGTTGGGGGCAGCTGAGGAAGACAATGCAGCAGAGACAGAGAGGGTGGAGGTGGAGGTGGATCCTGATGCCAATGTGGATCATGATGCAAATGCGGAGCCCGAGGTGGGCGTGGATGTTGGGATGGATGCGGAGCTGGATCCCACTTTGAATTCCTATGAGGAGATGGCTTGGGTAGCTGCGGTTGAGGCTCGCAAAAGAGTGGAGCTCTATGCTGCTACCACCAAGAAGAATCTCGATGTCGCGGTCTTTTCATTGAAGGCCTACCTGAGTGCTGATATGGAGAAGTGAGAGGCGGACCAGAGGGTCATATGGTGCAAGGCGGAGAGTCGCGTGTTGGCGACCCATAAGAAGGAGCTGCGTGTCACAAGGTCGGCGATCCAGCTTTGCAAGCGCGAGATGGAGAAGGTGGCAGCAGAACAGCAGGACAAGGAGGAGGAGAGGGAATGCTTGGAGGCTGCAGCGAGAAGGGGCGGACCACCCAAGGCTCTGGCTCCAACGGAGCCATTTGGCGGACCCGGCGTAACTTGTGACTTATGTTGTGATGCGGGTGTGGAGTGCATGTGGCCTACCAGCTCAACTCGTCGACTTCGGTCCTGATCGTAGGGTCGTCCGACCAAAAAGAGGTGGATGGAGGCGGGTGCTGTGGCAGCCGGGGTAGCGGCGCCAGATCGGAAGGGGCGACGACCGGTGCAGGTACGGGGCGCGTTTCAGTGCCCAATAGCACCGTGGGCCAGCTTATCTGGGTGGTTAACCTGCAGTCAGAGCACCTTCGGCAGACGGAGGGGTTGTTAGTAGACTTGGTGAGGACAATGAAACGAAAGGAGGTTCTGGAGGGTTGTCGGACAGCCGAGTTATGTCGGTTGCGGAAGTTCATGGCCCCGTTGGATGAGGATTTGGACATGGGAGATGAGAAGGATTGGGTGTCGGATGTAGAGAGTGATGAAGAGTCAGAGACAGAGCCTGAGGTAGATAAGGGAAAGGGAAAAAGGAAACACAATGTATAAAATAAGAATGAAAATGATTATAAATTTCGGAATGGAGAAAAATGAGGCAGAGTGATTCCTTTGGAGCTTTTGGGCAGGCATGTAATTTCCCTTGACTTGTAATAAAGACAGAGGTTGTTGTCCATGCGGTGCTGGTGTTCCTGCTGGGTAAGTATAATAGCATTAGCATTAGTAATTGAACTTAAAGATTCATAAGGGGGCCAGGTTTGTCTGGATAAGCGGAGTGAAAGTTGGAGACGGATTCAGATGCGTGATCGAGTTTGGATGCAGAGATCCATGAGGATTCTTCATCGGTGCCTTCGTATCCAGTCCATTTGACTAAGTACTGGAGCTTGCACTTGTATCGACAGTCGATCTTCGAGTCCAGGATCTCCAAGATCTCATATTCATTGTCTCCTTTGATGATGATCGGGGGAGGTGGAGGTTGTGTGCGACCAGAGATCTCGTTTGTAGTGGCAGGTTTGGGCATTGATATATGGAAGACCGGATGAACTGCTTGGAAGTGGTCTGGGAGGTGGAGGGTAAAAGACCTGCTGCCCACGCAAGCAATGACCTCATAAGGACCTAAGTATTTCTCGGAGAGTTTCTTCGATGGACGGGTGGTCCGGAAGTGTTCGGCCTTAACGAATACTTTGTCTCTGATTTTCAGATCCGGAGCTGGAATGCGGCATCAGTCTGCAGAGACTTGATATTGTTTCTGAGCATCAGAGATGGTCTCTCAGAGATGTTGGTGTAGTTGATCGAGGTTGGTTACGAATTGGTGGGCTTTGGTGGAGGCAAGTTCTTTTTCGGGGTGGACGGAGATGTTCGGATGGTAGCCTTTATTAGCAAAGAACGGAGAGATGCCAGTAGTTGCATTCGGAGCGTTGTTGTAGGCAAACTCTGTGATCAGAAGTAGATCAGCCCAGTTGTCTTGTTGATAGTTACAATAAATTCGGAGATATTGTTCCAGGGACTGATTCATTCGTTCCGTTTGTATGAATAGGGACTGTTTGGTGAACCTGTCGACAATCACGAGTATGGTGTCATATCCGAGCGATGGGGTGAGCTTCTCTATGAAATCCATGGAGATGGAGTTCCATGGTTGCTCTGGGATTGGAAGTTGCTTAAGCGTTCCGTAGGGTTTGTGCCTTTGCAATTTTGAGTGCATACACGTGGTACAGGAGTTACAGTAGTGTTGAATGTATTCCTGCATTTTTTGGCCATACATAGTCTTGTTGGATTAATCCTTGTGTGCGATTTTGCCCAAAGTGGCTGGAGATTGGGTGATCATGATAATACTGCAAAATTCAGAGTCGGAGGCCGTTGGCGTTGGGGATGTATATCCGGTCATTGTGTCAGAGGTGCCCTTTGGGGTCAAGTGACCATTTCGGATCGGAAGGGTTGTCCAAGTGTTTAACCACAACAGGATCAGATCGGAGTGATGAGCGGATGTCGGAGCGGAGTTGGTCAATGTCCATAATGGTGACAGCTTGGAGGGTGGGAGTCATGAGGGTGGATGCTTGTAGGGACGATGCCAGCTGCTCGTTAGTGAACACAGGACGAAAGTTGTGTGGGTTTACAGTGGCATAGTCGCTACTCCCCTCTTTAGGGTAGACGTCCCAGCGTCTAGTTAGCGCGTCAGGCTTTGCTCCGAGTCGACCTGGACAGAAACGGATAATGAGATTGAACTGAGATAGGTATTCGGACCATCGGACCTGTCTCCGGGTGAGCAGTTTTGTTGTGGAGAAGTATTCCAAGTTCTTGTGGTCAGTTATGATGTCCACCGGATCGGAGGGACCCTCAAGGTAGTGTCTCCATATCCGGAAGGCTTCATATATGGCAAGGAGCTCTTTGTCATGGACGTCATAGTTCAGTTTGGGGGGCGTAAATGTACGCGAGTGAAAAGTGATTGGGTGGACTTGTCCGTCGTCCGGAGAGATGATGGACAGGATCACGGCAAGTGCATAGTCGGAGGCATCGGTCTCTAATAGGCTGGGAACGTCTGGAACCCAATGAGTCAGTATTGGAGCGGAAGTAAAGGCCTTTTTCAAGGTCTCAAAACTCTGTCTACATTCGTCAGTGAAATTCCATTGGATACCCTTTCTAGTGAGTCGGGTGAGCGGAACAGTGATATCTGAGTAGCCGTGAATAAAGCAGTGGTAGAAGTTGGCGAACCTGAGGAAGGACTGTACGTCCTTGACTTTCTGGGGTTCTGGCCATTCCATTTTGTCATCGGACATTGTCAATCCTGCCGGGGAGAGGATATAGCCTAGGTATTTGACCGAGTCGGAGTGGAATTTGCATTTGTCAGCGTGGGCAAAGAGGCCATGTTTTTGGAGACGTCGGAGTACTTCTCGGACATGTGTCTGATGTTCTTCTTCATTGTCTGAATATACCAGAATGTCGTCTAAGTAAACGAGGACGGTCACATCGAGGAGGTCAGCAAAGGTATCATTCATGAACCTCTGGAAGGCAGCCGGAGCATTGGTTAGTCCAAAGGGCATGACGCACCACTTGAAAGATCCATATCATGTGTGGAAGGTCGTTTTCCATTTGTCGCCTTCTCGGATATGGACTAGATGGCAGGCATGTCGGAGATCTATTTTGGAGTAGATCTTAGCCTTTCGAGGACTCTCGAGTAGGTCTGTGGTGCGGGGTATCGGGTATTGGTCTTTCTTGGTGATCTTGTTGAGTCCACAGAAGTCGATGCATAGACGGAGTGATCTGTCTTTTTTGCAGACAAATAGGACCAGAGCTCCATGAGGAGATAGGGATGGGCAGATGAAGCCTGTGGCCAAGTTCTCATCTATGAATGTTTGGAGAGCCAGTAGCTCTTTTTGGGATAGCGAGTAGATAGGGCCAAGTGGAGGGGTGGAGTTGTCATCCAGTTCAATCTTGAGATCATATGGTCAGTGTTCTGCTAGGGAGTCGGCTTTAGACTTACTGAACATGTCGGCGAACTCATGATACTCCTTGGGAACCATAGAGAGGTCCGGTGGAGTGGATTGGGCAGAACAAGCGGCGAGGAATATTGGATCGGAGAGGTGGACCTGGAATGTGTGAGAACCGTCCAGCTTGCTTAGTCTGGTGAAGACCATAGCATCCACCATCAATATAAATGGAGGGGTAGACGGAGTATCTATCAGAGCGGAGTCAGCAGAGGCAGAAGATAATTTCGCACCTATAGTTGCTGGTGACGTCGGGGATGATACAGCCTATGCTGGAGAACAGAATGTGATATGGCCCAATGCCCAGTCAATCAACGGATTGTAGCAGGTGAGCCAGTTATGTCCGAGAACCACAGAACAGCTGGAGTCAAGTGGAGTAACATAGAATGTAAGGGTCTGGATTTCTCTGACAGAAAAATGGATAGACAGATCTATAGCTCATGAAATAACAGCATTAGTAGTGCCATCAAATAATCAGAGTGGTATCGGAGTTATGGTGTATGTATGGAGTTTATGTAAATCAGAAAAAGAGGAATCAAGGAAACAGTGAGTAGAACCGGAGTCAATTAATGCTTGAATAGCGGTATCGGGAATGGAGTCGGAGTGGACGAGGAGGGTAAGGGAGTCGGAGTGGAAAAGAGCGGATGTGTTCAGGTGGACCTTGTTTGTCATACGGGGAGTACCAATGCAGCCCTCAGCCCGTACGGAGGCTATAGGACTGCTTACTATTTTTTTTGGTCCGTCGTGGCATTGGCGGCGCGGCCCTTTGCCTTTGCTGCGGACGAGGTTGCCTTGTTGCAATCCTTGGCTTGGTGACCAGGCTTTCCGCAGAACAGACAGAGGTTGTTGTCCATGCAGCACTGGCGTTCCTGCTGGGTAAGTTTCCCATCCTTCCCCAGCTTGGTGGAGAGGTCCCGAGTACTCTTGTGAGCTCCAGAGTTATTGCTGGTGCCGGAGTTGTTCTGACCGGAACTGGAAGCGGCAGCATTACCAGAGTTTGACTTCTGGCCTGAGTTGGCGGTGGCCCGCTTATCGGACCCCTTGTTGGACTTTGGTGTCTTGTCCGATGATTTGTCCGATTTGTTGTTGGCTGAATTTTCACGGGAGACCTTGGATTGACGTTCCCAATAACGGATTGGGCGAGCTTGTGGAGGGTAGCCAAAGTATCTGGCTTACCAACCCGTGATATCTTGTCCTTGATGCGGGATGGGAGTCCGACGTAAAATTGGTGTCAGAGTGTGGCGTTGCCCCATTGGACTTTTGGAGCTAGCTGCTGGAAACTCACAATATATTTTGCGATTTTGTGATTTTCCTTCATCTGAAGTTGATCAAGTTCGTTCTCGGCATTGGCCTCAGGGTTGTATGGACTGAAATTGGACTGAAGTTCGGAGATGAAGTCGGAGTAGTCCTCTGACCATATCGGGTCATCGGAGTCGTCCATGAGCGCCGGTTCGAAGTAGTCCAGTGCAGTGCCCTTGAGATAGGACATGGCGAAGGTGACCTTCACCCAATTGGATGTGAATGCGTCGGGGCGGTCGTGGAAATTCAACCAGCATTGCACCAAGAACGGCTGGAGTTTGCGTGGATCGGAGCCATCGAATGGGTCGGGTTCTCGGACCTTGGTCCGGGACTTAGGGGCTTGTGGGTTACGGATGCTGCTAGCGAGCAGGGAGATGGCTTGCGCCAGATTTGGAGAGGGCGGGTGTCATCTTCTTCATTGATGGCCTCTATGTGGTCCATCAGTTCCTCAATGACCTTGGGGATGGTGTTGATGCTGGGGGCGGGTACCTCAACGATTCGTGTGCATTCAGAATTGGTGGTGGATCATGGCATTGGTAGGAGTGAGTATGGCAGTTTGAATATACTGTTACGCACTAGGTCCGATTGGGGTCGGAGATTGGATCGGAGGTTGGGTTGGAGGTTGGGTTGGAGGTTGGGTTGGAGGTTGGGTTGGGGTCAGAGTATGTCGTGGGGGTTGGAACGGACTTGGCTTCAGCTTATGTGCTGTGCCCTCACTAATACCGGTGTCCGAGATTTTGGAGATGGAGTACGACTTAGAGAGTTGGGATTGGACTTAGGAGCTAGGCGTGATTCAATATTTGAACTGGGGAATGAAGTCCCCAGTTGGGCAACTTAAATACATATTCAAAATCTAATAATAATTACTCCGGTGATGGGTCTCCAAGGCCAACGGCCTTATGTGCGTATGTCCGAGTCTGATGGGGACGGATGTCTGGGTTCCTATGGTGATGCTGATGCATCAATTCGAACCGGAGACGGATGGGCGGAATTGGCGGTGACAATCGGACAGGTAAATGGAGATGTAGCGGTTTCCAAATGGAGTATAGATTTCATATGCGCGGGGATCTGAGGGGATTGGACGGGGATCTGGGCGTTAATGAATATAGTCATAACACAAGGCAACCTCATCTGCAGCAAAGGCGAAGGGCCGTGCCACCAATGCCATGATGGACAAGTCCGACGCAAAAGTGATGGACCAAAAAAAATAGTAAGCAGTCCTATACCCTCCATACGGGCTGAGGGCTGTGTTGGTACTCCCTATATGACAAACGAGGTCCACCTGAACACATCCACTCTTTTCCACTCCAACTTCCTTACCCTCCTTGTCTACTCCGACTCCATTCCCGATACCGCTATTCAAGCATTAATTGACTCCGGTTCTACTCACTGTTTCCTTGATTCCTCTTTTTCTGATTTACATAAACTCCATACATACACCATAACTCCGATATTGCTCCGATTATTTGATGGCACTACTAATGCTGTTATTTCACGAGCTATAGATCTGTCTATCCGTTTTTCTGTTGGAGAAATCCAGACCCTTACATTCTATGTTACCCCACTTGACTCCAGCTGTTCTGTGGTTCTCGGACATAACTGGCTCACCTGCTACAATCCGTTGATTGACTGGGCATTGGGCCATATCACATTCTGTTCTCCAGTACAGGCTGTGTCATCCCTGATGTCACCAGCAACTTTAGGTGCAAAACTATCTTCTGCCTCTGCTGACTCCACTCTGATAGATACTCCATCTGCCCCACCATTTATATCACTGGTGGACACTATGGTCTTCACCAGACTAAGCAAACTGGATGGCTCTCACACATTCCAGGTCCACCTCTCTGATCTGATATTCCTCACTGCTCGTTCCACCTGATCAACTCCACCAGACCTATCTATGGTTCCCAAGGAGTATCATGAGTTCGCTGACGTGTTCAGTAAGTCTAAAGCCGACTCCCTAGCAGAACACTGACCATATGATCTCAAGATTGAACTGGATGACAACTCCACCCCTCCACTTGGCCCTATCTACTCGCTATCCCAAAAAGAGCTACTGGCTCTCCAAACATTCATAGATGAGAACTTGGCCACAGGCTTCATCTGCCCATCCCTATCACCCCATGGAGCTCCAGTCCTATTTGTCCACAAAAAGGACGGATCACTCCATCTATGCATCGACTTCTGTGGACTCAACAAGATCACCAAGAAAGACCGATACCCGATACCCTGCACCACAGACCTACTCGAGAGTCCTCAAAAGGCTAAGATCTATTCCAAAATAGATCTCCGACATACCTACCATCTAGTCCACATCCAAGAAGGCAATGAATGGAAAATGACCTTCCGCACACGATATGGATCTTTCGAGTGGTGCATCATGCCCTTTGGACTAACTAATGCTCTGGCCACCTTCCAGAGGTTCATGAATGATACCTTTGCCGACCTCCTCAATGTGACTGTCCTCATTTACTTAGACAACATTCTGGTATATTCGGACAATGTATGGGAACTGGTTTTCCCTTAAAAGATCTTGTTTAAAGTCCCAAAACTGTACAATTTCGCTTCATGGCCTTAAAATATCAGCATATATGTGCTACTTTCTCTTGATTCAGGGCCATTCAAATATTCTCTATTTTCTCATATTTTTTCGGGAATTTTCCATGCAGAAATGAGTCCACAACCTTGTTGTTCTGCTGGGCGAAGTTTTGGGACCCACATGGACCCACAAACCTTCGCAGATGTCAGCAGCTTCAAAGTCAGCCGGAGTCACCCAGACAACTGACTCATTTTCAATCACATGACTCATTTCAATCTCCGACTCAATCTGGCCACCACTGCCAGTAAATGCTCAATATCTTCACAACCACTGCACCTCCTGACTTCATTTTCAGTGGAGAGTTCAATAGAAGCTGTGCCTACCCGTAGCTGTGCTGATCATCCAGGGAAACGAAGTATTGACCGAGTTATTTGGGTAATGATGACTCATGCAATGACTCCTGCCATGACTCATGCTATGACTCCTTCCATGACTCATACCATGACTCCTGTGATTACTCATACTATGACTCCTGCTCTGAGTCACACTATGACTCCATCCATGACTCATGCCATGAGTCAGAGCAAATCCAAGCAGCTCATTGGCTAGGAAACTTCCACCCCTTTCTCACATATTCCACTAGCTTCCAGTAGTTTCCATCTATTAATAGGTAGAAGTTTCCAGTAGTATTAGTCAGCTCCTGTAAATACAATATAAAAGGAGCCCATTCTGCCTCTGAATAAATAACCATTTCTACCCCATTATTTGCACATCAGTGTGACTAGAGTGACATACAGTGTCATCCTCTATATCTCAGTAACTGTTGATTGTCCAGTTCAAGGGTCGCTTACAGTTGTGTAACTGTATTCGATTGCACTTGAAGTAGTGATTGTCCTGCTTTGGGTGTGAGTGTAGTATCTACCTCGCGTGACTACAAATCTACAGGGTGTGTTTTGGAACCCGCAAAATTATGGTGTTAGGCCAAACTCTAAATCACCACAATTCCATGAATGAACAGCTGAGAAGAATATCAAACCCTGCTGCAGCACAACTCCAGAAACAATTTAACGTTTGTACTTTGGTTACAATCCTTTGTATTGGTCAATGCAGACTATACGCAGAAAGGTAATATGTTTCTTAGCAGCAAGAAATGAATAAGACTTCCAGAGTCTAGAGTTCACGGACGCTTAGGGGTCCAGATATTCCAAAAAGATGGGAATGCACTTAGAGGCTAAAGGAAGTAGGTGGATGAATCCAACCGTCCAACCAGTGGCACTCAGAAGCGGGTAACAGCAATGTGTGAAGTAGTCTAGCAACTGCTTCACACGAGTTCAAGCTTCTAATGCTCTGCAAAGGCAGTACACACTAGTAACTTAAACAAAGAGCACTAATGGCAGGACTATTGACAGACAATCTCACCCTGTAGATTTGTAGTCACATGAGGCAGATACTACACTCACACCCAAAGCAGGAATATCACTACTTCGAGTGCAATCAAGTACAGTTACACAACTGTAAAAGATCCTTGAACTGGTAATCAACAGTTACTGAGATAGAGGATGACACTGTATGTCACTCTAGTCACACTGGTGTGCAGAAGATGGGTAGAATATGATGATATGTTATTCTTTCAGAGGCAGAATGGCCTCCTTATATATTGTATTTACAGGGGCTGACTAATGGTTCTGGAATATTCTACCTATTAATAGATGGAAACTACTGGAAGGTTGTGGAAGGTGGAAGAAAGGGGTAGAATATTCCAAGCCAATCACAGGATCTGATCACTGCACTAACACTGATCAGGAGCTGAATAATGGTTCTGGAAAGTTCTATCTAATAATAGAGGGAAACAGCTAGAATGTTATGGAAAGGGGTAGAATATTCCAAGGCAATCACCTGATTTGATCACCCATCAGCTGATCTGATCCCTGAACTAGGCACTGATCAGGCAAAAAGAAGGGTGTCCACCCTGTTTTCTGCACTGGTTTGGACAGCCATGGATAGCCACATCTCAGGTGATGATCTCCATGGAAAATAGTGCCCTGAGAGGCTGTGGTTGTTAAGTTACAGAATATTTATTGATCAGAGACATCTGAGCTTGAATTCAGGCCAAATGCCTGGTCCAAAAGGGGAGAGCCGGCTGCGCGAAGGTTTGTGGGCGCCTATGGGTCCACAACTGTAGCACAGCAGAAATAAATGATTCTGAGCCGAGTTCTGCATGGAATATTCCTGAAAAAATATGGAAAAATAGAGAATATTTGAATAAGTCCATTCCAGGTACAAGCATCAAATATATGCTGATATTTAGGAATGGAAAAGCAAAGAATAGCACATTGGTGCTGCATAAATGGAATTTGATAGGGAAAAGGTGGTTCCCATACAGGGTGAGATTGTCTGTTGATAGTCCTGCCATTGGTGCTCTTGTTTAAGTTACTAGTGTGTACTGCCTTTGCAGAGCATTAGGATCTTGAACTTGTGTGAAGCAGTTGCTAGACTACTTCACACATTGCTGTTACCCACTTCAGAGTGCCACTGGTTGGACGGTCGGATTCATCCACCTACCTCCTCTAGCCTCTAAGTGCATTCCCCTCTTTTTGGAATATCTGGACCCCTAAGTGTCCGTGAACTCTAGACCCTGGAAGTCTTATTCATTCCCTACTGCTAAGAAACGTATTACCTTCCTGCGTATCGTCTGCATTGACCATTACAAGGGATTGTAACCAAAGTACAAACGTTAAATTGTTTCTGGAGTTGTGCTGCAGTAGGATTTGATATTCTTCTCAGCTGTTCATTCACGGAATTGTGGTGATTTAGAGTTTGGCCTAACACCATAATTTTGTGGGTTCCAAAACAGACAACGAAGAACAACATCGGACACATGTCTGAGAGGTACTCTGATGTCTCTGAAAACATGGCCTCTTTGCCCGCACTGACAAATGCAAATTCCACTCCGACTTGGTTGAATACCTAGGCTATATCCTCTCCCCGGCAGGATTGACAATGTCCGATGACAAAATCAAAGCCATACAGGAATGGCCAGAACCCCAGAAAGTCAAGGACATACAGTCCTTCCTAGGGTTTGCCAACTTCTATTGCCGCTTCATTCACGGCTACTCTGATCACCGTTCCACTCACCCGACTCACTAGGAAGGGTATCCAATGGAATTTCACTGACAAATGCAGACAGAGCTTTGAGACCTTGAAAAAGGCCTTTACTTCCACTCTGATACTGACTCATTGGGTTCCAGATGTTCCTATCCTATGACACTTGTTCAGAAATACAACAAATACATATATACAACCTATTTTCCTCAAATTTTACACAATACACTTCAATTCAAACTTATTTTCATATTTCAACATGATTCTCAAATTTTACACAATATACTAGATTAAAACATATTTTGATATTTTGGCATAATTCTCAGAAATAATTGTTTTTTCCCCATTTAGTGGTGGCAAATCTCTTGAGGGAACATCCAAATATCATTGATTCTTTCTTATACAATACTTGTAACATAATTTGAACTATCTTTAATCCCCACCTGGTATTTGTATATCTAAATACCCTATATAATACCAATTATATTAATACATACATTCCTATTATATACATGTAAATAATTATGTTCATCTCAACCAAATATCTTATCTTTTAAAGTTTATTAAAATATAGAATATATGTTTATATTTATGAAAATTTCACACATCCGAAATCTTTTAAGATATCCAAATTGTAACTCCCTGGCTTTATGTATCATTGAAATTCTGATGTATATCTCATATACATCAGAATATTGTATACTGACATGATTCCGAACAAGCGTCTATTAGAAACTGATGCCTCCGACTATGCACTTGCCATGATCCTGTCCATCCAATCGCTTTTCACTCATGTACATTTACGCCCCCCAAACTGAACTATGACATCCATGACAAAGAGCTCCTTTCCATATATGAAGCCTTCCAGATATGGAGACACTACCTTGAGGGTCCCTCCGATCCGGTGGACATCATAACTGACCACAAGAACTTGGAATACTTCTCCACAACAAAACTGCTCACCTGGAGACAAGTCTGATGGTCCGAATACCTATCTCAGTTCAATCTCATTATCTGTTTCCATCCAGGTTGACTCGGAGCAAAGCCTGATGCTTTAACTAGATGCTGGGATGTCTACCCTAAAGAGGGGAATAGTGACTATGCCACTGTAAACCCATGCAACTTTCATCCTGTGTTTACTAACGAGCAGCTGGCATCATCCCTATGAGCATCCACCTCATGACTCCCACCCTCCAAGCTGTCACCATTATGGACATTGACCAACTCCGCTCCAACATCTGCTCATCCCTCTGATCTGATCCTGTTGCAGTTAAACACTTGGACAGCCCTTCCGATCCAAAATGGTCACTTGACCCCGAAGGACACCTCTGACACAACAACTGGATATACATCCCCAATGCCAACAGTCTCTGACTCCAAGTTTTGCAGTATTATCATGATCACCTGATCTCTGGCCATTTTGGGCAAAATTGCACACAAGGATTAATCCAACAGGACTACATATGGCCTAAAATGCAAGAATACATTCAACACTACTGTAACTCCTGCACCACGTGTATGCACTCAAAATTGCAAAGGCACAAACCCTACAGAACGCTTAAGCAACTTCCAGTCCCGGAGCAACCATGGAACTCCATCTCCATGGATTTCATAGAGAAGCTCCCCCCATCGCTTGGATATGACACCATACTCATGATTGTCAACAGGTTCACTAAACAGTCACTATTCATTCCAACACATGACACCATCACCTCTGCCTCACTAGCTAAATTGTTCATTCCCCACGTATTCTCTAAACACGGAGTTCCATCGCATGTCACATCCAATCGGGGCTCGGAGTTCATGTCCTCCTTCTTCCGCACACTAGGAAAGGCTCTTAACATGAAACTTCACTTCACCTCCGGATACCATCCAGAAGGAGATGGACAAATGGAACGAATGAATCAGTCCCTGGAACAATATCTCTGAGTCTATTGTAACTATCAACAAGACAACTGGGCTGACCTACTTCCGATAGCAGAGTTTGCCTACAACAACGCTCCGAATGCGACTACTGGTGTCTCTCCGTTCTTTGCTAATAAAGGCTATCATCCAAACATCTCCGTCCACCCCGAAAAAGAACTTGCCTCCACCAAAGCCCACCAATTCGTAACCAACCTCGATCAACTACACCAACATCTCTGAGAGACCATCTCTGATGCTCAGAAACAATATCAAGTCTCTGCAGACTGATGCCGCATTCCAGCTCCGGATCTGAAAATCAGAGACAAAGTATTCATTAAGGCTGAACACTTCTGGATGTTATGACTATATTCATTAATGACCAGATCCCCATCCGATCCACTCAGATCCCCACACATATGAAATCTATACTCCATTTGGAAACCGCCACGTCTCCATCTACCTGTCTGATTGTCACTGCTGATTCCACCCATCCATCTCCGGTTCCGATTGATGCATCAGCATCACCATAGGAACCTGGACATCCATCCCCATCGGACTCGGACATACTCATGTAAGGCCATCAGCCTCAGAGACCCATCACCGGAGTAATTATTATTAGATTTCAAAATATGTATTTAAGTTGCCTGACTGGGGACTTCATTCCCCAGTTCAAATATCGAATCATGCCTAGTTCCTAAGTCCAATCCTAACTCTCTAAGTCATACTCCATCTCCGAAATATCAGACACCGGTATTAGTGAGGGCACAGCACATAAGCTGAAGCCAAGTCCGTTCCAACCCCCACGATGTGCTCTGACTCTGACCCAACCTCTGACCCAATCTCTGACCCCCAATCGGACCTAGTGCGTAACACCGGACCACCCACCCATCAAAGAAACTCTCCAAGAAATACTTAGGTCCTTATGAGGTCATTGCTCGCGCAGGCAGCAGGTCCTTCACCCTCTGCCTCCCAGACCATCCGGTCTTCCATATATCAATGCTCGAACCTGCTACTACGAACGAGATCTCCAGTCACACGCAACCTCCACCTCCCCCGATCATCATCAAAGGAGACAATGAATATGAGATATCTGAGATCCTGGACTCGAAGATTGTCCGTCGAGACAAGTGCAAGCTCCAGTACTTAGTCAAATGGACTGGATATGAAGGCACTGATGAAGAGTCTTCATGGATCTCTGCGTCCAAACTTGATCATGCATCCGAATCCATCTCTGACTTTCACTCCGCTTATCCAGACAAACCTGGCCCTCTTATGAATCTTTAAGTTTGATTACTAATGCCAATTCTATTATTTTGCATCATCATTTTATTACCAGTCACAAGGGAAATTACCAGCCTGCCCAAAAAACTCTGAAGGAATATCACTCCGACTCATTTTTCTCCACTCCAAAATTTATAATCATTTTCATTTTATTTTACCCAATCTTTCTCATCCCCCATGTCCGAATCTTCGTCCAAAGGGGCCATGAACTTCTGCAACCGATGTAACTCAGCTGTCTACCGACCCTCCAGAACCTCCTTCCATTTCATCATCTTCACCCAGTCTACTAGCAACCCCTCTGTCTGCCAGAGGTGCTCTGACTGAAGGTTAACCAGCCAGATAAGCTGGCCCACAGTACTATTGGGCACAGAGACGTGCCCCATACCTGCACCAGTCATTGCCCCTTCCAATCTGACACTGCTACCCCCAGCTGCCACAGCACCTGTCTCTGTCCACCGCTTTTTGGTTGGACGACCTCCTGATTCTTTCTCTGCCCCTCCTTGTACCACTAGTCAGGGCTTGACGCTCCAACTCCAGGGATCAAACTTTTCATCGATCCTACACCCTCCTTTCCAACCCCGACAACAATCACAGGACTGAAGGCGGCGAGTTGGGCTGGTAGGCCACACACACTCCATGCCCGCATCACGACACAAGTCACAAGTTACGCTGGGCCCACCAAATGGCTCCGTTGGAGCCAGAGCCTTGGGTGGTCTGCCCCTTCTCACTGCGGCCTCCAAGTGTTCCCTCTCCTCCTCCTTGTCCTGCTGTTCTGCTGCCACCTTCTCCATCTCACACTTGCGAAGCTGGATCACCGACCTCATGACATGCAGCTCCTTCTTATGGGTTGCCAACACACGACTCTCCACCTTACACCATATGACCCTCCAGTCCACCTCCCGCTTCTCTGTATCAGCACTCGGGTATGCCTTCAATGAAAAGACTACGACATCGAGATTCTTCTTAGTGGTAGTGGCATAGAGCTCCGCTCTTTTGCGAGCCTCAACCGCGGCTACCCAAGCCATCTCCTTGTAACAATTTGAAGTCGGATCTGGCTCCGCATCCATCCTGACATCCACACCTGCCTTGGGTTCCGCATTTGCATCGAGCTCCATATTGGCATCGGGATCCACCTCCACCTCCGCCCTCTCCGCCTCTGTCGCTTCATCTTCCTCAGCCACACCCAACCCAAACAATGGCCATGCCTGTGGATGTAATGGCAAGTCCTCCGCAGTGACAGTTTTCAGACGAGTTGTCTCCATCCGTGTAATGGAGATGATGGCAACTTCAGGGGTCCCTGTCCGTATAGGCACACTCAGGCTTCCTGGACTGGTCGCCCCTGCCCCGGTCACCTCCTCCTCTACCTCCATGGTGGCTTTGTCAGGGTTCAAATGAGTCATATTCTATTTTTAGTATTTTCTCTTGACGCCCCTATCAGCACAGCCTGTCAGGGTGCGTCTCCCCTATTTCATTGCCCCTATCACTTCCCCTATCCTTCCTCCCTATTATTCCCCTATCTTGGTTCTCCTATCCATCTCCATCATTTAGTATAAAGACTCACCTTGGTGCAGTGTGATCCCCTCAGCTTGATCTCTGAGGATATCCGCCGTACCAGGTAAGTCCCATGTATTTATCAGAAACAGCTGTATAGACTGAGGATATCCACTGTATCAGCTGGCATTATCTCTTATCAGCTCTCATCTATTGAGTATCTTGTTGTTGTGGCCTTGTCACCAGCATCGCCCTCACAGGCTTCTAGCTCGTGCGCCTGCTCCTCCACTTCCTTCAGTCTCGTGGCCTCCATCGTGGCCACAAGTTCCTTGACCCTGCAGGCTCTCTTGGCCTTTGCTTCCTCCTCTTTCCTTCTCCATTCCATCTCCACCGCCTCTTTCCGCTTCTGCTCCTCCTCCTCCTTCTGTTCCTCCTCCTCCTCCTTCCGTCTCCGTTCCTCCTCCTCCTCCTTCTGTCTCCATTCCTTCTCCTCCTCCTCCTTCCGTCTCCATTCCTCCTCCTCCTCCTTCTGTCTCCATTCCTTCTCCTCCTCCTCCTTCTGTCTCCATTCTGCTTCCTCCTCCTCTTTCCATTTCTGCTCCTCTTCCTCTTCCTTCCGTCAGGCCAAGAGCAACTGCTCAAGCTTGGCCACGCTCATGCTTGCCAAAGGGTTTGACATCGCTGAGGATAAGACCTCAATCATGCCCCTCCTTTTATATGTCTCCAGACCCCCAGTATAACTCTGACTGTGCCCAACCGTCTCACCTATTCAATCCACAGACATGAGGCCTCAGGGGCTTGGCCTTAAATGGAGAGATACTGTTATGACTATATTCATTAATGTCCAGATCCCTGTCTGATCCACTCAGATCCCCACACATATGAAATCTATACTCCATTTGGAAACCCCCGTCTCCAGGCTACCTGTCTGATTGTCATTGCAGATTCCACCCATCCATCTCCGGTTCCGATTGATGCATCAGCATCACCATAGGAACCCAGACATCTGTCCCCATTGGACTCAGACATACTCATGTAAGGCCATCGGCCTCGGAGACCCAGCACCGGAGTAATTATTATTAGATTTCAAAATATGTATTTAAGTTGCCTGACTGGGGACTTCATTCCCCAGTTTGAGTATCAAATCATGCCTAGTTCCTAAGTCCAATCCTAACTCTCTAAGTTGTACTCCATCTCTGAAATCTCAGACACTGGTATTAGTGAGGTGTTAAGTGCTGAAAACTCGGAGTTTAAAGGAGTAGCTGGTGTTCAGATACTAGTGAGGAAGGGGATGGGACTTTACTGTTCCAGTTCAACCGGAGACAGATGGGGACAAATAACTATTGAGTCGGATTGAGTGGACTTGGCTTCAACTTATGTGTTGCGCCCCCTTGAATCGTCGGTCCAATATTTCGGAGTTCGGAGTACAGAGTTGGATCAAGGATCCAGAGTTCGACTTGTCAAGAAGATACTTGTCAAGAAGCTAGTAACCAAGAAGCTGATGGGGAATCTTAGTCGATATACGAACTACTGTAACATACAAGAAGTAGCCCGTATAAGTATGTAGAGAATTGAATGGTAATAAGACAATAAGACTAATATGGAATACAACATGGAAAGGAGTTTGGACTCATGTCCAAACTAATACTAAACAATTAGAAAGTATAACGGTTGTTGTAACCCATAAGAAGAAGACTACTAATGAGGAGAACAATGGCAGGGTCCAGAATTGACGGAGGTGGAGTTGACAGAAGTGGAGATGGAATCCGGAGATCAGAACTCAGTGTTACAGGATGTAACATGAGGGTGCAGCACATAAGCTGAAGCCAAGTCCATTCTGACCCCCACGACATACTCCGACTCTGACCAAACCTCCGACCCAATCTCCAACTCCCAATCGGACCTAGTGCATAACACTCCCTCTCCACCTCAGTCTCTAATTCTAGTCCTTGATCATCACTCATTGTAAGAGAGCATCGCTCTCTAGTTGAAGATCACAGGTTTCAGTCTTTTGTTTCTTTCCTCTTTCTAAGTTCTTTCTCACTTTCTAATTTCTTTCCTCTTTTACTTCACAGTCACTATAAAATAGACTGGGCAGACATCGCATCCACACCTAGAGTGGAGCAGTGGACACTGCCCAACGGTTTGGTAACGCACAATTTTGCTTCCATAGGTGCCACAAACCAAGTAGTTGTTCCTGTACCACTCCCCTCATGCATTCCACATGGCTATCTTATTGTTCCTAATGTATATAAAAGAAAAGCCCAGTGAATAACAAAGGAGGCAGGATCCCCCCCCCCCCCCCCCTCTCTCTCTCTTACCTCTCTCAGGAAAAGGCACAAACTAAAGAAACATCAAATACAACATCAGTAAGAAAACCAAACCATAGGAAGAAGAAAACTGAAAATGAATTTGAAACTGACCTTACATGTTTACACACTCAGCACTACATTGCTCTTACATTGTGTTTCATTGCCATTGATCATTATCAGCCTTCTATTCACACCAATCCTTTCATCATCATTCACATGGCTTCCAATTCTATTCCCCTCTCCAACATCTCTTCTAATAATATGTCACACTGGTCTCTGGACACAGAGGACTCAAAAATATGCTGAGCTCCATGGACATGTTAAGCCACCTCCACATGTGTTATGCACTAGGTCCGATTGGGGGTCGGAGATTGGATCGGAGGTTGGGTTGGAGGTTGGGTTGGAGGTTGGGTTGGAGGTTGGGTTGGAGGTTGGGTCGGAGTCAGAGCACGTCATGGGGGTTGGAACAGACTTGGCTTCAGCTTATGTGCTGCGCCCTCACTAATACCGGTGTCTGAGATTTCGGAGACGGAGTACGACTTAGAGAGTTAGGATCAGACTTAGGAGCTAGGCGTGATTTGATATTTGAACTGGGGAATGAAGTCCCCAGTCAGGCAACTTAAATACATATTTTGAAATCTAATAATAATTACTCCAGTGATGGGTCTCCAAGGCCGACAGCCTTACATGAGTATGTCTGAGTCTGACAGGGACGGATGTCCGGGTTCCTATGGTGATGCTGATGCATCAATCAGAACTGGAGATGGATGGGTGGAATCGGCAGTGACAATCAGACAGGTAAATGGAGACGTAGCGGTTTCCAAATGGAGTATAGATTTCATGTGCATGGGGATCTGAGTGGATCGGATGGGGATCTGGTCGTTAATGAATATAGTCATAACAACATGTCAAAATACTTCCAAAACTCTTTCAACATCCAAGATCCCCACCATGTCTCTCTTATGCCATTGGTGATCCCATATTCTTTCATGATTCCATTGAACCATATACATTCCTCAGCATTTCACCTCTATATTGTAACATGGATAGAAGAGTCAAACATGAGGTTACATCATGTCAGGCAAAGGGACTGAATACCCTTGGAATGGGATACCATATGGAGACAGATCACTAAGACAATAAGGAGTATTTGTTGTGGATGCTGACTGAAGTCCTCATGTGACTCAGGGTCAATTTACCTTTGGAGCTGTAGGGAAGATGGTATTGGTGGACATTTCTATTGTTCTTTTATATGACTCACCCCTGTTTCATCTTTTAATTCATTCATACATGACTTACTCATCCTTGTTCTATTCTTGGTTCTTTTATTACTCATCACCTCCTATTCTTACAAAGATTACCCCTATCTGTCGCTTCATTTCTCCATGATTTCCCCATTAGTAGTTCAACTTCACACACTTTGTCAGCTGGATTGATCAGCATTTCTTGCATCATATCGCATCATTTGCTCCTCATATTGTGTTGTTGTGCCCTGGGGATTTGTATATAAAAGGGCACTAGTTTTCACCTTTGGAATCAATCAACAAGTTTTCAGCCAACACTCTAAGTCAAAGTCCATGCTCTAAGTCTACAATCTATGCTCTACATCACAATCCATCAGTTCTACACTGAGGTAAAGCACCTTGGTTCAATGATCAGATTTCCCTCTGCCACCAAGAGGTCACATCTCCTGAAACCAGCTTTCATGTACCTCCCAACTGGGCTCCCCATTGTCATCCAGTCACAGAGCACAATCAACCATCTGAACCGTCCTTTTCACTCCCCATCCCCCTCCAACCACAGAGCACTATTACACTTTCCTGTTACTCAGTGCTACCCATACTGTATGGGAACCACCTTTTCCCTATCAAATTCCATTTATGCAGCACCAATGTGCTATTCTTTGCTTTTCCATTCCTAAATATCAGCATATATTTGATGCTTGTACCTGGAATGGATGTATTCAAATATTCTCTATTTTTCCATATTTTTTCAGGAATATTCCATGCAGAACTCAGCCCAGAATCATTTATTTCTGCTGTGCTACAGTTGTGGACCCATAGGCACCCACAAACCTTTGCGCAGCCGGCTCTCCCCCTTTGGACCAGGCATTTGGCCTGAATTCAAGCTCAGATGTCTCTGATCAATAAATATTCTCTAACTTGACAACCACAGCCTCTCAGGGCACTGTTTTCCATGGAGATCATCACCTGAGATGTGGCTATCCATGGCTGTCCAAACCAGTGCAGAAAACAGGGTGGACACCCTTCTTTTTGCCTGATCAGTGCCTAGTTCAGGGATCAGATCAGATGATTGCCTTGGAAGATTCTACCCCTTTCCATAACATTCTAGCTGTTTCCCTCTATTATTAGATAGAACTTTCCAGAACCATTATTCAGCTCCTGATCAGTGTTAGTGCAGTGATCAGAACCTGTGATTGCCTTGGAATATTATACCCCTTTCTTCCACCTTCCACAACCTTTAGTCAGCCCTTGTAAATACAATATATAAGGAGGTCACTCTGCCTCTGAAATAGTAACATATTCAACCTATTCTACCCATCTTCTGCACACCAGTGTGACTAGAGTGACATACAGTGTCATCCTCTATCTCAGTAACTGTTGATTACCAGTTCAAGGATCTTTTACAGTTGTGTAACTGTACTTGATTGCACTCGAAGTAGTGATATTCCTGCTTTGGGTGTGAGTGTAGTATCTGCCTCATGTGACTACAAATCTACAGGGTGAGATTGTCTGTCAATAGTCCTGCCATTAGTGCTCTTTGTTTAAGTTACTAGTGTGTACTGCCTTTGCAGAGCATTGGAAGCTTGAACTCGTGTGAAGCAGTTGCTAGACTACTTCACACATTGCTGTTACCCGCTTCTGAGTGCCACTGGTTGGACGGTTGGATTCATCCACCTACTTCCTTTAGCCTCTAAGTGCATTCCCATCTTTTTGGAATATCTGGACCCCTAAGCATCCATGAACTCTAGACTCTGGAAATCTTATTCATTTCTTGCTGCTAAGAAACGTATTACTTTTCTGCGTATAGTCTGCATTGACCAATACAAAGGATTGTAACCAAAGTACAAACATTAAATCATTTCTGGAGTTGTGCTGCAGCAGGGTTTGATATTCTTCTCAGCTGTTCATTCATGGAATTGTGGTGATTTAGAGTTTGCCCTAACACCATAATTTTGCAGGTTCCAAAACAGGGGACTTCATTCCCCAGTTCAAATATCAAATCACACCTAGCTCCTAAGTCCAATCCTAACTATCCAAGTTGTACTCCATCTCCAAAATCTCAGACACCAGTATTAGTGAGGGTGCAGCACATAAGCTGAAGCCAAGTCTGTTCTGACCCCACAATGCACCCCAATCCCCACTCCAACTCTGACCATTGACTCCAACCCAATCTCTGACCCCCAATTCAGACCTAGTGCATAACAGGGTCAGATGATACATGTGCACAAATGGGGAATCTGGGAGGAACAACTGGGCAGGAATTCCAATGACTGGAGTCTGACTTGGAGTCCTTGGTTGTGCTCCATTCATCGTTGAAGGTGCTGGGGCACCTAGAATGCCTCTGACTGCACTTTTCCCTGAGTTGGGCTTGGCACAATGGCAAGAGTTGGTTAGTTTAGTGCAAGTATCAGCATGATGACCAGAGCCCCCACAATACATACACAGATCCTGGTCATGATGATGCTGTCGCTTGGCAGGAGTGAGTGGGCCATGGCAGATAGCATCCACCTCCATGGGTGCCGGGCCTGATGAAGAAGCAACTGGGGCAGCAGGTGGAAGAGGAGCAGGTGTGGAGTCAGTGGAAGGTGATGGTTTATTAGTGCATTGGGCAGAGGGATGGGATTTCTTGACATTACGCATGTAAATTTGGTTATCAATTGCAAGCATGAGTTTCTTGAGTTCATTGAGGGTGGTGGGGTGATCAGAGTACATGATCCCAGATCCCATCCTTGACCTCCTCCTTCAGCCCATCATAGAAATATTCACACTTGGAGAACTTGGTGAGATCAAGTATGGAAACAAGCTCTCAGAACTGGGCAGTGTAGGCATGTTATGCACTAGGTCTGATTGGGGGTCAGAGATTGGGTTGGAGATTGGGTTGGAGATTGGGTCAGAGTTGGAGCAGGAATTGGGGTGTGTCATGGAGGTTGGAATGGACTTGGCTTCAGCTTATGTGCTGCACCCTCACTAATACTGGTGTCTGAGATTTTGGAGATGGAGTATGACTTAGATAGTTAGGATTGGACTTAGGAGCTAGGCATGATTCAATATTTGAACTGGGGAATGAAGTCCCCAGTCAGGCAACTTAAATACATATTTGAAATCTAATAATAATTACTCTGGTGATGGGTCTCTGAGGCCAATGGCCTTATGTGGATATGTCCAAGGCTGATGGCCTTACATGGATATTTCTGAGTCCGATGGGGATGGATGTCCAGGTTCCTATGGTGATGCTGATGCATCAATCAGAACTGGAGGCAGATGAGCAAAATTGGCAGTGACAATCAGACAGATAAATGGAGACGTGATGGTTTCCAAATGGAGTATAGATTTCATGTGCACAGGGATCTGAGTGGATCAGATGGGGATCTGGGCATTAATGAATATAGTCATAACAAGGCAGCACATGTGCCAGTTTGACAAAGTGTGACAAGGCAGCGGGTTGCAGTGCTGAGAAAGTCAGGGTCACCAAAGTACGCTTTGAATGCAGACACAAAAGTGGGGTAGTTGGTAAGTAGTGTAGGTGAGTGTTTACAGACTCCAGTGAGCCAGGCCCTGGGAGAACCCTCATCCAGGTAACCAGCCATGTAGGTGACTCATTTGGCATCCAAAGTGAAGGCATGATACTGAAGGTCAATACCATCCTGAATGGCAAAGAGAAACCCATCAAGCTTCTCAGGCTTGCCTTTGAACACGGTGTTGGTTCACTTATGGAATAGATCCTATAAGCCTGTGCGCAACGGTCCTAGCAAACAGACAGTGTGTAATGCAGTTGTTCAGCATGCCAAGGAACAATCAGGTTGAGGGTATGTGTTTTGGAACCTGCAAAATTATGGTGTTAGGGCAAACTCTAAATCACCACAATTCCATGAATGAACAGCTGAGAAGAATATCAAACCCTGCTGCAGCACAACTCCAGAAATGATTTAATGTTTGTACTTTGGTTACAATCCTTTGTATTGGTCAATGCAGACTATACGCAGAAAAGTAATACGTTTCTTAGCAGCAAGAAATGAATAAGATTTCCAGAGTCTAGAGTTCATGGATGCTTAGGGGTCCAGATATTCCAAAAAGATGGGAATGCACTTAGAGGCTAAAGGAAGTAGGTGGATGAATCCAACCGTCCAACCAGTGGCACTCAGAAGCGGGTAACAGCAATGTGTGAAGTAGTCTAGCAACTGCTTCACACGAGTTCAAGCTTCCAATGCTCTGCAAAGGCAGTACACACTAGTAACTTAAACAAAGAGCACTAATGGCAGGACTATTGACAGACAATCTCACCCTGTAGATTTGTAGTCACATGAGGCAGATACTACACTCACACCCAAAGCAGGAATATCACTACTTCGAGTGCAATCAAGTACAGTTACACAACTGTAAAAGATCCTTGAACTGGTAATCAACAGTTACTGAGATAGAGGATGACACTGTATGTCACTCTAGTCACACTGGTGTGCAGAAGATGGGTAGAATAGGTTGAATATGTTACTATTTCAGAGGCAGAGTGACCTCCTTATATATTGTATTTACAAGGGCTGACTAAAGGTTGTGGAAGGTGGAAGAAAGGGGTATAATATTCCAAGGCAATCACAGGTTCTGATCACTGCACTAACACTGATCAGGAGCTGAATAATGGTTCTGGAAAGTTCTATCTAATAATAGAGGGAAACAGCTAGAATGTTATGGAAAGGGGTAGAATCTTCCAAGGCAATCATCTGATCTGATCCCTGAACTAGGCACTGATCAGGCAAAAAGAAGGGTGTCCACCCTGTTTTCTGCACTGGTTTGGACAGCCATGGATAGCCACATCTCAGGTGATGATCTCCATGGAAAACAGTGCCCTGAGAGGCTGTGGTTGTCAAGTTAGAGAATATTTATTGATCAGAGACATCTGAGCTTGAATTTGTTAAGAAAAGATATGGAGGGGTGTAGTGGGTGAGTGTAAAATGATGGTGAGGGATGGTGGCGAAGTAGATTTTGAATAGGGGAGCAATTACTGCAAGGATGCAGATATATGCAGGGTCGATGGAAAGATATTGTTTAGTAGAATAATGTTACCAAATATCAGAATATTTGGTTAAAAACTGGGACTTCTGCGAAATATTTGAGCAGAAATGGGAATAGCAACACTTCGAAAAAGTGTTTGCTTAATAGAAATGGATGTAATGATCCAAATCGTTCGTAATTTGAGATAGCAATAGTTGATGCAATATCCTAATGGGATATGCAAAAGATTTCCAATCGAATAGGTCGTTTAGGAGTTATTCCAGGAACGACAGAAAGTTGACACAAGCTGTTTGTTTGCAGCTTGGAAGGGATTAAAAGTAATGAATCTCCTTTTATTGATACTCGTACACAGTTGTAGTTAATATACAATTTGACAATCACATGATAAAAAAGCCTTTTAGTAAGATTGAAACATATGATAAAAGAAATGATGTGGATACTGATAATATGTGATGTCATGGGGAAAAACTTTTTACAGAGAAAGGAGTTTTTACCCGTTTGACTTGAGGTTTATGACGAATGAAAATCATCATAATACCTCCCTTTTTGAGTAGTAACCACCCCCGTAGAACGAAAGGATGGCTCACAAAATAAAATCGAAAAACACCTTCTCCTCATCCCTTAATCAAAAAATTCCCAAACTTTTCACAACTTTTTCTTATCATAAAACTTCCCCTTCTTGCTCCAATAGATTGTAATATTCCTTGAATAAATTCTTGACAGAATTCAGGCCAAATGCCTGGTCCAAAGGGGGAGAGCCGGCTGCGCGAAGGTTTGTGGGTGCCTATGGGTCCACAACTGTAGCACAGCAGAAATAAATGATTCTGGGCTGAGTTCTGCATGGAATATTCCTGAAAAAAATATGGAAAAATAGAGAATATTTGAATACATCCATTCCAGGTACAAGCATCAAATATATGCTGATATTTAGGAATGGAAAAGCAAAGTATAGCACATTGACGCTTGTTCAGAAATACATCAAATATGTATATACAACCCATTTCCTCAAATTTTATATAATATACTTATATTAAAACATTTCATACATGATTCTCAAAAATAATTCTTTTTTTTTTAATTTACCAGTGGCAACTGCTTCAAGGGAATATTCTACTCCTGCTACACTTAATTTCTTTCACTCATTCTTTCTTATACTATACTGGTCAAATAATCTAATGTACCTTGAATCCTCACCTGGCATTTGTATATCTAAATATTCTCTATTATACCAATAATATTAGTATATATATTACTGTTATATTCATATAAATAATTATGTTCATCCATAACAAACATCTTATCTTTTAAAGTTTATTAAAATGTTTAAGATATCCAAAAAAAACTCAGATATCCGAAATCTTCAAAGATATCCAGATTGTAACTCCCTATTTTTATGATCATTATTAAAATTCTGATGTATATCTCATATATTCTGATGTACATCTTGTATACATCAGAATATTGTATAACAGCATCCTTCCGAACAAGCGTCATTGGTGCTGCATAAATAGGATTTGATAGGGAAAAGGTGGTTCCCATACAGCAATGGTGGAGAATTGGGTGAATTGTTATGCACTAGGTCCAATTGGGGGTTGGAGATTGGGTCAGAGTCAGGGTGGGAATTGGGGTGCATCATGGAGGTCAGAAAGGACTTTCACTTCAGCTTATGTGCTGTGCCCTCACTACTACTGGTGTCCAAGATTTCAGAGATGGAGTATGACTTAGGTAGTTAGGATCAGACTTAGAACTGGGGAATGAAGTCCCCAGTCAGGCAACTTAAATACATATTTGAAATCTAATAATAATTACTCCAGTGATGGGTCTCCAAGGCCGATGGCCTTACATGATGGGGACAGGTGTCTGGGTTCCTATGGTGATGCTGATGCATCAATCGGAACTGGAGATGGATGGGTGAGATCAGCAGTAACAATCAGACAGATAATTGGAGATGTGATGGTTTCCAAATGGAGTATAGATTATAGATTGAAGGTAAAGAGTAGAGGGGAATTGTTATGACTATATTCATTAACGTCCAGATCCACATCTGATCCACTCAGATCCCCGCGCATATGAAATCTATACTCCATTTGGAAACCACCACGTCTCCATCTACTTGTCCAATTGTCATTGCCAATTCCACCCATCCGTCTCCGGTTCCAATTGATGCATCAGCATCACCATAGGAACCTGGACATCCATCCCCATCGGACTCGGACATACTCATGTAAGGCCGTCGGCCTTGGAGACCCATCACCGGAGTAATTATTATTAGATTCAAAATATGTATTTAAGTTGCCCGACTGGGGACTTCATTCCCCAGTTCAAATATCAAATCATGCCTAGTCCTAAGTCCGATCCTAACTCTCTAAGTCATACTCCACCCCCGAAATCTCAGACACTGGTATTAGTGAGGGTGCAGCACATAAGCTGAAGCCAAGTCCATTCCGACCCCCACGACATGCTCCAACTCCAACAAAACCTCTGACCCAACCTCCGACCCAACCTCCGACCCAATCTCCGACCCCCAATCGGATCTAGTGCGTAACAGGAATTCCATGTAATTCCTTGACCAACAACAACTGAAGTCGCTGTCTTATATACAAGTCTTTAGAGAAAAAAATACAATCCCATTTGTTAATCCCCTTGTCCCCTTTATTCCCTTTGACGCAGCGCTGAATTGATGCTTATCCAACATAGATTTCATGTGCACAGGGATCTGAGTGGATCGGATGGGGATCTGGGTGTTAATGAATATAGTCATAACATGAATGCACTGAGGATGAAGCTCATCTGCTCAACGGGTGAATCAGTAGGGAGGCTGATGGCACTACTGGCAGCCTCTGGATTGTAGGAGTCTGCAGGAGTGGACATGGGTTGGGAGGGAATAGAAGGCATGGTACAGTAGATAGGGTGGCTCAATCAAACTGTAACGGACCTGACGGAATCAGAATGAGAGCAGAAGGACTAATAGAACAAGCAAACAGTAGGGTCTATTACTGGTGTTGATTGAGCAGGGAAACCAGGACTCGTGGTCCTGGTTTATAAGTACACTTCAAAGCTTCTAGAAACCCACTGATGACACGTGGCTTCTATGAACTGACTAACCACTGACATGTGACTCCGACGCGGCCATTACATCACACCAGCTATACAGGTGTGACCGACTCATGTAACACCTCAGTGTTCTTACCAGACACTGAGCATCTCCATAGCCGCGTTGATTACTTTTACAACAACCCATTCTCCTGGTCATCAAAACGGAAATATTTCCACAGGTGTCTAGGAGGATGAGTGTAACTCCAATCCTTGTCGTTCTCATAATCTCGGGCAGATGTTCCGATCTGTCCAGTCATATAACACAATATTACGGTTAAAAAAGCACCATACCTTACCTGGCCTGTTTCAGCTATGGCGACAGACAAGATGAGCGTGATATCTCCCAAGCAAGTGAAGCACCCACTTGATCCCATCTGTCCGAGGAGCCTCACATCGGCAGCAACAAGTTTATCACCAGTTTCTTCAGACAGTGCCGATCCTGCAAACATAACAGCTTTCATCTTGCGCAATAATTGCATTCCTTCTTCACTCTCAGAAAGGAAGGTGAGGATAAGAGGAACGGCATAGACAGCTTCAGCATCACAGTCTGGGTTTCTGAGAAGCGACAGAATGTTGGTCAACATCATGGGAATAAGCTGTATTGTTTTTCTTTAGCAGAGGGCAGTGAGCGCCTCATAAACTTGAATCTTACAGCTGCTGGGTAGAGATAAATGGGATGTCCAGAATGGAACGCACGATATAAATTAGAATGTCCGTGGTTCTGTTTCAAACAAGGCGACATTCAGCGACGCTTGGGAGAACTTCATAGATCAGAGTTACATGATACAGTGGCAAGGTGGTGAATGAGCGATACCCAAGGTGTTGTGAATAATTCGCAATCCCTGCATTGTGGTTGATCGGCATGAGCTGGAAGAACAGCGGCGAAAATTGTACATGGTCTATGTGAATGAGGTAGCCAAGCATACCTTTGGGTAGCCCGTTGAACCCGAAGAGTGAATGATCACGAATGGAAGGTCGGTCTCCTGTGAAAAATCAAGTAGATATTCCCAACAGAGAGTCCAGTTTCTTTCTCTAGCAACAGGATCATATATGTCTTCTGAAGGCTGTAAGATAATTTTGGGTGATCCCAAGTCCGGAGGGGTCGTAGACAGCGCAGCTTCTATGATGTTGAGTAAAGACCCAGAGACAATGACACTTTCAGCCTGAGTTTCTTTCAAAAGATAAGCCAATGCAGGCGGAGAGTTGTTCAGGCCATTCAAACAAGATGTTCAAAAAATATTATATTGGCGTGAGCGACGATTCACCCACGAGAGGAGCAATATGCAATAACCCAGTCTCAAAAGTGCAAGTTCATTCACAACATAGTCGAAACCGCTCTGACAGAGAAAGCCAACGACGAGACGAGACAAGTGATCACCTCTTGCACGGCCTGGAAGCAGACCGGAATCAACATAATGCTTCGCGAGAAGGCTTGCGGCCACGTCCAGCTCCCTGTAAGTATACTTTGTGTACTGCGAGTGGATCAGGTAAAGAAATACAACCATATTCCGCCAAAATAACTACCTTGAGAGCTTTGTCAGGAACCCCGAGTACAAATTGTCTGGGCCCTGTCTGACTCGTTCGTACCAAAGATGATTGATAGAGTAACATGAAGCCATCTCGGAGACGTTCCATAGTGTCCCCTGGTCGATTATTTAGGTACCATGACACTAACTAGCACATGTACCCTGTGACCTAATAGACAGTAGAAGAACCAATGAATATCAACCAGAACTGGCAGCAGCGGTCCGTTCCAGCCGTCAGTCATCCAAGACGTAAACTCCAGATTGCCCGCGTGACGCGTCACTTTCGTTGCCCGTCGATGATGTGATAGTGAGCATTAGTGGTTATGCGTTCGACCCCGGTAGTTGCCTGTACGCATCGAGTCTAATCACGGACATGTGGGATGGGGTGGGTCCACACCGGAAAGGTGGGTGTGCTCTACTTGAGTCGGTTTTTTTTCTCCAAAAATACTAAAAAGCACGGTCCTTGAACACATAGGATACTGAAGCAGTGGAAGGGGCACTAGTAATTCCTCTCCCAAGAAAAAAAAATACAGAAAGGCTTCAACAGACACAGAGTCCTCCCGATGTGTTTAATTACATATGAGCTGTAGTCCCTTGACCAACGTCTTGATTATATATGAGCTGTAGCCCCTTTCAGGCAATTATTTACGCAGCACCCATCGAAGTAAAGTTCGTTCTTGCCCATTGTCTGCTGTAATATGAAGTCTGCAAGTTTGGCCCATGGACTAGACACAGCTAGACGCTGAGATGCAAAAGTCTACCGAACAGGTATACTATTTAGCTTTCAGTAACCCCATGGAATATTCCATCTGTTTGTAAAGAACCTGCGAGTAGAATTTCAACGTCCATCTGGGGTCAGTGTGAGGCATCTAAAAGAAATGATCTAGACCATGCATAGTGAATAGTGAGCGACGTCATAGCGGTGTCATGACAGGTGTGAAGGTCGGCTGAATACACCCAACAGCACAACGACGACATGCTGGCTTAAGCAAATCGTTCAAGCTCTTTGACGGCACTAGTAAGGCTGCAACAGTGAGTTTCTCCTCAAGGTCGTCCCAAAAACACTAAGGCAGTCCTCGGTGCCAGGTGGTATTTTGCCGCGTTTTCAGTGTTGCCATGTCAGCACACCGGTTTGTGCCATACACTGGAGGGATCCGGGTGTCATCCCAGATCGATGTGAATGTATGTTCGCTTTGGTACTCTCCTGACGCCCATTGATGTACCTCATACCTTCGGCCTATATTTAAGACCTTAAATCACGCCATCCGTGAATGCTCACCACCACGCTGGCCGAGTCATCGAGAGGTCGATAAGGTCTTTCGATGTTTCACGTCCAAGTTGCCATGCAATGCAAGCGAGACTTGCGACACCTGCTGTCAACACCTTGCATTCATTCTATCGAACATCGTTTCGCTCCACCTCACTGCTGTCTCGACCCTGCGTAAAACCATACTCAGTTCAGTATAAGTCTACTCAGAGTCATGCCCGACAGTGAGGTCACACGAAATATTGATGTCAAGCCCTTGAGTTTTGAAGTGGGTCATTGGGAGCCACTGTATCACGGAGCACCCTCTTGAAATGATCCACGAACAGGTGCAATGGACTTGAGGTGAGGTTCCGGTAAAGCAATAAATTCTTTCAACGAGCTACCTCACTGCTTCGCCCGACCGCCTCCAGACCACTAACTCCCTCGTCGGGGTCTCAGCAGCCCGTCTCGTCATGTCACTATCGCTATACTCGACAGTGACTGTCTGAGAGACCATTATGTTGATAGATTCTCGTTGAGGGAACTCAGTCATTACTATCGTCGACGGGGGATTGAAATCACGATCCCCCGATGTGCTCGTCGATAGCCCGAGTCCAGCCTGTTCGCATTTAGCATCCCTTATACAATTTATACAGACCCATACGTACCCTAACGATAATCATTGAGAACGTGATCCCCTAAACACGTCAACAACCCAGAGTCAGCAAGCACCTTGTTGACTAACAAACACATACAATAATTGGGACCAATATATCAAACCCTAGTGGACGGTTGCTCATCATCAGACAATGCGTCAGGAAAGCTGAAAGCCATTTCATACCGATATATTGCACGTCACTGTATGCCAGGTACGTTGCAAGCGATACCACAAGCGCCGTCGAATAAATCGCGCCACTCTCCAGCAGAATCGCAATCACAGGCCGCAGCGAGTGGCCCCTGTTCTCGGGCGCAATCCGGACATGTACCCGCCAGATCCTGTACCTATAGCCCGTGTCCTGTTAGCATATGTCGACAGAGGTGGGAGTAATGTTACATACACGATCATGAAGGTGTCATAGATGTTCTGTATCAACGATGACATGAAGAATACGGCTGCGCAGCCGGCCAGACTGGGCGCAGAGACCTGCCAGATCGTTCATGTTGATTCAGATATGCCCAGTGGTCAGACTCACCCCTAAAGCTGTTCTGCTATTTATCACCTCAATCGCGATGCCCGACGCTAGAGCGGTCACAAAGGATGAAAGGTTAAAAGTTTAATACCAATACAGGCTGTACGTACTGATACTACCACACAGCAGGACCATGGGTGGGACAATTGTCCTTCTATCGTGACCTGAAGCAACATTAGCACGCGACAGAGTGGATGTCATCAAGGAGGCACACCCCAGACTATGTACACTCTGTATATCTATACATCGCAAGTAAGTCCTTCGAATTTTGAACATGACTTATTAAATAACGCACAGACAATGAATCTGCGACAGCTGTCAGAGTGATATACACTCCAGTGCGTGTCACCTGCAGCTCGTGTCGCACAGCATCCCTAAAGCAGCCGGCAGGACACATACCTGTTTCCTATGAGAGGGCTGCGTGTGAGTTGCGATTGAGGGTTGGATAAATGCAACATACCAGTTATTCACCGACAACAAGGAGGCGAAGAAGGCGTTAGGGTCCTGCGAATACTCTGGCAGTGAACCAATGAGTCCCCCTGAGATAAATGTGAGTCAAGTGAGTGAAGGGCCAATAGATGGCGTACCCATGGCCATACTGACGCTTAAAGAGTAGTGGATAACAACGAATATCCACTGAAAGCAAAGACTGAACAACTGGATAACAGTTTAACAACACCTTGGAACCTACCATCAGGAGTGCCGTTATAAGAAAAGGGCGGCTGACACCCTCTGAACGTTGTCTTAAGACATGTAAGCTATAAATGTCTATAGCCGTGAAGATGGAGTGGCTCACCTGTAGAGTATAAAATAAGAGCAAATCAGGAACATCGCCTGCATGTGCACAAGATGTCAGTGGCACATAGGACATGGGTGGCACAGATGCCATAATCCGTGCTTGCCTGATATGCTCCAAAGAGAACCGACTGGGATATGAAACCGATTATAACGGCGACGAGAACGCTCAACATTTTGAGTTAGGAGAGACAGAGGGAAGGGAGTGTGTTCGATGGACTCGGACCCTCATTTTCTCCCTAGCCCAGCACTTATATAGCCTTTCAGAGATGGATTCCTGGGCTATTTCCCATGTACTAAGGGTGTCCCCAGATCTCCACAGCGTGCTAGAAGCTGGAAATCAATGTACGAAGCACGAAGCATGCGTGATTTCTGATTACCCTCACCTCGGCTCGGTTGAGTGTTTGCATTACTAACTAATTGGGATTTGCGTGTACGAGTAAGCAAATACAAACCTGCAGCCAAGTAAATACAAGATACACACCTGACAAAAATCTGATAACGTGCTCTAGAGACCTGCTGCAGTTTATGCCTCGGCACAAAGGGAACTCGAGCTTCAACTCTGTGCTTCTCCCGCTTTCTGAAGACTATGCAGCGCAACCCTAACTCTGTATTGCGTCTCCCATGCCTAGTTCCCTCTTTCCAGATAAATGCCAGGCCACCCCACCTGGCTCGGAGCAGGTCCATAAGATTGTCGCAATGCCATAGGTAATATATCGAGGAAGCTATATTCACCCGGCAGGACAAGGGGAGACGACGAGCTTCGGTAGTTCGCATCAGACCATGTCAAAGGGACTTACTATTACTGACTGAATACCGGGGAGCCCAAATTACATTAAGGCGTTGAACAATATAAAATGCCTTTTCGAATACCGCATTAGAAGTCTCGTATCGGTTCGCTTCGTGGCCCTTGATAATGGTCACAAATTCTAATGCGATCTGGGAATGAATCTTTTGGTAGTAGGAACAGTGTGCCACCTGATCTGCTGTACAGAGAACCACAGAACGGAAAGCCACCAACCTGGCTGACAGGGTGTGATTACGAGGACAACGGACGATTCACGAAGATAACTCGTGGCGTAAACATCCCTTACCCGCTGTACAGAGAACCACAGAACGGAAAGTCACCAACCTGGCTGACAGGCTGTGGTTACGAGGACAACGGATGGTTCATGAAGATATCCCGTGGCGTAAGCATCACCTAGCTGTTTAAAGCATCGACTGTGGTGGGCTAATTGTGGTGAAATCTTTGATGGCCAGAAGTGAAGCGTTGGTGGGTCCACATGCACCAGTGACAATTATATCGTGCTGTGTCATCAATTCATCCATGGTGGGACAGCGATATCTCAGTGAGCGAGCACATTCTTGAAGCTTGCAAGTGACAGCCGACACCATGTCGAGTTTCGCCCGGTTCCCTCTTCGTATACAAAAGTGAAGTCTTACGGCCCATTGTAGTGAGAGCCTCATATATCGCCTCTGCAATTGCTTGATTTGCCTTGGGAATATCGCCACCAGCTTCTGAGAATCTATAGTAGTGGTGATACGTATCCTAAGGAGAGGCGTCCGAGGCACAAGCAATATCATGAAGATGCATACGCCCACTGCATTAGGTCTTTGAGAGAAGCTTCCTTCTGCAAAGCAATATGTGCGCTGTAGCGTGAGGAGCACTGGTTGTACTAGAATAGCAGCTGCAAGTAAACACATCCTTGTCTTACAGAACACGAGCTTGGAAGAAATATGGGATGGTGCAGAAAGAGTGGAACCAATTCCGAACTCTTTCTCCAATGATCTCCTAGATGATTTCATAGACTAAAGTCCTGCCTTGCCCTGGTGTTGTGATGCGCCTCTTCAAAGTAGCAACATCCGACTCTCCTTCCAGACATCAATACATATCCTCGATTACCCTCTCGAACGTTGTATACGTGCGTGCCCGGATTGGTGTACCGTACGGAAGAAACACGATAGCTTCGCGGCTGCAAGCGCAGGGGCGATGAGGGTGAGGAGTTCCTCGGAAGTCTTGTCCTTTCTCCGAATAAGTGCACCGACTTGAGCTCTTCCAGAACCAAATATCATAGCATCAGAGATGTATGGCGACTGGCCTCTTAGACAAAGCTCCATTGGGACTGGATTCATTTTCTCCCCATTGATCTACATCAATGTTGCTCTGATGAGAAACTGGAAGGGAGCTGGTATACGCTACATACCATGACGAGAGTGTCGTCCAAACGTCCTAATTGCATTCCTTCTTCACTCTCAGAAAGGAAGGTGAGGATAAGAGGAACGGCATAGACAGCTTCAGCATCACAGTCTGGGTTTCTGAGAAGCGACAGAATGTTGGTCAACGGCATGGTAGCTGTATTGGCAGAGGGCAATGAGCGCCTCATAAACTTGAATCTTACAGCTGCTGGGTAGAGATAAATGGTATGTCCAGAATGAAAACGCACGATATAAATTGGAATGTCCGTGGTTCTGTTTCGCCCACCACGTTGTCCTAACGGGTCTCGGCCCTTGTTGGGGCTAGCCGCTTCATTTGGCTATGGACGCCACCGCGCCTTACTCCGTGATTCGAGAATATCCAGTATCGGGATCCGTTACATACGACCAAGGGGTGGGTACTACGGCACGTTGGCACGGCATTGATGGTCCTCGCTCGCTGACTAAAACACCACAGGCAGGTCTCTCAACTTACGTGAAGGGTACGTAGCGTAGCACCGTCGTCTGCATCAGTGCATTAAATCCAGCGCGCCGAGTCCAATATAAAGGACCCCGGGACGCTCAGTGTCGTCGATGAGATGGTGTCTGTTCCATGCCGACTGGGGCCCGGTGTGGGAGTGGACGCGGAGCCCGCCAGGAAAGCAACACTCGATGCGGCGGCTCTTTATACCTAATGGCGATGAGCGGTTCGGTCTACATGTGCTCCTGGACTGGCTGTGATCAGTGGCAATTCTAGGGCTGACAGGACTCTTTCTCCCTTAGTCGGTGCATGAGTGCATTATTCACACACACTTATAGCATCTATGGGATTCGAAAGACCCAGTAACGATATCCGCAGGCTATCTGAGACATCTGTATACTCCCAGTTAGCCATGGGTTTAAAGCCCCGTATTGGAAGTAATAGCCCTAGAATCGATGTACGTGAAGCTCAAGATAGGTTTTGAAATAGTCTCAGCTTATAAACTAATGTCTGCCATGATTTACAAAATAATATAAAAGCCCGTAGGTGTACTCCTCCTGGAAAACTATACCAATAGCCAATGATCTAGTACTAATACGAAGGAAATTCTAAGGTATCCAAATACAGACCTTGCCCTACATGACACCGTAGACAATTACTTTTGAAATAGTTTTCTTGGATAATTTTAAAAACTTTTGTATCGCAATAAAAAGTCTAGTAGTTTCGAATAACGTAGCGTGTTAACAAAGTATAAGCTGATTAGTATATAGGCTGGAGCTAAGGTAACGAATGGTACCATATTTATAGTAGTAAAAAGACCAACGGTTTCCCCGATGTATACGATAATAATAACTATTGTTACCAAAAGGTAACATATGTTTTTTAAAACTGGAAAGTCAGTCTATAATGTCCTGAACCGGTTTTCCAAATATTTTGAAGAGTTCATTGTCTCGTTCTTTTGTAGACTTCCTATCGCTATACACATCCCAAGCTGTTACAACAAAGTTAAATCTACCGTGCTTGTCATCAACAGTACTTCCCAGTCCAACCCATGGTATTCCTGTATGCTGTGCTATATAGATTATAGAACGTAATAATCTACTTTCTTTTCCATTTGGTTCAAGTACTCCTGGATCCAGCCTAGAAACTATTCTTATGACTTCATCCATATCTTCTACTATTATTCCTTTAGACTCCTTCCCTATCATATCGTTGTATGGTACAAAGATTCTAAATACCACTTCAATTTACAAAGTTGCTATGGATATGAGTCAGACTTATAACACAATCTCACAGTATATGATTGTTAGAAATTCCAAGGACACCATTTCCTATCTCTTCAGTACCCTCCACTATCTTACCTTCTCTTCTATATATGAAGGATCCTTGTTGTTACTTAGTGGAGATGATGTTCTTCTGGCAAACCTGTAGAGCGACCAGTAATGGCCTATTGCTATTATTCCGTCTACATGAGATTGCATTGACCTGGAGAAAACATATTTTGCTTGGTTTGTGAGCTGGAAAAAAGTTCTAGTTTTTTCTACTTTAACCCTATTCTCAGTCTATTTGGGTTTCAGAGGCTTCACTTCTACCATGACTATTATCCTATTTTTGAGACACACAGTATTATTACAAGGAACATGAAGTGTTAATGAGATACTTGGGCCATTATTTTCAGTTCTTCTATATATTATACAGAAGTCAGGGATTTGAGAAGATCTCCTCTGTCCATCATCATTGCTTATTACAGTTCTGTTACACACTAGGTCCGAATGGGGGTTGGAGATTGGGTTGGAGGTTGGGTTGGAGTTGGAGAGGGAATTGGGGTATGTCATGGGGGTTGGAATGGACTTGGCTTCAGCTTATGTGCTGTGCCCTCACTAATACCGGTGTCCGAGATTTCGGAGATGGAGTATGACTTAGATAGTTAGGATTGGACTCAGGAACTAGGCGTAATTCAATATTTGAACTGGGGATGAAGTCCCCAGTCAGGCAACTTAAATACATATTTGAAATCTAATAATAATTACTCTGGTGATGGGTCTCTGAGGCCAACGGCCTTACATGAGTATGTCCAAGTCCGATGGGGATGGATGTCTGGGTTCCTATGGTGATGCTGATGCATCAATCGGAACTGGACATGGATGGGTGAGATTTGGTGGTGACAATCGGACAGATAAATGGAGACGTGATGGTTTCCAAATGGAGTATAGATTTCATATGCACAAGGATCTGAGTGGATCGGATGGGGATCTGGGCATTAATGAATATAGTCATAACAGTATCTCTCCATTTAAGGCTGAGCCCCTGAGGCCTCATGTCCATGGATTGAATAGGTGAGACGGTTAGGCACAGTCAGAGTTATACTGGGGGTCTGGAGACATATAAAAGGAGGGGCATGATTGAGGTCTTATCCTCAACGATGTCAAATCCTTTGGCAAACATGAGTGTGGCTGAGCTGGAGCAGTTGCTCCTGGCCTGACAGAAGGAAGAGGAAGAGGAGCAGAGATGGAAGGAGGAGGAGGAGGAGGAGGAGGAGGCAGAATGGAGACGGAAGGAGGAGGAGGAGGCAGAACGGAGACGGAAGGTGGAGGAGGAGGTGGAATGGAGATGGAAGGAGGAGGAGGAGGTGGGACGGAGACGGAAGGAGGAGGAGGAGTGGAGATGGAAGGAGGAGGTGGAGGCAGAATGGAGAAGGAAGGAGGAAGAAGTGAAAGCTGAGCAAGCCTGCAGGGTCAGGGAGCTTGCGGCCGCAATGGAGGCCGCAAGGTTGAAGGAAGTGGAAGAGCAGGTGCACGAGCTCGAAGCTGCCATGGAGGTAGAGGAGGAGGTGACTGGGGCAGGGGCGATTAGTCACTCAGGGAGCCCGAGTGTGCCAATACAGGTGGGAACCCCCAAGGTTGCCATTATCTCAATCACACGGATGGAGTTGACCTGTCTGACAACTGTCCCTCCAGTGGATTCACCGTTACATCTGTGGTCATGGCCGTTATTTGCAGTGGTGTATGGGAACTGGTTTTCCCTTAAAAGATCTTGTTTAAAGTCCCAAAACTGTACAATTTCACTTCATGGCCTCAAAATATCAGCATATATGTGCTACTTTCTCTTGATTCAGGGCCATTCAAATATTCTCTATTTTTTCATATTTTTTCGGGAATTTTCCATGCAGAAATGAGTCCACAACCTTGTTGTTCTGCTGGGCGAAGTTTTGGGACCCACATGGACCCACAAACCTTCGCAGATGTCAGCAGCTTTAAAGTCAGCTGGAGTCACCCGGACAACTGACTCATTTTCAATCACATGACTCATTTCAATCTCCGACTCAATCTGGCCACCACTGCCAGTAAATGCTCAATATCTTCACAACCACTGCACCTCCTGACTCCATTTTCAGTGGAGAGTTCAATAGAAGCTGTGCCTACCCATAGCTGTGCTGATCAGCCCGGGAAACAAAGTATTGACCAAGTTATTTGAGTAATGGTGACTCATGCAATGACTCCTGCCATGACTCATGCTATGACTCCTTCCATGACTCATACCATGACTCCTGTGATTACTCATACTATAACTCCTGCTCTGAGTCACACTATGACTCCATCCATGACTCATGCCATGAGTCAGAGCAAATCCAAGCAGCTCATTGGCTAGGAAACTTCCACCCCCTTCTCACATATTCCACTAGCCTCCAGTAGTTTCCATCTATTAATAGGTAGAAGTTTCCAGTAGTATTAGTCAGCTCCTGTAAATACAATATAAAATGAGGTCATTCTGCCTCTGAAAGAACAACCATTTCTACCCCATCATTTTGTTACACACTAGGTCTGATTGGGGGTTGGAGATTGGATCGGAGGTTGGGTCGGAGGTTGGGTCAGGGTCGGAGTATGTTGTGGGGGTCGGAACGGACTTGGCTTCAGCTTATGTGCTGCGCCCTCACTAATACTGGTGTCCGAGATTTTGGAGATGGAGTACGACTTAGTGAGTTAGGATTGGACTTAGGAACTAGGCATGATTCAATATTTGAACTGGGGAATGAAGTCCCCAGTCAGGCAACTTAAATACATATTTGAAATCTAATAATAATTACTCTGGTGATGGGTCTCCGAGGCCGACGGCCTTACATGAGTATGTCTGAGTCTGACGGGGACAGATGTCCGGGTTCCTATGGTGATGCTGATGCATCAATTGGAACCAGAGACGGATGGGTGGAATTGGCGGTGACAATCAGACAGGTAAATGGAGACGTAGCGGTTTCCAAATGGAGTATAGATTTCATATGTGCGGGGATCTGAGTGGATCGGACGGGGATCTGGACGTTAATGAATATAGTCATAACAGTATCTCTCCATTTAAGGCCGAGCCCCTGAGGAGGAAGCGGAACGGAGACGGAAGGAGGAGGGGGAGGCAGAGCGGAGACGGAAGGCGGAGGAGGAGGCGGAACGGAGATGGAAGGAGGAGGAGGAGGCGGAATGGAGACGGAAGGAGGAGGAAGAGCAGAGGCGGAAAGAGGCGGTGAAGATGGAATGGAGAAGGAAAGAGGAGGAAGCAAAGGCCGAGAGGGCCCGCATGGTAAAGGAACTTGCAGCAGCGATGGAGGCTGCGAGACTGAAGGAAGTGGAGGAGCAGGCACACAAGCTAGAGGCCGCCATAGAGGTGGAGGAGGAGGTGACCAGGGCAGGGGGAACCAGCCACCCAGGAAGTCCGAGTGTGCCAATACGGCCAAGGACCCCTGAAGTCGCCATCATCTCCATTTCATGGACGGTGATGACTCGTTCGAAGGCTGTCACTGTGGAGGACTTGCCGTTATGTCCGCCGGCATGGCCCTTATTTGAGTTGGGGGCAGCTGAGGAAGATGATGCGGTGGAGATGGAGAGGGCGGAGGTGGAGGTGGATCCTGATGCCAATATGGAGCTCGATGCAAATGCGGAGCCCAAGGTGGGTGTGGATGTTGGAACGGACATGGAGCCGGATCCCACTTCGAATTCCTACGAGGAGATGGCTTGGGTAGCTGCGGTCGAGGCTCACAAAAGAGCAGAGCTCTATGCCGCTACCATCAAGAAGAATCTCGATGTCGCAGTCTTTTCATTGAAGGCCTACCCGAGTGCTGATACAGAGAAGCGGGAGGTGGACCGGAGGGTCATATGGTGCAAGGTGGAGAGTCGCGTGTTGGCAACCCATAAGAAGGAGCTGCGTGTCGTGAGGTCGGTGATCCAGCTTCGCAAGCGCGAGATGGAGAAGGTGGCGGCAGAACAGCAGGACAAGGAGGAGGAGAGGGAATGCTTGGAGGCTGCAGCAAGAAGGGGCGGACCACCCAAGGCTCTGGGCTCCAGCGGAGCCATTTGGTGGACCCAGCATAACTTGCGACTTATGTCATGATATGGGTGTGGAGTGCGTGTGGCCTACCGGCCCAACTTGCCGACTTCGGTCCTGCGATCGTTGTCGGGGTCGGAAAGGAGGGTGTAGGATCGATGGGAAGTTCGATCCCCGGAGTCGGAGCATCAAGCCCCGACTAGTGGTACAAGGAGGGGCAGAGAAAGAATCAGAGGGTTGTCTGACCAAAAAGAGGCGGACGGAGACAGGTGCTGTGGCAGCCAGGGGTAGCGGCATCGGATCAGAAGGGGCAACGACCAGTGCAGGTACAGGGCGCATCTCAGTGCCCAATAGCACTGTGGGCCAGCTTATCCAGCTGGTTAACCTGCAGTCGGAGCACCTTCGGCGGACGGAGGGGTTGTTAGTAGACTTGGTGAGGACGATGAAACGGAAGGAGGTTCTGGAGGGTCGGTGGACAGCTGAGTTACGTCAGTTGCGGAAGTTCATGGCCCCTTTGGACGAGGATTCAGACATGGGGGATGAAAAAGATTGGGTGTCAGATGTAGAGAGTGATGATGAGTCAGAGATGGTGTCGGAGATGGAGCCTGAGGTAGATAAGGGAAAGGGAAAGAGGAAACACAATGTATAAAATAAAAATGAAAATGATTATAAATTTCGGAGCAGAGAAAAATGAGGCGGAGTGATTCCTTCGGAGCTTTTGGGCAGGCATGTAATTTCCCTTGACTTGTAATAAAATGGTGATGCAAAATAATAGAATTAGCATTAGTAATCGAACTTAAACATTCATAAGGGGGCCAGGTTTGTCTGGATAAGCGGAGTGAAAGTCGGAGACAGATTCGGATGCGTGATCGAGTTCGGACGCAGAGATCCATGAGGACTCTTCATCGGTGCCTTTGTATCCAGTCCATTTGACTAAGTACTGGAGCTTGCACTTGTATCGACAGTCGATCTTCAAGTCCAGGATCTTGGATATCTCATATTCATTGTCTCCTTTGATGATGATCGGGGGAGGTGGAGGTTGCGTGCGACCAGAGATCTCGTTCGTGGTAGCGGGTTTGAGCATTGATATATGGAAGACCGGATGAACTGCTCAGAAGTGGTCCGGGAGGTGGAGGGTGAAGGACCTGCTGCCCGCGCAAGCAATGACCTCATAAGGACCTAAGTATTTCTCGGAGAGTTTCTTCGATGGGCAGGTGGTCCGGAAGTGTTCAGCCTTAACGAATACTTTGTCTCCAATTTGTAGGTCCAGAGCCGGAATGCAGTGTCGGTCTGTGGAGACTTGATATTGTTTCTGAGCATCGGAGATGGTCTCTTGGAGATGTTGGTGTAGTTGATCGAGGTCGGTTATGAATTGGCAGGCTTTGGTGGAGGCAAGTTCTTTCTCAGGGTGGACGGAGATGTTCAGATGGTAGCCTTTATTAGCAAAGAATGGAGAGATGCCGGTAGTCGCATTTGGAGCGTTGTTGTAGGCAAACTCTGCGATCAGAAGTAGATCAGCCCAGTTGTCTTGTTGATAGTTATAATAGATTTGGAGATATTGTTCCAGGGACTGATTCATTCGTTCCGTTTGTCCATCTTCTTCAGGATGGTATCCGGAGGTGAAGTGAAGTTTCATGTCAAGAGCCTTTCCTAGTGTGCGGAAGAAGGAGGACACAAACTCTGAGCCCTGATTGGACGTGACATGCGATGGGACTCCATGTTTAGAGAATATGTGGAGAACGAACAACTTAGCTAGTGAGGCGGAGGTGATGGTGTCATGCGTCGGAATGAATAGTGACTGTTTAGTGAACCTGTCGACAATCACGAGTATGGTGTTGTATCCGAGCGATGGGGGGAGCTTCTCTATGAGATCCATGGAGATGGAGTTCCATGGAGATGGAGTTCCATGGTTGTTCCAGGATCAGAAGTTGCTTAAGCGTTCTGTAGGGTTTGTGCCTTTGCGATTTTGAGCGCATACACATGGTGCAGGAGTTACAGTAGTGTTGAATGTATTCCCGCATTTTTGGCCATAAACGCTTGTTCGGAATCATGTCAGTATACAATATTCTGATGTATAGGAGATATACATCAGGATTTCAATGATACATAAAGCCAGGGAGTTACAATTTGGATATCTTAAAAGATTTCGGATGTGTGAAATTTTCATAAATATAAACATATATTCTATATTTTAATAAACTTTAAAAGATGAGATATTTGGTTGAGATGAACATAATTATTTACATGGATATAATAGGAATGTATATATGAATATAATTGGTATTATATAGGGTATTTAGATATACAAATACCAGGTGAGGATTAAAGATAGTTCAAATTATGTTACAAGTATTGTATAAGAAAGAATCAATGATATTTGGATGTTCCTTCAAGAGAGTTGCCACCACTAAATGGGGAAAAAACAATTATTTTTGAGAATTATGCCAAAATATCACAATATGTTTTAATCTAGTATATTGTGTAAAATTTGAGAATCATGTTGAAATATGAAAATAAGTTTGAATTGAAGTGTATTGTATAAAATTTGAGGAAAATAGGTTGTATATACGTATTTGTTGTATTTCTGAACAAGCGTCATACATAGTCTCGTCGGATTAATCCTTGTGTGCGATTTTGCCCAAAGTGGCTGGAGATCGGGTGATCATGATAATACTGCAAAATTCAGAGTCGGAGGCCGTTGGCATCAGGGACGTATATCTGGCCGTTGTGCCAGAGGTGTCCTTTGGGGCCAAGTGACCATTTCGGATCAGAAGGGTTGTCCAAGTGTTTAACCACAACAGGATCAGATCGGAGTGATGAGCAGATGTCGGAGCGGAGTTGGTCGATGTCCATAATGGTGACAGCTCAGAGAGTGGGAGTCATGAGGGTGGATGCTCATAGGGACAATGCCAGCTGCTTGTTAGTGAACACCGGACGAAAGTTGTGTGGGTTTACAGTGGCATAGTCGCTATTCCCCTCTTTAGGGTAGATGTCCCAGCGTCTAGTTAACGCGTCGGGCTTTGCTCCGAGTCAACCTGGACGGAAACGGATAATGAGATTGAACTGAGATAGGTATTCAGACCATCGGACCTGTCTCCGGGTGAGCAGTTTCGTTGTGGAGAAGTATTCCAAGTTCTTGTGGTCAGTTATGACGTCCACCGGATCGGAGGGACCCTCAAGGTAGTGTTTCCATATCCGGAAGGCTTCATACATGGCAGGGAGCTCTTTGTCATGGACGTCATAGTTCAGTTCGGGGGGCGTAAATGTATGCGAGTGAAAAGCGATCGGGTGGACTTGTCCATCATCCAGAGAGATGATGGACAGGATTGCGGCAAGTGCATAGTCAGAGGCATCAGTCTCTAATAGGATGGGAACGTCTGGAACCCAATGAGTCAGTATTGGAGCGGAAGTAAAGGCCTTTTTCAAGGTCTCAAAACTCTGTCTACATTCGTCAGTGAAATTCCATTGGATACCCTTCCTAGTGAGTCGGGTGAGCGGAATGGTGATATCGGAGTAGCCGTGAATGAAGCGGCGGTAGAAGTTGGCGAACCCTAGGAAGGACTGTACGTCCTTGACTTTCTGGGGTTCCGGCCATTCCTGTATGGCTTTGATTTTGTCATCGGACATTGTCAATCCTGCCGGAGAGAGGATATAGCCTAGGTATTCGACTGAGTCGGAGTGGAATTCACATTTGTCAGTGCAGGCAAAGAGGCCATGCTTTCGGAGATGTCGGAGTACCTCTTGGACATGTGTCCGATGTTCTTCTTCGTTGTCCGAATATACCAGAATGTCGTCTAAGTAAACGAGGACAGTCACATCGAGGAGGTCGGCAAAGGTATCATTCATGAACCTCTGGAAGGCGGCCGGTGCATTGGTTAGTCCGAAGGGCATGACACACCACTCAAAAGATCCATATCATGTGCGGAAGGTCGTTTTCCATTTGTCGCCTTCTCGGATACGGACTAGATGGTAGGCATGTCGGAGATCTATTTTGGAATAGATCTTAGCCTTTTGAGGACTCTTGAGTAGGTCCGCGGTGCGGGGTATTGGGTATCGGTCTTTGGTGATCTTGTTGAGTCCACGGAAGTCAACGCATAGATGGAGTGACCCGTCCTTTTTGCGGACAAATAGGACCGGAGCTCCATCAGGAGATAGGGATGGGCGGATGAAGCCCGTGGCCAAGTTCTCATCTATGAATGTTTGGAGAGCCAGTAGCTCTTTTTGTGATAGCGAGTAGATAGGGCTGAGCGGAGGGGTGGAGTTGTCATCCAGTTCGATCTTGAGATCGTATGGTTGGTGTTCTGCTAGAGAGTCGGCTTTAGACTTGCTGAACATATCGGTGAACCCATAGAGAGGTCCGGTGGAGTTGATCGGGCGGAACAAGCGGTGAGGAATATCAGATCGGAGAGGTGGACCTGGAATGTGTGAGAACCATCCAGCTTGCTTAGTCTGGTGAAGACCATAGCGTCCACCATCGATATAAACAGAGGGGTAGACGGAGTATCTATCAGAGCAGAGTCAGCAGAGGCGGAAGATAATTTCACACCTAAAGTTGCTGGTGACGTCGGGGATGACACAGCCTGTACTGGAGAACAGAATGTGATATGGCCCAATGCCCAGCCAATCAACGGATTGTAGCAGGTGAGCCAGTTATGTCTGAGGACCACAGAACAGCTGGAGTCAAGCGGAGTAACATAGAATGTAAGGGTCTGGATTTCTCCAACAGAAAAATGGATAGACAAATCTATAGCTCGTGAAATAACAGCATTAGTAGTGCTGTCAAATAATTGGAGTGGTATTGGAGTTATGGTGTATGTATGGAGTTTATGTAAATCGGAAAAAGAGGAATCGAGGAAACAGTGAATAGACCCGGAGTCAATTAATGTTTGAATAGCGGTATCGGGAATGGAGTCGGAGTGGACGAGGAGTGTTTTGGAACCCGCAAAATTATGGTGTTAGGGCAAACTCTAAATAACCACAATTCCGTGGATGAACAGCTGAGAAGAATATCAAACCCTGCTGCAGCACAACTCCAGAAACAATTTAACGTTTGTACTTTGGTTACAATCCTTTGTATTGGTCAATGCAGACTATACACAGAAAGGTAATACATTTCTTAGCAGCAAGAAATGAATAAGACTTCCAGAGTCTAGAGTTCACAGACACTTAGGGGTCCAGATATTCCAAAAAGATGGGAATGCACTTAGAGGCTAAAGGAAGTAGGTGGATGAATCCAACCGTCCAACCAGTGGCACTCAGAAGCGGGTAACAGCAATGTGTGAAGTAGTCTAGCAACTGCTTCACACGAGTTCAAGCTTCTAATGCTCTGCAAAGGCAGTACACACTAGTAACTTAAACAAAGAGCACTAATGGCAGGACTATTGACAGACAATCTCACCCTGTAGATTTGTAGTCACATGAGGCAGATACTACACTCACACCCAAAGCAGGAATATCACTACTTCGAGTGCAATCAAGTACAGTTACACAACTGTAAAAGATCCTTGAACTGGTAATCAACAGTTACTGAGATAGAGGATGACACTGTATGTCACTCTAGTCACACTGGTGTGCAGAAGATGGGTAGAATATGATGGATATGTTCCTATTTCAGAGGCAGAATGGCCTCCTTATATATTGTATTTACAGGGGCTGACTAATGCTTCTGGAATATTCTACCTATTAATAGATGGAAGCTACTGGAAGGTTGTGGAAGGTGGAAGAAAGGGGTAGAATATTCCAAGCCAATCACAGGTTCTGATCACTGGACTAACACTGATCAGGAGCTGAATAATGGTTCTGGAAAGTTCTATCTAATAATAGAAGGAAACAGCTAGAATGTTATGGAAAGGGGTAGAATATTCCAAGGCAATCACCTGATTTGATCACCCATCAGCTGGTTTGATCCCTGAACTAGGCACTGATCAGGCAAAAAGAAGGGTGTCCACCCTGTTTTCTGCACTGGTTTGGACAGCCATGGATAGCCACATCTCATGTGATGATCTGCATGGAAAATAGTGCCCTGAGAGGCTATGGTTGTCAAGTTAGAGAATATTTATTGATCAGAGACATCTGAGCTTGAATTCAGGCTGAATGCCTGGTCCAAAGGTGGATAGCCGGCTGTGTGAAGGTTTGTGGGCGCCTATGGGTCCACAACTGTAGCACAGCAGAAATAAATGATTCTGGGCCAAGTTCTGCATGGAATATTCCTGAAAAAATATGGAAAAATAGAGAATATTTGAATAAGTCCATTCCAGGTACAAGCACCAAATATATGCTGATATTTAGGAATGGAAAAGCAAAGAATAGCACATTGGTGCTGCATAAATGGAATTTGATAGGGAAAAGGTGGTTCCCATACAGCCGGGGAGAGGATATAGCCTAGGTATTCAACCGAGTCGGAGTGGAATTCGCATTTGTCAGCACAGGCGAAGAGGCCATGTTTTCGGAGACGTCAGAGTACCTCTCGGACATGTGTCCGATGTTCTTCTTTGTTGTCCGAATATACCAGAATGTCATCTAAGTAAACGAGGACAGTCACATCGAGAAGGTCGGCGAAGGTATCATTCATGAACCTTTGGAAGGCAGCCGGTGCATTGGTTAGACCGAAGGGCATGACACACCACTCAAAAGATCCATATCATGTGCGGAAGGTTGTTTTCCATTTGTCGCTGACGAGCCAGGACGCATCGAGGACGCATATCGAACCACTCTGACAGTCCAACTCCGCCAGCGTCTTTTCGTATCAACTTTTAAATAGCGCCGCAACTCCCTATCCACCTCAGTCTCTAATTCGAGCCATCGATCGTCACTCGTGTTTCATCGCCATCGATCATTATCAGCCTTCTATTCACACCGATCCTTTCATCATCATTCACATGGCTTCCCATTCTATTCCCCTCTCCAACATCACTTCTAATAATACGTCACACTGGTCTCTGGACACAGAGGACTATCAAAAATACGCCGAGCTCCATGGGCATGTTAAGCCACCTCCACGTGTCAAAATACTTCCAAAACTCTTTCAACGTCCAAGATCCCCACCATGTCTCTCTTATGCCATTGGCGATCCCATATTCTTTCACAATTCCATTGAACCATATACATTCCTCGACATTTCACCTCTATATCATAACACGGATAGAAGAGTCGAACGTGAGGTAGAATTTCAGTCGCCATCGCTGACCTATCCTCCCACTTCAATCCGACTCAGGTTACATCGTGTCAGGCAAAGGGACCGAATACTCTTGGAACGGGATACCATATGGAGACGGATCACTAAGACAATAAGGAGTATTTGTTGTGGATGCTGACGGAAGTCCTCATGTGACTCAGGGTCAATTAACCTTCGGAGCCGTAGGGAAGATGGTATTGGTGGATGTTTCTATTGTTCTTTTATATGACTCACCCCTGTTTCATCTTTTAATTCATTCATACACGACTTACTCATCCTTGTTCTATTTTTGGTTCTTTTATTACTCATCACCCCCTATTCTTACAAAGATTACCCCTATCTGTCGTTTCATTTCTCCATGATTACCCCCTTTAGTAGTTCAACTTCACACGCTTTGTCAGCTGGCTTGATCAGCATTTCTTGCATCATATCGCATCATTTGCTCCTCATATTGTGTTGTTGTGCCCTGGGGATTTGTATATAAAAGGGCGCTAGTTTTCGCCTTTGGAATCAATCAACAAGTTTTCAGCCAATGCTCTAAAGTCAAAGTCCACGCTCTAAGTCTACGCTCTACGCTCTACATCACAATCCATCATCTCTACACTGAGGTAAAACACCTTGGTTCAACGATCAGATTTCCCTCCGCCACCGAGAGGTTGATTCTCCTGAAACCAGCTTTCGCGTACCTCCCAACCGGGCTCTGCATTGTCATCCAGTCACAGAGCATGATCAGCCATCAGGACCGACCTTTTGCTCCCATCCTCATCCAACCACAGAGCACTATCCCACTTCCCTGTTACGTACCCCTCGCCCTGATTGATCTTTGGAGTGCTGAACAACTGCGTTACACACCGTCTGCTTGCTAGGACCGTTGCGCGCAGGCTTATAGGATCTATTCCTTAAGCGAACCGACATCGCCTTCTCGGATACGGACTAGATGGTAGGCATGTCGGAGATCTATTTTGGAGTAGATCTTAGCCTTTCGAGGATTCTCGAGTAGGTCCGTGGTGCGGGGTATTGGGTATCGGTCTTTCTTGGTGATTTTGTTGAGTCCACAGAAGTCGACGCATAGACGGAGTGATCTGTCCTTTTTGCGGACAAATAGGACCGGAGCTCCATCAGGAGATAGGGATGGGCGGATGAAGCCCATGGCCAAGTTCTCGTCTATGAATGTTCGGAGGGCCAATAGCTCTTTTTGTGATAGTGAGTAGATAGGGCCAAGTGGAGGGGTGGAGTTGTCATCCAGTTTGATCTTGAGATCGTATGGTCAGTGTTCCGCTAGGGAGTCGGCTTTAGACTTGCTGAACACGTCGGCAAACTCATGATACTCCTTGGGAACCATAGAGAGGTCCGGTGGAGTGGATCGGGCAGAACAAGCAGCAAGGAATATCGGATCAGAGAGGTGAACCTGGAATGTGTGAGAACCGTCCAGCTTGCTTAGTCTGGCGAAGACCATAGCATCCACCATCAATATGAATGGAGGGGTAGACAGAGTATCTATCGGAGCGGAGTCAGCAGAGGTGGAAGATAATTTCGCACCTAAAGTTGCTGGTGACGTCGGGGATGACACAGCCTGTACTGGAGAACAGAATGTGATATGGCCCAATGCCCAGCCAATCAACGGATTGTAGCAGGTGAGCCAGTTATGTCTGAGAACCACAGAACAGCTGGAGTCAGTGGAGTAACATAGAATGTAAGGGTCTGGATTTCTCCAACAGAAAAATGGATAGACAAATCTATAGCTCGTGAAATAACAGCATTAGTAGTGCTGTCAAATAATTGGAGTGGTATTGGAGTTATGGTGTATGTATGGAGTTTATGTAAATCAGAAAAAGAGGAATCGAGGAAACAGTGAGTAGACCTGGAGTCAATTAATGTTTGAATAGCGGTATCAGGAATGGAGTCAGAGTGGATGAGGAGAGTAAGGGAGTCGGAGTGGGAAAGAGCAGATGCGTTCAGGCAGACCTCATTTGTCGTACAGGGAGTACCAACGCAGCCCTCAGCCTGTACAGAGGCTATAGGACTGCTTACTATTTTTTTTGGTCTGTCGCTTTAGTGTCAGACTTGTCCATCGTGGCGTTGGCGGCACGGCCCTTCGCCTTTGCTGCGGACAAGGTTGCCTTGTTGCAATCCTTGGCTTGGTGACCAGGCTTTCCGCAGAACAGACAGAGGTTGTTGTCCATGCGGCACTGGCGTTCCTGCTGGGTAAGTTTTCTGTCCTTTCCCAGCTTGGTGGAGAGGTCCGGAGTACTCTTGCGAGCTCCGGAGTTATTGCTGGTGCTGGAGTTGTTCTGACCGGAACCGGAAGCGGCAGCGTTACCAGTGTTTGATTTCTGGCCTGAATTGGCGGTGGCCCGCTTATCGGACCCCTTGTTGGACTTTGGAGTTTTGTCTGATGATTTGTCCGATTTGTTGTTAGCTGAATTTTCGCAGGAGACCTTGGATTGACATTCCCAATAACGGGCGTCGATGGATTGGGCGAGCTTGCAAAGGGTAGCCAAAGTATCCGGCTTACCGACGCGTGATATCTCGTCCTTGATGCGGGATGGGAGTCCAACGTAAAATTGGCATCAGAGTGCAGCGTTGCCCCATTGGACTTTCGGAGCTAGTGTCAGGGTTCAAATAAGTCATATTCTATTTTTAGTATTTTCTCTTGACACCCCTATCAGCGCAGCCTGTCAGGGTGCGTCTCCCCTATTTCATTGCCCCTATCACTTCCCCTATCTTTCCTCCCCTATCTTGGTTCTCCTATCCGTCTCCATCATTTAGTATAAAGACTCGCCTTGGTGCAGTGTGATCCCCTCAGCTTGATCTCTGAGGATATCCGCTGTACCAGCTGGCATTATTTCTTATTGGCTCTCACTTATTGAGTATCTTGTTGTTGTGGCCTCGTCATCAGCGTCGCCCTCACAGAAGATCAAGCTCATAAGACGACCCCACACCTCATAACACTTTCCCTATTAACTACTTCACCGATACCATGACCGATCAGCTCCCTGAAGCCTATTGGGACACTCTAGGTGAAAGTGGTGGCTTTCTGCGAGCGTTGTTCAACACCCAGGCGCAGCAGCTCCAGCAGCTGCAACTCCAGAACCAGCACCTCCAAAGCCAGTTTGCCAATGTCCAGAACAACCTAGCAGATGCTGCCACTGCTGCCGCCATCGCTGCAGCACAGACCATCTCTCAGACCACCTCATTTCCCACACCTTCTCCTACATCGTCATCCGTTTGCCCAATAAGGGCAGCTGAACCAGCCAAATTCAATGGAGATCGTGCAGAGACGGAAGGTTTCATTCACTCTATCAGGCTTGCCATTGCAGTCCAGCCTACATCTTTCCCAGATGAGCGGACCAAGATCCTCTATGCCCTCTCTTTTATGACAGGAGGTTCTGCTGAAGTATGGGCGCACAATGAGACACAGGCAGTCATTGACAGGACCTCACCGCTCTCCACCTTGGAGGAATTCATTAAGCAAGTGGAGAACGCTTTTGGGGACCCTGACCGCTCTCGAACAGCACGAACAAAGCTACATGATCTTAGGATGACACCTGGCATGTCAGCGGATGAATACACGGCACAGTTTGAGATACTAGCAGGAAGGACTGGGTTTAATGATGCAGCACTGGAAGATGCCTATGCCCGAGGGCTCCCTGCAATGATTCTTGACAAGATCCATGCACAGCCATCCCTCCCATCCGATCTCAAGGCATGGAAGGAAGCGGCCTGTCAAATTGACCGCAACCACCGTCGTCTTCTAGAAGTGAGACGTGCTCAGACTTCCCTCACTCCTGCCCGCTCTACCCCATCCCGCCCTCACAGCACTCCGGTCATCTCTGTACCAACTACCTTGGCAACCTCTAATGGTGCTGCACCTATGGATATTGACTCCAACCGCCATCGCATTGAGACTCGGACGTGCTATAACTGTGGAAAGCGTGGCCATATATCCCCAGCATGCCCTGAACCACGCAAGGAACGTATCCGAGCTGATCTCACACAAACAGCAATTGCAGGCATGATATCAGAGTCAGTAGCAGCTGCACTGAAGGCCAAGGAAGAAGCGCAGAAGGCAGTAATTCCAAAGCAAGAGGAGAAGCAGGATTTTCAGGCCAGTCAGCAGTGAAGAGCATGCACCTGTACCTCAAACCAGAGAAATGCCTTTTCTCGCAACAGAAGGTAGATTATCTTGGATTGATTCTCTCACAGGGACAGGTAGCTATGGACCCAGTTAAGGTGGCTGGAGTCAGGGACTGGCCCACACCGCGCAATGTGACAGAAGTCAAATCCTTCCTGGGTTTCATCAATTTCTATCATCGCTTCATTGAGGACTTCTCACATATCGCAAAGCCTCTGAATCGGTTAACAAAGGCAGATACACAGTGGTCTTGGATACCTGATGGCCCAGAACAAGAAGCCTTTGATAAACTCAAGCAGCTTGTCACGTCAACTCCAATCCTTGTCCTCCCAGATCAAACCAAGCATTTTCGACTAGAGACAGATGCTTCAGCATATGCAACAGGTGCTGTTCTATCTCAACTCTGTGACGATGAGAAATGGAGGCCGGTAGGTTTTGTATCCAAGAGCCTTTCAGATGCAGAGCGCAACTATGCCATCCATGATAAGGAATTGCTCTCAGTCATCCGTGGACTAGAAGAATGGCGCCACATCTTGGAAGGGACCAAATACAAGATTGAAATCCTTAACGACCATCAAAACCTCACATATTTCCGTACAGCTCAAAATCTCAATCGTCGACAAGCTCGCTGGTCACTATACCTTTCTCGTTTTGACTTTGAACTGATCCACCGTCCTGGATGACATTCAGCCAAACCTGATGCCCTCTCACGACGTGTAGATCATAAGCAGGGGGAGGAAGATAACCAGAACCAGATTCTTCTTGGCCCTGAGCTGTTCCACATCGATGCGACATCCACCTATCCAGGGCCAGAAGCTCAGATGATCACAGGAGAAGGAGACATATTCCTGGAACGTGTGCGGAATTGCACCAACAGAGATGAAAAGGTTGTAAAGGCTCTTAAGGAACTTGGCCCCTCTTGGAATTTACGAGGACAGGAATGGACCGAGGAGAATGGACTCGTCCTCTATCGTGGCAAGGTATATGTCCCTCTTGACCCAAAATTGCGCCATGACATTGTAAGGGCACACCACGATACTCACATTACAGGTCACCCTGGTCGCTGGAGAACAACAGAACTTGTATCCCGCAGCTACTGGTGGCCTGGATTTGGACGATACATTGCCAAATATGTCAAGGGATGTGACCTCTGCAATCGGACAAAAACTTTCCCTGCTCCTCCTATGGGTAAACTCCTGCCTAATCGTGTCCCAGATCGGAGGTGGCAAGTGATATCTGTTGACCTTATTGTAGAACTACCCATCAGCCATGGCTATGATGCACTCCTTGTCGTTGTGGACCGTCTTTCCAAACGAGCACATGTTATCCCTACCACCTCTGACATCAACTCCATAGGAGTTGCACGACTTTTCCGAGACCATGTGTGGAAACACCACGGCCTTCCTGAGGAGATCATCAGTGACCGTGGCACCCAGTTTGTCTCTCAATTTATGCGCGAGCTCAATAAGCTTTTGGGGATCAAGGTTGCAGCATCCACAGCATATCATCCACAAACCGATGGTCAGACGGAAAGGGTCAATCAAGAAATTGAACAATACTTGAGGCTTTTCGTCAATCAGCGCCAGGATGACTGGATTGAGTGGGTTCCTCTTGCCGAATTCACATACAACAACCGCATCCACTCCTCCACGCAATCAACCCCCTTCATGCTTGATACAGGCCAACACCCAAGGCTTGGGTTAGAGCCAATCCGAGAGACACAACTTGAAGCACTGGAAGAATTCACTGAGCGTATGGAGACAGCCACCACTGAGGCTCGCTCCGCCCTGGAAAAGGCAGCAGATGATATGGCACGATTCTATGATGCCCATCGGCAAGCAGCCCCAGTATACAAACTTGGTGACAAGGTCTGGCTCAATGCACAAAATATCACCACCACCCGTCCAACCAAGAAACTTGATCACAAATGGTTAGGACCGTATGTGATTAATAAAGTGGTCTCACGAAATGCCTATGGCCTACGACTTCCCCCAATCTTTGGTCGCACTCATCCAGTGTTCTCTGTTGTCTTACTCCGTCCTTATGAAAAGGATCCCATCCCTGAACGCCAGTCATCTCCTCCACCACCTCCAGTCATTCGAGATGGAGTACAGGAATACGAAGTTGAGAAGATCCTTGACAGCAGAGTTTTCCGAGGAAGACTGGAATACCTGGTGCGTTGGAAGGGCTATGGAGCTGCTGTCGACCTCTGGATCCCAGCTAAGGATGCCAGTGGGGCTAGAAGGCGCATTGCAGACTTCCATCAGGAAAATCCTGAAGCCCCAAGGCGTATTTCGGCAGCCACCTATGCGGCTCTTCCCTTCAGACGCTTTGAGAACTTCACAGAACCTCCCAAACAGGTCCTCTTTGATTGGACAGCTGGCAGGAACCCAACACGTGGTATTGGACACATTTCAGAGCCGCAGAATAGGCACAGTGAAGCTTAGCGCTCACCAAATTCATCCATGCCGAAATTCCACTAACTGTATATAAGCCAGTGAATCCACTTCCCCTTCCTCAGTAAAACCATCATCGTTCACTACCCAACCCACCATGCCTTACCAGTCTGAATCCACCACTCTACGCTCACTCCGTTCCTACCCCTCAATCACTTGGTCAGTTGACTCAAGGGATACTGCACGTGCTGTAGAGGATTATAACCTCCCATCTCCACCTCCACAAGTTCATTTCCCCTTCTGGCATCGTAATCCATCCAGACGCCAGACATACTACATCGGGGACCCTCTATTCATCGGCAACTATGACATACCATATGCCTTCCAAGGGCTCGCCGGTAAAGTCACCTATGAGGGAGGGGAGATGATACTTGGGGCAGTTTTCAGCACGAACAATCCCATATCCCCTGGAGAGTTCACCATCCCACTTTACCCCAAGGCAGAGAAGAGTCACCATCAACACTCGTCATGGGCTCTACTTTGGCAGAGAGTGAGAAGGGACCTTGCAGAGTGCTTCAGGGTGTGTCTCTCTTGAGATGGATGGGACGATAGTGCATATCGAGACGACATGCATTAAGAGGGAGGTGATGTCAGGGTTCAAATAAGTCATATTCTATTTTTAGTATTTTCTCTTGACACCCCTATCAGCGCAGCCTGTCAGGGTGCGTCTCCCCTATTTCATTGCCCCTATCACTTCCCCTATCTTTCCTCCCCTATCTTGGTTCTCCTATCCATCTCCATCATTTAGTATAAAGACTCGCCTTGGTGCAGTGTGATCCCCTCAGCTTGATCTCTGAGGATATCCGCTGTACCAGGTAAGTCCCATGTATTTATCAGAAACAGCTGTATAGACTGAGGATATCCGCTGTACCAGCTGGCATTATTTCTTATCGGCTCTCACTTATTGAGTATCTTGTTGTTGTGGCCTCGTCATCAGCGTCGCCCTCACAGCTAGCTGCTGGAAACTCACAATGTATTTTGCGATTTTGTGATTTTCCTTCACCCGAAGTCAATCGAGTTCATTCTCGGCATTGGCCTCAGGGTTGTACGGACCGAAATTGGTCCGAAGTTCGGAGATGAAGTCGGAGTTGTCCATGAGCACTGGCTCGAAGTAGGCCCTTGAGATAGGACATGGCGAAGGTAACCTTCACCCGATCGGATGTGAATGCATTGGGGCGATCACGGAAATTCAACCAGCATTGCACCAAGAATGGCTGGAGCTTGCGCAGATTGGAGCCATCGAATGGGTTGGGTTCTTGGACCTTGGTCCGGGACTTAGGGGCTTGTGGGTTACGGATGCTGCTAGCGAGCAGGGAGATGGCCTGCGCCAGATTTGGAGAGGGCAGGGTGTCGTCTTCTTCATTGACGGCCTCTATGTGGTCCGTCGGTTCTTTGACGACCTCAGGGATGGTGTTGATGCTGGGGGTGGGTACCTCGACAATTCGTGCGCGTTCGGAATTGGCGGTGGATCGTGGCATTGGTAGGAGTGAGTATGGCAGTTTGAATATACTGTTACGCACTAGGTCCGATTGGGGGTCGGAGTTTGGATCGGAGGTTGGGTCGGAGTCGGAGTACGTCATGGGGGTCAGAACAGACTTGGCTTCAGCTTATGTGCTGCGCCCTCACTAATACCGGTGTCCGAGATTTTGGAGATGGAGTACGACTTAGAGAGTTAGGATCGGACATAGGAGCTAGGCGTGATTCAATATTTGAACTGGGGAATGAAGTCCCCAGTCAGGCAACTTAAATACATATTTGAAATCTAATAATAATTACTCCAGTGATGGGTCTCCGAGGCCGATGGCCTTACGTGAGTATGTCCGAGTCCGACGGGGACGGATGTCCGGGTTCCTATGGTGATGCTGATGCATCAATTGGAACCAGAGGCGGATGGGCGGAATCGGTGGTGACAATCGGACAGGTAAATGGAGACGTAGTGGTTTCCAAATGGAGTATAGATTTCATATGCGTGGGGATCTGAGTGGATCGGATGGGGATCTGGGCATTAATGAATATAGTCATAACAGCCTCTTCATGTACCTTTTTAAGACTGTCCCAAATGTCTTTAGCACATTTATAATTTTCAATGTGACGTTCTTGATCTCTATGAGAATCCCAGCTGCCTTTTCATCTCGCAATCACCATTCTCTGATCTCCTTCTCCATTCTGCTGTGCCAGATTTTATCTTCGGTAGTGTTTTGAGTGGATGATAATGTAGGTCGGATGTCATAACCTTCAACAACGCCCCAAACACCGTTCTTCATCAGTCTCCCACTCGCCTTGAGTTTCCAGGAATGGTAATTCCCATGGGTGAGCTTTTTGAAGGATGCAGTGTTGGTGTCGTCGGACATGATGGTATGTGAGTTGAGTAATTAGCGGTCCCCGGGGCCCATAACCTATTGAAATCAGAAATCTAGTCTGGGGCGCAGGCGACGACGTTGAGAACAGAACAAACTATGTTAATTTCTTTTAGGTGGAGCTTAGAATTTACAGTGAACTCGTACTATGTCAGAATATACTCTACTTTTTAACAAAAGTCTACCGAACAGGTATACTATTTAGTTTTCAGTAACCCCATGGAATATTCCATCTGTTTGTAAAGAACCTGCGAGTAGATTTTCAACGTCCGTCCGGGGTCAGTGTGAAGCATCTAAAAGAAATGATCTAGACCATACATAGTGAATAGTGAGCGACGTCGTAGCGGTGTCATGACAGGCGTGAAGGTCGGCTGAACACACCCAACAGCACAACGACGACATGCTCGCTTAAGCAAATCGTTCAAGCTCTTTGACAGCATCCGTAAGGCTGCAACAGTGAGTTTCTCCTCAAGGTCGTCCCAAAAACACTAAGGCAGTCCTCGGTGCCAGGTGGTATTTTGCCACGTTTTCAGTGTTGCCATGTCAGCACACCGGTTTGTGCCATACACTGGAGGGATCCGGGTGTCATCCCAGATCGATGTGAAGGTATGTTCGCTTTGGTACTCTCCTGACGCCCATTGATGTACCTCATACCTTCGGCCTATATTTAAGACCTTAAATCACGCCATCCGTGAATGCTCACCACCACGCTGGCCGAGTCATCGAGAGGTAGATAAGGTCTTTCAACTTTTCACGTCCAACTTGCCATGCAATGCAAGCGAGACGTGCGACACCTGCTGTCAACACCTTGCATTCATTCTATCGAACATCGTTTCGCTCCACCTCACTGCTGTCTCGACCCTGCGTAAAACCATACTCAGTTCAGTATAAGTCTACTCAGAGTCATGCCCGACAGTGAGGTCACACGAAATATTGATGTCAAGCCCTTGAGTTTTGAAGTGGATCATTGGGAGCCACTGTATCACGGAGCACCCTCTTGAAATGATCCACGAACAGGTGCAATGGACTTGAGGTGAGGTTCCGGTAAAGCAATAAATTCTTTCAACGAACTACCTCACTGCTTCGCCCGACCGCCTCCAGACCACTAACTCCCTCGTCGGGGTCTCAGCAGCCCGTCTCGTCATGTCACTATCGCTATACTCGACAGTGACTGTCTGAGAGACTCTTATGTGTAGTGATTCTCGTTGAGGGAACTCAGTCATTACTATCGTCGATGGGGGATTGAAATCACGATCCCCCGATGTGCTCGTCGATAGCCCGAGTCCAGCCTGTTCACATTTAGCATCCCTTATACAATTTATACAGACCCATACGTACCCTAACGATAATCATTGAGAACGTGATCCCCTAAACACGTCAACAACCCAGAGTCAGCAAGCACCTTGTTGACTAACAAACACATACAATAATTGGGACCAATATATCAAACCCTAGTGGACGGTTGCTCATCATCAGACAATGCGTCAGGAAAGCTGAAAGCCATTTCATACCGATATATTGCACGTCACTGTATGCCAGGTACGTTGCAAGCGATACCACAAGCGCCGTCGAATAAATCGCGCCACTCTCCAGCAGAATCGCAATCACAGGCCGCAGCGAGTGGCCCCTGTTCTCGGGCGCAATCCGGACATGTACCCGCCAGATCCTGTACCTATAGCCCGTGTCCTGTTAGCATATGTCGACAGAGGTGGGAGTAATGTTACATACACGATCATGAAGGTGTCATAAATGTTCTGTATCAACGATGACATGAAGAATGCGGCTGCGCAGCCGGCCAGACTGGGCGCAGAGACCTGCCAGATCGTTCATGTTGATTCAGATATGCCCAGCGGTCAGACTCACCCCTAAAGTTGTTCTGCTATTCATCACCTCAATCGCGATGCCCGACGCTAGAGCGGTCACAAAGGATGAAAGGTTGAAAATTTAATACCAATACAGGCCGTACGTACCGATACTGCCACACAGCAGGACCATGGGTGGGACAATTGTCCTTCTATCGTGACCTGAAGCGACATTAGCACGCGACAGAGTGGATGTCATCAAGGAGGCACACCCCAGACTATGTACACTCTGTATATCTATACATCGCAAGTAAGTCCTTCGAATTTTGAACATGACTTATTAAACAACGCACAGACAATGAATCTGCGACAGCTGTCAGAGTGATATACACTCCAGTGCGTGTCACCTGCAGCTCGTGTCGCACAGCATCCCTAAAGCAGCCGGCAGGACACATACCTGTTTCCTATGAGAGGGCTGCGTGTGAGTTGCGATTGAGGGTCGGATAAATGCAACATACCAGTTACCCACCGACGACAAGGAGGCGAAGAAGGCGTTAGGGTCCTGTGAATACTCTGGCAGCGAACCAATGAGTCCCCCTGAGATAAATGTGAGTCAAGTGAGTGAAGGGCCAATAGATGGCGTACCCATGGCCATACTGACGCTTAAAGAGTAGTGGATAACAACGAATATCCACTGAAAGCAAAGACTGAACAACTGGATAACAGTTTAACAACACCTTGGAACTTACCATCAGGAGTGCCGTTATAAGAAAAGGGCGGTTGACACCCTCTGAACGTCGTCTTAAGACATGTAAGCTATAAATGTCTATAGCCGTGAAGATGGAGTGGCTCACCTGTAGAGTATAAAGTAAGAGCAAATCAGGAACATCGCCTGCATGTGCACAAGATGTCAGTGGCACATAGGACATGGGTGGCACAGATGCCATAATCCGTGCTTGCCTGATATGCTCCAAAGAGAACCGACTGGGATATGAAACCGATTATAACGGCGACGAGAACGCTCAACATTTTGAGTTAGGAGAGACAGCGGGAAGGGAGCGTGTTCGATGGACTCGGACCCTCATTTTCTCCCTAGCCCAGCACTTATATAGCCTTTCAGAGACGGATTCCTGGGCTATTTCCCATGTACTAAGGGTGTCCCCAGATCTCCACAGCGTGCTAGAAGCTAAATCAATGTACGAAGCACGAAGCATGCGCGATTTCTGATTACCCTCACCTCAGCTCGGTTGAGTGTTTGCATTACCAACTAATTGGGATTTGCGTGTACGAGTAAGCAAATACAAACCTGCAGCCAAGTAAATACAAGATACACACCTGACAAAAATCCGATAACGTGCTCTAGAGACCTGCTGCAGTTTATGCCTCGGCACAAAGGGAACTCGAGCTTCAACTCTGTGCTTCTCCCACTTTCTGAAGACTATGCAGCGCAACCCTAACTCTGTATTGCGCCTCCCATGCCTAGTTCCCTCTTTCCAGATAAATGCCAGGCCACCCCACCTGGCTCGGAGCAGGTCCATAAGATTGTCGCAATGCCATAGGTAATATATCGAGGAAGCTATATTCACCCGGCAGGACAGGGGAGACGACGGGCTTCGGTAGTTCGCATCAGACCATGTCAAAGGGACTTATTACTGACTGAATCCGGGAGAGCCCAAATTACATTAAGGCGTTGAACAATATAAAATGCCTTTTCGAATACCGCATTAGAAGTCTCGTATCGTGTTCGCTTCGTGGCCCTTGATAATGGTCACAAATTCTAATGCGATCTGGGAATGAATCTTTTGATAGTAGGAACAGTGTGCCACCTTATCTGCTGTACAGAGAACCACAGAACGGAAAGTCACCAACCTGGCTGACAGGGTGTGATTACGAGGACAACGGATGATTCACGAAGATATCTCGTAAGCATCACCTAGCTGTTTAAAGCGTCGACTGTGGTGGGTTAATTGTGGTGGAATCTTTGATGACCAGCAGTGGAGCATTGGTAGGTCCACATGCACTGGTGACGATTATATCGTGCCGTGTCGTCAATTCATCCATGGTGGGACAGCGATATATCAGTGAGCGAGCACATTCTTGAAGCTTGCCGACACCATGTCGAGTTTCGCCCGGTTCCCCTTCGTATACTAAAGTAAAGTCTTACGGCCCATTGTAGTGAAAGCCTCATATATCGCCTCTGCAATTGCTTGATTTGCCTTGGGAATATCGCCACCAGCTTCTGAGAATCTACAGTAGTGGTGATACGTATCCTAAGGAGAAGCATCCGAGGCACACGCAATATCATGAAGATGCATATGCCCGCTGCATTAGGTGTTTGAGAGAAGCTTCCCTATGCAAAGCAATGTGTGCGCTGTAGCGTGAGGAGCACTGGTTGTACTAGAATAGCAGCTGCAAGTAAACACATCCTTGTCTCTTGGAAGGAATATGGGATGGTGCAGAAAGAGTGGAACCAATTTTGAGACCACCAACATTCATATTAGTCGCTATAGGTTATGCATGGTGCCTGCACTTTGTTTGCACTGCGAGAGCAGTAGCAGCGTGGGTGGGTCTTTGAATCGGCAAAGAGGTATTGGATCACGGAGTGCATGCATATTGAACGTAAATCAAGTTGGCACTAGGTAGCTCGTCACTTACTCTTCGACGGATGGGTGGTCGAATACAAAGTTGTTGGACAACTTCTGAGGACCCAAGTCTGTATTCTAAACCGCATATATTGAGCTGTTAGATCGTCTGGATGTCTAGAATCTCACGCGTTGAATGACACTCCTAATCCTGTTTGCCTGAAGAGAATCCAGACCGAATGCAAACAAGTCAGTGCAGTCTTTCAAACCCTCTACTCTTTCCCCAATGATCTCCTTGATGATTTCATAGACTAAAGCCTTGCCTTGCCCTGGTGCTGTGATGCGCTTCTTCAAAGTAGCAACATCTGACTCTCCTTCCAGACATCGATACATATCCTCGATTACCCTCTCGAACGTTGTATACGTGCGTGCCCGGATTGGTGTACCGTACGGAAGAAACACGATAGCTTCGCAGCTGCAAGCGCAGGGGCGATGAGGGTGAGGAGTTCCTCGGAAGTCTTGTCCTTTCTCCGAATAAGTGCACCGACTTGAGCTCTTCCAGAACCAAATATTATAACATCAGAGATGTATGGCGACTGGCCTCTTAGACAAAGCTCCATTGGGACTGGATTCGTTTTCTCCCCATTGATCTACATCAATGTTGCTCTGATGAGAAACTGGAAGGGAGCTGGTATACGCTACATACCATGACGAGAGTGTCGTCCAAACGTCCTAATTGCATTCCTTCTTCACTCTCAGAAAGGAAGGTGAGGATAAGAGGAACGGCATAGACAGCTTCAGCATCACAGTCTGGGTTTCTGAGAAGCGACAGAATGTTGGTCAACGTCATGGGAATAAGCTGAAACTTGAATCTTACAGCTGCTGGGTAGAGATAAATGGTATGTCCAGAATGGAACGCACGATATTGGAATGTCCGTGGTTCTGTTTCCAACAAGGCGATGCGGTGCGCCCACCACGTTGTCCTAACGGGTCTCGACCCTTGTTGGGGCTAGCCGCTTCATTTGGCTATGGACGCCACCGCGCCTTACTCCGTGATTCGAGGATATCCAGTATCGGGATCCGTTACATACGGCCAAGGGGTGGGTACTACGGCACGTTGGCACGGCATTAATGGTCCTCGCTCGCTGACTAAGACACCACAGGCAGGTTTCCCAACTTACGTGAAGGGTACGCAACTGTTCCATGCCCACTGGGGCCCGGTATGGGAGTGGACGCGGAGCCCGCCAGGAAAGCAACACTCGATGCGGCGGCTCTTTATACCTAATGGCGATGAGCGGTTCGGTCTACATGTGCTTCTGGACTGGCTGTGATCAGTGGCAATTCTATGGCTGACAGGACTCTTTCTCCCTTAGTCGGTGCATGAATGTACTATTCACCCACACCACTTTGTATGTCACCAGGGACACAGCTCCTCATCCCTCGGCAGCACAGACAGACACACGTTCGAGCACACGACATTGCATTATCTGCGGGTATAGACATATGCCCCGGGTTAGGCATATCATCCTGTGCGTCCGTTCCCTCCCTGTTCTGCCGCCACCCGCCCCTTCCTACCACTGTTGTGGTCATGGTCTCGTCCATTGTCGCGCCGCTCCTTGGTTTTCCAGCTCGCATCCGGCTAGCTAGAGCATAGCAGCCAGCGCACGTGAACGAAAACATACACACACAAGAGGTTCCCGCAGAGGTCAGAGTTCAGAGTCACCCGTAATGAACGAATGTGTGTGGCGGCAGCCGCAAAAGACATGCAGCCACGTCCCAGGTCCAGCCGCAAGTCCCCTTCCGAGTCGTCCGGCTTGCTTCGAAAATGGAAGATAAAGGGATCATCGGGTTGGATCTGTGCCTGCGGTGTCCGGGAAGAAGGATGCGTCTCGTATTTAGATCTGGCGATGGGCTGGCGGTGCTTCCATGTATACATACCACCCCCGTTATTAGATGTGCATGTGCCTGGATTCTCGTCCGCAGGCGGCGTGGATCGATCGAGTGTCGAGTGGACTCCTGCGAGGCACGCCAAGGACAATTAATTGTTCGCGCCGACGAGTAATATGATGGGCTGATGGCGATCATGTTCGGATGCTGGAGGCTGGTTCCCCTTTTAGAGAGATGGGCTCGTGGGCAGGATGAGAGATCGATGTGCGATTTACCGGCGGTCCAACGGATCTCTTTGATGAAAAGCCACGGCCCGGGTGGCGATGGCAGCACTTGACGGGTGGCAGATTTGTTTCGGCACCGACCAGATCAATGTCACTGTGCTCGGCTGGGTCGCTCGTGATCACGTACACGCCGGGTATTATATGCTGACCCTAGATGCATTTGGATTTACGGGGGTGTTGGTCGCTAATGGGGCATTGTGTGTGGGTCGCGTGAGGACTTTTGGGGGGGGGCGCTGGTGGAGATGGTGGTGGTGGCGGGAACGGGCCGGTGTGCCGTGTGAGGGCGGACCGGGAAGAGGGAGGGGTTGTGGCAATAAATGGGAGATGCGTGCATGCATGCACTACATGGCTCTCCCCAACGGCACCCGCTCGCGCCCCCTCCTCCCAGGCGTATATGCGCCCCTCCCCACCTTTTTCCTCCCCGACTCCCAAGACCTCGGTCAGTCCTCCCAGCCTGCTCACCCACTCACCCACCCACTGACCCCCGGCGGACCCCAGACATCCCCACGTTCGAGGCGCACGTCCTGCGCGTGGCAAGCGCGGGCGTCGGGCTCGTCATCAGCGGCTCCATGGGCGAGGGCCACCACCTCTCCCCCGACGAGCGCCAGTCCCTCATCCGCGCCGCGCGCCGCGTCCTCGACACCCCCGCCCTCGCACACGTCCCCATCATCGCCGGCACGGGCGCGGGCAGCACCCGCGCGACCCTCCAGCGCACGCGCGAGGCCGCCGCCGCGGGTGCCGACGTCGCCATCGTCATCGTGAGCGGGTACTATGCCGCCGCGCTGGACAGGCAGGCGCTCGTGGCGTACTGGACCGAGGTGGCGGAGACCAGCCCCATCCCCGTCATGGTCTACAACTGTATGTCGCCGTCATCATCCATCCCCCCCGTCTGACACGTCGCGACCACAGACCCCGGCGCATCCGGCGGCATCGACGTCGACTCGGACACGCTCGAACACCTCGCGAGCACGTGTCCCAACCTCTGCGGCGTCAAACTCACCTGCGGCAACGTCGGCAAGCTCACCCGCATCGCCGCCGCCGTCTCGCCCCCAGCCTCGTCGTCCCTTGCCAAGACGCACACGCGCCCCCGCCGACACCCCGACGCGCCCTTCCTCGTCCTGGGCGGGTACGCCGACTTCCTGGTCCCGTCCTTGTTTGCCAACGCGCACGGCGCGATCACGGGCCTCGCCAACCTCGCCCCCGTGCGTGTGCCGCCTTAGCTTGATACCGCAGACTCACTCCACCGCAGCACACGCTCCGCCGCCTCTTTGACCTCGCGTCCCGAGCTCACGCTCAGGCCCAGGCCCAGGCCCAGGCCGCCCAGGCGCAGCACGCCCCCTCGGCCCCCGCGCTGGCAGAAGCACAAGCCCTCCAAGGCATCGTCGCCCGCGCAGACCGCACCATCGCCCTCACGGGCATCGCCGGCACAAAGTACCTCTTGCAGCGCATGTATGGCTATGGCGGCGTGCCGCGGCGGCCCCTGCGCGGCTTTGCGGAGGGAGCGGCGGAGGGGGAGAGGTTGTGGGCGCATGAGCATGTCGTGGAGCTGGTAAGGGTGGAGAGGGAGATCAGTGCGGCGGTGGCGGGCCAGGTGAGGTGAGCGTAGCAGAAGATACATGTTTGAGGCTGCACGGGCATAGTTTTCTTCCAGTCGAAATACGACGGTGATTGTGACGGGCGTCAAACATGTTATCTTATCTGATATCGCTTGATTCTGCACCGGGCGGTCTTGGCAGGTCCAAGAAGCTCTGCTCCGTCGTGCATAAGCGATTCATACAACCCGCCTACCCCGGCGTCTCCGCGGCCTCCTCCATATCCATGTCCACACCCACATCCGCATCCCCCTCCCCTTCCTCCCCGTCCTCCCCCTCCTGATCCGCGTCGCCCTCCTCCTCCCCCATCCCGGGCTGCGCCGCCACACCCTCCTTGCGCAGCTTCCGCAGCCGCTGCTCCTCCACCACCTGCTCCCTCTGCGCCTGTTTCTGCTCCAAGTCCGCACGCATCTTCTTCAGCTGGTCTTCAAAGCGTTTCTGTGCCGCATGCATCAGCGACCATCCCCGCCGTCATTCGCCACGCGTGAGACGCACCTTGATCAGCGGATTCACAGACGTGCTGATCTCCGACTGCTTCCGCGCCACCGCCGCCTCCAGATCCCGAATCTCCTCCAACAGCAGCTTCTTCGCCTGCACCACCTCCTCGTCCTCCTCGTCGTCCTCCTCATCCTCCGCCCCCTCCTCCGACTCCTCCTCGTCGCTCTCCTCGCTCGCACTCGCGTCGTCCTCCTCGCCCATCTCCCGCGCCAGCTCCGCCGCCAGCTCCTCGTCGATATCGCCCTCCTCCTCGTCCTCGTCCTCGTCCTCGTCGTCTTCCACCGGCAGCGCAGGCACGGCAAACTCGCCGTCCATCTCCGGCCCCGCGTCCATCGTCGGCTCCTCTGGATCCATAAACTCCGAGTCTGACAGGTCCGGGTTGACGTTTTCGAGAATGTCTAAAGGGGGGGGGGGTTAAAGGTCAGTTGGGAGGGAGGGGTGTGTTGGATTGACGTACCGTAGTAGACTCTGGAGGCTTGGGCATCTTCTCCAAGGAGCCGCTCCACCTCTTGTTCGACGGTCTCTATAGTCTAATATCGAGTCAGGGAGATGGGATTCCATCAACACGTCTCACTCACCCGCCTATTGACTCGTTTGCGAAATCTGCGCTTGCGCGCCCAGTGTAGCGGCGGTGTGATCCCGTGGGGCCAGATGAATTCGTCAATGTTGAACGACTTTGTAGCCGAAATCTCCTCCTCGCTACGCAGCTTGTCCTCGACGACAAGCATCTGCGACGGCGGCTCTCTCTCTCAATATTGTGCCCCTCTCCAGGATGTTTGAAACGCACCTGACAAATGTCGGAGACTTTGAAGAGGTTCTTGTTGTCTAGGGTTTTCTGGGACTCGATGATGCAGGGGAGGTCGACGAGTTTGGAGGAGTAGGTCGAGTCTCCGATGTGGAATACGCCTCGGCGGGAATCTGTAAAGTAGAGGTTATTAGGATTTCTGTGCGGGGCAGTAGCGTCCACAGTGCATTAGGTGGCAGAAGCGGCGTCGCGTACGTCGAGGCTGGGATGGTAGTTTTATAGAGTTGTCATGAAGGCCACTGTGACTCGAACGCCTGCGTGGGGACTCCAGGTCCCCCCCCCCCTGGCTCACCTTTGAACTTGAACCACACATCCTTCGTGACCTCCCTGCTCTCCACCATGGCCCGCAGCCGCTCACAGTCCGCGCCGGCAGGCACGCGCAGCACAAACTGCTCCTCAAACGCGAGGTCCTCGTCGTCCGAGTCGAGCTCGCGGTCGTAGGGCCCGAGGAAGGACGTGCCGGCGGCCTGGCGTTCGCTGACTTTGAGCTTGAGCTTGGGCTGGAGGCGGGGGCGCGTGTGCTGCGTGGCGCTGCGGGTCGTGCGGTCGGAGGGCTCGACGAGGGCGACGGGGGGCGTCGTCGTGCTGCGGCTGGAGCGCCGCGTGGAGATGGCGGAGGCGGCGAGCTGCGCGGCGGCGGTGACGGGTCTGGCCCCGGGCGGTGTCGGGGTGGGCGCAGTCGATGGTGGGCCGGCGGTGGCGCAAAAGTCGGAGGCGGGGATGGGGGATTCAATGTCGATGATCTCCTCAATGTCGATAACGTCTTCCTCCATGGGCGTCGACGGTGAATCCAAAGTGTTTGACTGGGTCGTGTTGTGGGCTGCAGTGGGCGACAGCGCATTGGCGCACGGTCTCTCCAATGGCCCCCATACGTCTAAGGCATCCCAAGGGCGTAACCACCATACACGTCGACCTCGAGAGCGACGCTACCAAAGTCAGCGACCTCCAGCAGGCAATACTATCAGCAACAGAAATACCAGCCTCTCTCCAGGATCGTGAGTACCCGTCACCTCATTACGTCTCCCCGCTCACAGGCAAAGCCCCCGCAGTCAAGTCGGGGTACCCCCCTCAGTCCCTCACATTGATCCCACAACTCCCGCTGTCGTCGCTTGGTCTCGAGAAAAACGACCAGCTTATCGTGACTCTGGCCTCCGGCTCTGGCATCACCCATGCGCATGCCCCGGCACCCCCACGAGCCCCTCCCGGCCCCAACACACAGCCCCCGATAATGCAGCCCGGAAAACAGGCCATGGGCGACGAATACGTCGACACAGACGCAGGCGCACTCATCCACCGTGTACGCCCACACCCCCTTCTCACACCTTCCACTGACACACCCCCGCAGGTCGTCCCAGACGACAATTCCTGCCTATTCTCGTCGATCGGAGTCGTGTTTGAGCAGGACGTGGGCGCAGCCCCCCGCCTCCGCCAACGTGCGTTTCCTCCCCGCTCCCCAGCACCAACAACCTGAACCCCTCCCCCCCTCCGATAGTCGCTGCAGATGCTATTCGCAACGACCCCGAGACCTACACAGAGGCCATGCTCGGGTATGCCCCGCCTCTTGCCCCCGTTCGAGTCATTTGACCCGTGCATCTGTCCCATAGTCATCCACGCGAACAGTACATCAACACCATCCTCAGTCCAAATTCATGGGGAGGCGCCATCGGTCAGTCCATGCCCACTCCACTGCTCACTGCTCACTGCTCACTTTTCCGCTAGAACTCTCCATCTTCGCCAGACACTACAGCGCAGAAATCGCCTCCATCGACATCGAATCAGGGCGCGTCGACCGCTTCGGCGAGGACGCGTCCTACCCCTCGCGCGTCGTCCTCTTGTACTCCGGCATCCACTACGACGCCACGTCCCTCGCGCCCACACCCGGGGCGCCCCCCGACTTTCACGAAACGCGCTTCCCCGTCGGGAATAGCGACATTTTGGACGCGGCCCAGCTGTTGGCGGGAAAGTTGCGCACGCAGAGAAAGTTTACGAATACGGCGACGTTTTTGCTAAAGTGTGAGGTGCGTCCTTGGTGTTTTGTTCCGTTTGTTCCATGTGTGCAGCCCCCCATGTCCTTATGATAACGGCATGTAGATCTGCGGTGTGGGATTGAAGGGGGAGAAGGAGGCACGACAGCACGCAGGCGAGACCGGCCACGCTCAGTTTGGAGAGTACTCGTAATGACACGATACGCGTCATTGTGTTCTCGAAGCATAGGCTCTGTAAACATTTTGCTAGCAGAATCTATTGCAGGTGCGCGGACCCAGATCTTGCCACACAAAGACGACCGGTAACATGTAAATTGCGAGAAAACAAGGTCTACATGAGCAGATCTAACTTTTCCCGAGGCCAAGAAATCATGACGGCTTGAATACAGCAAAGGTGCAAGGCATAGCAACAGCAGCAGCAGCAACTCTCTAGTCAGCCCAGCCAGCGCTGGAGAAACTTGGGACATGGGGCGAGTTCCGTTGGCATTTTCTTAGACAGACTGTTCTTGTCGTGATCCAATACCGCCTGGCGGAGCCTTTTTTCAATGTCCTCATTCGTCTTGATCTGATCTTCGAACCCATCCTTCATCGCACGTCCGTATGCAGCGTACTGTTCTTCAAGCCATATCAAATTCTCCCGGTGCTCGCCACTACAAGATTCCATTGACAGTGAATATACCGTCGTCGCAGGCACCACACACACACACCTTTTGTCCCGCATCTTCTTGAGGTCCTCTGCTGCGAAAATGCGTAACCTTTGCGTGGCGGCTCGTGAGTGGCTCGAGGCGCCGTTGAATTTATTGTTCATGTTGCCAACAATGACCTGGTCGAAAACGGAGAATCACTGGTACGATGAGGAAAAGAGGGGGGAATCGCACCTCCTGGATCTTGTCTAGGACCTACACGCAGTTCACAGTTAACCTACCAAACCCCTTGACTTCAAATGGACTGACCGCAACAATCTTCTGATCAGCATTCATCTCACGCTCCGAATCATCTTCCTCTGATTCATAATCAACCGGTGAAAAGCGGGTCTGTGGGGGGAGTCTACGCGGAACTTCCGGCAGCGGCGTTTTGTGATGAGATCTAGAATTCTTTTGCGTTCTGGCCATACGCGGACCGGTAACTAAGTCACAAGTTACTCGGACTTCGCAGTCAGTCAATAGCAGAAGAATACCCATCAGACTTTTGTCTATCCCCCTCGCCTTGAGACGCGGTATCATGGAGTGAGTTTTGGCTGTGCTGCTTGGCAGCTTGGCAGCTGTGCGAGTGGAATGCGCCGGAGGACTCTTGGTATCATGTGCAAACTTGACAGTTGGCCGATGGGGGGTGCTAGACCTTTCCTGGTGGGTCCCAACGCATGTCTATGCAGAAAGGGGATGAAAGAGACCCAATAGCACACAATGGAAGACGCACATCGACCGCGAAGGACTCGTCTTGGAAAATATTCTTCATCTCATCGTCATCCAAACGTGTCAAATCTATCGTTTTAGTGTGTCCAAGGTGAGCGGGACGAGTCTTAGGAGAAAAACTTAAAGGCGAATCCATGCGTGGGCTCCGGTCCTAAGCAGTAGTGATTGATCCCAATGCTCATGAATAGCCACAAATATATACCTGCGTCACGTCGCAAGATTTTGGATTGACAACTTTCTTGAGACTCGACTGTTTGGGCCTATCGATGATCTTTGACTCGGAGACTGTTTCACCCGCTTGTAGCATTATTCCTTTGTGATCTGAGCTCAGCTTTTCAGGGGAAACACTGTTGACCGTCGCAAACGGATATTTCCCCTCCACAGAACCAACAGGGTTGAAATCAAAGTCTAACGCCACATCCACGTCAAAGTCCTCGGCCTGAGCTACAGCCAGATCTAGATCCAAAGGTTCCAAACGAGTTGGAGGAACAGAGGTGACGCGTTCAGGAATCCGAGTTGGAAGGGTTTCTTCCTGGACTTGTGTTGTCCGTGTCTGGTACATGAGCCTCAGGCGAGATGCTAGACGTGTTCATGCGTCAAGTAGTTACCTCGATGTGCTCCAAATTCCTACTCGCTCCGACGTGAGCCCTATCGTCGGCTTTGCCATTGGGTGCATCTTGAACTGGATGCACTTGAACCCAATTCTTCCACAGCGCCTTTTTCAGTTTCTCTGACTTTTTTCCAGAGGTCGAAGAAGCCGATGGAACACTGGTGGCTGGATCACCAGAATGCGCAACCTATGAGAACCATTCAAGAATGAATAGATGACTTAATGAGTTTCATTGAATCTTTGCAAATACCGTGTGGTTCATGTGCTCGTCCGACGGAACAGATTTAACAGGGTCCTCGATTTCGTCTTCAGATTCAATGATCTTGGGCCTTCGTCTTGGCTTCTATGGGAATGGCGAGAAGATGGGAGGCTAATCGTACGAAAAAAACTACGTACGTTGGTTCGGCTGGATACAGCGGAACTACCATCAATTTCCTTCTTGTCGCTATTCTTACCAGACAGTTTGTACGCCTTCGTGTTACCTGCTGATTGGGGCTCTTTGCGCCTTATCGCTTTCACGGGTACCATGTCTACAGTGTTTGACGAGGGCTTAGGCTTAGGCGGAGGTATAGAAGTCCGAGCCGCCGAAGGTATAGTGTCAAAATCTGTATCCGAACGGGAGGGAAAGGGGGAGGACTTCCTGGCGCGGGATATGTACTTCTTAGTCGACCGTGTAATCGCGGTCTCTTCACGTCTAAGAAGCTGTGAGTTATAAGCTGGTTGAACCTTGGCTACCTTCCCTGTCTTGGTTTCTTCATCCGCCGAGTCCATTCCCCGTCTGCGCTTCAGAGATTTGGGTACAGCTTGGGTGTTGCACTCAAGGGTCAGCAGATTTCTTTTCCGGAAGCGGGCTTTGTTGCCTTTGGAGAGGCTCTCTAAGAGTCCCAGGCATCAACTTCAAGACGCAGGAATGATTATTGTCAGAATACCTGACGACTGCGGCACCTCTCTCTGCCTCGCCACTCCAGTATGAATAAGCTTTTTATCGCCAAGCTCAGGTAATGGTGCAATTCCGGTTATATCGAGGGATTTCAGATCCGTCAGTGAATCATCAGTGTCCATGACAGACTTTGAGAGACGACGGTTGGGTGAAGCTGCGTGTTTCTCTGTCACCTTATAAAGCCCGTGTATATCTGTACGAGAATTGTCGCTGATGATCTCTGGAAATGGATCTTTCGAGATTTCTGGTGTGGTAGTCTTGTCTGGAATGGTCTTCGCTACCTCTTCTGGGCTAGTCAGAGAAGCGTTCCCTTGGACAAGTTTCGCTTTGGAGGGTGTTTGATCACAACCTTCAGGACTACTGGTGGCATAGACTTGGCGTATGGTGTCACGTTAGCCTAGCATCAAATGTTATACCCAGATGGCGCACATGTTTCTACTTCCTTGGATTTTTCCTATTCGAGAGAAGATTTGAGGAGAAGAACCAAAACTCATCACAACTCACCTCAAGAGATGCCATAGGAAGACAATTCAGGTCGAGAGGGCCTCGTGCTAAGATAGAATTCTTGAATTTGAAACTTGAGCTATTTCCTTGAGTTATCAGTGCGTCCTGACAAAGGAATCAACATGCAACATCACAACTACACAAAAAAGAAAGACAAGAACAATTCCTCTAGCTTGCAGCGTGTCTTTGAATTTTGCCGAATCTTCAGTCGAAATCCCGAATGTGATGTGATGTCTAGTGCCAGACACGGGACCAGGATCCAATACTGGATCTAGACCTTTCAAAGGTGGAGAGGAGAGCGATATCAATACGTGCAGCATAGCTGCGGTTTCTGAGAGTACCCAGGAAGCATGAGTGCGCAATCAGTGGCTTATTGAATCAAATTACCACCGCCTGACGGTTCTTGCAGCTCTATGGATTGTATCGAGTCATATTTTACCTCCAAATAGTCAATACTGTCCTGAGAGTACTTCAATACGATGTCTGGATAGAATTTCTGGAGAAAATATACCTCTTCCTGAATGTTCACAATAAGCCCCCCACTGTCCAGATAGATGCTGTCGAGCGACTGCGGGTGATTGTATACAAAGGAGTTCGCATAAACATTCTTGGACATCAGACGGAACGGTTGGGGCCTGGTGTGTGTCAGCGTGATTAGAGCTGGTGTGTTCTGTGAACTGACTTCTGCCCATCCGCTCTTGCAATCGCTGCAATGAATTGGTCTGTTGTCTGTTGCATGCATGTGAATGGGGCAATGACTACTAGTGTAACGCGGCATTCGTGCCTTTTCCCACTGATCGCCCCTTGCACCTTGGAGCAGTGCTGACAGTTCTTCACAAATTTGTTGTCCAAACGTCTTTTTGGCTCTAGGGTTTTGAAAGACATCTTTCGCTAAGTCAGCACGACCAGTGACGTCGCTTGAACTTGGCGTGAGACGCGCAAGGAGTTGAAACAACGCGTCCAATACAAGATATTCTGGACCACGCAAGTTCTAACGATCGGAATCAATAAGAGAGCATCGACAACATACCGTTGGTCGCTGCGATGATGCTACCCAACCGACAACTAGTTCATGCCACAATCAATGCAAGCTATCCTTGAACCAATAGCGAATCATCTTACCCGCCCAGGATAGTTTTCTCTCTCAACAAATCCCTATTTCCAGAGCACTCTGCCGCCGCATCTGCTAACAGAGAATAAGCCTCCACAAAGGTGGAAATGGTTTTTAGGTGGATATATGCGTCATGCAGGATATGACTCACTTGGGTTCTAATCCGTGCACTCAGTTTCAAGCCCAAGGTAGACGCTAACGTCGCGAACAAAGGCTTGTAGAACGCGCGTCCAATTTGAATCATATCTGCACAATGAAACATCAGTGAATGCCTTTGAGGGTGTAGTTACGCTTGTCATCCGACTTTCCTGCATTTTCTCCGTCGATGTAGCACTTCCGCATCGCTGGGTTAGTATTGTAGTTACGAATCTAACTCAGCTGATATATCCACCTGTACTCCATTTAATATTCTTCTTAGGAAATCCTCCCAGGTTCCAAGCCGAACCAGGGTTTCCTCAGACCGTTCTGACTTCAAGAGAGGCGAGAGTCGAGACTTGAAGAGGCCCGTGATGGTTAATGCGCTAAGCTTGAGGGTGTGAGCTGGGTGAGCTTCATATAAAGCCACTATTTGTTTTGTGAAAAGCTCTTCAAAACTTAAAAGGTGGGCCTGGGTAGGTTGCTTAGAATAGTTGCCGGTCTTTGTGAACAAGACTCATCAGATCATCTAGGTGATGGCTGGAACTTGGTAAAAAGATGTCGAGCGACTCACTATCAAATTGCAAACAGATTTCAACCTTTCGAAGGTGTCCACGGAAAGAGACTGCGGCCCATGGGTTGAAGCCGCCTTTCGAAGGTCTCCCAGAGCCCGAGTCGCCATGCAGCTAGTGTGTTGGAAGCAGAACTATGCCAGTTCAGTCTACACGGTATGAGTGTAAAGACTGAGGGGAGAAGACGGAGGTATGACGTCAAGTTATACTACTTATTATGGGTGTATGTGGGCCAATGATCTATTTCCAACATAGTGGAGAATGAGAGTTATAAACTAACTTCGAAAGCCTGATTGAACGTTTGAACTGCGACCATCTCCTATCGTCGAATCTTGAAGCAATCTAAATAACATGAAATTCTCACAAATGAGCTTCATGTAGATGTTTCACATCTACTCTGTTGACAAAGAACGTCGAGTCTCGTTGACCATCAGACAAACTCCGCAATATGATGCCGCGGAAGTAAATTGATCTCGCCTACCTGAGAAAGGAAGAAATGGCAACCTCGAGCTCAGGATCCAGTTGGATCCCTATGCCCTCCTTTGTGAGGGCCCTATACTTTCACTTTCCTCTTCGTTACAATCCCGCAATCCCACCACCATCCACTACTTCCCCGAGTACAACTCCTGTCCTTTGGATCACACCGCCAGCACCTTCCACGTCCACGGTCCTCAGCACGGATGTTGAATGTCTCAAATGGCAGGCTTATATAGCACTAAGAGGCTTGAGGGACGTAAAAGTACGATGGGATATTGATCCCACTGGCGGTGTCGATGGGACGCTGCCGAATCTATGGTTGCCTCCTCCGGAGAAACAAGGTTCCCCCTTGTCACGTGGAGAGGTTCTCAGTGCGCGAATGATACCAGGATGGGCAGATGAGGTGCAAGGAGAGCATATTTGGGGCGCAGACTTGGAGGGATACATTGATGAAAAAGCTAAAGACGAAAGTAGGGCTTGGATTTCCATCCTTGAAGGTGCTGTACATGCTGCTTTGGTACGCATCACCATCTTTCCATATGCAATCCTAATGACCATGTACTTTTTGAAAGGAAAGCTATCATACCAACCTCCGCCTCCAGTTCTCACATCCTGGCTGTACTCTCAACCCTCTCATACTGCACAGCTTACAACTATTCTTACTCCGCCTCCCGTACCTTTGACGGGGCTTGGTACACTTATTCCACCACAGGGTGTTAATGTCCCCATGGCTGCACTGCAACTCAAGTACCGTGAAGCTATCACTGCGCTGTCTGAGCGACTCGGGTCGGATAAATGGTTTTTGGGCTCATCGTAAGCCCATCTCACATCCCCAAGCTCACGTTTATCCTAATGCAATGCCATGTTACTCCAGCAATCCTACGCCACTTGATGCTCTCCTCTTTGCATACCTTCACATCGCATTACATCCTCGCGCCAAAGGTCAAGAACGTGCCCGATCCGAGGTGACTCATCGCGTCAACTTAGTTGCCTGGGAACGACGTGTTCGCTCAATGGTTCAAAGTGCCTTCCAACCGCTACATCGTGAAAAGTGAGTATTAATGCTGCAAAGAAGCATTGTTCGTAGATGCTGAGAATTACTGAACAAGGCCCGTATTTTAATCATGCCTGTGAACCAAGGGAACTCATTCAATTAAAATCGATAGATTTTGGAGGATTGTTCAGAGCTAGTTGTGTGCAACGATTAGAAGACAATCTCGAGAATGAAAGAATATTCGCTCAAATGCTTTTCTTTTGGAATGCCAATTGTTCCCTTGTTTGGGTAACAGTGTGCTGTAAGTGTTCAGCAGATCTGGAGTCAAGACTAAATAGATTAGTCAATTTTTTTACAAAGCCGAACTCCTAATTGCGAGAGCAAGTGAACGCGGAAGAAATGATTGTTGCTCCTCTCCTTCTACGTCTACTGAATGATTGATCTCGTCTCTGAAACTACGTGTATTATGGTATGCGCGAATTGACAGCTGGAACGTCCCGCCAAGTGGGTGCCTCGGAGGATGGCCCCACGGGGGGACACAATGAGGGGTCTCTGGAGACGCTGAAGCGAGGAACAATGATCAGGCATATGAAGTAACAAGACCCTGGCGCTGGCAGCAATCGGGCCACCTCGATGTCAGCACCAATGGACGCCCGCGTCGGCACTCTTAATTCCCAAGCTACATCTCTGTTTTACCGTGTTTTGCCTTATTGCCAGCGGAAGGTATAATACGAGAAACATTTGATTGAGCATCCTTGAAGGAGGTTGAGCAAAAGGAGTTTTGCAGTTATGGTTTTACGGCGGTGACGGTACTTCAATGTTCAATCTGCGCGCTGACACATCCTTTCTCCGACGTCTGACACCGTCTGTCTGCTGACGCCGTCTTTCTGCTGAACGCCATCTCTCTGCTGACGCCGAGGCAAGACCGAGGTACTGGTCCTTTACTTCTAATATCGCCAATGCCCCTTCCGGTGTATCACGGGCCCGGGGGACACCGTGAACTTGGATTTGATGGGACGATAAAAGTTTGAATTACGATCCCTGTTCCTATATATATAGGTACATATGAGCGCTATGGTGACAGTCAGAATATTTGAAGAAGTTTCGAGAGTGGTTATGAACATTCCCGCCTTGTCTTGGCCCACTCTCCACAATGGCAGATGCAGTATTCAGCGATGAGCAGCCGCGAGCCTCGACGTCCAAAGAGGGCGCTGAGCCACGCGTCTCTATGGGCACAACATATCGCGATTCACTATTGGCGGAAAGTCCAGCTGTGATGAATGCGGCGGAGCTAAGACGAGACGTTACGGGTCCATCTCCACGTAGTAGCAATGACACCAGTAATGTTCTGGGATACGCTTCTAGCCTCGCTAGGCTACAAACGCGAGCGTTCTGATTATAAACTCCAGCTTCCTTCTAACCAGTTTCAAACACAGGTATCTGCCGACTGGGACATGGATGGTACCTCCGAACCTCAGACTTGGTGGTATCCATCTGAGTTTATTGCCCCTTATAGATGTATACGGCGCTTCAGACGTGGGCTCTTAGTTTAAGGTATGAGTTGATATCTCAATGTCCTCTTCATCTTTGCAGCTCATCTTTTGCAGACCAGATGACCCTCCCACCTCCGCGATCAGTAATTGCAATAAGCACCAACGTATTGCATTGATAATAGTGATTTGTCTCTCCACTTTTTTCTCGTTCTTTTCCTGCTTCGTCAAACGCTTTGTGTATGACACTGAGCATGCGCACGTGCTATATCCTCTTCCGGATCTCTTCAATGTCACACAGCCCTTTACAGATCCTGTAACAGGTGTGAGGTTTCCCTGTAGAACAAAGGAAAGGAGATATTGCTGGCCACTTTGCAATGACGCAGGCGACTTAAAATACGACGAGAAGGGAAGACTAAGAGTTATGGTGTTTAAACTTGGTATAAGAATACATGTGAGGAGGAAGTTGTGGTACGCACGAGTATGGAATTCATGGTTCTATCCCGTGCGTCAACTTTTCCCGCTTCATCCTCTTTTACCGAATTTTCCTGTAGGAAGAAAATGTTCCAGACGCTCCTCGGCTGAGCACATCTCCTCACTCAAGACATATCTCACTCGTTTCAAATCCCCCAAGATCGGAAGAGCAAAACGCTACGGTTGGTATTGATGATATCCTCATGACGCCACCAACGCTTCAGCCACGGTGGAAAAATACCATAATAGGTGCGGTTGGCAGCAAGGCGTATTTGGACATGCAGCCGTGTGTATGGGCACATGCTTTTGTGAGCGTGCTTTCGTTTTTCACGCTAGCACTCTTCTCCACGCAGGTAAATAGCCCCTAAACACCGTTATATACAATCGCTAATACAGCCGCGTTAGGTCTGCGGCTGCCTTTACCCATCAATTCCAGACTATCTTCCTCCCACGCTCCAAACGGGGATGCTCATTCTTCTGAGCCTTATAGCTGCTCTGTTTATACAAGATCATGCTATCAGCTTGGGTCAAACAACACCGCAAAAGATGCACGTAGATAGTCACGGTATAGCAGAGGAGATTCCTGCATATCTGAGGGAATTGGTCGACATGTTGGTCTGGATCCGTGGACGTGACAGGTAGTGATTAAAAGTGATCCGCTTGTAAAAAATATGTTCTTGTCTCTAGTTACAAGATATACTTGTATCATACCGTGTAATCTCAGGGCCCGGCTTCCTCCTCCTGCCATCCTAATATTCTCTCCGCTTTGCTGCAGTCAAAAAAACTGCAATTTCTCTCCCACAATCTCTTGACATCTTTCACTTCTGCATAAACCTGGTTATATAATTCTTCGCTCGCCGTGTCGACGACCGTGTTTGGTGCCACAATGAAGAAAGGCTCATGACCTTTCCACGCCCCTTCCTTCGCTGTAATGCCAAGCAAGCATGCACGTGCAGCTGCTCGCTGAGAAACCCAACCCCAGAGATCACGCGAGTGCTCAGCCCACAGAACCGAGGAAGGACCAGCTGAGTTCAGCAGGGAAGTGCCGTGGGTGCGTGAAGGAATAATCCAGTGGAATCGAAGGGATGCGATACGGATGTTGGGGTATCGACGTGCAATGGCGGAAGCTTGTTGCTCACAAATGCTAGGTCATTCAAGTCAGGCCCTTGGATCAGGGAAGGGTTGTCAGGTGTAGAAAGGAAACGAACCATTTAGAAAGAGAATATGCATCTTCCGGGTAGAAGGGGTGTTTTTCATCAAGGGGAAGATAGTCAAGGGTTGGTCGACGAGAAAAGGCTAGGAGTCATAGGATTGGGGATTGTAACTCATTGTCCTGACAAGAGAACGCACCTAGGCCAATCACATTGACACTAGAAGCTTGTACGACATGTTCTATGCCAAGCTCGGCTGCTATCTTGATCGCGTTGTACGAAGAGACAACATTAACATTATGAATAACCTCATGAGGAATCATTCAATCGACATGACCGCCGTATCATGATGTTGCGTGCACACCTCCTGGGGAGTCTTGACATCCGCCTTTACAGGTAGCATGGCTGCTAGATGTACAAGCGAATCACACCCTTTCAACGCCTCCACGAACGGCTGATATTGGCAAGTATTAACGACTTTGGCTGTGAAGTTTGGATGATTGAGAGGACATTCAACAAGATCTATTCCGATGACAGTATGACCCTCTTCAAGGGCCAGCTTGCATACCGCAGACCCTAAAGTTCCGCAAGCTCCAGTCACGCCGATAGTGAGGGGCATTGGGCTTTGAAGAGCTGGCAATTGGAAGTTAAGGCGTTTTTGCGTCGAATTGGAATGTGATCAGTGTCGTGCCGGCTGAGTCTCGGAGCATTGGGTCCCGTGAGAAAGCCAGATTCCCCTCTTGACCAGTTCGCACATCCACTTAAGGGTCTAGCTGTCTATTCTTCGTTTATGCGAGCGGTCGGAAAACGACTTCGGTTGCGAGGGCCCAGACGGGGGAGGCAAAAAGACGCGAGGTGGAATAGGGTGAGAAACATAGTATATTTTATAAGATGAGCAAGGGGCGAAATGGCCGAGCGGCTATACTGCAGTATGAACATAATTCACGTGCCTTCTCCAGAGAAGCCGACCAACTCGTTGCTCGATCCAGTTCGCACATCCACTTAAGGGTCTAACTGTCTATTCTTCGTTTCCGACCATGACCGAGGACCTGCTGCCGAAACTTGCTTTCCATGCATACGAGATACTAGTTGGCCGTGTATCGTCTTGGGAGACTAAATAGAATCAATTAAAAGCTATCATCTTCTCATCAGGCTATATCTATGTAAGCGGTATTGTACCCCTAGTTAGCTGCAAGTACAACAGCGTGTAAACCTGCCATCTGCAATATGGCAGGCAGGAAGACAAATTGCATAGCCAAGTGTATATATCCATTTTATAAAATGGAATATTGTGCACTGCATTTGCTCAAGACGTTGATCAGTTCATATGCATCGGGCAACTGAATTACATACCAGTCCTGGTGCGTCCTGCCGCATAACTCTGATTTGCTATCAACACTCAGCAAATGATAATTTGACTTATGAAGCGAATGGCCCGTCTCGAGGCTTGGGGTACCATATAATACGGGCCATGATGCATGGCACATCATTGTCCTTGCGAAGTGTGCAGAATGCAAACACGTACTGGGATCCACGTCCCAACCGGTTGAAGAGGAAGACATTGCACATTATGTTCAGACTCAAGGCCGTCATGGAACTGGTAATACGAGCCTAGTACTCAGGAGTGTCTATGCACCTCTGTAGACAACGTTTGATCCTGACTCATCAAAGACGGAGCGCTGTGTGCATGTCACACCACACAAGACAAAGACGACGATGCTCGATGAGGTATGTTAAGGTACCCGTCCAATTGGGCATCAGGTTGTAACCATCATCCTGAGAGAAAGATAGAATCCGATGGAAATTGGGAGTTTCATACAATTGGTGCATGGATATGATTTCGTCAAGTCAATATCAGAAATAATGGAAGATAAATAAGCGAAGGATCCGGGGATAATGATCTGCCGAAAGCTATATTCCAGGTTCTAGGGTATGTGTGCTTGCTCAAGATTGTATGATTCGTTGTTCATGATAGGGCACTTCACGTGGGAAGTGGTCCACTTCACCTAGCTCTTCATACTATACGTTGGTTAGTTATGGATAACCAAACTATAAAGTAGAGATAGCTTTCACAGACCTCGTCTAAATACGACCCATGCCAGCCTTTGAAACAGCGAAGCTCAACACCGTTTACTTTGCATGCTCGCACAAATTCCGCCCAGTCGGGGTCATAATAGTCTGGAGAAAAACAGCTAAGGACGTGAAGTCGGCCACGGCGTTGCGTCACCCAGGTCGCGACAGCTTGAAGGCCGCGTTGATTCCCGTAGTCGCAGTCAATCGCTAGGTGTATGAGCGTAAGGGGCAGCGCAACGAGAAGTTCATGAGGGGGAATATGATCCTGCATGATGAACTCTTCTAGGGCACTGCAATGGCAAACGGCTTGTGGAAGGGACGGATGGTAGCGGAATACCCGTAGGGAGCGGAGAGCCACACCATGAGTGGACATCAAACTGGCAAATGCTGGAGGTAGTGAATGTAATCCTAAAATGCGAAGCGTGCGAGAGGAAGAAATCAAGGCATGCGTTATGTGAACACCGGACTTGACGCCCCAACGCATTTCATAAAGACGGCAGTGTGGAGTCAGACCAGAAGGCGGGTGCTCGTCTTCTCTACCACTAGACAATGAACCTTGAACGGCTACAAAACGGAGGGAGGGGAGGATGTGCAGCAAGTTGTGGACCAGGGTAGGGCGAGCGAAGGTAATATGCAGGGTGGTGAGCTTGGGTATATCCGGGCGACGTGTTACTGCAAGTTGGAAGTCGAAAGACGCAAACATTGGAAGGTCGGATGGTGGCTGCTGGAGACGAAGCTCTTCGACTCTTGGAAGACGCTTGAGAAGACGTGCGATGTCATGCATTGTAGGCGAGATTTCAGGTGGGTCGCCCGCACGTTTCGATACACTTAACTTGCGTGTATAAAGAGCAAGTTCAGAACCTCCCCTTATGGATTCGCACACTTTCCGCAATGCTCTTATTTGAGAGGCAGTTTCAATGCCAATAGACCGCCACAACAGTTGCTGGGCAGGGCGGACCCATATAACGGACACTAGAGAAGCGGCACAGAGACCTGCGCGTCTCTCTCGATATGGCATGGATGACTGACAATATGCGGCTTCGAGTATAAGGGAAATGATTTCCGGTGGGAGAGATTGTGCGTTTGAAAAGTTCTGGTGTCTTTCAAAACTTGAAGTCTGGCGCCGTGGGTGAGAATGAAAATGGCCCATGGGGTAAAGCAACTACGGTTCGAGTATTAGCAATTGGTCCATGTTACAGATGATGAAGCCTTTGTACCAATTGTTGTTTTGCAGCATGAGCAAAAATAGCCGCCCTTCTGAGGTGCCACCCACTGGTCGTCTACGCGTGACTGTCACACAAGGACCCGCGTTTTCATCTATACCCCGCTTGTCCCTTCAGCGGCCATGCTGCTCAGGCAGAGCTCCATCTTGGAAGCTTACTCTGTCCTGGGGCTTGATCAGGTATTACACGTCACTTTAAACGCGTAGATATGATTCACCATAACCAACAGGGTGCTTCTCTCGAAGCAGTGAAAACGTCGTACAAGCAGGCAGGTCTATATGTAAAATCATCTACTTAGTTTCTGACATATTTCCTTCAGCTTGCTCTACGTACCCATCCGGACAAGAATCAGAACAACCCTGACGCAACAGTTCAGTTTCAGCAGATTAGCAGTGCTTACAATGTTCTGCTCAAGCATCTGGATACATCTACACCTCCACCCATACCTGACGGCTTTTCTCCATTTCATCACTACCATTCCCATTCTTATACCCACTCTCGCTCCCATAGTGGTGCTCACGAACATGACGAGGAGGATGAAGACGAGGAGGATGAAGACGAGGAGGATGAAGACGAGGAGGATGAAGATGAGGAGGATGAAGACGACTCCGAGGACTATAACAGTGGAGAGGAATACTATTATTACGAGGAGGAAGAAGAGGAAAACCTTGACTACTTCATGTATGTATTGTTGCATGTGTTACGATCATATTGCTAAGCTGGTTGCTCAGGTTTTTGTTCGAAGAAATGCTGAACGGCCGCGCGAATCGATTCGCCAGCGCTCGCTTCCAATCCCTCCGTCGTGAGCATGGCGATGAAACAGAAGAACAATATCAGGCCCGTATTATGAGGCAGCGTAAGGAGCAAGCTGCTGCTGCACAACGACGCAAAGATCAAGAAGAAGCCTGGAAAGTGCGCCGTCAAATGGAACGCGAGAATGGTTGGTCTGAGTGTCATCTTGATCATTTGACTTTATTTAACCTGGAATCATCATGGCTTTCAGAGGCTCGTGCTGGAGAGCAACGGCGCAAAAACAAAGCCGAAACCAAGAGAGCAGAGGCTGAGGCATTGCGTGTGTCAGCTGCACAACAAGTTCGCATTCAACAGCAGAAATCACAAGCGCTTAGGTCCGCAATGTTTGAAGCTGCACGCAGAGGCGACGCTGAACACGTGCGAAAGGCTATATGGGAGGGCGGCGTCGATGCTGCAGGAGGGGAGGTCAAGCCTGGCATGGAGGAATTCGTACAAGTTCCACCTAGTGATTCCAAAGAGACTCTACTTCATATCGCGGTTGTCCGTGGAGATCTAGCCCTTGTAGAATGGCTTGACAGACACAGTAAGCCTCTATATCGACCCATTCAATACCCACCTTGACCCTCAGGCTTTCAGATGCCGAAGCAGACGAACGCGACTCTCAACAGCATACAGCATTTCATCTCGCGCTGCAGTACGGCCATTTACCAATTATTCGCTACTTTCTCGACACCTACCCACCCCAGGATAGCGACTCTGAACCAGTGTTACACTTGTTAGACGAGGACAGGAAAAATGAGTCACTCTTGTGGCTTGCGCTCAAATCTGGTGAGCCTGAGGTTGTGTGGCTTGTTCTCGAGTCGGGACTCGCGGATAGCAAGGCCATTCAGAATACATGGGAGAGGATCTGCGAAAAGGAGAGTCAAGTAAGGAAAGTGTTTGGTTCTGTGGGAAAGCGCGGGCAAGCATTTTACACAGACAAGTTCGAGGAAGTAAAGGACTTGCTTACAAGCCGGGGGGCATGTACACCGCCACCAACGCCTAAGGGTCAGCTTACGGAAGTTCCGCCATCTAACCGTAGTACAAAATCATCATCTCGTCAGGAAAAGAAGATCAACACGCCGACACAACAACCTCAGGACAATCAAACGCCAACACCTCCCGAGTCGCCTCCTACTTCCCAATCAGCAGCAGCCCCTATACCTTCTCAGTCGTCTTCTACATCCCAGTTTACTCATGCATCACACGGAAACAGCCGTCCACCTGCGGGACGTGGCAAGAAGGGGGGAACAAGAGGGAGAAGCCGTGGGCGTGGAAGAGGGATGGCTCCCGTGCACACCCGTGCCTGAGCCGCCAAGTATACACCAACTGTGAGGAACATCTAGGTATCACCCTTCCACAAGCCGCATATTCCGCCATTACTACACGCATTTTCTTTTTCATCCAACCACACTCCGCTCGTCAAGTTTCGCATTCCAGCATGCATTCTTTGGCCATGGTACCCACACTGTACGGTTCCCAGCCTCCCATCATATGTCAGATAGATACTCGCAGCATTCCATTGCTATCGGATATCTCTACGTCGCGCCTTTTCGTTGCAATGTCACCTAATAGCATGCTCTGAATAAGCTCTCGAAGTGTACACTTCAGGTTCACAGTTTGGTACTTCCGTTATATAATAACACCTCGAAGCCATAGTCATGAGCTCGTGGAAACAATCCTGTCTCCGGGTCGAGTCTGGATCGATCCTCTTGGATTTCGTTGACCAGGCCAGCCAAAATGACATCAAAAGCCTGCTTCAGACTTTGAGTTCAATGGGTTTGTCATTGCAACTCGTGCAGGAATAAATTGTTTATATCGAATAGAGGACCCTAGTTCGAACAGTAAGACTCGATGGAACTTACTTTCGGAGTTCGGACATACTATCGGCGCTTGAAACATCCATCGTTCCGACTACCTCAGTCTCTGAGTTCGAGGTATACAACGCCACGCTAATAGTGGAGATCTTGAAGCCTCCGTTATAAAATGGGTCGATTAGCGGAAATGCAGCGCAAGCTGCTTGAGGTCTGTCGCAGCATTAGCCTAAACACATTGTGTTGCCATACTGATATTGCGACTCACCGCAGCAAATGATGGGTCCTGAGGCGATGGGCGTGACAAATCAAAATCTGGTTTGGTCTGACGAAAAAGTCTGCAGAAACTTCCTTTGTGGCACCTGCCCACATGCTCTCTTTACCAATACGGTACGTGTCCTAGTCAAATCGGCATTCTGGGCTCACTTAAGATCCTTCGTTGATAATGCAATGCAGAAAATGGATCTAGGGCCATGCCCCAAGTCCCACACGGAACGCCTGAAGAACGAGTTCATCGCCGCTCGTGAGGCAGAACCGATGAACCCGATTTTTGCGCGTTTTCAAGCTGAATACGAGTCCAATCTATTCGCATTCGTGGACGAATGCGATAGGCGTATCCGTGCCGCTCACCGAAGGCTTGAGAAGACGCCTGAAGAGAATGCTAAGACGACCAATTTGGTCAGCCCTGTTACATTGACTTAGCGCAATAGTCTCTGACTGCTTCATCACGACATTTTCGGAGTAGATGCGGGAAATTGCAGAGATTGAACTCGCCATTCAAGGAGGCACCGAGAAAATCGAGCAATTAGGCGAACAGGGCAAGGTTGATGAATCGATGAAGGAACTGGCAGCTATCGAGGCGTTGAAGGGGGAAAAGTCTGATAAAGAGGTTCGTAGAGCAGATACTCACAGCTGGCCTGATTCACTGATGTCGCTAACAGCGTGAACTCCAACAATTGACTGAGACATCAGGTGCCTCTGGTCACCAGAAGTTGCGCGTGTGCGATGTTTGTGGGGCCTATCTCTCAGTGCTCGACTCGGATAGGCGACTTGCAGATCACTTTGGTGGCAAAGTGCGCCTTATGTTTCATTACTAAGTTTGATGCTCACCTCGGCTATTTTGGTTTCATTTCCCTAGATGCATCTAGGATATCACGAATTGCGTAATATGCTTTCTCAGTTCCGTGCAGAACGAGAGGCGCGAAAAAATGCGCCACCTCCCCTCCCGTCCGGCGTTACGGCTGCTAGTTTACCGCCGCCTAGTGCTACAGTAGCTCCCCGTGGTGGCGACAGGGATAGAGATAGGGACCGTGGTGATTACCGGTCCTCCAGAGACAGAGAGCCGGGCAGGGATAGGGGATATGACAGAGATAGGTACGGCTCATCGCGGTATGAGTGAGTAAGGCTCAGTGGTTGGATTTCTCTGCTCTATTCCGTTTTCTGTGTTCTTCGTGCAGACTCGGCTGATAATGAATTTTTCAGGGATGGAAGACGCCGGGATCGTGAACGCTCACGATCTCCGGGAAGGCGTAGGTATTAGTGACCTCACAGTTCAGCATACCAATCCAGTTGTCTTTCCACGTCACTATCAAGAATCGTAATGATCTTAGGGTCGGCAGGCTTCTTAGCACGGTCGGCCTAGTGGTCACAGTCGGATCGAATCAATAAGTAACTACTGTATATGGGTTTCTGATTGTATGCTAGATTCTGATGTATTGTCGCCTTAACTTCCAAAGCTTTGGTTGACGGAGCTCTATTATCTGCTTGCTGAGCGACGTATTCATGGACATTCACCTGGTGTCGAGATGTGACATGTTCGCCTGACGTGTATGGCCCTGCTGATGTACAGTTCAATGCGCGCGTCTGTTTCGTCATTTTAGACCGGACAGGGTCACCTTGTTGATCTTGTTCCCAGTGTTCAAGATGTTCATAAGTTGCCCATTATGCCTACACGGATTCGGCCACTAAAGATGTCGCAACCATCTATTTCATGGATCTATTGTCTAATTTTATCTGCATTTTACGGGGATGCCTGACCAGCATGACCTCGGAAGGAGATTAAGCCTCGGCTGTAACCACTTACGGTGCTTCATCATCGCCGCCTGGGGGTTGGCATTGCGCAGTTTGTGTTTTGTAAAGCCAATTTGGAGACCATAAACTGCGCAAGCCGATACTTTTTAGCAGAACCGCACGGTATTAGTGATGAGAAGAGACTAAAACGGTCTTGGCGTGCTTTCATCAGTTTCGATTCAGGATCTGAGAGCGAAGATGAGAGATTTCAATCATGACGGTATCACTCGGGCTGATCACCTGCATACTTTAAGGATAGAGCATTTTATCACATTCAGGTGTATTGAGGTATGTGGTTGAAGCTGGGACGGACTTTCCGGATATGGGCAATCAATTCATCACATTGTAGCGCTCAGGAACAGAGCGTCTGATTTTGTGGCCTAGTTCAGTGGTGGGGAGACATCAAGGAAGGATCCACGAACATCCTGAAACCCATCTCGTGATGTCTATCAAGAACATGGGCATGAAAGATGAGGCGCTGATAACGATGATATGGCGCGGTAAATACCGATGGATAGCAATGTCAAGAAATGTCCGCCTACTGCTTCGGTGAACACACTGGAAGTTACGACGAAGTACCCAGGACTAGAATGACATATATGTCACCGAGATTTACAGTTCTCACATACCTTGATACCTCAAGTAGGTGAATGGGTGTAGTTCCGTGTGAATGTCAGAGATGGGCACGACGTGGACCCGCCGATCAGTTGAAGTTCAAGCCGCCGCTCGACTGAGCTGCAGCCGGGATGATAACATTCACAGAAGCTGGAAGATCAGACCTCCAGACGCCGCATGGAAGCATAGTGATACCCCTAGTTTCGCCCAATATTATAGTATGTGTGTGACCCTGGGACTGCTTTTGAATGTGTTTCGTGAGCATTATGCCAAACACACGAGGCAGTATAAGCTTGAAAGGGCTCGGAATTCAAGTACAGTTCAGCGAGGAGGGCGCGTCGTTCTTATATCAGCGCAAGTCCAATGGGCTTCCCGTGGTGCACGTTTGCTTTCAAAGCATGCAAACGTGAAGATTCTGTTGCAGGTACATGCAACTGGAAGCTCCGTGGATCATGACTCCGCACGAGTCCATAATCAAAGACACTGATGAAACACCAGTGACGTGCAGTGGGGTTCTTATCGCTTTAAGTGATGAACATTCAAATTAAGACTCTTTAGCCTAACTCACTTGACTGGTCAATGGGCAAGAGTATGTACAGGATGGGGAGACTACAAGGAGAAAGTGAGATTCCGCTCAACGATGTAAGTCGGAAAGTTGTGACGAGCTAGTTGTGGTAGCAAAGCTTGTCGAGAGTCGCAGTGTCCACCCAATATTCCCACGATGCATCAGTTGCAATATTCAGCGCCAGGCTGGTAAACCTTTAACGTGTCTATGCTACTCGATGCATGAGACACGTTAGCCTTCAGCATTGAATGATGGAAAGTATATTCGTCCGTCTAATCGAGGCCTGTGTCGACATGCCCGGTGATTTACAGACCTCTCCGATGATGGGTAACATTTATTTACATGATTGGACAGTGGGGTTTATATTGACTGGACATGGTGTTGTGACCGCACTAGATGTTATCAATGTGAATTGTGGGCTGAGGTGAATTGTAATGCCATTGATTGACTTGGTATATAACGCTAGCGAGTAGCATGCTCATGGAGAGACGATGCGTCTAAAATTTAAGTATTGGAAAAAGAAATTTGCAGAGACCGATGAAGCCTCGGCTTGCCTCGAGGCCTGAGGCACAGAAGGAGCATTGACATGATGGGGGCAATGGCTCACTAGTGTTGGTCCCCTGTGTTCCACGTCTCGATAAGTACTCCTGGTGAATTTGTGGCATCTCAGAGCCTTTCTGTACAATGAAATATTTCGTTCCTCAGCCGAAACTGCACCAAAATCCCTTGTCCTCTGGTCCGCGTCGAGTATTTGTCACGATGCGAAGTATTCGATCGACTTCGGTGTCTCAAACGGCAATCTACCGCTATATTCGAGCTGTTCCACCGTTCAGCCTGACTTGATGGTCTCGCTTTAGCACGAGATCTCAAGCCGAACTAACCGCTCCTGGATAGCCCTGCACATACCAGCGAATCGGTGCGGGAGAAAACTGGAAATAAAGTATTGATTCATCGCATTGAGGATTAAAACACTTCCTTATCAGGTAATGTGAATTTCTTCTCCTCGACACGATGCTTTACTCGAAGTCTGATAAGTGGATCACAACCAAGAGCGGATCATTGAAGGATTTACCACGTTGAGAGGGGCGTCATTTCCTTTTGGCATAGTTTCAATACATTTAGAGCAGCACAGGCTGTTTTCCTATGCCGCGAAGTTCAGCTCGAGTCAGCGCCAACCTGCTGACGGAGTCTTGGATCTGTCAATGAACTCGGGTCTTGGCACAAATTAGTGCGGCCCAAGACATATTTACATTGTCCAGCCGGATCTCAAGGCTTCTGTAGACAAGTACTAGGGCATGTAGAAGGTGTGTTTGCGGTGTTCGGATCTTTCAGCAAAATTAGTTACATCAAGTGTTACCGACCTACAATGTCGCTTGGTCAATTTGAACGTGAGTGATACATATTGATTGCTGTCGTCGCCTGGAGAGTCTCCATGCGTGATTGCATGCTTATGGTGCTACTTACAGCTTCTGTGGGACGCGAGCCAAGGAACCACGACTATAGAAACCATTACTCTAAAAACTCACTGTAAGCATGAATTCCCCACGTGTTCCTGAAGGCATTTATCTGTTCACATTGGTCAGGAGACGTCCGGTCGGTTCGCAGAGTGATGGTGCTGAAGTAACCGGAAGCGACCCGACTCTCACGGTAGTTTCACGGGTCTCCCACATTTGGAGCAAGCGCGGTCGGGCCAGTGCTGCGAGATTATCTCGATTGTGATGATGGATAGGATCTACATCTACATTCCAGCCCCGCATGGAAGAAGGAAGACAAGGAAACGTACTATTCCTGGTCGAGAACATCGCCTTATTGTGTGAGATAGCGACGACACGAGGAGTCAAGTTGACATTGAGGGAGATGGAATGCCAACAGAGTGAGGATGAATGGATGAGCCATGGATTAAGAAGCACTGTGTACATAAGTTTGTAGTTAGTAACATATATACTAAAGTCCCATTAGGCCCGCGGTCTTCGAATGTCGGGCACAGGCATCTCTCCGCCTGTTTGTCCTGTATATAACGACGCTTTCTTCTTTCTGTTTATCTCGATAGGTTCTCGGCCCTTGCACCAGCTAATGTCTATCAAAACTCATGTCCACATCCAATAATCTTTCTTCTGAACCTTCTCCCTCCAGCAACGTCCCTCACCACGGAGCCACCTCCACTACCGACCCCAAACCCGACCCTTTCCCCACTTTCTCGCCCTTCTTCACACCAACGCCGTCTCAGTCTCAACGTTCTGGTGCTGCCATGGACTTATCGTCCAACGTGGATGCTCAGTCCTCATTTTCCTCCGCAGAGTCGGCCACACACCCTGGCAGTCAGTCAGGTGCCACACCCAGCCAGTTCGTCCCAAGCTTTCCATCGTTTGGCAACATCCAGGGGATAGAGAGCATGCCAGGCAGCAGTGGAGGGGGCTCAGGAGAGACTCAGGTCCCAAAGTTGGTGGTGGTCGATAATTTGCTGGACAGGTATGCAGCTTCACTTTGGCTTATCAGACCCCTTTCCAGTCGCTGTTGTGCGTCTGCTTGTACGACACTTTGTATTTGGCGGCTTGCCATTCAGTTTTTCGTCCAAGTCAAGACTTACAATACGGGGTCTTTGACAGAGTCATGCGTACCACCAAAGACGCTCGTGAGGCGTATTCTCGTGGCCGCGATCATGAGGGGAACCAGCGGATCGCGGAACTCAAGGCTGTCGTCGAGCTGGTCTCTACATTCGTCATTCCAAATGCAAAGTCAGCGTCTACGCCGTCCATTAATACGATCCCATCCCTAGCCGAACATCGTGTCTCCCCTCCCTCCGGTCGTACAGCCTCTCGCAAAGCCAGTCTCAGTGGGCCCACTCCCCAACTCCAGGTGCTAACTGAAGACGCTTCTCGAAAACGCTGCGCCTCTGCTCAGGGTGACCGTGTATTGAAGTCGCTTAAGCTGGAGGCCAATGAGGAGTCCACTACTTCCCTTAGTTCAGGCCCAAGTTCCAGCTCTTCAAACTCTGGCATGCCTGGCTCCATGTCAGGACCTCCATCTGCTGCGCTGTCGGTGCCACCTGCAACTTCCGCAGTACTCTCCCAAACGCCCATTCCGCCGCCCCTGTTGCATTCACAGACATTTCCTGGAGGAGTTCATAGCCATGCCGCGCATCAGGCGCAGCAACAGCACATGGCTGCTCATCTCGATCCGCTCTTGTCCGCTGCGTACTCTGCTCCGACGTCGTCTCGCTCGGAGTCTTCGTCTGGGGGCAACGGCAACAACGCTGCCATGGCTCAGCAACTTGCGCTTCTGCAGCAGCAGCAGCAGCACGCACCGCCGCATCCGCATCCCCTCCAGCATTCACACTCGCATCCGCATCCGCATCCGCATTCTTCTCACCATACACCTACCGTCCATTCTCCTCTTGGTCTTAGCACACCGAAAATATCGACAGTTGGCAACGGGAATGCACCGCCGCCTACGGGTTGGTCCGATACATCGATGATATCCCCGCTTCAAGGGATCATCCCGCCGACCGTCGCAGCGCAGGCCCAGGCGCCGCGCTTCCGCGCTCCTGGACCCGCTGATCCTGGTTCCCACTCTGCCTCGTTCCATTCACTCCAACACCCCCATCCTGTTTCAACGCACGCACCTCTGCCACCACCTGCGCGACCGAGCCGAAGCGCATCGCATTCTGGCACTTATCCTTTTGCGTACGGCACATCTACGTCTAGCATAGCTACTACTGGCGTTGAAGATGGTTTTGATCCATCGCGTCCCTCAACATCGGTCAGCATGGCAGAATCTTCCTCTCCTGATTTGGAGTCGGATCGCGAAAATTCCCCGGGAAGAATACATGGCGGCGGACGGGGTGAAGGGCTTATTGGACACCATCCGAACAACGAGATTCCACCAGAACTCAAGGCCGACGTAGATCGCATATTTTTTCAATTCTTGAGTATGATCTGCTCGGATCGTGAGTTATCACTGCAGTCGATTATATAGGGGCCTTCCTTTTTTGACTTTGGCGCGCTGTAGTTGAAGCGACAGATAGCAAGGGTGAACCCATTCATCAACCGTTGATGGCAAAGAAGATGCAACGTCTTGACGAGTCGCCTGATTTTCGGCCGTTCAAGTTTCGTATCCAGGCATTTACAAATGGGTTCTTGGAGGAGGCGCGTTATTTCGTGATATGTCTCCATGCTCAAGGAGACTAATATGTACGTACAGTTGGCGAAACAAGGCCTCTCTGAGGACGTCATTCCGATGAAAAAGGTTGGTTCGTCATATTCTACCTTTTTGCAACATCTTCATCTTGCCATGCAGGTCCGACACTATCTATGGACGAATGCATACATCTCTCGCTTCAACGAGGATGGAAAGAAGGCCAAGTCAAAGGGCAATCACATTTGGAACATTGACGCCAAGAAGGCGTCCGAGGGCGGGTGGCATTTCCGCCCTTTTAGGCGCAAGATTGCAGGGACCTTTCCTGGCGTTGCATACGTTGGCCTCAAGTGGCAGTTTCACCCACGCGTATGGGATCCTCAAGCCTCGAGGAGCAATCTTCACGTCAGGTTCAGCAGCCCTTCCTTGCCTTCGTGGTTAAGTTGGAACGGCGATGTTCTGTCCGGGACTCCTGGCTCGGATAATCAGAGTACAGAGCTTATGGTGGAGGCGAGGGTGAGCACATCATATAGCTTATTCTTGTGTTATGTTGTCGCCAAACCTTCGATAGTTCATGCAGGAAGGGAAGGAAGTCACTCTTTCCCAAAAATATTTTCTCTCTGTGGCGCCTTTGTCTCGTGATGAGCCCACCACATACATGGGCCCTCGGCGCCCGTCGCTCGTTGGCGAGCGCAGAGGACTCAGTGATTCGGGGATACCGCGGACTGCCCCTAGTCTCATAACAAGGTCCGCAGGGCGTTTCTTATGATGTCACATTTGGCTGACATGGTGTGCGTCGGAAGACCTGCCCCACAGCCTACCGCTCAAGGAACTGCAACTCCATGCCTAGAGATCTTGAGTGTTGTCACAGAGTACGCTATCTTTCCTGCTTATGTTGCCTGTGCTGACATGCGTTTTCTGCGGCAGAGCGCTTAACGCCGTATCTCTCGATATACACTCTGTCCAAGCAGCACCGAACCCAGACCCACAACAGCAGATCCAACTACAGACGTCTCTCAACAGGCAGGAACAGGTCCTCGCGGTGACGGCACGCGCGATCAATAGCGCCATCGCGACACCGTCCCATCCCACCTCTGAACAAGGCACCACCGCCAACAATGCTCTCGCCCGTGCTGGGACAGAGGTCGTGCTCTGTGCCTTGCACAAGGTGGCCGCCGATCACTCGGCGGCTATACAACTGACCACGGGAATTCCGGCCGAGTTCAATCCTGGGATGCAAGAAGTCACCATGCACGAGGTCTCGAGCGCCACGAAAACGGCGGTGGCGCAGGCCGTCGAACAGACGAACACGCTGACGTCGCCGATTGACGTGATGCTCACCGCTGAGACGATCATACAGCGAAACACGCAGTCGGTGCAGGCACCCATCTCGGGAGATCCTTCTCAGTATTCGTTGACGGCTGACGTCGTCCGGCAGCACGTGCCTGCGGCTGTCTCGACTGCGTTGAATGGGCCTGGCTCGTTCCCTGCTGAAATGTCTATCCTCCCCGACTTTCCCATGACCGATGTCATTCCACCGTGAGTCAAATTATTCCTCTTCTCCTTGGGTTCCATGCGTGTGTGCTTCCTGGTTCTTGTGTTACTGTGCGTATCAAACTCGCGGGTGCGCTGTATCTTTTGTTAGCTTGTTTTAGACGCCACGATTACCCTCTTGTACTTTCATGGACGATTAGTTTTCATCTCTCTTCCCTTTGTTTTGGGTTTAAGGCTGCGGTGATATAGTTAACTAAAAGTACAAACACTATTGGGAGCAACTGACAGCGAGATAGAATGCAGAAAATTGAAATAGACGATGATGACAATCCTTTTAAAGTATACATCTCCTATAGGAAAGCAAGTGTCTTAACCTCCAATCCTGGAGTGGCACATGGAGCAGAAGGTGAGATCGTCTGAATTGATGAACGTGCACACTGGACAATGGTTAGATGTTGATATCTTCTCTTGCGAAGGGGAAAAACGATTAGGATTCTTTGATGTGTCCGCTGCTTTGGAGACTCCGCTTAAAATAGTCCCTCCGAAAGCCCGACCTTCTTCCGGTGGTTCCGTTTCTGTGTTCAGGTCTAATGCGTCCTCGTCTTCCTTTTCCTCGTGCAAGTCGAGGATATCATTAGCGACGATGCCCAGAGAGCCCACCGTTTCTGAATTGTTGATGAGTTCCTTCCCTTTGAAAAATAACCGCTGGTAGATGGTTGGGATATCAAATTCCTTTTGCAACTGAGGGTGAAGCCCTTGGTGTCAGCGGGGAAGTCACAACGCTAGGTTAGTCCCAACCTGTATCTTAATATCCATGATCGTTGACAGCTTCCGGATTGCGACATGTCCGGCTATCTGCTTAGAATTTCGAAGCCTTCTGGACGTACGCAATGGGTTGCCGTTATGACTTGCATAATTCAGAGGATCAGACATGGCACTGTGCATCCGCGATGAGCCAGGGAGTGTATCATCGTTCTTGGAGCTCTCCTGACTCTCTAATTTCCCCCTAAGAATCTTTATCGAGATAGTTGCGGTTTCAAAATTGCTTAGCCTACCACAGAGGTTTGTCAAACATCGACTAGACATAGAAATTGACGCACCTTTCACTACGACACTCATGACAAACTTCATAGTCGTGCGTCAAGTTCAAGATGCCTTGGGATTTTTGACTATGACTTGCATGGCCCGTCAAGCTTATTAACGGTCCCCCTCCGTACCTGATCAGCTGCCTCGTAAGGTCGTCGTGTGAGCGCACAATAAATGCACTGACAACTCTTTGAGTGTTTCCCAATCAGCAAGCGAAACAAGTGAAACTGATGTTCCAAGATCTTGAGGCACGCTAGGATCAACAACCAAACGACCATGATGACATATAAGCCAATTGTTGTCGATAGCGCCCGGACGGGGCTTGTCTTGTGGGCGGTTGATCCATGCTCGCCATTGACGCAAGAATGCTGCTGGGACGATCGCTTGAGTAACTCCAAGAGTGATCTCGGAGGGCTCCATAGCCAGGATGTTGGAAGATACGATGTTTCTGAGCTTCTCCTGAAACAGATGTGAAAGTCGCTTGCCAGCTGTATGTATATAGAACTTGCCTTTTCACGTTCGACTCGTTGCTTGAGCTCCTGCTTCGCGCCTTTTGACAACGAAAGCTCTTCGTCACAAGCAGCGCATGATGTACGAGGATCATCGATTCTTGCAACTATAGAATGCCAGGTTGGGAACAGAGACTGGAGAAAAGCAAACGCCTAGCAGCCCTTAGTGTGCCGAAAGACCTGACCGACTAAATTCTGATACCTTTGCATTGATCCACTGCCGTAAGGAGGATGCAAGGGCCAATTGACCATGGTAGCACTGAACATGACTGACGTACTTAGGGGAATCAGGAGCGGGATCTGCTGTCCCTGCAATGTGCATTTTTGGTTTGTCTTGCCTCCAATCTATGAATTATGTTAGACTGCCACACGGCTACCACACTTATATTGATTGATGGTCACCTCTTAGCCATGGTTTGGAAATCCAAGCACCATCACCACCGATTTCAGAGCGGCAGAGCTCATCGAAACATGCAACTTGACTGGAGTGATCCAGCATATATCGCTTCTCTAGTGAAATATAAACCAAGTCAAAAAGAAACTGCTGTATGGTAAATGATTTGACCGACCCAAGAATATATCTCTGACACAACATTGGCATATATCGTTGGTAGTCACTACTGGGTCAAAATAACAGTTGGTAACACAACGAATGACCGCCAATATCTCCTGATTAAATTGCTCGAGATCAACCGCCATAGATTCAGTTAGCTTCAAACATTAGCATACCTTATTGATCCTCTTCATATCACCCGCTTTCAAGGGATCCAAGGCACCATGACTACATATAATCGATGTATTATCCAGACGATGACACTGTAACGCTGAAGTAGATGCAAACGAGAGGAGTGGAGATATCGTTGGCTCCAAACCCTGAATGGTTGTATTGGCTGCCGCCAATGGATGTCCAGATGAGTATGTGAGCTTTAAATGATCTCCCGAATCAATTGGAGGTTCGTTATTTCTGGGAAACGCAACATCCTTCGCGAGCCAGTCCTCGAGTGCACTCCGGCTGACAACAGCCGATTCCTAATGAGCGTACCTGAGTACTGAGTATTATTAGACACAAATTAAATTAACCTCTCTGAAATCATGGATATGCCAGTGATGATATATATTTATCTTTTTTTGTTGCAAGAACCTGAATGTGGTGGAGAGTTGGGTTTCTCTAAAGCAACAGTTTAAAGCCAAGTTCGGCATGATATAGGTAAGTACTAGCAAACCTTTCTGTGTATGAAGCGCAGGCAATGCCGTGCGATTTGTTCAGTTGCGCAACTCGCTCTCGGGCTTCCGGCGGAGGTTCAGGTGACGAACCGACACCGGAAGATCCCGGCTGGCGTCGAGCATAAATGAGCATGTATGCATCTTTGGAGGATGTGTAACTTGGAGTAGGGTCTATTTTGACTCCATTGCTGCACTGGGTCGTTAGCGAATGTTCAACGTCCACACACTGAACTCATACTTCTGTGTTTCGCAATCACTATCATCGATTCGCCTCCTTTTCCTGGAGTATGTCCGGCGGCTCTTATTGACTGTGGAAGATTTCCTGGAAGATGGGGCCGTCAATCAGAAACAGCATAACAGTCTCATAGGATTCTGACCTACTTTCCGTCCATAGCACCCTTGTCCCCGATTGAAAAACTCTTCTTGGACTGTAAGGATGTTATCGGGGTCACTGTCTCATCGCTAAACTGGTAGAATTGGCGGGTGCTAATGACGACTCAAGTTAGCATTTGCCAAGGCAGAGGTGCAACATTTGCCGCCTAGTGGACAAGTACGTACGTGACATCGAAGACCTGCGCCTCATAATGTCCGTGATATGCGGAGGGTCCTTTGTGCAGCAATACCCCCCGCAACTCATATATCAAGTCCGACGCGTCATCGACTTTCTTAGCCTCGATATGACGTCTCTTCGCAGGAGGTTGAAGCGAGTCAGAGTCTTCCGAAGCCGCTGCATCCACAAAAGGTGACATATCTAGAACCGAAGGGAACAGAATAGCCTGTTTGGACTTCTTCCGAGAAAGGGTCGCAATGTCAAAAACGAAGCGAAGGACAGAAAAATGGAGGACCTAAAGTGAAAAGTGCGTGAGTAATTATAATATTTGTTGACTTCATCATAAGGAAAACAGAGGATAGCAGGAGAAATTACAGACGGGAGGCAGACGGCGAAGTTTGGTATATCGAATGGCGTTCTGTAGACTATCACACCGAGTACAGTGATACCTGAAAATAGATGAGATAGATCTACGATGAATACATTTAGGAGCAGACTTGTTATCATCGGTCAGCTCCTCTGATTGCAGGAGTGCTTCAACTCGTTCCTCAAGTTTTGCATTAGTCTACATAGCCATAAGTAGACGACAATACAAGATAGGCAGTTGTCCGAACCTCAATGTTGATTTCCAACTCTAGAAAGTCCATGTCTCGTTCGGAACGATGGCGACACTTTTGGCACATGGTCCCGTAAGTCAGCTTTCCTTCAAACTGAGGAAGGCGCATATTTCGGGTTAAAGTAACATGTGATAGCAAATTTTGAAGTCTCGTACCTGGTCAGCTAGTAGCGTTTTGAGTGCAGGCACTTCCTGCTTCTCAAATTCTATTGACAAATGCGACATGAACAGCTTTGAAAATCTTTTCACGGTCAGTCTTAATAATATGTAGACAACGCGACGGAGTCATACTCTTGGGCGTCTTGCTGCTCCGAAGTCCTTAAATGCAGACTCTCCACAAGCTTGATGGGATTAAACACATTCTGGGTACTCTCTTGCAGGGCAGCAAACGTGACTTGCAGCTGGAAGATAGGCGATTCCTTCGAATAATATCGGTATAACATACGTGCGCTCGTGATTAGGGCAGCTTACTTCGAGGTCTATTCCTTCTTCCTGAGAGGGTTGACATCTATACACGCCATCACGAAAAGCATGGTCCTGGAACCAAACCTGGGTATAGGAAAGGATCAAGAGGGGTAAGCTGACGAGTCCACAGGTGAATACCCCGGAGGCCTTTCCTGGATGAAAGCATTGGCATAACAGGTCGCACCAAGATTCTGTAGTGCAGTGATAACGATAAACTCGATTGAGTTTGCTATAGAACAGCAAGGTACTACCTTAAGACCAACAGGAAGATCAGGTTCGCGGGCGTTGCTTAAAGGGTTTCGTCCAAGGTGAGATAGTTCCAGGAAGGACTTGAGAGCAGCATCTGACCAATATGATGTGAGTCTGTACAGTCACGACATGTGCCCAACCAACCTTGATTTTCCAATTTGACCTGACCTAAATAGTTGAGACACTGAGGATTTTCCTTGCATCGCTTCCTGTTACAGACAGGCGGCTCCTCATAATCGCTGGTAACGATGACAACCTCATCATCATCCCCTCTAGCCTCCGGGCTAGACCCAGCGTCCTGGGCTGCATCCGCTCTACCCTCCTCAGGCTTCCGAGTACCTGATTCTGAATACCTATTGCGGCATATAGGTTTCCCAGACCTATCATTGAAGCCACATGCTGCAAACAGATGCTCAGGGGTGATCAGAGAAGGATCAGAGATCCGTGAAACCCAGCCCCATTGTGAATAAATCTCTGCGCCAGCAAGTTTATCACGCTTAAGACGTTCTCCAGGAAGAAGGCCTTTCTCAGGGAGTCGCTTCCGCCTCGCATCAAGAACCATAGACAGGCTTTGAACGTGTCTGGTGGAAGTGGACCCGTGAAACCAGTAAGGTACAGGAAGACCAGAAATGCCCTTGCTGTCGCATGTCACGTGCACCGTCACGCTATGGTCAAGCGCCTGCCACCGTGCCCTCTCAAACGATGTTAGCTCGAATACGTGCCCGCTTGAGAAGACAACCCCCTGATGCGCAAGCTGTGTCTCTTTCTAAAAGGCATAGAAGGCGCAAGGCTGTAGAGCACACCATATACCGGACTTTGCCTACCATACGGTATACTATGATACTTTTGGCTGATCCAATGCTTATAAGGTGTCCACCCCACTGTAGGATCTTATTATTTGTTATCGGATATTTATGGATGTTGCTATTGCCTTCACCTCAACTTGGAAGAGGTATCTACATTGATGAAAACGCACTACAGCCTGGTCAGGTGAGCTGACTGTCCAACCTCATTTTCAAATTTCAGCGAATACCTGTAGGTCAATACTTACTGGTCTTGGGATGATGTACACTCCGCGGATGTCTATTTAGGCCAACTAGAACAACTACGTGACCAAAATGCCTCCAGTGTCGAGTATGTTTCCACGCACCATACATTCCACCTTTAGGCATGACCGAACACCGTTCAGGAGATCTTCGTATTTGAAATCAGTCTTCGTAGAGCTTGGTATTCCTGCATCCACTCAAACCTACTCGTTCAAAGCTGGAACAATGGTTTGTTAACTAAGTCATGTGATCACAAGCAACAATCCCTAACATGTTTCAATGATAGCCATCAAGCGGTATGAATACCTATGCAGTATTTTCAGCTCCACGGACATCGGGAACAGAAGCCATCGTGATTGCAGCATCGTGGTTAAGCCTGACCTCAGAACCAAATCTACGGGGCATTGCAACAGTGTTGTCTCTAGCTGCTTACCTCAAAAGTATGGTGTTTCTATTTGACATGTTTTATGACGTTTCCGAGTTTACCACACACAGAATATTCTCTTTGGGCTAAAGATATTGTTTTCATTATCGGAGATGGATACCTAGATGGCATGCAAGCCTGGTTAGGCACATATCACGGACTTGACCAATCAAGTCAGTCCAGTGCTTCTTAAACTTGATTGACTTCCACAACGGTGCACTCCAGATCTGGACGCTGAACCTCTTAGGCTTCACTCCGGGGTGATTTGGACAGCCCTTGTTATCGATTACCCAGGTCACTCCTTTTCACACCTGGGTGTCTTCTATGGTGTGGTTGTCCTAATTCAATCAAAAGTTCCATGCTCACAATTGTACATACAGAGGGACTCAATGGTCGTTTGCCAAACCAAGATTTGATGAACAGCTTCAATGTCATCTCTACGCACACGGGCGGTGTTCCTGTTGTATTGTATGATCACTTGGAAGAACAGGTGGACCAAGTGGTTTCTCATTGGCTGCCCCAGTTGTTCAGCAGGCAAGCCCATGTAAAAGAATATGCCAAGCGCGCTCGAAATGTCTTTCGACATGTTCGATACCAAGCGTTGGGAAGAGCTAGCGGAGTACACGGTTTGTTTCACAGGTGCGACATAAAGTTCCTCCCATCCTCATCCTACTTATAATCGCGGAATAGTTTCCGGATCGATGCTATTACCCTTTTTGCAATTCCTGCAACAGGGCCTCACGGTTTTCATGCTCTTGGTCGGTGAGCATTACTTCCTCTCTCTGGGAGTCTCTGGCTTAGCGTATTGGCGCTAGTGTGATTGAATCTACTCTCCGCACAATGAATAATTTGTTAGAGCGACTTCATGCCTCCTTTTTCTTCTACCTCATGGCAGGTCCGGGAACATTCCTAAAGATTGGCGAATTCCTTCCCAGCGCAGTAATTATTAGCGTAGCAATGATGTTTGGTGGCCTGCGGGTCTGGGTGGATGCGGGCTGGATTGAACGTCTGCCTGTTGAGAAGGCAATACCCGATCATGCTACGATGTTCAAATGGAAATCGCGACGCAGGACTGTCATTCCCCCACTAGTCATCATGCTAGTGACGCATGTCATTGGGGGCATTACATTTACTGTCTTGACGAGGTCATCGTTCCTAACCTGGCCAGCAGTCAGTCGTTAAGAGTACTGCTGATTATACAATGCTGACCCAAGATTGACAGGCGTCTACTTCCTATTTACCTATCATCCCTCTATCCCTTATCGTTTTCAGTATCCTCTCTGCGCTTCTCACTTCTGACAAGCCTGCAGAGTCTCAACTTGACGGTTCTCCTCCAGCACCCCTCTCTTCTCTTCTCAAAGCATTCAACCTTTGTCTCGCATCTACCGTCATATCCATCACATCTGTACTCAACTTCTCCTTAGCAGCTGCCCTCGCTATCCTTCTTGGAATTCCGCTTTCAATATCCTCACCAACCACAGGTCTGATCTCGAAAATGGCTAAAGCCATGGCTTACTTGATATTACTATTCCCGATATGGTGGATATTAATCTCGCAGCCAATATCGCAATCTATCTGGGAGTGGCAGGTTTTAGGCGTCTGGTTTGCACCATTTGCCTGCATCGTGTACTTGCCTTTGGTGCTTCAGGCATCCGTTGTGTGCATGCTAGACCCATAATATCGTATTATATACTATGTACACGATAGCAATCGTTTTGATTAACTACACTCACTGTACAGTCGGTGACTTGGAACCCCCACATTGCCCTGATGTGCACACATTAGAAACAGCGTTAAGCCTCAACTGAGTTCACGAATCTGCTATAATGTTCCTTGAGTTTCGAAGGTGAGTACAACATGCAGCACTCACAGCATTGACGACTAAAATATATGTTGCACCACCGGCATCAACAGTAGTGACTTACAGCTCACCGGATATGTTGCATAGTGTCCCCCACGGACCGATTTTTATTCTCTATGGGACTATGAAGCCGTGTGTTTTATTAGGTTTTGACACACGAGAAACACGACATTGGTGTGCGGATTTATATTGCCGTGGCACACCGCATGATGATAGAGGGTGTTGTAGGAAGGACGGCTGAGATAAACCGAAGGATATGGCAAGATAGATCAGAACTTCTATTCGTGATGGAAGAGAGCACGGAGTTTGAAAGAAAGAAACCAAAATACCAGAAGGATCAATCGATCATAACTTAGTTCATCCATATATCTTGCACGGCTCAAGCACGGAATGCAGCGCTGCACGGCTGAGTGACAGAAGAGGAAGAAGGGGAGTGAATTCAAACAGGCGAACCTCGTTCATCCAGAATTCCGTACGTATTGGCACATTCAAGCACTTGCAGGGTTCTGCGTCTGGGGGAAAGGCGCAGACAGGTTTTACCTGTAGTGATCGACACGTGCGGTGCTCTCCCTACGTCGCTGTAGTCATCCCCCAATATAGTATCTGAATCGAAGCGTCATCGTGTTCAATCTAATAAGGCTTGACTCTCGTCCATTATAGCGATATGAGCGTGACAGTGTAATACGAAGTCTCTAAGATCGACACGGCCGTGCACAGGAGATTAATACTAGACGGTGCGAAGAGTCCGAACTATTTGGCCTGCAAAACCTGCTTTAAGCTTCTACCTGAGAGAGAACTTATATGCTTCAGATTGGAGTTGTGAATGAGAGTCATTCACAGACGAAGGTGTTGGAGTCGCAGAATCAGGCAACAAACCAACAAGACTCTCTGGGAGATAAATGTGAACACCAAATGAGTAATTGGTCCGCATGCGGCGTACCCATAGCCATACACAGGCTTGAAGAGTAGGAGATAACCCGGCGCATCCACTGAAAGCAAAAACTGAACCGCAGAATACTATTGGCTGGTGTATGACTCTGACAATGATGGCGACTAATACACTCAGCGTTGTTATTCGGGAGCGGATAGAGCTGGATGGCGGTGACTTCAATGGACTCGGATTCTCATCTTCGCCCTTATCTAGTATTGCAGGGACGAATTCCAATATCCCTGGGCGTGGTCCCGGATCTCGACAGCACATTATAAGCTTGAGATCAATGTACGAAGCATAGGCGATTTCCGAGGCCGCTCACCTCAGCTCGGTTGGGTGTTTGCATTGCCAGGCTGATTTATTTGCATGTATCGTATAGGCATATACGAGTGCAGCCAAGCAAATATAAAACTCACCGGACAAAAATTTGACCACGTACTCTAGAGACCTACTGTAATAAATCTCTGCCTTAGGCTTGAGTCTGCACTTCTCTCGCGTTGGCGAGGATTGTGCAGCACAACTCTGATACTGTATCGACATCTCTCACGAACCCAGCCCCCTCTTTCCAAATAAATACGCGTCCTCACCGCTTGACTCGACCCACGTGTGGCTGTCCAGACGAGAACTTGTCGGAACACTGTTGTCGAGGAAGCGATGCATTCACCCGACATGTCAAAAGGGGAAGACGGCATTAGACCGTGTCGAAGAGACTTTCTGCTGCTGACAGATCGCCGGAGAGCCCAAAAGGCGTCGAACAACATGTAAAACGCCTTTTCAAAAAATTACATGAGAAGTCTCGCGTCGGTTCGCTTCCTGGCCCTCGAGGATGGGCACGTGTGCTAATGCTACCTGGAAATAATTATTTTGTAGTAGAACCGTGCGATATAGCGGTGACAGGCATGAAGGTCGGCTGAACATACCCAGCAGCAGAATGATGAATCGATAACACTTGTTTCTACTTCAAGCAGGTCTTCAACGACATCCTCGATGGGTGCCGTAATGTGAGCAAGATTATTTCATCAAGGTCATCCAAAAAAGCTGGGGTAGTAGAGAGTATTTGTTCCCAATATTTATTAGGACGGCTAATGAATTTTTATAAACTAATAATACAAGCGCCAAGGTCACTAATAAATATTGGTAACAAATACTCTCTAGTACCCGGCGCCAGTTGGAAATTTGTCGCAGTTTCCATATTCAATGTGTTTGTTGCATTCTAGAACTGAATGTTCGCTTAGGTACGATCCTGATCGGAGATCGCCGGACCTCGTGGGGTATATAAGGGCTTAGTCATGTATTATTGTCCTTTATCAGTTTGCAACCAGCTACCACCATCCATCCACTCAGGACAAGCGGAAGCTATTGGTCCCACTGACAGCGCAGTGCTTTCGACACATCTGTAAGCCATGGATGTCTGTAGATGTGAAAGTGAAGTCGCTCACGCATGCAGAGATGGGTCATGAATATGGCCTACATGTGCAAGGTGTCGTGGTATGTGTGGCATTGTGACGTGTAGCATAGTTGCCATAATTCATGCTTGCCTGATATGCTCCAAATAGAGCAGACTATCAGTCTACTCTTTTTGGCGCATATCAGGATTCCGACGAGTACGGCGACGATAATGCTCAGCGTTCAGCATAGTTATTTAGTAGAGGGACAGAAGGGGGGAGGGGGTGGATTCAGTGGACTCATATCTCGTTCTACCTACAATACCAGAGTTACCTAGAATTGTATCCGATAATATTGTCTGCAGACTGCAGCTATAGCAGGTAACAAAAGCAGCACACCATATCCATGATCATGGCTCCTCTGCCTTAGGCATAAGGGACACTCAATCAAGTCTGCACTTTTCTCGCGTTTGCGAGGACCGTTCAGCACACCAACACTATCGATGTCTCGCATGCAACAAGGGGAGAAGATGGCCGTAGTTCGCCCTTTTCAAAATCACATTGGACGTGTCGCGCAGTTCTCGTGTCACTTCGCTTTGTGCACTTTGATGATGGTTACGAGTACCAGTGCTATCTGGGAATGAGCCTTTTGTAGCAGAATGCCCACTGGGAATCGTGGAGGGCATTTTTTGCGTAAATCCGCTGAGTTCCGCGAATTTTGAAGAGTGTGCCATGCATGATTGCTATAATATTTCGAGTCAACTACTTATCAGGCAGTCGCAGTTTGAAATCCCAATGTCGCTTTCTCATTGGTCACGGCATGACTGACCTCGTCCGTTCAACAAAGCTCACGTTCAAAGGTGAAAAGCATAAAAAGAAGAAGCGGAAACACCGGCAAGAGGGTGCTGGCGATGACAATGATGGGACGGATCCTCAAGCCTGGGTGCAACCTGACAATGCAATGCAAGTCTACGGACCAACCTTCATATTGCACCCTTCCAGTCCTCCAATTTGCATCACCTATGATTCCACCCGCTCTCGTATAATGCTTCATACTGTATCGCTAGAGCCAGGCGATTCGCCACTGACTCTGACCCCCACCGAAGTCTCGCAAGTTTGGGTAGTTACGCGGGTAGCAGGTGCGACAACTGTCAATCTACGCACCGCGGAGGGCAAGTTTTTATCATGCGATACCCATGGGCTCGTGAGTGCCGACCGTGAGGCCAGAGGTCCCCAGGAAGAGTGGACGCCGGTCGTGCTTGATGATGGTATGGTGGCGTTCATGAATATATATGAGAAGTATCTGTCTGTGGATGAAGTCGCTGGTGGTTCGTTAGCATTGCGCGGGGACAGTGATACTGTCGGATTTGGGGAAAGGTTCTGGGTGAAGGTTCAGCATGAGTATAAATTAAAGGCTGGTGAGGAGGAACGTAAAAAGGAGGGTGTCACTGGGAAACGGAAGATAGATGAAGTTGAGGACAAGTGCGTGCATTCCTCTACCCTCATTTCTCACATCTGACGAGGATGGCAGTCGCACATTCCAAGCCTGGGGTGCTGGGCGGTCGGTTGTTTCAGGCGAGGATAAAACTGACGTATGTATTCTTTCTGCAATGGATGTTGGCATAACATTCATACCTCTCACCAGCTCAAGCGTGCCAGAAAAGACGGTCGTCTATCGGAAGCCATGCTTGATCGTCGTTCCAAACTGAAAAGGTATGCCGCGTTATACTCGTAATGATCACTACTGAAGTGTAGGGACATCTTCAGCGATCGGTTTTGTTAGCCAAATTATAGTCCTATTCCATGTAACACTCGAGCCATGAATGAAACATGTAGCGTTATGTATGTTATGATACGTGGTCCATAGACGTGCGTTCGCCGGAGGCAGATCGACAAACGAGTGCCCTAATGTCAAACTGTTACACACGATGATGTATAGCGCTCCCTGTTTTCTGTTGACGACTGTCACGACCCTGTAAAGGACATGGCGGATATCACCAAAATTGCGCCTTTACGGCGAGACCTCACTGACGTAGAGCGATTGACTGTCTTTGAGTTCTTCTACAGGCGGCTGGCCGACCATCGAAATCTTGCCATAACATACGCCAACTTTGACCACATACACACTAATTCATCCAAGAAAGACGAGCAGAGGGCTCAGTTCATTAGGGAGATAGATGTTTGGGCGAACGCGTTGCTTAAGCACGCATGGGCAGCATGCGATGAACCGGGGGCGGGTGAGTTGGACCAACGACCGCGCTTCTTGGGGAGCCAGCTGTCTGACGCAAGCTTGTGGTAGAATGTCCCGAGCTCGATCCTCTGACAGATACTTCAATAATCGATCTACCACGCCTGCCTCCCGTCCATATCACTGCCAAAATACTCAATACTATAATATTCCTTCACCTCACCTCTACCAAGTCCTACTCTGCCCACACCCGTTCTTTCCTCCTCCGCACGTTTGGTGACTTTGACGAAGATGCTGTTGCCGAAACGTTGAAACATCCTGATGAGGCAACGCATGCTGCTCAGAAGGCTGCTCAGGATGCAAAGAAGGAGCACGCAGATCGCACCAAGATATGGCGGCGAGTCGGCATCGGCGCAGGGGCCATCGCAGGCGGTGTCCTCATCGGCGTGACAGGCGGCCTAGCTGCACCGCTCGTTGGCGCAGGTCTCAGTACGGTGCTGGGTATCTTGGGCATCGGGGGCCCTGTGGGCCTGCTCGCGACCGGCCTGGCTAGTTCTGGTGCGGTGTGTGGCGCGCTGTTTGGCGTGTACGGTGCAAGTTCGACGGCGCGGATGGTAGCGCGGCACACGAGGGAGATACACGATTTCGCTTTCATGCCCGTGCACCCTCCACGAGATAGTCTGGCTGTGAGATTGTGCATCAGTGGATGGCTGACATCTCCACAAGATGTCACGGCGCCCTGGATGGTGTTCGACTCTGGGGAAGACACATTTGCCCTTCAATGGGTGAGTTAGTTTTGTCGTTTTCAGATTTTGTTTTGGTATTCACGTGGTTTGCAGGAGGTCAAAGCTCTCGAGGACCTTTCGACAGCATTGTACGATCTTGTTAGACTCCAAGCTTTCAACTACGTGAAATGGGCGATACTTAAACGCACTGTTCTGTCGACTCTCATGGCTGGGCTTTCTCCCTTGCTTTTGCTCAAAATTGGTCAAGTGGTCGGTATGTCGCAAGTCCATTTTCCCATAATCCAACATTGATGACTTCCAGACAACCCGTGGTCAAACGCAAAAGCCCTCGCTATCAAGGCTGGGAACGTGCTGGGAACGCTCTTGGCCAATAGAGCGTTTGGAAATCGCCCCATTACGCTTACAGGGTATTCACTTGGTTCATTGGTACTTGTAGAGGCTTTGAAATACATCTCGACGCTTCCCGTGTCTGGAACGACGCATCTTATACAGGACGTCTTCCTCTTTGGTACACCGGCACCCACGAACCCCCGCCTATGGTCTGCTATTCGTCGAGTGGTTGCAGGTATTATTGTTTGGTGCACTGAGTTGTCTGTATAACCTGATCCTCTTTTATAGGCCGAGTTGTCAATGGTTATGCAGAGACGGATTACGTTCTTGCCATTCTGTCGCGTACGACGGATGCAAGCTGGGGCGTTGCTGGTCTTCAACCTGTAGAGATACAGGGGGTGGAAAATGTACAGTGCGATGATGTGGAAGGTCATCTGAAGTGGAGGGGTATGGTTGGGCAATGTTTGCAGATCTCTGGCGCTGATGGACTTGTATCTGAGGAGGTGGAGCTGCAGCTGAGGGAAGTAGCAGAACCGATTGCGAAAGAGATAACCCAAAGCTTGAAGGCTCCGGATAATATTGTAGAAGTGCAGGCAGAGAAGAATGAAACCCGACTAACACGCTAAATATATTGTAACATTGATTGTATCCTTGTAATTGAATATAATTGATCACGTTATGGTGTGTATATCCCCAGCCATGCATGATCTGTCAATTTTCACATTCATGATTTGGAGCGCTTTGGGATAGTACGTCAAAAAATCTAAACGTCCATCTCTTCCAGCTCTCTGTCGTCTAACTCTTCTTCCTCTTCTTCCTCATCTTGCTCTTTGTGGCCATCTTGGGCCTGCTGAGACTTCTTGGGCTGATCATCAACCCTCTTTACGATTACTACCCTAATGGGGCCTAGACCCTGGGTAATAATGTACCCCACTGCGCTGGTCACTGCTAAGGCATACCACCCCCAGCGGTACCTACGAAATCGTTTCACCTCCTCCGACTCATCCGGGCCGGAGATGACCCGCTTGACCAAGTGGCGTAAAGAGTTCTTAAACACGTTCAGAGGGTTCATGCGCGGTTGTGGGAGAATTTGAGGGTGGGCATTAGAAGCGGAAAATGCGAGTGTCTGCATGCGAGTCGCATGCGAGACCAAGGAAGGGTAGGATGCATTTAAAAGATCTTTGAGAGCAGAGTTTGGCAAAGGAGCATGGATAAGGAGAAGAATGCGTGAAGCCAGGGTGATGTCCACGGAAGTGACTCTAATGTCCAAAGGTGAAGATTTCATATGTGCGAGAGAAGAAAGGCTAACCGGTTGGGAAAGATGAATGGCTCATCTTTGACTAGTCTGGCTAAAATATCAAAGACAAGCCTCGCCTTTTTCCCCAGCTTTGACGCAGCAGTTAGTATACATTATTACCGCAGGGAACAGTATACCTTGGCCTGATCAAAAGCCCGCTTAAACTTCTCTTCCTTGGTTTCCCCTTTATGCCTCTCGGCTTTTCTCCCTTCCTGACTGTCTTCTGGCTCATTTGCTAATAGCCATAGACCTACAGCCTCCAGTCGCGGTCGATAAGTCTCCTTTATGCGACGTGGGACGTAATATTTCTGGGGTACAGGTAGCATGGAAGCCAGCATTGCGTGAGTGAAGCCAAAGTTGGGTTCCAGTACAAAGAACGAGTGTGCCTTGGTAAGGTGTAGCTCAAGACGTCAACTCAGATCTAGGAAACCTCACAAAAGAACTAACTGACCACTAGATCCCCCAGCTGTGCCTCAAAATATGCTCTCCAGGCTATACTCTGTGACAGCTGCAGATGGCTAAGGCCTGCATCGAGGTTGGGGTTGACCGTGCTTGAATCTATATCATTCTCAGCCTGTGAGCCCGGTGTCGCGAGAAAAACGTGGTTCAGTGTGGAGAGATAAGAAAGAATGGAAGGTAGAGGAGAGACAACGATTTGGCCATGCGCCAAAAAAGGCAGTTGTCCACTGGGAGATTGGTCTGGGTCTGCAGTTTCAACTAGTGCATAAAGACCAGGGAAGACTAGCTGAAGAAATAAAATAGCTTCGAGACAGCTAGCATCGATAGACGGGAGGCCCCATCGACCAGGCCATACATGCAAGACCAGAGGCGTCGTGGTCATACTCAATAGACGCCCAATGCGGTTTCAATATTTGAAAATTTAAAGGCTTGTCACGCACTAAGTACTAGTCTTTCAGTAACAATGGTGAGTACCCTATGCCACATCATGAGAGTCATGCTACACCCTAACAAATAATCTGCAAAACGCACAGCTTCGGCGACAAATTCGCGAGCGTAGACAATACATCTATGCAAAGTCGCTGGAGGCCCAGGAACGCCAGACTTTTGAGCGCAAGCAAAAAGTCAAGGAAGCTCTCGCATCGGGAAAGCAGCTTCCAACAGAGTTGAAGAAAGAGGCGAAGAGCTTAGGAAGGGATTTAGCGTTTGATGAAGCTCAGGAAGGTGAACGGGATGGGAGTCCTTGGCTTATGATATTGAACTGAAGATAGAGTTTGTACGCAGAGCCTACGACACATATCGACAATGAGTACGCTCGCGCAGGTATCCTGGACCCCAAAATCGTTATAACGACCTCTCGGGATCCTAGTTCTCGATTACTCCAATTCGCCAAGGTGAGTCAAGCATTATCCACCCTCCAATTCCGCTGACTAGTGATCATAGGAAATGCGGCTTGTTTTCCCCAATTCACACCGTATCAACCGAGGGACATACGTCGTGAAAGAGCTCGCTGCCGCTTGTCGTGCTAATGACGTGTCTGACCTTATCATCTTGCACGAACATCGCGGCACACCCGACGCATTCATCGTTTCTCACTTTCCCCATGGTCCAACGCTATACTTCACCCTCCATAACGTGGCGCTGCGACACGACATCGCATCGTACGGAGAGTCGACGGTCTCAGAACAGTACCCACATTTAATATTTGAAGGTTTCAGTTCGCGACTGGGCCGTCGAGTTATGGATGCTTTGCGATACTTGTTCCCAGTGCCGAAAGAGGATGCAAAACGTGTCATGACATTTGCAAATGAAAGCGATTTTATCTCATTCCGGTATGTCTCTACTTTTCTTTTTGATTCATCAAGACTAAGCGAACCTGGCATGTTTAAGACATCATGTGTTTGTGAAGAGCTCGCATAAAGAGGTACAACTGGCAGAGGTTGGACCTCGATTTGAGATGAAACGTAAGTTAATCTGCTCTGTCTACATGCCCTACGATGTTAAACCAGCTTCTGCAATTAGCGTATGAGATACGTCAGGGAACTATTGAGCAGACAGAAGCCGACCGGGAATGGGTCCTTGCTAATTACACACGGACAGCCAAAAAGCGCCGCCATCTCTAGATATGTAGCCATAATCTCCATCTTTTGTTTCTGATACTTCTGTCTGGTCGAATCAGCGCGACTCCAACTGTTCGAGGAGCTCATGAGCATTTTCATCACACCCAAAAACGATTTGCGCTCCTTTACTTATCTGCCTTCCTCAACGCAATGCCTACTACCACGGGCTTGCGCTCTTCTCAGCTGATAACCATACTAGCGTTGCCGCCTGAGACACGTACAGGGAGTGAAGCGTCTGGATATGTTCTGTTGGCGCACTGCCCAGTAAGGGTGTCAATTGGATGGATGTTGGGGGCGACGGAAGTGCGTGATCAGGCTCAGATTTTACATCATCTGCGCGTCCAGAGTCCGAGATGGAGTCAGTGTCAGAACTCGAAGTTGGGAGAAAGGAAACAGTACGGGGGATAGATGCTTGGATCTGAGGGGAATGCTAGCGTCACTAGATGGCTGAGGATACTGGGGCCATGACGTACGAAACTTCCGACTTTTCTAATTTGTGAGATGAGGAGGATGCGATCTGCGAAAAGTTTAGATGAGAAGTTCTGTCTGCACGTCCTCGAGACTGTAAGCGAGGTGGGCCGATGTCATGGAGGAGACACTACAAGTTTCCCACAATAAGAACTTTATTCCCACGAATAGCATACTTGGATTACCAGTTGAACTTACACAAGTCATTTATGCAGATGCTATATTATACATGCAAAGACCTAATGCAGCGGGCGTATGCACCTTCATTGCTTGTGCTTCTCCTTAGGATACGTATCACTACTACTGCAGATCCTCTGAAGCTGGTGGCGATATTCTTAAGGCACATCAAGCAATTGCAGAGGCGATATATTAGACTCTCACTACAATATTGGGCCGTAAGACTTCCTTCATTTTAGTATACGAAGAGGGGACCGGGCGAAAGACATGGTGTCAACCGGCTTTGAAGCCTCGAGAATGTGCTCGTTCACTGATATATCGCTGTCCCACAGTGGATGAATTAACGACACAGCACGATGTAATTGTCACCAGTGTGGACCTACCAACGCTCCACTTCTGGTCATCAAACAATTAGCTCACCACAGTCGATGCTTTTAAACAGCTAGGTGATGTTTACGCCACGAGATATCTTCGTGAATCATCTGTTGTCCTCGTAATCACAGCCTGTCAGCCAGATTAGTGACTTTCCGTTCTGTGGTTCTCTGTACAGCGGGTAAGTCCTGGGCACACTGTTCCTACTACAAGATTTCCCATATCGCATTAGCATTTGTGACTCATCAGGGGCCACGCGCGAAGCGAACTGATACGAGACTTCTAATGCGGTATTCGAAAAGGCAATTTATATTGTTCAACGCCTTTTGGGCTCTCCCGGAACTCAATAGTAGTAAGTGTCTTTGACATGGTCTGATACGAACTACGGAAGCCCGTCGTCTCCCCTTGTCCTGCAGGGTGAATATAGCTAGCTTCCTTGATATATTACCTATGGCATTGCGACAGTCTTATGGACCCGCTTCGAGTCAGGCGGGGTGACCTGGTATCTATCTGGAAAGAGGAAGCTAGGCTCATGGGAGACATCAATACAGCGTTAGGATTGCGCTGCATGGTCTTCAGAAAGCGGGAGGAGCACAGAGTTGAAGCTCGAGTTCCCTTTGTGCCTGGGGCATCAACTGCAGCAGGTCTAGAGCACGTTATCGGATTTTTGTCAGGTGTGTATCTTCTATTTACTTGGCTGGAGGTTTGTACACGCAAATCCCAATTAGTTAGTAATGCAAACATTAAACCGAGCCGGGGTGAGGGCAATCAGAAATCGCTTATGCTTCGTGCTTCGTACATTGATTTCCAGCTTCTAGCATGCTGTGGAGATCTGGGGACACCCTCAGTACATGGGAAATAGCCCAGGAATCCGTCTCTGAAAGGCTATATAAGTGCTGGGTTATGGAGAAAATGAGGGTCCGAGTCCATCGAACACACTCCCTTCTCTGTGTCTCTCCTGACTCACAATGTTGAGCGTTTTCGTCGCCGTAATAATCGGTATCACATTCCAGTCTGCTCTGTTTGGAGCATATCAGGCAAGCATGGATTATGGCATCTGTGCCACTCATGTCCTATGTGACACTGACACCTTGTGCACATACAGGTGATGTTCCTGATTTGCTCTTACTTTATACTCTACGGGTAAGCCACTCCATCTTCACGGCTATAGACATTTATAGCTTACATGTCTTAAGACGGCGTTCAGAGGGTATCAACCGCCCTTTTCTTATAACGGCAGTCATGATGGTAGGTTCCAAGGTGTTGTTAAACTGTTATCCAGTTGTTCAGTCTTTGCTTTCAGTGGATATTCGTTGTTATCCACTACTCTTTAAGCCTCAGTATGGCCATGGGTACGCCACATATTGACCCTTCACTCACTTGACACTCACATTTATCTCAGAGGGACTTATTGGTTCGTTGCCAGAGTATTCGCAGGACCCCAGCGCCTTCTCCGCCTACTTTTCGTCGGGAAATAACTGGTATATCCCGCATTTATCCGACCCTCAATCGCAACTCACGAGCAGCACTTTAATAGGAAACAGGTATGCTTCCTTCTGGCTGCTTTAGTGACTGTTGTGCGACACGAGTTGCAGGTGACACGCACTGGAGTGTATATCACTCTGACAGCTGTCGCAGATTCATTGTCTGTGCGTTATTTAATAAGTCATGTTCAAAAGTCGAAGAACTTACTTGCGATGTGTAGATATACAGAGTGTACATAGTCTGGGGTGTGTCTCCTTGGTGACATCCACTCTGTCGCGTGCTAATGTTGCTTCAGGTCACGATAGAAGGACAATTGTCCCACCCATGGTCCTGCTGTGTGGTAGTATCAGTACGTGCGGCCTGTATTGGTATTAAATTTTTAACCTTTCATCCTTTGTGACCGCTCTAGCGTCAGGCATCGCGATTGAGGTGATGAATAGCAGAACAACTTTAGGGGTGAGTCTGACCACTGGACATATCTGAATCAACATGAACGATCTGGCAGGTCTCTGCGCCCAGTCTGGCCGGCTGCGCAGCCGCATTCTTCATGTCATCGTTGATACAGAACATCTACGACACCTTCATGATCGTGTATGTAACATTACTTCCACCTCTGTCGACCTATGCTAACAGGACACGGGCTATAGGTACAGGATCTGGCGGGTACATGTCCAGATTGCGCCCGAGAACAGGGGCCACTCGCTGTGGCCCGTGATTGCGGTTCTGCTGGAGAGTGGCGCGATTTATTCGACGGCGCTTGTGGTATCGCTTGCAACGTACCTGGCATACAGTAACGTGCAATATATCGGTATGAAATGGCTTTTAGCTTTCCTGACGCATTGTCTGATGATGAGTAACCGTTCACTAGGGTTTGATATATTGGTCCCAATTATTGTATGTGTTTGTTAGTCGACAAGGTGCTTGCTGACTCTGGGTTGTTGACGTGTTTAGGGGATCACGTTCTCAATGATTATCGTTAGGGTACGTATGGATCTATATAAATTGTATAAGGGATGCTAAATGCGAACAGGCTGGACTCGGTCTATCGACGAGCACATCGGGGGATCGTGATTTCAATCCCCCGTCGACGATAGTGATGACTGAGTTCCCTCAACGAGAATCGATCAACATCCTAGTCTCCCAGACCGTCACTGTCGAGTATGGCGATAGTGACATGGCGAGACGGACTGCTGAGACTCCGACGAGGGAGTTAGTGGTCTGGAGGCGGTCAGGGGAAGCAGTGAGGTAGTTCGTTGAAAGAATTTATTGCTTTACCAGAACCTCACCTCAAGTCCATTGCACCTGTTCGTGGATCATTTCAAGAGGGTGCTCCGTGATACAGTGGCTCCCAATGATCCACTTCAAAACTCAAGGGCTTGACATCAATATTTCGTGTGACCTCACTGTCGGGCATGACTCTGAGTAGACTTATACTGAACTGAGTATGGTTTTACGCAGGGTCGAGACAGCAGTGAGGTGGAGCGAAACGATGTTCGATAGAATGAATGCAAGACGTCGACAGCAGGTGTCGCAAGTCTCGCTTGCATTGCATGGCAACTTGGACGTGAAGCATCGAAAGACCGTATCGACCTCTCGATGACTCGGCCAGCGTGGTGGTGAGCGTTCACGAATGGCGTGATTTAAGGTCTTAAATATAGGCAGAAGGTATGAGGTACATCAATGGGCGTCAGGAGGGTACCAAAGCGAACATACATTCACATCGATCTGGGGTGACACCCGAAGCCCTCCAGTGCATGGCACAAACCGGTGTGCTGACATGGCAACACTGAAAACGCGGCAAAATCCCACCTGGCACCAAGGACTGCCTTAGTGTTTTTGGGACGACCTTGAGGAGAAACTCACTGTTGCAGCCTTACGGATGCCGTCAAAGAGCCTGAATAATTTGCATAAGCGAGCATGTCGTCGTTGTGCTGTTGGGTGTGTTCAGCCGACCTTCACGCCTGTCACCGCTACGACGTCGCTCGCTATATAATTCACCATGCATGGTCTAGATCATTTCTTTTAGATGCCTCACACTGAACCCGGACGGACGTTGAAATTGTACTTGCAGGTTCTTTACAAACAGATGGAATATTCGATGGAATTACTGAAAGCTAACTAGGTACCTGTTCGTAGACCTTTGCAATGCATCTCAGCGTCTAGCTGTGTCTAGTCTATGGGTAGTGTCAAACTTGCAGACTTCATACTACAGCAACCACGATCATGGTGTAACAATGGGCAAGAACGAACTTTACTTCGGTAGATGCTGCGTAAATAATTGACTTAAAGGGACCACAGCTCATATAATCAAACACGTCGGGACTCCATGTCTATTGAAAGCCTTTCTGTGTGTTTTTTTTTTCTTGGGAGAGGAATGGCTTGACGCTCCGGTCGTGAGTCTCTTCAACTGGCTGGGGAGCAGGCAGTCTGCACGACCGTTGCTCCAAAAGATGATATTGAAAAGGCTCTCCATGCTTTTGCTCCTTCATGAGAGAGAGCAGCGATACATCACTTCAGGCTCAAAGACGTTAATTTTGGATTCGGAAAGCTGGGTAACGTCTATAACAAGACAATATTGTTCATTTTTGTAAAGCAACACTCTAGCGGCATCTATCCGTTCATGAGCGGCGCGAATGCAACAAAAAGCATTCATACATGCCAGCAGCCCAAGATATGTGTCTTTGATTTGAGTGCCATGACATCGATCGTGCAGGCTTTGCAGTCCACGCCGATCGGCAGACGATGCAGACAGTGCCGCTACTTTGTACGACGGAAACGTTCCCACGACGATTTTCCTTCGGAAGTGATGGTCGGTAAAATCAAAGTTGCCAGTTAATGCCGATGTCGCAAGTTCCGTTCCTTGGGAGTCTTCCCAACGTTGACTCTTTGACAATGTTCTGGCCTTTCTTTCCAGATGTGTTACAAGATTCCTCAGATGATTATTATATCATAGTTACAGTACAATGCAACATCCCTTTTGGAGCATTATGCTCAAACTATCCAGGTAAGATACGGTTAAACTCTAACTTGGAGGTGTATGTCTCGTCATGGTCGTCGCCGTGAAGCGGCATCGTAATTGTAAGCCTCTAGACAGTATGACCCGGGGAATAGGTAACTGCTGTAGGAAGCGGTCCGCCCATTGGGTGTCTTTCATAGTCTGATATTAGACGGCGTGCCAGCGGCAGCCCTGAGGCCCGAGGGCCGTATACCAAGCAGCGACATGTTGGAAGTTCGACATCTAGAGCTTGGCAATTTTAATTAATAGCAGAGATGAATAACGTCAACTCGAATACTCACTGTAGAATGACCGAGTGCTCAGCACCAGTGTTGATGTCATTGGATAGTGCCATATGGCATTTCCAGTATCATAAGCTCCATCCGACTCAAACGTTTGCTGAGGATCTGAACCAGATTTGAGTTACTGGTTGGCTACTGGCCGCGACGCCGAACAAATTTTCCCCGAGAACATTGTGGGAGTCTGTTACCAGTAGCTGATTGCTTGCCGCGGCTGCCAGCGATGGAGTCCGGCGATGTCCGATTCAGACTCTTCCCCAACTTGCCGCTGCGTAGACGAAAATGTGCACTTCCGTTGAGAGCCCCTATAGTCCTTTGACCGAGGAGCCGAACTTCGAAAGGCGCCTGTGGATTCAAGAACTTCATGTATGGAAATTTGGCTATTGTGATAATTACGGCATTCGTATTCCACTTCACCTGTTCGACTTCAACTGACTTGTAAGTAGAGCCTGCTGAAAGTTTGAAATCAAGGCTTCAGTCATCGTCTGTTGTATGGTTGAAACGCACTTTGTGTCGGCGGCGGTCGATATTCGGATTGGAAATTCTATCCGGCCGTAATCCACCCAAAGGGTCCTTCGATGTCAGATTCATTTAGTCCAGCCTTTCTGTTGATATACCGCCCACCGGCAATAGAATGCCAGCCAGACTTGTAGACATGCATTATGGCGTTAACGTCTATCGGGGGTAGCGGAGCCACCAAGGGCGCCGTTCGAGATATGGCACTTCGACGAGCAAATTGGGGGTGTTCACGTGCAAGAGAAGCGGCCAAGGTCACAAATCATTATGAAGCGCACATGTGTACTGTGACGATGAATGATCATATGTGCTAACGCGTACCGATACAACAGAAGGACAGGCATACAATGGTATAAAAGCATATGGGTTGGAACCTTTCAGACTCAGCAGCCCTCAGCTTTAGCAAGTTCCTGCACTCAACCCCAAACAAAAAGATCAAAAGATGAAGGTCTCCAGCATCGTTCTCGCCGCCGCCTCACTCGTTTCGGGTGTCTCCGCCATGGTGTGTTCGATTCATCAGTGAAATGCATTAGGTGGCTAATAATTGATGTCGATCCATAGCCTGCGGGTATTGCAACCGCTGCAGCGCTTGCCTCCAAGGAAAGCCTTGGTTGGGGCCAGCACTGGTTAGATGTTTCCCGACATGTTGGAAAAGTATATCGACTCACATTGAATCTCACAGGATCCGCACCGCTGTAAATCCAATTCCTCCCTTACACGTTGTAGATTCACTCAGTCTGCCTGTGTAGGACAACCAATTCCTTCAAGCCGCCCTTCCGTGGACTGCGACCGACGCTGTCGTTGGCTCCCCCAACACAGCAGGAGAGTTTAACATCGTTTCGACGTCCCTTGTAGACACTGTCCACACTCCCAATTCCTTATACGCCACGGTTGAACCCACAACCCCGGGCGCCACCATGCTTAGAGTTTCATTCGGGAACGGTGACATTTCCCCCTCTTCCGCCGGGGTTTTCGCCTGGACTGGTACTCCCCAGTCCCTGACTTGGAGCCGTAATGACGCCGTCATGACCGTGAGTCTCTGTAAGCGCTATCGTGGCCCGACATATTAATAGGTCATTAAGGGATGGATTACTTGCGCAAACGTTGTGTACGCCAACCTGGCGCCTACTGTCCCTGCAGGATGCACTTCCATCACTCTCACTTCCTTCCAGTCCACCTTTGCCACAGATGGATCTTAAAATGACTCGTACTTACTCCATGTGCCATGCGAATAGAAGGGTATGGTTCTGATGCTGATTAAAGCAACGGTTATACCGTTGGCTCTCACATGAATGTGTGGAAGCCTCTGAGGAAGTTGGTTCTCTGACGTGAATACACCCAAGAAGAGAGCCCGGGCCGGAACGAGTCTGCCAAGGATAAATCTTATTTAGCAGGACAATGAAACTTCCCGTCACTTACACTATTCTGAAAGTGAACACAGAGGATTAAACAGCACCTTGATCAACTACAAGTGTAGAGCCCAGTCGAACAGACGAGAGATCAGCGGCAGTGTCAGTGGCAAGAGATTCTTCGAAGGATTGAATTGGTTGATGGTCTTGGGGTCGTACGAGGTACTGATGGCCATTGGAGCAGTCATCTCTAGAAGGGTATCTTCAATCTCCCCGGGTTCCGAAGAAGGGGGGAACATGTCAAAAGTGAGTATATATTGATTATCCCAAATGGCCTCTTCCACTCGCTCCAATAATCGTGAGCGGTCCGACTTTGAATATGCTTCTCTGATATTGGGATAGGGGAGCCAGGAGAGACCGAGGGAGAGGAGACACCCGAAGAAGAAAACGTCCAGATATCGGATTTAAGCGGTACATCGACTATCGGAGGGTACAGTTCAAAAGCGCTTCCGGTAGTGTCATGGGAGTTGCTCCTTTCTACCCTATCATTGTAGATTGAGGGAAAGGTGTTTGCCGACTCAAATGGCTTGCCCTTGTGTGTAATCAGTGGTCTGGTTTTCTGATTCTATGATGCAACATACGTCAGGACTCGAGGTGGAGCATCTATCACCTTCATCCTTATATACATCTGGGAGGAATAGATGCGGCTGAAAGTGTCGGAAGCGTAAGACTGCTAGTCCAAATATTCCTGAGATTGTTAGCCGTGTGTAATGGTCACCTGGATGGTGAGCACGATTCGGCCTTTTGTCAGTGTCTATCTACTACACGCCGCTCTCAAATTAATTGACATCCAGATAACCTAGGTTCTTGTGGGTCCCTTCTTGCGCGGACGAAATGAATGATCCAGCCTCCGGGCTTCACTGCACATGTTATTTTCGGAGCTTCATGGCCAACTACTGTAAAGCGCGACATATACGAGGACCCTCGTTATGTTCACCGCTGGGGAAGGCTAAGTTAATATAGTAAGCATGCTCAGAGGATGGACTGGGTCGCTCGACGAGTCCACTAATGCTATCCAACGTCACGTTGGATCCATGAAGAGAAGAGAGACATGGCACCCATAAAGCAGAAGTCAACAGGATACAATGATAGAGAGCTTCGCACTCAAGCAAAGTGTCTTAGACTTCGCTCCCTCGTCGGGCCCAGCTAACGTACCTAGTCATCTCACAAAGGTAGGGGCCCTCTTGGAGTTCCCCCCAATCCAAAGTGATCTTCCTGAAACATCACTCGATTGTCTGAGTGGTAGCCTACAGCGCCCGAGCATCACCGCCGGGATGTTTTGTTACAATGATTTCACCACGCGGCATTTATGATTAAGGCTTGTGGAAGCCAATCATATGTGTAACCACACGATATAGAAGTTGTATGATGTATCGTTCCCATTACCTTGGCTCTGATGCATCAACACTGCTCTCGCTTATAACTAGTATCAATCAACTAGGACCAGTCTAAAACCCACACACTCCACCAGTGGCTCTCGTCCTACTTTGCGCCAGTCCTCCTCCCCTTCAGGTTTGATTCGGTTCAATTACGCGACGACACCGAGCGAGCTATGGGCGGACAAACCCCCGTCACGTCACGTACCCGGGCCGCTTCGGAGCTTCACACCCGACTTGTCACTAAAACCGTCACGGACCTGCGCTTCCAAGTTGACAAGCTCGAGGAGCGGTTCGATAGGCTTGAAGAGAGGTGCGATAGGATTGACGAGAGGCTGGGCTCTGCCATACAAGTCACCACTGCTATACGAGGCGAGTTGGCGTCTTTGGCGCGCACGGTCATGGAGAGTAAGGCGTCATCTCTGGAGAGTAGCAAAATAGCGCAGACCATGGAGAAGAGGAGGGAGGTCGGCCCTTCATACCAGTCAGTACTGTCCCGCTGATTTTGCGCCTTTCCTTCCGGCTGATCATGTATTCTCGTAGGCTTACCCATCCCGTTTCCTAGCCGTCTGATTTGATAGCACCGTCTAGTAAGACTGGGAGGTAGAGCGCTTCCAGTAGCCGACCAGTAACCACTGGCGCTGGGATTTGACTCCTCGTCCCACTGGCATGGGCTGTAATATTATTCCCACATCACTATTCACACTTGACGACCAGCGTATACCAGACCATGAAAACTAATTAGCAGCTCTCCATGGTCTCCCTTTTGTTTCCCTCTTTGCTCATAAATTATTTTTTGGTTGCCAGTTGCACTTTAGTTACCGCTCCCGGATTGAACCGAGCCGAGTACTCCGCGCTTGGCAATTTACCGTAGACCCTATCTTAGATGGCATGTTCATCTGCATCAGTCCGCATCGGACTTGTTGTACGACAAAATCGAACGTGGGTGGACAAAGCCTCATCATGGTGTGTATGGCATCGGATATTTACGGCCGACGACTTGAGCGGGGCATGCATAAGTTTCATGTTTATAAGTCTGATGAGAGATTTTATGGAGGTTCTATGGGTTTAAAGAGACATTAAATGTCTTGGGATGGACGAGAGGTTAAACACATACTCGCATAGAAATAATTGCTATAGGAGGCGGTTTGGACTCCGCGACGAGCCGCATATCATCGTTGCTGTCGATCTTGAAGCAGATGGTGAATGTGTCAGGTGCGTCGTCTTAACACGTCAGTACTAACATCATGCACTGACGTACTGATCATAGATCATGTGCATGTCTTGGCCTTCTCCTTTCTTCTTCCCGTCTGATTTGATATTGTCCACCAAACCTACTCCTGATGATGAACTACTTGGCGATGGTCTGCCAGTGTCTTCATAACCAACCGATGTCATACAGTGAGAATATCTGGATGAGTAAGCTGCGCTGTTATAAATTGGGTGACCAGTGGGACACAGGAGCTAGATGTCACGTAAGGACGCAGAATCGGATTCCTATGTCGCATATTTACTGTCCCACCAACCCCATCCTTTGACCGTGGCATCACACCTGATTATATATGCAGTGAAATTCAAATTGCTTATGTCTTCAGCATAATCATGTCAGCATGCTTGAAAATGATTTTGAGAGCACGTACTTCTTGAGCACAGGGCTGGGGCACTACAGCTGGGAGAGTTGCTATATCGAGTACAGGGGGAGGCCTCCCTGTGTATTCTGAGTTTGATCGCGTTAGTCTGCTTGCAATAGGTTCCCATGAGCACAGGACAACACTAGACCACAACATCTCTCGTATATACTGGTATGGTAATCTCCTGAGCCACACGCTTGGAGACACCCAAGCGCGGGTTGGCGCTATAGCTGAAAGACTCGCTATAACAGGGGGAGGGCACGCAACCGCTTAATTTACGCGAATGACACTCCGTGGTGACGGGAGCTGCGCGGCTAACAGTGCCAGAAGTTATTTTCACCTTATGCATCATAATGTGTAGCGCGAGCGGACAGCAAGCAAACCCCAAAATGACGTAAGTGATGCTTTAGCTTAATAGACAATATGGACCAAGGAAATCCAGGACTGATGCCATTTTAAGGCAGGATCAAAGAAGAGAAAAAAGCCGTCGTTATCTGACACTTCCGGAGTCTCGGGTGCGCTAAAGCTCACGGCAGACTCGCCGCCATGACAGCTGGCCGAGAGTGTTTCCCGGACGCCTGGGCGATGCAATGAAGTGCGAGGGCCAGGGAGCAGTAGCCGGGCTCCGCCCTGGTCGCAAGGACCTGTCACGGGAGCACAGTCAGCCTGGTGCCAAATGTCCCCGTGGATCGGGATGAATAGTCGAGGATTCTCTCCGTGTTCGTGAGCACTGGAGCTGGCCTCTAGCAGTAGAAACCACAGACACCAGAGAGCGAGCAGTACATATTTGGAGGTGCAAGGTAGACATGAGAAGCACTAAGGATGAAGTAAGTGGTAGAGGGCAGAAAGGATCATACGTAAGTTAGTCCGGACGGCAATGGGACTGCCGAGAGTAGAGCTCAGCAAGGTGCCGGGACCTGAACGGCACGCCTGCAGCTGGAATCATGAGTAAGGAAGAGGATATGAGAGCCATCGGCCCCTTCCCCTCTGCACTCCTTGCTCTCCCAGACGACATCCCAGGTCAATGGCAGCAGTTAAAGGATACACTGTCCAGCCAAGCACCGCCGTCTCAGAGAAGCAGGCGCCGGCTGCTCCAAAGAAGCAACGTGGATCTTGGAAGGCAGATGGTAAAGTATGGCCAAGAACTAGAGCCACTCTATTGACCCCTGGTTCTCTCTTCAGAGCAACATGTCGTGCCTCACAACAACATTCCTCTCGTCTTCTTTGGTCTGATGATGACGACATTCCTTGTATGCCTCTTCTATTCCATTTACACCTTCTGTGCTAACGTCTTCCTTAGGCAGCGCTTGACCAAACAATGTCGGCATTTCTTGCTAAAATAACCCCTATAATGCTAATGGCCATCTTTCAGCGTCTCAACAGCACTCCCCACCATCGTACAGGAACTCGGCGGCGGAAAAGACTACTCATGGGTCGGCAGGTAACGGTGAACAGCTCTCAATTTCTCTTGCATTGACCATTTTTGGCATTCAGTGCATACCTGTTGGCAGCGTCAGCATTATCACCATTGTATGGCAAGGGGTCCGACCTCGTGGGACGAAAGCCCATCCTCTTTGGTTGCATCATGGTCTTCCTCGTGAGTGACTTCAAAAGGCAATCGACTTTGGGTTTTAAGGGATCCTCTAGATTGGATCTGCATTGTGTGGTGCAGCACAGACAATGAATTGGCTCATCATCTGCCGAGCCGTTCAGGGTATCGGCGGTGGCGGTGAGTCTGCGCCACCGTGATCATCATGGCAATGAGACTCAGACTCATCTTGTCGCAGGTATAATCCAAATGGTGCAAATCACCATCGGAGATATTGTCACGCTGGAAGAGTACGTAGCTGGTGTATGCACTCTGTCCCTTAGCTCAGCTGACCACGTGACAGGCGAGGCAAGTATGGCGGATTCGTCGGCGCTACCTGGGGAATCGCCTCGTAAGTGTTCTTTTATGGCGCATACATAGATTCATATGGTGCTTTCCAGGGTTGTGGGGCCTTTGATTGGCGGCGTGAGCGCTTCAATTAAATGCTCATCGCTTTACTTGGATTAAATGCAATGTTTACAGGCTCTCACTGATCATGTAACGTGGCGATGGTGAGCTTCACTTTACCTCCAACATTTCTCCTTCTAACCCGCTCATAGGTGCTTCTGGATCAACTTGTGCGTCCCATCCCATCCCATCTCTTCAACACAGCTCACCTACCACACGCCCACATGCTCACGTCCCCGCATATATAGACCCACAGGAGGCTTCGCGGCTGCCATCCTGTTTTTCTTCCTCAACCTCAACCCCCATCATGGCAAGTCCTTTTCCGAACACATGAGAGAATTCGACTTTGTGGGGCTCTTCCTCGTCGTGGCGGGTGTTGTGTGTATTCTTATTGGATTTAATAATAGCGAGAATAGCTGTGCGTGGATTCCGCTTGCTTGTGGTGTTTGTACTATTGTGTCTGATGGGCCGTTTTTTTTTGGTCGATAGGGAGTGCACCAGCGACAATCGCACTGCTGGTCGTCGGAACATTTCTCCTGGTGACAGCCGCAGCAAACGAGGTGTTGACCAAGCGATCACCCATCCTTCCCCCTAGATTATTCAAGGTCTGTCCCTTGCACAATAAACACAAACTCCACTCACACACGCACTGGGGTTCCTTCACTCCAGACTCGCACGACTGGCATCATCCTCATCACCGCATTCTTCCATGCATTCTCCTTCTTTGCGGGTATGTCGTTTTGAATTCTCATGGTATTGTGCCTCATGTCACGATGTCTGCTCTCTCGAAGGCACCTTCTACTTGCCCATCTACTTCCAAGTCCTCGGTGCATCAGCTACCAACTCTGGACTCAGGTACGCTCAATGTCACATGCTCGTCCTGCACATCCCTGTCGACACGGGCGTTTGGTGTCACAAACTCACCCCCATGCGCGATTGTTTTTCAGAATGCTACCCTTCTCGCTCGGCGCTGCGGTCCAGTCCGCGGCCTCAGGCATCGTCGTGAGTAAGCTGGGCGACTACCGGTCTGTCATGTGGTTCTCATGGGTAAGTACATGGTGCTTTCATAACCACCCTCGCTGACACGACCGGATTGTCGATAGTCCACCATGTGTCTCGGATACGGGTTAATGATCATGCTGGACGATACCAGCTCCACGTACGTCTTTTATACTTAGCGTTTTTGTCAAGGACGTGTTAGTGAGACGAGTTAACCAGTGCCCTCCAAGTCGTTTTCCCCCTCATCGCAGCACTCGGACTGGGCGGGCTGTTCCAGACACCGCTCATCGGTTTGCAAGCAGCTATGCCTCTTAGAGATATGGCGACGACCACATCTGCGTTCGTGTTATTGCGGTATGCACCCTTACCGTCAGGTTAATTTGATCTCATGCACATTTTTTGCGCGTTGTAGGACCTTGGGGGGGACAGTCGGTATCGCCGTGGGACAGGCGATTTGGTCATCAGTGCGTGACGTTGGCGTTGCATGCGACGCTGCACGCCTTTGTTGAACCTTTTTCTTTCTTTTCCTAGGAGCTCCGGAGACGCATTCGGAATATCCCCGGTTTCCAAACCGATACTTCGACAAGTGCACTCACGCAGAGCGTACGACTATTGAAGAATATCACGGTGAGTACGTTGCACCTCACTTCATTGGGGTCTCTATTTTCGAGATGATGTTGGATTTGTCTGATGGCTGGACTGTTTGTTTTTGTTTTGTGTTACTTTTAGCCCCCGGAACTTCGCCAGCAAGTGATGCACGCGTATACGAAAAGCATTAGCACGATCTGGGTTGTGGATACCCCTGTGATTGGGGTCGGATTTATAATGTGTACGTCTTATCATTCGCGTAGTAGGAGAGGGGCAGGGGGGGGGAGGGGGGGGGGGAGTTGCTTACAGTGTTGACACGCTCACGTGTTTTCTTGCAGCTCTGTTTATCCTAAAGTACACGCTGAAGAGAAATGTCGTGCGTACCGAGAAACCCCACGCGCACGCCAACCCCGACCTCGAGAAAGGGCCCCAGCCCGTAGACGAGACAGACGCGGCGGACGAGGCGACCGTGGAGGGGGCCGAGAAGGAGAAGGAGAAGGAAATAGTGCCGGTGCCGGAGATGACGGAGGATGCAGATGACAAAAAGGAGGCGAGTTTGGAGAATGATAATGATCGCCTGGATGAGGAGACGATGCATGGCATTGAACCGCAGAGCTCACGCTAGGCGCGGAAAGGCTAATGTATCGTTTTCATGCTTTCACGATCCATTTTACGAAGGCAGTTAGGTAGGTTTCAATATCCTTATAGACATGGATGGTGGTAAGGAACACCCGTTGCCCTTGTTTTTTTTTTTTTTCCCCTCTCTTTTTGTATCAGGATAAGGATAGTAAGATGGCATGTTTTAGAGCCTGTGATGTGCGAAGAAGTGAGTGTCTGGTCTGTTTCGCGCGTAGGCGACTAGCAATACAGCCTTGGACGGCATGCTACATGTCGTAGGTGGATAAATCCCATGGACCCCGTCATTTGCCTAAAAATGAATAGCTTTATTATGAGGGTCCATCATCGAACCATAAGCGGATAGTCAAGTCCTTTTCCATGGACGCTGACGCAATAATATTTTGTGTCGGATGTGTCTGCACAAGCAAGTCAGACGGTCACACAATGATCAAGCAAAAACAACCGCAGGATCTCATACCGCAACTGCCAGCACCACATCTAAAACAATATCAGCTCGCATAGCGAATCTCCAGGCGAGACGTGTATCATACCTCTATGCCCCTCTAAAACCTGCACCACCTCGCGACTCTGCAAGTCCCACACGTATACCTTGTTATCCTCTGATCCAGAGACGATCCACTTGCCGCCTGTGACACTGAAACATGAGAAAAGGCAATAAGAGCGGTTTTGGTGCCCAGTGTACGTTTTGAGACAGCGGGCGGTGTGGTAGTCCCATAGCCGGATCGTGTCGTCGTGCGTGGATGCGAGAATGTACTTGCTATTCGGTGAGAATTTCACGTGTGATCTGGAGGGCGGATGTATGTTTAGAAATGAGGAGTCAGGGAGATGGGGAATAAATCACTTACACTATCGGTGAGTCGTCGTCCACGATGGTCTTCAGACACTGCCCAGACGTAGTATCCCATATCCGGCTGTACGATGGCAGTATGAGGAAGAAAGACACGACACAAGCACTTTGAAAAAGACAAACATCAAACCGTCCATGCCACAGCTCACGATCATCGTGCCGTCACGGTTAAAGTGTACAGCAGTCACAGGATCTGAATGCGCAGACAATGTTTTCAAAGCCTTCCCTACATTGCACCACCTACTCGTCCGTCATCACATTCGCACCAAGACCAAACAAACCAACACAGCCAAAAACGAACCTCGAGAAACATCCCAGATGATAATCGTCTCATCATACGCGCCCGAGACGAGGAGGTTGGAATGCGGGTTGTAGTTGACGCAAAAAACATAGCTGCTATGTCCCTCGAGCGTCTTCACAGTCACACCGCGGTCGACGTCCCATATTCGGATGGTGGCGTCGTCGGACGCGGACGCAAGATATGTGCTATCGGAGGACCACGCAATATCCGACAAGCCCTCGCGGTGGCCCTGCAATGTACGCACTATCCGACCTGTGTATGCGGACCATAGCTTCACTAGCTTATCTGCCGCTATGTAAGGCTAATGTGAGATTCACAAAGCAATTGTTGCAGCGCCACACCCACCGCAAGATGCAAGAAGCTTTCCATCTGGGCTAAACTTAACAGAAGAGATGCTCATCGTGTGCCCGCTCATCGTATATTGTAGTGAATAGTTTGGACGCCGCTTGTCAGGCTTTGGTGGGGAGGATTGAGGGACAGATGACGGCTGAGGTTGAGGTGGAGGCGGCGGGGGAGGAGATGCCGGAGCAGTGTCTTGGGCAGGCACATGAGGGTCGTCTTCAGTAGTCTGAGACGCGTTGTCATTGTCTGGGGACGCCTCGCGAGGCTCCATTGCAGAAAGTTGTTCAAGTCAAATTTGCCCCCGCGGCGCTCTACTAGTAACACTACTGATACCCTGTAACTGTAGCTACCCAATATTAGCCCTATACCATAAAACCCGCCAAAAATGAGCCCCCCAAAAAAAAACGAAAGAAATATGAGGGATTAAATATCCTCAAATGCAACCGATGTGGTGCTCCAGGAAGACGTATGTAGAGCGGCTTCCGTCACCCTCCTCACCTCCACTGGACTAATGCTCCTGCTCCTGCTCCTGCTCCTGCTCCTGCTCCTGCTCCTGCTCCTGCTCCTGCTCCTACTCGCGTTTCTACTCCTGCTTCTTGCATTCATCCGCCCGATATACACTGTATCCACGATACAGTCCGCCGCACTAGTAAACTTGATATATCGCAGGTGACGGACATGTCCCACGAGCGCATGCACGTCTTTAGCATACAAAATCCCGAGCATCTCGTTGCTGTATCCCAAGAATCCCCTATCTAATGGAGGGGGAAGATAGAAATTATTCCATGCAAGACTTTCCAAGAGTGAAAGATTGGAGATTATTCGTGCGTACGCGTCAACCGTCCCGGGCCATGGGATGAGTTCGCCATCGGTGAGGATAGTCAGATGGCGGAGAACAGGGAACGTCTTAACGATGCGTGCAACGGTGTGCAGATCTAGCGACATAATATGATACAGTGTGAGTCGTGTGAGAGGCTGCCTGGCGAATGTCTGGAGGACTTGGTTGACACGGACGAGTTCCAGACCTGTAATATCACCGACCATGAGCTCCGTCAGCGCTGTGTGGAGACCTAGACTTTGATGCAACTGTAAAATACTGTCAGCTGACGCGTCCACTTCAAGAAGGATTGGACACGAGGGGACAATTATAGGCAACGCGCGAGCACAGTGCGCTCACGTCTCGAGCCTTCTTGAACCAAGACATAGCCCGGTCCACTCATGAAAGCAGGATCAATTAGGCTCGAGCTTTCCGCGGGAAAGAGTACAGCGAGCTTGTCCTGTGTTTAGCAGCAGGAGGCTCAAACGTTTCATACACTCGCCCCTTCAACGCGCGAGCCATGCAATGCTCCCAGGCATGCAGTGAAGACCATATACTCACCTCAAAGCCATCTAAGAAACAACACCAGTCCATGTCGTTGACGCAATCCACGAGCGAAACTTCTCTCAGAGTCTTCCACGGCATCTCGCGCAGGGTCATTACAGGCTGAGCAACAACAGGGCTCGAACGCGCCAGCTCGATGCTTACGCACTCGAGGGCCGTGCCTGCACTCGCAACAAGCCTCGCAGGGCATATGGAATTGACAATGTGCAGCATCTTGATTCCACTCCCCAGCTCGCACTGCGCAGGGAACGCAGACCCGTCCACGTCCATGAGGCATATGGCACGGAGAAGGGGCTTCTGCAGGATCTGGCGAATGTCCTTTATAGCGAGCATGTCTGCGTCCCAAACAAGCACAGTGCGGAGGCTGGTCATCGCTTTCGTAGCCATGCGCAATGCATCCCGCGCAAGGTCAGCGTATTCTGCCTGCCATTGGAGACTGATGAGGAGGACCCGGACGTGAGCTGCCAGCTCTGGGTGCTCCTGAAAGAAGCGGCAGCGCACAAGGGAATAAAGACTGGCCGTCGTTACTGAGAGGAGTGAAGTAGAATCCCTGCAGCTGCCGTAATTTGTTGCGGCAGGACTGGCAATCTGTAACTGGGCCCGACGCCATGCCAGGGGAGTTGCAATGCGATGCAGACGGCGGCAAACGAGTCTAACGACGAGAAGGTCGACAGGAACAGTCAAGGCGTAGGTCTCTGCCAACGACTGGGAGCGAAAGGGTGGAAGGAGACACTTGAGCGCAAGGTCGAGGACCTCATCTGGGAGACAGAAGAGCCCCATTAAGAGTGGTGAGAGGACACGCCAGTGTCTACGAGGTTATATCCATAGCAGTGTATTTCTAACGGTCTAGAACAACCAAAGGAAGGCCCGGGCGCTTGATTGGGTAAAATAATAATAGCCCAGCACTACTAAAATATCAAAGTCCAAAGTACAGTAGAGACACTCTTCAAAATGCCTATAAAGAACCCCCCAAGGCACTACTGATGCCTGGAATGCTAGAAATGAGTGGCTGCAGCAAGAGTTAGTTGAGCCAATATCCAAAATAGGAGTAATAGCTCACCAGGATATCTGCCTTGTTGAAAGGACAGTCGAAATTGGCGGTACCACTAATGGGAGGTGCAATGGTCACGAATAGTATTTGTATAGAAAGCTGCAGCGCAAGACGTCAACCAAAAAACCAGTCTTTTCGGAGCAAGGACGCACTGTCAATTTGTAGCCAAGAGACAACTGCCTCTTCGCCGACCCAGGAAGAAAGCCACACCTTGACACAATATCATTCAGGATTTGTGCATTTGGGTCGGCGGCCTGTGAATACTCAAATGTGAAGGGGAAGGTGAACGATGTTTTGGAGTTGCTGGGAAAAACGACGTTATTCTCCGTTCCACCTCCAATCTGCGTGTTGTTAATAGGGTAGGTGACAGACACCTTGACTGATTTGAAGGTAACTGAGAAGAAGTTGGGATTTCGCACGCTAGGATACTATTAAATCATAGGAGGACTTTGACCAGATACAGAAAGCTTACGAAATTCCAATGCCAAGATTAACTTTGAGGTCGTTGGCGGTAGCTTGAACCTATCGCAACAATTAGAATCATGCCCATCTTTGCTGCTGTCATACGTACTGCGCTTCCCGTTGCCGAGGGCTGTATACCGCTGAATTCGATGTCTGGAGGACGTAAAAACTGACAAAATATTGATTAAACTTCGACACGAAAAGAAGAGTAACCTACCACGACCAGCGTGAGGAAGATGCTGACAATAAGAAGGAAGGCGATCATGATGGTACAACAACAAAACCTCCCAATGCATCGTCCTCGACCGCCCTAGGCATCCATGAACATCCAACCCATTCCAGAGCATCATAGAGCTCACCTTGGTCCATAGGTTGCCGTGGTGGTCATGTCTCCACATCCGCAAGTCACCCGTGGACCTAACGAAGAGATTGATGAACATGAACTGCCCCTCACATACAGCACGCTCACTTTGGTGGAGGCTGGAATGGATCAAATTCCTTGTCTACAGCGGGTCCAGAAGCCATGGGTTGAGATGGTTGTGCGCCCTCGTCGTTGTATGGCGCGGGATGGGAGTCGTAAGAAGCGTGTGGCTGCGGAGCCGACTGGCCGTAGGGATCATAATCTGCGCCATCATGGTAGGCTGGCTGCTGCTGCTGCTGGTAATTCCTGGCAGCGAATGGATCGTATGCCATGTTTGCGTCTGAACGTGGGAGGGGGAAAGGGCAAAAGACAAATGGGCCTTGCTGCGCAGAGCGTGCTGTGTTGTGCTGTGAACAGGCGCCTATGGAGGGGCCGAACCTTGAGCGGAGCTTCGGCTGTTTCTCATCACTCCGGACTTCACACAACTCTCATGTTTCCAAATCATCCGGCACGTCAAAAGCTGCTGACAGTTGAGAGACAGGCTTCAAGTGCCCGTTGCTTTCATGGGCGCAAGAACGCGAACCTGAAACTACCATTTTAGCTCTTCAATTACCGGTCAAACTGCGCTGCTTTGCACACTATGCGTCACACTGGTAACATTGCTTTGGGTGTGAAGTACGATCCATGGCATTCTGAAGCGCATTCTCTTTGTAGGAAAGGAGAGGGGCCCGACGTATGGCCCTTTTGCAGCATAAATAGCATTGGCAAGAGCCACTTTCCTTCATTCCTTTGCCGTCCTCTTGTCTCGGTTTGAGATGCAATTTCCCTTTTGACGTATAACAATTTCATCTATTTCCGGGTGTTTGAGCAACCTGTCAAGGATGACACGGATGCTAAACTCCCTGCAACATAGTTCTGCAAAGCCACATTCCCTCCCTGACTAAGGGATTGCCTTGTATCTTAAAGGTGACACTTGTGGATCGTTCATGGAGTCTACATAGTACGACACCCACCCCCCTCTCGGCTTAGCGCTCTAAGTTCATTCTTATGGTGGATCACAATATTATGGGAAGAGGTATTAGGAGCTGTTATGCAGTAGTTCATGCTGGAAGCTAGCTTGCGGACTCAATTTTGAGATTCAGTGGCTATGCTACTAGATTTACTTGCCAGGCAAGCATCGCATCGTTTATTATAGGAAGTAAATCACAACAGTTCATAGACCAAGGGCGCCTCTCGCAATCTTAACATCCGCAATCTTAATGTCCGCAGTCTATACACCGTCCAGTAGACTTGATCGCATGCCTAATACAGCTTCCTACTCTTCATCCTCCTCATCCTTGACTGCAACTCGCCTCCGGCGCCCTCCAGTTGGGAGCTTACGAATGCCGACTTCCTGGTCGTCTTCTTCAGACTCTATCTCCATCTTATCATCCATGTCATCCTCCACATCCTCCTTCGTCGGCACAGCTTCCTCCTCCTTCACGTGTCCCTTTTTGCGCTTTTTGGACTCTCGCTTGGCGATCTTGGCCTCCGCTTCATCCAACGAGTCTTTTGTTTCCTCCTCATCGTCTGCTGGCCTCTTGCTTCCTTTAGTGCCGTCATCTTCACCGCCCTCGTCTGAAACAACAAAATCGTCTGTCTGGTACTCCCCAGGTCCCTTCTTCAACTCATCTGGAGCAGGCTTCTTCTTGATCTTTCGCTTTCCATCAAGTGCGTCCTCTGACTCGTCCTCGCTGCCCATAAACGCCTCCCCTTCATCCTCACTCCACACTCGCTCGCGCGACTTCTTGCCAACACCAGCTCTCCGTTTCTTGGGTGTGACCAACCCATCCTCTGCCTTTTTGCTCGACTTTCGTGGCTTACGGGCTGCATTCTTCGCCAACTCGGCGAGCATCTTATCAGGATCTTTGCGAACAAGATCGCTCGGTGCCATCTTGAGTCTCGCCACCTTATTGTGCTTCTGTCCAACAGCACGAACGAGTTTGCGGTGTGTCTCGGACTGCATTCCTGTCGGGCGGAGGGTGAGATGACCTGTGATGACTTTCTCGGCTTGTAAGACCTCGGCACGCTTATGCTGGGCCACAAGGTACGTGAGGCCATGGGAACGCAAAGGATTCTGTGAATTGGGGGGAGGGGGCATGAGAGATTGACTCAGGGACTGAGATTGGGACTGAGATTGGGACTGGGATTGGGATTGGGATTGGGATTGAGAGGTTCCAGATGATCCCCCGAGTGCAGACCGAGAGATGGTGGCAGATGTATCTATGTTGTGGTTCACGTCAAACAGCTCTTTACCTAGCCGAAGACTGAGCGAGCCGTCCGACCATCGAATGATCCGACTGTTCGACTGTTTCCGCTGCATAAAGCCAGATCTCAGATCAACAGTATTAAAGAATGACAATAGACTTACGTCCTCTCCATTCTTTCCTTTAATCCACCTCCAACGTACCGTGTTCTCAACCTCCAACTTTATACTCAAACTGCGTTCTTTGAGTGCGTCCATCTGCTGTTGTGTGGCATCGTCGTCCTCTTGCTCAGGTCCGACATAAGTGTCTGGGTGAAAAGGCTTAGAATCCAGCTTGACGAAATTGGGCATGCGGATGACCCAATACTGTGCCATAGAAGAAGGGTCAATTCAATACGGTTGAGCCGGACTGAGATGGCCTTCCACTCACGTTGTCGTCCGAGCTTTTTGGCACAGGTACGTTAGGTATCTGCACCGATGCATCTCGTAATTGCACCTCTTGTGGCTCTTCCTGATCGTCTTCATCATATTCCATTGCTTTCCGCTGCCGTCGTTCAGGCGAAGTTAAACCATCATCACCTGTGTCGTCCGGTTGAGGCGTTCCGGTACTGGAACAGCAGAACAGTCAGTTACAATGCTGATCAAAGGACGGTGAAACAACACACGCTTCGTCACCGAACAAATCACCCATTTCTTGATCCTCTTCCTTCAGCTCGGTTTCCTCCTGGGAGCCTTCGACTTGCTGCATATCCACATCTTTGATATCATCCAGAAGAGTCGGGTCGATGACTGGGAGTTGTGGAGGTGGTGCAGGTCGAGAATATATTCCAAGTGCATCTGCGAGCGACATGTCGCACCAACTTATGTAAGCCTCTTGCCGTGACCTTCCCTTCTGTTGCGACCGTTACTATTAATGTTTTTAATACACGGTGTTTCAAATTCCACGCAGTTTATGAGTTGCAATGCGTCTGTTTAAATGTTCTTCACAGTTCTAACAGGTCTATAAATTGGTAATAGTCTTTTGGCTTCAGCTTTCATCAGTATTCGAAGTGTTCTCTTACCACTGACTGCTATGTGCAACCTGTTTACCACAGTAAACGTCCAATCAAGATCTCAGAAATATGATTTTAGAATTTGTCAAGAGTCCCTGGTAGTTTGGGCGCGTAGCGGAATCAAGATTATGGACGTGTAGCAAGTGATTGTGGGACTAATCGCCCGTGTTGACAAAATGGTTGCATTAGTTCCCTCCACTAGCTCGGCGGGTCATGCGTGCGGATCATTTTCCTCAGCTATATCACCAGAAGCCTAGGAAAACCATTCTGGTATATGATTTACCTAGATATTCATAGACTCCCTATTCTGGCACCTGCAGCTACTAGCACGGGGCAGGGTAAGATAGCACATGTGTTTGTGGACTTCCAGGAATCGACGTATTACCATGTCGAGCGAGATGCGTCCATAATCCAACCCGTAAAGGGGGTGAACATGTCTCTCTATTATCTATTCACAGAATTCAGTTTTGCTAATCTAGACTAACAACATATATGCTTTATTTACGCGGACCCATATGTAGTGTGCCTGCTAATGCCTAGAGGTTTACGGTTAAAATCTTGCAAAGAAGATTCTGCTCTCACTCTCAAGTTTATCCGTGGCATCTATCGTAAGTCGCTAAATTGCGTGATGACCAGTTGATCCGAGAGAGGCTCGCAGAGAAGCTGACTTGAAGCGCCGCGCAGCCCAGTAGTGGCTTGCCAGGTACCACTATGTCATCAGAGCCCAGTGTCACTCTATACGACATTACCTCCAAATTGCATCCTCAGGCGTGGTATGTGGGCTACACTTGACAAAGTCTCAAGAATCTGATACCTCTTTCAGTAGTCCAAACACATGGAAAGCAAGGTCTGCACTCGCCTTGCAATTCTTCCTATCCCACACTCACATGGACCTGCAGGATTGTGCTCAACTATAAGCGCATTCCTTACAAGACAGTCTGGGTCTCATTTCCAGACATTGAGTCTACCCTCATCAAGCTAGGATGCGCTGCTACGGCAAGCAAACCTGACGACCCCTCCAAGCCACACTACACACTGCCTGCCGTCGTCGACACGAGTAGCAGCCCTCCAGTGGTCATCGCTGACTCTCTCGCCATTGCCGAATATCTCGATGAGAAATATCCGGACCGGCCTGTATTCCCCAAACAGGGTAAAGCGCTCCAGTACGCCTTCGAGGAGTGCTTCAAGAGCATCGTTTCACCCCATCTGGGAGTGATTATGTTGCCTGCCACATGTGCGATACTTGATGACCGTGGTAGCGCGTACCTCCGACAAACCAGGGAATCACTTTACGGCAAGCCCTTCGAGCAGCTCAGTCCTGAAGGTGAGGTGAGAGAAGGCCACTGGAAGGCTATCCAGGCTGCGTTTGAAAGGCTCGCAACTCTCCTTGATAAGAATGGCCCCGGTGTCGATTATGTTGCTGGAGGGAACGAACCTACTCGTGCTGACACGGTCCATATATCATACTTGCTCTGGTTTAAAGTCGTTCTACCGGACGAATGGGAGAAGCGATTGAAGCACTGGAGTGGTGGGAGATGGGAGAGGTTATTGAGAAAGACAGAGGAGTGGCAAGTGGTCATTTAGAAGGAAGTGAAATGGGTCTATGACGCTTGAAGCCGTAGTGTGGCATCTGATCTGATGCTTCTTTAGTCTGCACTGTATGGCTTGAACTGTCCTCCTAACTGCTACCCCTGAGTGACAGGGGACCACGTTCATGGGCAAATTCTTCTGGCTGGTAGCATTGTGGCAACTAGAGAACAGCTTCGCTGAAGCGCCGAACTCCTTAGTCTCTGGCAATGAATATAAGTGTCTGAAGACACCTTAGCGCCATTATAATGGGGGGGCACCATACAAAACCGGTCACCGAAGCTCATTATGTAGAGCTTGACTTGGATTTGAGCATAACCTTACTGTAAGTTCCATCTGGCAATCAATGTGCGGCTCTAGAGGTTTGACATAGTGCACAGGCGGATATGGCAGAAGCAGATCAAAGTTCAGCAATGTTTCCCCTTCAGCATCAACACATGGAAACCTTAAAACCCTGGAGATCTATCCTGAGGGTCGACACCGATTCGAAGGCAATGCTATCTCAAGCTTCAGGTGCGGCTATTTCTGACTTGACAATTTCCTTGCACTAGCATCCGCAGAGGGTTGCTTGGCCCTGTCAATGGCTCACACTGACCGGAATCGTTGACATAATTCCACCTGCAGTTCCTCTCGTCCTTTGAACCTCCCGACGCGGAAGAGTACATCTGTCTTCAAGCTGTCACCTGGTGCTTTAACCTTTAATGGCCAGACTTGCTCTGGTTTCTAGATGCTTCACCGGGAACACCGCCAGGAATGATTTGTACTACAATTTCACGGAAATCATTTATCGAGAAATGATAGATCTGCAATCTCAGTGATCATGCAATGCACTACCATACCGGCGTGGTGCTTTCAAAGATACTTTTAGTCACGCTACGTTCTCGACTGTTAACCACATGACCCATCCGTTTTGAACCACCTCTCACCTGTGCAAGCTGTATAGCTTTCCCATGTCAGAAAACGACGGTAATACCACCTGCGGCACCCCACCATCATTCCTTCTGCCTTACTGGCTTCGCGTCGATCCATCCGCCTTGTATCTTTATCGCATACGCACTCAGACCATACCATTGGTCTGGGTGCAAGATCTTTTGGAGCAAGTGTCGTCTGTCCAGTTGACGCGAGGCATATGCTCCTGAACTACGAGTCTGCTGATGACAGGATTGCGTTTGGCATGTGCGAAATACGTCTCGAGAGCTTTATAGCAGCGCAAGATCAATCTAGGGTCCAACGACTCCATACCCTCGCTGAGACGATGTTTCGGGAACGTGTGCCAGAACAACAGTGGATCTGTCAAAGAATTAGTATAACGGCGCTTGAGATTTTAGCGATCAAAGGATTAGATGAAGGACAGGGGAGTTGCCAATCAACATAGTCACGGGCATGGTGGGCAATTTGACCGACCTAGCCAACAACCTGTGCACACAGACTGAGTGCATACCTTTCTATCCATGGTCGGCTGAGTGGCCATTATCCTCATCTCGTTATATCAGAAAGCTCAACTGTCTTAGCGATATATGTTACGGAAATGTATGGCTTATGCTCGGAGGAGGAGCAAGATATCGTGTTGCGCCCGGTCTATGATACATACATCGAGCTGGGTGCGCTTCTCCGCAGAAGGGATATCCTTAGGCCTGACGATAGCGCGTTCGTAATATGAAGCATAGGCAAAAATGTCGACGTGACTTTTCTGAAGTAACGGCGTTCATTCTCAAGACTTGAAGAGTTTAATAGACTTACAATTTGGGATTTCAGACATACCGTCGGCAGACTCAACGAGTACCTCCATCCCGTACCGTGATGTTCGAAATGTGACTGTCTCACTACTAGTACCCGATTAACATTCATCAATCATTTACAGTGATCTCCATCTAACAATCATGGTGTGATTATTCTTCACTTCAGATTGTGACAGAGAGTAAAGTAGTCCTATTATGACAGTGACCTTACTACACTATCCAGATGATTTTAATGTTGAGTGTTTGTGATTTCGGAAGCCACGGGATTTTAACAAGGTTACTCCCAATATTGTAGAAAGGTGTCTTCGTCTAGCTTATTGACAGCCTGGACAACAATTGCTGTAAGCCGCTCGATCATGGTCGAATTTGCTCTCTCCACCACTATACCTAAATAGTGACGGGATTCATTCCAAATCGGTCACTTACTAGTACACGTTGGACGCCGAATTAAGTACATAAGCACATCTAGTAACTGCATGATCGTTTAGTTAGATTGGTCATTATTCCGCCACTATCTCAGAGGCTTCTCTTCGATCAGACAAGACAACGACTTGGATATGTTAGAACAAGGTAATGCAGTTCTTAACTTGTCCACTAGAAAAGTTGACTTGCCTCTTCAGTGTTCCCGTCTACCATGACGGCATTCTGGTGGTCGTGGGACACATGCTGCTTAGCACCGCTCCCTTAATATGTCCTAAAAACGAGGGCGGAAAACTGATGTCAAGCCTATGTCAAGATGTCCATGCCAGCCGTAGGGCGGCAATCTTACCCTGTCATCGCTTCTCTGCATGTTCTTTCCCAGTCTAAGGCTAGTGATGGCAAAGTATTCTGTCACAAAGTTTTGTTTCTTTCCCCATATCTTCTCACGTTTCGTGTCCGCAGTATCTTTTCAGAACTGCAAGATGACTGGCACAGGGTACAGAGCGCCTGGACTAATGGGCGTACGCTTCTTCATTCCAACGCAAAAGTTAACGAAACTGGAGCTATGGGAGCGCGAAGTAAAACTTCAGTCGGGTGCCTAAAAGACCGACCGCGTTAGATTTGGCGCGTTGTCTCGTGCGACATACTTTAATCAATAAGGAAAGTAGAACCTCAAATCAATTGGGAGGGCCACGTGCGGTGCTTACGGCCAGCGTTCAGTAGAAGGCACAGTGATGTCGCCATCCAGAAGCTAGTCGTCAGGAAGGGCCATGTTTCTGCGCCCACCTTCGGATCCCACCAAGAACTGTATCCATAAGGAGGACTGGTGAGGTCGCCAACTCGCCAGTCGCCACCCCCAATAGAAGCGCCTTCTTTAGCGTTGCGGTCATGTCCCAAAATGTTGAAGAAAAAAAAAAAGTGACAACACACTGCAAGCATCACTGAAAGTGGCAACCCCAGTGACTTCACTTCCTCTGGAAACGCTCTGGTTCTGGGGACACTCTCTAGTACCTTATAGGTCGTAGGGAAGTGGGCCCCTTTTCAAGTTGTTTAATGTAGCTGAACGCAGGTATGGCGCTTCCTACAGGCGCCATGTCATTACGCCGGACGCACCGCGGGTTTGCCGAAATTTTGCCAAAGCAGTGCATAGGCAAGTGCAATACCGGCTGCCGTATACATACTTAACGCACAGTACGACTCTGCCTATCCGAAGCCATAGAAGTCCCTGCCGCTATGCCATGGCAAATTAGTTGAAAAGGGTCTGTGATAAGGATATCATCAAGATGTACCCAATTGGAAATTGGGTGAACGCGGACGGCAATACGTTAACTCTATGGAGAACAAGGATGTTCCAGAGTAGTTTAACAAGGCTCTGACCCGGAAACTAGAGGATTTCGAGCTTGACCTGGCTCCACTGGGGTGGCATGACCTCTGCAGACGGATCAGCACAGCAACCGGCTCATAATGAGGCACCGCCAAAAGCAACTTTTGATGACAAGTTATATATCACGCCATCCATGGTACGCAACAGGTCCAAACAGAGATGACAAGACAGAGGCCGTAGAGTAGAACGTAAAATGCAAAGTCGATCATCAAAGAAGAGTGCGTGCTAACATACAACGACGACAAAAGTGGGGAAGACGTCTTGCGAGAAAAGGTACAGGTTTCAGCGGAATTCGAAGGATCCGAGGGATTCTTGGGGTACATGGCGCAGTGACAGCTGTTGATACCTGAAGGAATGTCAGACACTGCCTGCTCGAGACGTGATGGACACTCACGGCTCAGAATGTTGGTGGAAATAGAAGCCGCTCATAGTTGCCGTCTGATGTCGTGAGTCGCCTTCTAAGCTCCCGTTATTCCATCGACAACGCGGGTCTGATAAAGAATGCGGGGGTTGGGCAGAGGAGGTATCAGGTTTTGAGGCGATGCTCTCGTTGGCCAATAGTGGTAGCCCATCTTCCATACGTCGATTTGCAACGTTCGACCCATTGTGCGGATCGAACTCTACACAGACGTAGTAAAAGCCTTGACATTAAAATATAAGCATGAGACCGAGGGAATACCGTCATCACTCACCAGCGAAGCTAGCCCCATTGATATCTCTCACTCTATGATCAGGTACAAGAAAGCGTTCCTTCCAGCGCATGAACACACAATCTCGGTCTCGGTCTCTGATGGTATGACGTGGACCACGGATTTCTTGTCTGACCTTCTGGAAGGCAGGGAAGCGTGCCCAATGAGTCATGTCATCCTGTTCAGTAGCCCCCCAGTCATCGGTGAGAAACCCGTAACGTGAGCCAATTATCTGGGCGTCGAAATACGTGGTAAGCTCGGGCCAGTCATCGGTGAGACCGCGGATGCGGAGGTAGCCGCAAAGGAATGAGGACGTGAAATCAACATCCTAACCAGATCTTCAGTGGATTGCAAGACATGACATTTACGGCTACCTACCACGATAGTAACCGAGACTTCATAACTACTCCTGCCGCTCTTCTGGGTGCCTGCGAATTGAGCTCCAGGGAATAAACAATCTTGACCGTGTGAGCGAACTCGAAGGCGTGTGATGTCTGCGTGAGGGTCTGCCAGGGAGGTCGAAGGAGGTGGGATACTATGACTATCGGGTGAAGCGGATGGAGTTGTTGGGGGAGAAACATGCTGATGGTGAGGGATCGGTATTGGTGATGAAGGTGATACAGGGGAATGCGAAAATGAAGGTGCAGCGGGGGGCGGGGTGGGGACGCGGAAGGACAAGGGGACATCACGGTCTACGACTGGCAAACCAAAATCTTCAACCTGCAGCACATCATCCTTCTGACGTTCCGGAAATTCAAGGCCCCTGTGCGCGCATATACGCTCTCGACATGTTGTGCAGACAATGGCGACCTCTGGGTGCAGGAGGTTGATGGACTCTGGGGAGAGTTGACAATGGCACGACGAGCAGAGTTTAACCTGAGTTTGCGGTTGTGTCTGCTCGACGTATGGAACGTCTTGAAGGACGCAATGCTCCGAGGGCATGATGTGAGTAGGTTTCGCTAGAGTACGGGACAAGATGGAAGTCGGAAACAAGGAGTCGGTGCTCTAAACCTGTGAGGCCTGCGACTCACGTGTTCCTACTTCCCACCACTCAAAGACAGACGCCCCCTCAAACCACCTAGTCCGTTGGCTATGCTACGGCGGTAAGTTGCGAACTAATACCAGTAGAAGAGGATCTCCGCAGTATATAGAAGGCGATGCTGCAAATCGGCCTCACTTGTCGTTCTTCCGAGCCCTGCACCTCTTCTTTACTTTCACCTTGTTGATACTCTTTTTCCCGACCCCTTGTCCTTTTGTTCGGCAGTCACACCACAACACATGGGCGGCTCCTGTGCTCCCTGACGCCCGGTATATCACGTCGTTGGCATCTTTGCTCTTTCAAAGGGGAATCAAACACCTTCTGGGAGGGGCCGCATTCTCTGATCCGAAGCTGATCCATGTCTTGTTCGGGTACACATTGGTGCCAAGGGGGTCAAGGATACACCACCACGACTATGCTACCCATTGATTTCCGCGGCTCGCCAACCATGATGGCCATCTCATCCAGGACTCTGTCACGTAGGCTTGAGGCGCTCCGCGGCCCTGCTATACCCATGATGCTCTGTGTTCGACATCCTAGACGCTGACCAGGCAGTGAAGCGCATGTTACAGCCACCAACGTCAGGGTGTATGTGGCCTGAGGCTGGGGCTCATCAAACTTTGTGGAAGGATCGCCCTATCATTTCAGCTACTCAGCTGCACCGCACTTTCAGTACCATGATTCCGAAGATGATGATAGAAGCCTGGGAAAGACACCATGGTCTTCAAACGTGTTGGGCCATCATGATACAAGCGCATCTTGGTGTCGACTTGTTCGCTCGATGGCCAACGTAGTCGCGCGCCCTAGTCGTCCGTATGAAACTAGGGTTGATGTATTTCCGACGCCGTCAGGAGCAGCACCTGGGGCACTGCTTAGGAAATAGGTTCGTGTATCGTCGTTTTTATTGGTTATTCAAGTAACTATGCATGTGAGATCACCAGGCGTCAATATACAACTTGGGCGTCAACACAAGCGTCAAATTGGTTGAGGAGTGATGAAATGCCTTGGCGGTGGCGTCTGAGAGTGCTTGGAGTCGCAGAGCCCATTGTGAGATGCGATCGCTCCAGGCCACTGCCTTGGAAGATTTAGGTTTCGGCTAGGCTTTGATCAGTACCCGATGTGGCCTTCTTCCAGTGCAAAGACCTGAGTAGACTATTCCAGTCTTATTTCGTTGCTGTGCGTCTATTTTTGAAAACTGGTGTTTGGGTGCATTTTCAAGACAACCTAGTTTCTCTCAAGTATTCGACCGATCCAAAACTCAGTGGTTATAACAGTGAAATCCATTATTTTGACTGTTGCGCGTTCTGCATCAAGGAAGCTTACATATTACCTTACCTGGAATGATGCAACTTGTGTATTTGCTCATGCATGAGCTGAGATAAACAGATTATTAGATGGTTCTTCAAGCATGTGGTTATATTGACCATTGCCCAATAAATTTGCAAACTCAGTTGAGTCAAGGGACAGTGGATTGCTAGCATCAACTTCCTTACGTCCCATCCGATTAAAACGTGTGCGGATGTGTCTTAGCCTTGATGCCGTGAGGCATGCTAAATATCGCCACGTGCTATCCGTCGATTTCCAACTTTGGGAAATTCCCTGAATTCCTCACAATCAATTATACTGTGTAGGATTTTCATAATGCTTGTGGATAAGAAAGTCCTCGGCCTGTTCTCCGAATTATCCTTGCCAAGTATTTTAGCGAAAAAAGAAACTGTTGTGGAAGATTCTGTGAGCGTCATGTATTGATGAACGCAGAAAAATACCGGAGACCCTAAGTTACCATGACAATGAAACACCACCCAATGGAGGTGCACCATCCCATAGCCGTCAGTTCTCTGCATCACTCGAATACGAATGCACGTCAGGGTCTGCCGGGCCTGGCATCCCCAAGTTTGCGACCCGTGCGAGGTCCGTTCGCGCCTGGAGCGCGTGGATCCCGTGCGTCAGGATCGACAACATGGCGACCAACGAGCACCATGTTATAATGGTGTCCATAGCATTCATTTGTAGTCGCAGTTGAGGCAGCGCGGTGCGGTGAAAGAGAACAAGTCGCGTCACGGTGTTCAACAGCACTCGGAGGCGACTGGGGCTCAAATATAGAGGGTAGCCAGACTTCCCGAATGTCTGTCAGGTAAAACTGGCCGGCGTTCAGGTACCCGCTCACCTGTCGTTGCAGGATAGAGAGAAAAAGAAGGGATAGACACCTATCCGACAATGGCGGGCGCTACAATATATTCGCCGACACAATCTGAGACGCCGCAAAAGCTATTTTTTCCATTTTCCCAACCATCGATAGTGGTCATCGACCAGAATACCCACTTTTGAGCCCCTTTGATATGTACACAGAGTGATGCTCAGAACACATTACTTCTAAATGTGTGACCCGAATTACCAGGTAAAGTCCGGCCCGCGCCGGACATCAAATCCATAAACATATCTGTCTTGCCATGAAAAAGAAAAGAAACATGAAAAAGAAATTACGGCTATCTAACCACTTCAACCAATGAACGAGCAGACAGGGATGGGTAGCTTTGATCCCGGTGATAGACAGTGATCCGGATATCCAGCGAGAAGACCAGCAAGCCACCAAAGAAACAGAAAAAAAAAATCCAACAAAGCGGCGTCTCTGTGCAATTTATACTCATTACCCACACCGACACGTCAGGATTCGCCACAATGACGATCGCGGGGCGTCTCCGCCCACCTGCTGAGGATCGTATGCCCCAGTCGCGACGCCAATCTCACCTCCCCGCGCACGTACGTTGCTCAACGCGGGGGGCGTCGCAGCACCAACACTGGACACCATAGGTGAGTTCCGACCGTACGCTGGAGCCAAGGCCGAGTAAGACTCCTCTGCTGTCCCGCCTCGCCCATGCCCATAATCAGACGGTGACAGCACCGCACCTGTGCTGTTTGCATATGGGTGGCCTTGTTGCGCGCTTAACCGTTGGGCGGCCGCTGTTGGTGCAGGCACGCCCATGTGCGCCGCGGCAGAGTTGGGGGTCCCGACGCCGCCGGGTATGAGTGCATTGGGCCGTTGTCTCGATCCCTGTCGCACAAGCGCTGGTGAGGGCGATGCGAGACCAGCGCCTGGAAGCTGTTGGGAAGCGCGGTGTGCGGCGCGCGCTTGGTCTGTACGTGAGCGGGAAGCTTGTTGATTTGACGCCGCTAGGAGATTCGCAGATGATGTCTGGAGCTATATATCAGCCAGCGTGCCCCCATAAAGAGCCGAGTCGGGGCGAAGACTTACAGTTGATGACCCTGACTCCCAACCTTTTCCACCATTCAGCATCATCCAATCGTACACGCCATCTTCGACTTCGCCTGAATTCTTGAGTACTTTCGTGAACAGCTCCCGCAGGAATTCGTAATCAGGCGTTTCTTCGAAACCAAGTTTTCGAACATAATTCAAGTAGATACCGAATTCCTCTGACGCCAGCTAAACACAATAATAGACAGGGTGTCCAAGGCGGTGACTCTCACCTGGAAAGCCTTCGCATAGCTCCTTGATTGGTGTGCTCTGCTTCTTCTCTCCTATCTTCTCGTACTTCTGTTTGTTCGTAGCCGCTTTGAGCCCTTGCCATGGTAAACCGCCACGCAGAAAGTACATGAAAACATGACCTAGCGCTTCCAAATCATCTCGCCGCGATTGCTCTGCCAGTAAGCACGTAGCGTGAGCCAGTGACTTATTTGGCCCTCGAGGATTCGGGAAATGCCTTACCGCGACCTAGATGAGTGTTAATACTCATGTATCGCGCTGTTCCACTAAGGCTCTTTCGTTCGCGATACGGAATGTGTTGCTTCGTCTTGGGATCTCGATATTGCTTTGCCATACCAAAATCGACCACTGCATTGCAAACTGAAGTCAGCACGCACAACGTTGGCACTCTGAAGATAACACGTCACCATGGACTGTGTTGGCGGCCTTGCTTCCTGGTCGACCGATGAGGAAATTGTCTGGTTTGATGTCGCGATAAATCAGGTTCTTCGTATGGATCGTTTCTACTCGTGACAACTAATGTCACATAAGCATTAATGCCCTCGCGTTTTAGTATTCGATATGGCCGAAGGCGCCAAGTTAAATAAGGAATAGACGAACCATCTGCTTGGCTACCATGCATGTCGTTTTAATACTGAACTTCCTTCCGCACATGTCAAATAGGTCCTCTAGACTGGGCCCAAGGAGGTCGATGACAAGAATGTTGTGGAGACCTTCCTGACCGAAATGATAAATCTGTGGTATACCAGCTGCGAAGTGTCTAAGCTTAGGTTTCATGCATGAAATGAAAGAGAGGACGGACGACATCCTGCCAGAATCCTATAGGATCGACACTCATCTCGAAGCTGGGGTGCGTCAGACTTTCGAGGTTCCTGCACCGTAATGGTCAAGAGCGCTGAGAGGGCGACGCAGAACAATGCACACTCACAAATTTGATGGCGACCGTCTGCGAATTGAGCAGATTGGTCCCTTTGCGTAAAAGTTAAGACGTGTCAAGGCCGATCGCTGGAGGCGATACACACCTTCGAAGATGACGCCAAATGAGCCCTCTCCGATCTTGCGTCCGACTCTGTAATGGACACCAACGACAGAGCGATTTTGAGTATCAGCCATTGAGTGAGGTTAGATGAGTGAATATAAACCGGGGGTCGGTCGCTGCTGCGCGCAGTGAGGATGGATGGACAGCGAGTTCAGGTGAAGACGCAACGGCGAGATATAGTTAGATGATGGCAGTGCCGGCAAGAGGAATTAGAGATAGAATTAGAATCAGTGAGTGAAACGAGGGTGGGATTGTTTTACGTGGACGTATGTGACGTGCTTGAGACTACTATAACGGTTATCTCCAGAACAATACAGTGACGGTGGAGGGAGGGGGATTGGGACGTGGGGGGTTAGAGATTGAGGAGACGTGATCCCGAGACGCCTGAGGCGACGAGACGGGAGGAAGAATGAAGAATAACGCCTACCTCGTCAGGACGGGCTAGGCCGAGCTCGAGAGGTCACGGGTGTCACATCAAGTCATTCTCTAAAGAGGTAAAGGTTTCTCCGATCCAATCCCTTCTGATTAGCGTACAACTGGATGCGGTGGCTGCTCATCTATACAGGTCGACACCTGTGCACCTGTTGCTCGTCGACTTTCCGATTAAATATCACACCAATGCTGTGGATTTACATAGATTCGTCACAAAAATCCCCGTTACAGTAACGCTCCAAGCCTTTTCTTCTTAACACATGAAGCCAATATGCATGCCTTGAACTCATTTGCACAGCTCAGGGACCTCGCACCATCAAGTTACTGACCAAGACCCTTGTAGTTTCTCTCACAGGACCCATTATATGGCCACACTGCCAGCTACTGCCAGTGGGTGCTTTCAAGGGTCGTCCTTGGTGCGAAACGCGATCACCCGGCGCAATACAATAGCACGTATGATTTCATATGCCCCCTGAACTTTATTGCTATCCCCTGATACCTAGCAATGAGAAGGAACGCCGATGGGTGTAATTGCGGCCTGAGCTTTAATACGGAGGTACATGCCAAGATGGAAATCCTACGCCGTTTTTGCGCTCTTTACAGTCTTCCATCTCATCGAAGCATTCGAGACCTGCTCGGCCTTCCTAGCCCGTGGCAGATTTTCAAGCAAGTTTGCCTGATCTGTACCCAGATGCCCAGAACTAGGGTCATTGAGGTGCATCCATCGACATCCATTGATACAAAACGAAAGGTTTAATTCCTTTTTAAACTCCGCCAAGCCGGTGGTAGACGACGTGCATGAATCTCAGAACAGTACTAGAGTTCATGATGGATTCATCCTTCAAGTAAGGTGTGTACTATTAGACATACAGCTCTTCGGCGAAGACCCTTCTTATACATTACACTAAGCAAAAACATATCCCCCCACAATCATTGGGTTTGGGGTGGGGGAGTAAGGTTGGAATTTGCTTAGAGCTTGCCGCCAATCAAGACCGAAAGCTCCTCAAGCGCACTGCGCGGCATCACGTACTCCCGTACCCCGACGTACGCAGTTGCAAATAACAGTGGAATCAAAACCCATCTCACATTAGCCATCTTCTCTCTCTCTGCCTCCCACTTCTCTGCATCAACGCCTATATAGTCCTTCCACTGCACCTTGCGAGTGAGGTACCGCAGCCGCGCGACGGGCCCAGGGAATGTCGCAAAAATCTTCCCCGTGTTGTTGATACCCGTACGGTAATATGACCGACAACTCGACCACGTTGTTTCACCAAGGCGTCGCTGCAAGTCGTCATTGAATGCATGCGACACATCTGCGCGCACCTCAAACGAGCGTGCTTTGCCTTCGATGACGGGCCGCATCAGCTGCAGTGCGTATTCGATCTATAAAGAGCACGCGACACCGGGATCAATTTCATGAACAACGTGAAACTGAAAACCATCGCTCTTACCTGCTGCTCCTCGCTGAAAATAGCGGAGGCATGGCCAGATGCCACGTTGGGACCTGAATATTGGCACACATTATCAGGTTAGTCTGTACCATGTCGATTGCACACCAACCCAGTATGGTAAAGAGGTTAGGAAAGCCTGGAAATGTCGTGCCGAGGTATCCTTCGGGACCACCGCGCGATTCAAAATATTCCACAAGTGACTGTCCGCCCTTGCCTACTATGCGCATGCCATTGGGATCCATCTGATGGTAGCTATTGAATCATATAATCTAAACTTTAGGAAAGAGCAGACTCACTAATACGAAACCGGTGCCGAGTATTAAAACGTCCAGTTCGTGCTTCTTGCCTGATAGGTCGTCTATTAAACGAAACGTTGCTTGCAATGCAAGTCCGGCGGATACGCACCGTCAGTAGTTACCACTCCATCCTCAACTGCCCTCTCTATGCCTCCCCATCGCAGTTCCACGTTTGGACGATGCAGGCAGGAGTAATAACCGGCGTCGACGATGATCCTCTTGCAGCCAGCAGCTATTAGAGCCATAGCACAGGCCATGTCAGTTCCTACATATGGTACGCATCCGATGCCGAACGCACGATATTTGGGGGTCAATTCCTCATGGTATTTCTTGGGCGCATGCTTTCGCATATGACGCAGCATATCCTGGACGCAATTGCTTCATCAGTATACGAGGTCCCAGAAATCAGTTTCATTCACCTTTTGTGCCAGGCTGCGAAGCCATGTGCTATTCTTGCGCCAAAGTATGAACCCTAAATCGCTCTGCAAACATTTGTGAGGGTCAAGTACTGGCCGGAATAATTTAGCACCTACGACAACTGCGATGATGATACGGTGTATTCTCGCGGTAATCGGAAAGTGTCGGAAGATCCACTTAGCTATAGCCGCATATTGATATTGAGGCTAAATAAGTGCGAATATCGCCAAGGATACAATAGGTAGAATGTATATAGACTTGCCCTGGGAACAAACCAACTTGGGGTACGGCAAAAGTTGATAACTTGTACAGATGGGTCTTTGGATATTTCTGGTATAAATTGTGCGCTAGAAAATAGCACATGCTCTCAGTACATCAATGAGGAAACGCCTATAGAATTACTCACGCCGAGCATCCGTTCCCGATCACACCCACACGTTTCCCTCTTAGGTCAATGGAATAGTCCCATCTTGAAGAGTGGAACTTTGAGCCCTTGAACACATCCGTCCCTTTAAAGCTGGTGTAGTTGGGGACGACCAAGCCTCCTATAGCAGACACAATGAGCTGGGCGGCGACAATCTCACGCTTTGCTGTTCCATCATGAGAATTTTTAGTTTCAATCTCAACATCCCATGCCTGAGCGTCTGCGTCCCACGTCAGACATCTAACGCATGTGTTGAAAACGATCTTGGAGTATAATTTGTGTTTCAAGGCAAGTGCACGCCAATAGTCGAGGATCTCCGGTTGGTCAGCAAAGTATTGGGTCCACTCCGGGTTCAGTTCCGATGATAGGCTGTACCAATGAGAGGGAACATCACAGGCGCAGCCAGGATATGTATTATCGCGCCATGTCCCACCAATTTCCGAAGCCATCTCGTAAATCTAAGGAACGTGGCTCTGTTAGAACAGATGCATGCTATTTTTCCAATGCTGCACACACCGTGAAATTGTTAAAATCCAACTTGGATTTCAACTTGATCGCTGCGCAAATTCCACCAAGTCTGCGAGGCAAAACAGATGTTTGTAAAATATGTGTTGGCCACACAGTATGACTCACCCAGCACCAATGATCACCACTTTGATGGGATTAGGATCCTCCATGGTAGGAGTAGCGTGGGTGGTGCGAAATTTGGCATCGCATGCTGCTTATAAGGAGAAGCATACAACACCCGTTTTTCAATACGTGATTTCCGAGTTTTTTCACGTGATTCATGCCCAACCCTGCAGTAGGTTTAGAGAGAGAGGTCATCTAAGGAAACCTGCCTGGTGGCCTGCCAGGACTAGAACCACCACAGATAATATTACAATATTCCTCGAACTAGAAACTTCACCTGGCTTTTGAAATAAGTCAACATGCCAGGTGCGCCCAATGTGGAAGCGTCTCTCGGTACCTGTAATTCTGAGCGCTGCACATGGCCCACCTTTGGTCACGTGCCCACCTTGCAACTGGCGGCCAGTTCCAACGCACCAAGATGTCGACGCTTGGCTCACCCGTGTCCCCGCCGTCAAAAGGGACGGTCGTCCAGATTGCTTCGTATAACACGAATCTTCAAGGTGAATCTAATTTAGCGATTAGTACGCATGAATTGACACCCTTGGTCTTGCCCAGGCGACTTGGGGGTGCCCCAGGATCTTGTCGATTGGTTAAGTCCTACGCTTAAAGTATCAAACTTTCTCACTCGTGCTCCAAATGCCCCGGACATTGTGGCGGTCGGATTTCAGGAATTGCTGCCATTGCATCTCGGCTGTAGGTCCTGCAGTTTGTGACACGTTTGGGCAGTTCACAATATCTTTCCTGGAGTCTCTGGACTCTCCAAGTCGGTTATCAGCAACAGAGATGCTTTAATTAGATCTCAGATTGAGGCACATGCGCCTAACAAGGAGTGCTACACGCTTGTCGCGCAAGAGGTCTTTGTTGGTGTCGCACTACTCGTTTATGCGCGGGACAACGGCATTGGGAGGCGTGTGTGTGACGTGCAGACTAGTTGGACAGGCTGTGGGCCTGCCTGGCTTGTGAATTCTACTGTTTTTTGTGCTCCTTCGCACCTGAAGCCTTTTCCAGGGAAATAAAGGTGCCGTCGGCGTCCGGTTCAGAGTAGCGGGTCAAGATGGAGGTGCTGGAGAGGTGTTTACGTGAGCATGAGCTCCCTCACTTGAGCTATCCAACCCATTGCCCGCATACGGCCAGATTCGTCAATGCGCACCTTACAGCGCATGCTAGTGGTATCTCTCACCGCGTGGCCGATTGGAAGCACATTGTTCGCACCCTCCTATTCCCCTCTTCTTACGTCCCAGGGAATGTAGTCAACACCACTATTTATACAACATCGCACCTGTTCTTCCTTGGCGACCTCAACTTTCGCCTTGATGTTCCGCCTACGCATCCGCTTCGCTCAGATCGGTCGAATTTTATGCCTCGGCTAAATTCAATACTCAATACGGAGCGTGGAAGAGAAGAGCTGAAGGAATTCGATCAGTTACTAATAGAGCGGAAGAAAGGCACCGTGTTCCCTGGTTTTTGGGAGGGAGAGTTTTGGCGATTTAAGTGCACTTACAAATTCAAGATTGGTCAAGTTGACCAATATAGGTGGGTCTCTCGTGTCTAACTCTTCTGCCATGGTTCCACGACTGACTTTGTTTATTTTGGGGCCGGATAGTGGGAAACGTGTGCCCTCGTGGACAGATCGCATCTTGTATGCGACACATGGTGATTCACCCGAGCGATCGGGAGTCACATCACTCTTGTACACCTCTATCCCTTCATACACTACTTCGGACCACAAGCCAATAGTCGCTTTACTCGCTCTTCCTCCATTGCAGACGGCGTCACGCACACCCACTACACCGAGCATTGCAACTACATCAATCCCCCTCCTTCCGCAAGCGCCGCACTTTACCCCGGACCCGTATGCGGTTATGAAAAGATATATAGGCAAGAGTCTTGGCCGTATAATTGGTCTGTTCTGGTGCATCTTCGTTATGTTGGGTCTGGGGAATGCTGCTTTTGGTCTCGCGAATGCGCTGCTTAGTATCGGCGCGATGACTTGGTGGAGGAAGAGCACTGTGGAGGCTGTGTGAATTGACGCCGCGGGAGATGATCTATCATACGGTGTTTCGGAACCTGGACTATGCACGATTAGTTGCCGCACGTCCGCACGGTGGCAGCCATTCTGGGTGCCCTTGTGACCTTTTGAGAGACGGACTCACTGCTTGCTATGTGTTTACTTCCCTGCGGTGAAGTGCCCCTATACAAAGAGTAATGTACTCTTTTAATTCCGTTTTACAGTTTGCAGCCTCATGATTAGGACATGTGCGCTCAGTGTACTTTCCCTTAACATCAGTCACTGGGCACATAGGCTTGCCTGAAGCTTTGCTGGGTTGGGTAGTAACATTCCTCATCCATAGCCTTTCCAGTAGCCTCATGATCAGTACATCAAATCCTTCTCCCGATATCAGTCGCTGGGTACGCACGCACACAGGACGCGTTGACCATATTTACTCTTCATTCATTTGCTGTGTCTTCTCTTTCATGGCGAGTATAATGATACCGGGCGACCAGTGGGGAATGGAATACAGACGAGGATGATCCCGGACCAAGCTCGCGAGGACATGAAGTCGGTCCTCAGCCTTGCATGGATGGAATGCATAAAAGCATTGAGCTTTTGACTGATCGCGGGAAGTGAGATATGGTCGTCGACGTCGACAATGTTGTGATTTGGATGCTGCAAATGCGAGGTGAGCAAGGTAAAGACGTCTCTGGTACTTGCCGTAAAACGCACACTGAATATACTCAATCTTTAAGAATGTGTGCACCGAAATATGCGCCATCAAAATAAAACCACGAGACGATCCCGTCACCAGCCTCACGAACAGCAGTTTGGTGCCGTTGAGCGACTCAATAGACGAACAGTCTGTACGTCAGCAAGATGTGCCTAGAAGCATGGTTTCATGGGAAACCGATCGCTGTGTCCCGTGACACTTCTTATTTCAGGCTGCACTGCCCAGGCCTCAGGCCGCAGGCCGCAACTTGAGAAGTTTCAAGAACTGAAGCTGAAGTCTACGGAAAAAGATCTTTCCATCTCAAGGAGTACCGGGCTGTTGCCATCCGTCGTGTACCCTCCGAGGTCGATGTTGGAAATGTTTAAGCAATCATCGGGGATTCACGATGAAAATAGCTGTAACTGACGAGGATCGCTGTTAGATGTCTTTCTAGTGAAAAGTTCAAACACGATAATAGGAAGTGTAACCTGCAGAGCTAGTGTAGCACCACCACCAGGAGCCGCGGCGCTCATGCAGTTGGAAAGAGTAGAAGTAAAATTGAAGCTGCGCTGGTACTATCACCCGCCCCATCGACTTCCTTCAATGTCGACTCTGAGTTCAGGTAATAGATGCCATGCACAATTTCTGCAGCCAAGCACTTAAAGGTGCTTCAAAGATCAAAAGGGATTGCCAAGGCCCTCGCGAGCGTGATATTTACGTTAACGTCTTGAGCCGCTGTACATCTGGTGGGAGTCAGTCTAGAACGTATCTTAAGTTTGCAGCGCAAACGACTCAATTATAACAAGTCTCCATGCTACGCATTACCTATCCAAAGCAAGACAAAAAAGTTCTCATTTATGCAGTATGAACGAGGTGAATCGAGGGGGAGCGTTACATGAACCGTGATGGTGAAGGCGTCGAGTGAAGTAAAGAAGAAGGTGCAACAGATGCTCATGTACGTAACGTATAGCGGCGTCAGGTGAGTAAGATGAGAAGAGAGGAGAAGAAAATATTTAGAGATCCTCGTCTTCCTCCGGCAGAGGCATCCTGGCAGCCTATAAGGAGGTTAGTCAATATTCGGGACCTAGAAGTACAGTGATAAACGAACCTCTGACAGCTCCTTGTTGTACTGCTCCATGAGATTAGCATCAACCTGGACTTCGGGAGGCGCAAGCGCGGGCGCCGCAACGAACTCCAAAGTCGGGTTGCTGTGAATCAGACAGAATTAGGATGTTGCAAGATACCACCTAGTTGATACTCACCCAACAAGTTTCCTCGCAAGCCAGAGGAAGGGCTTTTCGAAGTTATAGTTAGACTTGGCAGAAATCTCGAAATATTGGAGGTTCTTTTTCCGGTGGAAAGTGACGGCTCCGGTCTTTACTTTGCGCTCCTGAATAGAAAATTTTCCAGTGAGCCATCCGCTTTGAGTGACCAGACTAGGAGAATTACGAACCTTAACATCAACCTTGTTACCGCACAACACGATTGGAATATTTTCACAGACGCGTTCTAGATCACGGTGCCAGTTGGGTACATTCTTATAGGTGATCCTTGACGTGACATCAAACATGATGATGCCGCATTGGCCTTGGATGTAGTATCCATCACGTAGACCCCCAAACTTTTCCTGCCCGGCGGTGTCCCACACGTTGAAACAGATGGTCCCGTAGTTGGTGGTAAACGACAATGGGTGAACCTCCACTCCGAGGGTGGCTAGTCAACGGCAGAGGCACAGGTATGAATCAAGTTCACCAAAACGCGCTGTTTGCGCTGTGATCGCGACGTACCGATGTACTTTTTCTCGAACTCTCCCGTCAAGTGACGCTGTCAGATGGATGTAAGCGAAGTGCAGACGCGATCGCATGCAGTGACACGCGTGCGGAAAAAAAATTGACACGAACCTTGACAAAGGTTGTTTTACCTGTTCCACCATCACCAACTGCAGCAACAACCCCAAAGATGCAGGAAACGAGGTATGAGTAGGCGAATGAAGAGTCGTGGTTCCATGAGTGGCATAGTGAGAATATCGATTGATCAGTCATCCAAGATACACACACGCGGATATCTGAAAGCACATACCGAGAACAAGTTTGAAGGTGGGCACAGTTTCAGTCATGACGTCTAAAGTAGATGAAAGGCAGGAATAAAAGGGAAAAGGTGGCTGGATGAGAGTTGTGGCAAGTTGGGTGGTCAAAGCTCGCGGGCGTTCAAGTTTTTAGAGTTCAGCCTGCGCCTCACTGAATCACCATGTTTGCCGCCGTTTCTTCATCTTTCGGCCATCGCCTCCTTATGTTTGATGAGTCCAACATTGTATGAGACACCTCATATGTAGCTGCCAGCCCCTTCCAGCTACATCCCTCTTGGTATGAAGCGCATTCGAGTACAACTTCCTAGAGGAAGAGGAGCCTCTAGCCAGCAATGAAGAGCTACGTGGGCGCACGGAAATGTTCACCATAATCAACCCAATCTCTCACCCACCAGTAAAATAATAAGTCCGGTTTTCATAACATGCTCTGAATCAGTATTGCTTCAGGCTATATCCTTCCATAAAATTGACCTCCCCTGACAAGCGACCTCTTGCTGAATATTTGGCCAACCCTCTATCGGAATATTTGCATTTGTCTCCGGACAGGGAACGGATACTAGATGTGTACATGCAGATACCTCATGGCAATGTGTCATTTTCCTTCTTCCGTGTAGCTCTAAGGATCAATGTGGTCACTCGGAGTGTAAGTTTCTATCGATGAACTGACCATTACCTCCAACCGGATCAGATAGGGTCTCGTCACTTTAAGCCATGGTGCACCCCTGTATAGCATCTCTCGCGTATCGATTGGATTTCTTCTGAAGCTCATGCTTGGCCCTGGTGCCCTGGCCAATCAAGCTCACGGGTGCATCGCAACTGACCACCGCGATGTTGAGGTCTACATATCGTGTCACTACATTGCTACTACTGCATGCACGCCGTTCCTTTGTTTGACATATTTGGGTGGCCAAGACTTTCAGTGTTTGCTGGCTCGGCACTGGCCATGCCGACTCGTCCTGTGCTCCTCGAATTTTTTTTTCTGCTTTTGGACCTGAAGCAACTTTGATTGGTCCTGCTAATTGTATCAGATGTCGATGGCTTCTTACCTTGTCTTTGTGGGCTTTGCTTTGCCAGTGGGCACGCGGCTAGCTACGTCAATCTGTCAATAAGACGAGTCTGAGTGGGATATTCGGAACTGAAACAAGGCAGGAATTTATAACATCATTAACGGTAGTTCATCTACATTAATGGGTCGTTAATCGTCTATCTATCGACTAGCACACAGCCTGTGCTTTCGATGAATTCGCTCAACGCCTTTCACCATTGGAGGGCTCTTTCCGTTGTGCCGCTTTCGTATGCTCTATGTAAATTGCCACATCGTACAAAGTCACAGAAGGAATGAGTAGTGTTGTCGACTATCAGATCTATACGCTAGTCTACCCTCTACTGTTGCCCCTGCAGCCTGACGTCCTGGCCGGGCCCGCCGGTCACTGGGGCACCAATCTTCTCCCGGTCTGGAAATTGACATCCTCACACATAAGCTTCAAACCGAATACGTCGTAACGGGGTGAAGGGACAGGAGCAATGGACACATTGGCATCTCTACCCAAAGAAGCGTGCTTCATCAGCCGTAACGCGTCCTTCCGTGGGCAACAATATGGGGTCAGATTGTAAAATCTCGCACGATTTGGCGTGGATTCTGCTCTGATCTCTGCCGGATTGAATATAGGCAAGCAGTCGTCCCTGAATGCGGGACGTCGTCCCCAGAGGGCTTCTTCGTCTCGCTGCAACAAGGGCCGGACGTCTGCATGGATGTCAGAAGAAACGCAAGAGCGTGGGACGTGAGGGGCGGCGAGGTTTCTGAGTCGGTTCGACGATTTCGCTTGAACTTCTTCGGCATTGAAGACAGGTAATGGTTTGCTATCAAACCGGGTATGAGAGACTCCTTTGATCTCTTTCGACACCCATTGCATATTTGCACGCCGATGGATGTCAGATCGCGGAGGGAAGATGGCTGTGAGGTTTGGATCGGAAGACTGTGCTTGATTCTCTGCATCATTAACTTGCTGTGGGCGGTCAGGAAATGCGTGAGAGCGTAGTGCGAGAATGGCCGCAAGGTTCCGGGGAGAAGACTCTGCTTGAATTTCCGTAGGGTCAAAGATAGGTGGAAGATCACCGAGTAATCCTGCAGTGATGTGTGGGCGAATTATAGGATTTTGTCTCGCAGGCGCATTCTCTTGGGGTAGAATATCCTCGGAGTAGAAAACCTGAGAGAAGGGCCAAGTCATGCAACCAGACATAGAAGACTCTGCCTGGATTTCCACAGGATTGAAGATAGGTGGATGGTCACCAAAACAATTTCGATTTGTACCTAAGCTTGCTTTCCTCTTCGGCTTCAATAATCGCTGCACATCTGCAATTTCAGGGGAGACGCAAGCCCTCGGTGCGAGAAGAGCAGCAATATTTGGCACAGAAGACTGGGCCCGAAATTCGGCCGGGTTGAAGACAGGAGGATAGTTACCAATGATCTTGATACGCCCACTCGGTGAGGGCTCATCCACCTGCTTCGATGATCGGTGCATCCTGTTATGCAGTAGAACATCAGGGTGCGCGCATAAACGAGGTGATATTACGGGGCTGCCGCTGTGAATTGAGGATTCGGCCTTTATGGCAGTTGAACCAGAGACGGGAAGGAGGGGTCCAGACTCATGTTCAGGGTGGATACATTCTCCTAGAACGTTTTCGATGTCTTTCTGCATACTGGCTATAGCGGACAATCCAGCGTCCAGACTTTCCAATGTCTTGTCCAACTCGGCTATGATCAATGGCAGAGCGGCCGGTGCGCTGGGTAGCGTGGTGTTACTGCAGACAATGCCAATCAGGAAGTTAGTTGCCTAGATATGGCTCAAGCTCTCCTCAGAGCTCAGCGCACCGTGTGTGCACGTCAACGCCCCCCCGAACACGGTCGACTGACAATTTCCTGAATGTATGGGCTAGCATCGGCAACTCAGAGCTTTGGTTTTTGTATGATAGAACCTCCCGCTTCGCACTTTGAAGGGATCAAATTCGGTCATAGCCATAGAAAAATATGTTGATACGTACGTCGCTGTGTGATTTACGTTCGACGGGTCGATATCTGGGAACTCTTCGAGCCCATCAACGAAGGTCTTTGTGACTCTAGTCGAACAAATGTCAGGAGGATTGAAGCTAGTGAAAGGGGAGAACAATGTCACCTGTTATTAATTTGACACTGCTCAGAAGACTTTGCTGGTATCGCCACTAGTGGAGACGGAACTGTGGATGGCTGAAGATTCTCAGACTGACAAGGCCGATTCCACAGGAAGAGCATACCTGCCAGGGATATGGATTGTTCCGCTGCTTCGAGATCGTCGACAAGATCACCTTTGACTGTTGATGAAGAAGATGGCTGAGGGCATACTCGGACATTGAAGCTATCGTGTCCTTCAACAAGTTGATGTGCCCTGGTAGAGCTTCTGGAGAGTCTGCGCATGCCAGCAGTACCGAGAACAATAACTAAAGCAAGGAATAAAACGCTATTGCCGATTGCAGAAAAGCTCTTCTCCCTGGCAAGGTTGTCCAAAGAAAAGCTTGGTGACTCGGATGTCATAGGCTGTAGAACTCTTTCGGCGTGTTCTGTGATTGTGGTAAGGTGTTGTGGAACGCGGTCAGTGTGATTGAAGCATCTATGGCCTTAGGCTGACACTCGGACTTGGATTATTAAAATTAATTGCTATGGAAGATATCGGGATGAAGATATGGATTCGCCAACATACAAAGACTTGAGGATACAGTAACGGACACCGGAAGAGATGCGGAAGTCGCGCGTGCCGTATGCGAGGCAGGTTAGGACGAGGCGGACCGGGAGATATCGACAAGCAGAGAGGGAAAAATTACCGCTACAAAGTACAAGGCAGTAAAGCCTTGTATATATAAATAGAGATGATGAGGATTTATATTTGAATTAGGAACTGAGATTAGAACGCGACCTCTCCTCCTCTCTAAAGGCCCAGGGGGCAGCAGCTGACAGAGGCTCAGATCATCTCGTTTCACAAGTCGAGGTCCAGTGGTGCAGAAGAGCTGGCAGCCTCAATGCTTGTCTGCATAGTATGCTGATTAGATCAGTGAGTAAGTACCAAGTAAAAGGTTGGATTTGTCACGTCTTTAAAGTAAGCGCCTCGACTACAAGACTTGCCTAGAAAACTCATTCTTATCCAGCGTCTTCTGTTGGGGAGATCTTGTTGCATATTGAGATGTAGCATTTATGTCGCTGGCATACTACCAGACGACGCTTCTTAGGCGAGTCCGACCTCCTCGATCAGCATCGATGCGTTCAAGACGCGGACCATCACATACTGGAAATCTGACAGATTTTCTAGAGCCTTACCCACCACAAGCCCCCATATATAAGACTCATTATGCGATAATTCTCATTGGCCTTCTCAAAAATCATGCAATCATGCCCTTTAGCGCGTACCGGTATAACTAGTATCCCTGTTGTCGGTCGACTCAGGAGAGACAAGGCGTTGATACCAGTGCGATGCTCGGTGGGCTGGTCGTATTATCCATGTCATCGATGCATCGTTTTCTTCATGCCGATCTGGCGTCTCAAGGTTCCAGACGCACTTCCTACATGGTCCTGCTGCTAGCAGATCGCTCGCGCTCGTTCTATGGCTGAGTTTTCATGTTATATTCTCCACTCGTAAGAATGATATGGAACTCGTTAGGGCAATGTTTCCCGGAGTCGTCGACACGATGCCGATTGAAGTCAAGCTGCAAAGACTCTGCATTCCGGTGACTTGTGCATATATATGACCAGGGAAGCAGACACGTTAGATTTCCGAGAAACTCAGCGACTGGAAGGTTCATGTCATGGACTGGCTATACTGTCTTCGGCTTACCAGCCTGAGCCCCGAGTACTCAACATATCACGATCACTAGACGACATGAAAGACTATTGATAGCACAATGAAAGGGTTGAATAACCCTAGTTGAATTCCAAGGTCCTCTGGACTTCGTAAGTGAATGACACCAATTACTGACTCGTCCAACCCCACGTGGATCGGGTAACCAACAGCATACTTATTGTTATGGCCCAAGGAATAAAAGGCTCAATGTCCATTGCTTAGAGCGTCATGGAGTGGCGATTACCCCACCTCCCTTAATGATCAAGACATGTCGTCTCAGTCCACTCCTATAAAGTACACATTCTCCTATACACGAGACGAGTCGTAAAAGCGCCAGAAAGCACTAGGGTATGAAAAGGCGTGTCCGATCGTTTGTCATGGCCGCAAGTTGGCCTCTGAAACTCCAAAGACCACATCAGGGATATCTGGCTCAGCGTCTCCGTCATTATCATCCACGGCCGGTCCTTTTCCTTGTCCTATACGTCATGCGTTAGTATCGTTAAAACTGTGTAACAAAATAAGCTCGCCCTTGGCGGAAATGCTAGATCGCGTGTCACATCCATACGGTCTTCGGCCATTCTCAGTGGGCATGCTAATAAGGACCGTTACCTGGAGTCTCTTGTCTTCTTGGGGCCGGCCCCTGGCATCACCTGCGAGGTGAACCATCTCTGAATTTTGTTCCATGGCTGGTTCGTTCCGCTCCCTGGATGCTACCTGGGGTTGCGCTAGGGAAGTCGTTGCAAACGGACGTCGACCGAGGAGGCGAGTTCTAATTGACCTATGTGCATGTCGAGGTTCGGGTTCAGAGATAGGGGGTGAGGTTGTGCTTCCATCTCCCTCAAGGGAAACGGGTTTGGAGGTATCAGAAGACATGATGATTACTGAAACAGGCTGAAACATAATGAGGACCCCTGGTCAAACAATATACGCCCTCACTCTCCCAGCGGAACGAAACGACACGCACTAGAATTTCTTCCCATCTACCGTCTCCCTTGCCAAGCCCATCGGTATTAGGGCTGCCTGAATATGAGCTGTCGTTTGCCTGCTCTGGCTCGTCCACCCACACCTCCCATATCTTAGGTTTCTCTTGAGAGTCACGCCTTAACACCTGCCCCATTCCCCCCGAGTCACCTTCCGCAGCTATGCGGAATCGTCGACGTCGGTGTGTAATGCATGACCTAATGCAGCTCTTTGTATACATTCACAGAATCATAGCAGCTGGCAACGAACCTGGCAGCAAATAAGAGGAGAAGTGCTGTGAACGCCCTAGAGGTAGATACAAACATGTTACAATGAGTGGGACTGCTGAGCCAACCTCTGCGCACAGACCCATCAATGGAGAGCACTCACACGAATACATAAAGTGTTGGAGACCGCAAAGTAGCGCTAAATGAGGGAATGTATGTCAGTTCCATGTAACATGCCTAAACGAGACCGTCTACCTTGCAAGAGTATTATTTGCATTAGCTGTGGATGTGCTATCGGGAGACGTCGTAGTTGCAGACGACGTGGAAGATGTGAGACTCGACATGGGTAAAGGGTCGGATAGCCGTCCGCGTCGAGAGACGTTCAGCTATGAGGTATTAGTGAAGAGAATAGATGTGGAAACTAGTTACGCGATGGTAGCGACTTGGGATGGCCAGAGCAGTTGACAGCTGTGCTTGCAAGGCCGTATCAGCATCTTTGCCCCTCAGGCCGCTACTGTGGGAAGTTGCTAGCTGAAGCCCGTGACCGTGTCCCGGTGCTTACACGATTGCGCAGCACTGTGGAAAGGGTATCCAATATTCCATATTCGGTCCCAGTGAGAACAACTTCCGTACAGCATGGGGTGGAAACGGCACCGCAATCAAAATAAGAACATCGGAGTCATAGGACCGAGTCGATATCGACCGAATTAACTGCCTCCGCAATTCGAATTACAATCCCATCATGGTAAAGTTAATAAACGTTCCAAACACACTGGCAAGCCAAAGGCTAAAATTGTGTCATGAGAATATCTGGCGCAACACCACGAAATCGGCAGACTTTTGAGTCTAATTTGCAAGGACTGTGGAAGAGACAACTATGCACTCCCTGGTCGGCGTGCTTAGGTGCGATACAGTCCTACCCGCCATTACCGCTTACTGACGTCCTCTCCAGACGCAGCACATCCACGAGCAATGGCTCTGCAAGTAGTGTCAATCACTTCTCAGAGATGGACTCAATCCTCAACATCATTTCGAACCGTCCCCCGCTTGTGAGCTTCCTCTTGCGTAAAACGTCGCAGTTGGCTTTGCCAATGTCAGTAGATGAGAAAGTGAAATGCTCACCCGTATATTTACGCAACACAAGCATGTGCAAAAGGCGAGGGTTGCACCATGCCGTATCCCATGCTTTCCGGATAAGTAGGGATTACTTATGACAGACAGCGAGTCCTGTCTAATACTAAGGCACGCTGTGATACGGTGAGGGGAGAGGGAAACAGAGAGGAAAAGGGGGGAGGGGGTTTCAAACGAGTAAACCTTGCTCTTCCACACCTCCGTACTTGTACAGCATACAGGCCTGCAGTGTCCTGCGCAGCGCCAAAAAGGCTTCATCAGCAGTAGACACGGAGTCCTCCGACGTATGATTACACCTGAGCTGTAGACGGAGTGCCTATCCATAGCATATTAGTATCTCCATGCAACCATAACTTTTCCCAGTCCATCCGTTATAACAATATGGCCATGGGGCTGGTGTAGTACGAAGTCTGGAAGATCGACACGGCTCGTAGAAACTCTAGCAAGAGGCTGGCGAACAGAAGCCTAGTCAACGTACAAAACCTGCTTCATGTTTCTACCTGAGAGAAGACTCCTGCTGCAATTCGGCACGAGTATTTTAAAGAGACTCGACCTTAGCTGGAAGATATACCATGCTATGCTCCTTCTGCTTGTAAACATGCCGTCCAAATGATATGTGGTGATACTCGGCGCCAGTATATAGTCAGTTGGAATTGGAGCTTTTCTGAACCGTCATCAATAAAATCAAATAACCGACCGTGTTTGCTCAGTGTTTGCGTTGTTACAATTTGGTGCCATAAACTGCAGGTATCGGTTGTCGCCTCAGATCGATGTGAACGAATGCTCACTTTGGTAACGTGCCTCGTGACGCTCATTGATGTTTGCTCATGCCTCGGGCCCTATTTAGTTGAGTCACGCCATTCCTGAACACCCACCACCACTACTCTAGCCGAAAGTCGCTGAAGGATCGGTAAGGTCTTTCAATGCAAGCTGTCGCCTCACGTTGTCATGCGGTGCAACCGAGATTCGCTGCATTTGTCGTCGACGCCTTGCATTTATTCTATCGGAACTCATCATCATCATTCCGTTCCATCTCATTGCTGTCTCGACCCTGCGTAAGACCATACCCATTCAGTATGAGTCGACTCAGAGTCATGCTCAACACTGAGGTCACACGCGATGCATTGATGTTCCGTCTTGTCGTGTAACAAAGTGGAATTTCCCCCTTGAAACGATCTGCGAACAGGTGCAACGGACTTGGATAAGACCCTCAAAAAATTCAGGAACATCACTGCCTCACTGCCTCCCCCGACTGCCTCCAGACCACTAACTCCCTCGTCGGGGTCTCAGCAGCCCGTCTTCTGCTATCACTGTCATCATACTCGATAGTGACAATCTGCGAGACTGAAACACTTGGATCGTGTCGGGGAAACTCGGTCATCGCGATCGTGGCCGGGGGATTCAAATCATGATCCTCCCATGTGCTCACTGATGACCCAAGTCCCGCCTGTTCGCATTTAGCATCTCCTGTACATTTTATACAGATTTATACGCACCCGAACGATGATCATTGAGAATGTGATCTCCTGAAAAAGATCAATGAAAGCCCATCAGTCAGCCAGCACCCTGTCAACTTAAAAACACGTACAATCATTGGGACCAACACGTCAAACGCTTGTGGACAGGCACTCATCGTCAGGCAAATGCATCAGGAAACCTCAAAGCAAGCCATATCATACCAATAAAGTGCGCGTCACTCTTTGCCAGGTACGCGGCAAGTGAAATCAAGAGTGTGGTGGAATAAATGGCACCGCTCTCCAGCATGATCCCGATGACGGGCCGCAGCGAGTGGCCTCCGTTCTCAAATGGGATGGCGATGTGCACCCGCCAGATCCTGTACCTATAACCCACTTCCTGTTAGCGTAGATTGAGTGCAGAGGGTGTAATGTCACATACACGATCATGCATGTTGCCGCGATATTCAGTATCAACGATGACATAAAGAACACGCCAATGTGGTCAACGTTTCCTGTATGCGTGCATACCCAGTGACAGATATTGGGAGAAGATACTTGATGTACTGATCATGAGGTTGCTGGAAAGGTTATGGATGAGGAATGCTACTACCCAATCCAGTAAAGCTTCAGGTGAGCGTATATACCCAGTGACTGATGTTGAGGGAAAGTACACTGAACGCATATGCCCAGATCATGAGGCTGCAAATTGTAAAACGGAATTAAAAGAATACATTTATTCATTGTACAGGAGCACTTCACCGCAGGGAAGTAAACACATACCAAGTAGTGAGTCCATCCCCCTCTCAAAAGAACGTACTAGGGCATTCAAAATGGCTGCCACCGTGCGGACCTATGCCAACTAACCGTGCACAATCTAGGGTTCCAAACATCGTATGCTAGATCATCCCCTGCAGCATCGACTCACACAGCCTGAACAGTGCCCTTAAGCAGCATTCCCCAGACTCAACATAACGAAGATGCACCAGAACAGACCATTTATACGGCCAAAACTCCTGCCTGTATATTGTTTCATAACCGCATACGTGTCCGGGACGAAGTGCGGCGCGTGTGGAAGAAGGGGAATTGATGTAACTGCAACGCTTGGCGTAGAGGGTGTGCGTGACGCTGTCCGAAATGAAGCAAGAGCGAGTAAAGCGACTATTGGCTTGTGGTCCGAAGTAGTGTATGAAGGAATAGAGGCGTGCCGGAGTGATGTGACTCCCGGTCGGTCGGGCGAATCACCATGCGTCGCGTTCAAGGTGCGATCTGTCCACGACACTATCTGACCCAAGATAAACAAAGCGCACCTGAATCCCCAATTCACCTTCCCAAAGACCAGGAAACACGGTGCCTTTCTTCCGCTCTATTATCTACTGATCGAATCCCTTCGCCTCTTCTCTTCCATGCTCCATGTCGAGCAGTGTGTTTAGCCGATGGATAACCACACGTCTGATCTGAGCGAAGCGGACGAGCAAGCGGCACATCAGGGCGAAAGTTGAGGGAGAAACAGGTGCAATTGTATAAATAGTGATGCTGGCTATTTTCCCTGGGACGCAAGAAGAGGGGAATGGGAGGGTGCGAATAATGTGCTTCCGTGAGAGATACCACTACATGCTCTGTAAGATGCGCATTGACAAATCTGCAATGGATTGGATAGCTCAAGTGAGGGAGGTCATGCTCACGTAAACACCTCTCCAGCACCTCCATCTAGACCCGCTACTCTGAACCGGACACTGACGGCACCTTTATTTCCCTGGAAAAGGCTTCAGGTACGAAGGAGCGCAGATAGTAGGATTCACAAGCCAGGCAGGACCACCACAGCTAGCGCTGAGCAAACGCGGCTATATTGGGTTTATTACAGTTTGGATCAGAAATGCGACAAACGTTCCACTTGGAATTGAGGTACCCATACACTTTGTGCAGGGGGGACCTCCATCTACAGCTCACTTACTCATGCGGAGCGTGTCACTGATGTTGCGATAACAAGAAACACTCAGGTTACCGACCAGTCAATCAGCCATCTTCCATCACCGTGACTTCACGTAACAGTATGTTGCAAAATGTCGTTAAACTGGAAAATCCAGTCTGTCTGGTGTTTCCGTGTGCCGACCTCGCAGATCTTGTACTACGGTAGCCACACTCAGATTCTTACAATGGACGAGAACTAAGCTCTGGTAGATTGAACATCCTCAAAAACATTTTTTCGAGGTAGGCCCTGGCCTAAAAAGCTGGTGTGTAATCAAACACGCCGGAAGGACCCATGTCTACTCGTGAACTCTTTCTGGGGGATTTTTATGCTGCGTACAACTCTTCGAGTCGCTCCACCTCCATGTATACGATCCCACCTCCACGTATACGATCCCACTTAACACACCATTCTACCTCTATGTTTCTAGGCCAGATCCCCAGACTTTGACTCAGCTTAGTAACCTTGATGTATGCGAGTGATTTCCACCTGGTTGTTGAACCACTGTTCAAAGCATGACGACAATGTTATAAGCGAGGCGACGATAATACACAAAGACAGGCAAAGAACACATCCTCCCGATGCACAATATCAGAGAGTTCCTTCGACCGTGACACCAGAAATACAGGAAATTTCGTGCTGAAACACTTAGTGGTGAGATTATCGAATAGAGAAGCCGACAACATGAGATAGCAGAAACCATGACAGCGAGCAAAGCTGGAAACACTTGCAATCCTAGTCCATTAGCCATTAGCCATGTCCAGGCACGAAGGGGGCACGTGTTGTGCGTCCTCCATCAGTCGGATTTGAATACCCAACCCTAGGTGTCCCCACAACCATGCCTGCGGTACTACCAGAAGGGAAGAATCGATTCGACGGTGTCGCGGGTACAGCAAACCGACGATCTAGGGAGGCTGCATTGGAATTACTTCCAAGAGATCCATGCGACACTAGTCGTGACGATATGGGTGTCGGCACGGCCATGGGGAAAGGTCGAGGTCGCAGTCCCTGCTGTGGACGAGATTGGCGGGGTGTGGCGGCTGAAGGGGGAGGGGCAGCGGGCTGTGTCTGCATGGGCAGCTGTGTCCGTCGCGCTAAAAAATTGTGAGTATATGCGTATTTATTGTGTGTGGCGAGGCGGTGAGTGAGTCTGCAACAGCGTACCGCTTTGCGGGGGGATCTGACCCGCTCGTCTAAATGGCGCGTGACCGTGGGTGCCTCCCTGTGGACGAGAAGGAGTCGGAGGTAGTGGCATTCGTTGCTGCTGCTGGTGCTGCTGGTGCGGATGTTGTTGCAAATGTTGTTGTTGTTGTTGCAGTTGTTGTAAATGCGGTTGCTGTTGCATGTGCTGACGGTGACCTTGTGCTAGCACCTGCGGCTGCTGTTGTCTGTCTTCTTGCTCTTGTTGTGTTCGTCGTTGCCCTTGCGGTTGCTGCTGATGGCGTAGGGGAGGTGCACGGAATGTCGTGCCTGGCGGCTGATAAGCGTACTGCCTGTGCAAAAAAATAAGTTGTAGCAGCATATATGCTTTTAAGCAGCCTGTAAAATACCCACTCGAACCGACTGGATCCTGGTCGATTCCTGGTCTGCTCACTCGAGTGACTATCGGCATTCATTCCGCCATGAAACACGGGTTGTTGGTGATCCGGAGGGAGTGTAAGCCGCGAGGGTCCAATCGGGGTAATGATTGGGCGTGGTGACGACGTACTTAGGGGAGATTTGAGATTATGAGTAAATAGAAGGTAAGTGTTATTCCACTTCCGCTAAGTAAGGGCGTACCGCTGATTTGGGTGGGGATCAACCAGTGGTCGTTTACCATTCACATTCCGAGTCTCGCCAGGTTGATAAGAAAGAGCCTGACTGACGGTTTCATGACGATCGGACCCGTAACGTATTCTCTGCTCAAAGGACTGGCCGGTGGTTCCATCAGTAGTACCTCTGAGCTCTGCAAGTTCTTGTTGAAGTTGCTCGACCTGGCTACAATAGACGACAATATTTCGTGGAACCACAGGTTTCATAAAGAACCATGTATAAAGAGTTTTCAGCAAGAACGAAGTACCTTCGTAAGGCTTTGTTCTCGGCTACGATGTCCTTGGTTTTATTTATAGTCGCGCGTTGTTGGGTGCACTTTCGCTTGTAGAAACGAACCAAGGATGCCATAGTATCCTGCTGAGATTTGGCAGCGCCGGCAATTGTATCGAGACCATGCGGGACCGAACGGAACCAGTCGCACATGGGAGGTATCATCTGCTCCTCAGCTGAAAAGCCAGTACAACACACAGATAACATGACTCACATCCCGCTGTAGCGGAATAAGCTGTATTGCCGTAGCCCCGCATGCGGCACAGCTCTGATCCGCATCTAAATCATCGAACGGGTCATCCGGAACGTTTCTTCAGAGCTTTTCTTGTGGACAATGCGCACACACAATCACTCACGGAGGTGATTATTGCATAATGTATGTCCACACTCTGTCAGCCAGAACGGAACGATTGGGGGCGCAGTGGGAGCGTTGTCGGGGTCTGTGACGAACGGAAGGTAACAGATCGCGCAGTGGACGAATTCCCAGTAATCAAAGTCGCGGACAGCAGGAGGATTTTTCCCAGATACAGTGGACATAACTACTGTCGTGAGCTTGGAGAATGGCAGTCCAACAGCAGGTGGTTCGGGACTGCTTAGTTGTAGGCTGAGTGCAGTTCTAGTGTGACAACGCGTGTGACATTCTGATGTTCTTGATATGTTCATCCTTCCTGCCTGCCTAAGAATCGAGTACGCACGCAAATAAACAATGTTTCATATATCTAGGCAAGTCAGCCAAAAGAATATCAATGCGAGTCGAAGAACAAAGGAGGCACAGACATTTCAGTTGAACAGTCCTGTGTGTTCGCAATAACTTCTACCACAGCGATTTTGTGGCCAGGATGTGACAGCATCACCATTATATGCCCACGAGTGGTCCCCTTCTACAATCCCATGTCTAGTATATGGGCGGGCCTATGAAGTCTAAATGGTGCTGAGCCGAATGGGACACTCATAAGTAATACAGAAGGATAGCGGGGTCGCTGCCCTTTCTCAGGCACTGCTATATGTTGGGTTTGGTTATAGCCCTTCACAGTGTTCAACACGAAACAGCCTTGGCGAGGCCATGGGATGTGATTGGCGGTCCGTCTTTTAAGTTCTTTTCATTCTATCAAACTGACAGTTTACTGGATTGCATGGAATCAAACTATGTATGCCGTTTAGGTGCCATTCTGTCAACGGAACATGGTGAATAGTGATTGATGTCTTACCGATATCCGGACTGGAACGCAAGTACACATGATGAATAGCAATCATGCGAACGACTGCCCTTCTCCAGGTGTCTCTTGTGCCTACTTGGTTGCTGTGAATCCTGTGATGCAGTGCTGTGGCCACGTGTGTTGTTATCCTAACCATTCCAATGGTCACCATGGAGTGTTCTATCTTTGAGGAGTTTCCACCCATCGATGACGCAATCTGCATTCGCGTCAAATTGGAGGGCGCAAGGGACGTGGACTTCCCTCTGGCAGGGCCATGTATCAAGGACATCAGGGAAAGAAAAGCTCATGTTACGGTGTCCTGCGTGTACGACATCGTGGCGGTAGAGCTGTTGGACATGGCCCTTGCGCTTAGTAGTATATAAGGCTTGTGTCAGACTTGGGCTTTACATGAAAAATACGAACGGCACATCCGCCTAGTATAGTAACTCATACCGATCGGGCGGTAGTTAGTAGGGTTTCTTGGTATCATAAAGCTGTATAATTCCAGCTACTAATATAAATGTAGGGCTTTGGTGGGCACCAGACTTGCACTAGTGATTATGTTATGTGACCATAGTGTGTAACCACCGTGTGTGACCAGTGTGAATGCTGTTGAGAATAAAGCGGGGTTTAGATCTATAAATCATTGAAGCTGGAGATCACACCCCTTTGGTGCAACACAACCGAATACAAAAGAACTTGAACAGACAGCGTAGGCCTTATTGGTCTCACTGCTTTGGCAATAGAAAAGGGATACAAGGCATTGTCGAGCGCGAATTGACGAGAGCAGTGTTAACATCCCACATATAAGCAAATCTTCCCCAGTGTCACGCATCTTCTCGACCTCTGAAATGCCGTTCGAGGAGAGGCGTGAAGCACTCATGACATCTATGAATGGCGTAGAGGAACACCTCATTCCTCTCACTTCGTCGCGAGGCACCGTGTTGGGCGCCATATCTGCTACTTCTTCACTACCACCACCACCCTCAGCGGACCTTGTTCACTCTGCCAATAACATACCTTCCGGCTCACCGACTAATATAAGCCCAGCCACACCTGACCACTGGACAGTAGAGTCTCTCGTTGATAGCAGCAGCAACTTCAGCCATGTCCCACGTATTTCGGCTACCTTGCCTCCAACTGTCTTCCTGGCAGAGGTCCGCGAGCACGAGAAGACTGGCGTCCCGCTCGTAATTTATGACTGGCACCTGCTCCCCGGTTGGGACAATGAACTATTCAGCATGGAGGGCTTTGTGGGTGACCAAACTCAGAGTAAGTCTGGTCATTTAGAGCCCGTTCTAGTCAATCGCTGCTGGCTTCGTACCTTTTGCCATACAACTGATTGTCTGAATGCCATCGTAGTTGTCGACGTGCGTGACATTCGCACATCGAGGGATATCAAAATGCCTCTGGGAGAGCTGGCGCACCATTATGAAGCACTCATGAAGCTTGATCAGCTTAAAGGTGTGCATCCTCTCTTGAGCGGGTTCAAAGCTCATGGTCTTACCCTTGGAAGAGCCTTCATACTATGGTAAAGACATATCCTGCCCTGCAAAATGGGAAGATTGGCTCAGATTTAATTTACCTTCCCATTTTCACCCTTGTGGAGTAAATGACATGATCTCCTGCCTCCCTCTCAAGGTGTCTGTATTTTTCGCTATTTTGAATGTAGACTCACGCCCTGTATAGAATCGAGCGGAAACTTTAATGTGTTACATGGGTATCGGAGACACGTTCACACCGGCACACAAGGATCCGTGCGGGTCCTTTGGACACAATTTGATGTGTTACACCACGGACGGAGGTTCAGCGTTTTGGTTCATGTCTGCTACAGGCCCGCTGCAGAAGGACGTGCCTGCAGCCTATTTCCATGACAAACTAGGTGTCGAACTCGATCTCGAGAACCACAGGGCGACTGTGGAAGAGTTCCGTGCAGCTCCCTTTCGTGTGTATGTAACGGAACAGCGTCTGGGCGACCTTGTCCTCGTACCACCACGCAGCTGTCATCAAGTGGTAAACAAAGGTGGCATCACTATCAAGATGAGCTGGAGCAGAATGGGCCTGGAGAGCTTTCAGTACTCTCTACGTGCCGAGCTGGCGTTATACCATAGGTATAGGTATTATTGATACCTTGGTATCTATATTAACATGTTTTCCAGGGTGTGCCGTCCAGAAACATACCGTGTGAAACAGACTGTGTTTTTCGCCGTCAAAGAGTATACCCAGCGTTTAATTGACATGAAACCTTCGGCCAGCGCTTTTTCTGAAGTAACGACTACCCTCACCCGTCTTCTATTCTTTCTGAACGGAATTCTCGTCGAAGAATGGTCGCCGGAGTATAAAACACTCCAGCACCTCTCTACCAGCAGAGCTCATGAGTTTCACTGTTGCGATTTTTGTGGCGCTGACATATTCCAATCATTTTTTGCTTGCTCCGAGTGTTCCGATGGCGATTATGGCTCGGAATTCATATGTTGTCCAAGCTGTTACATTGAAGGTCGTTCATGTATTTGTGGCGCTAGGAGCATGGAGCCCCACCAGAGTTGGCCATTCGATGATCTGCTCGTTGACCTGAATAACGCTGCGGACGCCTTAAACAAACATCGGTCTCCTGAGAAGCAAATCCCCCAATTCAGTAGCACCACTATGCAATCGTCATCTCACTTGCAGACGTTTTATGCTGCATGCATGCTGCGGGATAGGATTTTACGACAGACTAACGTTTGTCTTTTTATAATCTACCTCCATGCTCAACATTGATGTTTGACTCATAGAACCGCAATATTGTAGGTGCGCGATGCATAACCTGCTCTGAACACTCGCCATCGCAGTACACTGAGCCGTCGTTCGTCCTGCACTGTAGTGTATGCGACTCTGATCTGTGTTTCTTGCACATTCTGGAGATGTACAATGTTCACGTGGCTGAGGCACTGCTAGCATCTGCACAGGACGCGGACCCTGTTGCCTGGCACACAATGCATACTTCGAACCCACGGACGAAACGCGGTGAGGAGCAATCCCTCGCAGAGTGTATGGCGTGGACGGCTGCAACATTCCAAATGTGTCGTCCACTTGACCTCAAGCTTCGTGCCAAGAAAGGTTTTTATGATAAGCTGGAGCGAGGCGAGTTCCTCCCAGCTGTTCGGTCTGTCCAGGTGGGTATACTTCTGGTCTTAACTCGACAGAACTGCCTAACTGCATATCTTTTAGATGAGTTTTACGACTAAACAACGTTCCAAGGCTTGCACGTCTTCCCCAATTACTACTAGAAAACTCACCACAATTAACTCTAAAACCCCTCTAACAGTAAGAAAGTTTTGTACGAATAATTATCAATGCATTCAACCCCTTCTCCAGGAATTGTCTGACCTTCCATCCGAAAACATGACGGAGGACGAGAGTGACGATTCAGAGGACGACTCGGATGACGACTTTTTGCCTGTACGTCCTAAGCAAGCATCGCCAAAGAAACGCGCCTCGGAACGTGCAGTCGAGCCAGGAGACCAAGTGCCTTTGGCTGTCGGCATCCGACCTAATCACTGCAGCATTCCTTATGTGTCCATGCCTCCTGGTGGCGAGAAGCGAATATTGGTTTCTGACTCAAATGTTTCATTCAAGCCTAGCAAGCGCGTGAAATTAACGAAAGTTGGACCGCCAAGACGAAAGGTCCCCAAATCATCGGAGGGACCGTCCCGTACCCACGAGTGCGCCCCTACAGGAAAGCGTGATGCTTCAACCTCTGCTGTGCCCTCAGTTTCTCCTACGCCCCGTAGCAGAACAATTGTTCCAGTTGGCTCACCGCTTACTGTCAAAGGAATGTCCAATAGTGTTCCTGAACGAGCCTTCGTTTCAGCGCAGGGGTCTAGGTCACCTCGATACGGAAAACCGCCCCGCTCTGTCAAGTGCGAAGTTGCCCGGCCATCGCGAGTTGCATTGTCCAAAAGTGTGTCAAGCGTGTCTACCGTCGTCCCGGTTTCGTCTACGTCTTCGACCCGGGCGACAGCAGCCTCAATTAATACCCCTAGTCTAGATTCGATCAACCCAGCGTTGGCATTGACAAACCTGCAGAAGGAACAGGCCAGGAGCATAGAGCTGCAGGAGGTACAGGCTAGGAACACAGAGCTACAAAAACTTTACGAGAAGTCCCTGCTTTCAGAAAGCACGCTCAGGCTGCGGGTGGTGGCATTGACGGCGGACAATACTGACAGACGAGCGGCAGAGATGCGTGCCGATATCGCAAGGCTCACAAGGCAGCTTGCAGAAGTACGGGAAGAGAACGAGGCTTGTCAACAGCAAGAACAGGAGCACCTGCTCGAGATAAAACATCTCCGTCGTGAAAATGCTACGGTCATCGAAAAACTAGAAAGCAGTGACCGTCAGATTGCGAATTTGACGGAGCAATTACGGCGCAGTCAAGCAAGCAGTGCAGGAAGGGATTACAATTTTGGTGGGCGTGTCCACATGGCGGGTAATATGAACCGGTCAGCCTTCACGCAAGGTCCAACGTCATTCTCGAAGGACATACAATTGCAGCGAGTGGGACCTAGGACATCTTCGTATGACCCAGATGTAGAGACCCAATCGACGTCAAATGGAATATATCATCAACCGCACTCGGTATTTCACTTCTTTGTTTAAATGTGGCACCTATTTACTTTCATTCTAATCAGCGGCCTACGGTTTATCTACCTTGGCATGTCAGAGGGCGGGGGTCAGATCGACGTTTCATCGACCCCTCCCATAATGAACACCACGAGAGGTCATACGCTTTCAATGCAGCGCAATTGAGGCAGCATCGCGGACCCGAACGGCACTACATTGAGCATCATGGCTCTGAGAACGGACGAGGGGGACGTCAGCACGGACGGTATAGTTTTGAGGATGTGTTACCGCGGCGAGGTCGACACGGCGGTTACCGGCGTGAAAACTATATCGCTGGGAGAGAAAGTGAGCACGATTCTCAATATGAGCGACCTGGTGGCGGCAAACTATCAAGAGACAAAAAACACGACATTGCCGTTCATTCTCGACGATCCTCTTCTCGTAAGCAAACCCGTGTGTTCCATGTGGGACTACTTGATTCACACATTCGATTCCGACATTTAGCTGTATTTCCCCGAGTATCCGGCCAGTCTAGTGAGGTAGAAGCCATTCCAGATCGTTTAGAAGTTGCGGGCTATAATGATCGCAGAATGCAATGGTCTAGTTTGGATGATGGTGCGACAAAATACGCCCGTACGTCACTCGACTCCGAGACCATAGTCGATAATCAAAGCTCATGTCTTTGCAGGTTCAGGTTCTCCGCCACCCCGACAACACGACATGGACATATGTGAAGAGCATGGGCCTCGGTCTAAACAGAAAGATTATCAGATTGAAATGTGGCCATCCTTGGAAGGTTACATGGAACACCAGCACCCTGAAGACGGAGAGCATTGAGCCTGACCGACATATTGAGGAGGATACTTAGTGTGAGTCGTCTCTTATTGGAGAGCAGCCCAACGAAATAATTCCAGAAGCTGACGAGGACTCACGGGTTTGAATATGATATTTCGAGTCAATCGTGGCGCTACGGTAATGCTGTCAACGAGTTTCATGCCAATTTAAAGTACTACTTCCATAGTGTTATGAGATTTGGCTGACGGGTAGCACCTGAATTATTTACAAAAGCGCACACATATTCTTTGAGAAAGCACTTATCAGATAGTACACCCATGACTCCGAAGAATGAACTGAAAGCGGTTCAGCACTAAGCCGCGGAACCAGCTCAGGCGTCTATTTGCCTCTGCACCGGAGTAACAAGAACTTACAGGACAGAACACCATGTCAGGAGCGCGCGAAAGCCCGTTTCCAACACGAATGGCACTGACCACCACTAAACTGCGGCTCAAGGGCGCACAGACAGGCCATTCTCTGTTGGCGAAGAAGCGGGATGCACTAATGACGCGCTTTCGTGCTATTCTGCGTAAAGTCGATGAGGTGCTGTGTTTTTTTATCTCTAGATGTGTGATTTGGATGGTTTTGACTGATGATTTGGTATGCTTGCAGGCGAAAAGGAAGATGGGGAGAGTGATGCAGCTAGCGTCGTTTTCACTGGCTGAAGTGACGTATGCGACGGGAGATATATCATATTTGGTGCAGGAGCAGGCTAAGACCGCCACGTTCAAGGTCAAGGCGAAGCAGGACAATGTGTCTGGTGTCTTGATACCCGCATTTGAGGTGGATAGGATTGCTGGCAACGGTAAGAGCCGGTAGTGGGGAGAGTAGGACTCGTAGTAACTTATGCTTCAATAATCTTATAGACTTCAATCTGACGGGTCTTGGACGTGGTGGGCAACAAGTGTTGCGCTCGAAGGAGGTATATGCGAAGGCTGTGGAGACACTTGTGGAACTTGCGTCGCTACAGACGGCATTCACGATTCTCGATGAGGTTATTCGCGCGACTAACCGACGTGTCAATGCCATTGAGCATGTCATCATTCCCAAGCTCGACAATACAATCAAGTATATTATTTCAGAGCTAGACGAAATGGATAGGGAAGAGTTTTTCAGGTGGGCTGGTTGTTTGAATCATGACGCCGGGACATAATCACGTCCAAAATTACCAGACTGAAAAAGGTGCAAGGAAAGAAGAGACGAGATGCAGCAGTGGCGGAGGCGAAACGTCTGGCGGAACGCGAGTCGCAAGGAGAACCACCAGTGGCTTACGAGATGGCAGAAGAGGAAGGAGGTGGAGGCGACTTGCTAAGCAGTAAAGACGAGGACGTGATTTTCTGATTTCTTGAGGCATTTCATCAGCTTTCACTCTGTACCGCCCATGCATGTTTATGCTACACTACTCAAATATGGTAATAATGCTTTCATGACTTTTGGCGTGCATTGCGTCATATCATGTGCGTATGAGAGAAAACGCATAGATACATGGTGGTTTTTGGTCAACGAGTGGAAATAAAGCTCGTAATGGAAAGCAATCACTAAGAGTGCCCTGTCAGACCTGGCGGGTGGAAAGGATGGAAAGTAACGTACATCAACCATCTCAACATCGCCATCACCCCGCTTGGCCGACGGTTGTTTCTTGCGGTCTTTCCTCTCCAAAATTGCACGCCTTAACGCAGACAATTTCATCAGCACCTATGGAACTACAGTTATTAGCAGGGCTCACCTGTCCTTGTCAAGCTTGAGCGATGTGATGACGACATTGCTCGGGTGAATACCAATAGGAGCGCTTGCACCATTGACTTTGTCACGTTGTACTCTGTCAACGTGGATGACCCATTTCTTGCGGTACACTTGCGTGACCTTGCCATCCCGTCCAGCATGCTTGCCCCTCACAATGCGCACCTCATCATCCTTGCGAACAGGGATCGATCGACACTGACAACGCAAATGCAAGCGCATCAACACTTGTATCATCAGAGGTTAAGTGCAGCCTGACATTGTATTTGCCACGGAGCTCCTTCGAGAGGGCAGAAGACATGATTTTGCGGCGGACAGAAGAGGGAGCATCAAAGTGGAGCTTCCGGCTCTTGCGCCGTGACGAGGCGAGGTCTAACAGCGAGCAAAACGAATTAGCACCCCAATACGAAACCGTCATCTGATAAGTCGCATGTGCATCCACCGCATTTTTGTATAGATATTGGCGGGCATTTCGCGAGCAGCACAGCAGAAAGTAGATACCACGGCAGAGACTGAGAAGAGGCTTACCTGGGTTGAGTTTTGCCATCGAGGACGTTGGCGTCGGTGAGTCTTGAGGTTTTGCGGATGAGCGGGAAATGCCGAGGGACCCAGTTACTTGGCCACTTCCGCACAACTGTTTATATAATTATCTAAGATACGGCTATTGGTAACTCCAAAAATAGAAATAAGTTTTTGGGTGTTCAACTTTACCTAGAGTATCATGTGCCTTCATATACGAAAAGTTCTATAGATAGATTTTTCCAAGTGATGCACTGGTATGCGTCCCGGACGCACACGTGCAACCAGCCGTGTATGGGACATGCTAAGTCGCGCATAATCTGCCCAGGATGCTGCAATTCTCTCGTGTTATTTTATTAGCGCTTCTTACATCTCCTCCCTCTCTTCCTTGCTCCCTTCTGGAGATCCTAGAGCCACTATTCCATCTCAATAACGGTATGGGCCATTTGGGTGACTATGGGGATGCTCGCCCCTTCAGCGGCGCCCTGTGCTCCTGTGGGTTGCTTAAGGATATAAACCACTGCAGGCATAGTGCGGAAAAGGATGCCAGTTGTTGTCAGCACTGTTACATCTATTTCCATGCATTTGCCCGTATTGTATCCTTTTAGCTTTACTGGAGAAGTCTGAATGCTTGCTGAGGATGAAGCACATATCATGTAACTCATGTCAGAAACAGGCACAAACTAGCAATACATGCTTCTAGAAGGACTATCACTGAGGAGGAGCATGGCGTAGCTTCTCAGAAAGCATTCATGTCAAGTTCCGTAGATTGTTAAATAAAACTTGCGAATATAATCGGTAATAAATCAAACCATGGAGTAGTTGGGACAATCACATCAAGGTGTCTCAACATTGCAAGTGAAGTTGATGTATGATCCAAAAATCCTTGTTGACACCACTGATAGTCATGAATAGCGTTGTTCTTGTTGATTTATACTGCGAAGGTGCGTGTATATACTTATATGTTCTTGGCATGCATGATGGATGTCGTATAGCTAGTCCTGGGTATGCATAGGCACCTACAGCATCACTATCCCAATCCCGCGCCCTACTCCAACATCTCCAATTGCCTCCACACCTGCCAGAGGCGCGGTTCGCCAATTGTAGAGATAGTAATTGAGTAACCCATCTCCTGACCCGAACTGCCAGACAGAATGTTAACCAAACTAATACTACAAGTCCAAGGTATGGCGAGGGAATAAATACAATACCTTGAGTTCCTGTAAGAAATTACTGTTGTCCATGAGCGTGAGAGCATTGAACACATCAAATTTTGCCTAGTGGCGTCGCACAGTTGTGCTGGTTAGTCGAAGCTAAACAAAACACAAGAGTGGTCAGGTCACCTGATCTGCAACGATGAGTGCATCCTCCATAAGCTCCTGCAACCGTTTCTTCAGTCGGCCATCTTCCTCCGCACCGGGAGAGAACGCTACGTCAGTCGCATAATAAAACAAATACGCTGCCTCGAGGACGGAGTGCTTCGTGTTTCCAATGATGGTTGACGGAAGTGTATAAAACGAGAAGAAATCTGTGATTTTATGTGTTCGCGGATCCTATAAGTCGAATGCTCAGATTTGGCTCACAAGTTTCTCGTCTCGCGCTGCACATACCTCTACGACATACGCCCAGATAACTTGGCCTTCACGTCGTCCTTTCCAGGTGCCAGGCGCACGCTCACCCCTGCCCTTTCCACTGAGGAACTGATGCCGGATCTCATCGAGTGTCATCACAGGAGCCATTCCGAACCGTTGCATATACCGTGTAAACAACTCGCCAACTTGTGCAATATCGCGATCTTCCATCTCGCGTAGTCCTGCAGAACTGCGCGCGAGGTGCGGCACTGTAGGGAGCTTGTTTGAGCGGATTAAACGTGCTAGTGTCAAATGCCTCGGGATATACGTGAATCTCACGTCCACGAGTTTTGGGACATTGAGTGACCGATGGTAGTACCTAGTTCGTGTCCATTGAATGCGAGGGTCTAGATATTCGATGATCAGAGGACAAACCGGCAGGTAGAGACAGGAGTGGGTAGAACGACGCCTGCCGTATAAAGAGCCTGAAAGATGCCCTTTAAATGACATTGTCGTGTCACTTCCTTGATGAGAACAGGCGCTAGACGTTTGGCACGGAGTTTCTTGTGCACACAAAGATAATTGATTTCACTTGCACGGAAGACGCTAAATAAGATGAAAGTAAGAATTCCTGCGCGATGGATCATGACAATCTTCCTTCACTTTTGTCTGACTCGTACAGTTACTGGCACGCCAGAAATGAAGGCAACAAGCTTCTTGTTCGAAGTGACGCGTACCCCAACGTGCCATTCAGGGTGATAACCCGGCGGCTGAAGGGCCCTACCAAACATCAGTATTGAACTACCAAGGACAGATGGCATAGTTTCGAATGCTCACCACTCAAGGAATTCGGCAGTATACTGAAAACGGAAAATCGCATCCTCATCTTCAACATAGTTTGCAGAGAGAAGCTCGTAGACTTCCTTTAGCTGAGTCTGGTCGTTCAAGTCAACTGTACACCACTGGAAATCTTTTGGAAGAGGATATGGGTCTTGGCGGACTTGCTCCCGGGGTTTCGATGGCTCGATATATCCGTCGTCCAACGGAGGACCCTCGCCTGCAAGCCACTCAGTCAATGCAAGCACATAATTGAAGACATGTACGGACCCAGTTGAGGCACTGGCTGTGTCCCCCAAAACTACAGTATTGATGTCAGAGAGTATCGGGTTGCATCCAACTGAGTTGACAAACCTTATGCTCCCCCATTTCCTTCCTGTTTTTTCCGCCAATGCCTGCTTTGCCTTTAATGACATCTCCCACTTTCAGCTGCTCAAGTGCCATCCTGACGTGGGCTTCATCTGTGCTAGGAGCACCTTCGCCATGCTCGGCCTTGACTTTCTCAACCACCTGGTCAATGAGGGACTGGGGGATGGTACTTTGAGGTCTTAAAGCAGCTACTGCTCGCGCAGCCTTAGATTTCTTCTTTTTCTTCTTCTTGGAAGTCGAGGTGGATGCGGAAGCTGCTGATTGGGAAACTTTAGCAACTTGAATCTGAGCCTGTGGCTCTTCGTCGGATGATTCGGAAGCGGACACTACAACGGCATCTGCCTCTCTGGTATCAATGGCTTCTTCAACGCGAGCCCTCTCCATTTGATGCGCCATCAACGAGCTGTTGAGGAGTAGCTAGCAGTACTGAGTGACACGTGACCGTACTCAACGCTAGTGCGCCACAGTCATAGCTTGAAGTAGGTATCAGTCATCAGTGGTACTGGTCATGGAAGTTCCTCAAAGTCATGCACGGGACGAACCGTCAATGTCTACCTTTGATGTCCTCGAGTCGCCAACGACGATCTTACAATCAATTACTACGGGGGTCCCATCGGATGCGCCACTTAGAACAACCTTGTTATCAGTAGGAGAAACCCCATCGGTATTACAGTCCACAAAGTCGTCGGTCATACTTCCCATTCCTCTGTCAGCCTCGGTTTTGGGTTCACTGGTAGCGGCGGTATTGTTCATTTTCGGTTTGCATTCCAAATCATTACTATATACGTATGCTAATGTCTCTTTGTAGTTTTTGCTCTGGCAAGAAGAAAGAATTCCTCAAGCAAAGGTGCTAGTGTTTTATTGACTGGGCCGACCGACTCCGGGAAAACGTCCATCTACAGTGCTGTAGGTACCGCTGTATTGAATGCGATTGCTTCCGGCCTCACGTCTATCTTCCCCAGCTAGTATATGGACGCGCACTTCCCTCCCATACATCTCTCCAAACGAATGCCTCTTTCATAACCCTACCTTCATCCGAGAAACAACCTCGGACTCTCCATCTCTTAGATATTCCAGGCCACCCGCGCATCAGGGACCAGTTTAAAGAGCATCTTCCCAGAGCAAAGGGGGTCGTTTTCGTTGTAGACGCCAGCACGATAGCGCGTAATGGGACTGCAGTTGCAGAGTAAGCATTAACACATCTCTAGGTTGGTCGGCAATCTCATAAATGGTGAACAGGCACCTGCATCATATTCTTCACGCATTGACTTCACTCCCGCCTTCGCATTCACCTCCGTCGTTTGTGATTCTGGCTCATAAATGTGACCTCATTGCTACGACGTCCGCGAGTGCACCCCTTGCTGTGTCGCGTGTTCGCACGATTCTTGAACGCGAACTCGAGAAACGTCGATCATCACAAGCTGGTGGTGTCGGAATCGGTCAGTTGGGCGAAGATGAAGGTGCAGATGCAGAGTTAGGTGGTTTGGAGTGTTTAGGGCCAGCAGGCGAAAACTTCACATTCAAAAATTGGGAAGGCGGAGAGATCGAGATCCTAGGAAGCTCACTAGATGTTAGTAGAGGGTGCACTGACCGTGAAAAGGCTCCGGATGGACTGGCTGACTTCAGACAATGGCTTCACGATTTGCCATGAGTTTCATCTGGCGAATAGGTTCACATTAATGTATATTTTTTGACTATACACCCCTGCCTCTTTCAGTGTGGACTAAGGTATCATCACCGTGCCTGCACATAATCGTCAATTTTGAGTAAGAGGCCGACTGTCTCTGTAGCGAGCTCCACGGCGCTTGTCGATACCAGAAGTGGCTGGACAACGTTCTCATCTAAGATGTTGGAAATCAAACCCTGTCCAAGAGGTTGCCTCAATCGATAGGTCTGTGGTCACCATAAATATCTGAACACTTACCGTGCGAACGTTGATACCCGCATTTCTTTCACCCAAAGCATGGCGATTACGGAGTTCCGTAACAATAGCGATTGGATTAAGACCCGCGTTCTCTGCTAGCGTTGTTGGAATCACTTCCAGGGCATCTGCATATGCCTGGAAGCAGTATTGTTCCATGCCTTTGAGCGACTGTGCATACTGTGCAAGCAGTCGAGAGACGTGGATCTCTGGTGCACCACCACCGCCAATGAGTGCTCTACAAGGATGGGCATTCAGCAAACGAACACAGCAATCTAAAAGCGACCAACCGCTTCTTGACTAGGCAGCGCACGACGCAGAGGGCGTCGTGCAAACTCCGCTCACATTCTTCCAGGACCAATGAGTTGCCACCCATGGCAAGTATACTCACCGTACGGCCCATGTTTTTGATGCCAGTGATCTTTACCACTCGCGCGCCAGCCTTGCTCACCTCGTCCACAAGGTCAGCAGTACCGAGCTTGTCTTCGGTAAATGCCTCGATATCGGCGACAGGTTTGCACCCTAAGCTCTTGCTCAGGAAGTCGATCTCGTCCCTTTCAACATCCTTCACGACAAGAATTTTTAATCGTGAGAGGAAGTTGAGTGATAGCTCGTTCACGGCGTCGCGCAATATAGATTTTTGGATTAATAGCACGTTGCAACCCGCCTTCTTGATCTTTTTGCACATGTTCAGAATGTACTGGCGCTCCTCCTTGATCACTTTGTCCATCTGTCGATAATCGTTTACAATCACAGTGTTATCCATCTGGACATGGCAATTAAACTCTGAATCCGTCAATTTATCAAGAAAGGAAAGGTACATACGTCTGGTTTGGGGGCACTAAGTTGGAACTGGATCAAGCCAATTTTTGCCTTTTCAACACGGGTCGGTCCACCGCCAGCAACGACCACATTTTGGTGCAGAACAACACCACCATCAACAAGTTCGGTGTCTTCGATAGTGCCGCCGACCTTCTTCACAATTCTGACGTCCCTTAAGTCAACGTTTGATGAAGTAGCAGTGGCCAGGCGTGTCACGGCTGCGACAGCAATAGGCGCCAAAGTAGAAGAATATTGAGACACAATCTGTGTAGGTCACGAGGTCAGGCCAAGCGGACGATGTCACTACCTCGCAACTGCTACCTTCGAGTTTAAGGATGTGCTCGCCGCACGAAGGAGACTGGCCTGATCTTTCAAGTCGACTGGCATTGAAATTTCCGTAAGATATTCAACAGCCTTGGCAGATGCTTTAATGAAAGCCTCGGCGATGATAGTAGGGTGCATCCCTAAACCGCTTGGATCAGACACAGTATGGGCCTTGATACAATTGGCAGACAGTGGACATACCCTTGGCAAGCATCTTCTCTGCGGCGCCTAGTAAACTCCCAGCCAGTACAACAACAGACGTAGTTCCGTCTCCGGCCTCAATATCTTGTGCCATAGAGAGGTCAACAAGCTGAAAGTTCGGGGTTAGGTGTCTCATGCGCCACAATCGCGTACAAAGACGTACCATTTTGGCAGCCGGATGCAGCGCTTGGATACTCCGTAAGATTGTTGCACCATCATTGGTGATGATCACTTCGCCTTTAGAGGTTTGAATCTGGGTGGATACGGTAAGAAGGGGTAGATATGATTTCAAATGTTTGTTTCCATTACCATTTTGTCCATGCCCTTTGGTCCCAGCGATGTTCGAACAGCATCACTAATGGCTGAAGGATGAAATGACTCCTCAGCGATTAAAACCCATCTTAAAAGATCAAATTAAGTACCCTTAGCTGCTGTCATATTGGACAGCCGTACTTCCATTGGCTTACCCTATGCACACCGTTTCGTTCAAGAACTATGTCAAAAAGCAGTAGTTGACATACCTTGTCATTGAAAGCCGTGTTGGAGTTGCCTCCCGTCTTATTGGCTGGTGCAACAGATGCTGTTGTCGGGGCCATAACGAGATAGCTGGAGTTGAGAGTCTGTCAAGTACTTTCTGAATTAGACGCCGAGACGCGCTGACGTCCTCTCCGCCACCGACGTGCACGCCTTACCATTAGACCTGCACTTGTCCTTCTATCAGCTTCTCGAATATTGCAAGATGGATTTAAATATGAACACGGTATTTCTTTTGGAATGTGCATCCTTGAACCCTTCTCTTATTATCACCCAGCTTGGCTTCGGCCCACTAAACCTTGCAAACCTTGCAGGATCTGCATTTGGAGGCAACCTGTTAGTATTTTCGTAGTCTAGCTTTCAAGATGCTCAACCACTCTTCTCTATGAAGTGATATTGCCATGAACCCACACCCTCCGCCATCTGCGTATGATGCATATCTGAGGGCGTACAGTGTAGCCATGCTTCCAGGTCGTGAACGAACAAATGTCAGCTTCGGCGGAAAGAGTGCGTTCTCTCACCTCTTTCTGAATATGAGTATATCTCATCTTACACACGCCCGCAGTCATTATGCCTCCTTCTGCTCTAGCGAATTTAAGTGGGTGTGGATCTTTGTCGATTATTTCCTGACTTCATTCCCCTTTGTAGCCTCCCTCAATCTCGAATCACCGTGGATGTTTAAACTACGTAATCCCAGCAATCCAGCTGCATCTACACACGCGGGTGTCCTTGAATTCATTGCAGAGGAGGGCGTTGTACATTTACCGTATTGGGTATAGTGCCTCTTCTCTCCAGATGTTGTGTTTCGCAAACCACCTTCCAGATGATGAAGACACTTCGGCTTAACGAGGGTGACCCTGTTCGTATAACGGGTGCGCAGCTCGCGAAGGGGAGGCGAGTGAAACTGCAGGCGCAGACTGTCGACTTTTTGGAAATATCCGATCCAAAAGCCGTGTAAGAAACCAACAATTTCCCTTGCATCCAACAACATGTTCTTACTTCTCCTTTCCAGTCTAGAGCAGGCTTTGCGAAATTTCACTGCGCTCACACAGGGTGATATGATTGAGATCTCATACAATTCAATTACCTTCCAATTGCTCATTATGGAGATATTACCGGAAGGTCCCGCAATTTCTATCCTAGACACAGACTTGGAAGTAGATTTCGCTGCACCGAAAGGGTACGTATTTTCACGAGTGGATGACCAGTATCTGATCGTTCTGCGTGCAGATACGTCGAACCCACACGGCCTGAACCAAAACCTCAATCTACCATGGCGAGTAAACTCAAGATCGATGTTAACGACACCACACCCGGAAGCTCACGACCCGCTTCGTCATTATCGAGTGTTCCTGGTGGTTCGTTTTGGAGTTGTTCTCCTGCGATTTATAATCTGATCTTAAGTAGTCTCGAAGGGGGGTACTGACTGGGAATCATTCAAGGGGCGAGGAGAAACATTAAGCGGTCGAAAGACAAAGGGCCGCGGTATCACGGCGAGGAAAATTGACGATGTACAACCTGATAGCAAGATATACCGAACTGAGTATGTCCATTTTAATTGTCCGTTCGACGTCAAAGTTGACTTCGGTTTGCAGTAAGCCACGCATGATGACCAACGATGAACTCGAATCAGATGTCAAAGTCCCATCATCGTTAAATCTCCCGTTCGGAAAACTCTTCTTTGGTTTCACTGTGGTGCCATATAAGCCTTCTACGCCGGCTGCTTCTTCGGGCTCCCCAGAGGCAACATCAGCACCTTTTGCTGGGTCTGGTAATACATTGTCGGGTCGTCCACCCGCTGGAGGAGGGGCTCCAGACTCCTCCGCAGCGAAAGGGAAGGCGAAGGAATGGGGTTCAGGACAGGCATTGGGTAGGGGACGCCCGGCAGCCTCTCAGTCCACCAAGAAGAAACAGAAGGAAAGGAGCCCTACCCCGGATTGGGGAGTAGACGATGACGACGTGATCGTTATCGATAGTGACTGAGCAGTGAAATGGTGTATGTTGCTGGAAGCACGTTGACTGTTGTATACTAGACCTCCATAGCTTGGTTTTCACCATGCGAAGCCAGCTAGCTTCCTTCTTAGTCTCGTAACTTACATTGAGTTTTACCTCAAGCCTTAGGGAATCACTGGTGAAAGCTCATGGTCGCAACCTGTGCGATGATTTCTAGCATCCAGTATGCAGAGAAAACACTAGCCTCGTCGCTCGACTTTATTAAGCTTTTTGGCTGTCTTTGCGTTGGTTCGTGTGTTCTGCCCTCTCACCGGCAACCCCATTACATGTCTCCGTCCCACATAGCTGCCAATCATCCGATGGTGTGCAATATTCTCCCGCACCTCGCGTCGTAGCTCTGTCTCTATCTTCAATTCCTTCAGAATGTCCTTCTTCAATCCCCTCTTCTGTCGCCACGAGGGCTCGAGCGTGGTAGGCGCCGTCTCTGGAGGTTTGAAGTCCGGTTTGGCGAGCGGGAGAGAAGGGACGGGAGCGGCGGTGGATGGGGAGGAAAGAAAAGATGCAAGCTGGGTGATCTGTGGGGGTGTGAGGTCACGTACTCTGGCGCGGTCGTGGATCTGGAAGCGTGCGCAGATGCGCGCTGCTGTGGCGTGCCCAATGCCGTAAAATGTCGTCAGTGCATACTACACGTCGAACGCGATCAGAAATGGCATGCAGTGACTTTAGAAGAGATGGTCACCTTTGCAAAGTGGGCATCGGGTAGGAGGACGCCAAGGATATGCACCATGGCGGTTGAAGCCAATTTTGTGACGTCGTAACGTGTGACAGACTTTCATGGCCTCGCTCAAGCAGCACAAGGCCATTGGCGAAGATATTTGGAAAGGCCGCACTGATAAAATCGTGAGCTTCAGATTACAACGAGGATGTCTTCTCATTCTCTCCTAGAGTGCCGAGCTCTTCACCTTGACCTATGGTGCTCTCGTCGTGCAACTCATCCAGGACTATGAGGACTACACCGAAGTGAATACGCAGCTGGAAAAAATGGGGTACAATATTGGGTGTCGCATTATTGAGGATTTTCTGGCTCGCAGTGCGCTCGGGCGATGTAGTGACTTTCGTGAGGTTGGCGAGGTCGTCGCGAAGGTCTGTCTCCAGTAACTGTGAGAGACGCTTCGTGCCAAATTTAATGACTGTCATGCTAGGTAGGGTTCAAGGCATTTCTGAATATCACACCTGCAGTCTCGCACTCGGCTCCTGCGGCGCCTGCGCCGTCGTCACGACCATCATCAGGGACACATCCTGCAGCTGCATCGTCATCCGCAGGGACATACTTCACATTGACCTTGGATGACAACCCTCTCGCAGAATTCGTGGAGCTTCCAGACGAGGCATTGGAGGGAGGACTGTGGTATAGTAACGTGCTTTGTGGCGTATTACGCGGCGCGCTGGAGATGGTGCGTTCCATGCTTCGTTCAATGTTTCAATTCACGACTAGCAGTGCATGATTTGTCGTTCCATGCGCGGTCTCCCCTTTTCTCTCATGAACTGTACAAAACTAGTTGCTAACATGAAGCTTAGATTCAGATGCAGGTGGAAGTATGGTTTTTGTCGGACGTGCTAAAAGGTGACGAAACAACGGAAATTCGCGTAAGACTAGTCAAGTATCTGGAGGAGGAGGTACCAGTGGGAGACGACTGATGTTACATTTTAGTAGTTCTAGTATCTTATTTCATTCTAAGAACGGTTGTTTCACCATGAGGAAGTAGATCAGAAGATTTATTGGACAGTGATCAAGGGGACAGAGGTCAAGGTGAATGGGTCTAGCAAAGAGAAAGTGTTTTTTCTCTTTGCCAGACCCATTCACCCTGACCTCTGTCCTTGATCGCTGTCCAAATCTTCTGATCTACTTCGACTATTTCTGACTGTTAGGACCAGGCTCGGTACGGAGCTAGACTCGCTTTGCACAGGTATGTGCACAAAATGCAGTTCATTAGATAACTCTCATGCTAGAAGATGTAATGTCTCCATTAAGATGTAATATACGGTCATACTTCTAGAATTGGCCGTCCCAAAAAAAACTGTTCCCAGAGAAATCATGCAGAGCTCTAGGGAGTACCCAGACCATGTCCACAAGGCAAAATGATTGGCATCCCAAGTGAGGCCTTCCAAACGTTCTAAAATATAATCATATTCGTGGTGCGTTGACTGCCGCATCGCATCCGTCAACTCATTGGATGAGCAACAACAGAAGACCCAAAACTACAACACATAGCGATCTAGACAAGCTCGTTATCAGAACATCACATATAGAACGCAATAAAATAACACACAATGATATAGATGACTTGGTCATGGCCTGAGATGGAGCATGGGTAGCGGAGGGCATCGAGGCAACTGTGGAAGTCGCGTTCGCGACTTGCACGTCGAGACAGGCGGTAGAGTTACCAGCGGCAACGGTAAGAATATCGGTACTCCCGCCCTTGCCAGCCCCCAATGTGTCACCTGCGACGATTAACAACTGCGTGCCGGCGCGTAGAACGGGTATCCACACAAATGAACTATTAGTCGGGGACCCAGACTCGATGCGTGAAGACGCGCCACCCGGTATGACGAGCAACACATCCACAGGGGGATGTGCACTTGCAGAGTAGGATATTGTCATGGGTGTGCATTCTTGCGGCACTGCCGGGTTGGTAAAAAGGAAGAATTCGGGGGCGACCTGTGACTTCTGGAAACATGTTTTATCGTGACTAGATGCGGCAGCTATTACAGGGGTTGTTCCACCCGCGCCAAAGCCTGTTGCGTCGCTCATAACGGCAAGAAAGGTCGACCCGCCTGGATATTTGAGCGAAAACGAAAAACTGTTCCCAGACTCAATGGTGTAGTCGGCTATGGTGCGAACTTCGGGATGAAGTGCACCTGTGGGAACCAGAAGGAGTTTGTAGGGAGCGATGCCGTCTGTCCATTGAACGGTGGCATTCATACACTGCGTCGGGGGCGTTGTGAAATTGAATGTAAACGCATACGCGACGTTGCCAGTGGCAAGGAGGGAAATGAGTGTGACCAGAAGAATCCTAGCTGACATGGTTGGGGAGGGGTTGCGCAAAAGCCTCATTAATTGACGGTGCGCCCTCAATTATAGGCGCAAGGCCATGGTCGATGAATAAAGTCCACGCTGTATTACGTAAACCAGTACTTTAGCAGATGCATGTTTTCCTCATGTGCAAGAAGAATCAACGGGCCGTCCATGCCAAGGATAAATCTCGGTTCACAAACAGGGTACATTATGAGACGATGTTGGCTGGACAGCTCTTTGCAACACGCTTGAACTGCCCGACGCCCCGACTTCACTGGTTTGACTGCATCCATGCAAGTGCCCGTTCGGCATCCTCCTCTGGGGTGCTCGCCTCTATCCAATCCCACTGATTCTGGATAGCAGGACCGAGAGCAGCATACTCCTCCCCCTGAGGTCCATTAAATTCGTACATGCGTCCGGAATCCCGTGAGCCCTGCAATACATGCGTGGCTATTGGAAGCCGGATATGCTCATAGGCCTTCAAAGCAAGAGCAAGATTTTCCATTGTTGTCTTTGAACTTCCCAAGAGCTCGGCGAGGACAAACGCGTCCTATGAATACCAAATCAGCACATCCGTATTTATAGTTCGAGGAACATCCCAACGTCAATAGCCTGACCGGCTCCAGCACCCTGATGTGGAGTCATCGCATGCGCCTGACATGACTAGTGTATAAGTAGTGAGCCTATGCGTTGGACAGGTCGATACTCACAGCATCGCCTAGCAAGGCAACTCGGCCATGCACATAATTTGGTAGGCACTTTAGCTGGTGAATCGCCCACCGTGTTGGATGCGCTATGCACTAGAAAAAGACTTTCAATATAGAGTATGAAGCATCCCTAGAGACCAAAGGCACGTTGAGTAGACTTTCAACTTCGGGTTCCCAGTTCGCATAGCAATCAAGAAGCTCCTCTTTGGGAACCTCAGTCACCCACTCCCCGTGGAAGTCTGTTCCCTCCTTCTCTGGCTGAGAGGCGAAGGCGACGACGTTCACTACGCTGCCTTGCGAGATAGAGTAGCTGACAACATGCTACCCCGCAAAACGTGGTTACGCTGAGAACGTTGAGGGAAGAACGCCACAACTTGCCTTGCTTCTTCCACAGTACTTCATGGGACATCCTGATGTTGAGAGACAGGGTTAAATGCACAAGGATGCGGCATACCATCATGGGAAATTCGATAGTTCTGTGTAAGCGGCCTTGTTTGTCCTTGGGGACTTCCTCAACTGGTATAAGCCCACGGTATGCTATGGTCCCACTAAAAATGGGGTCAATCAAGTCTTGGAGCCCGGGCTGTCCGTTTTCAGCCATCTGCCGCAACATTTGTGCCCGAATAATGGACTTGATACCATCACACCCTACGAGAACATCACAAACTGCAACGCTATTGTCGTGGAAGTGCAAATGGATTTGTCCACCTAGCACATCTTGTGTGTACGAAGTCACGCGTTTTCGAAAGTGGGCCACACCAGCCGGGAGGTGGTTCACGAAGACGTCAAGGAATTCGGCGCGATGAAAGCGAATACATCCGTCTTTTGGGAAACAGATAGGCATTCAGCGCATGATTCTGTGTAGTTCAGAATGTAGTACTGACAAGGCATCTTAGCAAGGTAGAATCTAGAACCTTCAGAAGGTTGATCGGATCTCCTGTAATCAAAACCGATACCTATGTGTCGTTTGAGACTTCAGCTGTGGCATGAATAAAAGTATGGTACCAGGTGACGCATCCGGAGGAGAATGCGCGACTTTGGACGCGTCGGGGGCGACACCAAGGAGCTCTAAGATGCGCCACGTCTTGGACCATATCATGACGCCCGCACCAATTTCTTTGAACTGCTCGGCAGCTTCATATACGTCCACTTGTATGTCTGGATACCGAGAAAGCGCAACGGCAAGACACAGACCGCCTATACCTCCTCCGCTGCATTAACTAGCATGAGAAAGAAATCAATAAGTACGAACTCAACTTACCAGATACCAACTTTAAACTTAGTGAGAGTCGCCATAAGACGTCCAAAGCCAACCTGGTTGAACGAAGCAACAGCTTACTACGAGGGTGATATACTCTACGGCTCGACGATGCCGGATAACTACATCTCAAGGAGGTCCCCTGGGATGCACAAGGAAAGCTTGAGACGGGAAAAGATCATGGGAACAGACAATTTCTCGGCAAGTTAAGTACAGTGCTTTACAGATGGTGGCGCTTATCTATAGCTCGTCGCTGAGTCATCATCTCTTGTTCAAAACCGCCACATTCGCGATGCCTCCCAAAGCAGATCTAAACAAGTCCGGATGTAAGTTGACACTGCGATGTTATAACAGTACTTACTGATACGATCATATGATTACAGGGGAACAGAGCGAGTTTCCTATCTTGTGCGAAACTTGTGAGCTAGCTGACTACAAGATTTTAACCGAAGGATACTAATTGACATCTAGGCTTGGGTGACAATGCTTTCGTTCGAATGGTACGTTTTATTTTGAAAGGATGTGTGCATTTTTCTGACCTGTTTGCATCAGTCCAAGCAGGAGTTTGCGCGTTCGTGTGGTGCTTGCAATCGCCCTTTTACCGTCTTCCGCTGGAACCCTGGCTCGGGTATGCGATTCAAATCGACAGTTATATGTCAAACATGTGCAAAGATCAAGAATGTCTGCCAGACATGCCTTCTCGACCTCGAGTATGGTCTCCCTACGCAAGTTCGCGACACGGCGCTCGCGCTGAAAAACGAGGCACCAAGCAGCGATATCAATAGGGAGTACTACTCTCAAAACATGGATGGAAAGGTATGTGGCTATCGCCGTTGGCAAGCGATAAGATACTCACAAGCATTGTCTGTGGTAGTTGGATGGTAACAAGTCGGGGTTAGATTCCGGGAGGGCTCAGTCAGCAGGCAAAGAGATGCTTAAGCAACTTGCTCGTACGGATCCCTATTACAAACGCAATCGTCCGCACATATGTTCATTTTTCGCCAAGGGCGAGTGTAAACGTGGTGATGAATGCCCGTATCGGTGAGTGCCATTGAATTGATATCAGCAGCATGCTTATTGTGCACTACCAGCCATGAGCAACCGACTGATAATGAGTTATCGCACCAAAACATGAAGGACCGGTATTACGGCCACAATGATCCAGTAGCACGGAAGATTCTCTCACAACATGCCGATAACCAAGGGCTTGCACCACCAGACGACACATCCATCGTATGTCATCTTCTGCTCAATTCTTCTTCCATGGTGTAATCATTTTTGTCAACTTTAGGCTTCCCTCTTCATCTCGTCCCTTCCCACGTCTACAACCGAGCAGTCCTTTCGCACAACGGTTGTATCTTCAATACCAACCATACCTGCCACGTCCATCAAGTCTGTTGTGTTTGTTGCCAAGACTAGATGCGCATTTGTAAACTTCAAAGATCGTGTCTCTGCAGAGCATGCGGCGCAAGCGTGGGCGTCTGGATTGGACGTCGATGGTGAAAGAGTGGGTGTACGATGGGGTAGGAGTAGACCTGGTGGTGCCAAAGGGAAGGCACCACAACCTCCTGCCGTGGTAGCAGCTCCCGCCTAGTGCACTATAATATATATGTATTGTAGCATACTTGTAATGACATCTGACATATACAAGGAAGATTGATATAATATACAACTCGAATTGGATGAGATGTATGATGCGACACGCGTTTCGTGCTAGCGATGAAATGATGAACAAAAGGCAATCGTGTAGATTGATCGATGCAAGCACATAGCTGTCATGCTATCGTGTACTTGCCATAGTTCTTCTCAGGATCAAAGACCTGGGGAGACCATCAGTGCCATGAGTTTATATCTAGATTGAGGCTCACCTCCCACCGAGAGGCAGGAAAGATGTGCTTGCTCCGATTATACCATCCGCGTTCAACGACTTTGCCTGCATGAGACTCATCCTTCTCGACCGTTGCATCAGCAAGCATGCGCACATCATCATGTACGTCGAAGTTGAAGAGAGGCCCCGACTTGCCGCGTGCTTTGGAGATCAAGAGCGAGTAGAATGTGTAATGCTGGAGGAAGCAGATACGTAACAAGAACAACAGAAGCCAAGCAAATAACATACATGTGGGATTATTAAATCCTCCTAACGATAGGGTGGCTTAGACATAGCACTGAGGGTGTAAAAAAGAGAACGCACCTTGATGTACATTAGATTGTCTACGCTGACACCTCGCAATTCCGGGAACTGTTGTCGACACTTTTCCAAAAATGTTGCAATGTCGTCGCCTTTCTTGCACTGCATATCAACGCAGCCATGCACTAAAAGAATAAGCCACACGTTGTAATATAATGAGAAGACACGGACCATAACGCTCTTCCTGTGCCCAGATCCATCCCAATACGAATATGTGATCTCTATCTCTTCCTTTTTCATTTCCTCTTGCTTCCTTAGCCACTCCTTACGAAGCTCTTCACGCTCACGGCGCTCTTCTTCCTCTCGTTCTCGGTCAGGGAGAAATGAGGTATCGACAGCTGGGTTTTTGCCGAACTTGAGACGCTTGGCAGGGGCTACACATATGAAATTATCAAGAACGAACACCTGGCCGGGGTGCCACTATCACTCACCTTCGGCGCCTTGACTTGTCTCAGCCTCGTCTGCATCATCGTCGACTGCGAAAGAGAGCTTCGCCTTCGAAACCTTTTTTCGTTTCTTAATCTTCTTCTCTTCCCTAAACGTATCTCCACAAACCGTTAGCCACCTTTCCCATGCATCTTTGATATCACACACTTCAGGTCGTCCGTGCGAGCAGCCTCACGCGCCTTCGCCTCCTCAAGTTCCTGTCGACGTTGCTTAAAGTCCTTGAGGTGCACCAGACCAACAGTAGACCGCTTTAAACTATCCTCCATCGAGTCATTTTGACCCACAAAACGGTTTGAGGATGGACGCGACTTCTCAGTCTCCGCAATGAGATTAGCTTTCTGTCTTTCATATTCCTCCTGTTTATGATGTGCTAAGTATACCGCCAGCATTAGTCGAAGCAGACTCACTTGCGCATCCTTCCTTTGTTTCTCCAATCCTGCCTGACGACGTTGTTCAGTCTGTGAAGAGGACATGGTACCACTGCTGAATGTCACAGTCACGTGTGACACTACTTTTGCTCTCCAATGTCAAGGCCTGAGCTTCAAGCACCCCCCGAGTTTGTGAGTGTTGGGTGATCCAACTTTATTAGATGCTCATCCTTCTCTGATCGCGTGTTAGTACTATGATGACTCAGTTGCTCAAAAGTACACTACCAAGTGTGTGTTCTTCCAACCTTCACATGGCCTAGCACTCAATGAGCCACGTTGTGTAGTACCCGGAACCAGGAGATCCAGGCCGCGATGACACATAGGGCTATTGAGCTACTCGCCTTACCGGACGACAAACCCTCGTTTATACTAGACATTGGTTGTGGATCGGGTCTGTCTGGCGAGATTTTGGAGGAAGAAGGACATGTCTGGGCGGGCGTGGATATCTCCCCGAGTATGCTTGGTGGGTACGTCCATTGACTCATACGTCATATTTGTCTATTGAAGCAGCGTTCCTAGAGGTGGCGCTAGATCGTGATGTAGAAGGAGATTTGTTTTTGCAGGATATTGGGCAAGGACTCGGGTTTCGCCCAGGTAGCTTTGATGGTGCTATAAGGTGAATCATCGTGTGGAGAATGGATATGCTGTTGCTAACCAGTCAAATAGTATATCTGTCTTACAATGGCTATTCAATGCCGAGACATCACATCCAACATCTTCACCACCTCATCGCTTAACACGATTTTTCACCACATTGCATGCGGCATTAAAAAATCCCTCGCGTGCTGTATTACAGTGGGATCCATGCACCTTTTCCGAAGAAATCAAATTGATTGCCTCAAATTCAGATTTTATCCTACATCTGATTCGCAAATCACCCTGTGCTCAACTCTAGCCCGTCGGGCAGGGTTTGGAGGAGGTGTTATTGTTGACTACCCAAACTCGAAAAAGGCCCGAAAGGTCTTCCTCTGTTTGTTCGTCGGCTCTGGGCGACAAGCAGATTCAGGTGGGTTTTCTCATTTTTTTCACATGCCTCCCGCGAAACTCATTTGTTGGACTCAGGTTCTACAGAGCAAGTTCCCCGTGGCCTAGAAGGTGATGAGGATATGGATGGTGATAGCGATGAAGTGAGATTCGAGCGGAGGCGTGAGCGGGAGCGGCGACGGAATGAAAAGGGCGGTAAACGGAAAGGCGTGAAGGTCAAGGACAGGGAGTGGATTCTCAAGAAGAAGGAGGTTCGTATGCCCGTTTGCAATGTTATTGGCAAAATCCCTGACTTTACTAACTAAATTGATTGATGTAGCTTTACAGGCAGCGGGGCAAAGAGGATGTACCCCGAGACTCAAAGTTCACTGGGAGGAAACGAAGGACGGTATTTTAGTGTTATTTATGATAGCTCATATATACAATTATTACGCGTGCTAGTAGTTCTCTACAAGGAGCGTGACGAGAACGCGTGACATTCTAATTAGCGCGTTTTAGTCGCGTCGTCGCACGCCTGACGTCTCTACAATGACGACTCCTATGCCAAGTGGTTTTCGTGCTCTTCCCCTCCCTATTGCGCAGCTATCCCTAGCTGCAGTCTTAAAGTGCGGACAGTCTTTCAGATGGGCCGCTTTACCCCTTACCAGGAGTGCGCACTCGGATGCCACAAATCTCAATGTGGAATACCGACTAGCGTTGAAAGATCGCGTTATATGCCTTCGACAGACTCCAGATACACTGCTTTATCGTGCTGTGTTTCCAACCGAGATGGCTGATCTGGAAATGGTGCGCGACGCGGAAACACTGGCATGGCTGCAAGATTACTTCCAGCTTGACGTTGATTTAGTAAAGCTGTATGACACGTGGGCAGAACTAGATCCTGTGTTTGGAAAACTCAGGAGTCGGTTCACTGGAATACGAATTTTACGACAAGACCCATGGGAGAATCTGGTTTCGTGAGTGGCTGAACATAGTTTCTATCCCATTGCTTATAGCACTCGTCTCCCAGTTTCATATGTTCACAAAATAACCACATTTCACGTATCACTAATATGGTGCAATCACTATGCACACGCTTTTCCCCTGCTCTTCTCTCTGTACCACACCCGGATTCTATAACTTCTCCCGACACCACACATGACGATATTCTTACATACCATGCCTTTCCATCTCCAGCCTTACTCGCATCTGCGGAGACGTCTACCATTCTGCGCTCACTTGGCTTTGGATACCGAGCCGAATATATCCAACGAACTGCCCAGATGCTAATAGAAGCACACGGGGAACGAGGCGCGGAGCATTTCCTAGGGAACCTGAGGCAGCAGTCCACCGACGAAGCACGGGAAGAGCTGCTCAAGTTCATAGGAGTGGGTCGCAAAGTCGCAGATTGTGTCCTGCTGATGAGCCTCGACAAGGTGTGACGTCTCCACGTGAACTCGTGCGCGCATCAACTCATGCTCGTGTCTTTCTTTAGCATGACGTAGTGCCAGTTGACACACATGTACATCAAATCGCCATGAAGCATTACGGTTTGCGAGGCTCCGGAACCAAAGCGACAATGTCGCCCAAACTCTATGATGAAGTGCAGACAAAGCTAGGTGGTGTGTGGGGTGACCGCGCAGGGTGGGCTCATTCTGTGAGTCACAAGGAATTGCACACCTCTGCAGCAATCCAACATGATCCAACAGGTTTTATTTACCGCTGACCTGAAGTCTTTCTCAACGTACGGCCTTGCGACGCCTTCACCATCCGTGTCACCTGAGAAGAAACGTGACAAAGGAAAAACAGAACCTCCATTATTGACAGCTGATGTTAGCCCTTCACCTATGCGCTCGACAAAACGTAAGCGGACCACGAAGAAGTCAGAAACGGAGATTGTTACAGAGAAGCTGTTGGCTCTGGTGCAAGAGGATGATCGAGGCGGGTTGGCAGACAGGATCAAGCGAAGACGACGAAGAGAGCCTGTCGTTAGCTATGTAGAGTCAGTCCCTGCGTAACTTGCAATTGTGCCTCAAACCTCTGCCGGCGGCGACAGTGTCGCACTCATAAGAAACGAATCTCGTCAGAAGTGGATGGATACAAAACAATACTTGAAATATATACTAGGGATAGTTGCGGGTCGGACGAAGGCAGTCCACTGATTCATCTACTTGCCCATCTTCCTCCTCTCTGACCGTTGCAGCTGTGGAAGTACGTAGTCAGTACAATAATAGAAACAATGCAAGCGCATCGAGACTAACCCGCCGCCGCTTCTTATACCTAATTTGTCGCAGAAAATCACGACTTAAATGGAGGTCCACCAATAGAGACTACTTACTCACTTATGCTTAGACATCTTCTTTCGCCGCTTCCTCTTCGTACTGTCCATGTCCACATCGAACACAGGGATCGTGCTCTGTAGTGTATGGATACTCTCTGTATCACCTAACCGAGCCAATGTCTCTTCCCAGTCAATCCAACCTCCAACGTGGTTCAACGCAAGGGCCCGAGCCAGCTGCCGTGCTGCATCTGCATCGGCGTCTGCGGGTGTCTCCGCATGTTCACCAAATGGCAGTGACTGCATGAGACTCTCCGGTGGTGGAGGCGATATCGCCTCGTCGAATGGCGTCGAGGGTGTCTCGAAAAGGGTCGAGGTTGCGAGAGGGAGGAGCAGGAGGGGTCGATGGGAGGCGAAAAACTGGTGTAGGGGATATGTGTGTCCGGAAAAGTTTGGGTGTAGGGGAAGGCGGGGTGCTGATGCAGCAGATGACTCGGATGAGAAGACGGAAGACCGGGACGACGATGGAGCAGCAGCAGGCGAAGCCTCTTCGGGGCTTAGCACACTGGAAGACACTTCATCTGGTGTGGATGGCGATGTTGGAGAGGGTGGTGAAGTTGCAGGTTCGTCTGTTCTGGCTTTCGCCTTTGCAGACGCGTTTGCGGTGGCGGCAGCTGGAGAAACCTTGTGCGGTTTAGCAGAGTTGAAATATCTCCCTCCTCCAGGCTTGGAGGAAAAGAAAGAGTACGCTCTTCGAGTCGTAGCCAACGGCAATGGGTAGAGAATCCTGTTCAGCATCAGGACAAACGATGCAAGCCAGCGAGATGGCCAAAAACAGGGATATGCGGGGTTTGAAAACACCTTGCTAAAAGTGTCCGTAGAACAAAACGTCTTGCTTGTTGTTCACTAACTGTGTAAAAACCTAGTTAACGCTAGTTCACTTGGCCTGGGATGGATCCGGACGCCCCAATGACTGTCCTCAAGGGCTTTTTAGCAACTTGCAAGTCCGTCTGTCGTCTTACCTGGAAGTGTATTGCCTAACACCATGCATAGGCTCAGCAGGAGCTCTTTTGGGCACGACGTATGGAGTTGTGAAGAGGCAACCCCCCCTTGTCCCTGCCATTAATTCGTCTATAAACAGTGGAATCGCAGGGCTGTCATTCTTTGGTATGTGCCTGTGCGATTTGAAGCCCTATCCTGCTCCAAGTTCATGTCATTGAAAGCCCTCCGGGAGTACGTTGCTGGTCCTGTACTTATCCATACAGTGCCATGGCCAGCTTATGCTCGGAGAAGGAACAGCTCCCGAGCTGAAGGGACCACACAGGCAGCGCCCGTCTCATCTGACCCAACATCAATCTCGGAAATGCGGTCGCATAAATTGCTCGATACTGCTATCGCTGGTGCTGGGACAGGTGGCATTCTAAATGCTTGGAAACGTGCTGGATCGCAGTTCTGCTCCAACACTCAATGACTGACTGTTTACTCTGTGCAGGTGGCCGGCCTGGCGTGCTCCCAGGTGCCGTGACTGCGGGATTGGTGTGCACCATGGCACAGTTGATTTGGAACGAACTGAATGCCATGCGTGTCCGGTATGTCTCGCAAGTGAACGCGCCACAACCGGGCCATCATGATACTCCTGCACGTCAAAAATCAGTTTCAGAGAAGGTGTTAGATGGACTGGGTATGGTATTTCCTGTGAAGAAAATCCCGGATGAGGTGTACTTGGAAAGATTGCTCCGCGAGAAGGAGGAGGTCGAGAAGCGATTAGAGGTGGTTCGGAAGGAATTGGAGGATGCTGAGCGAGAGGACAAATCATAGCAAGGCTTAATGTGTCATTAATCCATCCTTCTAATACGGCCGCGATTGCAAAACGAGCATATTGATTATCAGCCAGATACTTACTATTGGATAGTAACAGAGAATAATGTACAAAAGGTTTGACACCCCCTTCTCCACTCAAAAGCAGGAGTTGCGAGTAACACAACCCTTCCTTGCAGGAAGTCCACATCTCTCTCCGCGAAACCGAATCACCCAAACGGATCTGTAAGACAAGCAGATGTTGGGCACTGTCTATAAAGGTTGCGGTTAAGAGAAAGAAACTTTGAATTCCCGCGAGCGCTTATATTACGAGGGGGCGTGGGAGAATGACCAGCCATATGGCCAAGCATTCGCTCATAGGTGTTGCATTTGCTCGCTCTACGTTTACTGCGCGACCTTAACGTTCTTCCGCTGAATTTTTGGATGGCCCACCTCCTTCAGGCGACGCCGGGGGGTAATGGCGCGCTTCCCATCCTAGAGGTACACACGCCGACATCCTCCTTTGCAATCCAGCACTCCCGTGCGTCACGCAGCATCTCCTTCGTTCAATATACTAAACAGGTGCAACTTTATAGTCGCTCAGGAAAGTCTGCAAATACTATTTGATAAACTGAGTCGCAAGGCAAATACGGGAGCAAATGGAGCGAGAGTCGGGTCAGGATGGGTGAAGTACGAATGGAACGATGGTATCTGGAATTTAGACGATGGTCAGCTGAACCTCTGGACGTCTTGCCTCGATTCTGAGCCGCCATTCATGCAGATTCTGACTATACTATATTTCTTTGGCGACAACAAGCACCATCACCACTATCTACAAGCACCGCGTCACCACCACCTGCCACTGCGTCTCTTACAATACACCTCCGAAATCCCGCCACACCTCTTCCAGAGCCCTCTGCATATCGAAACCCTTCATTCTATCTTTTCCGTCCTAATAGCTCCCCTCTCTCATCATTTTCTCCAAAATCTCGCGCAAAATCTATCAAAAGCTCCCGCTCCAAAGGTAGCGACAGTTCACTGGACGACGGGATCCCGCAACACAAGAAGGACTTTATGAAATTCCACTCGGAGAACGGTGTGCGCACGGTCACCGGCAAGGTGGGGCCCGTGGAAGGCGTGCGGATGCTTCTCAAGACTGGGTACCGACATGTGTACATGTCTCGAACTTTTGCCATGAAACATGCGTTTATTCCTCGTGATGCGGCACCTGGCCACTATGGTTACGGAGGTCTTGTCAAGTGAGCGCCATTCCTCCGTTCGCGCACGGATAGTGTGTTAACAGATGATCAGTATCGGACAGTGGCCGCTTACGTTGGGTCGGACGACGACAACTCATACAGTGTTCTTGTCGGAGGAAACGCACTTTGATGTCATCTTGGGCCGGGCATTCATGGAGCGACGAGGTATCAAGACCGATCCGCTGGATCTGACGAGTGTCGTTTGCCTGGACACTGGTGAGAAGCTCGATTGCGAGGTGGTCGTCATCAGAGACGGCAAGGGAGAGATTGTCACTGTTACTTGATTTTCTCGCTGTGTTGAAGGCAACTGACTGCAACGTTCCACTCCTGCTGTACTAACACCGCATGTACAATAGCTACATAGTCTTCAAAATGTCAAGAATGAAAACATAAATTGACCTACTTGCAGGGTTGAGTCTGGGTGACCATTCGACCGTCAAAGGAGCAGGGTACACAGGCAGGAAGAGTGGTCACACGTTAATAATAATGGCTCAGCAACGCTGCTTTCAAGATTTGACTCATGGTTCGTCTCTACAACGCTGAGGCCGTCGACTCCTCCTTTGTCTCTCACTCAGGTGAGGATGCACCTCGCCCAGGCAGGTTGTCACTGAATATGTGCCTAGAATGTCCGCCTCCACAAAAGCAACCAGAGATTTTAGAGTTTGACCATTGTTCTGCATACTTATTGTTGCCGTAAGTGGCCCGGTGCTCCCGTCCAATGGCGCGTTGCTGACCTCACTTTCCGGGGGACGCGAGCAAAACACGGACCTACACTGACCACCACTTAGGTACTCCACTAAATTATGGGAGTGGCATATAAACCTTGTCACATAACGCTTTTGTGCAAAAAGACCCCAACCTCCCTCTTCCATTCGTACCACCACCACCACCCTCTTCTCCATCCTACGTTCAACTCATGCCTCCCATCCGCACCCACTCACCCTCACCCGACACGGCTCCCATCGAGTCCCGGCCGCCTCGTCGTCCACCTAATGCGTGGATATTGTTCCGCACCGACATGGTCAAGGCCATGCCTTCTCCAGCTCCCGGTGAACCCGCCTTACCCCAAGCCGAAAAGTCCAAGATCATCGCCAAGATGTGGCAAGAGGCATCTGAAGAGGTCAAGGCGTACTATGATCACATGAGCAGTGTATCAAAGGCCGAGCACAAGGCCAAGTACCCCAATTATAGGTTCCAACCTATGAAGAAAGCTGACAAGGAACGTCTGCGGGCAGAGAAGCTCGCAGAGAAAGAGAGGCTTCGAGCGACGCGTAAAGCGCGCCCGAGGACACGCGCGAGGGCACTTCCGAGCGTGTCTCAGGACCCGCCTCCGCTCTTCACGACGACGCCGCGTCCCGGACTCCCTGGCCTCCCACCTCCCACCTCCATCGCGTCGACGCCACCGGTCGACTTCATCTCTGGGCCCAGCATGTTGGTTGTCACCCCGCCCTCGGACCATTCCACACCGTCTGGTCCGTCCTCCCTTACGCCGGTGCCGTCAAGTTCACATTTATCCCTGCCTCCTCCGCCCTCTACGACTGCTGTCCCGCCGCTGTTCGTGCCGCAGCCGGGTCTGCCACAACGTCCTTTGTCGGTGTCGGGGTGGCGCCCTTCTATTCATCATGCGCAGATGCCGTTGGACGACGCTGCCTATACGGACTTCTTATTAGAGTCTCTTCCCTCACAATACCTTCCGCCCCCATGTGGGATTGAAACGGTTAGCTTATCTTTTCTCTTTATATTCAAAAGCAGATTAACTGACGTCGCTCGCAGCAACACACATTCAACCCGGTAGGAAACCCTCCCACGCAGCAGTCAACGTGGAATGTCGACGAGATGTCAATGTTGTTCCCGGGGGGGAATGCTACGAACAATCAGATGTTCTATGTTTACGGCACAGGGGAGGTTTTCGACGGCCAGCAAGTCTTTGACGAGGGCCTCGGTGTCAGAGTTGATCATGGCGCCTTCGTGAACGCAGACCCCGGCGCATTGGGGACTGTTGGTGCAATCGATTCCGCTGAGGGTACGACCAGTCTCCAGAATGCGCCTTGCGACTTCAAAGCCTTAGAGGAGCTGCTCGCTTCTCTGGATGCCATGGCCGCCCAGCAACTTGTGTCGGATAACGTCGCAGGACTGAGCCAACCTTTGAACGACTTTGCGGGCGCACCACCGTTTACAGAGGCATCGGATGTGTTTCCTGAGGCCGATCCGTCGTAGCTCAGCCTCAATGGATATCCACGTTGAACGTATTCAGCATTATACCGGTGAGCATAGGACTGGATTCCCAGAGACGGATCTTACTTTACTGGCGTTGCTGGAAGTCCTACCTGATGCTCGATGAAGCACTATTCTCTACGTGCCGCATCCCATTTATCGACACATCGGCGCTGGCCATTGGAGATACGCTAGAATGTGTCTCGCGCAGCATGGTCTGCTGCATATCGTACATAATGATGTAGGATGTATGTTGGAAACCCAGGGCTTTACGGTGTGGTACTACTACCTACCAGTGGCACTCTTTCCCCTCGCCCTCCTTCTCCCTTCTCCATTTACAAATTTGTTTTTCTTTTACCCCTGCTCACGATCTCAAATTCTGTAGTACATATACCGTGTATTTCTTGTATTCATAACAAATAGCAAATGAAAGGAATTATCAGAGATAAGTATGACATGGAGTCCTTTACTCACAAACTAGCGCCCATAAGGCAGCTGTGGACCGGCTGTGCAGCCCCGGTGTTCCCCGAGCGCCGACGGAGCTCAAATTCCACAGTGACCCCAGACACCCGCGGAAGCAGTCTGGGAGCTAGAATGGGCTTTATGCGGTGAACTGAGTCAGCAGCTGCCATTTGAAGGCACAAAAGTCGAAAGTTTAAAAAATTTACTGGACTCATTGTCTCTTAGAACCCCGTCCTTCTCGAAATTGCGTCTTTCGCATATCAAACAATACATTTTGATTGCGGGGGCACAAAGGGGTCTTATGGTAATTTAGGTTAACTGGCAATAGCCATCTAATAGACGTACAATGGCAGACCTGGTATGCATCACACCGTACCTCTGGTAGCAGCCTATGCTTGTGGGGCAGTCATTGTCTCTACTGTTTATTGTCCATCAAGTACTGCCAGACGAGTTTCAATACGGTACGCGACAACCATAAGCAGTCCTACACAGGTTAGTTAGGATGGTGGAGGGCGGGCGGTACAGAAGTCCGCCCGCATGCGCAAACGTTTATAGTAAAAAGCAGGACTAGAAGACTGTCAATACCCCTTCCCGCTCAGTCGCGGAATGTGCGGAGCGCTCTATGCCTGGTTATCCCTGGATCATGCTGCTGCTGACGAAAATGGCGTCTCACTTCGCCAGAGCAGTCACGCTGATGTCAACGGCAGCGCTTGAATTATAGGAGCGTAAAACGTTGCATTGAGTGGCATGATTCCCTAACGAGTCACACTGGCTAACATGCACAACTTGGTGCCAGCTTGAGGTTGATGCTTCCATCTCTCAGCTCATTTTCGAAGCAGTGCACACACATGTTGGAAGACTGTCATCCTGCCTCACCGCGAGCGAGGTAGTAGATAATTCTAATATCGTATTTTGACGTCGTTCGAATTATTATCAAACCGGAAGAGCACAGGATGTTGGCTTCGTGAGCAGAGGGGGCTGAGCTTGTATATTCACGACGATACCAACTCGGATGAAACTCACCTCGTATATCGCGGGGCGTTTGGTGAAGACGCCTACTTCTACAGGAGTCAGCCCGCTTCAACAGATAGCGAACACCCTGGCTCTTCATCACCAGTCAAAGACCAAAGCGTAAAGATTCCTTTGTTCGCAGAATTCATGCCTCCAGCTACGATTTGAGACCCATGAACAGCCAATGCGTTCGCTTTCACCAACCCAGGCGAATCTATAGTCCAGATTGACCTCTGGATGCGTCCCCCCTCAACTTCATGCAACGTCACTGTACCCAGTAATGTCAGACTAAACAGTCGGCGAGGAGAAGAAAATCCGCTGGATACAAATAGTCAGTGTCACAAAGTTCGACATGAACGGTTGTCATTTACATAGCGACGACAGGCCCCTCGGCAGTTTTGTAATAGCCCCCACCGTTGGCGCGGAGACCTTCCCATTTACGGCGTTTCTTTTTCCTGGCATGCGAGGTGACTTTCCCCGACGCTGTCTTTTCTTCTCCCGATCCCAGCCATATTCGACCGTCGGCGAGCCCACATGCCACCAGCCCATTCTGAGAGATAGAAACACTCAAAACAAACGGCGGGGACAGAGATACCTGAGCCGATTGCTCAGATGGTCCTGCTGCAATAGAGGTTTATCACTGCCATGAATACAAGCAATATGCCAACCAATATGAAGCGAGGAGAGGAGCGACCCGAGGTGGAAATCGAAATGTAAGAGAGTGGAATCATATCCACCGGAAATAACTGTGAAGGGCTATGAGATGTAACAAATAGGTGATGGAAAGAGACAGACGTTCGCGTGGGCGATCGGGGATAAATGATACATTGGTACAAAGCTACGACAATACCTCAAGATGTTTCCTTGTAAACATAGGAATGCCTTCTACGCACATTAGAGTGAGAGGTCTTCATTGCAGTTCGTTGCCGAGTCTGCAAGTCGACGACACCTACAGTGCCCGAGTCTAAACTGTACGCGAGATGTGAGCCGTTTGTAGTAATCTGCTCAATAATTAGAACATTTCTTAAGTAAAGAAACATCAAACACACCTCGTTTAAAACATCCTCACTTTCCTCAGTGAGTTGGATCTCAAGCGTGGCGTCCTTTCGTCCGAATATCATCCCCGGGGCATTGAGACTAAAGCATAGAGCCTAATAGTTGTTTACATAGTGACTCTAGAGGGCAGTGGCACTATAGTCAACTTACATACTGGCCGCAAGCGACCCATACAAGATGACCTTCCGCAGGGTTTTCGAAGGCCACAGAAGAGATCTCAGATCCGAGGTTTCTCACTGCCTTCCACACTTTCGTATACGGCGGTTCGTAAATTCTCAATGCTCCATCTTCCGTTGCTATGCCCAGTTTCCCAGAGATTCCAAACACCAGGGCTGTGACCGGGGAAGGTAAATGCAGACATTCTGCCATTTTCGGGTAGTAGGTCACAACGCGTGACCGTTGTGTCAGTCTAGCAATGGATCCAACGCCAGATGCACCAAGAAATATTCAAGAGTTAAAGCAGCTCTTGGAACATGATAATAAAGTGAAGGTTGCAGGAATGTTTGTTCGTATTCGTGTTGTGAACATTGTTGCTCATGGCAGTGAACCGAACAGGCGTTGATGGTATGATAGTACTCCTGACTTTCGGTTTCTCTCAACTTGTCTGACTGCTATGAAGTTGATGGTATTCTTCGAGGAAAATATATGGTAGTTTTTCTCTATTTTTTTGAGAAGTTAATCTGATGCCGATGCAGTCCAGAGAGAAGTTCATCAGTGCAGCCTCCGAAGACGGTTTTGGATTCTGCAGTGTGATATTCGGCTGGGATATGCATGATCAATTATATTCTCAGGAACTCTTAATTTCCAACAAAGATAATGGTTATCGTGATCTTCTGGCCAGGGTTGACCTCACCACCTATCGACGTATTTCATGGGAATTTAATGTCCCATTTTTCCTGGTTTCCTTCTTTGATCCCATGACGAAGGAGCCTCTGAGTGTTTGTCCTAGAGGGACGTTGGCTAAAGTGATGGCCGATGCTGGTGCCAACGGTTGGCGATGTATGGCTGGCGCAGAGTACGAAGTAGGTCATATCTTGTCGTGTTGGCTTTCATTATGCCTGACGCCGTCGCAGTATTATCATTTTAAAGGTGTTTCTTTTTCTCGTCATTTCGAATATCGATGACTTATCCTGCCGAAGAAACTCCTCATAGCTTGGCCAACAAGGAAGGTGCGGTCCCCACAAGCTTAACTCCTGGAAGTGGGTATAAATTTTCCGAATCTCCAGTGAGGTTTACTCACCATCAAGCAGTGCATGGATACTCGCTGTTGCGAACACAATTAAACAAGCACTACTTCAACGACATTTTCGACGAGAGCGTCAGATTCGGCGTTAATATAGAAGGACATCGTATGGGAAACTGCCTATCCATCTTTGCAACTATCTGCTGACGGTAACACAATTGTTGAGATACCGAGACGGGACCAGGCAAGTGCACCAGTCTTTTAAACTCGGTTTACGCCAATCGTTTCCAGGCGTATACGAAACCGCATTAGCATACACTTCTGCATTAAGGATGGCCGACAATGCGACACTCTTCAAGTTTGTTGTAAAATCCATGGCAATGAGAGAGAGTATACAAGCGAGTTTTATGGCCAAGCCGTGGGGAAACGTGCGCCCTCCTCTGATTATCATAGAATCAAATTTCTGACGAAGCATCATAGCTTCCAGGCTGTAGTGGGTAAGTATCCCTCTTAACCCTAGTAGTGGTCTTCTCTGACCCTTCTCTTCTCAGACATATACATGTGTCAATAAGATCGAAGGAAGGAAAGAACCTGTTTTCAATAGAGGATTCCGAAATGAAGACTGGACGACAAGGAGCAGCGAATGGCGATACCAAGTTTATCAGCAGATTTGCCGAACACTTTTTAGCAGGGTTGTTGGATGGTTTAACAGATAGTGAGTGACGGCTTACTTTTTAGTCCTGTCGAGGTTTGATTTTTGCCGGCCAGTTGTCCCAATGGTTAATTTCCTTTGCTTAATCAATGCTCATGCATCTGATGCGCCACGTAGCTTGTGCCAACGATCAATGGCTACAAGCGGCTTGTTGGTGGGGAGGTGAGTTTCGGGTTTTCTGTTTCTGATCCTCTGCTGACGTGCATAACCGCGCAGTCGTTCTGGGCCCCAAATGCTGTCACATACGGCTATGATTCTCGTTCAGCTTCCATTCGAATTATATCCCCACCCTCGGTCCCCGCATCCGCTACACGCTTTGAGATTCGAGTACCTGGCGCAGACATGTGAGTTGCCTTCCATACACTTGGCATCTCCAAATATCATACTTCATACAACCAGGAATCCTTACTTCGCCCTCTCCGCCATATTTCGTTTGGGTCTACGCGGCATCACCAAGCAGATTCCACTCAAATCGCCCCCGATATCGCAACTAGGCAACGACAGAAGCACGGTCGTCAAGCTTAGTTCCAAGCTTGAGGATGCAACGAAGATGTTTATGGCACCCAGTAGCGTCGCCCGGGAGGCGTTGGGGGATGAATTTGTCGATCATTTCGGTGGGACTCGAGAGCATGAGGTCAATATTTGGAATGCGGCCGTGACAAATTGGGAAGGTGAAGTCATGTCTGACCCGCTTTTCACGGAGAGCTCATGTCTAGAATTCACAGTGGAACGATATCTTGAGCTGGCTTAACGGTGCCCTCCACTATAGTCAACGATGAAAAGAGTGAATATGATTGTATTCGTTAGTTCGTGACATGAGTATTCGTAAAGGTCGTCGTAACACGATAAGATAGCACAGTAGATGATACCAATAAAGAAAGAAAAATACATTGTCCCAAGGCAGCCCGATGAATGCACGTGTCATGTCCGTGTCCGTGGTGACACCCTGCTCATGTGTAAATCTATTATGTCGAAATAGACACTAAAACCAAATGCCACGCAGAGGACACACGCCGAGGCAGAAGCGATGTTGTATGAATCGCACCTGAAGCAATAGCGTCAGATAGCCTTTCATTACCCCTACATATAACTTACCAGCCATTGAATCCGCCAGGCGGACACTTCTTACCGAAAAGCACTAATATAAAAACCCCTGCCCAGACAATAAGACATGTAATGTCTACAAAGAGCATCCGCTTGGTAAACTTGCGGGCTGCATTCCAGTCGCTTTCCATCGCCAAACCCTGAAAGATGCTTCGGCGGTGCTGCGCCTGTCCTCCACCCCGTCGCCGCGACGAGACCTGAGAGCCATCGAGGTCGTATTCTCCCTCCGACTCATATTCCTCACCCCTACCAGACCCCGTAAACATACTCGGGTCGACAATTAGGTTGACCTGGACATCTCCACCTCCCTGGTCATTTTTGCCCTTCTTTTTCGTTTTCTTCTTGTCGCCGGGAAGTCTCTGGACTGGGAGGACCATCATGCCACCCAAATTTGGACCAGTGGAGCCAGGAGACTTGCTCCGCTTGCCGCAGCAACACGGTCGCAGTGCAAAGAGATAAAAAATAAAGAAAAAGGTGACGACACTAAATATGTAAAGGGCGAAAGCGGGGGGTTTTGAAGCAGGTGGCGCTGGTGTCGGTGATTTTATAAACTGTACGCGAATCGTAAGACACAATGGCAAAAGTTGGAAACCCAAAACGCACGAGGGCACCATATATGGAACTGACAGCAGTGGCTAATGCAAGGATGCACTGTGCCCATCTGGCAGTAACACGCCTTTTAGGACCAGCAGTGATCAAAGCACCTTTCTCGTCTACACTGCCAATGGCATGCTCCCCTGAGACCGCGGGGCCCCCTTTCTTCCCAAATTCATGTTCTAACATCCGTAGTCGCTCCTCTTTGACAATATCGTCCACTGGTACATTGTGGGTCTCCGCTAACTGAGAACTCCACGGTAGAATATTTCTTGATTGATTAGAGGCTGTAGATGGAAAGGGATTAAATGAGCCACCACGGTCATAATGGACCTCAGAAGAATAAGGGGGAAGGGATGAATGTTTTCGTGCATTGGGCTTATGTGGATCATCATCATACCAGCCTCGTGAGAATGCTGGAAATCGGGATATATCCGCCTCGTCGCGTTCGTCCCAGCCGAGAGATGCGATACGAACTGCACTATGGAGAGGAGAGTCGGAGTGGGCAGAGACGATTCTTGGGTCACGATTCGGAAAATGGTCTGTAGATGCTGGTGCCAGAAAAGGCGGAAGGGAATATGGACGTCGAGTGAGGTTAGGGTAGTGACCGCTATATGAATCGTGAGTATCATGCGAAGTGTCGCCAGACACAAGTGAAGGGGGGGCCTGATTGAAGGTATCTCGACTCTGTGCAGAGAAAGGGCGATTATTGTCGGGCGAGGACGGGTATTCGGGGTATGACGTTAAAGGAGAAGGCTGTCTATTCGCATGGGCTGGAGTGGGTGATGAAAGTGGATGAACGTGCGAGGTATAAGGAAACGGGGGATAAGAATCATTGCGGTCGACCGTAAGTCCACGAAGTGTCCTAGCATAATCGGCAAGATCCAGAGCCTCTACCGAGTCCTCTGAGGCATTCTGTACACGCCGAGCTCGTCGTTCGCCCCGCAGTAACGACCCCGGTATTCGATCACGCGCAAGGTAATTGTAAGTGCCGCCATTGTCAACAATATCCGCATCATATGTGATTGGGGACCATGGCCGCCGTAGAACGGCGTTGTATGGGGGTTGCCTATGTATGTCGCTCGCATCGAGTTCAAAATGCCCTGGTAAGGACATGGCGGCGGTCGTAAAGGTCGTAAGATAAGAGCACTCGTCACTTCAAGCCACTGCGGAGGCCTAATGGCAGCTGTCCGAAGGACAGAACAAGTTGGACCGCGACGGTGAAAGGGGACCGTGACTAAGCAATCCCAGCCACGATGACTACTGACGCTACCCTCCGGAAAGACTGGATAAGTGAGCCATAGGCTTACCACGGCCTCTTCTTACATTTGATACAAAAAAATCAACAGCTTTACTTGAGTAAGAAATGTATACAACGCCGCAAGCTTATAGCGCAGAATAATAAGTTCACATCAGGTTTTAATGACACACTCCTGAGAGTGCCCCGGAGCTGAACGAGCCTCATGTCCTCAGGCGGAAGCAGGAAGAAAAACCAGAGCACAGCACAGTAGTATCCACACAGTCCACGATGTGCGTCATAGTTTTCCCAGAACGCCCCGCAGCAGCTTCTCTTTATTCTTGGAGGTGTCGTCCTTCAGCGTCGCATTGCCTTTTTTCTCTAATGCCGCAAGGGTACGATCCATATTGTTGTCAAGTTGATCAAGCACTGTTGCTTGTAGTGTAGCTTCTTAGAGGAAAAAATATAGAGAAGCCAAGAAAAGGATGCGTAGATTGTTAATTAGCAATAACAAAGGCGAACACGAGAAGTGTAGGTTTGTACCACCCACTTATTTCGTCAATGCGTGTCTGTAAGTTATCCCAGAGTTGCTTCCGGTTATCGTAGGCTTGTTTAAGCTGTGCGAAGAGTTTCTTGATTTCAGCCTATGTCACTGAGGTAGGGAATGATCATCACAAGCGTAGTAAAGTAAGTTGGCACCTGGTTATCCGCCATGTCGTCTGTAAGCTGTGCTTGTGCGCATGACGCATCCACATGGCGTTTGTCGCATGCATCATTAAAGCAAACGATTCCTCTCCTGTTTAGTTACGGGACCATGTCAACGAATTCTCAGGACCATTCCCGCAACTTGGAAAACAACGAAAAGATGCCTCAACCATGGATGAAAAACATACCCTCTATCCACGTCTACCCCACGACCGGTTTTGATGTGAGCCTGGCGAATATCATTCATAGTAGTAATTAGTCCGTTGCATAGATCGCGCTTGAGATCCTGGTATTTCTCTTGCAAGGGTACTGCAAAAGCAAAGCAAAGTCGGTCTCCATACTCAACAAATTGATACGCCGGAGACCTTGGAGGTATTCTACGAGTGCAACAGCGCGTTCTTCTTCGGTTTCTGACTCCCTAATAGTTAATCAATTAACACATCAAACGTGATGAGACAATGGCGAAACAGAAAGGAACTGTACGCTTCTCGTCTAGAAATATCGCGTTGACGATGGAACACAAACCCAACTTACACATCTTGATATTGTGCAATAAGAGTTGAACCATCGAGCCAATCTTGCTTTGTATTTTGGCCGCTCTCGTCGAGGTCGCTGCTGCTTTCATTTGAATCATCATGTTCCACTTCAATTCGGGAGAGTTCTTGTATGTCTTTGGAAGCGAGAATGAGTTCGCCATCGGAGTTTTCGTCCTCGCGTCTGCGATGTTCGCGATAGTGGGAAAGCTCTTGTTGTTTCAATGGAGCTTTCAAGGCTGTATGGTCGGTTTTTGGTGACACGGAAAAAAAGGAAGCATCCTTCGGAACTAAAATTTGTCAGTTTGTAAAAGCATATCTGCACGATCGAATCAAGGTCCTGTGAGCGACTGGGCACCTGTTCGAAAGAGCCCTTCTGCTATGGAAGATCTCGTCTTCTGTGTCCCCTTCAGGTTTTTTACTCTGGCATGTGTCTTGCCCCAGAGAGGCGAGGTATTTGAACGAGTCATGATGGTCAAAGTAGACGCGTCGCGAAACAGGCGCCAGTGTGCATCACAACTACATATAATGAGTATGTACTTGCATGTGACCTAAAATAACTCCTCTTCCTGAGGCTTCCAGTTCTTCGCCGTGTCCCAGTGACTAGCAAGCTTCATCCCCAATGCCTCCTTTGCAGAGGCATCCGTTGGACAGCTCTTAGGCTTGAAGTTTCGGAATGCTCTGTCCGCTATTTGACCCTCCCACACCAGGTCGCAGCGGTTGTCCTCCAGGGACACTACCCCTTCATCCGTGACAACTTCCATGCCTTTCCCTTTAGCCACGGCAGGCTCTTCATCCTCGTCGCCCTCGATTTCAATGTCCTCAGCTCCTCGTGGGCGTGCAGCTTCCTTCCACTGCATGCGATGCAGCATGAGGCGCTTGTACTGTTTGAGAAACTTGGGGGCCCCTTCAACATAGACCAAACTGAAAGTGGGATTGAAAAGACAAAGCCCTGTAAGATTCATCTGCTCGGCATTCTTCCGCACTTTAAAGCGGTGGGAGGGATCAGACAGTGTCTTCATTCTGACTCAAAACATATAAACAATACATTTGCCTGAAATAGAAGAATTAAAGACTTACTTGAATGCCGCGCCGAGCAAACCCTTTCGTTCCTCATCAATTTTCTTTGCTTCGACCCTCTCTTTACGTTGCTCAACGGTGAGCTTGCGTTCCGCATTCATCTTATCGTGCTGATGTTTACGCATCGCCACTTCACGGCGTACTCTCGCCTCAACCTTGGTGGGGTCTTGTACGGCATCAGATGTGAGAACCTTCATGAGATTCGACAGTCGAACTGTGTATAGGGAAGTCAATTTGATGGACGGAAAGCATATCTTAAGTGCTGCAAACCTTTGGGTGGATCGGGAGGAACCAAACCCATCCTGATCCTATCACGCTTGTCTTGCAGCTCAGCCTGTCGGCGTTGCTTTCGCATCTTCTTCTGTTCCTATAGAACCTCAGAGTTAGTAAAAGAAAGCTTATTGTGTAGAAAGACTATACCTTCTTCGTTAACATGAGTGGCTTCAAGGCAACCTTGTTCTTGTCCATGTGTCCAGGGATCGGGATAGGGTGCTGTACGTATAAATTGATTGGTGAGCCTGACGCACGTATATTGAGCGCAGAAAGGCCCCTAGATATATCGTCGTATGTCTTGTTGGGCAGTAAAGCAGCGTCCCACCACTCAGCCGCAGGTGGTGCTTCACGCTATCAAGCAGCGGTATGATGAATAATTTGCGTGGCATGCAATTGATTACACACCCGAACATTCTTCTCCGCTACTTCAAATTCACTGTCTAGACCAGCCTTCTTAGCACTATCCGCAATCCTCTGCTTGAGCTCTTCTAGTTGGATCTACCGATCACGCTGTTACAGTGACCAGTTCGTGACGCAGACAACCAAGCACATACCTCTTGTCTCAATTGATTCCCTAATGCAACGTACTTCCCTTTCTGGTTAAATCGGAAGCTTCTGCCGACTCTCTCTTTCGGTGCGCCTTCAAATCCACTTTCTTTCGCGCTACTGGAAGCTCCAAGGCTCGAATAGGGATTTGCCTTGGCCTCGATGGGGATCACTGGCGCAACTGGGGGAGGCGTCGGCGCATTGCGCACGTTTGCCTTGATGGAGGCGAATTTGGGCTGCATAGGCTTATACCGATCCTTCTTGGATTGTGGCGCAGGTGCTGCCGTATCTAAGAGAAGCGGATGAGCCGCCATCTTGAGGCCAGTGCCCTGGGGGGCCTGTTCGGCTACTTGCTTTTTCTTGCCATTTTGAGCAAGAGACTAGAAAACTGGATAAACATATAAAGCCGGTTCGCGATGACATTTGAGCTTACCAGGTATGGGTTATCCTTCACGGCCGCCCTGTTCTGGACTTCAGCAACTTTACGCTTCGCTTCCGCCACCCTTCTTGCCAGGTCATCTGAGATGACGGGAATACTAGGTGTTCCCGGTTTTGAAGAAACAAGAGAGGATGACAACGACGATGACGACGTGCTAACAATTGGAGAGCCACGAGCGGCGTTTATAGCCGCCATCTTAGCGGCAATTTCTGCCCTCTTCTGAGCAATGAGGGCATCTGCAGATCCCTGAAAAGTACTCAGAAGATATCTCCGTATAGAACAGGGGGCTACATACAGGTGCAGCAGGCATGGATCCATCTGTCTGATATGAAAGGACGGGGTTACAGAACTTTGGTCAGGGGAGTGATGCAAGGTATTTAAAATGAATAGGTACTCACAGGTTCACTACAAGGGCAAACAAGATGAGAGGAAACTTGCGCGTATAGAAGAGGGAATACACACCTTTTAAGCTTTTTTGCCACGGTGTTCACGTCCCCGTCATATGGCCGCTTTGTATTCATTGCTGTATCCTGCCTTGGTGGATGGCGCACCTAACAAGCAGAGCCACTTGATGGTGGGAGTGGGTGAACGAGGCGGAAGAACGAGGAATATAAGGATTCACAACTGAGCGCGAGGCTTCAGTCCACCTAACAACCAGAACTGATTATGGTGGGAGTGAGTGAACGTGGGAAGTTGAAGAGTGTAAGGCCTTTAGAATTCATAACTGAGCGCAGGACTTCAGTTCACCTAAGAACCAGACTTACTTGAAGGTGGGAGAGGTGGCGGCAAAACGAAGAATGTCTGTCGTTCAGACTCCGACAAACTCAAGAGTTTACTGTTCTGTGAAAAATATTTGCGAAGAGAGCGGCGTACAAAGTAGGTCTTCGCTTGTCAAGTATAACCATTAATTCTCTACAACAGAGCCATTAGGACACTTGGTCTGAGGCTTCTGGAACGAATGGCCCCCGTTACCACGGTTACACGTTCGCTAGACGATTCTTCACGACCTCACAAGCGTCCAAAGCACAATGAAGATAGTCCAGCCACACCATCATCTGATGTCCAGAGAAACGCCAGCCTCTTTGCCCCTTTTCGTGCCCTAGGATTTGTGACCAATCATGTCCCTTTCGTCCTCCAAGTACGCTCTCATAAGGGTGCCTCCCAAGGGCCCAGAGTACATATTGTCACCTGCCTAGGGCAGGCATGGGCACATTGGGAAGGAGAAAAAATGACGCTACTTTTTGTGGGTTTGTCCGGTTCGCTTTTCTTCAAGAATCATACCTCAGGGAGTATGTTATTATCAGGGCCAGACGTAGAAGAAGAGATTTCTTCACTGACTATGGATGGCGACGCCGTCTGGGCCGCGCATGGCGCATGTGCTTCAAAGTATTTGAGAGGGAAAGAGGCGAGTCTCAATTCCCCCGTCTTTAAAGCCATGACTGAAACTTGTAGTTAAGGTCGCCAAAGTTACCAATCCACTTAGCACACCATTATCCTCGCTGGTGATTTTTGGATCTCAATTACTAGCTCTCACTGAGGATGGGCGGCATCTCTTGGTATGGAATACGCAATCTTATGGTAGGCCTTCGTTTTCTCTGCACATTACATCTTTCTTACCCCCTTCTTGAAGAGCTCTTATTGAGCATTGACTTTGATCCCGACTTCACGGCGACATGTGTTCTCCACCCAGCGACGTATATAAACAAAGTTTTGGTCGGGTCTTCCCAAGGATCTCTCCAATTATGGAACATCCGCACTCAATCTTGCATTCATCGTTTTTCGTCAAGTACCCTCCAATCTACATCTACATCATCCAACTCTCCGAGTCCTGTCACAGCATTAATTCAGTCGCCTGCGATCGACGTCGTGGGTGTCGGTTTTGCCTCTGGAGAGATCGCCATATACGATATCCGTGTGGATGAGCGCTTATTGAGAATCTTCATGGATGGTGGAGCCGTCCGTTCTTTAGCTTTTCGCAACGGTATAACCTCGAATATCATTTTTTGTCGACACACATTCATTTTTATTCCAGATAACCACGCAGTACTAGCAAGTGCATCGTCTACGGGCCATATCACCCTTTGGGATCTCAATCACCAGGGACGCCTCCTTCATATTATACGAGGTGCTCACGATGGCTCTGTTACAGCATTGGAATGGATCCCTGGCCAGCCAGTCCTTGTGAGCTCTGGAGATGACAACAGTGTCAAAGTATACCCACTCTCGTCCTTTGTCTTATTTGATGACGCTAAGATAACGCTGCCACTAGCAATGGTTGTTCGACTCACCGACGGCCCCTCCACGCCTTCTTAAATTCCGGTCAGGACATCATGCGCCACCACATTTGATACGGTATTATGGTGAAGATGGGAAGCAGCTCCTTACTGCATCTCGAGATCGGAGTTTACGATGCACATCTGTTGTTCGTGATTCCAGAAGCTTTGAACTATCTCAAGGCACGTCTGAGCTTCCAATATTGCGTGAATTTCGTCAACTTTCAGGACAGGTGCATTAACGAAAAAAGCCACGTCACTCTCGATTCCTGTCATGAACTTGAAGTTTTCCCCCGTGACATCTGTTGCATTTTCATCGGCAAGATCTAAAGACTGGGAAGATGTCGTCACGGCTCACGTTGACGAGTCGTTTGCCCGCACGTGGACGGTCTTGAACAAAAAAATGGGTCGGTGGACATTTGGCACAGCAGACAAGGGGAAACCGGGTTCCGTAAAGGTGTGCTTCCTCGACTGTCCAAACGGTCTTGACAGTCTCATTTCGTTGTTCCTCCATTTGCTTGCCAGGCAGTATGCGTCAGTGCATGTGGGAACTTTGGAATCGCGGGATCTTCGACAGGTGTGATCCATATGTGGAATATGCAGTCAGGCATCCAGCGCAAGTCGTTCAACGTTGGTCCTCCTCCATCTGAGGTTGTAAGCCGTGGATTTGGAACGAAAAGGAAGGACCGCTCTATTGTGGGCCTTGCGAGTGATGTACTCGATCGTGTCGTGGTGGCATGTACGCTAGATGGAACATTGAATGTGTGTTTTGTGTATGTCTATAATGATGACTCTTGTGACCCTTTTTGTCAGTTCTTCAATTTTCATACCACGACCCTCGAGGACGTCCTCATCCTTCCATCCACTGCCGCCCAGATTTTACTGCAGCGAGACAGCAATTTGTTAGCGGTCGTTTGTGATGACCTCGTGGTGCGCGTGGTGGATATTGAGACCCGTCGGATTGTGCGAGAGCTGAGTGGCTTCCGAGGACGCATATTAGACATTGTACGTTGCCTGAATCATCATATAACTTCCCCGCTCACCCTATTTCTAGGCGTTCTCACCAGATTCCCGATGGTTGATCGCCACATCGTTAGACTCTTCGATTCGGACATTTGATATGCCTTCTGGACGTCTAATTGACATATTTCGCACAGCCTCTGTAGCCACGAGTGTGGCCTTCTCACCTACAGGTGATTTTTTGGCGACGGCTCACGTGGACAGTGTAGGCGTGTATCTCTGGTGAGTCTTCAAGCCTCGACATGTTAGTCACTATGCAAGCTCCTAACGGCATGTTCAAGGGCCAATCGTGCACAGTACGGGGAAGTTTCGTTCAAAACTATTCCAGATGATGAGACAGCGGAAGTAGCATTGCCATCCATACAAGGACTTGCCGAGGACGAAGGTGAGGTAGCCTATTCATCCTTGTGGTGCGGGTATGCTGATTTGACTGGAACAGCTTTGGAAGGACTTGCGTCGCCCACACTGCAAAATGAGTCGGACTTGTTCGTCACTCCTGACCAGCTCGACGGCGAATTGGTCACATTGACACTGTTGCCTCGTTCACGATGGCAAACGCTACTTAATCTAGAAACCATTCAGGCATGCACCCTACAGACATTCATTAACTTCTCTGGTTGTTGATGAATTATCACCAGCAACGAAATAAACCTAAACAACCTCCAAAGCCTCCTGAAAAGGCTCCGTTCTTCTTGCCGACAGTACCTGGAATCGAGCATCGTTTTGATATACCAGCATCGGAAAACAAGGATGCTAATGCCAAAAAATCAACTCGTCGTTTGGATGCAATGGCTGCAGGCACAGACAGCGAGTTTCAAAAAGCCTTGATCTCCGCGGATCCAGATGGCGATTGTGAGAGAAATTTGCTTCGAGATTATGCTTCGCAGATGTTGATTCGATATTACTTAGACGAAGCATTTTTCACGTTTGTAAAAAAACTTTCACCTGCAGCCATCGACCTGGAGCTGCGGTCATTAATATCGTTGAGAAGCTTGGAGCTATTCCTTGGTGCCCTCAAACAGCGTCTGCGTTCGCATAGAGATTTCGAGGCTGTTCAGACGTTTTTGAATGTGTTCCTCCGGATCCATGGGGACGTCTTGGTTGAGAATGCTGAGGTGCAGGAGCCGCTTCGTGTGCTGTTGGAAGTGCAAAAGGCAGAGAGCCAAAGGATCGTTGACCAAATATCAGCTGCGTTGGGGACGTTGGGATTTGTGAGGGATGCTGTGTAGTACATACTTCATACTAGCTTGGCTTTGCAAGCGGACGGCTTATTTTGCTTATACGTCAGGCCAAATGCAAATGACTGGTAGTTCTCACTCAAACAGACGTCTCAATCAGAAACCGAACGAAAACGCAAAATATCGCACAACGCTTTGTAATGCAAAGTCAAATCGATATGCAAACCCCAGGGCGAGCCTGAGAGGTGAAGAGCTTGGGGAACGAATCACCCCCCTGGAAGAATTTGATCAACTACCAATGTATCCATCACTGCGTCGTGCACGGGACTCGGAAACCTGTAGGAGACTAAGGCTAGGGCCCAGTGATTTTACCGGCCTGCCAAGCTTGAGACCACATGGCGACCGATGGCTACTGCTTTGATCATGCGCAACGATAGGATGTAGGACTCAACCTCCATCATAAAATAGTAGTAGTTTGGGCATCATTAATCATCAAATCCAGGATCACGGCCTTCAGTAGATAGCCGTCACGCGTGATTATTGTGCGTTCAGAAGGCTGCTTACAGTTCTAGGCGTGCGCGTGGAGGTTGCCACTAAGTTGTCCGACTTGCCCTCAGCTCGGTGCAGGACTCAGAACCAACCGACCCTGCCGAACTCAAGACAGAAGGGAAGGGAAGGCAACCCAGTGTTAGTGGGCTAGTGGCAACCCCACGCTTAGAGCAGCGGCATAGTAGCCCGAGCTCCGCACATGGTTGTTGCAATGCAGGAGAGTTCGATCAACATGTTTCCCACATCTCATCTTGTTGGTCCAAAGGCGTTAGGCTATACTATAGAGTAGCTCGGGAACATAGCTTCCCGTCTTTGGCACCCTTAGCTTGAGAGACCATTCTATCACATAGAAGTCTGGCCAATAAAGGAATCCCATTTGCTTTTAAAGTTACATTTAAGTTATTCCATCCTGTCAAAGAATAGACCACCGTCACCACCACCAGAGATCATCCTCATGTAAATAGAGACCAGGTCGCTAGGAACAGGCGGGCGGTTTACGCGCATGTGCAGGTGGCAACATTGGGCTTCTGACCGAATGGGCAAGATACAGCTGAAAAAAAAATGCAAAACAGCAAATCAATGGGTGCTATTACTCCGTTGCGAGCGGTGATGACACTCACGGTCACCGAAAGCGACAGGAGTGAACTTGGGGCCGCCAAATAACGCGGCGTTCACACCGGGCAGCTGGGCATTCACGACGCCTTTCAACTCTGGGTTCTTGGGTGCCTTTTGGCAGAAGGGAGTGCTAGGTGTGAGACCACCATCTAGCGCCAACGCATTACGCGGGTGCTTCCTGTACGCAATGGCATTGTCTGCGCACAAGCACACATCAGTCAAGGAATGAGCACACAAAAGGGAATGGGGCCTCACCGATGAGGGCTTGCTTGTTCTTGACACCATTGGACTTTGCGAATGTGACCATGTCTAGCGTAGGTAAAAGAAATTAGAATACAGATTAATGAGTGGTGAGGCAAGACGGTGAGGTGAAATATCACATACCGTCGGCAACGTCTTGCTGGTCACACACTCCTCCATTAGCAAGGAGAGCATTAATACCACGAATGCCCGCGAGCTGATCACATGGGTCGCCTGTCACAGTGTCACCTCCCGACGCCTGGCAGAGAGTCTGCCACGACTTTGCGACGGTAGGAAGGTCTGCCTGTGCAATACGCTTGTTGATGGACGATTCCTCGCGCTTTCCCTTGCTGGCACATGCAGGAGGCGCTCTGGAATGAAAAGAGTTTTTAACGGAACTCGCGGACAGCATAATAAAACGAAAGGACGCACTGTGCTTGGCGCGCAAAGAGCTGAGTTGCCTCGTCGACCGCTCTGTAAACACAATGTGCTCAGGTGAATAAACGAAAAGTGACGCAAGAACGAGACATGTGACGTACGGGGATCGGGCGGCAAGGTTAGCAGACTCATAGTTTGTGGGCATGGCTACCGTCGAGGCGGCGAGGGACAAGAGAACGGGGAGAGCGATGAAGGAGAACATGATGTTGGACTGAAAGAGTGGAGGGTAATCGTGAAATGGACTCAGTCCTGGTAGAGAGTGTGGGGTGAGGTGGAATTGGCTAGTAACAGAAAGCAAAGGAGCACCGGGCTTGGTAAATCCATGCTCAGGCAACTGCTGATTTTATATGTGATTCAGAATATTGATACATGTGGACAGCCTCAAGGGACGTAAACTGAGGGGAACCCTGAGGAACCGAGCGGCCTTGGACGCCCTGATGTGCGTGGGGACATATCATTTCGCGTCCCATTGGGGTGCATCCATCAACTGTTTGTCATCAATGTCTTATGTAGGGCGGTTTGAGAGATCTGTTAAGGGGTTGTTCAGGAAGCACCGCCAGATACATCAAAAGTAGTGCGTACCCGCGTAAGACGACAGATGGACATTGCAAGGGCAAGTGTTATTACAGTAACAGTAAAAAACACATTATCAAGATACCTAAGTATACTTCCTGGACAGTGAATATTATTGTGCTTTCACCGGTCAACTGAGGGTGGAGTGTCCTACGTCGTCTGCAAATGCCGAATATGATTTCATGTCTAGACCCGTTAGTACAGTCACCGATGTCGTTCATCGAGGTCGGCCCTATCACCAACACTAATATCCCCAGTGAGCAGACAACGCCGTCATGATGTCCAGGTGTCTGGCGACTCCCGCACATTGACAGCACAAATCCACAATGTTGATTCAGCTACTACTATGGATAGGTCGTCGAATGCCATCTGGCGGACAGTACACTGAGAAATCCTCACTGGAGTTCTCCATTGTCAGAGGGCATCCAATTTGTCGGCTGAATTAGGTATATACTGACTGCCTCCGACCTTTTTGAGTTCAATCTACAGCTTGCACACCGTCGTAAACCTTCAACCGGGCCGACGCATCCTCCCAAGCCATGTCTCCCCGTACAAGCATGCAAACAACGCTCAGTACTTCCTCAACTGACCCGATGAGTTGACTAGTAGTATCGCGTTCTCTGGAAAGCCTTCAGCACTTGCCCTAGACACCCAGTACCTGAAGATCAATCACTTACCTGAGTGTCAAGGTGCGATTTTTTGGTGCTACAATGGAAAGCAAACCAAGGTCAACACCAAGAAGTTTAATCATAGTATCGAAGAAGACGTACAAGCAAAGTCAACTGTTATGCCAAAAGGTGTACCGAGTTCATCGTTGCGCGCATATCGCTTTCCTATCGAGGCCGTGGAATCGTCTACGCGGGAAAAGACACCTTCACGCCGTAACTTCGCAGCTGGAAGTGCTCACGATATCAGTCTTCGAGGTGTTCCACAGTTGAACTTGCACGTACAAACTTCTTGGACCAGTGGCTGCAGCTCCTCTTTGGCGCTGAGAGGAACAATGAGTACTTTGATGGGCGCTACAAGGATGGGTAGCGACAAAACCTAAATAAGTTGATGAGTACGTCAAAGGTATATGGTAGGCATAAAGATCTCACCCCCTTTTGCTCATCATCTTCCCTTGTCCAGAAACTATGTTCGAGCAGCATGTACAAAATGCGCCCGAGACCAAAAGAGGGCTCGATGACATTCGGAATGAACTCGCGTGCTGCTGAATCTCAGTGACTGAACAGTAAAAACATTGGAAACATGCGTACTTGACTGTTTGACCACTGTCCGTTTGATCGTCAACAGCTCAGATGTTAGTCGGAACTCGCGGCCATCCGCCACGATAGTTGCAGGACTGTATACTTGTCAAGAAAAAGTTGACGAGTGACAGAAGCGGGACTTACCCTTGTGCTAGCTCGCCCTTCAACTTCAGTAACTGTGTCTCATCCATGTCCGTGATCGTCTGTGTTACGATCTTCAAATCTCGGCCAAACGTCTTGCCCATCGCTTTGTTATTAAACTCGGGCAGCTCTTTTTCTGTGACAATGGGTTCCTTCAATGCTTGTCGAACCACAAGAGGCCTTCCGGTTTTCTCTGAATGGACACTCAGATCATATGCAGCTCTGTCCGCACAGCCGACGCATTCCGTCCAACCCGTCGAGTTCTGAATCTCGGCATCCCAGCAATCGGTCGCATAATGGGCCATCTCGTTGGCCATGTGCTGGCGGAATCGCAACCGACGCCGATCGATACCGATTTTCAACAGGAACTGAGATATACGGGCAACAAAGTATCCGAGTGTTTCGTTGGCAATGACACCTCTATCAACCGCATCACCGACGGTGATAGTTATCAAATCAGTCTTTCCCGCAGACTGCGTATCACGCGGCAAAACGTGGATCTCGACGTCTCGGACTTGAGGGAATTTTTCGTGGTGCTTGTCGAGAGGGTCCACAAAATGTTCGATTTCGGCCATGGTGAACTCGCGCACGCGCAGCAAACCTGCTCGTGGCGAGATCTCGTTGCGGAAAGATCGACCGATTTGGGCTGAGGCAAACGGCACGCGATTGTAATTGAATTCTAGTAGGCGAGAGAAATTGAGGAAGTGACCTTGTGCCGTTTCAGGGCGCAGGTAACTGAAACGGGGTAAGGCGCGAGAAAAATGTAATAATGACGAGCCTACCCTGGATGCTGGCCAGTAGGGCCGATACTACTAGCGAACATCAGGTTGAACTGTTGGGGTTCGCCAACCTCATTTCCTGTGTCAGGATTTAAGATTTTGTGTTGCTGGCAAAGTTGACCAAGCTCGGGCCCGTCGTAGTTGTCGAGCTAGCAGCACCTCTATGTTATTAGAAATGATTTTACTTTACCCACGAAAAGATGTGACTCACCTGTGCAAGGATAGTCTCGTACTCAGACACCGCTTCGTCCGTGAGCTTGACAGCGACTGATTTGGCCTTCTTTTTCCGCTTTTTATCTTTCTCAGGATCCGCAACATCAACCTTCAATCCTCTCGCCTCCTTGTCCCCCGCCAAGCGAGCCTCCAGCACGGCCTTGACGAGATGGTCTGCTCGTAGAACTTCGCCCGTCTTGGTGTCTTTCACCATCCAGTCAGCGAACCTTGCAACATGTCCGGACGTCTCAAACACGGGTGCAGGAGTCATTATGGTTGTGTCCAGTTCGAGCATGGAGTCCTCGACGATAAAATGCTTGCGCCATTCGTTTATGATATTAGCTTGCAGCGCTGAACCGGGTGGGCCATAATCATAGAGACCCGCTACGCCTGAATCGCAATATTCTATTACTGATAAAATATTGCGTAAACACGCGATGCACTCACCTCCATAGATCTCGAAAGCTGGTGCATAGAAAAAGCGTTGTGTTAGGACAGACTCGAGCTGCTGTTTGTTGAAAGGATGAGCCGTCTTGTTGACAGCAACTGCCATGTTGATATACGCTCTCGTTTGTTGTATGTAACGGGTTTTACGAATAAAGGCTTGACTCGCGAATGCAATTCGCATGCAAGGTACGAAGTGACTGACGAGTAGTGCGGGATTCCAATGTCCAACGCTGGCGTATCAGATCGACTTACATCTTCTATATAATTACCACCAGGCGTTATGATGAGCATGAACAGCTCTTTTCAACACAGAAGCTTTAATTTATAACTTGGACGTCTGGCTGGGCCTTCGTTCTCTACTAGGTGCTCGCGCTCGTCAAGTAGACAACCCCAACTTCCCGTATGCAACAATATTCGCCGTCACATCAATAATAGAGCAGGCAGAAATCTCATTGGATCATATGCTACAATTGTAGAGTCTAACTCAAGTCAAGCAACCTCGCGCTGTGACCAGAATGTCTAGATTGAGATGCTGAAGAGAACTATTGATTTGTATAAGGGGTCACAGCAAAGCCCAGGCTTAGGCGCGCAGAGCATGCATAACAAGCCCAGGCAAAGGAGGTCAGCGACTCGGTGTGGCCTGCTGCCCTATAATGAGTTCGTCTCGTGTGGGCAGACGTGGAAGTGCGATGACAACGCAGCTACCTCAAGAGCGTCACATCATCTGAAGCGTGGGGTCTTGAGGTGGCCGACGAAGACCATCAATCCGTCCTGACACATAATCGAGAACTGTCCAAAGGAGGCCATGTGTGATGATACTCCTGGCAGCACTGACACCCAGACCACGGTAAAGTCTGCTGAGACCGATAAGTATCGGTTTTGGGTGGTCCTGATCAGGTCCTGCAGATATTAAATGTGCTAATTGTCCTTGAATCGTGACAGATGGTGAAAGTGCACACCTCGTACCAAACGACTCAAGGTCACCCATAGACTTCTTGTTGGTGCGCCAGCTAACGCACGCTGTTGAACCTTGGTTTTTACACTGATTGGATGAAAGGGTCATTGGGAGCTACGCGAAGATAGACCAACTGCTTACACGTCTAATGGGTAGATGAGAGCCCATGATGAAACTCCTGAAATAGAGCCGCATAGGAACGGAAGGAGGGAGGGGTGGATGGGTAACCAAGAAGGCAAGCGTCCTTGCTCTCCAGACGGGAGACGGCCGAATAGATGTCGCATGCTATCATATTCCAAAAAGTAAAGGGCAGTACCGGTGGTATCTCGGACTAAATCGATAAGATGACGTTATGAACAATTCAGATAGCATGTTTCAGGGAATAACATCAAATGAGTAAAACTACTTTGAGTAAAAGAAAACCGATATATACGAACGAAAATGCAGCCTAAATCCTGTGTACAGTCCTAGCACTCCAGACTGGCGAATGATATCAAGTACGGCTAATAATAAAGGGTAAGACTGTGCTACAAGCGCGTAGTGATATATGCCTACCCTGGAATGTACTTGGTGGTTTGACAATATGTATTCCTTTCGCCTCGGCGATACTATACTCAAGTTGTCGTCGAACCTGAACAAAAGCTATGAGGTAAGCACTCGATACGTAAAACTGGCAGCACACCTTAACAAGTTCAAATGCTGATATCGTGATTACAATAACAAACGGAGTAGATAGAGAAATGATCTCACGTGCACTGCCAAAACTTATCACAGCGCCAGCAAATGCACCGCCAAGTGCACCTGATCCAGCAACGTCCAATAACCGAGCTCGCGCAAGATAATTTCGTTCATGAAGGCCCTCCTTCGTCCCATTGTAGATAGTGAACGATGCAGCACCTACGTGAAGGGAATATGAGTTTCAAAACTATGTTCCTAAGATACCCATGGAAGAACAACGGAACTCAGACGAACGGACAAAGGATATCGTGATTAGAGGTATCCAGAAGCCTCTGTAAAACCCAGCTATACCCTCCTCTCGAAAAACTTGTGCTGCCAGTCGTGGGACAGCTATAGGCACTCGTGAAGCTTGCAGACGGCTTTTCAGGGAATCTAGAGGGTATCCAGCAAATGTTGACACGAGACTCGCGGTGACGGCTGAGACAACCGGTTTGTTTCGTTTCATCGTGTCATGAAACACATCAGGTGGCATTATGAGGTTACTTGGCCTGGAATGAGTGTCATGTGTGAGAGCAATATTCCTTGCCTGCAGTATGAAGGGCAGGTATACCTGGTTCCATCCATACGAACCAGCTAAACGTTAACCTGTGCCTCCAGCAGCACTTGGAAATGAACTCAGCGAGAAGTTGAAACAACTATGTTACTTTGAGACAGATAATTGGAAGAGGTTGAGATAGATATTGACTTGCAACAAGGCTCGAGGAAAGCTTCAAATGCGCGTTGGTTAAAGGGTTTTAAAGGCGCGTTCGGTCGTACCCAGATTCCCACGCCTGATGTAGATTTATGTCTTGAAACTCTTACAAAAACTCCGAAAGACTTGATATATCTAAGCGGGGTCTTTTTAGATACACATTAGAAGCCACCCAATCGCTTCTTCCCGCCTCTCGTTCGTGCCCCAATTTGTCTACCACCACCACCAAAAGGCCCTGGCAACGGCTGTGTACTCGGTCCCGATATATCTTGTGAAAAGGAGGTTGGATCTTGAGAACTATCTTGCGTGTCTCCGAGAGGTCGCCACTGACTGATCAATAGTTGTCGGGACGTAGACGAGATGACTGTGGGCGGCCGCGGCGCTGTGACGAGGGTAGGTATAGAACTCGGTTGCGCTAACCTTGCCATATTATGAGTCTTTTTTTTACTTGTCGGGGTTGGGGTGGGTGGCGCATCCTGTGCGCCGTAAGGATCCTTGTATGCATAATCCTCCGGATGTGACCCAATATCCCACTGGGAAAGTAGAAGACGAACACCTAGCGGAGTTTGGAGCGTCAAATCTGAATTGTCATTGCTTTCCATTTGAGTGTCATCTCCAACGGGTGCCTTGGCAATAGGACGAAGGAATCCGAATTGCAGTGGAGGAGGTTCAGAGGCACCCAAACAGAGAGCCTTTGTCGCTCGAGACAGCAAGTCAGTTCCATCTTGCTCGTCGTTGATACTGATATTTGTACCTGGATGAAATTGTGGTGCAAATACGTGCCGCGATAAAGCCAAATCAATTACGAGGCGTTGTGTCGCTTCAGTGGCACGCTGCATAGCCCGAGGCGTGGCAGCTTGTGTCATGGCCTCTTCTTGTAAAGTATCAAAAAGAGTTTGTGAAGGTGTTATCATGTCAGGGACCATTGCGGGCGGTAAAGATGTCATGTCATGATACCATGAAACTGTGGATATCAATCGATGAATCGGTATCCGGCCCCCTATCAACGCCACATATCCACGGGTTGTGTTCAGTAGACTCCCGTTTAGAAAGTCTGCTTGCGCCGCCTGGAGAGGCTCCAGGCCACATTGAAATGCTACATCAAAACTAAGGGAGGGTGGCAAGAAGACATCAGCACCATGGTCCAGCTCGTTATAATCAAACTTACGTCGTGAGTATATGTGCCGCATTTCCATTCATATCTTGCCAGAAGAAAGGCATCTTTTCTAAGGTCTGATAGACTGCCTCAGCGTCTTCTTCCATAAACTGAGATGCGTCATGTCCCACGTCATATATCTCTGCAAGGAAAGAAGAGTAAGTAACAAATCGCCTGCTCCGATGGAAAGAGTATTGACTTTCGTAGATCCCACGGAGATTTGCAACAATATGTTCCTTATCCCCTAAGCTCCCGGTATCCTCGGTCATCGTCTTGCCCTTCTTGGCTAGTTCGTGCACCTCGCCAGCCCATTCAAAGTCATTTAGAATACCGCCATAGGCTTGCTCAACATCTTCAGAGGAGAAGCTGACATTCGTCTTCCACAAAGATCCCCGGGAAGATAGTTGGAAATGGCAATGGTCTGAACCTTCCACGCCTGATGGTTGAAAACACAGAGAGCCAAGGACAGGAAGATCCAACTCTGGTGAGCCAGGAAGCAAAGATGGCACCCCGTGCACCTCCAAGTGACCAGAGGATGCTTGGTTAACATCATAGACTGTGACCAGATGGTTAGCAGCAGAAGACAGTGTCGTGAGAGTGGCTACCAACGATCACATGGTATGAAGTAAGACTTTACAGAGACAAAGAAAGCGACGTATTATGACTGACATTGGCCCAACATAACAGACTCCACGCGTAAACTTCTATCAAACGCACGTCGGTGCTTTAACACGAGGATGGGCCGCTTGAGATTTCGCTCGTCATACCACAGTATCCTATTGGTGGTAGCGAAACACATTGCATGGCGGCCGTCCGACGGTGCCTCCAAAGAAGTGAGATATTCTCGACTGTCGGTGAGGCAAAACAGTTCCTGAGGTGGTACATTCTGAGTCTGGGAAGGAATCAACATGGTGAAAATTACATGAAGATATGCGCATACACGAATGTCGAAGATATGAACTTTCTTGCCAGAGGCTCGTAGGCACGCATGCGTGCCGCTCCATGCGAGCCGCCAAAAATGATCGTGCTCAAAGTCTTCGTTAACTGGCACGTCGGAAAGCGCAGACCTGATCAAAATTCAGCTATAATACTTTACTTTCGACTTGAAAACGCACATAGTCTTGCTTCCACCTAGCAACTGACAATTGTACACTGTCCCCACGTTGTTCACAAGAAAAATCTGGGCATTAAAAGATGTTAACGAGCCGCATGACATATCGACAATGCGGCGTTTTCCAGTCTCTGCAACAGGGATAGGGATAACCGTCTTCGCTACAATGGTGGGAACCCCAGTATCAACATGAGCACTGCTGTGGAGCTTGAGGATGGAGACAACAGCATGCGTTCGCACTGCCAAGAGAGCAACTTGTGACACAGATGGAATAAGCGCAATGGGCATTCTGTCGCAAGACAAATCTTACCTTTCTGCGTGGTAGCCTCCTTCGGTGGGAAGGTAACGATCTGTTGTATGGGAGTATTAAACGTCATTGTGGGCGTTGCGGAAGGACTGAAAATGAAACTCTTGTCTCTAGCCATACGGAACGCTGATACATCTTGGACGCAGGATAATCAGCGTGGACAGTTACATCTATTTAACCGAAGCGTTGACTTACTTAGCTCTGAGCCCGTTACGCCACAAGGGAATGCAAGACACGGTGTGAGCGGCTTCCGCCTCGTTTCTATGGAAAAGTGAACAAGCCGATTGCCTGCGTATGGGTCCAGCGCTGAGTTCACGGCAGCCTCCTTCTCATCGAATTGCAGTTCATCTCTTATAAGCTCAAAGGAAATGTCGACATCCGGATGATATGTTCGCAAGAAACGAGCCTGAGTATATAGTGAGCTCTTGAGTTGGTATATCCAATTCTACCCATACTCACACCGTGTTCTGCGCGTCGGTTAATGGTAAGCTTTGGTGCACGGACTGGAGGAAGTTTAGTTGGTGGGAACACCTCAACAGGGTTTCCCACTGATCGAGGGAAATATCTCAAGTTAGGTTGCACAGCTGTGATCCACGTCGGAGGTGTTTTTCCCAATAGAAGAGTTGCCGCGCCCAAAGTACCAGGTTCAATGCTCTGCCCGTTCAACCTATAAACCTCCTTCCCTTTACGTTTTTCCTTCGTCGATGTGGAAGCGTCAGCTCTGAATTCAGCTGGCCAAAATTCCATTCCATGCTATGATGTTATGGGAGGCTTTGGATGGATGTGGCTTGTAAGACTGTGAATTCAATCTCCGCAGCTACGTGATGCTGCTCAGGCTGTTTTTACCACAACGACCACCGTTAAAACGGTGTCGACTGCTTCATTCCTCTGTCGTTAGTCTTGCAAAGGAGACTCACGGATCAAGCAATGAGCGGCCTGCCAAATGGACACCTAGTTCGATACGAACTGGAGTGATTGTTCGCAAACGCGGCATGACCTCTCTTTGGGACGAGCATGGTGCAATCTATCCCGTAACAATTTTGCAGGTATGCCTCATCAGTATGGTTTCCACACCTTATTATCTTAACATTCTTGCAGTTGGAGAACTGTCAGGTTACAGCGAATATACGGACAGTTCGTAAAGACTCGTCTATTTATCATGCTGTTCAAGTTGCTGCAACCGATCGTGCTTGGAAAACAACGACACGCCAAATGCGTGGTCATTTTGCCAAAGCTGGAGTCTCGCCAAAACAGATTGTGAGGGAGTTTCCTGTCACAAAAGACGCGCATGTTCCCGTTGGTGAGTCTTTTCGAATCAGTGTGTCGTGTATGGAATTAAAGCCTGATATAGGGACAACTCTATCGGCTGCTCATTTCGTGCCTGGGCAGTATGTTGATATTATAGGCAAATCGTACGCTGGTTTGCAGTTGTGAAGTATAGCTGCTCACATCTTCTCAGCATTGGAAAGGGTTATGCCGGGACTATGAAGCGATGGAATTTCCACGGACAATCAGCGAGTCATGGTACGTCTGTCTCACATCGATCTGCTGGGTCCACTGGTCAACATCAAGTGAGTCTGCGGGTTTTGTATATGATAAAGACCTTCGTTTTATACTGTGTTTACTTAGGATCCGGGTCGGGTTTGGCCTGGTCGGAAAATGGCTGGTCGATTGGGGGGCGAACGAATAACCCAGCAAAACCTCTACGTCGCGAGAATCGACAACAAGCTAAACCTGATCTATGTCCGGGGTTGCGTGCCTGGGTTTGACAATGCGCACCTGATGGTCCGTGATGCGAAGAAGAGAGTAACGCAACTTGCGAAGCAGCATGACGAGCGAGGTTTGACTGAGAAAATCTTGCCAAAGGGTGTGGTAGATCTTCCGTTTCCAGCTGGTACCATGGAGTTAGCAAAGAGTTTACCTCCAGTCGTTGCAGCCCCTTCTAATCGTCGTAGTCCCTTCCTACCTTATACATAGACGAGTTGCAATCGTATCAGACAGTTTACGTCACGTCACGCGTGACTATTGGTCCGGCACTAACGTGTTCGCATCGCACGTCACTAGTTTGTCCTCTTTCTCTGCCCTCTTGGTAGTCCTGGAATGCAGTCTATCCTTAACTGGTTTTGGGACGTCCTGAGCCAGCTCGGTATGTAGCCTCTTCAGCTTTCTCTATTTCGATCGCTCGTTACAATTCACTGCTTTGAACAGTCATACTAACTCGATCACTTTCCAGGGCTTCTACATAAGAATGCCAAAATCTTGTTCCTAGGTCTTGATAACGCAGGTAAAACGGTGAGTGATTGCGCATCGGGACCCATCGTGGCGCCCGCTCATTCTTCGAGCTAGACCCTCCTGCACATGCTGAAGAACGACAGACTAGCTACATTGCAACCGACACTCCACCCTAGTAAGTATCATATCTATCCATTACATGCCTCCTTATCTGACGCCCTTCATAGCTTCCGAGGAGCTAGCTATTGGCAATGTTAAGTTCACTACGTATGATCTGGGAGGACATCAACAAGGTACGCACTATATTGTACTTCCTTACCGCAGGTTAATTCATGCAAGACACTTCTAATTCTCACAGCTCGCCGTCTCTGGCGTGACTACTTCCCAGAAGTAGACGGAATTGTCTTTTTGGTTGACAGCGCCGACTTTGAACGTTTCAATGAGTCGAAAGCAGAGCTCGATGCACTGCTTTCTATTGAAGACCTAAGCAAAGTACCATTTTTGGTACTTGGTAACAAAATTGATGCTCCAGGCGCAGTGAGCGAAGAGGAGTTGAGGCATCATCTTGGTCTCTTTCAAACCACTGGCAAGGTGTGCCATAGTCTTGTGCGAAGTCTGATGTGCTACCAACTGTCAATCTCATAGGGCAAGGTGCCCCTTAAAGACATCCGTCCCATTGAGATATTCATGTGCTCGGTCGTACAGAGACAAGGTTACGGAGAAGGTGAGTGATATGACGTTACTTGTGTAATTGATCGGTTCGCTGATAATTTCTTACTACTAGGGTTCCGATGGCTGTCGCAATATGTTAGTAAATTCTTTATTTGATATCGCCCCATTTTCTAACCTTTTTCTAGATCTAAGTGCCCCTTGTGTGTCCATTACGCAAAGCAGTTCTCTATGATGAAGTGGTCGGGGTTCACAGGTACATGCATGGTTTGCCGGAGGGACGTTGAGGTTGTCTTAGTAGTCGTAGTAGATTCTCTAAATACTGGTGGCTTCCAAACTCACATGCTCGAACCGTGGGAATTACTAGAAATGCCATGCCTCGTGCAGCATTCTCTCAAATACTCGTCCTCTCTGCGTTGGTTCGAGGAGCTTTGGTGATATACAGCGAATATCATGACGCTCATTCGGTTGTCAAATATACGGATGTTGACTATCGCGTATTCACGGATGCAGCTCGCTTCCTCCTCGATCCTACTCAGGATGGCGGACAACAAGCGCAAGGCAGGCTGGGGCTGCACCTCGGAGAGTCAGCCTATTCGTTCTGATCAACCTGAAAGTCACTGAGCCCTATCCATGCTACAGTCCATACATGCGGGACACCTATCGCTATACACCACTCTTGGCCCTTCTGATGACGCCTAACAGACTTGTACATCCTTCCTTTGGCAAAATGGTCTTTTCACTATGTGATCTTCTAGTTGGTGCGATGCTCTATGGGATTTTTTGCTCTTTCCCCCCGGTGATTGGCACGACCGCCTCCGAGGTTCAGCACAAGGCCACCCTTTGGGTTTCCGCTCTGTGGCTTCTAAACCCTTTGGTATTCTCTATATCTACACGAGGGTCATCAGAGTCTGTTCTTGGCCTGCTCGTTATCGGGACGTTATACCTTATTTTGAAAGGTGACCGGGTACTCGCAGCGTTGCTCTTCGGATTGAGTGTACACTGGAAAATTTATCCCATCATTTATGGCTCAAGTATCTTGGCCTTCTACAGTGCCCAGCCACGTCATAACAAGACTATGCCTAGTAATTGGCTCCTTCGAATTGCAAGTCCTCGTGGAATTGCTTTCGGAATGTTCAGTGCGATGACCTTTATTGGTGTGACCGGCGCCCTTTATCTAATGTGATTAATCCCACTTCATTATGTTGATGAATCCTTGACGAATTCATTTCAATGTAGCTGGGGCTATCCCCTTCTATGGCACTCATATCTATACCATTTGGGCCGTCTGGATCATCGACACAACTTTTCGCCTTATTTCTACGCGACGTATCTGTCGTATCCGTCGCTAGCACAAAAAGGACAAGAATTGATCTTTTCCGTGGCATCGCAACCCTTGTTGTCTTTTGTGCCGCAGATGGCCTTGGCTTTGGGGGCAGGGCTATTATTAGGGGCCAAGGATCTCCCTTTTGCATGGTTTGTGCAAACCATGATTTTTGTGACCTTCAACAAAGTCTGCACATCACAGGTAATGTTCTCATGGCTTCCTATGAAATGCATCGATTCACCTTCGTCCAGTATTTTATCTGGTACATCTGGTTTCTGCCATTAATTCTTCCGCGGTTACGTGTATCCGCTGGTGATGCCGTGTTGATGATTGTCGCATGGGTTGGAGCTCAGGTAAGATGTTGACGTAGCTTTACTGAAAGGCGGCTAACAAGGGTGATACAGGCATTGTGGCTGTCTATTGCCTATAGACTAGAGTTTTTAGGTAGTCAAGTGTACTTCTGGCTATGGTGTTCCAGTGTCATTCATTTGGCAGCCAACTGCTGGGTACTGGACAAAATAATGAGAGCATATTATACTGACTGACATCCAACCTGCTATTGTGTGACTGCTAGGATAACCACTTGTGAGTGTCCTGTCTCTGAACGGATCTTGATCTTTATGTGCAATGGATCCTGACTCGAAGAGGTTCCGGCGGATCATTCCAGTTGCAAGTCCCGGTAAGCTTTCAGGTCTGCACCAAAGTTAAAGGTGTCGGTTCATCGAATAGGCATTTTAGGCTAAGCGTATGTTTAGGTAGACATCTTGGTGTTCAACTGACCTGAGGATTCCCAGCAGCGCTGAGTCAGATTAGGATCAACCCACCGAAGCCGACAGCTGTCGTTCGATACTACAGAAGAATTTCGAGCCAATCCTGAATGGAAAGTCTGGTATGACACTTGCCACGCTGATGCACCGACTAGGTCAGCATTTCCTCTGAGATCTTTGAGCGCGTTATTGCCTTGACTACTAATTTCAAATGCACATCATGTGCTGGCAACTGGCACGAGCACTTTGAATTTGAACTACGGTAACAGAAGAAGAGTGTTACGAAAGAAAAACATGCTTTGATTTCAGCGTGCACGCTCCACGGTGGCGCTTCAAAAAGTGTCACGTGATGTCCAGGTCAGGGATGACTGTTTTTGGCATGAGTGTCATGGCGGGCTTCCAGCGCTTGCATTGAATGATGTGGAAGCTTTGTCCGATTAAGAAGAGTTGTAAGACGGTGAGCACTTTTAACATACTTCTTCGTATCGCTGCTACACGTTTTGCCATTAGCGCCCTTAGAAGTCCGAAAGAGGATGGAGACACGATGCTTAGGCTCTCGTTACACGCCGCTGCGCATGTCGACTGCGGCCCCTGCGCGCAGGCAATTTCCGCCTGATGGATGGTTATGCCTTGTAGCATTTGCCTCTTTGTAGAGTTGTGATACGTCCCCTCTAGCTTGGCTTAGGAGCGGAACGGTTGTGACGTATGCCGAAGCCTGATGACACACGCGGCCTCGGTCCTGCACATGGGAATTCTCGTATAAGAGTGTCCGGATGTATGCATCGTTATCTACCCTCCTCAGCGACCACCATGTGTGAGCATTGCATTGCAGCTCAATCCCAGTCTCCCACGCCGTCAGCAGTAGATCGTGGCAAAAACCCAGAGACACCCGTCATCGCGCAAGAAGCTGTGAAGCTCCTAACTGCTTCTGAGCGCACAGGTATGCCTGACAGACATCAGCTACATGATGCATCCTCTCAAACTCCAGCGACGCAGTGTTAAAGACCGCACCCAACACCGACATCACCCCAGACAACAGCGTTCCTGATGAAGCTGCCGGAAGCGATGATGAGGAGAGCACGGAATTAGAGGAGAGGGCAAAACAGCCGTTTTACAAGCGGCCCTCCGCCTGGTGGTCAGTTCATGATCACTCCTTTTAGAGCTACTTTTGATACCCAATATGTTCCTATAATCGTGGCTTAGGATGCTGGGAATGGTTCCCACTGCCGCCATTGCAACGTCGACGACCATTGCCCCTCGCATTGAAATATTCACAAAGCTTGCCTGTGAAGCCATTAGACCAGGTTATGAAACTTTGGCCGGCAATGAGTTTGGTATAGCACGGATTGTCCAGCCTCCTTCAAAGTTGTGTGCCCAAGACCCCGACGTTCAAGCGGCTGTAGCCCAATTAACGACTCGTGAGTGGCCCGTATAATCTTTAATACTGGTCAACTTATTCTCTCCCGCTTAATCTCCAAGTCATGACTGTGTCAATGGGAGTATTGTCCTGCCTCTCCACTGGATGGTGGGGACAAGTATGACTTATAGTTTGCGTCTCCCCACATCCCTCACACACGTCTTACTGCAGCTTTCCGACCGTATTGGTCGGATGCCGATCATCAGAATTGCCGCTTGCGGCCTCCTGATAACGTCATTTCACTTCCTTGGCCCACCCTTACTCCCCATGCTTATATCCGTGCTCGCAGCGACCTGAACTTCATCCTAGTATCTCTCGCTGCGAAGCGGCTTCCGGGAGGGTACCGTTTCATGTTGGTAGGTCCGATCATTGATGGAATGTTTGGAGGTGCGTAGACCGCTGTGTGGAAGACTTTCGTCTCCTGAGGATACCGGACGACAGGTATGACCACACTCATGGCGGGTTTTCATTCGTATATCAGCGATAGCACTGCACCCGTGGCACGGTGAGTGCTTTATGTCCATCTATTCGTATGTCACTAAACGGGCATATCATAGATCCCGTGTCTTTGCTCTTAATCTAGGCCTGCTTTTCGGAGGCATGGTAAGACGTACCTACTCGTTTCAATGTTCCCCGTACTTGAACAACTTTTCGTCAGGCAATCGGACCCACACTTGGTGGACTTATGATCCGATGGACTAATAATCTGCTCTCCGTCTATTATCTCGCCACGGGGGTCCACATATTATACACGCTCCTCGCTATATTCGTCATTCCCGAGTCTCTGACACGTGCCTCTATGCGGAGGGCGCGAAAGCGCAGAGAGGCAATTCGGAATGAACGAGAAGCAGCTCTCGAGCACGATAGCAACGAGTCGCGCGCAACGGTTATAAAAGCAAAGTTATGGAGCTATCTCTGGGTGCCCTTTATGTTTTTGGCTCCGCTGAGCATATTTCTCCCGCAACGGCGACCTGATGGCAAGGGCTGGGATATCAACTTGACATTATTGGCTCTGAGCGGTGCATTCGCTGGTTTGCTGATGGCAAGTTATCTCTGAAGCCAACGCCACAATTGCATCACCTAAACGTCGGTTTAGGGCTCCTATTCAGTTACGTTTCAGTACGCACAAAAGACGTTCGGATGGGACTCTGAGATAGTGAGTTAGTCACCGTTTGGGTTGCCTTCAAAGGTGTCTCACACTCGCATACAGTTGGGCTATTGGCTTAGTGTCGTTGGCGTCACCCGCTCAGGGAACCTTATCATCCTTCTTCCTCGTGAATTTTGCCGTTCTTGTATGGTAATGATACTATCTGACCACACCTCCAGTGATTATCAAGTACTTCACTCCGAAGGCCACGCCTATCCAGCTGCCAATCTCTCCATCCGAGCCTCTGCACCCAACACAACTTACAACACCGCCTGATGCTGATTCGCTCCCTATCGCAAAGCCAAAACACTCCGCCTTTATTGATCTCACCCTCGCCCGGGTTTCTCTGTGCATCGACCTCATCTGTTACGCAGCCATGGCGTTGTCCATGTCTTCTCTATCGTGGTCAACGGGGAGCGTGATACGCTCGTTCAGTGGCGGCTTCACCCCTGCCCTGCAAAGTGTGGCTCTTGTTCTATACGAGAGGGGTCCGAACGAGGGTGTCGAGATTGGGAGGCTTTTCGGCGGATTGAGTATTATTCAGGCACTGTGGTAAGACTCGTCAACTTTCTGGCGCGTGCATACCTTCGTCGTCTCAACGCGTGCCGTAGCAACCAAATAATAGGTCCGTCGTTGTTTGGCATGACATATGCCTCAACTGTCGATGTATTTCCAAAGGTATGGCCTTATCTTATGTCGCCGAAGGAATGGATGTCATCTGATCCCACTCAGGCCATTTTCGTGGTGGCCGCTGGTTTATCGACCTGTGCGCTAGCGTTTATATTATTTGTCCAGCTCCCAAAGGCGCCTCCGAAGTTAGGAGATGATACAGAAGATATGACTCTAGATGGTGTACAGAGCTCTTTCCCTTAAAGCGGCGTGTATGAATCGTGGGCAAGCTTTTCAGGCAGCTAAAAGCTCAGTTTGAAAATATTAGATTCTTCTCTTGTTGTATGTGATATCACCCCAAGTTCTGCTGGACCGGCAATGTAATCATAATAGAGCTTTGATTCATCTTATCACTGCATTTACTATCACGTCTTTTCCCACTTGAAACGTAATAGCAAGCCATATTTGTTATAGGTTTGAACCATCCTTGAAGTAGAGGAGATTATATGGGCATCCAGTATGATATGAACATGGAGATTGAAGGTCGCCATCTTGTTCAGGAGGGCCATTCTGACTTCCAACAAGTGCCAGAAGAGTTTCCCGACATTATCTGTTGTTAAATTCGTCGTCCTACTCTGAGCGTATGAGCTTCAAGGAGACTCAGTGTAAGAGTGATTACATGCCTGGCCAGGGATATTATTGATCTGTATCAACCCATGAGACCCCTCTACTATCTGTGTAAAAGCCGCTCGGTCATGGCTCTCCTCCAACAAATCGCATCCCTCAAAGATGACTGTATGAAGTCGGCCGTCTGCCCCGCCAATCGGCGCTCGGCTCCGCACCAGATCTTGTACGGCCTTCCACGGAAGTTTGAGGCAGGATTTGAAATGTAAAGTAGACAGTAAGGGAAATATCTCGAGATCGGATGGACGTGACCCATCGCATGTTAGGGACAACAACGCTTCAACATCTGCCGTGCCGCGATCCAGCGTCAGTGTCTCGAGCTGGATGAATTTGGAAAGCCATGGCATGTCTTCTAGTGTTATAGTGTGACGGTGCAAATCTAGTGACTTCAATGGTGGTATATTTCCGCCCATCAGGGAGTCCAGCAGCAGTCTCAGCGGTGTGTCCCACAATGTTAGATGTTCGAGGAACGGAACATCGAGCGCTTCCAGAAAAGTTGGATCGTAGTCGGGGAATGTTCCGATGCTCAGACTTCGCAAACTCGGGATGGGGATTCTGGCTGGTATCCTGAGCGCAGATATGTCCAAAGGTGTGTGAAGGTATATTGTCAGCGTTTCAAGGCTGGTGAAGGATGCTAAGATTTCCATAGACTCGAATCCGGCAACGTCCGCGACCCAGAGACCACTCAGTTCTCGAAGACGGGTTGGATCAAGGCTTAAGAGCGACAGTTGGAATCGTAAGCTGTTGAGACGGCAAATCTGGAGCTGGGGAACAACCAGGCACTTCCTGAGGCATTCCAGGTCTAGTGGCGACGGCAACTTGTCCCAACCCCAGACGTCAAGGACTCTGAGATACGGGGCGTGAATGGGTAGAGTGCGTCTGAGGAGGGACCTTGAAAACCATGGTGTAAGAGAGCCTCTCAGTTCTAATAACCGGTGGAAATTATCCAAGAGAATTTCGATTACGCCCTCGGCTCGTTTCGTATCATGCTCATACACAGCTAGCCGGACTTTGAGAGGGAATGAGCCAGCATTGTCCAGCCACATTTGAAAGAGGCCAGAGGGATTAAGTAGAAGCTTTTCTCCCAAGTTCACCTCTGTCCACAACTGTGGTGTCGCGCGCGCCGTCTGTCGCCAATACTGGCAAACGTGAAGGAGAAGGAGAGGCGCATCGTCGGGAGATGCTGGGTTTGATGTAGACGGGATACAATAGATGAAGATTTCCCCAAGTATCTCGGGTGCCAGACGGTTTATAGAAGATGAACTTGCAAGTGTCAAGGGGGATGTCGTCGTGATGTCCACAGCGTCACTCTTGAAATGTTGTTCCAACGACATGGATATGATTCAGTTTTGCTGGTATTGTCTGCTTTGAAGTGGTCGTTATAAACCGACATGATAAAAGAGGTTCAGCTTCCCCGTCTAAGCATGACCATCATTGCTAGTGATGGCCGCACAGCGGATGGGGCCGGCCGATCCGACGAAAGCAATATACCTTTCAACGCACACGCCGCCACCGCGCACAAGATGGTAAATATGCTTCTCGCTACGACGCATGTCCTTTAGACTCACAATTGCAGTCGCACACTGTAGATATTCCCCAGGAGCTGAAGGTCACCCTGTCTACCTTGTGTGTGATCTTTCGTATACTGAATCGATCGTCTTTCTCGCCGGCATGTCCAGGATGCATTGCGCAAATTTCGCTTTGCGCGTCGAAGCTCAGGAAGTGCCGCCATGGTAATCAAGATCAACAAGCAAAAACTCATCATGGAAGAAGTCGAGCAATTCGATTCCATAACCGTCGAGGACCTTGCAGAAGGTGCACTGCCTTGATCTTGTGGCTTTGCAACGATGCTTCAAATGGTCTTTTCCAGAATTGCCGGAAAATTCTCCCCGTTATGTTGTTCTCTCCTACGAGCTTGACCATAAAGATGGCCGCAAGTCGTTTCCTTTGGTTCTCGTCAATTGGGCACCTACTTCGAGCGAAACGGGACTCCTCACGCTGCATGCCAGTGCTCTCCTTGACTTCCAAACGACGGTACGAGGTCTCCTATTGATGGTGCTCGACATTTTAACTTTTGACACTGTATCTTTGTTCCAAGGCGGACGTGTCAAAGGTTGGTTCTGGTGTCTAACTATTCATGACACCCTTCTGACATATTTGTCGCGCTCAGATCATCGAAATCCGCGATGGTGCCGAGTCTTTAAGCAAAGCAGCCATTGACAGCAAACTTCTCTCTTGAGACGTTATCTGTACTTTTACTCGTAGATCTTTCCTCCCTCAACACATACATGCAGGAACAAGCAGGACAGTTCTCGTCCACTGGCAAATAAAGCCTATATACAAGGACGATGATGATTGTATTATGGTCTCTAGACAGATCCTACTTGGATTCCTAAGCTTCGCTTAGCCCGTGCCAAACATGAGGAAAATCACTACTGAAGATTTATTCAGCTGCCGACTAAGATGCCGCTGGTACTGGTGCGTCGGGTCCAGTCTTCTGTTCAGACGGTGCTGCCGGAGTCTCTGTTGACTTTGCAGATGACTTCTTCGTTGTGAGCCAATGTACAAAATGGGGGACATCCTGACCAAGATCCATCCATCTCGATCAGCAGCCGCATCTAAGAGGCCATCACGCTCTTACCTTATAAATTTGACCTGGCATGCTCCGTTCGGCAATAAATTGTGGTATGTTGCCGCCAGGAGTTGACGAGGTTGCCATCCTATGCCATAAGTCTACAAAACTGCTTAGCGACAGTTTTGACCACGGCCACTCACGCCCATTCCACTACACCATCCCCTTCTTTCACCCGTTCGACGCTAACGTACCGTCCTCTGGCGCCCTTTTCTTCTTGGGCCTTCATTTCTGCGTTTTCCGAGACATCAACCGGCACGCTGATGATCCACCCTTCACGTGGCGTTCCCTCATCTCCACCTGCGAGATGTGTCACCTGCAACACGGTAAACACTCGTGGCGATACAGGCGGGGTGAACCTATAGTGCAACGTCCATAATGTCTGGTTGGGTGAAATGGTCTTTAACCGTGTGACCTTGTCCAGCTCTGGTATGAACCTACCAGACAGAAGGTCACCATGAGTTACAGTGTGATCCGACGACAACATACATACTCTTTTTCATTCACGGCCTTGTTTCTTCCCAAGCCCTCCCAAAAGTCATCAAAGGTAGCCTCTGTGTGTTCCGAGTAACGTGCGTGCCACGCAGCGCCGTCTCCAGGTTGCTTGGCTCGAGAAGAGGTCTTCACTTTGTACGGAGTGGGGGGCTTTGAGCTACTGAATGTTTTCCCCTCTTTCCATGAGCCAAGAGTCTCGAGCAATGCTTTCCCAGCTGCTACAAGAGCATGCTCGGATGGAAGAGCTATCACGAGCTTGTCAGTGTAGCTCGACGTTATAATTGTTGAGGAAACACACCGGAAAGGGCATAAGGAGTGATAGTGAGCTGAATTTCCTTGGTAGCCATGGTACTCGTCGACTGCAAAGCTTGGCTTACAGTCTTATGTAGTAGGTAGGGTATTAATTATAGTGAAAAGAAATGTCTATTTTAAAACGTTTCCCACACCTATAGGCTGCGCTGGCAACTTGGCACCACTTGCCAAGGACTAGCCGGAATTTAAGGTTGTCTACACAATCAAATAATACATATAAGTACAGTGACAAGCTCAATACTCGAGTCCAATTTACGACCCATAGAAACGTGCAGACCATGAGCTAGCAATACATTCCTTACACTGCGTTCTTCCGCACCTTTCCAATTCTCAGCGGCTGCACTCCTGGTGTCCGTGGCACGTCAGACAGCCGTTCTCCGTACCCTTCTCCAGAGAATGTGCGATCGTCGCAGCTTATCCTGTTCTCCATAACAGAGTTTCTATTACCTGATGCGCTGGGATCGGCAAACCACGACAACATCCGTGAAATCCTCGCCGACACCCTCGAGGCTTGTCCTTGGCTGGCATTCGCGGCACTCATACGCATACCGTACGATGAGAACAACTCGTTGGTAACGCTCTCGTACAACGGATCTGCACGCGAGAGCGCCATCTCTGAAAGGGTAGGAAGCGTCGGGGCCTTGGCAGCTGTTGGAGTGTAGATAGCTCTGCCCGACGAAGACGAAACTGGAGAGCCTTGGCCCTCAGTTCCCATGGGCTGTGGCTCTGATTTCTGATCAACTGGGTCCCTGATAGCTTGGAGACGACCACTAGCGTGTTGTGTCTTATAGAACGCTAGTGCCAACGCAATATCCAATTCATCCTCAATCTGTTCACCCTGCTTGTCTGGAGGTGTCATATCTTGAGATAGGTCTGCAAGTCCCTCGCTCCCCGCTGTTACCGATTGCTCGAGATAGGCCAACCCTGCCTCCCGGATGGTTTCTGACAATGATCCATTTTTTAAGCTTTCAGCCGTCTGCGAGACCACTCTTTTCGACACACGCTCTAGAGACGGCTGAGGAGAGGATAGGCCGAGCCCAAGCCCAACATTTGGTGATGAACAGTCCGACATCATCGCAAGCCCAATGTCAAACGAGGTGCTCGTGGAGGATAGCGGTGGAACAGCGAGTTGATTCCTGTCCTTTCCTATGCTCACCACAGAGGGCAAAGGCTGAGTCTTGGCCTGGAAACGAATGTCCACGTCAGAAATAATCGCAGAGATCATTGGGTCCCTGAAAGGGAGGGATCGAGGTGAAGTATTCAGTGGCGTCGTGGAGATGTCATCTCGATGCTTCCTTGCATGATCATCTTTTCGTGGAGGACTATTCTCCTTCCCCTTCAAGTTGGGTGCCGCATACCGGCCTCGGCCATGGTTGGCTACTCTGTTTTTACTGCTATTTAAGATTAGCGGAATCACAGACTCAGGATCCGAAGTGTATGCTGAGTGTGGACAATGGTAAGGAAGAGGAACGTAAGGTCGCAGGACCCGAGAAGGAGGGGAGGAGTTGTACCTCCCCACTCCAGTGGCATGAGTAGGAACGGGAGGTTTCAAGAAATGGGATGCATATGCATCTTTAGGTGTGCTTCCGCTAGTTATGCCTGCGCCAGTTCTCACAGAGTTCCTATCGATATAGGGGTCCCACTTGATAGTTCCCTTTTTATCGTACACCAAAGGGGATCCTCTAGGTTGCAAAGTCGGCTCGTTCGCTGAAATTGCTTCATCTCTGTGGTACCCAGAGCCACGAGCAGTAGTGTCCCCCAGAAACAAGGGCGAGGCCGGTGGGACACGGTTTCCGGGTCTTCCGTATATCCGGTAGAGAGCAAACATCATTCCCAAAAGAAATATGCAGACAGGGACAAGAATGAAACCCAGTAGTGCTGGTTGAAGGGACGAAGACGAGGTGGCGGAGGAGGTGGGTGTTGTGGCCAGAGCAGAGGGTGAGCTTGAGGAGTGGGTAGCCTGACCATCGCTCCCAGACAGAGACGGGTGTGAGCTAGAGCCAGATAGCACAGAGGAGCTTGGAGGTATTTCTACAGCAGACGACGTAGGGGTGCTGGCTGATGCGAGATCGAGAGACCCAGCAGTAGCCGGTGATCCTGGCCCATCTGGTCGCGTCCCCCCTGCGCGGACAGGCCCTGTATCCCTCTGCTCGTCTTCCTTGTTTCCTGCTGACACCATACTCGGCTCACGCACCCCCGTCCCTGCAAACCTGGAGAAACGATCATAAGGCGGACTGTGGTACAAAACGCGCGATGCATATCTTGTCTTGTCATGAGACTTTCTCAGAGAGTAGCCACCGTCTTCCTCTTCTTCCGATCGTTTGAAGTGCGCATTCTTCCTGAGATGAGTGCCATGAATGACTGAAGAATGGAGAGTGCCGGCAAACGATGCGGCGCAGACTGCAGGAAAAACAGCAATCAGGCAGAGACGACGATGGCGCGAAATCATTATAGAGGAGGGGGGGCCGAGCTACTAAAAGGATGTAGAGTATTGCTCGGACCAGCCGATGATGTGGTAGGGCTGGGATAAGCCTTGTGACAACACGGTTACGCGTCATGTCACGCGTCGTAATGTCAACACCCGCTACATTAGTCTGCAATAATCCAATACTGCCACAAGTAAAGAGCTGCTCGAAAAGGGACGACTTTCGCGACGAAGCGAGGTCACCGGGCCCAGGCCAAGATCTTGGCGAGCTTTCAAAGCAGACGTTTGTTCACTGATGCGCAGGTGACAGGACTCAGCCAGCGGCACACGATGGTGTTGTACTTCATAATTACGGCAATATGTGGCTTGAAAAGCTTGATGTGCATGATGGCCCGCTTCCCTGGGGGGGGGCGTGGTGTCAGCTTTCTACAGTGAAAGCACTAAGCGAGAGACGTCGATTCCTGCGCTTCTATTACAACCGTGATCCTAACCTGCACCTTATTTCGTTGGACTAACCAAAGGTTGACTGACGGCCCTTCTCTATAACAAATGCACAGCCGCTAGACCAGGCCTAATAAGGCCAGAGTGTATGCCTTCATTTCGCTTTCAACGCCTCTGATGCCCAACTTGCCACTGATTGTCTAGGCCCCATCATGGCTGCGTCTCTAGGCTCTCACATGACGAGAACAAGCTGGCTGTAGGTACGCGCCCTCTAACCCACCGGGCATGTACAGACGTTCGTTGCGTCCACCCCCCTCTACTTTTTCCTCCTCACCACCTCAAAATCCACATACCCATACTCCTCCACCTCCCTCTCATTACTAATATTCACATCCACCACCTCGGCATCCTTCGGGCCCTTCCATATCGCCTCTTTACTGTAAATAGAACGCAACAAAACGTCAACCAGCACCCAGTGTTCCGCGAAACCATGGACATGCAAAAGAAAAATCAAATAAGCCACGGATAATACACCGTCAAACGCACAATATCGCCAAGGCGTCTTTCTCCCCCTGCGCGACGCCTGATACGTCGCCATTCTGCCAAGACATCAACAGCACATTCAATATCAAGTATCAAAGCCAGGGTCCCCCCTGAGGGCCACGTTTTGGAGCACGTACGGGTTCGTTGCGGACGTATCCTCGTATCCCCAGGTCCCGCGCGGCCTGCTGCGTAAAGACGCGGAAGAACACGCCTGCCAGCGGCGTTGCGCAAAGTACGCAACATACGCACAGACCGTGTCAGCGAGAGAGAGAGAATTGCGTGTGTGTGTATATGCCCAATGCAAACGGAACGCGCCGCGCCGTCAAATGGAGCACACCACCACGTGCACAAAGCCACCATCCATCCATCCATCACAGCACCAAAAAAGCCCTTATCGTGAGCATACGGCACAGAAACAGCCACCCATGACGCCGGCTCTCACCCTGGACGCGCCCGATGACGGTATAGTGCAGCGACAGAGGCATCTATCTACCTTGGGATTGGGGGGCTCTCTTCGGGTTTTTTGATTAGTTCTGTTCGGTTCGGTGCAGGGGTGCTTCCGCGAGGGATCCACCACCGAAACTATAGATGGATGATGATGGAGAGACTGAAGTAACACACGCGCGCACACGAAAGAAGCCGCTTCCATGCGCCTACGGCACTGGCGCAGCTTTATCTAATGGGTACTTACTGCATGTATCCATTTTTCCCAGCACGCACCCAGGAACTCCATACGGCCCGCTCTCACACAACACCAATATCGAATATATCATCATCATCATCAACTCCATCCTTCCATTACTCCATCTTTCAAATCTCCACCACCCTCCCCTTAAGCCCCGCCCCTGCTTCTTCTCTTCTCCATTTCACCCGCTTGCTTCATTCGCGCTGCCGCTCGTGACATCCCATCTCACCTTCCTTAATCAAAACTAAAATGATTCTTTCAAAACCTTCTTCTTTTCGTACCAAACTACTGATGATGCAAGTTTACATTTCGTACATTTCGAATACTACGGTTCACGGAAAACGGTTGGCTTCGGAGTCGGGAGGGCGAGAGCGGGACTCCGGACTCTATAGAGGTAGTGTCTCTTCGAAGCGAGCGAGAAAAACGTTCGGGGAGGCCTTGAGGGCAGCGGGGGTGGAAAAGGAAATGCGACCAAGAAAATGCAACGGCTGGGAGGAGGGAGGGGGAGGGGGAAGGGGTTACGTAGTCTAAGAATTTTTGTACAAGCGCACGTCAAAAGAAATTGTGAAAAATGGACATGGAAGAGGAAAGAGGCAAGAGGGAAGGGGAAGCGGGGAAGGAGGGAGGCAAGGGGGGGGGGGGGGAGACGGGAGGAGGGGGATGGGGTAGTACAATGGAATAAGAAGGCAGGACATGGCATGAACCACGCAAACCCTACCCTCTCAGTACATGTGCGCCACACATCACCGCTCCCACTCCGCAACGTGAATTCGTCATTCCGGTCGTTCGTCCGACCATCGGCTCGTTTGTTTCGTTTGTTCGTGCAGCGTGAGTGATGCAGTGTCCTGCGTGTGCGTGTGCGTGTGCAGTGGCTTGAGTTGCATTGCATTGTGTAGTGTGCGTCGTGCAGTGACTGGTGAATGGTGTGTGTATAGATGCGGGATACGGAGAGGTGCAGGTACAGGTGCCAGTACAGACGCAAGTGCAGGTGCAGGTGCAGGTAACCAGTTACCAGTTACCAGATTGCAGGCAGCAAATTGCACATGCAAAATAAGGCTGTGCCTACCTGCCTGCCTTCCTGTGCGATGCAAATAAAGTGCGGGATGGTAGACAGGCAACGAGTAATGGGCAACGAAGACCTCATCAGGGCTTCGAATGTCGGCAGTCGGCCGACGTCCAGCAAAATAGCATATGGGTAGGTGTTCGCCTTGGTATCGGTATCGGGGCCCGGTAGGTATCGTTGCAGTCTCGGCGGTATTGCGCTGTGCTTGCGAGGAGTGGCTCGAGGAGAGGGAGTGCCAGGGACTGCAAAATGCGGTAAAAAATGAAGAGGGATGGGTATATCGCAACCAAACTCGAGACTCGCGGAAGATGGCTGGGTATGGGAGGAGGAGTGGCCTCACACCCCCAGCCTTTTAACACAAGAACCAAGAAAGAACCAAAACATGGAAATATGCAACAAAACCAAAAAAGAGATAAAAAAAGTCGTGGCTCGTCGTGACGGTCATGAGCCAGCAAAGAGTCCGTGCGTATAGTGTGCGTGTGCGGGTGCAGGTGCGGTCCTTTTCGATAAATAAGATCACAAGAGGACAGGGCATAGGGGGGTGGACCGCGAGAGTGACGAGTGTCCTTGGGGAAAAAAACTGAATTTGATACGGGGCAGTGTGCTGGCGAGGTCGTACGGGTCGTGACAAGAGTCGTGGTGCACACACATTATACTGCGGTGCCGTCGTCCACACCGGGGGCAGCGATGCCAGGGAACGAGGCGGAGCGATGGCGATGGCGCTGGGCATGGGGCGCGGCCGTGTATACACCGACGTCGAGGTCGGCGTGCATGTGCGAGACGCTGATCGTGTGCGGCGGGGGGACAGAGGGCTGCGCGAATATGCCACTGGGGGCAAAGATGGCGGCGGGGGGGGACGAGGACGGGGTGATCGTGACGCCCCCAGAGGGGAAGCGCAAGCGGGTACGTGGTCGGCGGGGAATGGCAGGTCCCAGGGCCGTCTCGAGCGGAGGGAGGGACGGGGCACGCGGGGGGGTGGAGTGGGTGGAAGAGGGCTGGTAGTCGTCGCTGGAGGCGTCGCTGACGCCGCGGCTGTGCCCCTGGTACCCGGGGTGTGGGGAGTCTTCGCGGAGTGTGTAGAGGTGGCCCGAGGGCGGGGCGGCGGGCGTGCCTGCCTCGGGCGTGCCACGTCGTGTGCGCGGGACGTCGCCGTCGCCGTCGTCGCCGCCGTCAGCGTCCGGGTCGTCCGCCCGCGCGTGCTCCGGCGCACGGACCTCCCCGCGCTGGCCTGCCCGGGACGGGAGTCAGAGACGGGGGCGCAGGTGGGGAGAAGGGGACGACAGACCTTGCATGACCCGCCACCACTCAATGTCGGCGAGGACGCGCCTGCTGTTGGCGTCGGATCCGCCTCTGCGTCTGCCAGAGCGTGTGCGGACCGCAGAGGAGGAGGCGGGGGAGGCGGGATGCGGGGGCGGGTAGGGGGCAGCGGCGCTGCGGACGGCGGGGGAGGAGGCGATGCGACGGAGGGCAGGGGGCATGGTGGTGGGAGAGGACAGAGTCGGAATGGCGGTAAATTTTAAAATGGCAATTGCGTCCGTGGCCGACACACCTCGTTTGCTTGTCACATTAATCCGTGTCTTATCTGGCGTCAAACGCGTCCCGCCAGCGCGTGCGACGCGTCCCTCAGCGAGCACACCATGCATCCCGGCGAGCACGCCCGAGAGCGGGCAGAGCGCCCGCCGTGTGCGACGACGGTGGGCTACGGGCAGGCGTCTATCGTAAATCAGGGCTCTCGCAGCACTCTCACAACCAGGGCAGATTCCGATAGCCATCAATGCTGCTACAGTCCGACCATCGTCCTCCCCCACCGCGCCACCACCTCCTCCACTCTCAACACCACCCCCGCCGCCGCAGCCCCCGCCCGCCCCTCCACCGCGCCCCCGCCCCCGCGCCCCCGCCGCCCCGCCTCCGCCGCAGCGAGCACGCCCCCCGCCCACTCACCCACCCCCACAAGCAGCGCCGTGTGCTCCAGCCCCAGCGTCCGCCCCCCGTCCACCTCCACACACCCCTCCAGTGCCACCACCGCCACCTCCAGCGCCGCCGCCACCACCGCCCCCTCCGTCCCGCCCCCATCGCCCAGCACCACACTCACCTCCATCGCACCCGGCGCCACCACCCCCAGGAACGCAGGCGCATGTCTGGCGGCATGCACCAGCACCGCCAGCGTCCCCAGGTACTGCGCCAGCACCGCCGTCCCCAGTATCATCCCCGTCCCCGTCCCCGCCCCCCTCCCGCTCCGCGTCCCCGCATCCCGCACGTGCTGCCACATGTGGTTCACAAGCGGCATCACAAAATACTCTGCCGCCACCTCCCCAAACGTCGTCTGCCGCCGCCGCCGCGGGTCCACCACCTCGGACACCCGTGCACGCGTCGACCCCAGACGCAGCCTCCGCTCCCGCACCACCTCCGGAATCCTCCCCTCCACCTCCCCCCTGCTCCGCTCCAGCGCAGGCCCCGTGATCCCCCGCACGAGTCGCTGGATCTCCCCCCCTTCGCCGTGCATCTGCTCCTCTGCCGTCGCATACCGCTGATGCAGTCCCGGCGGAAGCATCTTGCTGGGGAACGCCACGTTCTTCCTCCTCTCCGACGGCGGGACGGGCAGTCCGGCAAGAGCCCGCGCCCCAATCGCCAGCGCCGTCAGCATCGCGAACCGCTGTGCCATCGAGTACTGGTTCGTAAAGAACTGCTCCACGAGCGTCCTTGCGGCGGCACATGTCACATCATCACCCATAGTCGCGAGCAATGACGCTCTGGACTCACATGGCAGCTTCCCGCGGACAGCACTCCACCAGCGCATTCAGCGCGCCCTGTCGCTTCTCCTCAAACCCCTCCAGCTCATACGTATCCTTCAGCCCCGCCAGAGCAATCGTCAACTCCACCGCATTCTCCTCTACCCCCCCACATTGTCATCAGCAAAAAAACCCCCCCTCCCCAGCTCTAAACACTCACCCAGCTCCGTCCCGAACCCCTTCTTCCGTCTCACGAGTGCCTCGGCATGCGCCAGCACCGCCTCCTCCCTCTCCGGCGCGCCCTCCTCGTCCGTCGTGCGCAGCAACGCCACCAGCTGCGCCAGGTACACGGGCCGCGCAACAGGCTTGGGCCGGCCCACGCGCAGCGTCGGGTCCTTCTCGATCTCGGCCAGCTCCGAGGGCGTCGGCGACGCGCTCCGCGACGACGCCGGCGACTCGTACCCTTGCAGGGAGTCGTCGTCCGAATCGGGGCCAGCGGCACCCAGTGGGGCGGCTCGTGTCGTGACGGGGACCGGATCTGCGTCTGCGTGTTCGCCCGCCGTGTCCGCGGCAGCATCAACGTCACCCGTGCACGAGAATCCCTCCGCGAGCCAGTCACACCGCCACCCCCGCATGGCGCGCGCCCACACCAGCCCCTCGCTGGCGGCGCCCTCCCACCCGCCAAACTCCAGCCTCTTCCCGCAGCGCGCCGCGACGACCTCGGCGACGAGCATCCCGCACCGGCGCACCTCGGCGTCGAGGTGCGCGAGGTAGGTGGAGATGGACGCGATAAACGGCGGGGAGAGGGCGAGTCGCTCAAAGACGCTCGATCCGGAGGGGAAGGAAGCGAGGAGGAGGAGAAAGAGAGAGGATGTGTCTGGGGGAAGGTAAGCTCAACACGGCTGGGGAACGCGCGGGACGTACACCGGTGATGGGAGAGCAGGGAGTGACGGATGCTCTCGGGGTTCGTCCATAGTGCAACCGTGACATCGAGGAGTCTTTCTAGCGCTGTGAAAGGGTGAAAATCAAGGCGATGACGGACGAGCGATCCTCGTACCCGCCTCGTCAACACTCGAGCCCTGAGGACCGGCCACCCAGCACACGACGGCACGTACAATGCCAACATCCCACGTCCGTCCCGGACTACACATGACCGCCGGAACCGCGCTCCAGAGCCCCTCGTCCTCCGTCCCGCTCGGGCCAGGCCCTCCGAGCACGCCACGCAACACCCCTGCGCCTTGGCCGACTTTCCGGCAGGACGATGTGGACGTGTCTCGTCCCACGTGACACTCCAGCGCGCCGAGGAGGGACGCGAGGAATGTCTGCTGGGACGTCAGTGGGAGGGCCTTGAACACCGCCGTCCATGTTTCGGAGTACTGTGATGACGCGGCATCTGAGGATGTGGTCGAGAGGGTGGAGAGGTGGAGGCGTCGGCGGATGGCGGGCAGGACGGACGAGAAGAATGAAGGCTGTGATGGAAGACTTGGCGGGCTGCGGGGAAACATGCCTAGATTCAGCAGCTTGAGTAGAAGGTGGTTGTGAGACTGTAATAATACATCTGAAATAGCCTGTCAGATTTTCAGAGAGTGAGATGGGAATCGCACCTTTGGAGGGTATTTGGCTGATACAATAGAGGATTTTCTCGGCGGACGAGCAGACGTTGGAAAAGTACACGCTACCGACGGTCAGAACGAATTTGACATTAAAGCCATTGAAACCCACCCATAATCCAACCGCTCGCTGGGGACAACGTCCCTTTGCCCCTGGAGCGCATTCGCCACTCTCCCAGGGACAGAACACGCCGCCCGCACATAATCCTCCCACTCTCGCGCCCGACGTCCCTCCTCCCCCCGCCGGGGCTCCACACTCGCATCTTTGCAACGAAAAAACGCGTCGTGCACCGTGTCTATGGGGTATGACGACACGACGTCGCCCAGCACCGAGACGGCGAACGCCAGCACGGCGGCGGGGCCGGGGGCTTTGGGGTCGAGGGCGGGCAGGTGGGCCAGGAGCGTGGGTAGGGCGGCCGCGGCGGCCTTGCAGTGGCAGCGCAGACGGTGGACGCCGTGCGGCGGTGTGCGAGGGACGTCCGCGCGCGCAGAGCGGGGGGTGGGGCAAAAGAGCGCTCTAGCGAGCCGTTCATGCCCCACGTCACGCAGCGGCGTCAGCCACGTAGGAAGGACGTCTTTCAAGACGGCGTGGTGGATGGTCGGCAGGACGTGCAGGACATGCTCGCTGTCAAGGGGGTCTGTCCCGGGTCTGGGGGGGTCCGTGAACGGGGGTGGGATCGCATCGAGGGCGGCGAGGACCTGCAAAAGCACGTCTTCAAGCTCTTCCAGGGTGGTAAATGGCGAACGTAGAGATATGAGCAACCGCTGCACCGGCGTTTGAGATGCAGACTCGCGTAGCGTGTCAGGGGAAACAGAGGTGGTTGAAATTGGCTCCATCATCGAGCGTGTAGAACGGTCAACGCGCAGCGAAAGAAACACAGCTTGTAGAGTCACGCAGCGAAAGAAACACCAAGCTTTATGTCCCTTGCACTGGTTTAATTCTCTCTGAGAGCTACAAGTAAAATCCCATACGAGAAGTTCGCGTCAAAAAAGATTAGCTAATGTGTCTTTAGTAATCCCGGCTTTCAAAGTCCACGTGCGGAACTGATGGACGAGGTGTGAACTCCGTGAGGAATATACAGCGGAAACTTCACCCTGGTCGGGCCATCTCAAAACTGCTTTCCTTTCCCTCCAAGCAGCTGTCCTTTTACGACTACTGGTGACGTCGAGTGAAGTCGTTCAATTTACTATCTCTCAGGCTCAAGCTGGTCGCTGGCTGCTTGCCTGTCCCTAGTCCGGGAAGTGGACGTGGAACGATTATACAAACGTCGTGAAAGAACTCAGAGACTTCCGAAACTGCTGGCCGCACCCATCTCGAGACACTGCCACTGGCAGTGGTCTGCTACAATCTGGACGCAGTACTTCTTGTCTTGGATATGGTCTTCGGCACAGTTGTTATTACCAAGAGACCATAGGCCAAGACCTTGGAACTGTCGATATCGTGAGTTCGGAATGGCGCCGCCAGCGTCGACAATCCTAGTGGACTCCGACAATTATTCAAAGAATTCTGCGAGGCCTTCTGCTGCATACCATACATATGCACCCCGAAATTTCCCACGAGCAAGGCGTCATTCCGAGATGTGACACTTCCTCCCGTCCGGCAATTGGATCGCCTACACACGCCAAATCAGGGTGAGCCTTCTTTGCATAGTAACACACACCTTAGCCTTGGATTAGGATGCCCAAAGCTTGTTGAAACCCCCCAAAAGTGACTTCAAGGCGATGTTGATCCAATCCACGTGAGTATCGAGTCCACACCCTGTTCCTACTCGCCTTATTTCCTGCTAAAGTATGAAATCCGATGTTTGTCTCATATGGTCGCTCTAATTTTGCAGGGTTGCTACGGTGTCTGGAAACCACCGTCATATCCGGTGCGCGTTGATAGCGGCCGAGTTCCTTGGTAACGTTCAAACTCTCTAGATCAGAAGATACAACAGAACATTAATCAACATAGATAGATAACCAGCCGCGCACGTCGGTACTCTGAATCACTTTCGGAACAGCAAGAGATCAAATGTGATGACGTCAATAGGGTTAACATCACCTTCAACACCTCTTGTTTCTTTCATTAAAACACGTGTTCGTTCAGGTGTCACACGCTGTCTTGAATCCGTAGACAGTCTACTAACATCACGACCAGAAGCCAAGTGAGCCATATATGGATTAGTTGTTGCAGCACATCATTTTAAATCTTGTTAACAAGGAACAGTATGCAACTGATGATGCTTACTTATTCGGACGTATCACTACGCTATACTCCATCCATGTTAGTGCACCCCTTGGCTTCCGTCGCATTGTGTGATTATCTTTCAGATCACAACCACCCTTCGGCATAGACGTCCGCCTCAGGTTTTCAGGAACAGCCTCTATTGAACGCTTGTTGTTGAAAAACACACGAAACAAGAGCAGGCCAGTCGCATTTGCAGTCGACTTTCCTTGGCCTCTTTCTTTCTGGTCTAGTTTGTACCCTAGATGCAGTCCGACACGTCGTTACTACTTCGTCTGAAGATCGAACAAGCCTCAGGCAGTCTATCATGACTTCATTCGTGTCTGTATAGCTTCGTCACTTTATCCGTCGTGAATGATTGGTATGCTCTAGGGCACAGGTAACCCTGTCCACCGACGCGCCAATAATTTCGGAGATTGTCCTTATTGCAAACAGAACTTCCAACGACACAACTCCTCAACGAGGCGGCGCCCCCACTGGTTGCGATTGCCCCATCATCTGGCATAAAAATTTCCTAGCACCTTAGCTGTGATCCCCCTTCTGTCCATGCGTGTGAAGAACGGTGGCAATGTGTGCTGTTCTAACCTCTCCAGCGGCAGTGCTGAAGGCGTGCAGGGCCTTTTAGAAATCCGCAACCCGACAAGTACTGTTTTACCCAGATGGAAGCTGCACTTGTTTAAGCCAATAATCTCTTTAGGGTATGGCACAGAATGCAGTTTACGCACAATAACGTGGGCAAGCGTTCAACAACCGTCAGTCAGCTTGTCCAACTTCATCTTGCGACACTTCTTAGGCTGGTTAACGCGGACTAGTGGATTATAGAAAGGTTGCTAGTGTGCCAGAATTTAACAATGTATTTTGTGTGAAGCCTATGATCGAGAATCCTTATTCAACTATTAACCTCACATGCATACTTCTCAATTTAATCTATAGGAATGACCCTCACCCCAACTGGAGTACCAAAGTTATAGACCTTGTCGAAGAAGACACTCCAGAGTGCTTTCAAACTCTCGACCATCAGATTGGCAATCATACTCTGGAACATGACACATTCTCGGCTGTGATCTCGATTCACAACTACGAGACCAATTCAGACTGTTGTTGTTTCATTAGCCCTTGATCTTGCTGTTCTTCTTGTTACCCTCCTTCGTCATTTTGGAGTTTCTGTCTACTGGAAGCGCTGGCCCATACTGGGCGGGTCGGAGATACGAACGAACCATTAAATGACATGAATGTCGACATAGACCACCCCAACCTTATAGGTCAAACTAGACTGGGAAATAGCCGACATTTGTTCGATAAGACACGAGGAAGAGTGCCAAGTTCTGGTGTCATTAGGGAGATACAAAAAGTTTATATCGAGTGCTAGAATAAACGATATCAAGACAAAATATGACACGATGTGGTAACTTAAGTATAGCACGGCGCGCACGCTCGTCAACGTTGGAGTCCGGCCCAGACGTCTGGACCTTGCACCTTGGTGAGCGTCGGCCGCCCCAGAGGTCCGTACAAACGCGACGGTGGCGGCTTTTCACGGCATGATTGTCGAGCTTTCCATCCAGCTTTAATACTGGCGGAGCGACTCACAAGCTGGAAGGATGATGTATTAGCAATGGCAGGATTGATGGATGAGAATTAGAATTAGAAGAATTAAAATGGAACGAAAGGTCGTGTGGTCAACCCTTAATGATAAACAAGATCGTACCTCATCCTGTTCAACACCGTCTAGGATACTTTGCACAATTTTATCCACGATAGAACGATGATTTCCCTCCGGCTTGTCATCTCGAAACCTCATCATCCTCCATCCTTCTCGGTGTTGATCCCAAAAAACCTCTACGATACGATCATCGATCTGCTCCCCAGATGCCTTCATCCTACACTGTCCCTTCAGTAACAAGTGATTTGTTTCTTTAGGAGATAGAGCTCACTGTGCCCACTCTTCATCGTCCACAGACATTACGTCAAAGTACTCATACGTCTCACGTTGTTTGCCTTTGGCATCTCGTGCCCCCCCACGTTCCTTCCCCATCCAGGCATTTAATACAAATAATGGCCTAGCACAGAAGTCCGGCTCAGAGGGGCGCGTTTCAAGCGGCGGGAAACGCAGGTCGAGCCGAAAATCGACGCTATTCTCTGAAGGAGGTTTCCACTTCAAACTGGTAGTGACAGGGTGAGTGCGAATTCAAATAATATGAAGAGAAAGTAAGATGAAACGTACATGCGCTGGTCGGTGCCAACAACGTAACCTGATTCGGCACAGGTGTAGATGAGGCCATCATTACCATGTTGAAGTTTGGGAATATCCTCCTTTATCACCTTTTCCACGTGGTATGAAAGTTCCATTTGCTTGATTTTTATGCTATGGGCGCCGATTTGTACAGGTATCGCACTAATGGAGAGAAAAACGTACTCGAAAGGTCGGTTTTCACGCAATGTTGGTATTTCGCGCAGCACCTTCTCGTAGGGATCATAAAACCAGCGTTGCAACCTCTGTGCCCTTGTGACATTCAGCCTTCATATGCAATCAGACACGGAATGGACTAACCCCATATCGACTAGAAAGTGCTTTTGACATGACGTTTTGCTCGTTAATCACGAGACAATCAAAGACCAATAGGCGGAGAGTTTCCTAAGCGCTCAGGTTGTCAGCACATGAGTATACAAACAGCATAACGAGATATTGGGGGAAGATGTAGGGGAAGGAGGTAGATTGAAATATAAGAAGCAAACGTTACTCAACTTGTTGGGTCTTCGGATCCACATCAATGACAAGCTCTCCATCCACAATTGTGTCGCCTAACGGCCGGCGACGGTCTTCATTGCATGGGAAATAGTATCCCGACACACAGCGATAATGATCATGCCTGTCAATCTGACAACAGTTTGCGCTCATGAAAGCTAGACGCGTGAAAAGTGAAACATACAATATAAACTGAAGTCGTATTATCTTCAGGGCGTATAAATACCAGAACGCGGACTCCATCGGATTTTTCGCATACCCAGTAACTAGTTGTCATAAGGAAAGCTACATTGTTGGCATGGGCAAACATACTCTTCATTCTCAAGCCTGGTCAGATCCTTTCTTCCAAAGCTGATGGGTTGACTGCCTGGGAATCTGGAGACATTTGAAGGTACAAAACAAGCATGTAAGAAAATTATCATGGCACCAAGACAACTGACAAGGACAAGGACATACCGGTAGCGATCCAGCCCACAGAGACGCGCCACTTGCCCTTTCAGAAAACCGACATGCTCAGCATCTTCAATCAAGACGCCTGGGATATCAGGTACTCGTGGCATCCCGAAATTTACATGGGACAGGGAGGGAGGTCACAAGAGCCCCAGGTTGTCGAACTGAAGTGCAAAGAAGTCGCGTGTTACGTAAACTCCACTGATTCCAGGGCCGACGCTTACTCTTAGGCGCACTCAAGTTACATGTATTATTGTGTAGTCTACTCCTGTCAGTCGTTGAGAAAGAAGGAGTCTTGTGTTCGGTTACAGGTGGCAAGAATTGCAAGCATATTACGGGAAGCCGTGTGTGGCGAAAGGAAGCAAGCTCAAATAAGCTAGAGTGTAACATGAATGTCTGTTGCGAAGCTCAATCATCGATCTTCCGCCCATTCCTACACAAAAAGCTGTGATGAGCAACAATACGCAGCAAGAGCGAGAACAACATACATTCTCCTTCTTGATTTGGGCCTCCTCTTCGGGTGTGAAGTCGTTCACGATGTTAAACAACTTCCTGATCTCCTCGGGTGTCTTACCCTTGATCATGTTAGCGACAGTTTTACACCCAACATCACTATTGGCGATACCGCTCTATCAACGTCTCCAATGGAACAGCGGAGGAGAGAAGTCTGAAATGCCAAGATTCCTCTCCTCGCATATTATGAAAGACTCACAGCAATGCCTTAATGTCCAAGTAATTTGCCGCCAAAATAATTTCAAACAACATCTCTTGGTCGACAGTGATGAACTTCGTGTCCCACTCAGATATGTCTGTTGTTCTCTTGCGCGTATCGTCTGCGTTATCCGTATCCGGGACAGGAGGGTCGGCGCGGTGGTGTTCGCAGTACTCCAAAACCTGCAACAAGCTGTGGCGTTAGCATCTACGACGTATGGATCTGTGGCAACGCCATTTGTCAATGACCTTCTTCAGAACGCTTGATGACACGTTAGGAAGTGGAATAGGTTGATCGCTCTCTCCCACATCTTCATCGGAAAAGCAATAGGTATATTATCAGTATATCGAGTGTGGACAATCCCAGAAATGGACCCCAGGTGACAGACCTTCTAGCATGTTCTTTATAAGGACACTACGCTCAGCGACTTCTTTATCGACAACAAACTGCTCATGGTCGGAGGTGGCTAGAACAACCATTGTGAATAGAGCCTGTATAGCGAGATGCACTTGGGTGGTGGTTAGAGCACGAAAGAGAGGCTAGCGGAGTTTCACGAGGAGCCTTTCTTTCCGCGATGTTAGGGCTGCGCTCAATTATTAGACGAAGCGTAGCTCCCATTTTTCAGAGTCTGCCACTTCCATCATTCGCGCAGTCGTGTGTACTAATCTATCATACAGGTCTTGGCCAAGTGCGAACGGCCACCAAACGCGCTGGCGGGACAATACGCAACCACGGAGGCTCACCAGGAAAACGGCTGGGAATTAAGAAATTTTCTGGTAGCTATGCTTCTAGAGATGTGTACTGCGTGGACTTGATTATGTTCCCTCAGATGAACCTGTGATTCCAGGAAACATCATCGTGCGTCAGCGTGGCACCCAATTTCATCCCGGTCAACATGTTCGTATTGTCGTCTGCACTTATCGCATCTGTTCTGCTCACTAGAACTCAGGTCAAAATTGGTCGCGACCATACCATATATGCTGTAGTGCCAGGCTTCGTACGTTACTATAGCATACCGTGGCGGAGAGGCAGGGCTCGTCGTTTTGTGGGTGTCGTTCTCAATCGAGGTGAGAAACTGCCGCGTGATGAAGACGCACTGGGTCGAAGCAGACATTTTGGGCTTGTCAATCTTGCTGAGCTGAAGCATCCACACGGTGATCTTGTCCAAAATACATTGGCAGAGGTTAATCGATAATCCGTAAGCCTTGACCGAAGCCAACCAATAAATCCAATCATCTAAGTAGGAGCATGAAGTATGCTACAAGTCAGGAGTAACGAAACTTGACCGCTTAGCTTTCTTAGCCAGTCGGTCTTCTCTTTTAAGTTCTTCCCAATCTTCTGCACCATCGACATCACCGTCTAGGCGCTCGTCTTTTTTGGCTGACAAATTGGTACTTTGTGCAGCCTTCACCCACGCTCTTTTTCGGTCTTTCTTTTGGCGACGCCGGTCACGGTGCTCTTTCTGCAGTGTCTTTGAAGACCATGACTCATTCCTTTTCTTCTTTTCCTGGCGGTCTTTGCATAGCCGTTGTCGCTCCTCAGCCTTTTCACTGGAACGCTTCGTTGCCAGTTCCTGTATCCGTTTTGCCTCTCGCTTCTTATCCTTATAGGAATATCCGTCCCACTTAAAAAGACCATTCATGAGCCGAGGACATTGAGAGAAATTTGCAACTTACATCCACATCTGCGTCGCTCCATCCCGCAGCCTTCGCATCTATATCTTTCAATTCAGGACAGCGCGGAAGCCTCAGAAGGCCAAAACTTCGTGCCACGCCCACAAGATCAAGGTCTTTCAGTCGGAAGATGTATGATGCTTCATGCTTCGTATATGCACGGATGAAGGAGACAAATGCCTTTACTGCCTAGTCAGAGGCAGTGTCGTGAGGGCTTATGACACGCTAGTATATGGTTAAGAACATACTTTATCGTGAGTATCACGATCTTGGAGCATCTCTGCTCGGATATTCGTGATATTGGTTTCGATCATGGAGTCCTCTGATCGTTCGACTTCGTCCGCACCCCTCGCCAAATCTTGGGACATGCCTAAGTCATCCGTTAATAATGGACGTTCTACTAAGGGGATCTTGCGCATGGCGAGAAAATCTATGGAGTTGGCACCACATTAAGGCTGCAACTTACATAAACAGGTCGCAACGTACCAATGTAACCGCTTTCTTTCTCCCCGAGCAGACACCAGGCTCTGCCCTCCCTTCCTGCTCGTGCAGTCCTCCCACATCGATGAGAAAACCCTTTCGGATCTACCGGAGGGTCAAATTGTAGGACAACATCAACAGTGGGCAAATCAAGCCCTCGAGCAGCAACATCTGTGCAGAGCAGCAAGGACGGAGCTGCTGGGGTCGATGGGTGTGATGCAAATGCAGTTAGCGTAGTTGTGCGCGATGCAGGAGGTATACGACCATGTAAGGAATGGAGAGAATGATTTCTGGGGAAAAGGGCAGGAAGTATCTGTTAAAAAAGCACTTGGTTTGATCTTTCTAAGGGAAAAAACAAACGGAGAAAGTAGGAGCTTACGCGGTAAAAGTAGTCCACACACGCGCATGTTGCAAAGTAGATAATAAATTTGGCCGAGTCGTGATGCTGGCGCTCGTGGGCGATGATGCGTATCAACTGAACGAGTTTTTCGGAAGGCTTGCACTCCATGAAGAAATTTTGCAGGCTGCACCAGTCAATCGTTACTAATATACTCCACAAAAGGGTGGGATGAAGAATTGCCTTGCAGGGACTCGGCGTTCAGATATGGCTTCTTCGCCAGCCTTGCGCTTGACACCTCGTTTTGCCTCTACCTTCACAACGACGCGAACAGGATTTCGCAGTCCCGCTCGAACCAGGGATGATAACCCATCTGTCATGGTAGCAGAAAATAGGCCAGTTCGACGTTGCTTTGGGAGGTGCGTAATGATGCGCGTGATAGACACATCAAATCCGTGATCAAGTAGGCTGCGAGAAAAAAAGTGAGGAAGTGGTGGGAATAGATGGCGGGAGGGAAGCGAACCGGTCTGCTTCATCCAAGACGAGTACCTCTAGCTCTTTACAGCTCACGACACTTCGACCTTTGCCCAAGATGAATTCTTCCACTCGACCTGGTGTTCCGACGACAATGTCAGCTCCTGTTTCTAAGAATCGTGATACGTCTTGTTGTGGGGTAGAGGTAGATCCTGAGATAAGAAGGAGCGGTGGTGGATACGTCGAAGGTTGTGGACTGGTTAAAGTGATACCTTCCAGCGCGGACGATGGTTCAGCGGATGGCTGGGATGATAAAAAGAGAGAAAATATAGAATGTATTTGTGTGGCGAGTTCCCTTTGAAAGAGTGGTCAAGGACTATGAGAACAGCAGGTAAATAATCTGCTCACCGAGTAGGCGAGATCACCAAGGCGCCGATTTCGTTTTTGCGCAACGGTGCCTCGCGATGTCGCTTTATGAGCTTCTCCAGAATTGGTATTACAAAAGCAAGAGTTTTTCCCGATCCTGTAACCGCCTATAGGACTGTGAATCATATACGGCAACAAATGACATGCCAACATACTTCGACAACCACGTCCTTATGCTTCATAAATAAAGGAATGGTGCTGGCCTGCACCGGTGTCATTTGGGTGTGCCCAAGCGACTGTACAAAGTCTAAGCTGAAGATTTACATGAGCGCAGGAACAAAAAGCCAAATGATTGCCTACATCCAAGGTGTGAGAGAGGGGTCCAGAGATGACCATGGACCAGCAAATGCATTGGTAGTAGTATTATTTGTAGACATTCCCTGTGATACTTGCAGAGCAATTCACGACAGCCGCCACAAGGCTGGGAAAGGTCGATGAATAAGGCTACCAAGACAACTTCTTGAATGTTGCGCTTCTAAAGAATTCGCCACAAGAAAAAGGTCCCCAGTATACTCAAGTAAAGAGTACTTACTTTTTTTCTGGAAATCAGATGAACACAAAAAAAGTCCGCGAGCCTGAAGCGCCGTTGAGGGGTGCAAGAGGGCGTAGCTTCCCAAAGCGCAGGCCCAGGAAGCGAGCATCCTACTGCATTATATCTTGCGTCCATATCAGTTACGGTGGCTGAGAGAATTTATCCCTGTTATCGTAAGCTCCTGCACCCATGGATGCTATTAGAGTAGCGAAGGTCAACATAAATCAGAGGATTCCGAAGGTGACATTTGTGCTGAACACGTCTTTGCAGGTGGCGGATGTTTTATGTAGCAGAGCAGGCAGCAATACAACTGGCACATTACATCTCACCGCCCACCATCTCATTTACAATGCGGACGGAACGCCCGAGGAGATGTGGGTGAGTTATGGCCATTTTCCAATTTATTGGCTGTTGAACGACTGCTCCAGGTGCCGTATCCTTTGATTTCTCTGGTCACTCGACTGCCTCAAACATTACAAGGATCATCGCCTCTTTCCTTTCGGTGCCGTACGTTTGAAACCTTCACCCTGTTGTTTGCACAAGAGCAAGACGCATCCGATGTATTTGAGAGCGTAAGGGAGCTTACAGTCACCAGTGCGCTGCGATATCTGATCCATCAGAACTTCGCTGATACTGAGTATGCAGCATCGGTCACGCAACTCTATGCTTACAATTATGAACCCAATCCCCCCTTGCCGACCAGGACTGGGTGGTCACTGTACTCTCCTCGTGAGGAGTTTGCTCGAATGGGCGTAGGCTCTCGCACAAAGGCATGGAGGTTCACCGATATCAACAAAGATTATTTGGTAAGTCACGTCGTATATAATGGCATAGCTTAAGGGCCGACAATGTATAGTTTTGTCCCACATACCCGGCTCGTCTCGTAGTTCCTACAAAGATTAGTGACACTACTCTTGGGTATGCACTCAAGTATCGCAGCAGGTCGCGCATCCCAGCGCTCTCCTATCTTCATTGGGCCAATTTTGTGCGTATTCCAAGCCTGACCAATATTAGCATAATCTCTCACCGTACAGATAGGGCACCATAACTCGTTCGAGCCAACCTATGGTCGGCTTGACCAACAATCGTTCCATTCAAGACGAGAAACTTGTCGAAGCTATTTTTCAATCACACCATTCCCCACATTCTCCATTTGCCGATACCAAAGTCTATGGCGCGACAGCTACTAATCTAATAACTGACGCACGGCCCACTACGAACGCCATGGCCACATTCGCCAAGGGCGCTGGGACTGAAAATATGGACCATTACAAGGATGCCAAAAAGGTGTACCTTGGTGTTGATAACATCCATGTTATGCGTGATTCATTGGCGAAGGTCATTGAAGCTCTTAGAGAAGCAGATGCTGCTGTTACCACTGTGCAGACCCTGGATCCTTCGAGGCCGCTGCCGTCGGATAGCATCTTAGATCGACAGGCACTGAGACGATCCGGTTGGCTTCGTTACATCTCTGCGCTCTTGGACGGCACGGTTCTTGTCGTCCGCAATATCCATATCAACTCGTCCCATGTACTGATCCATTGTTCCGATGGTTGGGATCGCACTACCCAACTCTCATCTCTGGCGCAACTCTGTCTCGACCCTTTTTATCGTACCGTACGTGGTTTTGAGATACTTATTGAAAAGGATTGGTTGTCCTTTGGACACCGATTTCTCGATCGGTGTGGTCACCTGTCTTCAGAGAAGTTCTTCCTCACTGCTGGCGCGAGCGATAGTACAGGTGGCGCAGAAGCAGCTCAGGCGTTTCTGGCCTCTGTACAGAACAAATTTACACCTCAACATCATTTGAAGGAAACGAGTCCAGTATTCCACCAGTTTCTGGAATGCGTGCGTCAGATCCAGCGGCAGTTTCCAACCCGGTTCGAATTCAATCAACGGTTCCTCGAACGCCTGCATTATCACCTATATGCGTGCCAGTTTGGGACGTTTCTACACAACAATGAACAAGAGCGTCGCATAGGGGATGGTGGTATACCATCATTTGAACGTACTATCAGTGCGTGGGACTGGTTTAATTCGCCAGAGGAGATGGAGAAGAACAGAAACCCGGAATATGACCCATCTTTAGACGATCCGAAGAGTCGTTCTCCGGATGCAGACATGGGTGTTCTGTTCCCAAATCCAAAGGATGTGAGGTTTTGGCATGAATTATATGGGCGAACAGACGAGGAGATGAACGGAAGAATTGTATCAGCTGAGGCGATTGGAGCTGAGCTATCGGGACCGATTGACTCTGCCGAAGATGATCCCATTGTACCTCCGGCTGAGACACCTCCGCAGCTGCAACACTCACCATCCACGCCTCCCGGTGCAGCTACTTCTGACCTCACTCCCCAGAACACCGTGCCAACATCGGCCTCTGTACCCTCACTGCCTACAAAGCTCGAACGCTCTCGTGATGGACATGGAGACAGTTTCAGGCCATTTGGTTCCGTCAATTCTGCATATTCTTTGCAAACTCCTGCTTTAGAGTCTACACAGTCTGAGGCCGGTCCGTCTTCGCTGCTGAGCAAGCCTGTGCCCGCGCTTCCAAAACTTCCTGATGCGTTTATTGGTGGAGGGTTAAGGTCGATGTGGGGAAAGCTATCATCAAACGCCTCTGCAGCACTTTCAGGAGTTCGAGATGCGTATGAAGGTGTCGCGAAGGACTTTGGCTCGAGTCCAGGATCTCCCAAGACTAACTCTGATTTAACTGCAGGAGGTGGAGAGTTACAGGTAACGGACTCTACAGGCACGCCGTGGGCTAACAGGGCAGACGATCAATCCTCTCGTGCCGCTGCGACTTTGGATATGGACAATCCATGGGCGTCGATGAAGCAAAGGTCATCGCCGACTCCCCAACATAGACGTCCCCTCAACGATATCGCTCGTCGCCCTTCGCCACCTCCTGCAATATCACTGCCTCACGACCCAACCGTCGCCCAGCTGTCAATACTAAATTATTCCTCTTCATCGGCATCTTATTCCACATTGCCTCGCATTTCCCCATCAATGTCATCACATGGAGCTAACGCCCTCCACGCCGCCACGCCTCCTGCTATTCCTCTACCGCCAAGTCGAAGTCCCAGTTTGGTGAGTATTCCGGGCGTTGTATCTCCACCTTCACCACCGAATGGACAATCATCGGATCCGCTTGGAGTTGGCTGGTTATAGATAAATTTCTTGCCTTTTGGCGTGTAGAATAAAATTTTAGTGACGTGTAATACATACATGAGTCGTTGACATATGGATACAGCAGAAGAGGCAGTAAGATGAATGATATAAGGATCGGTCTCACAAATGGCGTGATCGAAATCGGTCGTCAATTGTCGGTCGCTATATAATTGTCGGACCTGCTTAAAATTTGACGCATCTTTAAACCACCATCACCCCTCCATTCCTTCCGTCCACCATGCCTTCCGCCAACGGTAATGTCCACAGTGCTCTCGCTCCGGGCCACTTCCTCTTCACCAGCGAGAGCGTTGGTGAAGGTCACCCCGGTACGCCCTGACTGCGATGGGCAGGATTGCTTTGACCAATCGCAACGTTTTCAGATAAAATTTGTGACCAAGTCTCGGACGCTATTGTGAGATCATTCTGACTAGTACAACTATCGCTCATTGTCCCTTCTAGCTCGATGCATGCCTCGCCCAAGATCCACACTCTAAAGTTGCATGCGAGACTGCGTCCAAGACCGGCATGATCATGGTTTTCGGCGAGATCACCACGAAAGCTCAGCTGGACTACCAAAAGGTTATCCGCAACACGATCAAGCAGATCGGGTACGACTCGTCTGAGAAGGGATTCGACTACAAGACCTGCAACATCCTTGTTGCGATCGAGCAGCAGAGTCCCGACATTGCGCAAGGTCTTGATCACGGCTCGCTCGAGGATCATGGTGCAGGAGACCAGGGTATCATGTTTGGCTATGCAACCGATGAGACTGAGGAATACATGCCACTGACGATCATGCTCGCCCACAAGCTTAACGCCGCTCTCGCGGCGGCTCGTCGCTCTGGCCTCCTTCCTTGGCTCCGCCCTGACTCTAAGACTCAAGTCACCGTGGAGTACAAGAAGGATGGTGGTGCCACCATTCCGTTGCGCGTCGACACCGTTGTCATCTCCACCCAGCACGCGGAGGAGATCTCGACCGAGAAACTAAGGTCGGAGATCTTGGAGAAGGTCGTCAAGAAAGTCATCCCGGCCAATCTATTGGATAACAAGACCATTTACCACGTTTGTTTCCCTCTGGATCCATGTTGGTCGTTGTCTTAGTATGCTTGTGGTTTTCAGATCCAACCATCTGGTCGTTTCGTCATCGGTGGCCCTCAGGGAGACGCCGGGTTGACTGGTCGTAAGATCATTGTCGACACCTATGGTGGTTGGGGTGCGCACGGTGGAGGTGCTTTCTCCGGCAAGGACTTTTCCAAGGTCGATCGCTCCGCAGCATACACTGCCCGATGGATCGGTATGAGTCTGTGTAGTGGTTGTCTTTTAATACTAATTCATCCTCTAGCCAAGTCTCTTGTCGCTGCTGGTCTGGCCCGCCGTGCCCTTGTTCAGCTCTCCTATGCCATCGGTGTAGCAGAGCCTCTTTCCATATATGTCGATACATACGGCACTGGGAAGAAGACTGATGAGGAGCTTGTCACCATCATTAAGAGCAACTGGGACCTTAGGCCTGGTGTCATCGGTGCGCCCTGTCCTTCGATCTACTCCATATCGCTTCTGAGACTGACCCGACCTCTTTAGTCCGTCAGTTGGACCTCCAGAAACCGATCTACCTCAAGACGGCCTCATATGGTCACTTTGGCAACCCAGAATACACTTGGGAGAAGCCCAAGCAGCTCCAGCTCTGAATGCTGCTTGACGTCTTTTCTCCTCATGTTTAGGATCCGTTTTTGCATCTGCGGAAGTTCATCCTTACGCATTTCATTGCTTTACTTATTGCTTACGAGTTCAACATCCTTGGTCAGCTCCCTGCGGCTTACTACTTGCTTGATCTGTACCACATCCTAGCCCTTGGTATAGATTGTAGATTACCCCGTCGCTTAATCCCTCCATATCCCCATCTGTCTCGTCGTACCTTCATTCCCTACCCCTGCATCCCTGCCATCAATACCTTGTATCTACCACGCAATACACGCGCGCTCAACCGCGCTCAAAATTATACTTTCTTTTTATGACTTAAGTGTCAGTTGGTTGCATCCATGATTTAAACATGCGACTACTGGCATAAGTCTATTTCGCCAATGTAGCAAACCATGATTTGATCATAGGCAAGCTGAGGGCCCCAGTGAACTGACCCATGACAGACCCGTTTTTGACCGCATAGACTGTCGGTACCACTCGAATCTGAATGGGGATTGATGAATTTGCTTGGCATCTAGGTGAGGTGCTGACCTTGTACTCTGATGCTAGACTGGGGACGTCCCCTGCCTTCATGGTCACCAAGTCGAGAGCTTGAGCACCAATTAAGGACGGGTCACCTTCTATGCGTTCCAATAATGGAGACAGCTGTTTGCAAGGTGGACACCAGCTATGTGACATGTCATTGGGAACGGATAAACTAAGAAACGCTGTCAACCCACTCTTCGTAAAAGTCCACGATGATGACCTTGTCCTTTGTGTTGGAAATATGGGACCTGAATGTCTAATCTCGAGTGTTGACTCTTGAGACTTAAAAATTTAGAGACGGCTTGACATACGTTTTCGTCCGCATCATGGATCTGCTGCCTTGCCCGTTGGGTGGCAGAAAATGTCCTCCTAGTGCAAGAAAACGCTCGTGGAGTGATGCGTAAAGGCGGCAGCATATTGACAGATACTGCGCGCGGCTGTCACCTGGGGTGGCAGCGTGTCTCAAGCCTTGAAATATGTTATTATTTGTTAGAATGACATTGTTAGTACTTTGTGTTGGAGGTATTCTATCAAATTGGATATCTTACACTTGGAGGCTGCAGTGGGTGTCGGGGTTCGTATTCTGATCAAGCGCCACGGCAACAGTCTCTATATGGATAGCCTTGCCGTTGCGATCTCGGTCTCCATCTTGCTCCCTCTCCCAACCTCATATCTTCTCCACCCTCCGCGAGCGGAGTAAGTATTCCAGTCACTAGTAAATATGACAAGCTCACCTATCTTCTAGGTTTTCATTTGATTTCTTCTTCCGCTTGTCAGGACACTACATTCGTTTCTATTTCAACCGTCGTATCTGCCCAGTAGCGCGATGCACTTCTTTTCCACAGTCCTTGCTCTTGCCGCCATCCCCGCTGCCGTTCTTGGCTCAGTTCACACCGTCACAGTTGGTGCAGGTGGTATGCTAGCCTTCAACCCAAGCAATATCAGTGCAGCAGTGGGGGATCAAGTCAACTTTCAATTCTCGGTCAAGAACCATGTTCGTTTCATTTATTCTATCGTGCTGTTTCTTTTCTAATAGGGTCTGGCACTAGTCTGTGACTCAGAGCACGTTCACATCGCCCTGCACAAAGGCCATGTTCAATGGCACAACAGGCATTAATTCCGGATTGTAAGCTTCAATTAATGGCTTCGTGACCTGTTCCAATGGCTTTATTTCAAGTTTGAACTTGAATAATGTGACAGTTGATAGCAATTCCCCCCCGACTTGGAGTATTATGGTCAATGATGTACGTGGTCCTCTGCGTGGTGTCCGCATCCAACAGTTTATTCATTATTTTGTCAAGACCACCCCACTGTGGTTCTACTGCGCCCAGGTACATATTTCGTACTTGGTGCTTTAATGAATTTTGACCATAGACTTCCAGAAAATACCTGTTTCCCATTGCCAAATGGGCATGGTATTCAGCATCAATGCAACCCCTCAGAAGAGCTTTGACACATTCCTGGTATGTGATATGACTGACAGTTGTTAATGTGACCGATCTCATGACTTTGCATTTACAGGCGACAGCCAAGGCGTCGAACAGTACCGCAGCGTCTAGCGCCGCTGGTGCTTCCGGGTCATCAAATCCATTGAACGCTGCGTCATCAAATACGAATGGTGCCTCTAGAACTGTGTTTACGCGGGGAGCAGCCGGGCTGCTCACTGTTGCAGCTATCGGTGCTGTGCTCCTCTAGATTTTCGTCGCTGGTCCCGGCACAGCGTAGAGAGATATTTGTATGTTGGGTTGTCCGGAATATAGAAGCAAGATCTTCTATCTCAGCAAAAGCCACGCGAGTGATTTGCGAGTCTTGCTGCCTCCATAGCAATCTGCATGTGGCAACTTGATTATTTAAATCCTAATATTTCCTGAAGAACTGTGGGGGGGGGGGTCCAGATGCAATCTTTCATCAAAACCGACTGACGGAGCCCCGCTTAAAGCGACGTTGAGCAGCAAGAGCGCTGATTCAATTCACTGCTGTGGCATGCAGTGGTCAGTCGATTTTGATGTGATCAAGATCACGAAATTAAGTAAGGATCTAGGAGTTGAGCTTTACTAGTCCGACAACAGGCACGGCCTCGTTGATCGTTACCAAGCGTATAGCCGTATATGGGCACCGTGACCTCACCGGCGCTGGCCACCGGCGACCTTATAAAGGATAGGTCTAGCGCCTTCCCGGCCCTCTTCACCTTCTTCGCCTTCACGTCCTTGTTCAAGTCCGCAAGTCGGTCCTTTAGTGCTTTCACGGCTTGTTGAGCAGGGTAAGCTTTCCTTTCGAACACTACATGCACCAATCTTATCCTGTTCCTAGCCCCACAACATCAGCACTCGCCGTTTTACAGTAACGACCACTATATTCGAAATGCGTTCTTTTGCTACCCTTCTCCTTGCCGCGGCTGTTCCCGCCCTTGTATCTGCAGTATGTCCATTGGATGTCGCAATGCGCCTGACGCTGATATCATTGTAGGCGAACCTCACAGTGAATGTCGGGTTGAATGGCAAGCTCGCCTATGACCCACCTTCCATGAACGCTTCGATTGGAGACACTGTCTCATTTGTCTTCCAAAGCAAGAACCATGTACGTGGTTTTTCTACTCCCCTCTCCCTTTGCATGTTCCAACGAGGCGATTGTCTCAGTCCGTCTATGCGAGTACTTTCGCGAATCCCTGCACGAGTTCTGGCTTCACCTCAGAATTGTAAGTTGATGGTCATTGAAATGATCACATCTCATCATTTTGCAGTTTCCCCGTAAACGCCACTGCTGGCCCATTCCCGGCCTTCATGATCAACGTTACACAGCCGGCGCCGATCTGGTTCTTCTGCGCGTAAGCTGAAATAATACAAGCATGTCCAGAACGTCTCTGCATGGCTGACTTGCCCTTCTTTGCTAAAGACAAACCTCCCCGTTGGACCACTGTAAGGCAGGAATGGTGGGAGTGATCAACCCGACGGCGGATAAGACCCTTGCTCAGTTCCAGGTATTTCGGAATCACCTCGTCGCGTGATGACCTGTTGATCTCTTTATCGCTGTAATCTCACCAGGCTAACGCAATGGGCAACTCGACGAGTAGTGCGGCAGGCAGTGCTACAGGAACCGCAGCACCCTCCAGCAGTGCTAGCACCAAGCCCAACAGTGCGGTAAAGAAGAGCGGTAGTGCAGCTTTGCTGACACTGGTCGGCGTCGTGGCTGGGCTCACTGCGCTATGACCATAGAACATTTTGTAAATGGATTAACACATTCCTTAATGGGTTCATGGTGTCAAAGACACAATCCCGAGGATCTGTCTTCAAGTGACGCACTCCAGTGTTTTTTTCCATGTCACATGATGGCCCTTTAAGCAGGGATGACGGCCTCAGGAGCCCGAGTAGTAGTACTATAGCGTCCACGTGTCTCTATGTTAAAGTGCATACTAGTGCATGTCGCTCCCTCATTTCAACGCAGATCACCAGTGCAACATCCAAGAAATATTCAGTGAGCGCTGCTTTAGCATAAGCATTAGGTTATTCCAAGCTGCCTCCATAACCAATGTCTGCGGAAAGCACCGAACGTATTCAGGGCTAACATAACCGGGTAAACATGTTGATTGCTTCCGGCTCAAGAGGTCTGAACAAGGGGTGAACCTGTTGACAGGTGATACTCGCTCACAAGTAGTGTCAAAATCAACTGGGAAAGAGGCATTTGGTAGGATTCTTCAAGCTGTCCGATAAGCTAGCAATCGAAATGATGACGGACCTTCGCGGAAGGGATCGTGGCAGGAAAGCGGCTATGTCGGCGGGGCAGACGCGGTAGTTGAGCGCGTTGAACTGTTACCCCACTACTAGAATTTGGGCACGGATCAGCGAAACAGTGAGTGATGCGCCACAGGACTGAAATTTAGAATAACAAGCAGATAATAGACGGTTCGAAGTCAACCTGCAATCAGTATAGGACCAACTTGTAAAGTTGATTGAATAGGCGTGTTGCCGGATGGGAGATTAGGAGTGCATGCAATGGCGCAGGAGTATTGATGATAAACGGTGATGATGCCAGTCACTGGTAGGGATGTTGTGGATGAAGGCCACCATGGGTTGAGCCATTGAGAGACTTTGTTACAGGTGAACATCTTAATTGTCGCTCTCGAAGCGAGGCACGTCAACCAAATGCTCAACATAATGAATCAATTGGCCTTGAACGAGCGATGGTAGAGCACGCCTCTGCGGTTATTTTGTGATCACAGCAGCATGAACACCCTGAAGCCGCCATGGCATTGTTCATACACCACTCCTCCAGAATGTCTAAGCTTTGAGACACCTCTTCATGCCGTAATTATACACGATCTGGAAGCTAGTCCTGTTTCGGGAAAACAATATGCCCAACGGCCGACTGATGAGAGGTCTTGCAATGTGCACATCCAGCCGGTTCGCAAGCGTGCACCAGAGCGTACGACAATCATTTTCGGCATCGGGCTGGATGACATGCACCTATGAGGTTTTGACGCCGTCTAGTTGCAGATGAATAATCCAGATATAGTAGACATAAGCAATGTGTTGTTGATCCTGAGAGTCGCGCAGTGTCACATCTCTCGTCACAGTCACGAGCAAAGGCACGCTATATGATGCTTTGTCAGATCTGGAAGCTAAGCAGCCTATTCGAGCGCAATCCATGTCTTTGAATGCGCTCTTTGAACCAGTCTCCCTTCCTCTCGCACACTTCCTCGGGCTTCCTCGTCTTCCCGAGTATTTCAGCACCATCGTGCTTTCGTTTCTCGGCTTCGAGATCATACAATGGACATCGCCGTTTTTCTTCAATAGATGGTTTCCTGAACATTACGGAAAAGCCTCAGAACGCGTGAAACAAGCATGGTGGGTGTTGGGTTGATGCTAGATTCGTGCTTCCGGGCTTCTTGACGGCCCTGAATTTGTGTGTCTAATCTAGGGGCTCGCGGGCGTGTTCCATGGTCCACGCCGTGACGGCGGTCATCTTGGCGTACCGGTGCGTAAACCTGCCAGAGCTGGATAATGACAAATTGTGGGGGTCGCATCCGTTTGAGGGGGTGATGGAGGCATTCTCGTGCGGGTGAGCTTGTCCGTCCTGTACTGGATGCGTCTACCAGCTCCTGGCATAGGTGATTCGTCTGATGGTGGTGTTGCATAGCTAGTAAGTATTGACGATTCTCAGTTGTAGTGAGCTTGTTCTCTAACCTCATTGGTACTATTAAAGTTTTATCTGGGACGTATTAGAGGAAACTGTTGTACATTACCAGGACATTGCCCTTGTGCTTCATGGTTCGTTTGCTTGTGTATAGTAATCGTAATCATGACATCGCTAATAACATTGTCTAGGTATTGTGGTTCTGCTTGGTATCGTCCTGACGTTCCGTCCATTATTCGCGTACATGTGTGTCAGGTTTCTTTTCTTGGAAATGTATGAATCAGCACCATTATTTCATGTCCGTTGAACTGATCCGGTATTTGCAGAAGCACGCCATTGCTGAACATTCATTGGTGAGAGAACCTCTGAGCTCCATGTCTGCCTACATTCGGACGAGCTCGCACCACGAAGGTTCCTCGATAAGACGGGACGCACAGGAACGACATTGCAGTTGGTGAACGGTATAGCCATGATTGTAATATTCTTCTTTACACGCATTTGTTATGGGGCTGTCACGGTATGTTAGATAGCTTATCCTAGTGTTTTTCTGACGCTTGTGATACCAAAGTCATACCGGTTTCTCCTCGCCCTCTACAAAGCACGAGCGCATGTACCCCCGGTTATGTCGTTCATATACGCATTCGGTACTGTCGCGTTGCAGATTTTGAACTTTATATGGTGCGTCTATTTATATGTAACTCAATTTCAGCCGACGTATGTGGGACTAAATTGTTTGACAGGATGTACAAGATGTTGGCTGCATTGCGGAAAAGGTTTACCCCACAGGGGCACAGGGCAAAAGCCAAATGAGTTCCTGCATTGGTGGGATTGTTCGAGATATCCCATGATACCGCTTTCGGTATTTACTGCCAATTGCTACCTTGGATGGACGGTTTTGGGTATTGGTATCGTGTTTCCTTGGTTGGATCTATAGACGGCAGGAAAGACATCGTGTATCAGCCTTCCTCATGTTTGGTTGTCCTACGATTCCTTGACGGTCCTTGAACAGGGTGGAACGTGGCCTCCACACTTTGAGAACGTGTTAAGGAAGGATTGAGAAGAATGTTTTCTGATGCATGCAAATACTGGTTCAAGGACTGAGATTCAACATATGAACGACGTCCAACGCGTTGCAAGGGCCATCATGGCGACAATTCAAATGATTCACAACGCACGAAGTTGTGAACATTTACAGTGATGGCTCCAGATCTTTATCAGGCATCATTGTGGGCGTTTACATTAGATATCAAAGGAAACGGCACGTCCAGCCAGCAAGTGAAAATACCTGCAAGTAGCAGCGATGGCTGCATTTGCATGCACATATCTACAGGTGATAGTGCCGATCCACGTTCCATCATGTCTTGGAGAAGAGTGTATAGACAAAGGGAAATGAAGCGCGCACGAGGTTCATACATAGGACTACCGGCAGGTAACTGCTTCCTAAGTTCACTGACTAGCCACTTAATACTGCCGAAAAGGAACATAAATTCAAGCCATCCCTGTACAAGATTCGATGGCGCTACGTTAACAGGAGCAATGAGATATGATACGACGAGGCAGAAAGCGAGACGGGAATGTAGATGAGGTCCGGCGTAGGTATAAGGGAAAATAAGGAGTGTGGGGGCGACAAAAAGGGTCGGGGAAGGGGGACCAAAAAGGGAAGAAAAATGGTGATAACCCCGCTGAAACATCCACGTCCGCACCTATCCCCGCTGCTCACCGTCTGCACCCTACCCAGATACTGCACCGACGCTCGCTGCGAAACCCCGACAGCCCTAAAGTCTCTTCCCTCTGATCCTTCGAGATGCGATAAAACGATAACATAGACATTGAGAACGGCGGGTGTTAGATATGAGTGGCAGGGCGTGCAATAGAATATGATGCGTGGGCGTGAATGTCGGGAAGAAAAGGAAATGGGACTTGGGGTGGTACGAGCCAAGTCACATGACGACGCATTTGCACCCTTGTGCGGGTGGTGCATAGGGATCTTCGCCTTTCCCTACTGGACCCCACACCGATGGAACCTGAAACATGAGATGTTATAGATGTACTTTAGGTAGATGAACGAAAAATGATCCTACGAGATGGTCTTTCGTGGTTTTGCAATAACGAATCAGACTGAGACGGCGTCGGACGTGATGAGCGTGCGTGCCATACGACGGCGGACTGGAGGGCGCTCACCTTGCGCTGGCTTCACTTACTCTGACTCGTGGTCTCGCCAAATCGTCCCTCAATCGCTGATTGTGCTCCGTGAGCCGGCGGAGCTTTAGTTCAGACATGGACTGTTTGTGAGGTCGGGAGTTCATTTTGAGCAGGAAAGAGAGTCTGCTGGAGAGCCTTCAAAGACTGGTGGAGAGAAGGATGCTGACGAAATACGGAATAAGCGGTGGATCCTTGAATGAACCTTGCAGGGAAGGTGAAATAAGAGGGCGGTGGACAACCTGATGGTGTGCGATGTAGTTCCAACCCTTCTCACCTCTTAGCGGAGTCCTACCCGATTACTCCAGCAACTCGGCGTCTTCCGCTCCCATTTCAGATATTGACTCTTTTTAACGTTCATAATATCACCGTGCTATACACAGAATGACTCCCCAACTATCAGCGCCTCAGCCCCATAAAGGGAACGTGACAACTTGTCTTCATTCTTTCCTGCACCGGGCTACTGTCACTCTAGACGGCCGTCAGCCCCACCTACCACGTGAATCAGAATAGGCTACTCGCTTATTTCTCCCTTTGATTCGGAGACGTGTGCACAGTATTTGCCAAGCATTGCCTGGCATCGCATGCAGTTTGACGCCGCATGAGCGGCCGGGTGCACACCAAAGCCAGCACCCACGGCGCTACGATCATGTCGATGCTCAGGACGCTCAAATGCCCGTGCCAACATTCTTAGACAGTCATCTGCAGTTACTAGAGGCATTATAGAAGTCATTATAACCTGGCGCCAACTGGACAAGCTGGAAAGCAACAAGACAGGTACAACGCCGATACCTAGCATACTAGGAACAATTCATCACGAGAAAGTTGCAGAGATAGAATAGTGGTTCCGAAGCGATGACAATGAATTTATGTGATAGATGAACCGAAACGAACGACATGAGGACGAGAAGAATCGTGAAAAATGCAGGGGGAAAATATTAAGGTAGCACTCTAAGAAGTAGGGCCCTTTTGGGTGGTATTTTCTTCTTCGTCCCAATCCATATACGCACCAGGATTGATCTGGCGCTGGTCTTCCATTTTAATAGCTGATGCCTCAATCCAAGTGTATCCAGCTGGCCGGCAAAGCAGGTATGCCACATTGCGATACCAACGGCCCAGCGAAAAAGGATTTGGCGGCGTAGGGCCAGGGACGAGCGTGGCATGAAATTTATTTCGTACCTGCCGATCGACCCTGGTGAACAAAAATTCAACCAAACAGTCAAGCGGAACATCGCACCTGTTCGATTGTAGTGATATTAAGCAGCAGCAACTAAAGTGAACCAGCCAATCAGCAACCACACTACACACGCTGGACTGAGATGCCCTACTCGGACGTGGAACCCCATTAATGCCAATAAGGGCCATATAACAATAACTCCAAGCGAGAACACGACAGCACTAGCCGGAGCCCTGCTCAGTGCTGTGCGAAACGATTCATGCTCCCGGTGAGTAAGAATGAATAGGTGGAGGGCTGCGGTCACAATGACGAGTGCCAGCGCGAGGCTCTTTAAGGTACCTGTAAGTGCCTATCAAGTCGTACATGACAAGCGCCAGGCTTACCGCAGCCACCAGGAACGTGATGAATGACGTATAGTTACGACGACCAATGCAATTGTTTACCCACTGACAGTGGTGGTCGCATCCGTCGATACAGTTATCGCACGCTTTGCAATGGCTTGAGCGCGGCGGACGGTATGTTTTGCATGTGGTGCAATACTTGACACGCACACTACAAGATGCAACAATGAGCCTTTTTACGTTGCTTAGCAGACCTAGAGTACGTACTATGACTCGCCCACACGGAGGTCCCGAGGGAATGGTAATCGAGGGCTGCCGTCAGAGGGAGATACGGCGGGATATGGAGGATCAGGATCCAAACCACGAGGCAGGATACCTGGGTCTCTCAAAGCCTGCACGCAAGTCAGAAATGGTCAGAGTATAGCCTGGTCACTCACGGTCGCTAGCATGCTGGCCACGGTGACGAGAGACATGTACGCCCCGACCGCCGCTACGGCAGGACTCTCATTGTGCCACCACCATACACACGTTGTCGCGAACCATGTTCCTGAGAGTCCCAGGACCAAAATAAAACTCGCAATGAACGGCAGAGGCGAGTCGCCCCCCGTGAGAAGATGTCCATGGAAGAAGAAGATATTGCGCGAGGGGTAGTTCACGTAGTTCCGTTCCGTCTTGCCTGTCTTGGACGAGACGTACGGCACGAAAGGTGTTGTGTCCGGAGGTGGCATGGGTGCAAAGCCCGGGTGGCGTGAGGGTGGAGAAGTGGCCGAGGTTTCTTGTGGGGGTGGCTGAGGGGGGAAATAGCTATCGTTTACAGTCGACGCCGAGCGAGGTTGCTGGATGTCTATCTCAGCAGGGTGGAACTTGGACATGCGTGGGCTGGGTCGCGGGCTGCCTTTGGAAGAGGCGACAATTGAGTCAGCGCTTGTGCCTCGCTTGAATATCCTTTCTAGGCTTCTTCTTACTTTCCCTGTGCTGGTGTTCGCACTGGGTGTCGAGGGCTCCGCCACACCTGCTTCCGCTGCAGACATCTGGATGACTCTGATAGGGAGCAGTGGTTCACGGCTGTGCTTCCCACCAATTACCTGGGGATTGCGTCTCATCGCAATTGACGAAACATCTGACGCAGATGCAATGGAAAGCTGTCGGGTCAGAGATCCACCGATGGCATCCATGAAGCGATTGTGAACACCTGAGGACGTGGAGACGACCGATGAGGGGCGTGGGCGGATAGGGCCAACTTCGTTGGAACGGGTAGCACGAAGAAGAGAAATGGGCTGGACATGGTTGATGTGGGTTGTCGAACTCGACTTTAGGGGAGAAAATGACGGGAACTGAGGTGATGTGGGAGTGGGGGTCGACGGAGACGGCTGGTTTACGATCTGGCTCGCAGACGCCTCGGTCGCCGACGTGCTCGACATATGCGAATATGAACAGCGAGAAAAAGGCGCAACGATGCCGGTGAGCAGAGCGTGAGGGCAGCCTTGAGCTTTGACCCACACACGCTATGTAGGCCGTCAACGACCAAGGCAAGGAAATAGAGGTCAGGCACTGAGGCTCGAAAAGGCGTCCTACCAGTGTGACCTTGAGTCACATGACTTCCTCGCTTCAGCCTCCATGTCCGCTTCGCCTTTAGCGTGTTAATATTACAGTATTGGATTCATCTCATTTAATAATGCCTCGTTCCAAGTTGTTTCACCACACCCTGCCGTCCTCGTTGGACGTTGTCCAAGATAGTAGCCCGTTGCCCTTCTTTGCGTCGACTACCACCAAGCTTGTAAAGCGCCACCCACCTCAACCTCCAGACCAACACATACACTGGAACGCGCGTGAGCACCGCAAGCAACGTTATATGGGAGCTTCTCCTCGTACTGGTCGGCGTAGGTTCAATGGAAGTCCTTGGGCTAGGATTGTGAGGATGCGTCACATAGAATACTGGAACATATCGTGGTGGGTGGCAGTGGTGAGTTTTCCAGTCACTCGGTGTCGGGATTTTCATCACCAATGCCTTGCAGCTCTTCACCCTTGGTTCTGTTGTCTGGGTTATCAATGGCTTTCAAGTCTTCCTGCCCTTTGTCACCTCCCTCCCCGCATCACCATTAGGCAGCGGATGGTCAGCCTGGGTAGGCGCCACCATCTTCGCCTTTGGATCCGTCCTGTTGGTCCTCGAAGCTTGGAACAGGGACGAAGTAGTATGTTTTGGTTTCGCTGTCAACCAGCTCCTGCAACACCATCACCACAAGCAAATAAGCGAAGAGGCAACAAGCGACAATGTATCTTACGGCAATGAGAAGTTGAATACCGGTCAGAACACATCGACGTCTCGCTGGGTATGGTGGTCGACTGATCGTAAATACTGGCACGAGCTCGGGTTTGTAGCTGGCTTTGCTCAGCTCTGTGGAGCTACTATATTCTGGATCAGTGGATTTACAGGTATCCCCGAGATCTTCGGTGTGATACAACGACATACCGGAGCCCTAGATGGAGCCTTTTGGGCTCCTCAGGTCATTGGAGGGACGGGCTTTATCATTAGCTCGTGCGTATTGCAGCTCTCGATACCAGGCAGCACTAACACACCCATGGTCATCTTCCGTTTAAAGAATATTATACATGCTGGAAGCACAAAAGAAGTGGTACGTTCCCACGTTCACAAGCCTAGGCTGGCATATTGGTTGTGAGTTTCCGCCCACTATTTGCTTAGTTGATCTCACCTTGGTCACACCTCCCGGTAATCCCGTAGTCTGGAACTTTGTTGGTGCGATCGGATTCACACTCAGTGGAGCTTTTGGTTTCTCGAGTAAACATGGGCTAATGTACCAAAGTGCTCTGTCAACCTTCTGGGGCGGTATGTGGCTATCATTCGCGACCCATTGATAGGCATTCATGTCCCGATTTCGTCACCAGGCTGGGCTTTCCTGATTGGAAGCGTGTTGCAGTGGTATGAAGCCGTGAATCCCGTGTCATCCTCCGTGCTTTCTGACGTACCTTGACACAATCACGTTGAGTCCTTCGCCACCGTGTACTGGTTTGGGTGGGATGGCCTGTTCAAGCTGATCCTGCTCACCATTGTGTCTGTGTGTTCGCGTCGCAACACGACGATGGAGGAGTTTTGACCCTACGGACGGCTGGTGATGGGATCGCTGGAAACCCTTCACCAGTCGCGTAATATTCGGTTGTAGTTTGGGGGTGAATTTCCCACTCCTACTCCATTGATTTTAATATGGTGTTTCATGTGAATGAGGCTATACATTGACATCAATTGCTACTTCAATATCATCACAGCCAAGAATTTTCAAAGCTATTAGACGGATGACTCGCAAATTGGGGTGACATACCTACTCTGTATCTTCTGCACTATGTTTATGTCTCAAAGCGATATTGCAATCGAACTTGAAACTTGTGTGGTGCTCTGACGCGTGACGTCACGCGCCAGCGACCCATGGTGCTAACAAGGATCCGAGATAGTTGAGCCAGATAGAAGCCAACTCTTGTTCCACGCAATTAAATGCAAAAGAAGGCCTTGATCAAAGAAAAGGCACTCAATATGGTTGTATGAGGTTTGATGTGGTTTGCGCCGTGATACTGACACTGCGTGACAAGGTCTCAGCTTTAGACTATGCCAGGGACGTCAACAAGCATCTTGTATTCTTTTCGTGCAAGGCTGCCCCTGATGGATGATGGATGGGCAGATGGTTCGGTTGCATTATGAGATCCAATTTCCCTGCATTTTGAAATAACAAGAGTGAAAAAATGATGAATTAATGATGCCTGATAGCAGCTTCCTTAACAGATGGGGACATTGGCACACTGTGAGCTACAGCAATGTCTTGATGATGAAGATCTGTGAAGATGATGATGTACTAGATTTCTGATGGAGCACAGCTTGTGGTGCTGGAAGGAATTGTAGTAATACATTCCCTTATTACAGATGGCTCCAAGACTGGAGTGGGAGCCATCTATGGACAAGGAAAAGATTGGCAGGCCTGTTGGCCTGCTGGATTCCTGTCTAAGATGCTGCACAACAGCACTACAAGACTCAGGAGCACAAGACTATAGCCATGCTTGAAGCTCTCATGAAGTGGGAGGATAAACTACTAGGATGCAAGTTCATCCTAGTAACTGACCACAAGGGTCTCAAATACTTTGACACCCAAAAGAATCTGTCTCCTAGACAGATTAGGTGATGGGAATTCCTTTCCCATTTCAACTTCATGTAACACACTAGGTCCGATTGGGGGTCAGAGTTTGGGTCAGAGTTTTGGGTCAGAGTCAGAGCGGGGGTCAGGGTGCATCGTGGTTGGAACAGACTTGGCTTCAGCTTATATGCTGCACCCTCACTAATACCTTTGTCTGAGATTTTGGAGATGGAGTATGATTTAGGCAGTTCAGATCGGACTTAGGAGCTAGGCATGATTTGATATTCAAACTGGGGAATGAGGTCCCCAGTCAGGCAACTTAAGACGCTTGTTCAGAAATACATCAAATATGTATATACAACCCATTTCCTCAAATTTTATATAATATACTTATATTAAAACATATTTTGGTCTTTCATACATGATTCTCAAATTTATATAATTTACTTAGATTTAAAACATATTTTGATATTTTGACATGATTCTCAAAAATAATTCTTTTATTTTATTTACCAGTGGCAACTGCTTCAAGGGAATATTCTACTCCTGCTACACTTAATTTCTTTCACTCATTCTTTCTTATACTATACTGGTCAAATAATCTAATGTACCTTGAATCCTCACCTGGCATTTGTATATCTAAATATTCTCTATTATACCAATAATATTAGTATATATATTACTGTTATATTCATATAAATAATTATGTTCATCCATAACAAACATCTTATCTTTTAAAGTTTATTAAAATATGAAATATATATTTATATTTATAAAAATTTAAGATATCCAAAAAAAACTCAGATATCTGAAATCTTTAAAGATATCCAGATTGTAACTCCCTATTTTTATGATCATTATTAAAATTCTGATGTATATCTCATATATTCTGATGTGCATCTTGTATACATCAGAATATTGTATAACAGCATCCTTCCAAACAAGCATCTAAATACATATTTGAAATCTAATAATAATTACTCTGGTGATGGGTCTCTGAGGCCAATGGCCTTACATGAGTATGTCCAAGTCTGATGGGGATGGATGTCCGGGTTCCTATGGTGATGGTGATGCATCAATTGGAACCGGAGATGGATGGGCAGAATTGGTGGTGACAATCGGACAGGTAGAATGGAGACGTGGCGGTTTCCAAATGGAGTATAGATTTCATGTGTGTGGGGATCTGAGTGGATCAGATGGGGATCTGGGCATTAATGAATACAGTCATAACACACATTGTGCTCCCCCTTTGTTGACCTTTTTTTTTTTTTGCAGTGCTAGGGAGATACAGGAAGAGGAGGGTCTTGCCACCAGCAGTGCACACTACTGTCCCTCTACACTGCATGTCCTTGTGCAGGGCAGCTCACCTGCTGGTGAGACCCCTCTCAACCTGTCTGAGCAAGCTGCCAGAGTGCTTGTTGGATTAGCCCATGAAAACACCACCCTCTCAGATGATATCATCCACCAGACAGTGACCTATCTGAACAATCCTAATGAGGACATCAGCCAACTGACAATATCCATTCTGCCTGTATTCTCAAAGCATGGTACATCCCTTTCTTCATTATGGCAACCCACTTTGGCTGACAATATGTAAGATACCACCCAGACTTGCTTTCTAAGCCTGATATTATTTCAACAGTAATCAGTTTCATGGGATGCAGCTTCATTCATGTGCAATGTTGTGTTATTGCTACATTCATTTTGTTTGTGGATGTCAGTAAGCCAATGTGACTACATGCTTTGTGTCTAGAGCTAGAAGCAGGCATCCTAGATCATGTCCAAATGGCCATACTTGATAACAACCTGCTTCCTATTTTGTCTGGTCTGCTATGTGAAGACAATATCAGTGCTAGGATGCTTGACAGGCTAGTTTGGTCTCTTGGCCAGTTTTTGCAATATGGTCTGTCTGGTTTGCACCATGTCAAGGCATCATCTCTAACATTTTTCTGGGATGGATGATATTCATAGCTCCACCTTGCAGACTGATGCCATTTATGCTCTTGCTTGTTTGTGGTCATCTGAGTGACCTTCAGAAGACTTCAATTGTTACACACTCAGTCCAATTGGGGGTTGGAGATTGGGTTGGAGATTGGGTTGGAGATTGGGTTGGAGATTGGGTTGGAGATTGGGTTGGAGATTGGGTTGGAGATTGGGTTGGAGATTGGGTTGGAGATTGGGTTGGAGATGGAGTGGGAATCAGGGTGCATCATGGAGGTTGGAATGGACTTGGCTTCAGCTTATGTGCTGTGCCCTCACTAATACCGGTGTCTGAGATTTTGGAGATGGAGTACGACTTAGATAATTAGGATTGGACTTAGGAACTAGGCATGATTTGATATTCAAACTGGGGAATGAAGTCCCCAGTTGGGCAACTTAAATACATATTTGAAATCTAATAATAATTACTCTGGTGATGGGTCTCTGAGGCCGATGGCCTTACATGAGTATGTCTGAGTCCAATGGGGATGGATGTCCAGGTTCCTATGGTGATGCTGATGCATCAATCAGAACTGGAGACAGATGGGCAAGATTTAGTGGTGATGTTATGCACTAGGTCTGATTGGGGGTCAGAGATTGGGTTGAAGTGATGGTCGGAGTCGGAGAGGGAATCTGGGTGTGTTGTGGGGGTGTTACATCCTGTAACACTGAGTTCTGATCTCCGGATTCCATCTCCACCTCCGTCAACTCCACCTCCATCAACTCCACCTCCGTCAACTCCACCTCCGTCAACTCCACCTCCATCAACTTCACCTCCATCAACTCCAGACCCCACCATTGTTCTCCTCATTAGTAGTCTTCTTCTTATGGGTTACAACAACCATTATACTTTCTAATTGTTTAGTATTAGTTCGGACATGAGTCCAAACTCCGAACTCCTTTCCATGTTGTATTCCATATTAGTCTTATTGTCTTATCACTTTTAGTTTTACCATTCAATTCTCTACATACTTATATGGGCTACTTCTTGTATGTTACAGTAGTTTGTATATCGACTAAGATTCCCCATCAGCTTCTTGGTTACTAGCTTCTTGACAAGTATCTTCTTGACAAGTCGAACTCCAGATCTTTGATCCAACTCTGTACTCTGAACTCTGAAATATTGGACCGACGATTCGAGGGGGCACAACACATAAGTTGAAGCCAAGTCCACTTGATCTGACTCAATAGTTATTCGTCCCCATCTGTCTCCGGTTGAACTGGAACAGTAAAGTCCCATCCCCTTCCTCACTAGTATCTGAACACCAGCTACTCCTTTAAACTCTGAGTTTTCAGCACTTAACAGGGGGTCAGAACGGACTTGGCTTCAGCTTATGTGCTGTGCCCTCACTAATACCGGTGTCTGAGATTTCAGAGATGGAGTATGACTTAGATAGTTAGGATCAGACTTAGGAATATTTTGTTATGACTATATTCATTAACGACCAGATCCCCGTCCGATCCACTCAGATCCCCATGCATATGAAATCTATACTCCATTTGGAAACCGCTGTCTCCATCTACCTGTCCAATTGTCACCGCCGATTCTGCCCATCCATCTCTGGTTCTGATTGATGCATCAGCATCACCATAGGAACCCAGACATCCGTCCCCATCAGACTCAGACATACTCATGTAAGGCCATCGGCCTTGGAGACCCATCACTGGAGTAATTATTATTAGATTTCAAAATATGTATTTAAGTTGCCCAACTGGGGGCTTCATTCCCCAGTTTGAATATCGAATCACGGCTAGTTCCTAAGTCTGATCCTAACTCTCTAAGTCATACTCCATCTCTGAAATCTCGGACACCGGTATTAGTGAGGGCGCAGCACATAAGCTGAAGCCAAGTCTGTTCCGACCCCCAGGACGTGCTCCGACTCTGACCCAACCTCCAACCCAACCTCCAACCCAAACTCTGACCTCCAATCAGACCTAGTGCATAACAGTATATTCAAACTGCCATACTCACTCCTACCAATGCCACAATCCACCACCAATTCCAAACGCACATGAATCATCAAGGTGCCCGCTCCCAGCATCAACACCATCTCCGAGGTTGTTGAAGAACCGACGGACCACATAGAGGCTGTCAATGAAGAAGACGACACCCCACCCTCTCCAAATCTGGTGCAAGCCATCTCCCTGCTTGTATGGGAACCACCTTTTCCCTATCAAATTCCATTTATGCAGCACCAATGTGCTATTCTTTGCTTTTCCATTCCTAAATATCAGCATATATTTGATGCTTGTACCTGGAATGGACTTATTCAAATATTCTCTATTTTTCCATATTTTTTTTGGGAATATTCCATGCAGAACTCGGCTCAGAATCATTTATTTCTGCTGTGCTACAGTTGTGGACCCATAGGCGCCCACAAACCTTCGCGCAGCCGCCTCTCCCCTTTTGGACCAGGCATTTGGCCTGAATTCAAGCTCAGATGTCTCTGATCAATAAATATTCTCTAACTTAACAACCACAGCCTCTCAGGGCACTATTTTCCATGGAGATCATCACCTGAGATGTGGCTATCCATGGCTGTCCAAACCAGTGCAGAAAACAGGGTGGACACCCTTCTTTTTGCCTGATCAGTGCCTAGTTCAGGGATCAGATCAGCTGATGGGTGATCAAATCAGGTGATTGCCTTGGAATATTCTACCCCTTTCCATAACATTCTAGCTGTTTCCTTCTATTATTAGATAGAACTTTCCAGAACCATTATTCAGCTCCTGATCAGTGTTGGTCCAGTGATCAGAACCTGTGATTGGCTTGGAATATTCTACCCCTTTCTTCCACCTTCCACAACCTTCCAGTAGTTTCCATCTATTAATAGGTAGAATATTCCAGAACCATTAGTCAGCCCCTGTAAATACAATATATAAGGAGGCCATTCTGCCTCTGAAATAGTAACATATCCTACCCATCTTCTGCACACCAGTGTGACTAGAGTGACATACAGTGTCATCCTCTATCTCAGTAACTGTTGATTACCAGTTCAAGGATCTTTTACAGTTGTGTAACTGTACTTGATTGCACTCGAAGTAGTGATATTCCTGCTTTGGGCGTGAGTGTAGTATCTGCCTCATGTGACTACGAATCTACAGGGTGAGATTGTCTGTCGATAGTCCTGCCATTAGTGCTCTTGTTTAAGTAACTAGTGTGTACTGCCTTTGCAGAGCATTAGAAGCTTGAACTCGTGTGAAGCAGTTGCTAGACTACTTCACACATTGCTGTTACCCGCTTCTGAGTGCCACTGGTGGGACGGTTGGATTCATCCACCTACTTCCTTTAGCCTCTAAGTGCATTCCCCTCTTTTTGGAATATCTGGACCCCTAAGCGTCCGTGAACTCTAGACTCTGGAAGTCTTATTCATTTCTTGCTGCTAAGAAACATATTACCTTTCTGCGTATAGTCTGCATTGACCAATACAAAGGATTGTAACCAAAGTACAAACGTTAAATTGTTTCTGGAGTTGTGCTGCAGCAGGGTTTGATATTCTTCTCAGCTGTTCATTCACGGAATTGTGGTGATTTAGAGTTTGCCCTAACACCATAATTTTGCGGGTTCCAAAACACTGCTCGCCAGCAGCATCCGTAACCCACAAGCCCCTAAGTCCCAGACCAAGGTCCGAGAACCCGACCCCTTTGATGGCTCCGATCTGCAAAAGCTCCAGCCGTTCTTGGTGCAATGCCAGTTGAACTTCCGTGACCGCCCCGATGCATTCACATCTGATCAGGTGAAGGTCACCTTTGCCATGTCCTATCTCAAGGGCACTGCACTGGACTACTTTGAGCCAGCTGTTTTGGAACCCGCAAAATTATGGTGTTAGGGCAAACTCTAAATCACCACAATTCCGTGAATGAACAGCTGAGAAGAATATCAAACCCTGCTGCAGCACAACTCCAGAAACAATTTAACGTTTGTACTTTGGTTACAATCCTTTGTATTGGTCAATGCAGACTATACGCAGAAAGGTAATATGTTTCTTAGCAGCAAGAAATGAATAAGACTTCCAGAGTCTAGAGTTCACGGACGCTTAGGGGTCCAGATATTCCAAAAAGAGGGGAATGCACTTAGAGGCTAAAGGAAGTAGGTGGATGAATCCAACCGTCCAACCAGTGGCACTCAGAAGCGGGTAACAGCAATGTGTGAAGTAGTCTAGCAACTGCTTCACACGAGTTCAAGCTTCTAATGCTCTGCAAAGGCAGTACACACTAGTTACTTAAACAAGAGCACTAATGGCAGGACTATCGACAGACAATCTCACCCTGTAGATTCGTAGTCACATGAGGCAGATACTACACTCACGCCCAAAGCAGGAATATCACTACTTCGAGTGCAATCAAGTACAGTTACACAACTGTAAAAGATCCTTGAACTGGTAATCAACAGTTACTGAGATAGAGGATGACACTGTATGTCACTCTAGTCACACTGGTGTGCAGAAGATGGGTAGGATATGTTACTATTTCAGAGGCAGAATGGCCTCCTTATATATTGTATTTACAGGGGCTGACTAATGGTTCTGGAATATTCTACCTATTAATAGATGGAAACTACTGGAAGGTTGTGGAAGGTGGAAGAAAGGGGTAGAATATTCCAAGCCAATCACAGGTTCTGATCACTGGACCAACACTGATCAGGAGCTGAATAATGGTTCTGGAAAGTTCTATCTAATAATAGAAGGAAACAGCTAGAATGTTATGGAAAGGGGTAGAATATTCCAAGGCAATCACCTGATTTGATCACCCATCAGCTGATCTGATCCCTGAACTAGGCACTGATCAGGCAAAAAGAAGGGTGTCCACCCTGTTTTCTGCACTGGTTTGGACAGCCATGGATAGCCACATCTCAGGTGATGATCTCCATGGAAAATAGTGCCCTGAGAGGCTGTGGTTGTTAAGTTAGAGAATATTTATTGATCAGAGACATCTGAGCTTGAATTCAGGCCAAATGCCTGGTCCAAAAGGGGAGAGGCGGCTGCGCGAAGGTTTGTGGGCGCCTATGGGTCCACAACTGTAGCACAGCAGAAATAAATGATTCTGAGCCGAGTTCTGCATGGAATATTCCCAAAAAAAATATGGAAAAATAGAGAATATTTGAATAAGTCCATTCCAGGTACAAGCATCAAATATATGCTGATATTTAGGAATGGAAAAGCAAAGAATAGCACATTGGTGCTGCATAAATGGAATTTGATAGGGAAAAGGTGGTTCCCATACAAACTTGGTCGAATACCTAGGCTATATCCTCTCCCTGGCAGGACTGACAATGTCTGATGACAAAATCAAAGCTATACAGGAATGGCCAGAACCCTGGAAAGTCAAGGACGTACAGTCCTTCCTAGGGTTCGCCAACTTCTACCGCTGCTTCATTCACAGCTACTCTGATATCACCGTCCCGCTCACCCGACTCACTAGGAAGGGTATCCAATGGAATTTCACTGACAAATGTAGACAGAGCTTTGAGACCTTGAAGAAGGCCTTTACTTCTGCTCCGATACTGACTCATTGGGTTCCAGACGTTCCTATCCTATTAGAGACCAATGCCTCCGACTATGCACTTGCCGCGATCCTGTCCATCATCTCTCCGGACGACGGACAAGTCCACCCGATCGCTTTTCACTCACGTACATTTACGCCCCCCGAACTGAACTATGAGGTCCATGACAAAGAGCTCCTTGCCATATATGAAGCCTTCCGGATATGGAGACACTACCTTGAAGGCCCCTCCAATCCGGTGGATGTCATAACTGACCACAAGAACTTGGAATACTCCTCCACAATGAAACTGCTCACCTGGAGACAAGTCCGATGGTCTGAATACCTATCTCAGTTCAATCTCATCATCCGTTTCTGCCCAGGTCGACTCGGAGCAAAGCCCGACACTTTAACTAGACGATGGGACATCTACCCTAAAGAGGGGAATAGCGACTATGCCACTGTAAACCCACACAACTTTCGTCCTGTGTTTACTAACAAGCAGCTGGCATCATCCCTATGAGCATCCACCCTCATGACTCCCACCCTCTGAGCTGTCACCATTATGGACATCAACCAACTCCGTTCTGACATCCACTCATCACTCTGATCCGATCCTGTTGCAGTTAAACACTTGGACAACCCTTCCAATCCGAAATGGTCACTTGACCCCGAAGGACACCTCTGACACAACAACCGGATATACGTCCCCGACACCAACGGCCTCTGACTCCAAGTTTTGCAGTATTACCATGATCACCTGATCTCGGGCCATTTCAGGCAAAATTGCACACAAGGATTAATTCGACAAGACTATGTATGGCCAAAAATGCAAGAATACATTCAACACTACTGTAACTCCTGCACCACGTGTATGCGCTCAAAATCGCAAAGGCACAAACCCTACAGAACGCTTAAACAACTTCTGGTCCCAGAGCAACCATGGAACTCCATCTCCATGGATTTCATAGATGCTTGTTCGGAATCATGTCAGTATACAATATTCTGATGTATATCTCATATACATCAGAATTTCAATGATACATAAAGCCAGGGAGTTACAATTTGGATATCTTAAAAGATTTCTGATGTGTGAAATTTTTATAAATATAAACATATATTCTATATTTTAATAAACTTTAAAAGATAAGACATTTGGTTGAGATGAACATAACTGTTTATATGAATATAACAGTAATGTATGTATAAATATAATTGGTATTATATAGGGTATTTAGATATACAAATACCAGGTGGGGATTAAAGATAGTTTAAATTATGTTACAAGTATTGTATAAGAAAGAATCAATGATATTTGGATGTTCCCTCAAGAGAGTTGCCACCACTAAATGGGGAAAAAACAGTTATTTTTGAGAATTATGCCAAAATATCACAATATGTTTTAATCTAGTATATTGTGTAAAATTTGAGAATCATGTTGAAAAATGAAAATAAGTTTTAATCTAAGTGTATTGTGTAAAATTTGAGGAAAATAGGTTGTATATATGTATTTGTTGTATTTCTGAACAAGCGTCATAGAGAAGCTCCCCCCATTGCTCAGATACGACACCATACTTGTGATTGTTGACAGGTTCACTAAACAGTCACTATTCATTCCGACACATGACACCATCACCTCCGCCTCACTAGCTAAATTGTTTGTTCTCCACGTATTCTCTAAACACGGAGTTCCATCGCATGTCACATCCGATCGGGGCTCGGAGTTCGTGTCCTCCTTCTTCCGCACACTAGGAAAGGCTCTCAACATGAAACTTCACTTCACCTCCGGATACCATCCTGAAGGAGATGGACAAACAGAACGAATGAATCAGTCCCTGGAACAATATCTCCAAATCTATTGTAACTATCAACAAGACAACTGGGCTGACCTACTTCCGATAGCAGAGTTTGCCTACAACAACGCTCTGAATGTGACTACTGGCATCTCTCCGTTCTTTGCTAATAAAGGCTATCATCTGAACATCTCCGTCCACCCTGAGAAGGAACTCACCTCCACCAAAGCCCACCAATTTGTAACTGACCTTGATCAACTACACCAACATCTCTGAGAAACCATCTCTGATGCCCAGAAACAATATCAAGTCTCCACAGACCGACACCGCATTCCGGCTCCGGACCTGCAAATTGGAGACAAAGTATTCATTAAGGCCGAACACTTCCGGACCACCCATCCATCAAAGAAACTCTCCAAGAAATACTTAGGTCCTTATGAGGTCATTGCTCGCGCAGGCAGCAGGTCCTTCACCCATCTTCTGGAGAGATGATGGACAGGACCGCAGCAAGTGCATAGTCGGAGGCATTGGTCCTGAATTCAAGCTCAGATGTCTCTGATCAATAAATATTCTCTAACTTGACAACCACAGCCTCTCAGGGCACTATTTTCCATGGAGATCATCACCTGAGATGTGGCTATCCATGGCTGTCCAAACCAGTGCAGAAAACAGGGTGGACACCCTTCTTTTTGCCTGATCAGTGCCTAGTTCAGGGATCAGATCAGCTGATGGGTGATCAAATCAGGTGATTGCCTTGGAATATTCTACCCCTTTCCATAACATTCTAGCTGTTTCCTTCTATTATTAGATAGAACTTTCCAGAACCATTATTCAGCTCCTGATCAGTGTTGGTCCAGTGATCAGAACCTGTGATTGGCTTGGAATATTCTACCCCTTTCTTCCACCTTCCACAACCTTCCAGTAGTTTCCATCTATTAATAGATAGAATATTCCAGAACCATTAGTCAGCCCCTGTAAATACAATATATAAGGAGGCCATTCTGCCTCTGAAATAGTAACATATCCTACCCATCTTCTGCACACCAGTGTGACTAGAGTGACATACAGTGTCATCCTCTATATCTCAGTAACTGTTGATTACCAGTTCAAGGATCTTTTACAGTTGTGTAACTGTACTTGATTGCACTCGAAGTAGTGATATTCCTGCTTTGGGCGTGAGTGTAGTATCTGCCTCATGTGACTACGAATCTACAGGGTGAGATTGTCTGTCGATAGTCCTGCCATTAGTGCTCTTGTTTAAGTTACTAGTGTGTACTACCTTTGCAGAGCATTAGAAGCTTGAACTCATGTGAAGCCATCACCAGACTACTTCACACATTGCTGTTACCCGCTTCTGAGTGCCACTGGTTGGACGGTTGGATTCATCCACCTACTTCCTTTAGCCTCTAAGTGCATTCCCCTCTTTTTGGAATATCTGGACCCCTAAGTGTCCGTGAACTCTAGACTCTGGAAGTCTTATTCATTTCTTGCTGCTAAGAAACGTATTACTTTTCTGTGTATAGTCTGCATTGACCAATACAAAGGATTGTAACCAAAGTACAAACGTTAAATTGTTTCTGGAGTTGTGCTGCAGCAGGGTTTGATATTCTTCTCAGCTGTTCATTCATGGAATTGTGGTGATTTAGAGTTTTCCCTAACACCATAATTTTGCAGGTTCCAAAACACTCGCACTTGTGAAGCTGGATCGCCATGCAGCTCCTTACGGGTCGCCAACACACGACTCTCCACCTTGCACCATATAACCCCCCGGTCCGCCTCCCGCTTCTCCGTATCAGCACTCAGGTACGCCTTCAATGAAAAGACTGCGATGTTGAGATTCTTCCTAGTGGTCACAGCATAGAGCTCTGCCCTTTTGTGAGCCTCGACCGCGGTTACCCAAGCCATCTCCTCATAACAATTTGAAGTCGGATCTGGCTCCGCATCCGTCCTGACATCCACACCCGCCTCGGGCTCCGCATTTACATTGAGCTCCATATTGGCATCAGGATCCACCTCCACCTCCGCCCTCTCCGCCTCCGCCACTTCATCTTCCTCAGCTGCACCCAACCCAAATAATGGCTGTGCCCACGGACGCAATGGCGAGTCCTCCGCAGTGACAGTTTTCGGATGAATTGTCTCCGTCTGTGTAACGGAGAGGATGGTGACCTCAGGAGTTCCTGCCTGTATTGGCACGCTCGGACTTCCTGGGTGACTGGTCGCCCCTGCCCTGGTCACCTCCTCCTCTACCTCCATGGTGGCTTCTAGCTCATGCGCCTGCTCCTCCACTTTCCTTCAGTCTCGTGGCCTCCATCGTGACCACAAGTTCCTTTACCCTGCAGGCTCTCTCAGCCTTCGCTTCCTCCTCTTTCCTTCTCCGTTCTGTCTTTGCCGCCTCTTTCCATGTGTATGGGAACTGGTTTTCCCTTAAAAAGATCTTGTTTAAAGTCCTGAAACTGTACAATTCCGCTTGATGGCCTTAAAATATCAGCATATATCTGCTGCTTTCTCTTGATTCAGGGCCATTCAAATATTCTCTATTTTTTCATATTTTTTTGGGAATTTTCCATGCAGAAATGAGTCTACAAACTTATTGTTCTGCTGGGTGAAGTTTTGGGACCCACATGGACCCACAAACCTTCGCAGATGTCAGCAGCCTCAAAGTCAGCCGGAGTCACCCGGACAACTGACTCATTGTCGATCACATGACTCATTTCAATCTCCGACTCAATCTGGTCACCACTGCCAGTAAATGCTCAATATCTTCGCAACCACTGCACCTCCTGACTCCATTTTCAGTGGAGAGTTCAATAGAAGCCATGCCTACCCATAGCTGTGCTAATCAGCCTGGGAAACGAAGTATTGACCGAGTTATTTGAGTAATGGTGACTCATGCAATGACTCCTGCCATGACTCATGCTATGACTCCTTCCATGACTCATACCATGACTCCTGTGATTACTCATACTATGACTCCTGCTCTGAGTCACACTATGACTCCATCCATGACTCATGCCATGAGTCAGAGCAAATCCAAGCAGCTCATTGGCTAGGAAACTTCCACCCCCTTCTCACATATTCCACTAGCTTCAGTAGTTTCCATCTATTAATAGGTAGAAGTTTCCAGTAGTATTAGTCAGCTCCTGTAAATACAATATAAAAGGAGCCCATTCTGCCTCTGAAATAAATAACCATTTCTACCCCATCATTTGCACATCAGTGTGACTAGAGTGACATACAGTGTCATCCTCTATATCTCAGTAACTGTTGATTGTCCAGTTCAAGGGTCGCTTACAGTTGTGTAACTGTATTCGATTGCACTCGAAGTAGTGATTGTCCTGCTTTGGGCGTGAGTGTAGTATCTACCTCGCGTGACTACGAATCTACAGGGTGAGGTTGTCTGTCGATAGTCCTGCCATTAGTGCTCTTGTTTAAGTTACTAGTGTGTACTGCCTTTGCAGAGCATTAGAAGCTTGAACTCGTGTGAAGCAGTTGCTAGACTACTTCACACATCGCTGTTACCCGCTTCAGAGTGTCACTGGTTGGACGGTCGGATTCATCCACCTACTTCCTCTAGCCTCTAAGTGCATTCCCCTCTTTTTGGAATATCTGGACCCCTAAGCGTCCGTGAACTCTAGACTCTGGAAGTCTTATTCATTCCCTACTGCTAAGAAACACATTACCTTCCTGCGTATCGTCTGCATTGACCATTACAACGGATTGTAACCAAAGTACAAACGTTAAATTGTTTCTGGAGTTGTGCTGCAGTAGGATTTGATATTCTTCTCAGCTGTTCATTCACGGAATTGTGGTGATTTAGAGTTTGCCCTAACACCATAATTTTGCGGGTTCCAAAACAAGATTGCATGATCATGTGGTGTTGTTCTAGGGATTCAGTGAAAATGAGGATGTCATCCATGAACACTACCATAGTGCCATCATCAATGAGGTCCTTGAAAATGTCATTCATCATCGTCTGAAAGGTTGCTGGGCTGTTTGTGAGACCAAAAAACATGACCAGGGGTTCAAATAGACCACGATTGGTTTGAAAGGCTGCCTTTCACTCATCGCCCTCTTTAATATGTTATATCCCCATCAGATGTCAAGCTTGGTAAAGTACTTGGCATTGGCTGCGGCAATTTTATTCATGATGTCTGGTACCAGGGGTAGTGGGTAGGTGTTCTTGATCATGATATCATTCAGCTTGCGGTAGTCTTGCACAAAATGAAGATTACTGTCCTTCTTCTTCACAAAAAAGACAGGAGATGCCATGGGTGACTTGGAAGGACGTATATGATGATTCCATAGGTTCTCCTCAAGGAATGCATCCAACTCCTTCTGCTCATTTGGGGACATTGGATAGACCTTTGTGCTGAAGGGTTGCGCTCCTGGAGTGAGTTCAATAGTGTGGTCCCACAGTTTTTGAGGTGGAAGTTGGTCAAAGGACTCCTTTGCAAAATCATCCTTAAATCCCCAGTACACCTTTGGGACAATCTCCTTGAAGGTTTTATATATCAATGCTCTAACCTGCTGCTACGAACGAGATCTCCAGTTGCATGCAACCTCCACCTCCCCCAATCATCATTGAAGGAGACAATGAGATATCTGAGATCCTGGACTCAAAGATCGACCGTCGATACAAGTGCAAGCTCCAGTACTTAGTCAAATGGACTGGATACAAAGGCACCAATGAAGAGTCCTCATGGATCTCCGCATCTGAACTCGATCATGCATCTGAATCTGTCTCCGACTTTCACTCTGCTTATCCAGACAAACCTGGCCCTCTTATGAATCTTTAAGTTTGATTACTAATGCTAATTCTATTATTTCGCGTCATCATTTTATTACAAGTCACAAGGGAAATTACCAGCCTGCCCAAAAGCTCCAAAGGAATATCACTCCAACTCATTTTTCTCCAAAATTTATAATCATTTTCATTTTTTTATTTTATACATCACGTTTCCTTTTTCCCTTCCCCTTTTCTACCTCAGGCTCCATCTCCAACGCCGTCTCCAACTCATCATCACTCTCTACATCTGACACCCAATCTTTCTCATCTCCCATGTCTGAATCCTCATCCAAAGGAGCCATGAACTTCCACAATCAACGTAACTCAGCCGTCCACTGACCCTCCAGAACCTCCTTCTGTTTCATTGTCCTCACCAAGTCCACTAGTAACCCCTCTGTCCATCGGAGGTGCTCCAACTGCAGGCTAACCAGCCGGATAAGCTGTCCCATGGTACTATTGGGTGCAGAGAAGCACCCCATACCTGCACTGGTTGTTGCCCCTTCCAATCCGACACCGCTACCCCCAGCTGCCACAGCACCCATCTCCATCTGCCTCTTTTTGGTCAGACGACCTTCCGATTCTTTCTCCGCCCCTCCTTGTACCACTAGTTGGGGCTTGACACTCTGACTCTGGGGATCGAACTGTCCATCAATCCTACACCCTCCTTTCCAACCCCAACAACGATCGCAGGACCGAAGTCGGTGAGTTGGGCTGGTAGGCCACACACACTCCACGCCCACATCACGACACAAGTCGCAAGTTACGCCAGGCCCGCCAAATGGCTCCGTTGGAGCCAGAGCCTTGGGTGGTCCACCCCTTCTCACTGTGGCCTCCAAGTGTTCCCTCTCCTCCTCCTTGTCCTGCTGTTCTGCCACCACCTTCTCCATCTCGCTGTATGGGAACCACCTTTTCCCTATCAAATTCCATTTATGCAGCACCAATGTGCTATTCTTTGCTTTTCCATTCCTAAATATCAGCATATATTTGGTGCTTGTACCTGGAATGGACTTATTCAAATATTCTCTATTTTTCCATATTTTTTTGGGAATATTCCATGCAGAACTTGGCCCAGAATCATTTATTTCTGCTGTGCTACAGTTGTGGACCCATAGGCGCCCACAAACCTTTGCACAGCTGGCTCTCCCCTTTTGGACCAGGGTGTGAGGGCTACGCTGAATGACGAGGCCACAACAACAAGATACTCAATAAGTGAGAGCCAATAAGAGATAATGCCAGCTGGTACAGTGGATATCCTCAGAGATCAAGCTGAGGGGATCACACTGCACCAAGGCGAGTCTTTATACTAAATGATGGAGATGGATAGGAGAACCAAGATAGGGGAATAATAGGGAGGAAGGATAGGGGAAGTGATAGGGGCAATGAAATAGGGGAGATGCACCCTGACAGGCTGTGCTGATAGGGGTGTCAAGAGAAAATACTAAAAATAGAATATGACTCATTTGAATCCTGACATCACCCCCCTCTTAATGCATGTTGTCTCGATATGCACTATCGTCCCGTCCATCTCAAGAGAGACACACCCTGAAGCACTCTGCAAGGTCCCTTCTCACTCTCTGCCAAAGTAGAGCCCATGATGAGTGTTGATGGTGACTCTTCTCTGCCTTGGGGTAAAGTGGAATGGTGAACTATCTGGGGGATATGGGATCGTCCGTGCTGAAAACTGCTCCAAGTATCATCTCCCCTCCCTCATAGGTGACTTTACCAGCGAGCCCTTGGAAGGTGTATGGTATGTCAGAGTTGCCGATGAATAGAGGGTCCCCAATGTAGTATGTCTGGCATCTTGATGGATTATGATGCCAGAAGGGGAAATGAACTTGTGGAGGTGGAGATGGGAGGTTATAATCCTCTACAGCACGTGCAGTATCCCTTGAGTCAACTGACCAAGTGATTGATGGGTAGGAACGGAGTGAGCATAGAGGGGTGGATTCAGACTGGTAAGGCATGGTGGGTTGGGTAGTGAATGACAATGGTTTTACTGAGGAAGGGGAAGTGGATTCACTGGCTTATATACGGTTAGTGGAATGTTGGCATGGATGAATTTGGTGAGCGCTAAGCTTCACTGTGCCTATTCTGCAGCTCTGAAATGTGTCCAATACCACGTGTTGGGTTCCTGCCAGCTGTCCAATCAAAGAGGACCTGTTTGGGAGGTTCTGTGAAGTTCTCAAAGTGTCCAAAGGGAAGAGCTGCATAGGTGGCTGCCAAAATACGCCTTGGGGCTTCAGGATTCTCCCGATGGAAGTCTGCAATGCACCTTCTAGCCCCACTGGCATCCTTAGCTGGGATCCAGAGGTCATCAGCAGCTCCATAGCCCTTCCAACGCACCAGGTATTCCAGTCTTCCTTGGAAAACTCTGCTGTCAAGGCTCTTCTCAACTTCATATTTCTGTACTCCATCTCAAATGACTGGAGGTGGTGGAGGAGATGACTGGCATTCAGGGATGGGATCCTTTTCATAAGGCCAGAGTAAGACAACAGAGAACACTGGATGAGTGCAACCAAAGATTGGGGGAAGTTGTAGGCCATAGGCATTTCATGAGACCACCTTATTAATCACATACAGTCCTAACCATTTGTGATCAAGTTTCTTGGTTGGACAGGTGGTGGTGATATTTTGTGCATTGAGCCAGACCTTGTCACCAAGCTTGTATACTGGGGCTGCTTGCTGATGGGCATCATAGAATCGTGCCATATCATCTGCTGCCTTTTCCAGGGTGGAGCAAGCCTCAGTGGTGGCCGTCTCCATATGCTCAGTGAATTCTTCCAGTGCTTCAAGTCATGTCTCTTGGATTGGCTCTAGCCCAAGCCTTGGGTGTTGGCCTGTATCAAGCATGAAGAGGGTTGATTGCGTGGAGGAGTGGATGCAGTTGTTGTATGTGAATTCAGCAAGAGGAACCCACTCAATCCAGTCATCCTGGCACTGATTGATGAAAAGCCTCAAGTATTGTTCAATTTCTTGATTGACCCTTTCCGTCTGACCATCGGTTTGTGGATGATATGCTGTGGATGCTGCAACTTTGATCCCCAGAAGCTTATTGAGCTTGCGCATAAATTGAGAGACAAACTGGGTGCCACGGTCACTGATGATCTCCTCAGGAAGGCCATGGTGTTCCCACACATGGTCTCAGAAAAGTCATGCAACTCCTATGGAGTTGATGTCAGAGGTGGTAGGGATAACATGTGCTTGTTTGGAAAGATGGTCCACAACAACAAGGAGTGCATCATAGCCATGGCTGATGGGTAGCTCTACAATAAGGTCAACAGATATCACTTGCCACCTCTGATCTGGGACACGATTAGACAGGAGTTTACCCATAGGAGGAGCAGAGAAAGTTTTTGTCCGATTGCAGAGGTCACATCCCTTAACGTATTTGGCAATGTATCATCCAAATCCAGGCCACCAGTAGCTGTGGGATACAAGTTCTGTTGTTCTCCAGCAACCAGGGTGACCTGTAATGTGAGTATTGTGGTGTGCCCTTACAATGTCATGGCGCAATTTTGGGTCAAGAGGGACATATACCTTGCCACGATAGAGGACAAGTCCATTCTCCTTGGTCCATTCCTGTCCTCATAAATTCTGAGAGGGACCAAGTTCTTTAAGAGCCTTCACAACCTTTTCATCTCTGTTGGTGCAGTTCTGCACACGTTCCAGGAATATGTCTCCTTCTCCTGTGATCATTTGAGCTCCTGGCCCTGGATAGGTGGATGTCGCATCAATAGCTACAGCTTAGTAATACTTGTATAGTACTTTTAGATTAGAGTCACTACACTTAACATGAGTCACCATTAGTCAAATAACTCAGATAATTCTCTGTTTCCTGGGCTGATCTGCACAGCTATGGATAGGCAGCTTTGATTAAACTCCATCAAACATGGAGTCAGGAGTTGCTGTGGTTGCCAAGATATTGAGCATTTACTGGCAGTGGTGACCAGATCGGATCAGAGATTGAAATGAGTCAGTAGATCAGGTGACTCTGCCGACTCTTGCAAAGTTTTGTGGGTCCATGTGGGTCCAAAACTTTGCCCAGCAGAAGAATAAGTTTGTGAACTCATTTCTGCATAGAAAATTCCTGGAAAAAATATGGAAAAATAGAGAATATTTTAATGACCCTAAATCAAGAGAAAGCAGCATGTATATGCTAATATTTTAAGGCCATGAAGCGAAAATGTACAGATTTGGGACAGTAAACAAGATTTTTTTCAAGGAAAACCAGTTCCCATACATGCATCTACAGCTGGATTATGGTTGTCGTTGTCGATGACGGCGAGCATGGGGCTTCAGATAAGCGGGGAGGACTGGCGTACCGCCATATTTGGACTCAGCTGGCGAAGAGAATGCAGAAATGATTTTATTTTATTGCAAAAATTGTATCTACAGTGGAGTTATCGTCGTCACCGGTCGCCGACAGTGAGGACACATGTGCCGGCATTGTGGGATACATCTAGGCCGATGCTGGACGTTTTTCAACGTTGTAAGCACTAGATGATACATGTGCCCGGCTGGTTCAGCTTGACCGATGCACCCGGCGTCACGATAACAGCGAACCTGGAATTCCCTTCATTCCCTGGAATAACGGCCGGAATAGACGCACCACGGCGTAAAGGCGAGTTAGACTGGGACCACACATGTGTGGTCAGCGACTAACTGGCTTTGAATCGGAAGATATACAGGTGTCCATACATGACGGCACCCTAACCACATAACCGGTGGACGCGGGCTTCGTAGTCCACCGTCAACTATGCTTAGCTGACACGAACTTCATATCCTATCTGGCGTATATAAGATGGTCGCCAGCCGTTCCTTCTTCCTCAGTCGTATTCACTACAGACTGAGATTAACCTGTACAGGTTTCAACACCACCAAGCTTGTAAAGCGCCACCCACCCTAACCTCCAGACCAACACATACACTGGAACGCGCGTGAGCGCCGCAAGCAACGTTACATGGGAGCTCCTCCTCGTACTTTCAATGGAAGTCCTTGGGCTAGGATTGTGAGGATGCGTCACATAGAATACTGGAACATATCGTGGTGGGTAGCAGTGGTGAGCTTTCCAGTCACTCGGTGTCGGGGTTTTCATCACCAATGCCTTGCAGCTCTTCACCCTTGGTTCTGTTGCCTGGGTTATCAATGGCTTTCAACTCTTCCTGCCCTTTGTCACCTCCATCCCCGCATCACCCTTAGGCAGCGGATGGTCAGCCTGGGTAGGCGCCACCCTCTTCGCCTTTGGATCCGTCCTGTTGGTCCTCGAAGCTTGGAACAGGGACGGAGTAGTATGTTTTGGTTTCGCTGTCAGCCAGCTCCTGCAACACCATCACCACAAGCAAATAAGAAAAGAGGCAACAAACGACAGTGTATCTTACGGCAATGAGAAGTTGAATATCGGTCAGAACACATCGACGCCTCGTTGGGTATGGTGGTCGACTGATCGTAAATACTGGCGCGAGCTCGGGTTTGTAGCTGGGTTTGCCCAGTTCTGTGGGTCTACTATATTCTGGATCAGTGGATTTACAGGTATCCCCGAGATCTTCGGTGTGATACAACGACATACCGGAGCCCTAGATGGAGCCTTTTGGGCTCCTCAGGTCATTGGAGGGACGGGCTTTATCATTAGCTCGTGCGTATTGCAGCTCTCGATACCAGGGAGCACTAACACACCCATGGTCATCTTCCGTTTGAAGAATATTATACATGCTGGAAGCACAAAAGAAGTGGTACGTTCCCACGTTCACAAGCCTAGGCTGGCATATTGGTTGTGAGTTTCTGCCCACTATTTGCTTAGTTGATCTCACCTTGGTCACACCTCCCGGTAATCTCGTAGTCTGGAACTTTGTTGGTGGGATCGGATTCACACTCAGTGGAGCTTTTGGTTTCTCAAATAACCATGGGCTAATGTACCAAAATGCTCTGTCAACCTTCTGGGGCAGTACGTGGCTATCATTCGCGATCCATTGATACGCATTCATGTCCCGATTTCGTCACCAGGCTGGGCTTTCCTGATTGGAAGCGTGTTGCAGTGGTATAAAGCTGTGAATCCCGTGTCAAACTCCGTGCTTTCTGACGTACCTTGACACAATCACGTTGAGCCCTCCGCTGCCGAGTACTGGTTTGGGTGGGGTGGCCTGTTCAAGCGTGATCCTGCTCACCATTGTGTCTGTGTTCGCGTCACAACACGACGATGGAGGAGGTTTGACCCTACGGACGGCTGAAAATGGGATCATTGGAAACCCATCACCAGTCGCGTAATATTCGGTTGCAGTTTGGAGGTGAATTTCCCACTCCCACTCCATTGATTGTAATATGGTGTTTCATGTGAATGAGGCTATATATTGACATCAATTGCTACTTCAATATCATCACAGCCAAGAATTTCCAAAGCTATTAGACGGATGACTTGCAAATTGGGGTAGCATACCTACTCCTTCTGCACTATGTTTATGTCTCAAAGCGATATTGCGATCAAACTTGAAAGTTGTGTAGTGCTCTGACGCGTGACGTCACGCGCCAGCGACCCATGGTGCCAACAAGGATCCGAGATAGTTGAGCCAGATAGAAGCCAACTCTTGTTCCACGCGATTAAATGCAAAAGAAGGCCCCGATAGAAAAGGCACTCAATATGGTTGTATCGCCAGTACACAGAGAGTCCTCGGAGCCTCGCTCAACTGCAAATACACCACCTATATATTGAAGACGTATGTATTATGGGGCTCCGCCCCACATCCGAGGGAGACCGGACTTTTCACAAGCTACGTGGCATATGTATGTTGTTTCGAACGACGAAGGTACCCCATAGTACGACAATATGCCTAGACTGTTTCGGGAATAGAAGGCGGAGCAAGTACGCAATTAGGGTTGATTCTGTAAAACACACAGGCACGGAAATATGGGCGAATAACTTCATGCTGGAATGGACGAAGCTTTTTCACTGGGTTCATGAAAGAGTGGAGGGGGGATGCTTTACTGTGCACGGGGAGGGGCTATTCGGGAGCACAGGTGCGGAGCTGTTGGCGTGCTAGGTGGGCCGTAGCAGTATTATTCGGTGATATTCGCTACGAATCATATGTCCGAGGGTGGGAGTCAAGACCATGATGGCGGATAGAGTGGCATGGTCCCTGGGTATCTTCGTTACGAATCATATATCCGAGGGTGGGAGTCAGGACCATGATGGCGGACAGAGTGGCATGGTCCCTGGGTATGTGGCCACAGATAGACTATAGTCTCGCATCGAGAAGTACAGATGCGGCAAGGTGTCGCAGGGTGCTGCGTAGGTCGGAGGGAGAAGGAAATAATGGTCTGAAAGAGCACCCCAAAAGACAAAGAAATACTAGACAAAAAAGCAAAGCCCTATAGCCAAGCCAAGGTGATCTCAGCCCTATCGCGGAGGAAATCATTGCATTGGCAGAATTATTATGACAGCCGGTGCCATTGTCATGAGGTTCGCGCCGTGACACTGACACTGCGTGACAATGACTCAGCTCTAGACTATGCCAGGGACGTCAACAAGCGTCTTGTATTCTTTTCACGCAAGGCTGCCCCTGACGAATGGTTCGATGATGGGTGGGCAGGTGGTTCGATTGCATTACGAGATCCACTTTCCCTGCATTTTGAAATGACAAGAGTGAAAGAACGATGAATTAATGATGCCTGACAGCAGTTTCCTTAACAGGAGTGTAAGATGGGGACATTGGCGCACTGTGAGCAACAGCAACGTCTCACATCGATGATGAAGATCTGTGAAGACGATAATGTACTAGATTCCTGATGGAGCACAGCTTGTGGTACGTGCTCTGAGGGTCTGGTGATTGAACGCGCTTTTCAGAAGTGCTATATAAGTGGCGTGTGTGCCTTTCTGCTACAGGGTGCTCTATAACTGCCGAGCTTCAGAGCGGATGAGTTGAGGTCCAAGCTCAACCAGAGTTGGATTCCCATCCCTCGGGCCGGACTCGAGCTGTCCCAAGGATCCGACGGCGAAGGAACGAGTCGGATGCATGCCATTCGATGAGTCTGCAGAGTTGGATGGAGAGCTTTCACCGGGCTGAGAGCCTGACATAACGCGGGGTTGCCGAGGTTCCAATCGATTTCCTTCCCAAAGTAGCCGTACTCAGGTACGGAACCCTTACATCACGGACGGACCCCTTACATCACGGACTTTCATATATAGTCGTTGATTGTGTCGTTTTCCTACCCTCGGCCGACTTCACCGTATATTGTCCCTGGGGGATCGTTCAGGCTGTTGTGCCCCTCGCTGGACAGGACAAAATGCAACGTTCCGCTTGGCAAATATAGCTAGTGATAGTGGGCACTTGTGACATGTCTCGGCTGGCATCGGTAACTATTCTTCATCTTTGTTGGAATGCATTGATAATGTGTCGTCATATAGGCGTGAGTGTTTTTCTCCTGTTATGTTTAAAAGTGCCTGTACCTGCCGTAAAAACATCGGCCGTGCTGCACCGAAGGCCCGAATTCGCTGGGATTCCGTGTGCCAGATGAATTGCCCTGGATTGTTGTGAATGACGCACGAGCCGCTGCGACAGGATGGCAGAGGACAGGCATGGGAACAAGCACGACAGCGGAGGGAGTCACGTGAGTTGGTTGAAAGTCCGATGAATGTGGAGTTACTGCTGCTGACAGAGCAAGAATTGGTGCACGAGCGGATCGGAAGTGGCACTCGTTCAAATCTCGCATCTCTGATTCGAATTCAAGGGTGGGAGCCAACACGACGTTTCGGCCGGCATTGAAATCAAAGTGGTGACCCTTTCGTGTCTTCGTCAGCGGGATCCTGGTCCGACGGTCACCGCAGCGCTGTGACGACCACACTCCGAGTGCTTGTTGACAATCTGTTGATAATATTCTACGTATGGCCCCAAGGGATAGCCCTCCTCCTTCTTCCTCCTCCAAACCACAAAGGCCCGCGCGGCACTCTCCTCAGTCTTCCGACGCTCGTCGCCGTCGTCCTGCCGCTCCTCCTGCCGTCACTCCCGCCGACGTCCCTCCCCAAAGTCCGCCTGCTCCTCCCGTCTCGGCCGGCAGGTTGCATTACTCCCTGCCGCCCTTGCCAAGTATGAACCCAAACTACCCACCCCATCACTCTCCATACATCCCGCCCCAGCATTACCCCCATCCTCACCATCCCCTTCCCGGCCCAGGCCCAGTCGGCACCAATGGTGGCCCCATGCCCGGCATGTACCCTTATGGCCTCCCGCCCCATCCTCACCCGCCCCCGTACGCCCATCCCTACGGGTACCATCAGTATGGCCCCCTGGGCCCAGGCGGCTTCCCCCCGCCCCGCCCTCCCGACGTCCCTCATCAGTCCCCTCAGCCCGCGTCCACCCCCGCCCCATCCACCCCCGCCCCGGGCAAAGGTCTCAAGCGCAAGCGCAAGTCGGAGGACCGCACAAAGTCGGAGGAAGACGTGGACAATGCCGACCTCAAGAAGCGCACAAAAACTCAGCGCGCATGCGACTCCTGTCGCTCCAGGAAAATTCGGTGCGCTCCCTCCGTCCCTACTGGCGTGACTCCTGTTCATTCTTTGTAGTTGCGACGTTCTGCCGGATGTCGACCCGCCCCAGTGCCAACATTGCAAGCAATATGGGTTCGATTGTACCTTCTTCCTCCCCATCACCGAAACCCGCTTCAAGAAGAAGCGCCTTGAAGAAGAGGCTGCGGCTGCGGCTGCAGCGGCCGATAAGCATGACGCCACCGACAGTACTCGGCCTACAGCGACTCCCAAGTCTGATGCATTGGCGAAAGCAGAAACAAAGGTGTTAGGTGAGTGATTGATCCGCGCAGATCCTCCCACTTGGGCTTCTCACACACCTATCAAGGACCCACAAGCGCTGCATTCCTGTTGCACTCTACTGCCACTGTCCCAACACGTGCGTACGAGAACTTTGATCTTCGTTACCACCATACCTGGGAGGTCAGCAAGTCAGGCGACGGCTTCATCCAAGTCACAGAGCCTACTCCTAGCGACTCCGCACCTACCCTTTCTAGGTCAATCGAAGTCCGAGTTGAGCGTGATGTCGTGGAGCGCCTCGTCAATAGCTATTTCAATGACCTCGCGCCCATGTTCACCGTGGTATCTCGCGACGAGTTCCTGTCCTCCACGTCTCCCCCACCCGTGCTGCTTTATGCCATCTGCTCTGTTGCAGCTGCTTGCCGCGATGTCCCCCCTGCTGTGTTTGACAACCTGCGCCATGCGATCTCGACAGTCATCAAGGCAGAGGATGTGCTCAGTACAGCTTCAACGGTCAACCTCCAGGCGCTTTTGGTTCTGGGCATGTGTGCCGATTGTCACTCGCAGTTCGTTTCGAATGCACTCTCGGCGTTTTGGCTAAGACTTGGCACAGCGATCAGGATGGTAAGATCTTTCTTGACAATTTTTTTTTGGGCTAGCATCGAACCATTTGTGTTTAGGCTCAGGATTTGGGCCTCCACCGTGCCGAGTCCGTCAAGCAAAACCTGGATCTGCGTCGTCGTCTCTGGGCTGCATGCGTTATCACCGATCGTTGGTGCAGCTTAACATATGGGCATCCGTTCATGATCGACGTTGAGGATTGTGATGTAAGGCTCACGTCGTCGGAGGCCATCGAAGATATGTACATGAATGAGTTGCTCAAGCTGAGCATTCTCTTGGGCCGAGTCCTTAAAATGATATACAGGTGCGACAATGTCTATATAGAAAAGTCGCAGCCGAAGACTTACTTTGTTTCTCAGTCCCAGCGGTCTTGTACTTGCAACTGATGAAGGACTTGAAAAACTTCTCGCCGACATCGACAAGTGGAATGAAAATTTGCCGGCTAAGCTTCAATATCAAGGTGCAACTTCGCCACAGCATGCCGGGCTCCTACACCTTTTCTACACTTGTGTCTGCATGCTCTTCTGGCGCGTCTTTATGCGTATCTCGTACACGGTCCCAGCACACCTCAAGTTCGCACTGTCAATTGAAAGGTGGTCCGGTCTCGTGCAGCTCTCGCGCGAATCGATCGATTGGCTTGATGGACATGAGCGTATGTATGATGTATGGATGCTTGTGCCTTATTGTGCGACCAGTTGCGCGCTTGTCCAGGTGTGTGGGCTCTAATCTCGTCTACGTTACAATGTTCATTATGGAATTATAGTATCACACGTGGGCTAGACGCCAAGATCCAGAGGCCGCTGCGACTCTGCGTAAGCTTAGAGACTGTATAAAAAGGTGGGAATCATCTTTGCAGTCAGATCACAGGTCTACCCGGCGAAAGGTCTGTTAGCCTCTTCTCTGCCCACTGTTCTTAGTTCTAATATCTCTGTACAGACTGCCGAGATCATTGCTTTACTGTACGAATCCACACAGACTCCCAGCGCTCCTTCGACAAACACTGAGCCCATGAACCCTACCGTTGGTGTGCGACCCCGTGGCAAGTTTCCCGAGGCACTTCGGGGACTCATGTTCCGGAAAGACCCTAGTCAGCCGGGAGGTGGAGTTTTCGTCGCTGCGGAGCGACCAAGTGGAGATTATAGTGACTTACCAAAAGGCACAATTGTGTTGAAAGGTGAAAGCCTAACACAGGGCGTTGCCAAAGAAGCAGATGTGCACAGTGAGTAGTTTGACTTGCCCTATCTTTTGACGTGCCCTGATGAAATTGCACTTCAGCTTCCTCAGGGCTGACCAGCTCGTCTTCCCTGATCAACTTCACGCCTCTCTCCAATTTGCCAAACGTGAACCCAGCGTTGAATGGCGCTCTGGGCCCGCAGCAGGTGCAAGTCATGAATGTGCTTGATGAGCCCGCGGCGCCCACGAACCTCGAGCAGTTCGCTGTGACTGATAATGGGCTGCTGGAGGGCATTCCGGGGAGCATGTTTGACTGGGATCAGTGGGATACGTTTTTCGCACGCTTTTCGTTGTCCCAGGATCCAGCCGCGATGCAGGCCTTGGCCCATGCCCAGGCGGCGGGTGCGTTGGTAGGTATAAACCAGGCTCAGGCTCAGGTCCAAGCCCAGGCTCAGGCCCAAGTGCACGTGCAGGCTCAGGCAGAGAGTCAGGTTCAGCGAGTTCCGCCGCAGCCTTCAGGTGCCGCTGTAGCACCTGATGACGGTCAGTCCAAGCAGTGACTCTAGAGATGAAAGAAAAGAAAAGAACAGTCATTACGGGGGTAACGTAGCCTTGACCTCTTCTATTTTGATGATGATTGTCGAGCTGTTTATTCCTTCTCTTATGCACAGGGGATCAATCTCATCTTCTCTTAGCGATGTATCATGTATCATAACGCATGTAACTACTCGCGTGCTCCTTTTTGGTTGGTCAGAAATAATGATAATATGTATTCGACCCACTTTATTCAAGAGTGACTATAGCAAACCTGTGGCAATGCCCCGTCTTCCATCTTTCCGATATCGTTCTATGAGTGCGGCCGCTTTATCCCAAATGCTCTTTCCTCCCCGCACCTCATCTTGCCACTCCTTGACTGAGGATCCGTCATGGGGACTATTCGGCATCATCAAGATGCAAAATCTTGGGTCGGATGCCCCCGCAAATAGTTTGGACAAGGGTTTAGACTCTGACTGGCAGAACCAGATTGTCAAGACGAGCATGGCCATCCGGGGTCTGGTCAGAATACGATGTAAAAAGAGTCCGGTGAGGCGCAGTTCGGATTCCGGGCCGCGCTTATCAGCTCCGATCGCGAGGTGGGTGAGGTTGGGGAGACACGTCGAGGGTGGGAGCAGTGGCCTCCAAGAGGAGCTGACCCCACTATTATAGGCCAAGTCGACGCGCAAGTGGGTGAGTGAATGGAAGGATAAAATGTCATGGTTTAACCATGAGTCCCACGAGCCGCAGTGTAAGTGCTTGAGGTGTGGGTGGCGTCCCATTGGATACTGAAAGGGTAAGTGGGTATCATTTATGTATATGTTTTGTATGTTTGTGCAGACGCGAAGAAGTAAATCGACCCTCCCCGGGAACGGCAGTAGTTGATATATGTGGGCATCGGACCGTCCAAGGAGGTTGATGCAAACATTGCGGATAAAGGGGATCAAACGCTGGGACGCGCCGGCAGAGGAAACGGTGGACATTATTCTCAAGAGTCCCCTCGGCCGCTCAATGGTGATTGTCTCGTATAATATTGGTAGGACCCAGCGATGCACAAGTTTGGAGACACTGGCGAGACTCGCTGCCGTCTGGTTGTTGTGCATCGCGGAAAACTCGAAGATCAATCTTACAACTTCAACGGGGAAGTGTGAGAAGACTGAGGAGTCTGTGGTTTGTGGCTGCTGCAGGATTTCCTCCATGGATGCTGAGTGAACTAGCGAGGTCATGGTAAGTTGCGGAGATAACGATAACACGACTCTTCAAATATATATTATGACCGTATCGCTTTGATTTACTCAAGAGTGCACAATGCCATCGCCAGTCTTCATGCGTAGTTGTGAAGCAATGGGATGCATCTCAGCCTGCGACTACGTACCTGCCAACTGGACCGAGCATCCAGAATGTGAAACTCACGTTGCTTAACAGCCCCGAAGAGACTCTTGTAATACCCTTAAGAGTCGGAAACACATTCTGAATTCCCTCAATTTGCTCTTCACTGATGTTGCCTATGCCCCTTATGCAGCGGCCCGATCCTTCTTTGAGTATTTGTGGCTGCCATCATCCGTCCGCACAGGAGCGTGTGGTTGTTCGACTTCAAAGACAGTAGCGCTGATACAAAATGACGGTTAAGCATAAGTGTAGCGGAATAGCGAAAAAAAATAATTTTCGTACGTTCTATATGGGAAAGCCTCAATATTGGAACCTAGAGCTGCCAACAGGTCAAAGCACTAACGAATAGCCGGTGGTTTAATGTATCATCCTTAAAATGTCATTTCGAGCCCCTCCCATGTAAGTTCTTCAGCGTCTAGGCAAAGTGTAGGGCCATCAAGTGATCCTCAGAATAATTCAAAGGCTGCATAGCATGTGGAGGTTGGGCGAACTACTTAGGCATACAACACCGGAAGGCTGGTTGGGATTCTTCCTCCATCTGGAGCTGGCGAAATATTGTAGAAAGGATATCGTTTCTTCCGTTCCTGATTCAAGAGACACACTTGTGGAGTGTTGTGAGACAGAACATACAGTAAATATGTAGTTTTGACCAAGTCTAGGTAGCGTTACGTAAGAGGTGGTGTAAATAAAGCAATACCATAACGCGCCGCGTCAGCGCGTCCTGTCTACTAACCATGAACTCTCTCGTAACCCGCTTTGCGTCGACGAGTGCAACACATGAACCTGCTGAGAGAAATTGCTTCGAGGATGAGGACGTTCCAGACGCCATGTGGGGCTCTGCTGGAGGGTTTGGTAACCTAGGTGCAGCTGGCGTGTTGAGCTTCAATATTCCTGCTGTTCCAGACGTATGCATTTGGTTTATGGTTGTGTCAAATATTTCAACTTGCTCATATGATCCCGTAGCCAACCTCATTCCTGAGATTACATACCGACGATCGTGCAGACCCTTCGTGCAGGATCAAGATCCAGCACGGTACGACTACGCTTGCTTTCCGTTTCCAAGGCGGAGTCATTGTTGCCGTGGATTCGAGAGCTACGGCAGGAAGCTATATAGGTGCGTAATGCTCCTTCAACCCAAACTTGCCATGGCTAAGTCGTTATAGCCTCGGGGACTGTCAAAAAGGTGATTGAAATTAATAAGTTTTTACTTGGCACTATGGCTGGTGGCGCAGGTGGGTCTCCGTACCTGCCCTTTCTGTCTGGTGCTGATATGGTGCCACAGCGGATTGTCAATATTGGGAGACCTATCTTGGCATTCACTGTCGGCTGCATGAGTTGAGAAACAGGGAAAGAATCTCGGTAGCAGCTGCAAGCAAGTATCTCAGCAACCTTGTTTATAGCTACAAGGGAATGGGTTTGAGCATGGCAAGTATTGCACCTCCAGCATTCCATTCCGTATTTGATGGATATCTCAGGGAACAATGATATGCGGATGGGATAAGACAGTAAGGCGTCACTGTTATTTTCCTTCTCGCCACATTTCTGACCCGTTATACAGGGCCCCGCTGTGTTCTACGTTGACTCAGATGGCACTCGATTAAAGGGCGATATTTTTTCCGTGGGTTCAGGAAGCACCTTTGCATATGGTGTGCTTGACCAAGGTTACCATTGGGATCTGACCGATGAGGAGGCGCAAGAACTGGGGAGGCGAAGCATCTACGCCGCCGGGCATCGCGACGCGTTCTCGGGGAACACCTGTAACTTATATCACGTTAAAGAAGATGGGTGGAAGTTTATTGGTGCGTTGTATCCTTCATCCGGGGAAAATTCCTGCTCACTCTCCGTTTAGGAAACTACGATATCACGAAGCTGCACTATGATGGACCTGGTATTCCTGGAGGTCCTGCTGGTTATGGTTATGATCAGAGAACGTTGGGATTGAGCTCAGCAGATGTCCAGGTTCCAGTAGCAACAACTGCGTAGACTTGAGTAATATTATGATCCTGAAAAAATATTGTAAACTAGCCATAGCTATTGGAGTGGCCGCTAAGGAGTATTGATTTGCTTTGTTTGTATCTGCACGCGACACACTTGTGATTATGCTACGATGAAGCGCCTGTTCTCGAGACGAAAGTCTTCGCAGCCCACAATCCCAGCGGGCACTCCTTCAGATCCAGTATATACCCCTCGCCCTGCCTCATTCCGGCCCAAGTCTGTTGTCGCACCACTCCCCCATCCTTGTCCTTATGCCTCCATCCATGTGCTAGTCACCACAGATGGCCTCGTGCTTCGTCCCGATATACAAGATGTCGCCAAAGCCATCTCGCATGTGAAAGTCTCGTGGGGCAAGGACGCTATGGTAGAAGAGATACAAGATGAAACAGTTGACGGCACTGCGAGCACGACCGTATACGGCATCATAGGCATCTTACGGCTATTCCACGGTGTGTATGCCAGGTATTCTTTGCATAACCCACTTCCAGGCTCAATCCAAAGCCCATAGCATCGTATATTATCGTCATCACCTCACGCACAGAGGTTGGAGATCGTGCGTCCTCCCTGAGCTTGTAGCCTCCCTATTGACCTTTTGAACTAGTCTTCGACGGATCACGCACTGTGTTCAAGGTGGATGGTGTCAGTGCGATACCCCTGGAGTATGCTCGCGCGTTAGCCACCGTCAATATGCTGGCGTCTCTTACCACACATCATTCTATCGTGCCACCTAACGCCAAACTTACACCCCCGCTCACAGACAACTCAGAACTAATCAATTCGAACACATCTGATGACCACATTAATCAACACGGTCATGAAGATCATTCCACTTCTCCCCCGCACGTTAGTTTCGCCACGGGTGAACGGAGGGAAAGGATCCTGTCATCGTTTTCTCCTTCATCCGACGAACTAGACGACCCAACGCCTTCGTCATCTAATTCTTCTGGACATTCTACTCCAACTTCATCTTTTCCAACATCACCTGTTGCCAGGGCCTTAGCCACTCGACTCTCTTTCTGGAGCCGACTGCCGAAGCCCTCTTTGAACTCCCCAGTATCTGCTCCTGTTTCAAGGGAGCCATCAGCAGACACGGTTGATAGCCTGGAACGGCGCATTGAACATGGAGAGCCCCCATCTGAGGTCTTGAACTCCATTATCGCATCAACTGCTCCTCCACCTTCAACAGTCGAGGAAAAACACTCAGAATTGGACGAGAAGATAGTCAAGGAAACGACTAAGGAGTTCGCGAAGGGCGGAATGTTCTTTTCCTATAGCTTTGGTATGAATACCCGTCTTCTTTCCACATTATCGTCTATAATAGAACCCTTCAGACATCACTACGTCACTACAACGCAAACAACAGCAAATCGCAAAGCTCAAGCAGCGAAGTTCACTCCTTTCTGATCTCCAGGCACTTGATGAGCAACCTCGAGTGTCACTGTCGAGCGAGGAGGCAGAAGAATTTCCGGAGCCACAAACATTGCTCCCATTATGGCGTCGTGTTGATCGGAAGTTTTGGTGGAATGAATCGCTGTCAAGACCCTTCATTGACGCAGGGGTAAGTTTCTCGTGTTTTCAACCTGTTAAGGGGATAATGTATATTCGACGTGTAGTTGCATTCCTATGTGCTCCCAATCATGCAAGGTTACTTCCAGATCACGTCTTTTAGCATTCCTCCGGGTTCCTCTACGTCCAACGCGCCGACTTCTGGGTATGGACAAGGAATCGATACCGAGGACGATCAGGGATACACAGTTGATTACGTTCTTGTGTCGCGACGGTCACGAGAAAGGGCTGGTCTGCGATACCAGCGCAGAGGTTGGCTATAGTCTTCTCCTGTATATTCAATTCACTCAGTAATTTGCAGGTATCGACGACGATGCCAATGTGGCTAATTTTGTAGAAACCGAGACTATCATGCGTATCAAGGTCAGTTTTCAAATTCGTGCTAGTATCAACTTTTACCATAAGAAGGGCTTAGCGTGAGGGTCGTTCGAATGTGTTTAGTCACATTCAGCTTCGCGGCTCCAGTCCGTGGCATGTTCTTCCCTCAAAATGCATTCCCCGTCTCACCTTTTCCTAATAGTCCCTTTATTCTGGACACAATCAGGTTATGGGTTGAAGCCACCGCCGCAGCTATCAACAGAACGGACACATCCTCAAAGGATGGATGCGCTGAAGCGACATTTCGCTCGCACCTTGAACACATATGGCCCTCTTGTACGGATCATTTCAACCGAGACATGATTCACCTTTAACAGTATCTCGACACAGACGGTGGTTAATCTAGCCGAACAACATGGCAAAGAAGGAGCTGTCACATCTGCCTTTCGTGAAAGCATGAGCGAATTGGGTTCGAGGGACGTCCAGTGAGGCCTGCATTTGACACTATCTTTACCAGCTCATCTGAGTCACGATGGGTGCAGATACTACGAGTAAGTAGCGTACAGCAGTAGCTGCGACGAGTGACGGTTAATTTTTGAGACATCAGATATGACTTTCATGCTGAAACAAAGGGCATGCGGTGGGTGGTTATATAACTCGTTTAAGTGACAGCATAAAGCTAAAATACTCAACGTAGATATGAGAATATCTCCATGTTGATTACACAGCTCGAACGTACGTTCGAGTCACAAGGGTTCGTGATGATTTTTGTTGTAGGTGCGCAGCTCACGTGTCATGCGATGTAGCTTCTTCTGGGTGTCTGGAGGTATAGTAATGTCTCAGCAGAGGGGTGCGTTTCGGGTAAACTGTATCGACTGTTTGGATCGAACCAATGTTGTTCAGGTGAGCCGTTTTGCAACAGTTTGGGATAACACGTCGAACACATTGTTGCGTGCCCCTTAGTCTGCCTTTGCACGCTTCGTTCTGCAAGGTCAACTAGAGGCTGTTGCTTTACCAAGTGCATACGCAGCCGGGGACCGCACAGACGCCGACATTGTTTTTAATGATGGTCAGGAAGTCACTCAACGTGTTGACGGATATCTAACTGCTTTGTAGTCTGGGCCAACAATGGTGATGCTATCAGTCGCGCCTAGTAAGTTCTTTATCTATTGTTTTCTCAAGTCTATAACTAGTTATCAGCGCCGGAACCTCAGCATTAAAGGTGCTAGCTAATGAACGTACTTGCGAGCTTCCCAACTCACACTTGGTAGGGTGATTTCACACGCACTGGCAAGAGAGATCTTGGCGGGCTATTTAACGATGGTCTGAATAGTCTATCGAGGTAGGTCATCGGGTCAATCGAATAGGTCATCATGCACTCAACGAACGACACAGAGTCTACGCGTCGACATTCAGCGATTGGTTCTCGCAAGCTATCATCGATTACTTCCTGGGGAATCGCACGTTATCAGTGTTCTCCGAGTTCTTGCTGAAGCTGTCTTCCACCGATCCTCGTGAACTCATACGAATATCGAAAATCCGAGCAGCGGCTATAGAGACATGCTCGTCACGGGTATTGTTCGAGGGCGAGAAACAAATTGGTGGTTGGACATTATTCTCGCCTGTAGATCTCAACACAAGACTTAGCAACAAATTCGAGGAGAAGGTCCTCGTATTAGTAAGTACTACTCTTTAACCTGCCGTAGCATCTCCTTGATATGGTCTGTAGACAGCAAGGGCATTATACATGGTCGTGCGTCAATATAAGAGCCTAGGTAATGATGCCAGTACCAACTGATTAATATCCACCATTCATGCAGAGTTATGACTATAATCTTGAAAAGGTCAAACTCTTCACCCGAATACCTCTTGGGGATGTCACCAGAATCACGAAAGGTATCTTAACCATATCAACTCTGGCTTGTATCAGCAATTTATTCTCATACTCTCCAAGGTATCTACATCCTATCACCACTTGAAGAAGCCAGCCGCAGTCCAGATGATAATTACGGCTTCATCATTTCGTATCTTCCGTCCCGTCTGACCACTCGCGTCACGAGCTATTCGCTACGCAACACAGTCGCCGACACCAGACCATCTCAGCCGCCAACCCCCAACCTGTCGCGATTGCTTACGCCGCGGAAAGGGAATAAAGGATCGACAGCATTGTCAAAGATGCTGTCCAATGTAGCCCTCGTGACCGGTGCGGGCTCAGGAGGCGCCATTGTCACTGCGGCGTTCAAAGCCCTTCCCACTGACCATATGCAGAGCACGTCGGATGTCGGAGATTCTGTGACATCGGCAGCCACCTGTCGCGACGCCGTGAATTTGATAGTTGAGATGGTGCGCCAGGCATGTGCGGATGTTGGGAATGTACAACCCGATTTCGTGGTTGAGGAGGATATCGTGAGGTGTGTGACTCTGATATTATATTATGCCAGCCCGTCAATTTTTTGTAACCTTAATGTCATACGACAGCTTGTCAGAGGCTCAACGCATGACGAGCATTTATGCTAAATTGGAGTACAACTTCAAGCGTCTGCTGTGGCTTGGGAGTTAAGTCTTGCATGGATAGTTAGTTGCATGTGTTACCCGGTCAATATAATACCCTTCGATTTCTCACGCTCTTGGCGTGTGTGACTCACAATATTCATTCGCGTGCGGGTCTGCCTCTCTTCTGGTTGTCACCCCAAAATACTTTGTGACAGTAGAAATGGGAAGTAGCAAGTTGATACATGGGAGAAGAAATGTAGACCGAGGGGGTAGCTGGACTGAAGCAAAAAGAGAGTACAAAGGGGGTATTATGGACTTTTGAACGTGCATTACATGAGTATAAGGAGCGCTGTAAGTGCCAGTCCATAGCGAAGAATTGTTCCAAAAAGATGGGACGGAAGATCGTGCAAGTGAGCATGAGATACATGATTGCTGGTCAAAAGTCCGAGCCATAAGTCATTGATGGATGGGTATTGATGCTTTGGCGTGAATATGATTGTAAATGTGCCCAGATTGATTGCGCCTAGACCCCCTAAAACACGCCCGCCAAATTGATGAGACGCGTTGTACGCCTCTGCGCGTGCGCCTCGCCAGATCCCAGACGCGCCGGTCGTCGCACCGAGGCAATGCGACCCAGCTCTCCCACATCGTCATCCTCCTCCTCCTCCTCGATAGCCTGCTCGTGACGCTGCGCGTGTCGCTCGCATAGCATCATGCCGTCGATTTCCCAGTAGTCCTCCAGACGCTCATCACACCCCATATGCCCACAACGCAGACAATCAGGGTGATACCGATCACCGGCAAAGGTGATCGCACAAGCTCCCTCGATGGGCTTGCCGCAAGTGGGGGAAACACACAGGGAACGGTTTGCCTGGTGATAGTGAAATGCGCACATTGGCAATCCGTCAAATACATAAAATGACTTGTCCGGGAATGGCCGGTGGCAGGTCGCACAGTTGAAACATTCGCGATGATACTTTCCCTTGAGTTGCCCGTCTGATGAATACACTGCTGCCTGCTCTATCGGCTTATTACACCGCCGGCACTGAAAAAAATTATGTTAGGCCCCAAAAGTTGCCAAATATCAACGAAAAGTCACCTTTGGGAGATACATGTTCTTCCAGCAGCGCTCGCACAACACACCCTTGCCTGTATCCATCTTGATCCAGCGACCATTGTCAATGCTGCATTCGCACCGTATGCATATGCGCCGTCTAGGGACTTGCTCTCCTTCCTTGGCTCGACGCATGTTTTTTGCATCGCTTGCGCTACGAGCTGCACCTGCACCTGGAGGTGAGACTGAGCCCAGTGGGCTCGCCACCCCTCCAGGGCCACCACGAGGACCAACCGTTGGTGTCGTGTGCGAACGCCGAGGAGAAGCTGGAGGTAGGTCGTCTCGCGTCATACGTCCAACAGATGCAGCAGAATAGGCTGAACGGGACGAAGAAGAACCTCGGTCTTTGCTTAACTTGCTGATGACTGCTTCGTCCTCGTCGTCATCATCTCTGTCATATGCAAGCCCACTTCCAGACAAATCCGAGTCAGTCGGAGAGCTGGGGCGGTCGGTACGTGACGTATAGAAAGAGTTATCTTTAAGTGGGGTAGATGCGGGTGGACCCTGATCGAGAGTATTCTTGTATTTCTGAAAAAATGGAAGCCTCGAGGCCGCAGGTGTGGGAGTTGAGGCATCTCGTGGTGGTGGTGTACGAATGGGATTTGAATAAGAACCTGACGAGGACGACATTGAGGTATTTGGACCCGGTGAGGGTGTGCGTGAGGCTGCGAAAGCGGGAGGGATGCTAATTGGTGATTGAGGAAACGGCGACGATGGTGAGTGAGAACGTGGCGATGAAAGAACCGAATTCGGGGACAACGGTGGCGTTCCTACATGTCAGGGCCCATTAAGGACAATTTAGCGCGCGGTCATCAACATGAAGAAGGACTGACCTCTTCCAGAAGACCCAGCGATGTCCAGAAACTGTGGGGGAAGGTACTCGGTACCTGTGCTTCTCGCGAATGAATCTGCACGATAAGGAGGGTGCTGATGGTGCTGAGCGAAGACAGCTGCATGGGCTGCAGCTTGGAAGGCGCGTCGGCCAACGCCAGCCATGCCGCTCTCTCCACCAGGCATATAGTCTTCTGGGCGAGGGGAAGACGTGGATACAGTGGGGAATGGGACGTGCGAAGTTGCTTTGGAAGGGGATGGTTTTATAAGCGAAGGACGTGACCGAGGTACAGATTGGCTGTTGCTGCGAAGCCTGGGCTGCTCATGAGGCGCAAGGTGCTGTTGGGGCGGAGATGGCAGCTGAGGCGAACAGACATGTGCGCCAAGGGAAGAGAGAGGAACGGGTTGGCTACAGCTGGAGCATTTTACAGTGGGCAAAATGTGGGATGCTCTGCTGGAGCTGGCGGGGGTCAGGAGCGGGGACATGAAAAAAAAGAGCGTCGGGTCGCTTGAGAGCGCGTAGGGGTGGTTCAGAACACCAAGTACAATCCCATGCTCCTCCTTGCGTCGGACATTGAACACATGGCTCGCCTACACCGAGCGCCTCTGATCTATACTTAAGTCCTATACATACGGCTCGACATGCGGCGCTCCCATGCCAGCGCGATCCCTAGAGCACATTTCCATCCCCACCCTTCAAGATCTCAAACGACAATGATGGCGATCCATCATCATTGCACGCATCACGAGTGCCCAAGATTGGCACGCCCCACGCCCACGCGTTTGCTCCGAGCCGTGTGAAAAGCATTGTGGAAGGCAATGATGTTATTCGCCGGGATACAGACTACGGCCTTCGAATGCATGGGGTTAGATCAGAGCTTCAAGTTTCACATTGACAGCGGCAAAGCTGCATGTGGACTCACCTCAAATCCACTCAAAGCAATAGGCAGTAAAGTGGGATAGACTTGGCCCGGAATCTCCCCCTTCCCATTTTCCTTGCATTTCTAGACTGTACGTGCAAATCGCCCCGTTGATGTCAGGTTCTCCATCACCGCGAAGGGTGTCAAGCAAGCCCACTGTGATGGAAGCTGAGATCTTGGCAACAAGAGAAACCGCGTGAGGCTTGCATAGTCGAAACCGAGATCAGTTGTTGTCTGTCTGATGGCGGTTGCTTTGCCGCTAATAAATGCTTGGACAATCACTAGACGTGTTCCGCAATTAAGGGTGCTGTCAGCCCCCGACCCACAATGACAGAAACCAAACCGAACTCAAGAACATGGCGTGCGAGTATTGAGAATATTGTGTGAGGGTGCATTCAACTTGAGGGCGGCTCAACAATATACGTCATCGCGACACGCGAGATAGTATCGTACACCTCGACGATTGCTGTGATTCTCATAAACGTGTGAACACATTCGCGAACTTGATGACTCAGAACCTTTCTTTGATTGCTGGCTGATCACACACCGACTGTCTTCCTTCTTGATGGTATTATCAGGATAGTGCGGTAAAGACACGCACGCAGATATTCACTTGTTTGTACAACAATGCCTGGATGCCTTTGGAAGGAAATTAGCGTCCAGATTTGCCTCATCAACAGATAGATCGCTACCAGTTCGTGAGTTTTGTACCAGGCCTCATGGAGTGATTTCGAGTGATGATAATAGAGGTCGTATTTTCACGAGGCATCTTCAATTCCCAACCTTCCCGGTGTCAGAGTTCGTTGCACTGGTTTGTTGCTCGTATATCCATTGCCTGATGAAAGTACTGCTCATCTTGGCATTCTTCAATGCCTCGGGGTCGTCTGTCCCAAGGTCTGCTGAAACCGCCGAGATCACATCTATGACAAACGTCTTCAAGGGTGGTAACGCTTTCTCGGCACGGAGGTTTGCGACTGGAATTTTATTTGATATGTGACGGGAAACAATTTCACAAGATGTATGAGGACGCACTGGAAGTGGCTCCGGGAAGGGTCTCTTTGCTCACAACAAGTGCTTGAATATCGGGGTCCCACCCGGTAGGGCCGTATACATCCGTAATAGGCACGGCATCGTAGTTGAGGCCAGGTTTGAAAAGCTGGAGGAAACTTCTCACAGCGTCACATCGTATAGAGAGGGGCTCGAGGAGGTCTTTGTGAGCCTTCTTCACAAGAAGCTGATCATCTAGATATCCTCAGTCATTGAGTGTGTGCCAAAGGACATGCGTCCCCGACCTGTAACTCCAACAATAATCTTCTTTCCAGCGATCCAAGCTGCCATGCTGAGAAGAATCTTGTGTCCGGGATGAAGGTGGTCAAATGTTCCTCCAAGGGCAACCACCGAATAAATAGTGGGGTGTCTAGTCTTGTCCGAGTATATCGATGGAGCAATAGACTGCTCCGGAACTCCCGGGAGATGGACAACTGGCAAAGACTGCCATGCTTTGTGGATGAGAACCTTCTCGAGAAGTCCTTGAAAATAACATGGCTCTAACCCTGTTTTAAAATCATAGCGGTGGAGAAATACCAGAGTAGAAGACCATATTCCATTCATCTGTAATAGGCTCGTCTGTCGCCGGGCTTTGGAGCCCGCGTAGCAGAACATCTACACTCATAAGGATCTTATTGTGCTTCTGGGAGACAGTAGTTGCCTGCACATATGCATGTGTCAGTATTTTCTGAACTACACCCCAGCTACCGCTTCCAGCGGCATCGTCAAAGAAAGTGCTGAATATTATAATAAGCAGTCGTGTCCGGGTTCTGGTTGCTGCCCCGGTGATCGGGGCAGAAATAATAGAGGGGTCGTCAATGTCTTGTATATTCAGTATGAGGATGGCTTTCTCGACGTCGTTGAGGAGTTCTTCTGCCATCAGTGGAGTAGGCGGTCCGAATTCAACCTCCGATGGGCGGCAGTAGCTGTGGACCATAATATAACAGCCGTAGTACGTTTCGTTGTGTTGTTCAAGTTAGATTGATACACTACTAGTAAGGATGACTACTCATGTGGCATTTGGTCCATGCCATGTCCAAACCCTAATCCCCCCTCTGCGTCTTTCGTCTTGTTCCCACCCATTCCAACCGTACCATTCCTGTTGATACCCAAGTGACTCCAAAAAAGGCTGCACCCCCTCGCTTTTTAACAATGCACCAAAGAACACCAGGTGCGAAGGCCACGTATGTGACCAAGAGTGGTTCGATATATCTCGGCTGCCTGGAATTGATGCCGGGTACTGGGAAGGTGGGAAATGCGGATCTACGGCTTTTGGGAACATCGTTCGTAGGTAATCGATGGGTGACGCATAAAAGACATCAGATTGATCTTTGTATGTATCAAGAGCTTGCTCTCTGGAGCGCACGAGGTGCATGAGTCAAGAAGACATGGCAGAGTCACACTTGCAGACTTGCTCACCCTAGAGGCGGCTCGCATCCCAAAGCCCAATGCGAGTGCTCCGTAAGCTGTGGACGATGTAGGTGAGACTGCCACGGCGTAGAATGACAAGGCATCAGATATCCAATAGACTGAAGTTCATCGGCTGGGAATGAACGAAGATGATGCATAACAGCAATCTGTGCTCGAGATTGAATAAAAAGCAAATAAGGTGTAGCTGCTAAAGTTATGACTGTGATTATGCGCCATGCTCTGCCATAAAGAGCTTTGTGCTGAGTCTTGACATTGCCATCAACAATGGGCTTTGACGCAATGACATGCATAGCAGGTAGAAGTGGGTGGATAAACCTCCACTCCTTGTGCGCCGCAAGGGAATAAACAGACGTAGTCCATAATATGAGGATGACTAGGCGTTGAAATGGAGGCGTTCCACTCCGGAGTCCCAGCCACATTCCACAGAAAAAGAACGGAGAAGTGACATTGCAGAGAACAGGTATAGCTTGAGTGAGGTAATAGTGCCAAGGGCTCCGGCCATAAAAAGTGGACACCGGAGACAGATTTGTTATGAGGAAGTTGAGAGGGGTAAAGGTGAATGTGCCAAAATACCAAGAGTCGAGCAGAGAGAGAGACGCACAAGCGACCATTCTTTGGAGCCGGCGTGAACAATATTGCCTCCATAGTAGCATTGGAGTTCATGTCTTACCCTATGACAAATGCTTTGCTCCAGAGTTGGATTATACGATTGGAATCGTGTCGAAATCGCCAGGAAAGCTCAGCGAACAGGAACGTCCAAATGATTGTATTAGTAGGCCTGATCATACAGGCTATCGCAGCAATGACAAGGGGCTTCATCAATTGTCTTCACAGGCTTCAGTCAAATACGATAAGGATTATTGCTTTACTGACTGAGATGAGCGAGGTGTTGCAAAGGGCCAGTAACTCAAGGCAAGCGTTGTCAGACTGGTTTCCATGGAATTGGACAGCGTTCTGGAGAGTGCTTGAACATGAAACAACGACGCGAGGGAGAGATAGAACTGATGTGATGAAAAAAAAAAAAAATATAAAGTGCAGTCAAATTTATAGCAAAAGACTAACCGCCGTGGAGACATAGCGTTCTCCCAAGATGTTTCGGGAAAGTCGACGTACAGCTATGTCAGTTATAGACGCAAGCATACCTTGTACAATTTTTGGTGCCCAAATCTGCGATTTCCGGGATTAATGATCCAAGACCAACCCTACTTCCCGATGTAGAGAGCACACAGACCAACAAAATTCCCTCGTCTAATGCTAGGACCTTCAGCATCCAGTACACAGGTACAAAATGCATTGGAAAGAAAATGCTGCGTATTGGCGGTGTGACGCGCCACTCCCACGTGAGATGTCCATACCCGTATACGAGAGTGTGGGCAGGCTCAAGGGCCTGAAAATATTCGTCCGGTTGAAAATATGTGATGGAGAGAAGCGCGACGGCGACGCGCAGACAGACTGCGAGTCGGGCGGGTGTCGCCCACACTAACGGTGTGACAACAGATTTGTTACAAAACATGCACCACGGGATCTGCCTGGAACCTCCCTCACCTGCATTCATGTCATGAGAGAACAGCCTAGTGGCTGACTTTGAAATATTCTGCGTCGATCGCATTAGTATCGCTCATAAAAGTCGCTAACCTGGATTTGTTAGAGACTATATGTTGCATCCAGATTAATGAATTCTGTGCCTAATGTTAGTCTTTATATACTCTTTTGAATATTAACAACATCCTTTAGTTATATTGTGTTCGGTGCCATTGCAAAGTTACATGACTATAGACATCGTATACATCAACACAGTACTAGAGCAGAGCTCGAGCATACGGTATGGGGCGACTTGCTAAGCTAACATTTGGAACCCTAGTCGCAGGATATTCATTCCATGTAAGGGGTATTCTTAAGTCCTCTTCGTTTAGAGGAGTACTTCTGACGATGACCGTGTGTCGCTGTGATTTCATCCATATCAGGAGTCGTAGTCCAAATTGGTCGCTGCCTGCTAGGCATTCTGAGTGGGTGATATTTCCGATGTTTCGATGATTGTACGAGAGATGCCTAGGTCCATAAACCTCGAGATCCGGTGATCTGGTTCGTGGGGAGTCATTAGGCGACCAAAGTCAGCCCACCACCCTTCTGCTTCTAGCTCCACTTCATATCTGTCCATGGGCCGCATCAGCTCTTCACCCAAACTACATACACCACGAAGTATGACTCACCGGAAGATTTCCGTCGACATTTCCCATAACTCCTCAAATTGCTCAGCGGTGATATCTTTGCTGAGGTATGCTTCCCTCAGCTCTTCATCGCGTTTGTCCAGATCCCCTGGAGTCCCTTCCCGCAGTGGGTGACAAATGTGCGCAACTTCTTCACGGCCCTGCACGTACGTGCAACGTGTTTGCCTGAGCTCCTGGTACGCATGTAATAGGAACTTGATGTTCTCACGCGACTTTATACGAGAGAAAAGGTTGCCTAGGACCGCGGCATCTTCAATGGCCATGGCGGCCTTGTGTAGTGCGTATGCCTGGTAAGACATTGACTAGGCATAAGCACTTCTCGAAACGTTATAGACATACCGGCATGGGATGACACGCATCTCCGACGAGGACGACCCGGCCCGAATCATGAACCCATGTTTCTACTGGTTCTCTTCGGACCTGTTTGACATCACATGTGTATTGAACTAACTGCATGAGTTTTTGCACTCTGCTCCGTCCGAAAGAGTGAGTTACGGCTGTACATCCAGTAATCATAGCAAATACCTTGGTTCCCATCCGGCAACTTCATCCCAGAGCCGCTCTACGTCGTCGTGTGTTGTCCAATCTTCAGTGGTCGTAGTATCATTCTGTTGGTGAATGAGGTATATGATGTATAAACCAGTTTCTTTCAATGGCATTGCGAGCATTATCCGCGAAGGTCCCATCCTGGCGTGCTTTGTATAAATACAAATCAAATAGGTAAGACAGCACATTCGTACCATTCGTTCATCTGTGATATGTTAGCTGTGAATATTGAGCACATTTGATAAACGATACGACACGTACTCGAGGCACGTCCGTCAAAGCCTTGAGTTCTGGGTCATCGATCATTCGGTCTATGGGTATAGACGAGCTTCAAAACGCACAGTCGGGTCAGAGCAGAAATTTTGACGAATAAGACATTCTGCTCACATATATACCGCTGTCCCTTTAGGCACACCAGGATCGTGATAGTCCAGCACGACATCTCGTACATATGATTGATCACCGTCTGCTCCGACCACTATATCGCCTCGAACAACCTCGCCAGAATCTAATCTGACCGAGGGCGTTTGAGGGTTTACAGAGATAACACGACAGCCAAGTCGAATCTCTGCTCCGGCACCTTGGGCTAGATGGAAAAGCATGTTGTGTACGTCGGCATGCTATGAAAGCGTCAGTCAGGGAGTAAGCAGACTGTAACTAATATACAGACATCAGCAATGTACCAGTCATTACCGGTTGCATTCAAGACTAGTTCATTCCATTCCACGCCACCAAACTTAACACCATCTCGATCTGTACAGAAATTAGATGAAAATTTACGCCATCTCGGAGGACCTTACACATGTGGTATTCAAGACCTAGTGGCTTAGACGCAAAGCTGTCTAACTCATCACTAGTAATACCCCATTGAGCGAATATTTTTGTCAAATTAGAAGGCAGATTGCATGCTCCATGATGCTGCGGAAGGTATATGTAAGTATGCATTAACTTTGGCAAGAGCAAAGCACAGACCTGGCCAATCACGTTGGCGCGTTCAAGCACCACGCAATCATGTCCAGCCTTGGAAAGAGAAAACGCTGCTGCGAGACCGCTCAAACCTCCACCAACTATAACCACTTTCAATGATACAGCAGCACGACGACCCAAGTAAAGCTGTTACACTTGGGTGAGCGAGGCTAATATAGAGCAAGACAAGTAGGCTAGTATCTCACCTCGGGAGCCATGGACAGCCTGCAGAACTTTGGAGATGTGGGAAGAAGGTAGACGCAAGCTGGGAGACAACAAGAGGCTGATTAAAGCATAGGTGTCAGATTACTGATTAAGTTGACTCCCACGGAGGGTTCTTATGAGCGCGTTGCTCTCGGCAAATATCCTGATATAGTGAGCGCCATGAATAATTTATGAGAAATATCTACATTGTAAGATGAAATAAATCATTAGAACGACCTTTGACTCCATATGTTTTCGGAAATGTATCGTACCTTTCTTTGGGTTGAGGTTGCTTTCGAATCCGATCCTGATTGACGCCACACATAATCAAGGATTTACGACTCCTCGGAGGCAATACACTTGATGATGCTCATGCCGGTAAGCTCAGGCCTCGGATTGCCGGTCGACTATGTACTTAGTTTGTAACTTGAAAGTGTCTTCCATTCCGAGGAGTAAGAGATTCCATTCTCCAGGGCCCCAAATCTGATCCGTGCAAACGGGATTCATCTAGCCGGGAAACACGGACGTGGTGTATCCTGCGCCCAGTGAGGCTCAGATCTCAGACGCTGTAGCAATGCTTTTGCGTGTTGACGTACCCGCCCTCACCCGTCCCTGATTGTATGCAACCGAAATCTGCATTCTTTAATCGATAATATTCACGTGATTAAGCTAGTCCATGTCACAAACGATATATGTCAGATACGTACTTATGAAGCAAATGCAAGCCAATAGCCCAAAAAAGGCTATGTTAGGTAAACACTTTAGGAACGGTCACGTGACCGTGTCATTGCCGGGCACTTGTTTCCGCTGTCCCTACTCCAATGCGTATCATCTCGACGCTGAGCGTCGTTCTTAATATTTTACCTTTTGTCTATACAGAGTCAGCATGGAATGGATACATTATACCTGGTTCCAATCTCACCTCTAATCGCTTTCTGCCATACTACGTTCCGACCAACGCATCTTCGTATGATGACACACATTCCACTCTGGTGTTCTCTCCGAAACATGCATGGCACGTGTTTCATTCTGGCAAATATGTGGAAGGTACCTTGCACTCTACTACGCGTCCAAATGCCAACTTCATCTTCAAGTTTTATGGCTCACAAGTTGAATTATTCGGCACTATTGGGAAACAGCACGGTATTGCCAACATTTTGGTAGACGGCAAGTATGTTCAGCGTTTGGACACCTTCAGTACGCGTAGCCGTACTCAGCAAAGGCTATTCACATGGACGGCTTTGGGCGTCGGTCTTCATTCACTCGAGGTTGTGAATACCGGGCGTAAGAGATCTAGAAGCTCTGGCACGCTCCTGGGCATCGACGCAATTGTTGTCACACCTCATCAATCGCCTTCAGGCTCTAACAACGCTGCTGCTGAGTCAACTTCTTTAACCCCTCAGCCGATGGCCGATCTTGCTGCTGCTAGTGGTGCTGCTCAGACGCCCACGCCTCCCTCCAAATGGTCTCTCCTACAGACTGGTTTGACTGGTGTACATGCAATGCAAATTTCTATCATATCCGAAACCCACGCTATTATCATAGACAAAGTAGAGCACAACCCTCTTACAATCGACGGGCATCCGGCTTGGGGTGCATTGTACAATTTGGACAATCACGATTTGCAACCATTACATGTGTTATCAAATTCCTTCTGCGCTGGAGGAACGTTCCTCTCCAATGGCACCCTCATCAACGTTGGCGGGAATCCTGTTGTAGTGGACAAAACTGGCGCTGCTGACTTTGGAGATGTCAATGGGCTTCAAGCTGTGCGCATTTTCGAACCATGCAATATGGAGGATACCAAGACCTGTGACATCTATGAAGATTCATCACGCATTCGAATGGCGAGCCCGCGTTGGTACAATACTGCACTGCGCATCTCGGATGGATCTGCAATGATCATCGGGGGCTCTATCAAAGGAGGCTGGATGAATAATGCCACGACAAACAATCCTACTATTGAGTTCTTTCCTCCGAAAAATATTCATGGGCAGAATGGCCTCCCCATTCCTCTCAAGTTCCTCGCTGATACACTGAATTCAAATCTCTTCCCTATTGCTTTCGCTTTGCCAGATGGACAGGTATTCATTGCAGCTAACAATGACGCTACGATATACAACTGGCAAACAAACATGGAACGCCGCTTGCCTCCCATACCGAATGGTGTCCGCGTCACGTACCCAATGACTGGCACAGCTTTGCTACTGCCTCTGACGCCTGCCAATGGCTACACACCCGAGATTCTGATTTGTGGAGGCTCAACAATCGACGACACTAAGCCGGGATACGAACTGACATCCCAGGATCCTGCCTCTGATCAGTGCGTGAGAATGGTGCTCACTGAAGCAGGGATCCAACAAGGCTGGCAAGTCGAACGCATGCCGCATGCGAGGATTATGCCCGACGCTGTCCTTTTGCCGACTGGGCAAATCATCATCGTCAATGGAGGCAGAACCGGGATTTCAGGATACGGGAACGTGAAAGACCAGATTGGACAGTCGAATGCGGATAATCCTGTCTTCCAATCAGTATTGTATGACCCTCTTGCTCCCCTCGGCGCACGGTTCTCGATAGAAGGCATGCCTGCGAGCAGCATCCCCAGGTTGTATCATTCCGTTGCTACTTTGACTCCCTACGGGAACGTGATGATTGCGGGCTCAAATCCGAATCTGGACAGAAGCAATGTGAAATATCCTACGGAGTATAGAGTGGAGTGGTTAAGTCCGCCGTATATTGGGTCACAAAGGCCCACCTGGATAGACAACACTCCAAAGCTCATAGGCTTCGGAGAACAAGTTGAGATCGCGGTAAACTTGAACTCGCCTACTTCAAATGTGTCGGGTTAGTTGCATGCATGTTTATCTTCATCAGTGCCCTAATCCGTGCCCTTCCAAACGTAGTATCTCTGATGGACCTCGGCTATATCACGCATGCCGTCCATGCTAATGTTCGGATGGTAGTTCTCTTGTGCAAGGTTTCTAACTCTGGAAAGACGCTCACAGTCACAGGGCCTCCGTCCGCGAGTATATACCCACCAGGACCGGGGTTCCTCTATCTTATTGTCGATGGAGTACCAAGTGTTGGCAGGAAAGTAATGATTGGAGATGGTAAATCACCACCAACAGATGAGGGTGCGATTGCAAAGTGCGCATGATACGGCTATATGTGGGAGGCTTTGATTCAGCTAACATATTTATCAGTCTACTGCAAAGCATCCATGGCGCCAGGAGCCGAAGAGGGTGATAGTAGCGAGAATTAAATTGACATAGTCGCCTCCTTCCTTCGTTTAAGTTTTAAGCTTAATAACCTTAGATTTGTAGCCTTAGTCTTTACTGCTAGCTCTGTACGCATATTATACCTCTGGGTCTAGAGGCATCGAGTAATTATACTCGGAATTACAGTACTCGTTGCTTCATTCTTGCACCCACAATTCGAAGACCAGCATACACTTTACCTGGAGGAGATCCCAGGATTAGCGACACGATAGCATCTCGAGCAATTTTGATGTTTTGAAAAGAGCCAAGTATGTGGATTTTGCTAATTCAGAAAATCTTAGATAAGGCGTTCACAACACCTGAAGTAGATATGAACGTACGTGTCTGCAAGAACTATCCGCGTCCGACTTGTGTTCTCAATTGTGAATTTTGTTTTGCCTTCATGCCCGGCGATACGACCGATGGCGCGGGCCAGGTGGTCGCCATGAAGCGTTTTCACATCCTTGATCTCAAATGAATCAAGATACAAGTCGTCCATCCGAAGCAGCGCAAGAGCATCCTGCATGAGATTAGAACAAGAGGTTGCAAAGGACAAATAAGAGGCGCACATTGACGTCAAAGCCTAGAGCATATGCTTTGACAAAGTCTGCTCCACGTTGTAACGCGCCGACCTCCTTCGTATGCTTAGACGTCTATTTCCCGTGGAAATCGTTCAGAAACCAACGAGCGACCCATCTTGAAGACAGACGTACCCGCATTTCGACGCACTTCCGCAAGACGTTCATTCGCACTTGTAGTCCACACATTTCTGTCAGAGGACTGAAGATATTGATCCAGTCCTTCTGCAATGGTGTCATTCGATGTGGAGGGATGGGTATTCGTCTGGTCTCGGATTTAGTCGTAGATGCGTGCGCGGACGCAGGGAGAGGCGGGAAGGCAGGAAGAGAAGCCGCAGCTTCTGAAGTAGAGGGATCAATCATGACAATATCATCGCCCTCATCTTGACTCCCGCTTGCAGCCTGGCCATCAGGCTGAGACAGAGTGCGAGCTGTTGTGTCAGTGGGGAGTAGACCATCGTCCATGGAGCTGTCGTCTACATCCCCCTGCTTGGCGGGTGGCCTCGAGGTGGCTTTCTTTTTCTTATGAGAACGACGTGTCTTTTTGGGTCTTGAGGGCGTGTTGTGTGTCGGTGTCACAGCGACCATATTGCCTTACTGTAATTCCCGTATCCGCTTTTTCCAACGGGGATTTGGTACCGCGGCTTTGACGCTCACGCCACCAACCATCATCTACTTATGTCGATTACTTCTGCCAATGTTCGTAATCTGAACAATAGTAGAGCTCAAGGTACGCCAATACCTTCGCTCATTCCTTTGTATAAACTCTTAGCCTGAGGTCATTTCTAGCCTTACAGGCGCTGCAGAGCGTCTCCGAGCGACTTGGGAATATTTTTGGAGATATCGACCCCAGTGTTGGTGACGGAACACGAAGAATTGAGGGCGGCGGCGTGAGTTTCTTCTGTGACGGAGGTTATTTACAACTCACACACGGGTAGTTGGTCAACGAAGATGGCCTACCCATCATCGACATCACCGAACCTGTTGATGAATTGGACACACCTTCTCTGTCGGCAGCAACCGAGGAGGATGAGGTGATTGAAGAGGATAATAGCCCCGAACCGATTACCAAATTATCTCCAGAGGCTTTAGCCATTAGCCGCAAGCATCGCGACAAAATTCTGGATTTACTTGAACAGGAAGAAGAACGTGAGGCACTTCAGACCCGCCAAGAGCACCAACTAGAACTGAAACGGAAAAGAGATGCTGCACGAATTGAAATGCAGAAACGTATGCTGAATCAGGGGGTAGACCTTGAGAAACGGCGGCAGTCCAAGGAATTGGAGAAGAGAATGGCTAAAGCACTGATATCTGGACTTGGAGAACCTGAACCCGTGAAGAACAACACACCAGCCCAACATCTTGATGGTAAGCCAAAAAAGGTCGTAACTTTTGCGGATCGACCGTCTGTCGGCTCCGAGGCAATTGCAAAATCCAAGGAGGAGACAAACTGGGGAGACGTCATTCCTGCAATGTCGCCCTCACAGAAAGACCTGCTTACAAGCTCTAGGACGCAACCTATGAAGATGGAAGTCGTTGAACGCACTTCCTCCATCCCATCTAATTCAGTGTCAACGCGGCAAGAGTTCAAAAAAAAAGACTATGCAGAACCCACCGGGGATTCAGATGACGAATCGGATCTTGAGGTGGCCTCTGAGACCACTGTTCTGGAGGCTGAGAATGAAGATGTAGTTTTGTCCACACAGAGTCGCCGGGAGCTTGCAATCGAATACCATCGACGACGTGAAGCCCTGGCTTCGAGTGCTGGAGCATTGAGTCTAGATGACGACGATCTACCTGATGATCATGGCCCCGATGTTGCAAACTGGGATAAAGAGGTACGCGTGAATTCGCACAGAAGAACAATGATTACTCTTTAATTTTTTGCTTTTCCAAGGAAGTGCCTCTCGACGCGACTCTTGCACATTCTCCCCCAAAGCCACCTATCTCAAAATTCAAAACATCACTTTTCAACCGGCATGATAGTCAAACGCTTGCTCAAGTCTCTCAGACTAATCGACCTCCTTTACCGTCTCGAGATTCCACTGGTTCTTCTCGGTCAGCTACGCTCGGAACTTCTGTTCTTCCCCCCGACGCGCTATCCAAAAGCATAAAGCTAGGAAAGCTTGTGGATGGTCAACTAGTAGCAGGACCCCAGGACGAAGAGAGCATTGATAAGGAGGAACAGGAAGAAGAAGAAATCCGCAAGTTGCTCCTGACAAGTATGGAGGAGTACTCTGGAATTGCCGCACAAATCATGGGTCCGGCGGCCAATGGTTCGTATTGGGCAAAATCTGTGGCGCATGATGAGAAAGCCTCGTCACGAACCCTGCCGCCTGCAGAGAAAGCTCAAGCCAGACCAAAGGCGTCACGCTTTAAAGTTAATCGAGCGCAATCTAGTGCTATATCCGAGTCAGAAGTCTTGTCTCCTCCCCGTGATTACGACTCTTCGACGTCGACATTAACACACGACAATCTTGAAGCTGCGTCCGCGCATGCACGTGGACCCGCTACTAAGCTCACACCAAACCGTCAGTCACCTTCGATTCCATCCACTTCTCATTCCATCGTCATCGACTCGCCGTCCATGCCTCCATCATCTCATGTTGTCGAGCCAATATCATCCCGCCACTCTGTTAGTCCCTCTCCATCCCCCCAAAAGGGACCGACTATTATACCAACTCCGCCAAACCAACCATCTAAACGGCAAACGCCTGTTATGCTTGATAATATCAAGGAGAGATCAGTCGGTCACATTGCGCCAGTCAACAGTGGATTGGAGGTGAAACCGTGGAGGGTATCCAGATTCAAGGCTGATCGATCAGGTGACTGAGACTACTATGGCTCAATGAGCTGATAATTCTGTATGGTCGAATTCCGCGCTTCGACTGCAGGTTATTGTGCAACGACGGACGGAGAAGTGGCTATCAATTCTCACGAACATAGTCAAATGGATTTGAAGGATCCTGTATATAGACAATATCGAAAGAAGGATTGCGAGCACCACAAAGCACCGGTATGATGTCTACTGACAAATCCCAAACCTATCTATATATGATCTACAAGTGTCCCCTCCATGTTGAATATTAAGGTTCACAGTAGCAAAAGAGAATACATTCCTGATAATTGCCGTGAACCATCATCACAATAAATAAGCGATTTTCTTAGTCGTTCTTCTTGGGGGCTTGCACATCACTAAGGACATTCAGTCCATGAGGGGTCTGATGGGAGTGGCTTGAGGAGAGCCTCTTTCTCAAGGCCAGGAGCATCTTATAAAACCTATATACGTTTTATGAAACTCTGTCGGAGAGCAACGAAGTTGACAGCGACAAATGCATACCAAAACCAATTAAGTCCCTGCAATGCCACATTTCCAAGTGCGTATGCAAAGACCACTACGGTAGGAATGTCCGCCCGGACCTCTTTTAGTGTGCAGAAGAATCTGACAGACTGCAAACCATATTCATTGATGACCGTCAGATGGCGAACGGGTGTGATGAAAGTATATTGATCACCATCCATCCGCCATAGCATAGTCGCGCCACGAAGAATGTGGTCAAGAAAAGAACCCCATTGATGATCTGAAGAGAGCCACCAGTTCGATTTGTCTTGTCTAAAATCCTGCTGGCACTCAACATGGGTATATTAGTGATTATTCAAAGCACCCTCACCAATGAATATTCAAGAAGGGGGTGCTACTGTTAGAGTCCGATGGTGTGTCAGTTAGAAAGACATAACCAACCCCTTTCTCTTACAGTTCCCAAAGCAGGAATCGGGCACCGTAATATGCCAAAAACGGTCGGAAACCTAGAGAATACACAGTAAGACATATGGCACCTGCAAAGTATTATTTAGTTACGTTGCATAGGGAGATCTCAGCACTGTAGCACACCGTGAACTACGAATCCAATGGAATCAAAGTGAAGAATGCTATCGAACGTGTCCCACAAGAAACTAAAACATACGGTCAGAACTGATCATTGACATTCACGCATAAAGTCCTTACTAGCTAGCAGAGCAAGAACATTAGGTTGAAAGTTAAGATTCAATGTCTTCACACGCATACCCACAAGCAATCGCACAGACATTACCGATACGGTCGTCAAAGCCGAATGCACGGTCTTGGTCTAACTCCGGTAAATCCAAGCATAAGAATGCTAGAGGGATAATTATGAGGGCATGCACCATCGACACAACGCGCACCACCCTGTCAGGAATGGGTCAACATAAGATAGTATTCATAACTCGACGTGTGCTCACCAATTGTGTCTCATACGCGAATCTGCATAACCAAAATGTATGGGACAAATTCGAATTAAGAATATAGGCAACACCCATTCTAGAAGTTGGAAGCAGAGAAAAGCCCCAAGCACAGTATGGAAATGAGCCGGAAGGCGGGAAAGGGAAAGGGTTCGTGCAATAGGTAACGACACTGGGGACATTAGTCTCGCCATTACCGTAGAGAGACTCGACTCCATGCTACAGTTATGTATATGAACGATGAAAGTATTCGAGTAAACAGAGTTAAAGCCCTGGACGCATAAGTTTTCAACAAGCAAAACTGTGGGGAAAACTTGAAAAAATGGCCGAAAATTTGCCCCATGATATTCTTGACCAGGGAAATTTGTGCCGTAGCTAAATGACTCTGCATGGAAAGGAACATTGGCAAAGCCAAGAGATTCTTGCAGACAAACTGAAAAAAAATATTGAAAATTACTGGAATTGCTTATCGCTTCTAGATGTTTGTAGTTCTACCTGCAATGATCTCTTGGCTTTGCCAATGTTTCTTTCCATACAAAGTCATGATAAAATTCTTCGTTATGTCGCAATTTTCCCTAAACAAGAATTAATTTCAGGATAAAATACAACCACTTTGAAGCTTTCCTCACAGTCTTCTTGTGAAGAGTTTCCTAGGTCTCCAGAGCTGGTATTTAAGGATGTGACACACGGCGAGTTGCGTTGGGGTCAACAAAATCATGTAGGGACCACACGTAGATCTAAGAACCGTACAGTAAGACGCCATCTATGGTTACGGCCTATCACATGGCGGCTCTACTTTCCCCACGCCAGCTATTATACAAGCCAACTGTATCACCTCCGCCATTCACAGCTGCCCTTCCTCTGGCTACTTTCGCTTTCTCCTCGACCGTATCTTTACTCACTCCAAGTTCCTGGTTGATTTCTCCAAACCGCTCACGTACATGGTCGCCGCGTAGTTGTTCAAGGTGAGCTAAATACGCTTCATCCACACCTCCAGTAACATATTCACCCGTAAACACGGAGCAATCAAATGTCGTAATGCTCGGGTTAAACCGCCGGACGGAGGATATCAAATCTGGCAGCGTTTGAAAGATAACGAGGTCGGCACCGATAGCATGTGCGATCGAGTCATTATCTCTTTTATACGCGACGAGCTCGTGTCGGGATGGCATGTCAATGCCATAAACATTTGAATAACTGGCAATGGAAGTCTTCAAATCCCACATCTCATAAAGACATGGATTCGCGTACCGGATGGGTGGTGCACAACTGGCTACGATGACTTTCTTAGCACCCACGTCCTTCGCCATTTGAACAATTTCCTTGGATGTCGTGCCACGTACGATAGAGTCTACGCAACGTCAAGACCCATCTTTATGCCAGTGAAGGAAACTGACCGTCAACGAGAAGCACATTTTTTCCCGAGAATTCCAACGCCATAGCGTTCAATTTTCTTCGGACATTCTTGCGTCTACCGGTGCCTTCTATGAGAAGCATTTTACGGATGAAGGAGAAAAGTTACCTCTGTTGCTGGCCAGGCATAATGAAGGTCCGTCCCACATATCGGTTTTTGACGAAACCTTCTCGATAAGGTAGATTCAGACTCTGAGCGAGATTCAGGGCAGCCACCCTGGAGGTATCTGGAACCTAAATGGGGACAGCGTGCAGATAGTTGAGAAGACGTATCAACACAGGCCATAGACAAAGCCTACCGGAATGACGACATCAACTGACAGTCGCTTTTCAGCGAGCACGCGCCGAACTTCGTCTGCCAGCATGTCGCCCATTGCCATGCGACTACGATAAACACTGATACCGTCTAGAACAGAGTCTGGCCTCGCGAAGTAAACATACTCGAAGATGTCCGGGGCAAAGAGAGCGGGTGCGCATACTTGTCGTTTGGACACAGATGTACGAGTAATGATGACAGCCTCCCCTACACCAGGATGTTATTCTTGACTTCATAGTGCATGAAAATCAGCACAATAGATGTACATACCCGGTTTAACGTCTTCCCAGTCACCAAATCCGGAAGCATCAGCTACAGCATTTTCGCTTGCCACCATATAGTCTCTCCCGCCGTTTTCAGCCTTTCTTACCCCGACTCCTACCGGCCGTATACCATTTGGATCTCGAAATGCAATTATGCCAAAGCCAGCAAGCATTGCGACACAAGCATATGCGCCTTTACATTGATCCATTAGACCGCCCACAGCCGTGAATATGTCCTCTTCGTTTATACGAAATTTGCCAGTCTTTTGGAGGTTATTGGCAAGGACATTGAGTAACACTTCAGAGTCGGAAGAAGTGTTAATATGACGATGGGCTTCAGCATCCATATGTTTGAGTAGGGGAAGCGTGTTAATTAAGTTGCCATTCTACTGCATTGTGAGTAGTGCTATAAACAGCATAAAGGCAAGACGCACATGGGCGAAGACGATACCGTATGGGGAGTTGACATAGAATGGTTGCGCCTCTGCATGAGCCGAACTTCCGGCCGTCGGATAACGCACTAATGGTTCATGTAAGAAGTAAGAGTCTCCCGCCAACTATCGACATACCATGACCCACGCCCATACTGCCGATTAAGCGTCCGATTGCTCCTGCGTCAAATACATCGCGAACCATTCCATTAGCCTTGCATTGATACAAACGACCTTTTGTGCCACAAGTGACGATGCCACATGCATCTTGACCACGGTGTTGCAACAAGGACAACCCTTCACAGATCTCAGAAGCAGCGTCTGCCGACGAATCGGAAAGGAGTAGTCCAAGGATTCCGCACACTGCACAATCAGTACAATTAGGAGGAACGTTGAGAGCAATTCCGAACCTTACTTTTGGAGAAGGTGGTGGAGCTATCTAAAGGCGCACTGTAATCATGGTCATAAGAACGTGCGCGACGCGGGACTCCGGTTGGTCCCCGTAAGGGCAGTACCGTACTTGGCAGAGCAGCAAAATTTCTAGACGCGGTACTATTATTACACACGTCACGGACTGTGACTACGCGTCCTCAAATTAGGCGCTCCCCCCCGCTCTAGTGCTGCTTCAAAATGGCATCCATCGCAAAGGCGCAGGAGGTCAATGCCCAAAAGGCGGCACGGAAAGGGAAACGAAAGCACATCGATGATATAGATGTGGTGCCCGTTGATGGAAAGACAAGCCCTCCACCAGAGAAAAAACGGAGAAATAAGCAGCGTGTGCTGCTACTTTCTTCGCGGGGTGTCACTCATCGAATGAGGCATCTCATGAACGATCTAGAGGCATTGTTACCTCATGTGAAGAAAGGCAAGTTCGGCGCTTCACCATTTAATGTGGGATTTAAACACGATACAGATTCGAAGCTTGATTCCAAGTCTCAGCTTCATCTCCTCCCAGAACTAGCGGATCTTAACAACTGTAACAACACACTTTACTTTGAAGCACGGAGGCATGAGGATCTATACTTATGGGCAGCCAAAACACCTAACGGACCTAGTGTCAAAATGCATGTTCAAAACGTTCACACAATGGATGAGCTCAAGATGACCGGGAATTGTCTAAAGGGCAGTCGCGGTATCTTGAGTTTTGATGAAGCATTCGATGCCACAGAGTCAGGAAGGCTTATAAAGGAGCTTTTCACTCATGTGCGTTCTGATCCGGTTGTGATCTCGCATGCTTATCATCCCTTACTAGATGTTTGGCGTACCTCCAGGAGCCCGCCGCGCAAAACCTTTTATAGATCACGTCTTGACATTCTCCATGCTTGACTCAAAGATTTGGTTCCGTAATTTTCAGGTGAAGCTGACGGCCCGTCTACGTCTATCTCAAACCAACTCTAGTCACTTCTAGATCTTAGAGAAAGACCCGACGCAGCCTAATAGTGCCACGAAAATGTCGTTGGTCGAAATCGGTCCCCGATTTGTGTTGACACCCATCCGTATCTTTGAAGGAGCATTTGGGGGCGCAACCGTTTTCTCAAATCCAGGTAACTTCCCGCATTTCAGCAGGAGCCGAACTAACAATCTCTCAGAGTTTGTATCGCCTGCCGCCGTACGTTCCTCACTCAAGCGCAAGGCAGGTGACAAGTACAAGAAGAGGAAGGATGCACAAGCCGAAAGTCGATTGAGAGCTGACAAGCGGAGACGAGAAGAAGATGAACTCGCTGTTACCAAAGTTTTTGCTTAACTAGCTACACGTACTACTTTCGCATTAGACTCCTATGACATGAGTCTGCGCCTCCTGTAGCCTGAGTGCTGAACGCGCGTCTGAACCTTTTCGTTCGAGGCAGGAGTGACGGAGTCACCATCCATTGTACTACAGAGAGGTCCACAGCGCGTCTCCAAAGTGAGCGCACGTTCTCATCTCTGTGAAACGTGCAGGCTATGGCGGCATTATACAATGCACAAACTGCAGTGGAGCAATTTGCATCCATTTTACGGCGACGGTATCATGTCTATTTCCACTTAGTGACTCTAGCTTACATACTAGGCATAGACAATTAGTCGGTGCAAGACTTACTGCGCTAAAAACAGTCAACGTGCTTCGACAGGTCATTGCAACCGCCCATTTTGCTACCATCGAGGAATTGATTGACCTGCTAAAGACTGTGGGTCAACAGCTACAAGGTGCTCAGCCCAAAGGTAAGTACCCGATTCCCTTGCAATGTTGATCCCACCGAGACTATTGAGTTCCTAGAACGCAGCGTGGGGAATGTGGTGCTCAAAATGATCCATCTCATTCGCGAAGAGCATGGAGCAGTGTCGAGCACCCAAACTAACACAGCCCCTAAAATTTCTATCGCCAATTTCGTGCTGCTCGGGCAACCTCGACGGCAGCGCAATGTGCCCAAGAACATCGAGTTAAAAGGACTACAAGAGCATTTATCTTCAGAGCCCGATAGTTTTGCAAAGACCATGAAACCCGTAATCATTGAGGCCATTCAAGATGTACAGTATGAATTAGAAACTGTGTATGAAAATGTAGCCAAAAATGCGAAGGATCACGTACACTCTGAGTGAGTTTGCACACTTCTTCTATTGTTCACTCAAACGTACTTGTCTGCAGTGAAATCGTGCTCACCATAGGTTCCTCCCGTACAGTAGAAGCCTTTTTGAAATCGGCTGCCCATCATCGCAGATTCACGGTCATCGTCGCTGAAACGGCACCCTCGTAAGTCTCCTATGTATGTTCAAGTTGTGATTGTTTGACTTCGACGGAGAACAGGTATAGTGGTCATACAATGGCCCGCTCTCTTTCTTCGGCTGGAATCTCGACATTTCTTGTGCCCGACTCATCAATTTTTGCAATGATGTCTCGCGTGAATAAGGTCATCATCGGCGCACACGCAGTTCTCGCAAATGGCGGTTTGTTCGCCACATCTGGCTCTTCCTTGGCAGCCACAGCTGCTCGAGCACATAGCACGCCCGTAGTGGTGTGTGTTGGGCAGTTCAAGTTCACTCCGAAATGGACCATCCACCGACACCACGGTGCATTAGATTTCGGTAACCCCAGCCATGTATTAGGATTTCAGGAAGGGAATCTTGTGAACACTGTCGACGTCATCAATCCAACATTCGATTATGTTGAACCAGAGCTGGTTGACGTTTTCATAACCAATGAGTATGTAATGTCGAATACTTATGAGCATGATGCCTGATATCTTGACACTAGTGGTGATCATCCGCCTTCATCGGTATATCGGTAAGTGTGGTAATCGGTACGCCACAGTTGACCTTATTCATTGATACGAATGGTAGTCTAATCAAAGAGACATATGGGGATGAGGAGTTATGAGAGGCCGTGTTAGAGAACTATTGTATTAATCATTGCCCTTTTTTTGTGCTGAGAATCTCATAGAAGGCCTCCTGTGGTAGGTCTATAGACCCGACTCGTTTCATTCGCTTTTTGCTTTTCTTTGATGCAGAATTGGATCGTAAGCCACCCTTTCAAATAAAGATGGGTAAGTTGGACCTACCTTCTGATTTTCAAGATGCTTCAGCTTGCGTTCATGATGACCACCGTATAATCCGGCAGTGACGTCCTTTCGTATGGCTGAGAGGTTACCCCGTGCCACGACTTTATTGCCAATCGTCGCCTGGATGGCGAGCTCAAATAGTTGCCTGGGAATCACTTTCGCTACACCAGCCGGGTGTTGGTGGGACGTGATGACAAAATGTTTGACCACTAACTTAGTTTCTTGACCCATGTTTGGCCGATGTGCGCTGCAGCAGACAAATGCACAACTAATGCCAGCGCATCAACTGGCTTGTGGTTCAGAAGGAATGACATCTAAAATAGGTTAGATATAGATGAGTAAGTTTTGTATATATCATTTCACCTTCCCGAGTTTGCTGCGTCGGTAACCCGCATCTTCGTAGCTGTGAAGACTTCAGTTTATGAGAGAATACGAGCCAAATGGCATACTCAACTCGAAACTTGCAAATCCAGAACTTCTTGATTTCAACTTGTCGAAGAAATCAGTCACAATTTCGCTGAGAGGGATTGTACAAGATATCATGATGCGGGATGAAGTGGCTGAGAGATCCAAAAACTTATGATCCAGCTCCTCCGCCCGGTGCGACGTACAAAGATCGATCATTTCTCCGAGGTAATCTTTGGCATAAATGTATAGATGAGTACAAACCACAACACCGCATGAGATGGTGGCCAGGTCATTGCATACCCTGAGGGACTATTATAGAGGCTTTTACCATGGGTTCCTGTACCTCGACAACATTTGCCCTAGGATCTTGGACTTCCGGAAACTCCGTCGGATTACTGATAATCTTTGTGTGATCTTTATATACAACTGGAAACAAGGTTGATCATTGCCCTAATAATAAAGCCTGGTGTTGCCTACCCTTATAAGGAACAGTGGGAGCAGTAATTATTATGTTGGCATTGTACTCGTCCTCTAGGCGTTGTCGAAAGACATCCTGCAGCATCCATTAGTCTGCACTCAAATGAAACCAAGAGGGATGACCATGTGTAATGTCCCAAAGAATCCTAATCGCAGTCCTTGCCCCAATGCAGATGACGAATCTCGTTGCACAGTCACTGACCGATCTGTCAATGTCAACTAGATACGTCAAGTTAGATACGTCAAGTTAGATACGACTTGTGGTGATGCAATTAGAAATCACTCTTTGAATAGACTCTTCTAGTTTGGGGAAATCGTTGGAGTCCACAGGGTATACACCAGCAAAAACCTGATGCCCGTGAGCGATATAGCATATAACCTTCAGGGAGATGCAAACCGACCATTGCCTTCGTTGGTGTAAACTCTGGCAAGGCATCGACACTTTCACCGACACGGTGTAAAGTATCACCGATATGAGCTTCAACAAAAAAAGAAGTAAGCGACTGTTAACAAATCATAGACTTGAGAACCTGCCTTCTGAATGCTGTTTCATATTGCATGCTGCAGCACAATACTAGTTAGCCAGACTAGAAACTATCTCTAGATTTCTACCTACCAACATATCCAACTTGACCTGCGCACAAATGTGAGGTAGACACCTCCTCCGGATGCATGATGCCTATGTCAATGATTTCATATTTTTTCCGAGTATGGCAAGACTGTATTTTGTCTCCTAGCATTGGCTCATAAAGTCCCAGAATAAATGATCTACGAGCCGAGGGGTTACGAACCTTTTGACAAGGTTCCTCCTTGCACATTTATTAGCGAAACGACACCGCGATATCGATCGTAACTAATTGGACAACGTTGTCCGAATAAGATACACCTTAGGATCAACGCATACCAAAGCGCACTGTGCTCACGAGGAATCGAACAGAAGGGCTTTTAAAGGAGCCGTTGGCTGGCTGCTTGGGGGTGGTATGCGCTCTACGATAGCTTGGAGAACTTCCGGCACACCACGTCCGGACTTAGCAGATATCAACAAAATGTCTGTAGGTGATGTGCCAAAGATAGTTTCCATTTGCGCTGTGACACGCTGAATGTCAGCCGCTGGCAAATCGATCTAAAATAAATAAATAAAAATTCTCAGCTGATGACATATATAAAGTTTGGAAATTAGCTGCCTTGTTCAAAACCGGGATGATCATTAGCCCCTTATCTTTTGCTATATGAAAAACTGAGATCGTCTGAGCTTGGATACCTTGTGAAGCATCAACTAGTAATAGAGCTCCTTGACAAGCTGCCAGGCTTCGTGAGACCTCCCATGAAAAGTCCACATGGCCTATCTAGAGTGTAAGTTTAGGACACTGATACTGATGGGTGCATACCAGGAGTGTCGATAAGATTTAGTAGGAAGGTCTGGGACTTGTATGGATAAAACATGCTGGATAACAAAGATAAAATACGGTACTTCGGTAAAAAAAATTGTACATACCTGGCTGTCTGGGCCTTGACTATTGAATTATGTAGCGTTGTCGTATTGCTAACGTTCGAGTACTACACACACCTGTGATGCCCCTTTCTCTCTCAACTTTTAGTTTATCCAGGACTTGTTTGTTAGTCCCCGACTTCTTTCGTTGAATCGTATCTGTCAACTAGATACAAAGTGCACATGAAAAAAGCGGGAATGCTGAAAATGTGGAGGAGAGTCTAACCTCAAGGAGGCTATTATTCCAAAGAAGGTATGTGTATATTTGAGTCCTCTAAGTCATATAGGGAAACTTACCGATCGGCCAAAGTAGATTTGCCATGATCTACTGCCCAATGAATAATAAGCAAGAATGATCATCAAGGGTGTACAACGTGCCAATGTGAGCTATTATGGAGAAATTGCTGCGAAACATAGGGGTTTAATCTACGAGAAGGATCGTCTGTGAAACCACTTACCGAATTACATCACAGGCGAAGTCTTGCATTCGCACATTAGTTGGAGGTGTGGGAGCAGGATTACTTATACCGCGCCTCGAGGTGGTGCTAAAAACGCGGGCAGCATCCTGACGATGAATTCTTGCGATTGTTTTCAAATGTACACGTGTCGATAGATAACAAGGACGACAAGTTTGGCAAAATTGAGCATGCATCAGTTTTTAGAAGACCACCCCGCTTGGAACTCCGACGCGCGGCAGTACCGGTATCATGTCTCTAGCAAATGCTGCCAATTCACGCAAAGAACGGTTGCTAGCCCTTCGAAAGAGAAAGGCTGGACAAGACGACACAGAGGTTGGAGAGAATCGGTGCGCCCTAGCCTTGCACCGTGGCCTTACTACACATTCACACAACTATTTCAGGGACGAACCACAACCAGTCCGATTGAAGCAGCGCAATTTTGATCCAGATACACGTACTTTACGCAAGCGTGACCCGACGGACGCATTAGGGGATACCGTAGAAAGGGATGTGGAAGGTGTTGCGGAGCAGATCATTGCTGAAGATGCCGAACGACGACAACAGGAGCTGGTATGTATGACCCCGAGATTCTCATAATGAACATAGCCAAAACATCGGTACATTAGGATCTCCTAAACATAGCACCAAAACGACCCAACTGGGATTTGAAGCGCGAGATGCAGAGGAAGTTGGCGAAACTCGATGGAAAAACCACCGAAGCAATCCACACGCTCATCCGTAAGTGATTCGCATTCGAAGTCGCCTCTGGCTGTGATATTCACCTGTTCATGGTAGGTCAGAGGATTATTGCTCAAAAAGGGGGTGATGATGATTTAGTCGGTGCACTGAATGCTCATGAGAAAGGCCGCGAGGCAGAGAATGACTCTGATGATGATTAACCAATATGTACACGTGGCAAATTCGTTGTATGTCATCAGATCTATTCGATTCCGGAATTATGTCTACTCTCGTAATACTTGTCTAGGGATAGCAGCTATTGTACTTCTCAAACAGCAGATGGATTCCCAAATGGATGCCTGTCAACATTTCAAATTATGTGTTGTGAATTCAGCATCTGAATTAGACGTTGATCCTCCGGTAGCCTCCCCTCATAATGTGATGAACGATGGTAGTAACTCGAAGTATGAGACGTCGATGTCGATGCCTGCTGTGCCCTACGACTAATTGTGTTGGCCTCGAGCTCAGGGTCTTTCGTCCTTGATTTACCGCTGCGGTATATCCCCGACGGAACCGCGACACTTCGCAGGCTTGGGTCTTCAACTGGCGTCGGAAGTCCATTCAAGTCTGCTTGGGTGAAGTATGCGGTGATATGCCACTTCTTCAGCTTCGAACTTTTTGGATCATTCATCCAAGCGGAATATGCCTGCTTGACAAGACCCATGGGGTGCCCGCCTGCTCGAGGGAACTGCGAATACCGCCCTGGACGTGAATGTCCTTGGGGTGTCGAATCTACGAACCTATAGGATCCAGCAGGGTTGACCCTTGGACCCGCGACTGCGTGTCAGAAATGCTATCCGTTCAGTTCAACAAATTAACGCACTGGGATCCTTCCGGTATCTTTTCCTGAAACCTGACGTTAGTGTCCGACATATCTTTCGAAGGTTTCCCACAAACCTCGTAGAACAAGAAGGGCTCACGTGCACGAGACTGGGTCCACATCCTTCCGTCCGTCCAACGCTTCAAACCGTATTCGTCGTCACTTTCCTCCCAGACAAAGACGGCACCAGAGCGTATAAACATACTTCGCTCTCCCTCGTTGAGGCGGCGTTCTACTAGCTGGAGAACGCCAGATCGGACTGCCTCGAGCACGATCTGCGCATCACGAGCATCTCGGATGCGAAGGCGTGGATGGGTAGGCCGCTGTAAGTCCTGCACTGGGGAAAAAAACATGACAATAGGTCGATGTAGGGGGGTGAATTGAACGGCGAGGAAACTCGAGAACAACAAAATCTCTTTTCAACGCTCTCTATGAAGTGAGGTGGTGGTAGCTACACTGGGTCAGAGAGGAGAGGACTATATGCCAGCTAGAGATGGGTCTTACACGGAAGGGCATCTCGCAGAATAGGACTTATAGCTCCGCAGTGCCTGCCGGAGGTTTCGCGGTCGATTTGACACAGTTCGTGGGTACGATAGTGACGGACCATTGCGTGGCAAATGCAAGAGCGGAAGGGTGAGCCGAAGAAAGTCTCTCCAGGGATGAGCAAGGGGGCGCATCGGTCACCTCTAAAAGCCTAAATGCGACAAGTGTAGGGGAGCCGACATCGAAGACGCCCCCTATTGACCCAGATGACCAAATAATAGGATATTCGAGAGTATAACCAGCTTCCGATGGATATTTCAGAGGTGCTCTGCAGGCTTTAGGTACCATCGGTACGATTTGATGGCTGGGCGACATATATATCACACTACGATGCATACAACACCCTGCATCGCTATATGATTCGCTGTCCGCATACCAGAAGTGGATTCACTGTTTGTGGTAATGTAAAAAATTGTAAAATCTACATATTTGGTATTTCCAGGGGCTCTGCCAGTTCCCACACCAAATTTGTGGCGTCGCACTGGTCGGACTGCATCGGCGTCAATTAACTTGTGCATGTGGCGCTTATTACCATAACTTAAGCGGGTGTCCTTACAGACAAGCCGTAGTGTTCGACACACTGGGCGTGAGGCGGAGCCACTAGTCCTCAGAGACGCAATGTAGCATAGATAACTCTTATGGCAAATCCGCAGACGAGACACCCAATCCTTCAATTTTAAACAGCAAAAAAGAAAACCAATTTGATTCAAGATAGCCACGCCGACACTTCCGATATCTAGACTGTTCAGTGTTCTTCTCAGGCGCCACATCAGCACGGGAGACTTGTAACTTTACACCATGTCTATGAAAATCATGGCTTCCACGAATTGCGGGGGTAGTCATAACGCTAGTCGCTGGAACAACCCAAGGGCTCTGATATCCGAAGTCTCGATTCGTAAGCATCAAATCAGCAATGTCGCTGGCAGGGTCACCGCAGTCAGGGCACAAGAGTATCATCAATGCCTCTTGCGCACGGGCTTGACGATGTACTACACTGAGAAACTGTGGTTCAGAGGCCTGGGTAGTCAAGAAGTTGTTGGTGGCTTTTTGAAGCAGTGACAAAGCCCGCTGTGAACTTCATATTGACTTACTCCGGACGCGCAAGCAAACTCGTGACTGTTACGTTCAATGTACACCTTGGCACGGAACTGTACGGGTGACGATGGAGTACGTATATACTCCAAGGTTCTATGAAACGAAATGTAGGGCTGTACTTCATTGGTTGATGAAAGAACGCCTTGTCAGATTCAAGAACCGCCATCCGGCCCGAGCGCTAGAGAAGGCTACCGTACCGCACAGTCTTACTGTTGCAATGTCTCCACAAGAGGAATACCACTGCCGGGTCCCAAGTCTTACACAGTATTGCTATCGATGTGCGCACACATCTCGCTTTTTTTCCTGGCGTCTTACCCAGTTGCACTGGCAGACATCAACTCACATTTGGATGGTGCGATTTCTTTGCTTAGGGAACTGATTTTCAGCTGTTTGACTTGACTTTCTAGCCATATCAAGTCTGGGGGATACACCTTACCGTCTGTGTGAGCCCATTCTCCGAAGTTGCTCTGCAGAACAGCTGCTCGCACTCGAAAAGAACTCATCGGTGAGCAAGGATAGACTGCTTTAGGCGATGATGCTGAGCTCTGCATCTCTGTTTGTGTTTACTACAGCATTTGGAAAGCGAAGATCAGGGTATGCGTCCTCCTTCATTCTCGCCAACAGTGACTTACTCTCAGCGTCACAACAGCAGTCTGGCAGGGCTTCTGCTTTCGAGATTTTCCTAGATCTAAATCTCAGTATGAGAAAAGCGAATTCCCTGAACCTGAATGCTGGAGAGAGCAATACTTTGTATGACGTGTGACTTTTACCGTGGCATTATTTCTCATGCACATCAACTTTTCCTTTCAGGTCTGCCGTGGGATTGAGGAACGTAGATTAGAGGAGATCGGTACCCGCATAAGAAATCGACGTGAAGAAGCCGACCAAGAAAAGAAAGACCGTCAAGTGATCTATACAGATCAATTACCTCCCGCCAAGAGAGCCCGATGTAGGTTCAACTTTGTCTCACAATGTAGCATAGACTGACGTCCAATCCCATCCCAGTCAATCCCGGGCTAAGCAAACCCAAGACTTTAATCGAGAAAACGAGAGCTGAGTCTATTAAGATTCAACGCTTAGTGTATGGCCCTTCACTGCTGCCGCCCATGTCAACCATGGCCGCGAAACCACGGCTAGTCGCTTCGCCCAAGGCTGCCCATACCAAAACAATAACAATCTCACCTCCAAAGAAGCCACCAATATACAATCATAACCCAGTTATGGAGAGTAAGCCGGCGAATGCATCACCACCCAAGCCATTGGCGTCCCCATCAACGGGTGGACACGGGGCGCCCAAGAAAGATCCAATGGCCACCTTGTTCATGCCAAAGCATAGAGCGCATTCACAATTACCTACTGGACCACCTGTTTCCATTCGCCGCAAGTGATTAATGCATGTTACCTCCAATTTTGTCGAACCCCTGCGACTCCATGCCCAACCATTCCTTGCCACCCTGAGTTCAATCTCAACGCAGAATTACCCATCTTAATCTATGCATTACCACGTGAATAGCTCCCATTTGTTGTTAATTTCAAGAATGTAGGAAGGCCATCTCTTGTATTTCCTCACAGACCTTTGTTCCGTTGGATTGATACTATAGTAATTTGATCAGTGTCCCGATTCCAACCGTCGACTTAGCTAGACTGTTGGCGACGCAGCGCACACAAGACATAGGGGGACCAGCTACCGTTGCAAATCCTTGAAGTTCTGTTGGATCTCCATACTATCCCGAACGCTGACCAGCCACGTCATCAGCCCGCATAGGAAAGCATTGAGAGAAGCAGATTGGAACCAATCCTGTGGCTTCTTCGACACCTGCTGTACTCCAAGCAGGTACTTTTTCAAGCCAAAAGTACAGACCAGATGCACGGATATGATTCTGAAGTTTCTGATAACGTATCGTCATTACGTGCCGTAGTATTAATAATCACTAACCCTACACGCAGTGGCTGTGATTGCTGGTAGGTTTAGTAACTTAAAAAATATGATTATCTTGGGCTGAACGTCAGTGATGCTGATCCATCCTTGAAGAACGATGAACCACTGAAGTGAACAGCTCCCGAATGGTTTGAAAACTACGCGGTGCCTTGTCTTCGGGTATAAATTGATGTCACTGCGGATATCGGAGGGATAGCATGCGTGGGAAGACCATAAAAGGGGATAATTCGGTTCTGATTCGCTCGGGAGGTTGCAAGGCAAGGGGCAGCGGGGACGATTCGGAAGATAAGTTGATTTTTTATAACCGGGGAAAGTATTTGTGATCTATGTTAACCAGTTGTACGCTCCATAATGACAGGCGGTTGAATAGAATGACTGGTAAGGTGAGGGTAACGTGTGAACGAGTACATCATTTGAGCAGACTGACTGATCAAACAGGACCGCCAGAAGAGTGGACGCGACGCTTCTCACATGCACATAACATGTCACAGTGGTTTGACAACCAAAGGCAGAAATTGAGAAGTATTATCAGTTACAGAACCTTTTCTTTTTCTTTTCTTTTTAAATGGGGTTGAGAAGCTTGCGGAGATCCTAAATATGACGGCTGAACGTGAATAATTGTGGACGCCAAGAAAAACAATCAAACTTACCTTACCAGGCCCTGCACCTCCAATGTATTTTAATCATACTTTTGGGTGTTGGCGGGGAAAACCGGGCACGAATCTTCACGTGCAGGGATGGCTTGCGATCATCCTTGTAGTATACAAGGTACGCCCTAAGGCGCCACTGACATGGTTGTCCTAGACTCCCAGGCGCGTCCGTGCTCTTCTATCCCTACAGCACCAATTATGGGAGTGGGAAAAAGATGCAAACAGTCGTGCATCGCGAATGTCAAAAAACCATGATGAATTGGCGAGTATCACGTTTTCATTGATGCGTCCTGCGTGTGGGGCGGCTGTACCTACTGTATGCTTGTGTTTGCTGTGATCGAAATCCACGGGAACAAAAAAACAAACCAGGAACATAGCGTTTATGGTCTGAAGCGGTCTGAAGCGATCTGAATATCTCAAGCGCATTATAATCACTCACCCGCATCATCCCGTTCCGTTACCTCCGAGGCAGACTCTAAAATTCCAAGCTCTGTGGAACCCGTATGCATAATCATATGGGTGCACACTTCAGAAAGCGAGAAATATAATTTCATGGACGTGCAACAGTGGCTTGATGATTATTGCCACATGCATGGAACCGGGACGACATGAAACCACCTCAATCCGCTGGAATTTTTGTCTATGCTTTTGCGCTTGAAGTGACGACCAGAGAACAATCATGCGCACGGTGTTTCGACCACCTAGTGTTTGAGAATTTCGCACGACAGGTTGGTCGTGCAATGTCCAACAACCTCCTATGTCTCTTGCAAACAGTGATGCTTCTGTAGCGACCAAGATATTAGAACGTGACAAGAGAATTAGGTTGATATAATGAGGTGTCCCCATGATGGGCTCAAGGACTAGGCAAGCGCAACTCACTAGTCTCCACAAGTCCTGCTAACGCATATATGCAGGTCTAATAGTAAAGCAAAACCTGGCTTCTTCGTCAAATGCTGATGTGTAGACGTAATGAGACGACATTTTGTGTGTTGACCCTTTTTCATCATCAAATGCAGTCAAGGTGAAAATGGATCGTTCGAAGGCTTGGAGGACAAACTACATTCTACTTTGCCCTGACTAAACAATGCAAATGATGAAAGGCGCGTAGCACCTCGGATCAAAAGCAAGTTCTTGGATGCCATCATTGCTCGAGCGACGTTGACTCGCTTGATAAAGGATAGTTATGAACGGGGTGAGCTGAATCTTCGAACTAGATGTAAAAATAATAATAAAAAACACTCACATCCTCCACAACGGTTGAAGTCTCACAGTCAAAAGACACCATAGAGCTGGATGTTATGCGATGTGCCGCTGTATTGATGGATCTAGGTATGCATGCACCTTAGCAGGACCTGTCGTTGAAGACCATCACTGTTGGAACGACCCTACCACCTGGTTCATACAAATAGTCCATCATTCAACAGTTCAACAATGACATCTTGGCAATAGCTCTGAGCATGGCGCAGGGGCGTGCGGAATCGTATTAGCCTAAAGCGTTAGCGCTCGGTCGCTAGAATCGCGGCAGGGGAATAAAGTCGCCAGTGTTGAGATCTGATTCCTCCTGTGTCCAAGATTTCAGGGATGGAGTATGACTTAGACAGTTTGGATCGGACTTAGGAGGCATGATTCGATATTTGAACTGGGGAATGAAGTCCCCAGTTGGGCAACTTAAAATTGCAACAAGGCAACCTCATCTGCAGCAAAAGCAAAGGGCTGTGCTGCCAATGCTACAATGGACAAGTCCGACACCAAGGCAACAGACCCAAAAAATAGTAAGCAGTCCTCTAGCCTCAGTACAGGCTGAGGGCTGTGTTGGTACTCCCCATATGACAAATGAGGTCCACCTGAATGCATCCACTCTTTCCCACTCCAACTCTCTTACCCTCCTCATCTACTCTGACTCCATTCCCAATACTGCTATCCAAGCATTAATTGACTCTGGTTCTACTCACTGTTTCCTTGATTCCATTTTTTCTGATTTACATAAACTCCATACATACACCATAACTCTGATATTGCTCTGATTATTTGATGGCACTACTAATGCTGTTATTTCATGAGCTATAGATCTGTCTATCCATTTTTCTGTTGGAGAAATCCAGAACCTTACATTCTATGTTACTCCACTTGACTCCAGCTGTTCCGTGGTTCTTGGACATAATTGGCTCACCCGCTACAATCTGTTGATTGACTGGGCATTGGGCCATATCACATTCCATTCTCCAGTGCAGGCTGTGTCATCCCTGATGTCACCAGCAACTATAGGTGTGAAATTATCTTCCGCCTCTGCTGACTCCACTCTGATATATACTCCACCTACCCCTCTGTCTATATTGATGGTGGACACTATGGTCTTCACCAGACTAAGCAAACTGGATGGATCACAAACATTCCAGGTTCACCTCTCCGATGACAAGCCAGGACGCATCGAGGACGTATATCGAACCACTCTGACAGTCCAACTCCGCCAGCGTCTTTTCGTACCAACTTTTAAATAGTGCCGCAACTCCCTCTCCACCTCAGTCTCTAATTCTAGCCATCGATCGTCACTCGTGTTTCATCGCCATCGATCATTATCAGCCTTCTATTCACACCAATCCTTTCATCATCATTCACATGGCTTCCCATTCTATTCCCCTCTCCAACATCGCTTCTAATAATATGTCACACTGGTCTCTGGACACAGAGGACTATCAAAAATATGCCGAGCTCCATGGGCATGTTAAGCCACCTCCACATGTCAAAATACTTCCAAAACTCTTTCAACGTCCAAGATCCTCACCATGTCTCTCTTATGCCATTGGCGATCCCATATTCATTCACAATTCCGTTGAACCATATACATTCCTCGACATTTCGCCTCTATATCGTAACACGGATAGAAGAGTCGAACGTGAGGTAGAATTTCAGTTGCCATCGCTGACCTATCCTCCCACTTCAATCTGACTCAGGTTACATCGTGTCAGGCAAAGGGACCAAATACTCTTGGAACGGGATACCATATGGAGACGGATCACTAAGACAATAAGGAGTATTTGTTGTGGATGCTGACTGAAGTCCTCATGTGACTCAGGGTCAATTTACCTTCGGAACCATAGGGAAGATGGTATTGGTGGACGTTTCTATTGTTCTTTTATATGACTCACCCCTGTTTCATCTTTTAATTCATTCATAGACGACTTACTCATCCTTGTTCTATTTTTGGTTCTTTTATTACTCATCACCCCCTATTCTTACAAAGATTACCCCTATCTGTCATTTCAATTCTCCATGATTTCCCCATTAGTAGTTCAACTTCACACGCTTCATCAGCTGGCTTGATCAGCATTTCTTGCATCATTTGCTCCTCATATTGTGTTGTTGTGCCCTGGGGATTTGTATATAAAAGGGCGCTAGTTTTCGCCTTTGGAATCAATCAACAAGTTTTCAGCCAACGCTCTAAAGTCAAAGTCCACGCTCTAAGTCTACGCTCTATGCTCTACATCGCAATCCATCATCTCTACACTGAGGTAAAACACCTTGGTTCAACGATCAGATTTCCCTCCACCACCGAGAGGTTGCTTCTCCTGAAACCAGCTTTCGCGTACCTTCCAACCAGGCTCCGCATTGTCATCCAGTCACAGAGCATGATCAGCCATTGGGACCGACCTTTAGCTCCCATCCCCATCCAACCACAGAGCACTATCCCACTTCCCTGTTACTTACCCCTCGCCCTGATTGATCTTTGGAGTGCTGAACAACTGCGTTACACACCGTCTGTTTGCTAGGACCGTTGCGCGCAGGCTTATAGGATCTATTCCATAAGTGAACTGACACCGATCCAATGCTCCTTGCCGCCCATTCTGCTTGATCAACTCCACCAGACCTGTCTATGGTTCCTAAGGAGTATCACAAGTTCACCAACATGTTCAGCAATTCTAAAGCTGAATCACTGGCAGAACACTGACCATACAATCTCAAGATTGAGTTGGATGACAACTCCACCCCTCCACTTGGCTCTATCTACTCACTATCCCAAAAAGAGCTACTGGCTCTCCAAACATTCATAGATGAGAACTTGGCCATGGGCTTCATCTGCCCATCCCTATCCCCCCATGGAGCTCCGGTCCTATTTTTCTGCAAAAAGGATGGATCACTCCGTTTATGTAGGTCAACAAGATCACCAAGAAAGACCAATACCCAATCCCCCACACTGTGGACCTGCTCGAGAGCCCATGAAAGGCTAAGATCTATTCCAAAATAGATCTCCGACATGCCTATCATCTAGTCCATATCCAAGAAGGCGATGAGTGGAAAACAACTTTCTGCACTTGATATGGATCTTTTGAATGGTGTGTCATGCCCTTTGGACTAACCAATGCTCCAGCCACCTTCCAGCAGTTCATGAATGATACCTTCACTGACCTCCTTGATGTTACCATCCTTGTTTACTTAGACATCATTTTGGTATATTCAGATAATGAAGATGAACATCGGACACATGTCCAAGAAATACTCTGACATCTCCACAAACATGGCCTCTTCACCCATGCCAACAAATGTGAATTCCACTCCAACTCAGTTGAGTATCTAGGCTATATCCTCTCCCCTGTAGGACTGACAATGTCTGATGACAAAATCAAAGCCATACAGGAATGGCCAGAACCATGGAAACTCAAAGACGTACAGTCCTTCCTAGGGTTTGCCAACTTCTACTGCTGCTTCATCTACAACTACTCCGATATTACCATTCTGCTCACCTGGCTTACTAGGAAGGGAATCCAATGAAATTTCACTGATGAATGTAGACAGAGCTTTGAGACCTTGAAGAAGGCCTTTACCTCTGCTCTGATACTGACTCATTGGGTTCCAGACGTTCCTATCCTATTAGAAACCAATGCCTCTGACTATGCACTCACTGTGATCTTGTCCATCATCTCTCCACATGACAGACAAGTCCATCTAATCACTTTTCACTCATGTACATTTACACCCCCCGAACTGAACTATGACATCCATGACAAAGAGCTCCTTGCCATATATGAAGCCTTCCAGATATGGAGACACTACCTCAAAGGCCCCTCTGATCTGGTAGATGTCATAATGGACCACAAGAACCTGGAATATTTCTCCACAACAAAACTACTCACCTGGAAACAAGTCTGATGGTCTGAATACCTGTTTCAGTTCATTATCTATTTCCACCCTGGTCAACTCAGAGCAAAACCTGACCCATTAACTAGATGCTAGGACATCTTCCCTAAAGAGGGGAGTAGCGACTATGCCACTGTAAACCCACACAACTTTTGTCCTGTGTTCACTAATGAGCAGCTGGCATCATCCCTACAGGCATCCACCCTCATAACTCCCACCCTCCAAGCTGTCACCATTATGGACATCGACCAACTCTGCTCTGACATCTGCTCATCACTCTGATCCAATCCTGTTGCAGTTAAACACTTGGATGACCCTTCTGATCTGAAGTGGTCACTTGACCCTGAAGGACACCTCTAACACAACGACTGGATATATATCCCCAATGCCAACAGACTCCAACTCTGAGTTTTACAGTATTATCATGATCACCTGATTTCTGGCCATTTCAGCCAAAACCGCACACAAGGGTTAATCCAACAGGACTATGTATGGCCAAAAATGCAAGAATATATTCAACATTACTGTAACTCTTGTACCACATGTATGTGCTCAAAATCGCAAAGGCACAAACCCTATGGAACACTGTTCTGGAGCAACCATGGAACTCCATCTCCATGGAATTCATAGAGAAGCTCCCCCCATCACTTGGATATGACACCATACTTGTGATTGTTGACAGGTTCACTAAACAGTCACTATTCATTCCAATGCATGACACCATCACCTCTCCTTACTAGCTAAGTTGTTTGTCTGACTCCAACCCAAACTCCAACACTTCATTCACTAATACCTCATTCACTAATCAGTCATACAGCTCCTTATCGAGCTGTTCAGATGAGTCCATGTCCATATGATCATACTGATCATATGTGTAAGTACCCTAGGTACTTACTTATGGTAAAATATTATAGATATATATATATATATGTAGTTGTATCTACAGCATTCCCTTAGGGAATGCTGCTTCTTGGTAGCTATATGCACCCATGGGGTGCATATATACAGTTATTATATAATTGGTGGACCCAAGTCTACATAACATAATGAGTAAGTGACAATACACTTGTACAAAAATGTACGCTACCTCAGTTGTGGTATAAGTAAAACAACTGAGGCAGGAATACTCGCGCCTTCAGCGCCTTGCTGTACAGATAGCCGCTGTGGGTTAGAGCGTATTCCAACAGCCAGCTCAGACATATCTGCGGTGGTTTGTAGCCACAGAGACCAGCATAGGCTTGCAAAAAGGCTAAGGAAAAGTGGTATAGATGGAAAATGCGATACCCGGGCATGTGAGCACCTGTGACCTGGGATTGGAGTTGTGCGATCACAAAGGAGTGAGTGTTGATGAGGCGGGGCGCGTTGTTTGTGCAAGTGTGTTCTCTTGATACATCACATGAGCGCAAGCAATCCATCGCCGTATCCACACTGAGAAGATGTCTCCAAGCTTGCGTTTTATATATATTGCTAGTTTGCTAGCTGTCATGTCATCAACGCACAGCCGCTCAGGAGATGACGATACCAAGGGTCATCGATACCACTGTCATTGGACACCTGGTGTTATAGGAGGTTGCGCCATCGATCCCCAAGAAGATGCATCATTTGGGAGTCAGATAATGTGTCTAGTGGTTGCGAGACACTCTTGTGTTTGAGGGGTCAGAGCGCAGAGCGCGTCTCGCCGTCAGCTACGTTACAATCGACTTGGGCTGGCCAAGCCCCGGTGCTTGGGCCGTTGGCAGTAGCAGATAGTTAGATAATAATTGCAAGGGCCATTCATACAGACAGGAGGCTGGGGGGAACTGAGCTTATCTGTTTTTGTTTTGCCGCAGATAACCACCACCATTCTGTAATGCCTCGTAATGCGTCTTGTAATAATCAATTAGGAGATAATATGATGGTTGTAATCGTGGGAAGAATGACTTCAACCTCCTCATTTTGGAGAGCAAGGCGGCGGCTGCCTTTCAAGTTGCTCTCAACTGCAATCATCCATTAATAATTGGCACAATCGAATGCGCCACGATTGAGTACCCAACGCACTCGAGTACACCGGTTCATCCAGCTGGGCACCACCAGGACTGCTCTGAACCCATTACAAGCACAACCTCGCCATCCCAACCCCCTGCCGCTCTGGACGCCTCCCAGTCCAGTAGCTTCCAGAGGCTCGTCCCCTCCACTCGTACAAGGTCACAGAGAGATTCAGACGACGAACAAAGCCTTACATCTAATCACTCTGTGCATTCTGTCGCAGCCTTGCCACATCTGCCATCTATCACTAGCTCTGAATACGACCTCAACGAGCCGGCACGCAAGCGACCTCGTATCGACATCATACATTCATCCACACAATCCAATTCAATTTTTTCCCCCACTTCTGCTTCCCAGATTTCTCACCCTACGAACAGCATGAGGCTCCACGACGCACCATCATCGCGTTCTCCGACTCCCTCTCTTGACCTCCCCCAACTTGCTCACGATCGAGGTGACGCTGTTGATTCATTTACATCTGCAGGCCCTTCCGGGTCCAATGGTCATTTCAACGGCGTGTCGTTGGCAAATGGGCACTCCCCCTCTACTTCTCGTTCCCGGGAGATTGTCAAAGTGACGTTACCTGGAACCGCATTATATGAGGGCTCACATGTCGACCGAGAGGAATTCATTAGGCTTGTCATACAAAGTTTACGTGACGTTGGATATACGTAAGTGCACCTTTTGGTCCAGGTAGTTATACTTATCATACGTTGCATGCAGCGAGTCCGCCAATGTTCTTGAGGCCGAGTCTGGATATAGACTCGAATCAAGTGTTGTTTCGGCTTTCCGGGATGCTATAATGCAAGGCCGTTGGGAGCAGGCCGAGGAAGCCATGGAACGCCTCGGCGCCCCGGACGAGGACGATCGCAGGGTTTGTCGATATACTTCAGCTTACCATACATAACGTAACTTATCTTTGACATGTTGTTACACAGGCAGCTAGGTTCTTAATAAGCCAGCAGAAGTACCTTGAGCTGCTCGAGGCGCAGGAGTTGAATGCTGCTTTGATCGTTCTCCGAAGCGAGCTTGCGCCACTAAATAATGACCCTGAACGACTGCAGTTGTTGTCTAGGTGTGTTTTTGCCTCCTACCCATTGTGTTCAACTCATTGACGCGTTTGGTGTAGCCTTCTCATGTCTGCGAGTGGTGATGATGTACGTCGAGGCGCGCGGTGGGATGGCGCTCGAGGATCATCTCGACATCGGTTACTACTACATCTGCAGCGTAAGCATCGGATGAATGTTATTTTCACGAAATTAATCTCACCGGTTGATATGTAGGTTATATTCCGTCTTCGGTCATGATCCCGCCACGGCGATTCGACGTTCTCCTGGAGCAGGCACGCGAGTTCCAACGCCGCTCTTGTGAATACCACAACACATCAGTACCGTTCTCGTTATACACAAACCACTCATGTGGCCGGGAGTCGTTCCCAGGGGTGACCACGCTTATTCTCGCAGAACACGAGGATGAGGTGTGGGATCTCCAGTGGAGCCACAATGGCTGTTACCTTGCCACGGCATCCTCGGATCAGACGGCAATAATTTGGCGTATTGGGGTGAGTAGACTCGTATTTAGAGTTTAAGTTGTTGCTGACCACAGACATCTTTGACAGCCAGATAATCCTTCAACAGGGCGGGAGTGTGTTCCGGAACAGGTGTTAAGGAATCATCAGAAACCGGTCAATGGTCTTGCATGGTCACCAGATGATGAGACTCTTCTCACTTGTGCGGATCAAATCATCAAGGTCTGGAAGACGAAGGTAGTCTCTGACTTTCTTGGAACCTTCATTTGCTAACAAACTCTAGACCGGTGTTTGTGTTGATAATTTGGAAGCACATACGGACATTGTGACTGCAGTAGAATGGCTGCCAGATGGATCTGGATTCATTTCTGCGGGGATGGATTCCCGGATCATTTTCTGGGTAAGGCAGCTCCTCTTTCATCCATTAGGCCGATGTTCTGAACATCGTGCACAGGACAACCAAGGAAAGCAGCGTGATACCTGGGACGACATTCCAATCCGGATAACAGACGTATCTACTGCGCCTGATGGATCGCGCCTTGTCGCTGTAGGAATATCGCGTGCTCCCATCACTGTGTCACTAGATGAAACCCAACAAACTATCGACGGTAGCATGGCTCCCCAAGCACCCAGCCCAGCCCCAATCGGACAGAAGTTTGAGAAGCGTATTATGGTCTGGAGTTGGGCAGAGAAGCGTGTGGAAGCGTAAGCATCTTCGCCGATATTTCTTCCGCTTCTGATTGATTTTGCACCCAGCTCAATCACACTGGATGGCCTAGGTGAGGTGACCAGCGTGAAGATCTCACGTGATTCGCGGTATGCTATGGTGAGCCATGGCCCAGATGTAAGTCAATCTTTCATCCCGGTGATAGTGAGAAAGCATTGCTTAGCTCGATGCCATTGCAGGAAGTGCAACTGTGGGATTTGGAGACAAGTCGGTTAGCACGTAAGTTCACGGGACAGCGGCAGAGCAAGAATATCATTCGGAGTTGTTTCGGTGGCGTGGATGAGCATTTTGTTGTTAGTGGGAGCGAGGGTGAGTGTCGACTGCTTTGGTCTTGCTGCTACTCACCCTCTCATCGCGGCGTTCTCAGATGGCAAGGTTTATGTATGGCATCGAGATACAGGTGAACTCCTCGAAGTCCTCGGAGGTCATGGTGCAGGTAGCGTCAATTCTGTTGCATGGAATCCTCGGGATCCACGCATATTCGCGTCTTGTTCCGATGACCACACAATCCGTATATGGGAGGCACAGCCGACACCTCCCCTAATTGAGGAGACACAGAGTAAAGGAAAGCAACGATGGGACCTAGATGCTGGCACAGTGCGATAGCCACTCCTTCGCATAACTCATGGGGTTGATTTCCACGCTTCTGGTACCTCCCTACTTCGTTTGCTCAGTTGCTTTGCTCTGCTTTGTTAGACCTGTCTCAATTTTGCATATTCATGTACCGACACGCTGACCAACCCATACGCATTCTTATGTTGAACGAGTCACATAGATATAAGTTTGACTAGCAAAATGCATGTTATTATTGTAGCAAAATGCATGTTATTATTGTAGCAAAAGCAATATGAACGTTGAATTCAAGGAGCCTGTGCCTGCAGTCAGAGCTACCGGAGAGCAGTTGCATCTGTCAAGTTTGGAATCCTTTGTTGTTTGATCGGCGGCATGGGCGCGGGGAGGAGAGCAACATTTCCCAAGAGAAATGGAGGCAGTTTGGCAAAAAAAAATGAGATGAACTACACGAAGGGAAATGTTTAGGCGAGACTTGAGTCGAAATAGCGGTAATACGCTTGCCAGTGTGTACGCGTCTTATTGAATGGTGTCGCGCCACGCTTCGTCACACAAGTCACAAGTCACATATAATCACGTGGGATCTCAGTGCGTGCATGATCTTGCAGTAGATCTACGACGTTCAACGTTCCCGGCTTGTGATTTCTCCGGCCAACTCCCATGAACAGCTCAGACGCTCTTAGGCAGCGACGGTGTGATATCAATGGGCCTGTAAAACAGCCTGACACTCCAGCAATGAAGCAAACCGGTAGCTCCAACCGCCTCACTCTGTCATGGTGGGAAATACCCGCTTGGATGCAAGATAACGAATATATCCTGTCAGGTTATCGAAGGCTAGTGTCATATTTATACGATGGATGAGACAATGTTCTCATGTTCTGAAATTCTGTAGAGAGCAAAATTCCATCGCTGGATGTATCCATTCAATATTCGGATGTGAGAAACACAATTTTCTCATATTAGTCTCCCAATAAATTTCTATTCCAAGACATGCACAATGAAACTAGTGCGTTTACCTCCAACCCTTTGCCTGCGCACGGATAGCTGATCTCGTAATAGTCAACATTCACTCCCATTTATGGGGTGCCATTCTCTTCGTCTTCTTCCTGTCTACTCTCTATGGTCGTCTGAATAAATACTCATCTGTGACTTTATATGACCTCATGAACTTCGCTATCTTCCTCCTGTCTGCAATCGTCTGCTTATCGTTCTCCGCATCATACCATACGATGACGTGCCACTCACAAGGAGTACGTTCGTTCATACTATCCCACGCCAATTTCAGAAATTCATGCTCGATAGATGCATGACTGGTGTCATACCCTCGATTACGCAGGGATCGTAGGTGAGTGTTTCGCCGACTTGATACAGCAGTCTGGTCTCAAAGAAGTCATCACCGTGTAGTTTTGATTGTCGGCTCCTTTTTTCCTTGTGTATATTATTCCTTCTATTGTGCACCACACCTCCAAGCCATCTACCTTTCAGGTATCACCATCGCCGGCATTAGTAAGTCTTCTATTCACAGGAAAGAATCTGTCTCAACTGTGAGGTCTGCTGCTAGGCGCATCATACATCGTACTCTCACCAACATATTCTCGCCCGTCACATCGTGGAGCTCGTACCATGGTTTTTGTGGCACTGGGTTTGCTAGCTGTGCTCCCCATATCTCATGCGATACGCGCGTTCGGATTCTATAAGCTATATCACGAACTAGGCTTCATGTGGCTTATAACTAGCGGCGCGTTGTACCTTTCTGGAGCACTAATCTAGTGAGTCTGATCCCCAGCGATCTGCCGTTTCAGAGCTTTTATATCTGGTACTGATGCACGTTGGCAGCGCCAAGCGCTTCCCAGAGAAGTGGTTTGTACGGAGTGATAACAGGTTCTTTGACCATTGGCTGTCCTCGCATCAGATATTCCACATGAATGTGGTGCTGGCCGCGCTGTCTCATTACGCTTGCCTTCTGGCAGCCGTGGACCACTGGCATGGTGTCCTAGGAGGCGTGTGCTTAAGCAGATAAATAGGTCCAGTAACAGACGGCACATCATATTAGAGATCGTAGGGGAACAGCTTGAAATACACGTTCCTGGGCAGTAACACAACAACAGAAGGACAAATCCCATTACTTCGGAAAGTTTTCGCGTGCTTGCGCTCGTATTCTACGCTCATACGCATGTTTATCGTTCCTGTTATGAAGTGAGCTGCTGCCTCGCCTCGGGAAGAGAAGGACTTCACTTGAACATTGTGTATGCGTCACTCTGTGCAGGATCGCCCACGTTTGGGTCATTCAGGAGGTCTTGTATACCCAGTAATATCTAAGATAGCGTTAGTCTGCAGAGGAGCACAACTTGGGAAAGACAAATATATCCACCTGCTTGATTGTGATAGCTGGTTTCCAAGATTTCTCTTCATCAAGGATGGACAAGCAAACAGTTCCTGAAGGGTAAACATTAGGGTGAAAAAGTGGTGGGGTAAAGCGGCCTAGAGAATATTTAGTTCCAACTATAGAATATTGGAGTAGCTGAATATCTACATTTGGGTGGCTTGGAAGGATAATCTGAAAAATTATGAGCTACAGGTGTTTGATCGACGTTGCTAGTGCATACCTTCGGGGAAGCTCATAGTAAGTTTAAACACGCCCCCTTCCCACGATGTCTACAAATTTTGCCCGGGTTAAGTAAGGGACGCATGAAAAATAGGAAACATATAGATCGGGTCGGTCACTCACTCCAGTCTTCCCAGGGATACCAACCTCCCATTCCATGAGGTTCAAAGACCCGTCCAATGCCTTGGACGGCTTCGCATAGAAGCCCTGTTTGAGAGGCTGTTATCATACCACACATGCATTCGGAGAGGAATCAAGCCATACAAATGGGTGGTCTTTCCGCCATTGCTTGCGCTCTTCGGCGAGACGCGTGCGACATATACCTGCCATATTACCTGCAGAAGGCTTGGGGTGTGTATATGGTTAGTTAGGGGCACAAAACACGCGGTGGCGAGCAGGCGCAGAAATGACCACCGGCGGAACGCCCGTGACATATCGCGCGTCACGTGGACGTCACAGGTAACTGCTGGAAGTCCCTGCCACTGATCATCGAACCTGTCAACTGGTGTACTGGCGTTCTTGCGTTCTAGCAATACTCATAGCACTAAAGACCCGAAGCACATAAACGTTTAGACCCACAAGTCGTAGCATGATAGTCGAAGAATCCGAACTTTCCATCCCTTAAGTCCAACTGCAAGTACATCATAGCTCCTTGTGGGTATTTAGCGGAGGAGGAAGAGTGCAAGAACGACTTCGCCCGTGTGGACGAAGATCTTCGCCGCATCTATTCGCGCCTTCACAACTGCGTCCAAGAGGCCGACAGGAAATATGGACTGGTAAGGATAATGAAAAGCAGAAGGGCGGAAGCAGAGAAAGTAGGAGCAAGGCCAGACCTCACTATAGAGGTCGGCTACAAAGAAAAAATGCGCGAAGACATCCCTCCGTCCGACGAGGAGCTAGAATCAGTGGCCAGATTAGCCCTTCCTAAACACTCCCAGTGCCATAAGAGCCTTTGATTCCATGGTCTTCTAACACAACCGGTTAAGCAGGTAAGCAATGGATGTGTCTAACGCCACAATTGTCGACGGCATTAACACGTTACTGTAAAGTGGTTGCTTATGGTATTGATTTTGCAATTATCTTTCGGATTCTTCCCGCCGACTACGATATCTTGCCCCTGAATCAGCCTCGTGGAGGAGGGGAACGACTTCTTCTGTATATGTAGTATGACCGCGTATGGCACCTATCCACGGATACGACAATTTCTTTGAATTAAAACACCCAGGCTATCGTATGTGAAGAAAGCGCCAAAGACTTCAGCGCTCAGCGCACTCGAATGAGCATTGGCGGATTGCATAGTTGTATTAGCGACAGAGCGTCGTGGGTAAGTCGGTACAGAATTGGTTTAGTACTGACTGATGCCCCCGGCGGAAGCAACCTATCTACCCACTGTCATCCGTTGAAAAACATGCGGCTTGTGGTGTGCTTCAAGCTTTAACCTTGTCCTTGGTTCGACGCAAACCTAAGCCGTCTCTACTTATGGATCCTCCAGAGGACCTTGCCCCGGTTGAACAGGATCTGGATGCGGATATGGACTCTAGACCGGGGAGTCCTGCCCCTTCGCTCTATTCGTTTCATTCTTCTGTCGATGGCCGTGTCATGGTAATGCTGTCGCTGTCGCGTTTGCTGCTGTGGCTCCCTCCTGATTTTGCTTGATCAAGCTGCGCGATCTGCATGGGCGCGTCCTGAATAATTCCAATGAGGTAAATGAAACAAGTTTCCACTGAAAGGCAGACATTTCTAATGTTATCTCAAGTTGTACATGCTTCCTGCAGTATGATTCAATTCATGGACTCTCATTCTTCCTGTCTGATAGTGTGCTTTGCCAAGGACGGGGAGGAGCACGACCGTTTGGACCTTCAACATGCAATATATACCATAAGCTTGGGGTCTCTCTATCCAGCTCGTGATAGCGTAAGAAGAGCACTTGCACCTCGCCAGTATGGTGTCCCAGCGATATTGGACGTAGGAACTGGAAGTGGAAGCTGGTGCATTCGAACGTTTCCTATTGTTGCTGAGACTCTGACACCCAACCTTGAATGTCTGTGCTAGGGCCTTAGCAATGGCCAGGGAATTTCCTCATTGCAATGTCGTAGGTGTGGATCTTGCGCCAGTGCGCCTGGCTAGGTTTGTGGTCATTACTCAACGTATGATGGATATAGCTAAGAGCATGATGCACTTGAGCTTGTAGTTCTTCCCCGACCAATTGCCGGTCCGTGCATTATGTTTTTTTGGACAGTCTATACACTTCCGCCAACGCCCATTTCAGTTTCGAAATAGATGATGTGTGATCTCTTCTACAGATTACAAGCTGCTTGTAAATCACTGAAACCTCTCAGGCAAATCTCGGGTTTGCTCATTACCAGGAATCCTTCAATGTTGTGCACGCACGAGCGGTTGGCGGAGGTGTGAGTCCTTGGTTGAAAGGGGTCATAGATACTGACATGACGCAGATTCGAGATTATCCAAAGCTTCTCATTGAACTCGCGAACGTCCTACGCCCTGGGGGTGTCCTTCTCTTTGCCGATGGCGAAATGCAATTATATGACGAGGAGAAACTGCCTCTTCCAGTTGCAGAGCCAGGCGAAGAGTCCTTCTCGTGGACTCAGCGCGTCTTCCATGCCACATATAATTCCATGAAGTCCAGGGGGTCGCAAGTTGTGAGTCTCTTTCTATACAGAATCTCTCCTGGATTTCAAATGGTGTCGTAGGACACGCCATCTTTGTTACCATTGTGGTTATCCCGGATGGATGAACTGGAGAATGTAGGGTCATTAAAAATATTCATTCCCCTTGGTCCATGGAAGAAAGGTAAGAAATTCTATTAACGCTAAACGACACGCTGCATGCTTATATTGAGTGCCGCAGGTGATCCATGGGAAGAGGCCGTCTCTGACATGCTGCGTACAAATGCTCTTATGCATATGGTGGGCATGCGTCCACTTTTGAGAGAGTATGTTAGTCGTTTCTATATTAGACGATCTTGAACTCACCCATAATTTTAGCCAAGGTTTCTCAGCTGAGGCAGTCGACATGTGGATATCGGAAGCACAGGAAGAGTTGAGGGAGTTGAAGGTGCGGCTATATACTCGGTGGTCCTTTGCATGGGCTGAAAAGAAGTGAGGAGTATCTTTTGGTGCGTTATTTAATTGTACTGTTTCTCTCGTGAGAAATTTCAGTGGTTGACATAACTTTGCAGTTTACAATGGGGTGTTACGCAGTTGGGCGTTGGCCTCCTTGAGCACAGGTGGAGCTTGAATATGTTTTATATTTCGTCTCCAAGTTGCTTTTGTACTGTCAAGAACAGATAGATCGGATGGATTTAGGGGAGGTATTTGATGCAACATATTCGCTCCAGAAACTGAAGACAGTAGACAGCGGACGAATGCCCATACGACGTAGAATACAATGAAAAGTTAGTCCTGAAAGAAGTGTCGTTCTGTGTTGCGGACATCTGTCCAGCAGCCTGGTATGTGAGCAATGGCATCATCCTTGTCACAATCCCTCCACTTGGCCTATGTTTTACAGAACGTGCGGATGCTGTGCGATTCACAGACTACAACGAAGCACGAACACCCGTTGCACGAATAGTCATCGACTCATCTATTGGTGTCTCTTAGTCCTACAAGCTGACTACAAGTAGAGACCACGAGATGTAACACTGCAATCGAAAATATGTTCACATGGCCGTGCCAGTTGTCATCATATCACCTCTTTGATATGCCAGATGATAACTCCCAGCGCTTCGCCGTTTAGACTGGTCTTCAAATGATCATTCATCCATATGAGGCATCTACTAGGGGGAATCAGCCAAAGACATAATAAGTTGCTCGCACGACGCTCAGTGCGCTCAGACAAAGTAACATTTAAGGAAATACGACTTACGAATCGCCTATAATGAAGTTTGGATCCGGCTTCGTCAATGGCTTGTTCTTCCTCGGGAGTTAGGGGAGGCAGGTTGAGGGCGTCCAAGTACTCTTTCAATCTCGATTCCTTTTGAGATGTTCTACATATCGTGAACAGTTTGTATGGGTCCCATCCTGGCTGTGAGGGCTACTCACGTCACAATGACGGCATCCTTTGCCTGAAGCCATTTGATGAGTACATGGTTTTCTGTCACTGGGGCACCATGTCGCTTCTCCAAACTTTCGCCAACAGTCTTGAGAACGGGGTTGACAGGACCGCCAGGACTAGTGGTCAAAGGTGCGAGTCCACCGTAAGACTCTGTGACGATACCATGCTTCTTGTGAAACTCCAGGAGCGATTTGGAGGCTTTGTAGTTGTAGGGATGTAACTCGATCTATTCCAGGTTGATACGTAGTACGAGCAGTTGATATAAACCGTACATACCTGGTTGACGTGCGGCACAACGGTTGCCACCTCCAAGACTTCTTCTAGGTGCTTAACTTGGAAATTGGACACGCCGATGCTCTTGGCCAAGCCCTCCTTGTATATCTCTTCGCATGTCTTCCAGACCTCTTTAATTTTGCCCTCGTGTTGTTTGGGTGTGTGGATGAGCCAGAGATCAACATACTGAACCCCTAGCTTCTCGAGTGATCCTTGAAAGGACTCTCTTACAGATACCCCTGGTGGAAGGGTTTCAAGCTTCGTGGTCACGAAGAGCGAATCGCGAGGGACCTGGGCAATAGCCTTCCCAACAGAATCCTGTCCAGATGGGAGACGGACATTAGTCAGAGTGGAGGCACGCGAGGTCAATGCTACGTACCTCGTTGTGGTACATTTGGGCGCCATCTATGTGCTTGAAGTTGCATTGGATAGCAAGCGTTACTGGATTCTCTACATTCTGGTTGTACAGGGCGGTTCCAGTGCCAAACGCAATCCAGGGTATCTTGACACCGTTGCTCAAGGTCTTGGTTAAGGCGGTCATTGTACCAATGAACGCGCCTGCGGTTCTCACCCCAGCTTCTTATTAGCGGACACTTCTTCGAGGAGCCGATTAATCCGGTCCGATTGGTGACCGGTGGAATTCTGAGTGAGCTTTGACGCGATCGATGCCTTCAAGTTGGACCCATGTGACTGATCGTTTTTGTCATACATTGCAAATAAATTATTTGTTTCTGAGGATGCAATATACTTTCAGGAGGCGCTGATAGCAGTGTCTAGACGCTGTAAGACGAGCCAGTTCATTACTACACCGTGCTTCGTTTTACCTCAAAGTGGCGTGGAGGCGGTGCCGCTGACTTATCTCGGCATACACATTTGGTGTGACATATTCTACGGGTGAGGCAGCCCTCCCTATATAACGCAACGCCATGGACGACGTTGCAACAGAAGCAAACACCTCCAGACCAGGTTCCCCTGTCTCTCCATTGCCAGAGCTGCCCACTGCTCGCCCACCCGTGTATAGGTTCAATTGGGATCCAGCTTTGCGCCGTGCAGGTCCTCCAAGCGTGTCTGAGGCTACGGACAACAGAGCTGACCTACCTGGCTCTCCAAAGGGTGATTTGTTTTCTTTCAGAAATACTTCATCTTTGGCCCTCGCTTTGCCACATGACTGGAGTAGCTCGAAACACGGCTTCAATGGTACGTAGATCAAGACTTCATATAGAGCAGCTGGCCACTGACATGTCTCTTCTTTTAGCCATTTCTACTGTCCTCAATAACCCTCACAAACGCGCAGCCCCTCCGAAGGCGCACTCCAGTCTCCCAGCCGTTCCACCTGCCGAGTTACCTCGGGTTAAGCGCAAAGACTTTCAACCATACCTCTCTTCCATTGCGCCTGAATGGGAGCGGTTTGAACGAAGCATTAAGCTAGGTCGTGAGGGTGCTGCTCAATTTGACTCTGCCTTTCCCACTGATCCAGAACCACCGTCGACTGCTGCCCTTTCTCCGGAACCATTAAATACGGAGTTCCCCACCTCTCCCCGTACTGCTCAATTACCACCAGGGAAATCACTTCCATCGCTTGATATTGTTCCATCCGCCTACTTCGACTCGTCGTTTGACCTGGGTGATCCGCAGACATTCGCGCTTGTTACTGAGGCCCTCGAGGCAGAGGACAATAGTGCGTCCGACCCAGCGGCCATTGCTCACTCACTCCCGCTACTTGAAAAACTCTCGCACTACGCTGATGTCGTTGAGCAGCATCTCGTCCGCGAGATTTCGCTCCGCAGCTCTTCCTTCTTTTCCGCACTCTCCAACCTGCAGGACCTCCAGATCGAATCGCGCTTATGTCTTGACCGCGTGAGCAAGCTCAGGGAGATGCTAAAGGAGGTGGACGAACGTACGGCTAAGCGTGGACTCGAGATGGTCAGGCTGGAGAGTAGACTTGCCAATATGGACAAGGTTAGTGAAGGCGTCAGGGTTGTGAAAGAAGTAGGTGAATTGGTGGGCGTCGCAGGTGGTTTGGTGCATGCGGGAGAATGGGGCGAGGCTCTGGGGGTTATTGAGCAACTGGACGCGCTATGGCAACCCACGCCTCATACACTCAGAAAGGATTTGGATTCTCAGTTATCGAACGGTCACGCATTGCTTGAAGAAACGACTTCAGCTATTCCATTATCTTCCCTTCAAGCCTTTTCATCTCTTCCAGGACACCTACGGGAGTTGACGCTGGACATTGCAACCTCGCTCACATCCGATTTAGAGTCGGTACTCAAATCTGATTTGCATGCCAGGACAGAGTCCAGCCAGGCAGCAGAGAAGGCAAACGAGCTGTTACGGGATCGGCTGAGACCTTTATTACAAGGCTTAGTTCGGACGCAAGGTGTCAAGGCGGCACTGGGTAGCTGGAGAGACCTTGTCATGGTAGAAGTTAGAGGGACTGTCAAGCGGGTACGCATTGGCTCTCTGAGATGTTCTTTTACTGAGGACTCTGTGCTCAGCATCTACCCTCGTCTTCTGATGTTGATGAGGAGGAGGGAACATTGAAACAGACACTCACGGAACGAAGGTAGTAGATATTCAATCTATTCTGCTACAGTCTGTCTTACGAGATGTGCAGCGCTTCATTAGCGAAAGAACTCCGTGAAATGTCGCACGATGACTTTTTTACATTGTCGCAAGCAGTATACGCCAGTCTTCTTCGATGTGTACACGGCGTTCAAGCACAAAGTCAGGTCATCTCGACACTTCTTGAGTCTATGCCGTATGTTGCATCGTGATTACTTCTAGCCAGTGTTGACTGTTTCCCTCTAGTTCCACACCTTCGAGCTTTGAAGCCGATTTGTCCGACGTACTTGTTTCTGCATGCGAACTAGCCAATGCACGCGCCTCAAAAGTGATCTCAGTGCGCGCAGAGCAACATGCGCAACTTGCCCTTCCTGCATTCCATGCATTATTCGAGGTAACATGGCAATTTGTAGTGACGTGCGAGGTGCTGTGCCGAAAAATGATTGTAGGACTCCGTGGTGCAGTTGTGTCCCAAGCCAAGGCGTTTTTGGCCGCTTTTCACGCTGCGCGCACCGCTAGTTCGGCGAAATTGGTCGAGGATGAACAGTGGGCACAGGTGGATGTTACACCTGATACGCAGCACACTGTGGAATTGCTTGTCGACGCAGCTATGCGAGATCCAGAGCAGTTTGTATTAACGAAGCCTGAGCTTATCCTCACGTCTGCGTCTACAACCGGTAAAGCTGAGGTACAGCAGCCTCTCTCTCCGCCTTCAACTCCCCCGCAAGGAGCTTCCCCGTCTTCCCTTCCTCCTGTTCCACCAAGTAAACCTGCGGCGAAGCAACTGCTCATCGAGGAGCACCCTTATTTTGTTGTATCGGCGACTTTACAGGTCCTTGTTGTGCTCCTTTCCGACTATGTGAAGCTCATTGTGAACTTGCCACTCCTGACCACGGATGCCGTCGGCCGTGTCATTGAGTTTCTCAAGGTGAGCCACGTATTTCCCCGGTCAGTGGCATGTGGTTCTCAGTGCAGCCGGATGATCTATCCAGGCATTCAATTCCCGAACTTGTCAAGTTGTGCTGGGCGCAGGCGCGATGCGATCTGCAGGACTAAAAAATATTACCGCCAAGCACCTCGGTGAGGGTCGTTCCAGCTTCGCCTAGTACCTGCATTTATCCCATTCGTAGCGCTGGCATCACAATCCCTGTCAATCGCCATCGCGCTAATACCTTATGTGCGGGAGACGTTCCGACGGCACCTCAGCGCTACACAGGCAGTAATGCTGATCGAGTTTGACAAGCTACGACGGGATTATCAGGAGCATCAAAATGAGATCCATGCCAAACTTGTTGTGATCATGGGTGACAGGCTAACCGTACATTGTCGGTCCTTGCAAGTGCGTGGTGATATACTATTCGTCATCCGGTTTCCTTCTTCCTTCTTGTCTATACACCATTGACTGTCATGCTGAAACGCCATCTTTCCAGGAGATTAAATGGGACGTTCCTCCAACAAAGGCCGGTCCAAATGGGTATATGGAGATGCTTGTGAAAGAAACAGTGACACTCCACAAAGTTTTATCAAAGTATCTTGCTACGCCAGCGGTGGAGGTGCGTAACCATTGTCTACGGACATGTCATGCGCTCAACTGCGCATGATCGTAAATTTCGCCGCATTGGGGTTTTGCACCCGGTTATGTCCTATCCTGCGCTTATGCATTTCCTGTCATTGCAATTATCTGTCATTGGCGCTTACATGTTTTTCAGCTCGTGATGACACAAGTCCTGGCCGCGATCAACCATCGGCTGTCGGAAGAGTACGGGAAGATCGAACTAGGAAGCCAGGAGGCTAAGGATAGGTGCGTTCATTGGACGTAATTTTTTTCTCCATTGTTTCCACGTTCGTGCACGTTTGCTGTCTCCTGATGTGGTTTAGGCGGCTATCTTATCTTGATCGTGGATGGATTATCTTATCCGTGCCTCGGCGCCTAATATTTTATAGTATTATATTGCTACTTAATTTATTTACTGATATTGTGCGCTAACCCTGCATTGGTTTATTCTTGGCAGGCTCCTACAAGATACGCGATACTTGCACGAAAAGATGAGTGGACTCAAACACGTGGGGGCGCCTGGTGGGATGCTGGAGACGGTGGTGCAAGAAAAGGTGGTGCCGGGAGGGACGCCGGTGCCAGTGAAGAAGAGTCGACTGAGCACGAAGATGGCTGCAGTCGTTGCCGGGACAGGTACGACAGGGAAAGAAAATGGCAGACCGGCAAAACAGGAACAGGACAAGGCACCTGAAGTGGAAGGGAGACAGAAGCAGGGCTCGGAGGAACGAAAGAACCCGGAGGAAGACAAGGCGACCAGCATGGAGAAGGCGCCCCCGTCGCTATTGCCAGAAAAGGGATTTAGAATGGATGTTCCGGAGCCGGAGTCCGACACGTGGAAGGGGGGAGGAGAAGCAGGGGGTGAGGATCAGGGTCCTCAAGTAGAAGGCGCGGCAGATGACGGGACATTAGCTGTGCAACAGTAATATTGATTTGCCCTTATTCGTCCAGGTGATTTATGTTGTAGTGACGCATAGGCACAGTAGATAGATATCATCAATATTGTAGATGATCAAGGGAAAGAAGGGGGCGGTGTGGTGGCCTGAGGATGTGGAGAAGACTCACTGGCTGGAGGGAGCCGTTGTGGTGGTGTCTTGCGAGTGGTTCCCATTGGGGGCAATGCATCCATGACAGGAATTGGCAAGACAAACGCTGCAGCTGCGATTCCACATCGTGGTTGCGTGATATGAGATCAAAATCGTGCAATATATGAGGCAAGCAATGCCTGCCGGTTGTGCCATCTTTCAACACTAATGGATCTCCAGAAGCGGACAGAGGGCTCGGATATGTTCGCATTCATACGTGTGAACGTATCACTGTAAAGGGATGGTTCTGCCACCCCAGTTGCTTTACCGGGAATTGATGATCCGCCGGTAGACTTATCGTTCTTGCCTTGGTTTATGCAGCTCATATGAGTAGCCGGGTAAAAAGTCCAATTAAGTCGTTGGATAAGTCCTCGGCCGGACGGCCGGATGCGTCGCTGAGGAAAATTCAAAACCACTGGTTCGGTTGAATCGATCGCTGTCAGAACGTGATATTCAATGGGGCAAAGCAAAAAAGGAAGTGAGTGGGTATACTGGAGTGACCGAAGGTGGTTGAACGATAGATAGTCGGTTCCTGTCGTTATGTCTATATGAAGGCATATAGGTTCAATCGGATAAGTAGCACTGAAATTAATGAAACGATAGCAAGATTGATGCTACGACACTTGCTCACCTTTCCCCCTATCACCTATCACGCAAGATGGCATGATGGATAGACATACGGTGTGCCCATTTCGCATACGGTGTGCCCATTTCGTTGCGTCAACGGCAAAATTATTGTTAATCTTTATACGGCAGGTGGCTCCCTCACTGATGACGACGAGACGGTAAATGTCGGATATTAAAAAATAAAGCGGAGCCGAATCGGTATCTCTCCCATGGCACGCTTTTGCATGCCGGCCTTCCGGCTCCCCGACTTACTGATTCAAGAATCCGTGACTCGTCTGCGGGTCCGAGCGGAAATGGCAGATATATCAACTGTCTTCATATTGGGAACGTATGAAGAACCTGTGGATCGTTCCCATCTAAAACACCCGTCAAGAAATGGCCCCCGTTACAGGAGAAACGGCTCCGAGGAGCATGCTTATTGCGACGTCTCAGCAAAGCCGGTTTCATACCGAGGCTGGGGATACTACGTCGATTGCATCTAAAGACGTGAGTGGCCACATTTATTTACCGACGAACCGGCAGTCTCGCGTGCGGGAATGAATGTATTGGTACCTAGCTCGACATTCGCAACCTGACACTCTCCATCGGCAATCGCGAGATCCTCAGCGGTGCGGATCTAAAACTGCAATATGGCGTGCACTACGTCGTTGTCGGACGAAACGGTGTCGGGAAATCGAGTATGACATCCCCATGCTCCGAGCCATCTTTGATATTGACACGGTGTAGCGCTGTTGAGGGCCATTGGCGAGAAACACATTGCGGCGATACCGCAGAATCTGCGGATTTTGTTGATGAGCCAGACGCTCGGTGAGGAGAAGACATCGGTAGAATCAGGAAACAACAACGATAAGGAATCCGTGTTGGATCACGTCATTAAAAGTGACCAGCAGCGAGAACGCGCTGTGAGAGAGTCTGGGCGTGAGTACTTCTCGGCTGTTCTCTCCAACTTTTGATCAACGTATTTGGGCGGATGGGGTGGGGGTTCTTCTATCAGTGCTTTCGGCTGCGTTGGAAAACTCCGCAGATCCGCTTGCTGCCGCTCGAGTGTTGCGAAAGTTGAAGCATGAGAGCAAGGTTGGCGAGCTGGAGCAGGCGAAGAAGATCGCTGCGTATAGGAGCGGAGCGCGGGGGATGAAGGCGCGAAAGGAGTTGAAGGCGCTGGAGGAGGAATTGGTTGCCGTGATGGCGGCGTATGTACTTTCTCCGCCTGCACATCATGGTTGTTTGATATCGTTTCAAGCCTTGATTTGGGGGACAATGTCGAGGAGACGATCATTGCGAGAGAAACTCGGGAAGCGGTGGAGATGCTGAATGAGCTGGAAGCATCGCTTGAAGCGGTAGGATTGCTCTGGTGGTGCATCAGACCACGGTGCTGAGACGTGCACAGATGGACGCATCAAGCGCCGAGTCCCGCGCACGGGTGCTCCTCCTGGGACTCGGTTTCCCACCCTCCACACTGGACGGGCCGCTGAGCTCCCTCTCGGGCGGGTGGCGCACGCGCTGCGAGCTCGCCACGATGCTCTACCAGCCGACGGACTACCTCCTGCTGGACGAGCCCACCAATTTTCTGGACCTGTCGGCGATGCTGTGGCTGCAGGCGCACCTGCAGTCGCTGGGGTGCACGATGCTGCTCATCACGCACGACCGCGCGTTCGCGGACGCGGTGGCGGAGGAGCTGCTGGTGCTGCGCGACGCGCGCACGCTGGAGCACTTTGTGGGGACCGTGACGACGTACGAGGCGGAGCGCACGCGGCAGCGGCTGCGGATGCAGCGGATGAAGGCGGCGCAGGACCGGCAGAGGGTGCATATGGAGCAGACGATTGTGGGGAACATACGGGCGGCACGGTCGACGGGGGACGATAAGAAGCTGAAGCAGGCGGCGTCACGGCAGAAGAAGCTGGACGAGCGCATGGGGCTGCAGGTCAACGCGCGCGGGGGCCGGTTCAAGTTGAACCGCGACCGGCCTGGGTTCCACAATCACGCGAGGGAGGGGATCGAGGTGCCGAGCGACGGGCCAGCGGTCAGGTTTTCGTTTCCGAGCACGACGCCACCGGGGTTGCGGTGTCCAGGGGTGTTGGTGGGATTTGAGAACTTGGGGTTTCGGTACAAGCAAGGGGGGAGAGAGGTGTTGCAGGGTGTCAATTTGGCGGTGCACCCCGGGAGCCGGGTGGGCATTGTGGGACTGAATGGGGCGGGGAAGAGCACGTTGCTGGCGCACGTGGTGGGGGGGCGAGAGCCTGCGGGGACGCGGACGGGGGTGGTGACGCGACATGCCAACGCGCGGGTGGCGTGGTTTTCGCAGAGTGCGGTGGAGGAGCTGCATCGGCGGGGGGAGCGGGAGAAGACGGCGACGGCGCTTTCGGTGTTGATGGGCGGGGCGGCGGGCGGGCTGACGGATCGGGAGGCGAGGGGGGTGCTCGGGTCGCTCGGGCTGACGGGACGGACGGCCTCGGAGGTGCCGGTGTGGCAGCTGTCGGGGGGACAAAAGGTGCGGCTGGCCCTGGCTGGGCTGCTGTGGGAGGGGGCGCCGCATTTGCTGGTGCTGGACGAGGTGACGACGCACCTGGACGGGGAGACGGTTGGGGCGCTGGTGCGGGAGCTGGATGCGTTTGAGGGGGCGGTGATGGTGGTGAGCCACGACCGGTTCTTCATGCGGACGGTGGTGGAGGGGGAGGATCCGGAGGAGGGGCTGGCGGGGGAGGAGGGGGCGCAGAGCGGGTGGAGGGGCGGGCGGCGGGGGGACGTGTGGCTGCTGCGATCGGGCACGCTGAAGAAGCTGGACGGGGGGGTGAGAGACTATGAAAAGGTGGCGGCGACGGCGTTGATGCACAGGAACTAGCAGGCACGGCTTGTACATGCATCTGGCAACCTTTTGGGCACTCGCCGCCGAGGCCAGTTGCGGACCTCCGGGGGTGCCGGTGAGCGGAGCAGCTGTCGCGGCCTGGCTGGGCGGACAGCGTGGGCCGCTCCGGATGACGCGTGTGGTGATCGACGCGGATGATCTATGCGAGGACACACGTGGCTCGGCACGACGGGACGGGGTGCGTGTGGGGTAAATAAATAAATAAATAAATAAAGACCATAAATCAGACGCGGGGGGTATTTAAAAGAGGAGGCGATGGTTCTCACACAGCACTCCTCCGCGCCATGTTCCACGACGTCTGCATGGCCTGTGCAAAGTATCTCGACTCCGATTCCGGGTGCGTCCCCCTCTCCCCTCTTCTCCACCCTCGCTCACCCCCCGTCCAGCCAGGTCTACTGCAGCCACTTCTGCCGGTCAGCTGACCACCACCACGCTTCTCCCTCGCCTGCCCTCTCCACCACCTCCAGCCTCGCACCCTCCCCATACATCTCCTCCCTCGCCACCGTCCACGACGTGCCCCCGCTCATGCTCCCCACCAAGCGTTCCTCCGCCACCTCCTCCTCCGACGCCTCCTCCGACGTCGCCAGCGTCTTCGAGGACGACTACGACTACGACCACACCGACACCGACATCACCGACCCCAAGCCCCCCCTCGACTACGACGCCATGGCCACCGTAAAAGTGCCCCACACCCAGCACATCCAGCACCGCTCCCCGCCCCCCCTCTCCTTTGCCCGCCGTCCCTCCTCCACCGACAACCGCTCCCTCATCCCCCTCCTCCACCGACACGACGCATCCCCCGCCCCCCGCGCCCGCACCGCCGCCGCCGCACACGTCCGTGCCCATGCCCACGGGTCCCCAAGCCACCGCCACTCCCGCTCGCACGACATGCATGCCCGTCTCGCCTGCACCACCCCCACAGGCCCAGCCACGCCCCACGGCGCAGCAGAACGCCTCCACCAGGCAACGATAGCAACTGGCCCTGCGGCAGCTGCCACGACAGCCAGACCGAAACGTCTCCGCTCCAGCTTGCCTGCATACTTTATGCACCTCAGCTTGTCCCCGCACACCCCCCATGCCCGGTCCCCTCCCTCGGGTGCAGCGGCGGGGGCTGGGCCCCTCGATGGCGATGGCGATGCCAGTGCGAGTGTGAATGACGCGGAGAAAACGCCGCGCCTCAGCTATAAGCGCCATCACGCCCGCGGCAAGAGCGATCAGTCGTCCGCGTCCCCTTCTGCGGACCCGCACCCGCCTGTGCCCCCGTCGCTGCCGCGCACACATGATCAGCATCAACAACCATACCCACCGCATCAGCAGCCACATCTATACCAATACCAGTATCAGTATCAGAGCGAGTCCGGCTCGTGGACCAGACGCACGTCTGGCGCGCAGGACCGGCATGATGAGGTCGGATCGTATGGTGTGTCGTATGGCCCGGGGCGGGCGGTGCCCATTCCGGGGGTGGAAGCGCAGGAGGAGGAGCGTGGACGGGAGAGGGGGCGGGAAAGGGGGAGGAGGGGGAGGTATGGCATGGAGGGTGACGTGGACGGTGGGGTTGTGGCGGCATCGACGGGAGGGGAAAGGAGAGGAAGGTCGAGGGTTGTGACGCCGCGGTTGGAGGCGGCGCAGTCCTAAATGCATGCATGCCCCCCCTCATGCGCGACCGATTCGATTTGCGATGAAGACGAGACGTTCCTGCAATGTGCTTTTTCATTTCCGTTGCCCCTTTCCTCCTATTTCCGTTTCGTTTCGCTTTTCCCTTGCGACCTTGTTTGCTTCCTGCTGTCCAACGTCCAACGCCCCAATGGTTCTCCCCATGCTTCACACCAAAAACTCATTTCTCGTCGAATATCAACGCAATCCCATCCCATCTTCATCCTCATTCCCATAGTCATCCCCTTTTGCCATCATTGGCGCCATATCGCCACCCCCAATCGTCGCACGCACACAAACAAACCACTCACTCGAATCCAAAGCTCAAATCTCAACAATCTCTCCTTGCCTTTTCTCCTCCTCCTTTCTTCTTCCCCTTTTTCAAACGACCCGTCTCTCTGCAGGACTCGCACCACTCCAAGGAACCTCCAAAAATCATGACCTAGGACATCCCAGACTTGTATACATTCCTGATCTCCCCCAACGGAAATGCCCTACACGACTTTTTTTTTTCATTTTTGGTTTTCTGTTCTGCAGTTTTTCCCGTTGTGTTTTACTGTGTCCCGGCTCCACTGCAACCCAACAAAAAAAAAAGTGTACATACCCTATCTATGTGTGTGTACATATATATCTGATATCTCCCTGTTCATCCACCGTATTCGCATTTATGTCGCATCTCGCACGTTCGATTTCACACACACTCTCCTGACCCGCGCCGCAGCGCGCGCTGGCTTATTGACCCAGAAAGTCAGTCTCACAAGTTGACTCCCTACTCCTAAACAAAGTAGCAGTGACTTGTTTGGAACCCTTTTGCGCGGGCGGCGGTGGAGAGAGCTCCAGCCGGCTGCGCCCATGCGTGGTTTTTTTTTTTTTGCTCACTCCTGTCGACTCTAATCATCAAGGTGCTCCTTTTGTTACTACCCTTGAATACCTCGAAACGCGGACAGGAGCAGCGGACGAACTGACTGTTCATGATGATCATATAAACTCAGATCGCGATCGAGGCTCGGGGTTCAACAGCAACTCAGTCCCATCTATCCAGATCCAACGCGCAAGTATATAAGACGGATTAGCCACAACAGCCGACTGTATAAGCTAGTATTAGCATGATCTCACGTAAGTTACAGTTACGTCGGATCCGGTGTCCACACACGCGTTGAGAATGACTATACTATCGATGCCGCCCCACCGTCACGTGTGTAGACGAACTTATCGATTATCGATGTTATCATTTGGGGTTCTTATGATATTTATTTACCAAGACTCGCTGCGTACAAGGTACGCGACACGCACGCACGCACACATCACACCATCTTCATCATCCCCACGCACAACCGCCAATAAGCGCATGCATCATCGCTCTATTATTTATACACAATCAATCACCGCTTAGCCCAGCGGTTACAACAACCTCACCAACTTCGCACACGCACACACGCACGCACGCACATTCGCCACACATCCCTGCCTACGCGTGCGTCAAATGAACAACCCATAACCATAATCCACGCATCACGTGAGATACGAAACGAATCTTACCAAAAAAAAGAAAAGAAAAAAAAAAAACGGGCCGAGAGTCATAGTATAACGTTAAAACCTTCCGTTAGTCGTATCAGGGCCAACTATATAGCCCTAGAGCTATTGGGATGAATCATGATGCCACCAGCTCACCCGTGTTTGCTATGACAATAACGCGCAGGCCTAGTGCACTTATCGTGCCAGCGATGTACTGCCAGGCAAAAGTGCCCCATCAAAGGGCACCAGCACTCATCATATGGCGCCTTAAAAGAAACACATGACCACAAGGTCTCGGCACATACCTCCCCAATAATACAACGGGTCCTACAAGGCGTTTCATACACAAGCTGAAACCTCACCTGTCATTAAACTTGCGTCATCAGAGTGGGAAAAGACGCGCACACGCACATACGTAAGCAATCTGATCTTTTCAGGGAAAAGAAACGACGACGGCAGGATTCGAACCTACGCCCTCGAAGAGGATGTGATATGACCAGAAGGATTCTAATCACACGCATTAACCAACTTTGCTACGTCGTCCTGCTGAAGGACGATTTCATATAGGGTCCAAGTACTCTTGTGCCTCATACCTTCCACATTATCCCAGGTCCACGCACCTACATATTCCCGCCACTCAGGTCTCAAAATCACACACAATATCGCCTGCAATTCATGTTTTAAATCGGTATGTACTGCATCAACCATGAAATACGGGTAATAAAAGCTGCACATTCCGTTGACACCCATAACGTTTTCAGTCCCTCTTTGATTGTCTAAGAACCACCCATGTCCTTCGCGAGCTGCTCTGCCTTGGACTTGACATCCTCGATGGTGCCGGCCTGCAGCGCATGTCAGTCAGCAAATCTTTGGTAAGCAAGTCCAAAGACAAACCATGTAAAAGGCGGACTCGGGGAGAGAATCGTGCTGCCCGGAGAGAATCTCCTTGAACGAGCGAACAGTGTCCTTGAGAGGTACCAGTTTGCCCTCATAGCCAGTGAATACTTGGGCCACCGCGAATGGCTGGGACATGAAACGCTACAATGAAGCAGTCAGCACCCTGACCACCACAACAAGGCCATATGTTAGCTACCTGGATCTTACGAGCCCGCTCGACCTATAGACATCTCATGTAAGTCCAACCATCAATTGACGCACACATCACTCACAGTTAACTTGTCCTCCTCAGACAACTCATCCATTCCGAGAATGGCAATAATATCCTAAGCAACACACTATTAGACACGTGGCACGGCTTCCTGTCCTGAGACGTACCTGCAACGACTTGTAATCCTGGAGGATCTTCTGCACAGCCGTGGCAGTGTCATAGTGATCTTGACCAACCTGCACTGACGGTCAGAATAGGGCATACATGTGCTCCGCCCAGACGCACAATACGGGGGTCCAACATCCGGGATTTCGAGTCGAGGGGGTCGACTGCAGGGTAAATACCCAACTCAGCAATACCACGCGACAACACAGTCGTCGCATCCAAGTGAGCAAAAGTAGTGGCCGGTGCAGGGTCTGTCAAGTCATCGGCAGGGACGTATACAGCCTGCACAGAGGTGATAGACCCCTTCTTGGTAGTCGTGATACGCTCTTGCCTACGCATCACCATGAGCCTCGTGACCCAAAACAAGTCAAAGCACGCACATGCCACCCATATCCGTGGAGAGCGTGGGTTGGTAACCGACGGCAGACGGGATACGACCCAGCAACGCAGACACCTCGGAACCAGCCTGCGTGAAACGGAAAATGTTGTCGATGAACAGGAGCACATCCTGGCCTTCCTCGTCACGGAAGTACTCGGCGATTGTCAAGCCAGTAAGGGCGACACGGGCACGAGCACCAGGGGGCTCGTTCATTTGACCAAACACCAAGGCGACTTTTGAGTCGCCTTCCAGGTTAATGACACCGGTTTCAATCATTTCGTGGTACAAGTCGTTGCCCTCACGTGTACGCTCGCCCACACCTAAGAGACGTCATATCAGATTCCCGTGCTGCTTAAGATGGGCGCGTACCGCAGAAGATGGAGAAACCACCGTGGGCTTTGGCAACGTTGTTAATAAGTTCCTGGATGAGCACAGTCTTCCCGACACCAGCACCTCCGAAAAGACCAATTTTACCACCACGAGCATACGGAGCCAGGAGATCTACGACCTTGATACCCGTCTCGAGCACTTCGGCGGTGGTAGATTGGTCGACGAAAGGCGGAGGGTCTGCATGAATGGGGGACTTTTTGACGCCTTTGATAGGACCACGCTCGTCAATGGGCTCTCCAATAACGTTCATGATGCGACCGAGTGTGCCGCTGCCGACTGGAATCATGATGGGCGCACCGGTGTCGATCACCTTTTGGCCACGAACGAGACCCTCGGTACCGTCCATAGCAATGGTCCGGACACTGTTCTCACCGAGATGCGAGGCGACCTCGAGGACTAAGCGACCGCCAGCAAAGTCCTGGACCTCGAGCGCATTCAAAATCGGGGGGAGATTCTCAGTCTCGAACTGAACGTCAACGACCGCACCGATGACGGTTTTGACTGAGCCAATCTGCGCCTTGGCTTCAGTAGCATATGTGCGCGCTGCAGACGAGAAAAACCAGGATTAGGAAGGAGAGACAAAAGTCGTTGACACCCACTGGATATAGGTGACGACACACGAGTGGGTTTGACACTAGTAGACTGCGTTCGACTCGCTGTTGGTAATGTAGCTCTAGATAAAACGGGGACAGTAGAGAAGAGAGCGCTCGGCTTCTTGGAGTTAATCGCTCTGCGAGAGAGACGAGTGACGCCGCGAGAAGTGAGCATGCTGGAGCACGATGCTGGGTGCGGACACGGAGCGGGATGAGGAAAAGATCAAAAACCAAGTTGCCAACAAATTACATCCAAACCAACGGCTTGGCTCCTTACGCTCACAACTCCGCTCACGACTCTCTCCGATCTACCTACGACTTGCTCTCTCCACGGAGAACTACCATCGCTCTGTTGCATTCACCACATACTGGATTATATTCACATGTTCCCAGGACCACTTCCCCAAACTCAAGTCACTTTTTGGCGGATCACATACAAATAAGAAGCATTCTAGCAGTGGTCGTCATCTCGTGAACTCAAGTTGCTGCTGAGAGTTCTTGAATGAAAGTAGGCACTGAGCTAGTGAGGGGAAAATTCAATTGGCATTGCCAATTACAGAGCCTGACTGGCACATGACAAACTAGGAATATGATGCACAAGTTTACAGCTTGCACATCTAGGAAAAGGAGTGTTTTTTTTGGTTTTCCCTGTAAAAGAGGGGAGTCCGCTATGCATGAAAATCTAGTATTCAATGACCACCAGCTGTATATTTTTCTGCACTTAGCTGAATGCCTATGGTTTATGATAGATATACGCCAGAAGTGGCACTCTTAATCGGAATACCAACAATGCCATGTGAACTGTGGGGCTTGCCATTTCAGCGCGGAGCGGCTTCGCAGCACGTAGCGATAGGCCTAGTCGCTCGAATTCAGTCTGCTGCCAACATCACCAGCTTCAATCTCCTGGCCTAATCCAGACGTGCATACCAGTGAAAAAATTCCAACTCTGTCGGGATAATGCGCCTGCAAAGGGGAGAAGAGTAGAGGAAAATGGATGGAGCAATTGTTGAGCAACTGGAAAGGAACTGCTGTCACGGTCACACAAGTCACGACTAGAACGCGTCCATACACATTCATGCGTGTAAATACCGACCAAATAACACGTCCAACATGGCAAACGTCGACGTCGTAATGACCGACGACTTTTCCTTTTCAACTGGTTCCTCATTCATCCCCAATGGACTTCTAACTGAGGGACCATTTGTTTCCAACGGTCTTTTATCAGGCGATGCCAGTGCTTTGGATGCACCGATACCGAGTCACTTGACGCAAGGTGCGATATTCAGAATTAGTTGACCTAAGCAACAGACTCCAGCCGAATCGCTCTAGACGAATCGTTACCTTCTGTTTCTCAGTTGCTTTCGTCTATGCGTTCAAATGAGCAGGCTGCATTAACATCAACGTCCAGTGCTGGCACCCCTCCTTCTACAATACCTCTCGTTCCTATTCAAGCGAAAACATTTGATGGGAAAACAGTGTTTTTACCGAGGAAAAGAAAAGCCGTAAAGAAAAACGTCAGCATTGTCATAACTGCATGATCCTGCGGTCCGGATATAACTACTTGACGAACAGGCCGCCCAATCCTCCTTCGAACGTTCTGCAAATTTGCTGGAGGTGCCAATGCATAGGCTCATGGAAGATTTGTCAGCAACCACTGCTACTAAACTGGCTTCCCAGTGTGTACTCGTTTTACTTTACTCTAGTGCGCTACATGCCACCTGACTTGCACTCTCGTAGGCCCTCCGAAGCCCACGATACACGTTCGAATCCACCAGAAGATAGGCTCTGGGTAGATCGGTATCGTCCTCAGCGCTTCCTGGACCTCCTTGGCGACGAGGTATGTGATATGAAGGCTGTATAGCCGTTAATTTGTCCAAATCTTATATAGAGAGTACATCGCGAAACGCTGTCCTGGGTGAAAGAATGGGATTTCTGTGTATTCGGGAAGAGGAGACCGAAGGGAAAACAACGAGCAGCCGGAGATGATGCGGAGCCCGTGAGTTCTGCATGTATCAAGCGTAAACTAAGGCTAATGTTGCAATCAGCATTTTGAACCTGAAGACGAACATCATCGTCCTCGGGAGAGGGTGCGCTACGTTATGATGTTAATAGCAAGACATGGACATGTTCTGATCTGCTTATAGATTCTGCTGCTTTCCGGTCCTCCTGGCCTTGGTAAAACAACACTTGCTCATGTTGTTGGAGCTCAAGCTGGATATCAAGTGATGGAAATAAATGCTAGGTAACATCCACTCTGCATGACTTGCAGATTTTCAGCTGACAATCTCGCTAATAGCGATGCGAGGTCAGGGCAGGTAGTAGAGGATCGCATTCGTCCTGCTCTAGAGTCGGGTGCCGCGGTTGGAAGCAAACGGCCTGTTTTGCTCGTAGTGGATGAGATTGATGGTGCCACGGGTGGTAGTGATAACGTAGGTCGTCTTCTATTATGCTCTTACCCTTTTCTTCACAATATTATAGACCAGCGGGTTCGTTCAAAAGCTCCTGCAGCTGACTTTTGAAAAACCGAAACGTAAAGGTACGAATCCAGGAATATGGAAACCTTACTTTCGTGCTGCTGACACTGGCTTCCCAGCACGCGCCAACGAACCAAGACCACGACCTCTCCTACGTCCGATTATAGCCATTTGCAATGATCTTTACTCCTCTTCTCTTGCACGTCTACGACAGCATGCTCGAATTATTCGGTTCAACCGCCCGCCAGATATTCGTTTAGTTAAACGACTTAGAGATATTTGTGAATTCGAGAGTATGCGAGCAGACTCGCGCGCTTTATCCGCCCTGGTTGGTATTGCCCAAGGCGACATGCGTGGATGTCTGAATACTCTGCAAGTGAGCCACCAAAAACCCTATACAACTTTACATGATTAATTGCTCGCGCAACAGTTCATAAAGAGTAGAAACCAGGATGTTACTGAGTCGGTGATTCGGGCTGCTACCAAGGGTATGAAGGAAGCAGACGCATCGTTGCTTTCAGTTCTTAATGATCTGTTCGCTCCTCTTTCGAAACGACGCGCAAGAGAACTGGGTTTAACAGAGGCCCAAGAAGCCGTGTACACCGCACGCCTTACCCGAGATTTAGAGTCTAGCGGCTCGTTGGACAAAGTCGCCATGGGTACATGTCTCCCCAATGTTGTGGATGGCAGCTGATCTGATTTTCCAGGATGCTTTGAACATTATCTCAACCTTCGAGTACATGATGTTACTTTCCAGCGGTACGAGGACGCTCACGAATGGCTTTCAACATTTGATACGTTGTCTGGAACAATGCGCTCAGAGAGGGAATATGCATTGATGCCGTACCTACCATATACCATTGTGCCGTTTTTCCCGCTATTCGCAGAACGTGGTGGGCCAAAGGTCGAAAGGCCCCGAGCAGATTGGGAGGTACGACTTGCTTAGTTCGAAGATCATTCCGGGCCAATGATGACATGCTACCGTCTAGAACTATACAATGACGCGCACAAACGAAGAAATCTGCAATACCATTGCAAAGGCCAGTGGGTCGGGAAGCATTCGGGACGGCATTGATTATAGGCACCTCACAATGGGTAATATTTTGAAGCTGGAACTTCTACCTCTCTTAAACAGAATCATCGCCCCTCCGTTGCGACCTGTAAGCAGCTTGAGTCATCACGTTATGTTGTGTCCTTAGTCTTCTGAATGTCAAATCTCTAGGTGAATAGTCAACTTGTTCGTCCACAAGAGCGAGCCTTGCTAAAGAGGCTCGTGGATATTATGGTTTCTCTGGAGCTCAAGTTCGTCCAGGAGAGATCGGAGGACGGATCATTGGTTTATCGACTAGATCCGTGAGTGCATTCCACGTTAGTGGCTTCTGACTGACTGATGTCCAAGCATATACCCAGGCCAATTGACGTTTTCATAACGTATGATGGAAAGCGGGCACCAGACGTCACCCTTTCACGATATGCTGTCCGACATATTGTTGCAGCAGAGGTCAGCGAGCTCTGCAGTCTCATCGTCATAAAGGCTCTGACTAACTCATAAGACAGATTGACGCAAAGCTCATTGCGCGGCAAGCAGAAACCATCGATAAAGGGTCGACAAGTAAGCTGGACTTCTTTAAGTGAGTTGTCAAACTTATTTTCCTCTGCATTTCCCTGAGCATTGTCCAAATTCCAGACGAAAAGCAGCTCAGCTCGCCCAAGAAGGGGCAGGAGATGATGGCAAGCCGACTGGAAAACAAACAATTCCACAAAAGAGAAAGTTGCATGAGAAAGTTGATCCTGTAGACAAGGTTCCGTCTCCCGGTTTCCATGTACTATCAAGTAATTTAATTCTTTTATTCTAGCCACCCACTGATTTCTTTGGACGACCCATCGCGCTGCCCGAGCCCCCTACAAATTCCCAAGGTTTACCTCAAGAGCCCGTGGCGAAAAAATGCAAAGTGATATATCGCTTTAAGGAGGGTAATTCGTCCGCAGTTCGAAAGCCTGTAAAAGTCGAGGCCATGTTGTAACTCTATAGCTGGATAAATTATACCGTGCATATATGGCATATAGTTGCAACATGAATGCTTTCTTGTGCAGTCTGCCTTAACAATGTCAAGTATACAGCTCTCATCTCGGGGTTTGTCGTTACACAGTGGTACAGAATACAAGCTAAAAAGAGGACAACACGCAGAAAAAAAGCAACGTCCTTCACATATATATCTAGTCTTTACCGCTCTCCGAACTGAGCGCAGGGGGGGCGTCCTTTAGACTTACCCAGCTACTACCTATGGCCCCCGACTCACTGGCACCACTAGCACTCACACTGTCGACATCTGCTTCCGAAGCTGCATCTGAGGATTCCGTCTCTATGTCCTTCTCTTTTCCGCTCTGCACAGGTGGCTGTGGACTATGCTCGATAAGGCGCTGTGTATGATTTCTGGGCGGCATGGGTGTGACGGGGAGAATGTGTGGCTGAACAGGAGTGAGCGTGTTCCGTATTGACGTGATCACGTGTGGGATGTGCAGCAAGTAATCTAGGACAGTCGATGGAAGATATGATGCAAGGGCGTATGTCGTCGCTAAGATGGGCGTGTTAATAATAGACTGGGTATTGATCATGAAATGCGACTTACCACCGGCACCTATGCTAAATCGTTCCCCTCGCACCCACGTTCGCACACGTCCCCATCCTGCAAGTATGAGCCTGCCTCCTGCACTCCAGCCTGAAACTGGTTTATATCCAAATCCATAACCTCGTCCCCTCGATCCATTACTAACGGTACCCACAAGTGCGTCAACAAAGACGCTCACGTGGACCGGTCTCCGTGGGGTGGCCCGCGCCTGCTCCAATGTCGCATCCAACGCCGTAGCATAGGCTGCCTTTTCAGATTCTGACCACAACTGCATCAGAGCCTCCGGGTCATACGTTGGAAATGGTGAGGGTCTGTGGCGCGATAGGGTAACAACTCCCAAGTCAACAAGCACGACTTTAGGAGCCACGCTACCGTCGTCACTGTTCTGGGCCGACGCCTTGAGTTCACGTCGCAGAATGTCGGTGGCTTTGACGGTCGCGGCCGCGCTCATTGCCTCTTCGCTAGCGAATGCAATGCCGACACGCGCTGCCATAGCTGGGACGCAAACAACAATGCTCTTACGAGTAGTCCCTTCACCCTGGAAGCGGGAACCGCGTCGGAGGAGTGGTAAAAGTGCCTGAATTACCCGTAAAGGGGTTATATGCGTGCGGATGATGTGAGGGAGGTACGAGTCCGTCAGAGAGAGAGATTCAACTGGAGCCGGCGCAGGAGTAGGGAAGAGGGAAAGAAGGGAAATCAACGACTGAATGTATGGACGTGCAAGGGGAGAAGTTGAAGAGGAAAGGTAAGGGTCCCCGGGAGAGTTGGTGGGGAAGCGAAGAGATAAAGAAGACTGCAGTGACCGCAAGAAATAAGGAACTGTTTGTGGCTAGAGACGACGAATAAGGACAGGTTGGACCTTATATAGACAAAGGTTACCTCGCGAGGATCTAGTACAAGCACACGAACATATCCCCGGGACTTGGCTTCCAAAGTCTCAACAGCGTCAGGACTGGAAACGCTGGCAATCACAATGTAACCTTGTGCTTCCAAGCCAAGGACTAGATGTAAGCCTAATGGATGATCGGCACCCAGGACCACTATATAGAGCCCACTCAGTCCACTGATGTTATTAACTACAACGCGAATGACGCACCAACCACCTCACGCCTCTCCCGGCTATCCTTCCTCTTCGCCTGTGTAGCAGCATTGCGCTTGTACCTAAGGGTACCGTAGCCTGCTAGAAGGCCTGCACCCACAAATCCAACACTTGCTCCTGCAGCTGTCCATTTATGTTCAGCTGCCCAGTCTCCTAAACTCTCTGACCAGGTAGGAGGCGTGGGAGGTGGCAGTGGTGGAGAGGGAGGTACCTCGAATGAGCCAAGTCCAGGAAGCTGTGGAAGCGAGGGTGGTCCAAAACGGGTTATGTCGGCCCATATCCTATTAGCTATTTCATTGAGATGGGGTAAGTCCGGAGCGACACTTGTTAACGATGAGGACAAGAACTCCTCGACCGAAATGAAATATGACTCGATTTGTTCAACAGTTCCTATCAAATAATAGTAGATGTTGGCGGTGGAAACTACAGAAAAGAGTCACAACGAAGACTGACCCATGATCGTCGTTGAGGCCGGCAGCGAGCATGAACGTGACGATCTGTGACAGTGTGTCAGCTATGACGATCCTGATTGTGACGCTCACAGTAGGGGGCAGTTATGGGTAAGTCACCAGCATTTTCCAACGATTCCCGAGCTATTTCTGTATATTGTATATCATCAAGGCATATCGCTATGGCTTGTTCCCCCACCGTCCTCGCCGGCTTCCACGATTCTGCAGGGTGTGATTGACTCTCTGTCCAAAGCACACTCCTCGCCTTGCTTCCCACCTCACGTAACACTCGCAAGCCTGCCGACCTGCATCTCTCCCTCAGAGACAGCCGCCTGTCTCTCGTCCCAGGAGCAGGTCAAGCTTTCATTTGAGCAGGTCTGCACGGGGACAACGTTTTACCAATCAGTGTTCATTGCCATTCAACCATCACCTCAACTCTCTCAGCTCCACCAACATGTTCATAGAACACTGGGTGTGCAGCCCAGAACGCCCGAGTTTCCTCACCTTTCATTGTACTATGGGGAGGAGGGCAAGGCTGAGATCGTACACAAACTCAGGGAAGATGGTATCACGCAGAACGTCGACGGCATGCTTGCGGTTGGTGGTATAAAAGGGTATTGGGGGATGGAAGTGTGGGTGGTAAGCTGTATTGGTAGACCAGAAGAATGGTCTGTCATGGACAAGATCGCTCTAAAACCTCATGGTCCCTTTGATTATTCTTCATCCTTGCAGCAATGTCACTGAAACTGAAGGGCAGACGCGGTCTGCAAGCTGAGGTTTTATTCCAGTAAAACCTGCCACGGGTTTGGGTTCTATGGGGGATATACGCTCAACGATAATATTGGGTTTGCATGCAAAGGAAGGTGACGAACGAAGACCAACCCAGCTATCTTGAATTCTGCAACTGAAATTATGTGGATACTTACACAACCTCTCTTGTGTATGGGCACCCTTCATTATACTTCGTATAGTATCACAATATGTGGAGTAATTCGTCATGATTGTACATGTCATCCAGGTGCACACCAGCGTCGAAACCCGATCACGGTCTGGGTGGCCTGGCCGCCCTTAAAAATGGCGTCAAGTAGGTCATAACGATGCCATAATTTACATTGAGGGACGAGTTGGATGGAGCCACCGCCCGCTTGCTTAGTACACGATTGGACCTGGGGTGTAGAGAGATCCATTTATTGAGAGTAGGGAGATCAATTGGTCATGCACATGTCTAACTCTTCAAGGTAGACGATGCATAATAAGTGACACAGCAAGCGACAGCTCGTATAGTACAAGGAGAATTGATGTGGCATATGCTCTGAAAGTGCTCCACGGGGACCAGAGCCACACTGCGCATGCGAGCCTGTCCTTCTGGCACTGATAATTACGAAGAGCCTCCTAGTATGCCTCCTCTTCTCCTAATACTAGCGCCACAGCACAAACTTCAACGCTTCAGCATTCATCCACACGGTAGAATAAGGTCATCAACGGAATATATAACCATGCATCGATATCAGTCATTTCCCCTCGCTCATCTGTCGGCATTGATGCAAGATGTAGTAAAATGGCCTACCATGGCATTTAAGACGAGCGTGTAGACTGCACATGGCCATGACTGTTTGAACACCGGTCAAAAGTTGATATCAAAGGGGTGGCAAACCCTCGGTCGATTGCAGTTGGCAGCATTGGGCCCTGTCAACCTGGTCCAGGACATGTACATGCCAGTGCAGCTGAAAGTAATAGTCTGCTAGAGCTGTGAGAGATTGTCACTCGAAGAGGAGGTTGGGAGGTCTTGAGGTCTTTTGAAATCTCCGAGTCTTCAACAAAGGGTGACGGTGTCATTAGAATGGGTCAGTCTGCGCGAGTTGGCCCCTCTCTTTCTGCTGTATGCTGATCTGACTTACCGTCCGGGCCTTGTTCCCAGTGACACTAATCCTTAGGAATTGATAGACGAGCGTTGCTGTAAAGTGACACATAGGGGAAGTATGCTTAGTAACGTCGCCGCACTCCATAGGCCGCATCCGAGTTACGCCGTTGCGGAGTCACGTGATCAAAGTAAAAGGGATCAATGACGCGCCTCCACTAATAGCAGTTATAAACCTCTAGTGACATCGAAACCTTTGCAACGTTGACCTCCATCTAGAGCATGCTGGCAAGACATATCCTGCTTGCTTCTAGCTCTCGTCGCCTGTCCCCGAAGCCCTCTGGTAGCCTCACGTTTCCTCGCCTACTGACGACTTTTTCACCCCCTCCCAGGTCCAAGATTTTTCGTCGCACATTTGTCGTGGCGAAATGGTCTGCAATCCTTGTTGGTTCGACCGCTCTCGGTGTTTTTGTCATTGGAAGCTGCATCTTTGTACATGACGCCTTCACTTACAACGAGAAGCATCTATTTGGAGTACCGGTGTCTCCACTCGCATTGCAAACTAAAACAGGCGGCCCAAAGAATTTGCCTATTGCTACACGGTTCTTACGAGACGATGAAGATGAAGAAATGATCAAACTATTAGACAAGCCTCGGCTGGTAATAGTCGGGGGCGGATGGGGGGTTCGTCGTTTACAGTTTCACCCATTGCTTTTCCTATTAACCCGGGACCATTAGGCGGTCAGTGTTCTCAAAACACTCCAGAAAGGACAGTATCAGGTTTTCGTTGTTGCTCCTGATACTTTCAACACTTTCACACCACTTCTACCATGTACGCCAAACGTCGCTTATCTCACCATACTTACTTATTGTGTTGGCCAAAAGCCGCTGCTGTGGGAACTGTCCAACTTCGTACCCTTGTAGAACCTTTGCGCAAGATCATTGCGCGTGTCAGAGGTCACTTCATCTACGGTAAAGCAGTTGACCTTAACATGAATGAAAGGCTCCTGGAAGTGGAGATACCCACTGTGGATCGGAAAGGCAAACACATATATATCCCGTCAGATGCGATTTATATTATCCATTGATTCACAGCACTGAATGTCTGGCAGATATGACAAATTAGTTATCGCGTGTGGCTCGACTTCTGCAACTCACGGTGTACCTGGCCTTGAAAACTGTCTTCAGTTGAAGACCATTGGAGATGCCCAAGCTATTCGAAGGCGTCTATTGGGCAAGCCTTCTGCCGGTTTCTTTGAATATTTGTAACTGACAACCTTCTTAGATAACTTTGAAATGGCATCTCTGCCAACGACATCTTCTGAAGAGAGGTCTCGGCTACTAAGCTTTGTAGTGTGTGGTGGTGGCCCAACTGTGCGAAATAATGCATATGAATACGAAGACGTAACTAATTCTTCCGCAGGGCGTTGAGACAGCTGCGGTGCGTCCCACTGACTTTTCTAAGGAAAGTTTTCTCATGAGGCTATAGGAAATCTATGATATGTGCCAAGAGGACATCATCAACTATGTCAGTACTTATCTGAGCAGAGCAGAGTTCCACATGTTAACCTTGACATCATTTAGTTCCCGAAACTGGTCCGAGAAAAAGTCAACATACATGTCGTCCAGGCTACGGGGCATATTCTCAATACTGTAAGCAAGAAACCTTCTTCTATTATGGTCGCCTTTTAACACCAAGAGAACCGTCAAACAGTACTCCGAGGGCATCTCAAAATACGCGGAGGTACATACAACCCATTACAGTGGTATATGTAGCTCATGTTATGCTCAGGATAAATTCAACCGAGATGGCGTCAACCTGATTACGAGTGCACGGTATGTTCCTTCTAGGTCTACACGGCTGAGTAGCCGATGATAGATGCAAATTGAACAGGGTCAATGAAGTTTATCCGAACAAAGTAGTGTACTCGATGAAGGACCCTGAAACCGGCGAAACAGTCAATCACGAGATACCCACTAACTTCGTTTTATGGTCAACCGGAATTGCGATGAACCCATTTACGCAGCGGGTATCGAACTTGCTTCCTAATCAAGTACACCGTAAGGTTAGTCATTCAGACGACACTTGCTTTTAGGGGTTTTGAATGGTAACTAATTAATTACAGGCTATAGAGGTGGACTCACATCTGCGTGTAAACGGTGCCCCGTTAGGAACGGTTTATGCTATAGGAGACTGTGCAACTGCAAGTCTCTTATCGTTTATCTGTTTCGTCTGCTAACGATAGCTTAGATTGAAACGAACATTGTCAGTCACCTCTTGGAGCTTGTAGAGACTTCCGACAAGAATCATGATGGCAAAATAGACTACAAGGAATGGGAAGCTATGGGTAAGCATTGTTTGTGACCAGGCACTTCGACTTCTTTAAGTGACATGAGTTTAGTCGAACATATTAAGAGAGTATTCCCAAGCGCCAAGGAGCATATTGCTCAGGTCAGTTGCGCCTGTTTAGTGATGCTGACCAGGTCTAATCGCAAAGTGGTATAAACAAGGCCCGAGAGCTGTTCATCAAGTATGATTTCGACCAAGACAGTATCCTAGGCCTCAACGAGCTTGCTGAGCTTTTACAACACATTGGCAACAAAATCACATCACTTCCTCCTGTACGTTACTTGATATTATTTATCACATCCTCGGTTCTTATTTACTATTCCCACTGGCAGACTGCCCAGGTGGCTTCGCAGGAGGGTAAATATCTTGGTAGAAAGCTGTCAAAGCTGGCAAAGCAGGAGCCCATCCTAAAGCAGAATGACATCCACGCTACAGACGAGGCGGTGTCCTGTCCATTTGAGTACAAGCATCTTGGAAGTTTAGCTTACATTGGGAATGCGGCTGTATTCGATCTAGGCCAGAATTATTCGTTCATGGGGGGCTTGGTGCGTTTTAGTGAATGGCTTCTTTGCTTGTTGGTGAAATGCATTCTCCTTGACAGCTTGCCATGTATGCATGGCGCAGCGTGTATTGGAGTGAACAGGTCTCCGCACGCACTCGAGCTTTGTTAATGTTCGACTGGATAATCAGGTATGCCTTTTTCTACCATCCCCAGTGCAAATGACGAGCATTCTTCCAGGGGCATTTGGGGGCGAGACCTCTCACGGTTATAAAGACTATAGATGCGGGCCCGGGTATACCTATCGTCAAAACGAAGTGTTATACATGTGGAAGAGACTAGACTTTGAACAGATATAGACTACTTGCGGCGTAATTATTATACCGTCTGATTATTGTTCTTGCCATTCCAGTGAGCCTATAAGGGCAACTCGACCTTGGAGTGACCCGGGACCAGGGGAAAGAACAGTCATTTGTCGAGCAGTAATATCTATTGACATACTGTGGATCTCCTAGCGTGAGCCTGAAAACCGGTGGGGAAAAAGTAATAATGCAAGCGCACACGATCAAGAAGCCTACAACGTCACTGTCAAGCACAGCTGTTTCGTCAGTCAGTCCACCTTCAACTGGTGCAAGAAGAGCGAGGACAGCATTCAGCAATCCTGAGCCGCCTTGTGAAGGATCGACGACGACTGGTTGCATCTCATCTACAACCCGCGATGCGCCAATAGGAAGCGCCGATGTCGGGGCCATGGCCTCTAGAGCAATTAGAAAATGAAATTAGCCCCGTTACAAATTGATGATGGGACAAGTGACCTTCGCCTATCCGATAGATTGTCAAGTCGCTAAATTCGATAACTAGAGAATGCGGTGATAACGAAAGTTCTTCTAGCGCCTCTCCTCCAAGAGTGGCTGGTGATACCCCTGGTGGCAACGGAAGTGATTGGCCGTATAAGTAGGAATGTAATTGTAAACCGTGCACTCGTGATCGATAGGCATAATCCAATTCCACGACCTTATGAACACGATCAACATCCCGTAAACCAATATGAAACCGCTGACACTGACTCCACCAGATTTGGGGATTTTTATAACAGCTAGTGAAGCCCCGAACTCGCGACGCATCTCAACATTGAGTTTTTCGTGCCCAATGACAACTATCACGTTGACTAAAAGTGGTTGATTGAGTGAAGAATGAGCAAATAAAAACCAGCTGACTTTTGAATAGATCAACACAAGTTTTGATAAATGCATATTTTTCTCCAGGCCCTGACTTGCCATTTAGTTGCTGTGTGGCAAAGTTGGCGGGTGTGTCGACAATTAAGCCAGAAACAGAACCTATAAGAGCCATCGTGTTAAAAAAAGCCCTACGTTACCATAAAGGCCCAAAAACCTGATAAATCGTTTTGTAGGCGTTCAGTGACCTTTTTCGCTAGAATTTGAATGAGTCTGTCCATGAACTTCGGATTTCGTCTTGTTTCTACATGGCCAAACCAATAAACGAGGGGAAGCAGGGCAGAAGATGTCAGAGCTGTAGGTGCTGAAGTAGCTGAAGAACCAAGGGGATTTTCTGGTGATGATGTTGGAATGGGCATGTTGACTGGACAAGCTGATATTGTACCAGGGACCGTCCATCCGCCCTGGATATTGCTCGAGTGAGCTTTTGCGACTGCAGCCATTGATGACTATACTTCGCCAGGATCCAAATTCACTAGTATTGGGGACCAACCCTGTCCCGCACGAACTGCATAATTCGCAATAATTTTGCAGGCAGTTGTTTTGCCAGAATTTTCAGGACCAATCACGAGCACCCGTGGAGGATCGTTTGAGGTTTCTACAGAGCCAGGAGCAAGTGGAGAACCGCGCTGTGTACGCCGAGCCCGAATTCTCATCTGTTCAAATGCCAAATGCAAATTTGCATAAGTCATCATAGGTGTCTCTTCAGAAACATATTCAGTAGACGGCCGCCCTATGACGTGTACAATGGACATGATTGGTCAACGGATAACGAAACAAGACTGAAATAGACGTATCTCGAGAGTACATCCTTGCCATGTGAAGATCGCAGCTTTGCATTCCGAACCAAACAAGAACGTCTTGCCAACTGCAAGCTCAGCGCCGAAAACTTCGGCAAGACCAGAAACAAGCTGAAGGGAGTCAGCTTGCCTCGTGCCCACTGGACCTGCAACTCAAAGGTTATAACCGACCTTAACTGCAAGAGACGTCTCTGGGTCTAGCTCAAATCGATATTCCGTTCCTGGATCTAGCCTCCATTCTTTCGCATCCACTGGTGTCTGAACTTCGGATTCCATCACCTAGAAAGATTCACAACGGTCGTGAAAGCACCAGATGTAGGTAGAGCTTGTTTTTCAATGTCTTTCAAGGTTCGAACCTTGTGTCAAGACAGTCACGGAAACCCAAATTTCTCACGTGACCTATGTTCTAGCCGGTTGGACAGCCAAAAAAATACGCCCACAAGATGTCAATGAGTGAAGTGTACTTATGGTCAAGGCTCTGAGGCCGATTATCAGACTAGAGTTCCAGTAATAATTTATACATCAAATCCTTCCCACGCCGTAAGCAGATGATTGCTCAAGCGCTCATCAGAAATCCAAGTCATGTGTTACAGTTTCCAGTATACTTATAAAGGCCAACAACAGTGTGTCATGGTTCCGCACGGCCGCACCACTGTAGACCCACTTTAAGGCATACATCAACGTCTCGAGTTTCAAGGGTGACATGACTCTCGAAGGATACATGTCTTCCAGAGCAGATTTGTTCTCTAAAGACAGGTCCAAGCGTCGGGATTTTACTTACAAGGCAAATTTCAGTGCAGTAGAGAAACAAGCGGAAGCTGTCATTCGACGACTCAGACACGAAGAAGCCAATACCATCTGGTGTGCCAAGCATGAGGATATCCCACATGTATTCCCTGGGATGGAGTTTCTTACTGGTAAGTCGAGTCATGCTGTTCAAGCAAAAGGGATATGCACCGTTGGCGCTAGGTAGAAAAATCATTGAAAAAACACGCCTGTTCAACATTATACGAAAGGCAGGCCTACTAGAAATGAACCGACGGTGTTTCTCAACTTCTCACAAACTATGAACGTATAGATGCCCAAAGGAAGCCTGCTTCATGTGCATCTGGATGCTACTGTAGACATCTCTCTTCTACTCCGGCTTGCCCTTGAATACCCAGCTATTCACGTACGATCAACTGGTCCTCTGGCCACAGACGAGCAAACTGGTCCCCGACATTTGCCTGAGTTTTGCCCTCTTCCGGTCTCTAAGTACGGTGAAAGTTTTGATATTGCAAGCCTCGACTATGCGCCCAATACCTGGGTTCCTCTGAAAGAAGCAAGGCAGGCCTGCTCCTTGGGAACTGCAGCGTTTGATCAATGGGTTGTGGGTGCTATGACCATCAATCCTCAGGAGGCTTACAAGACTCACAATACTGTCACTAAAGTGGGTGCAATCCAAACCTGGCTTACAGATGTTGACGTCTTCATGAAAGATCTGGCAAAAATTCCAAAGCACTTTTATAGTGTCTGAAGTATGAATATACGTCATTTTACAGCATTGTAGTTTCTCACTTGCTTAGGGACTTATCCGGTTCTCTCCGCTTTGGGAACGGTACATCCGAGAATTTTTTTTGGCAAGCGTAGAAGATGGCATTATGTACATTGAAACGCGAATCAGTTTTCTGGCCAAGTGCGTCACGTTAATGAATCATCACTACTTGTTCCACTCGTTGATAAGGGCCTTAATCATGACATCTCACTTATAGGTATATGTTTGGACCGGACGGGCAAGAGAATATCAATCACGAACAATGGTTGGCTATTTTCGATAGAACAGTTGAAGCCGTGAAGACCGAATTCAAGGCACAGAACCGCGGGGATGAATTTGTAGGAGCTAGAGTAAGGAATGAGTATTCTTCATAAGAACATGCGCGGCGTGCTGACGATCCTTGGAGTTAGATAATATACTCTACGATACGCTTCATATCACCAGAAGAGCTCGAGTGGTATCTCGACGACTGCATCAATTTGAAACAAAAATACCCTCACCTTATAATAGGCTTTGACTTGGTTGGCGATGAGAATGTCCTGCGACCTCTCACTTACTATCTTGAACCCCTTCTTCGGTTCAGGGAGAGACAAAGGGAGTTGGGCATCGATATCCCATTCTTTTTTCATGCCGGAGAAACCTTGGGAGACGGAAGTCCTGCTGACAACAATCTATTCGACGCCATTTTACTTGGAACCAAGAGGATCGGTCATGGGTTTGTGATGCAGGACACAACCTGCCACCCTCGTGCTGACTTATCGCAGTTTCTCATTAGTTAAACACCCTGTCCTTATGGAAATCTGCAAGGAAAACGGCATAGCCATCGAAGTATGTCCTATCTCTAACGAAATCCTTGTAAGTGAAGATCGCTCTCTCAAATGACTCCCATTGAGGATGCTCATAGCGACTTACATCTTCCATGCCCATGCATCCTCTGCCTATTCTTATCAATAATGGTGTGCCAGTGGTACTTAGCTCTGATGATCCTGCTGTATTCGGCAATCTCAACTTATCGTACGACTTCTTCCAAGTAGGTTTCTTGTCTCCCTTATAACATTATTGCCTCTTATCGTGTGGTTCAGGTCTTAGTGTCCAGTGAGATAAGTGGTTTGGCAACCATGGCTGTCGCTGCCAGGGATAGTATTGAGGTAAGATCACAAGCAAATAGCCCCCAATGTACGCTGAGCCAGTTTGCAGTTTGCCACACTCGACGAGTCAGAGAAAGCGCGAGTCCTTGTTTTGTGGGAAAAACGCTGGGCAGCATTTATAGAGAGCATTTGCGTCGAATCCGAATCTTAGCTTCAACACCCCTCGCAATACCCAGCACGAGACATCGTTCAACCGAGGTCTTTACTTTCATGTACGTTTCTAGATGTAGTACAGTAGGTATTTTTTGTCTACCATTTCTGCCGCGTGCATGTAGATATCAAGATGCCACGGCAATTGAAAGTCGCCCTGAGATACGGCAAGCAGTGATTCCAGACAATCATTTCGAGCGTGGATGTCAATTAGCAGCTTGTATATATACAGATCAGAGACTCTATCAACAGACTTCGGACTATAGCTCAGAGTGACTTTGTCTTGATCATATATACCTAACGAACTGGCGGTTGTAGCTTGACTATCGTCGATTCTCGTCGACTCCATGATACATAGATGGTGCCCTGATGGTGCACCATCAGCACCGTTGATTTATGTATATCTGACTATGACAACCCTATGACAATTCCTGTGTCATTTCCTTGTGTTACTCGGCCTTCCTTGACCATCCACTGCACCATTTGTTGAATAAAGGTATGTCTCTACACATGCCAGTCGAGCCTTTCTGCCCATTTCCCAGGTAGCAGTTCAGAGATCTGCTCCACATCCTTATCCCCCCGGCCCGAGAGACACTAAGCCCTCTTTAGCTAGAAATTAGTCTACAAAGTATGGGAGTAAAACTCACCAAGACAACATCAGCCTCTTTTGGAAGGTTTCGAGCAAGCTCTACAGCACCCCACACAGCATGAGCAGATTCCAAGGCAGGAATGATGCCTTCTAGCTGGGTGCAGAGTCTAAATCCACGAAGCGCATCTTCATCCGTAGCAACAATGTATTCTGCCCTTCCAGAATCTTTTAACCACGAATGCTCTGGACCCACCCCTGGGTAATCAAGACCCGCACTGATAGAGTGCGTCTCGATGATCTGGCCGGTGGGAGATTGAAGCAAGTACGTTCGCACGCCATGCAACACTCCAGGGTGTCCGAGGGATAGAGTGGCACTATGATGCTCAGTATGGACGCCTTATAAAGAATATTATGGTGCAAGTTGGAAGTGTCAGATAATTTCTCACCTTCACCTCCAGCCTCAACACCAACCAGACGGACAGTTTTGTCACCAATAAAATCGTAAAATGTTCCGATAGCATTGCTGCCGCCTCCCACGCAAGCCACTACAGCATCGGGGAGTTTGCCACGGGCCTCAGAGAGCTGAGATTTGATCTCGCGACCAATCACCCGTTGAAAGTCTCGTACAATTGTAGGAAAGGGATGCGGCCCGATTGCTGACCCAACCAGGTAATGCGTCGTCGACAGATTGGTCACCCAGTCTCGCATCGCCTCATTAATGGCATCTTTAAGCGTGTTAGAGCCGGATGCGACTGGAATCACCTAGGTGTAAGCGGGGCTGTTAGGAAACAGCAGATAAACGGGCGAAAGTAGCAAACTTTTCCACCCAACATTTTGATCCTGAATACGTTGAGGGCTTGACGGCGCACGTCTTCGGCACCCATGTAGATCACACATTCTAATCCAAAGCGTGCACATACGGTAGCCGTTGCAACTCCGTGCTGTCCTGCACCAGTCTCTGCGATGATGCGTTTCTTACCAAGACGTTTTGCCAGGAGAATCTGCAATTTATGTCAGAATCAAAACTATGCACCTCGGATTGTTTCACCTGTCCTATCGCATTGTTGATCTTATGGGAGCCGGTATGATTACTAGCAGAAATCAGATGATAATCGCAAAATAAAAAGGAAAAACAAACAGATCTTCTCGCTTAAGCCATATTTTAGCTCCACCAGCGTGCTCGGTCAATCTTTCGGCAAGATACAACTTTGAGGGACGATTCATATAACCGTAAAAGCCTTCAAATTCCTTCCAGAACTCAGGATCCGCCGATGCTGACTTGTGTGCTTCCTCCAATTCCACAAGACAATCAACTAGAGCTTCAGGAACGTACTGTCCACCAAATTGACCGAAACGTGCGGGTAAAGAAGACAGCTGGGGGAGAGCTTTAGGAACCTCAGACTTCGATACATTGGCACTGTCAACGATGTCGTGAACACCATTCACAACTTGAATGGGAACAGGTGATCGTGACTCTTGACCCCTAATGTCCGCACAGTATTGCCGTATCTTTTCGGCTACTTGGTCCAGCGGGGTGGTCTTGATCACCTGAACGACCTTGCTCCCAACGACGACGCCATCAGCGCCCGCATCAACTACGTATTGAAAGTGGGCACTGTTCGAAACGCCGAATCCAACAGCCAGATAAGCAGAGCTGTGGTCACGTACTCGAGCGATAATAGCGGGAAGTTGATTATTGATATTCTCCTTGTCAGAAGAACCCGTAGTGCCCATCTACTAAAGCAATATTAGCAATTACCTGGTTTCAAAGACACACCCACCTTCGATACGATATAAATGAAAGAGTCGGCAATGGATGCCAAAAGCTTTATTCGAGGAAGTGATGTCGACGGGGCAATGAGTGGGACATATGATAATCTGCAGAGATATGTTGATTGCGAGAACGAAAGCGGGGTCGAAACATACACTTACCCGTGTGAAGTGCACAATTCTCTGAATCGGATAGCCTCCTCAGGAGGTAGATCCACCATGATGAAGCCATTTGCACCAGCTTCCTTAGCATCCTTTACAGCATTTGATTCGCCATAAGCTAGTATGGGGTTATAGTAGCCTATGATAGTGTAAGCGACGATTATTGAATGCATATATTAACCATACCCATAAGTAAGACCGGGGCTGTCAGACCCTTTTGACGTGCAGATTTTAATTGAGAGAGACATATAGGATAGTCAACATTGTTTCCAAGGGCCACCTGTTTGTACATGTGACTTGTAAGCATCATGTCCATTCCTACCACGAGGAATAAGCATACGGTATTAGACTCCTGGATGGCCACTCCATCAGCAATGGGATCACTAAAGGGCATCCCTAGTTCAATGATATCTGCGCCTCCCGCTTGCATAGCTAACATAATTGGCACTGTAGCATCGATGGTAGGAAAACCTGCGGTCACAAAGGTGACGAATGTGGAGGCACCCTGGGGAGACAAGAGAAATAAATCAGTAATATCTTTGTAGGAACAGATGGTGGCTGAAAACATGCCTCAGCCTTTCTGGCCTTGAAAACATTTTTCAGTCCCTCAGTCATGGTAACGGTCGACTCAATGAAGTGAGGTGTGGCTCCAAATTACTTAGCAGGAAACTGGCGCCTACAAATTTATGCATAAGCGAATATAAGCGAATATTCTCCCACGGCACTTGTTACGTCGTACCTGGCCCACATATCCTAAACCTGGTCGGTTATAGGTTCCTAGCGCTCTCGAATATTGGACTGTAATTAATTTCTATAGTATCAACTGAAGCCACTGGTAGCAGGCATCGCCAATCTCACTGCTCAACGCTGCAGCTTCCCTTCGTTCGTTCGTTCTGATGACGCATGCAGCCAACGAATCTCGTGTCCTGGTTATCTACTGTGGGGGGACCATAGGCATGCTCAAGTCTGACAATCAGGGCTATGTTCCCGAGCCTTTCTATCTCACCGAAACACTTCGTGCACAAGCACGGTTTCACGACCCACACGAGGACTCTTTATTTTCACATTCGAACACAGTACAAGGCTTTAGAAACTGGAGTCAGAGCGGTAGCTCTACTCCCCTTCATATAGCTTCAGCCACAGTCTCTCAGGCAGAAAAGTCTTCAAAGCATACTCTTCTCGTTCGTTCTTCTCATCCCATCAATCTACTTCAGGGGATTCCTGGCCTGCCGGATTATCCAGCTTACACAAAACTAAGTGACGCCTGCTACGAGGCTCATCTCCCTAGTCTGGTAACACCTGTTGGAAATGGTCCAAGGATTCGTTATGCAGTTCTTGAGGTATCTCGATGCTGTAGATCCAGAGGCTTGTTTGCATTTACCATGCATATTCAGTGGAGCCCTCTTCTTGACAGCAGTAATTTGGAGCCCACTGACTGGGTTAGAATCGCGACAGAAATCGAACTCAATTATACCTTCGATGCATTTGTGATTCTTCATGGAACAGGTCTCTCAGGGCCAGTAATGTTGGAGTTCAAAGCTGACGACACGGCGTAAACCAGATACCATGGCTTACACCTCGAGTGCTCTGAGCTTTCTTCTTGAGGATTTGGGAAAGACCGTGGTACGCCTCATCACCTCAGTCATTGGTTGACCAATTTCACTATAAACCGCAACCGATCAGATTCTCACAGGAGCCCAGATTCCATTGTCTCAGCTGAGAAATGATGCCGTGGATAACCTTCTAGGCGCGTTATGTATCGCTGGTCAATATATCATCCCGGGTAATGGAAGTTTTTTTTTTCTTGTCCAAGTTTGGGCTGACTACGCGTAGAATGCTGTTTATTTTTTAACCACGCACTATTTCGAGGAAACAGAGTATCAAAGAGTTCGTCCATTGACTTCAAGGCATTTGATAGTCCCAATTTTCCACCGCTTGTGAATGGTATGAAATGTACACAAGAGTCCCGCACATCCTCACATTCACCCTGCTCAGTTGGAATTGATATTGTAGTCAACTGGAATGAAGTTTTGCGTCAGCATAGTGCAAGAAAGTTTCATGCACACAAACGTGTGTCAACCAGATCAGCTATTCACGTTGCCACTTTCCTTTGTCACCCCCATGCTGACTCTATCTGTTCTAGAGATGTGTTCCAATGTTGGCAAGTTCGGTAACAGCTCTTCCGTCAAGTTGGGCTCACCAAAATCCAGCAACCTTAAGATTATTTCCTGGAATAACCGCCCTAGCTGTTCGCGCATTCCTAGCACCTCCTATTCAAGGGGTGGTTCTGGAGACATTTGGATCTGGGAATGCGCCTAACCGGCATGACCTCTTAGACGTTTTCCAAGAAGCGTGTTCCAGAGGCGTGGTCATCGTGGCTATCTCGCAGTGCTCCAAAGGTAGTGTTTCCGATGCGTATGAGACAGGACGAGCCTTGCTTGAAACTGGAGTAGTCCCTGGAGGCGATATGACACCGGAGGTAAGTGTCATCTTATGCCCTATACATCCACTCACGGGTTATGTGTCAGTGTGCCTTAACAAAGCTATGCTATCTGCTTTCAAAACCTGAGTTGTCCCCAGATCAAATCGGCACCCTTGTACGGACACCACTTAGAGGAGAGCTCACGCTTTCTACACCGTCACTGGGAAGCCAGGCATCCGTAGACGACGGCCTTGAGAATGTCCAGGACGTGTTGTCACACATTATTCGTATTTCCTCACCCCGTGGGAATACTTGGACATCTACTGCAACTTCCGGAGATGGTACTGCCGCGGTGGCGCCCTGGGCATGGACAAATGCTGAAACCTTGAATGCTGAATCCGCATTGCTACCTCATTTGATTCATCTTGCAACCGCACGAAATGACCTCGAGGCGCTTTCGTGGTGTATCGATTCAAGCGTGTATGAAGACATCGCTTCTCAAAGTACGGAATACACTTCAACAGTTCGTGCTGCGGGTATTGTCAACTGTCTCGACGCAGCTTCTGGTCGCTCCCCACTTCATGTTGCCTCTCTCAACGGTAACACCGAGGCCGTGGTGATGTTGCTCGGTGCGGGGGCGTCGGTGCACGTGAGGGACTCATTAGATCACACTGCCCTGTACTATGTGAGTGTTCTTAGTCGTAGGTTTGAGGTATCTAAAAAAAAATCAAATTTCCGTGAGGCGGCACGACAAGGGCACGAAGTAATTGTAGACAGGCTCGTGGAGGCAGGTGCTCTCTTAGGAGGCTCAGATATCACAGGGGGCTTTGTTTCATTGGCAGTAGCCAGATCTACTCGGTCAGCTCTGCACACGTGGATCAAAGCCGGAGCAAACATTGACAGCAAATTCCCTTGAAGTGAGGCCGAGAAAATTTCCATTTGCAGTAAGCTATGCGATTGAGATAGAATTAATTGAACATACACTAAATTGCCTACAGGTAGATCAACATGAATTAGACCTTATTCTTCCTCAACTTCCATTTGAGATACATCACTGGGATTGTCTTCATTTTCACCCTCCAAGTATGATGTTAGAGTTTTTGTGAACACATTCATCTGGGCTTTCTGAAATGTGAAGGGACTGGCCAAGAAGTCCAACTGGGCAATAAATTCTGGTGTTTCTTGTTCCAGCAGTTGAGGGGTGTAAATGACCTTCTCAATAAACTGCCCACTTCGTCTCGCACTCGTAGGGGTCTCCCCGCCTTCAGCCTCTTGAAAAAATTTCAGAGTGAAGTTGAGACCTGCAGGATGCTCTGCATTAGCATGTACAAGTCGTATAATGTCACACGCACTCTTATTGTTACTTGTGGTCTGGACACAAGTGTACACTGCATCGTCCTCCTTATACTGCCCAGGTTCATGCCTAACATTTGTGACCAAAATACCTGTCAATTCCTCGTACAAACGAATTACCAAGGCATGCTTGGGATCTGCTGATTTTGAGCTATGCTTTGAGCCAGAGGAAGGTGGATTTCGAGATGTCAAAGCCTTGGTATTCTCAATCTCGACTTTCAAATCTGCGCGAAGCACCTGAACTGTAAAGGAAGAACAGTAAGATGGGTTGGTGGAAAGAGGGAAAATATTAGCGGACTCGTGACATCTAACTCTTTTATCTTAATCTCCCCCTGGCTGATCGTCTTGTCCTTTTCTTTGATGACTTTCTTTAACTTGCTCACTTCGCGCTGAACATCCTGTTTTTCCTCATCCGCCGTTTCACGAGTCAAAAAGTGCAGAGATGTGCTAGCACTGGCACTGAACCGAGACAATGTATCAACACGTGACAGTGAGTCCTGCAGCTCCTGAATCATGTCATCTTGGGCTAGATTATGTATCAGAGCTGCTCAATTAAACGAATCAGTCGGCCATGCCTTTCAATCTAGCCTCATACTGAGCCCTCTGGTTGTGCAATAACTTTTCTGTCTCGTTTTGACGTAGTCGAAAGACTTCGTCCAATTGGCCCGACACACGATCACGCTGGTGGATAACCTACCTTCCAGTGGCGTTATTTATAGTGCGAAGACAATACGAACGTGTTACTCACGTCGTCGAGTTTCTTTTGTAGACGCACCAGTTGCGAGTGCATCCTTTCATGATCTCTCCTCTTCCCATCGCCAGTTGTGAACTTGGCGGCCACGCGCGATACACCAATATCAACATCCGTTTCACCTGCAGTTTCCTCCATAACTGCGGCTTCTTCCTCGACGCCAGCTTTTCTCCGTCGGACTGGAGCGCCTGTGGTACCCTTCCCTTTGCCCTTCGAGCTGACTGACCGGCCATTTGTAACGGACCTAGGGCCAGTGGCGACTCGTCCCCTTTTTGCAACCGCAGAATGGATTGCTTCCTCATCCGAAGATACTGGAATAGCATCTACAGGGCCCGGTTTCTTTCCTGTATTGTCCGTGGATGCCAGCACATTCTTACGTTTAGTGGATGGTCCCGCTACCAGATTTGACGCGGCTCGTGTAACCAGCTGGGGTGCATGTTCAGAAGACACTGGCAACGTTGATCCGTAAGCAAGGCACGAAGTGGTGACGCAATAAAAACGAGTGAACATACCAAACTCATCGCCAGAGGAAACCATCGAACTCCCAAATGTCACGTGACCAAACTAGGAACTGGACCTCCAGCTTCCAGCAGTGATCAGTGAGTACAAGAAACCATGATGAGGCATTCCCAACTTTTCGCTATTGACATAACCATCTGGCCATACATGGAGCTTGTATGCATTGTATAGATCTGTCAATAGCGACAAGTTGGGTAAGAGTGTGAAAAGATGGGTTGTTCCTGACTTTGTCTTCTTCAAGTTGCTATACGTCGACATGGCCAACAATAAGTATGAAGTCATCAGAAGGTCCGTCCTAGTATCGGAGGGTAAAGGAAGGCACGACAAGCACAAAGTTAATAACGATGACTCTGGCGACTCGGTCAACTCATACGACCCCGACGATAGCGCCCGCGGTGAGAGCGAGGGCGATGATGAGGACGATGATGCGGTAGCTTTTGTGCACGGGACTTCAGGATAGTTTCTTCATGCAATTCTCTTTGGCTCGTGGGGAGGTGATATACCGTATCTTACAGCAAAGTTTGGTAGTAAGTTATAAGTAGCCACTTCCTCTCACAGGATGTTATGTCCACTTACCACTCGATACGGCTAGCTCTCCCGGGATCGTAACATTCACTATACATAATTTAATCTGGACTCTTGAAGCTTGAAGCTTGAAGTGCTTTGCACATGCTATTCGCTAGACACAGTTTGCAATGAGCCATTTGATCAAAGTCTCAACACCGTAATTTCTGTGTGCTGATGACAGACAATTTCGGTTCATCAAATGCATCAATGAGATTCCTACCGGTACCCAAGAAGTGCACTTATGCCCAGGCCTCAGGATGTCAGAGCTATGCATACGTCATGTATGCGTACATCGTAAGATATATTCATCTTCTTGGTTGTAGTGCGTTTCGTTTAACTGAAAAGCCCTGTAGACCTTGATATTTCAATCTCTGTCTCTCCTGTCCTTTCATCTCTTGGATGTCACAGACTTTCGTAATGCACGTAAGTCTCACACACTTATCACAATGGACATAAGATACGTGAAGAAACAATACGATCCGTTGGACGCATTTAACAATGGTGTACACATAGAAGAACTAGTGGAAGCGGAAAAGAACTTAGCCCATGAACTTAGGAGTTCAGCTGTCTCTTGTCTTGTGCCTGCACGAAAAGATGGACTCAATATTGCGTCAGAAGTGCAGGTACGGGGTTCGGTTCCGCGATGCAGGGATTGTTGTTGGGTAGAAGTTGAGTGATCAAAGGTCTAAACAATTCTCGCTGTATAAGACCTAAAGATTACGCACTTTCGCTGTACATGTAGGTCTGTAGATGTTCTACTTCGGAGGGTCGGAGTTTTAACACGGGAAAGCTTCGCGGCTGAGTGTCACCACTCGTGTTGTCGTTAACTACCACTTGGTCTGAGCACACGATCGAGAGGTGAGTCTTTTTCTTCCACTCCGCCACTCCTTCGCACCAACTCCCATTTCCTTAATCCTTCACGAACCTCTTTCCCCGAAAACCCGCAATGCACTGCTATCGAAACTCACCCAGCCCGCTCTTCCCCATCCCCAAACCCGTTCCCATTGTGCTCGTTCTTTGCTAACAATTTCCCAACCTCGAATACACCACAATTTGATTCACTTTTCACGTAACACATGATGTCCTCAGACAACGCCGCGAGGAAGAGGTCTCGCTCGCCCTCTGACGAGACCCCCGAGAAACAGCACAAGAGAGCCAACACCGGCGTATTTCCCATCGCGGATGACTCGGCGCAGTTCGTTTCCGAGTCGAGTTCCGGTCCTGCGATAAACGACGTTTCCATGGTCGATTCTAGTGTTCCCATCAAACCAGACATAGACGCACCGGCTGCCCCCTCGGAACTCATATCTAGCCAGCGCCTCAAGGCCGATGGAGACATTGATGCTGCAGGCACTACTGCGTCCGCTGTCGCGAGCTCTAACGCCTCTAGCCCTGCAGTGACAGCTGCACCCCAGACATCTGCGAGCGCTTCGTCTACTGCTGGAAACAATGCTAGTAGTGGGGCAGGCGCCGGAGGAGCAAGTGGTAGTACTTCAGCGCAGATACATATGCGTTGCCTCATTGTCACTCAAGACGCTTCAATCATCATTGGGAAGGGAGGGTCGCATGTCAACGAGATCAGGGAGAAGAGTGGTGCACGAGTCATGGTGTCAGAAAGTATTCCCGGGAATCCCGAGAGAATCCTGAATGTCAGCGGTCCTCTGGATGCTGTGTCGAAGGTGTGCCGTCGTCTTACCCGTCCTCGTTGCGTAATCACAATCACGGCCATGTGCTAGGCATTTGGTCTCATTGTCCGCAGGATAAACGACGAGCCCTTTGATGTTCCTTCTGTTCCAGGAAGCAGGGCCGTGACTATCAAGTTCATGATTCCGAATTCAAGAATGGGTTCAGTGATTGGCAAGCAAGGGACTAAGATCAAGGAGATACAGGATGCAAGCGGAGCTAGGTTGAATGCAAGTGAAGGGATGCTCCCTGGTTCAACTGAGGTTAGCACAATTTATATGTCTTGTCTAGTTCTTGATACATTTCATCTCAATAGCGCGTGTTGAGTGTCGCTGGTGTTGCTGATGCCATACACATTGCTACGTATTACATCGGCAACATCCTGATTGAAGCCAATGATCGCATGCCTTCAACACTTAATTCATCATATCGCCCATCTAATCGTGCACCTCGTGCACCTCCTGCTGTTGCTGGTCCTGGGGGCTATCCGCCATATTCGAACCCTTACACCTACCCACATCAACCACCACATCCTCATAATCCTCCTCAGCAGTTACAAACCCAGCAAATATACATTCCCAACGACCTTGTGGGATGCATTATTGGCAAGGGTGGAAGCAAGATCAACGAAATTAGGCATATGAGCGCAAGTCAGATTAAAATCATGGAACCTGGTGCAGTGGGTGTTGGCATGAACGGCGGTAGTGGTCAGCCAGGTGGAACTGCTCCCAGCGGAAGCGAAAACGAGAGACTGGTGGTCATTACCGGCCAACCCGCTAACATACAGATGGCGGTGGGGTTGCTTTACCATGTAGGTTAAACCAATGTTAGTCATTGCGTTTCTCATTGTCACTCTTGCAGCGTCTGGAACAGGAAAAACAGAAGCAGATGCTACACGTTCAAGGTGGTGGTGGCCCAGGAGGTGGCCCAGGGCCTTTGCGGTGAAGTGCCTCTTGTTGGACTATTATTGTCTGGTTTCTTGCTGGAGCGTGCTACCGCTAAAAATGGCGGATTTATTCCCGTTTCCCTCTTTCCTTTTCGCTCGCATCAAACCATTGATGTTTTCGAGTTTTTCTCGAGACTCGGGCGAGGAGGACCTGATGCTTTGCGATGTATAATGACTGGCGGAACGAAGAGCAAGAACAGTGGATGTCAAAATAGCTCCATGGTGTCGAAATTCTTTTGAAATGTTACACAGCAAATACACAAGTGTGACCCTTTTTTGGCGCGCGACCACTGCATCATGTTGTCACCACAATGTACGAACAAGGTGAACCATCAGATCTGATGCGATCTTCCATGTGACGCGTGACACGTTGTATCGTCCGGGATCAGCACCCATCAGCAGTACTTTAGGCCCTTGTTTAGGCTTGTCGATCGAACAAAGGAGGGACCCATGCGACTGAATACCCGCCATCGATTGTGTCCCCATTGTCAAGCTTCATTAAGTCTTTACTCGTAGCTGGATCCATCCCTCCTTTACCTTTGAATCCATTGCGGCGGTAGACCGTAATGGAAATCCAACTGAAAAACGTGGAACGTCTCGCGACTTCATACGACGTGACGCGCGCCATCGCCAAGGTCCTGCATGGCCGATCGTTTGTTACAGCTCATCGCCCTCAGCAATCGCGTCCAATCAATTTTTCAGTCACTCTGTCTCCGGACACCGTCCCAAACTCTATCAGGAATGGCGGGAGTGGCACTCTCATCATACCCTTCCTTTCACATGCCAAAAAATTCCTGGCTTACTTGGAGAGCCGACGGGTTAAGGTTAAAATTGGTGGCCGTCTTATTCACTTCCAAGCGAGTCACAAAGCTCCGAAACGTCGCGTTCTCGACACCCTCGCCAAGGTTTTTGCTTTCATTGTCGCATGTTGTAATTGTCTCATCCTATTACCGAATTAGGTCCCCTACCAGGACCCGAATATCATTGAAACAAACGAGAAAATTATCAAAGAGCTAATCGCGCATTTACCTATTCGCACACTTCAATTTGGAGTCCTTGTTAAGCAGCCACATGGGCATGTATTCTCTCCAGAATGGGAAGAAGACTACCGGGAGCATGGGGATGCACGACTGGCTTTTGAGTATCAGCATAAATTGCTTCGTTTGAAAATTGGTGATCACAGCGACACCGTAGCCCACAGTGTCGTTATAACCTTTGTCAATATGAAAAAAATATACTCTGGATGGGAATATGGAGAGCCTTGTGAGTCTTCGATGACATATAATCATGCTCTAAACATTCGCTTTGCAGTCATATTATTCCTGTTAACGACATCACCTGCTTTTGAGTCGGAGAGCATGCATCGGGACACTGTACGGCAGAGGAAAAGGATTCGGTGTCGCGTGGGGTCATTGGACGATGCACATCTGCGTGTAGCCCCATATGCCCACCAAGTCAGGCTCGTCTTGAAAAACGACGCTGACCTCCATCAGTTTGCAACCATGTGTCAAAAAGCTGAAACCCTGCTACCGGTTCCTTTACGCAAAGGGGCACTCGATGTGCAGAGGTTGCAGATATTTTCGTCTGCCAACTTGAGAAAAGTTGATCTCTGGCTTACGAAACTTAACTGGCTTGTCGCTTTCCAGTGCGAAGCCTTGCTCCGGAATCTTAGGCTTAATACACTCGAGCTGCTGAAGCTGCAACCTCAAATTGATGAGGTGGCTCTACAGGGATCCCAATATGCATCGCAAGTGTTGCGCCACTACCATACGGTCCTTCGCTCTTTGCGCAAAGATGAGTCTTTTCTTACTGCATTTACCCGCGCGGTGCAAGAGTATGATCAAGTCTTCAAAACACAACTTGATACAAATTATTTCATTGCACATCACGTTAACTTCACGCCTACTGCAATGAGGCTCGAAGGACCTTATTTACACCAGAGTAATCGTGTTGTGGGTCTCTTGCATTGCGCTCGTATTCTGCCTTTAAACCAACGCTTCTGCTTTAGATCAGGATGTACAGTGATTATCAAGAATTCTTCATCCGTGTCTCATTTCGGGATGAAGATCGCCTACAGTACCGCTGGGACCGGGAAGTAGACGGTGCGACCTTTGTACGTGAACGCGTCGGCGGAATTCTTCACCGAGGTTTTACGATCGCAGGCCGCGGATTTGAATTCTTGGGGTACAGTCAGTCACAGCTCCGTACTCATTCTGTTTTTGCAGTGTCGCCTTTTCGGCATCCCGAGAAAGGGCTGGTTACCGCCCAAAAGATTCGGGAAGAGGTTGGGATATTCCACGACATCCTTCACTATCCAGCGCTTTACGCCGCTCGTGTCTCTCAAGCATTCAGCGGTACAGAGGATTCCGTTTGGCTTCGTTCCAATGAATGGTCTGAAATGGATGACGTGAAACGCAATGGCCGTGTTTTCACTGATGGAGTTGGGACCATCTCCCCAGAACTCGCGAAAGAAATTTGGCAAAAACTTTGTGAACAACATCACAAGACTCCATCTACACCGTTCGACCCGGTTGCCTTTCAAATCCGTTTTGGCGGTTATAAAGGCATGGTATCTGTAGATCCACGTCTATCTGGGATCACGATGCGACTAAGGCCTTCCATGCGAAAGTTTCATGTTTACGATAGCGAGTCTATGGCGCTTGAAATTGCTCGCACCTTCGAATACCCTGGGCGGATGTTCCTCAATCGGCAAGTGTATGCATCCCATTGTAGTGTTTTCACTGATTTTTTTTCATTTCTCAGTCCATTGATCCAAATCCTGGAGGATTTGGGCATAACCAAAGAAGCGTTTCTTGAACTACAGGAAGCGGCGGTCACGAATGTGCAAACTGCCAGGAATTCTCTCCTAAGCTTTGCAGACTTATTAGACTCGCATGCGCTAGGTAGAGGCTTTTCTCTGTCGTCCATCATGCGCTCCTTAGCCAGCATTGGATGCGAACTGGGAGACTGCCATCCTTCAAAGGCGGTTGAAACGCCATTCCTCCGAGGTCTGATTGATACGGCAGTGCTATCTGTTCTTCGTGGCCTGAAACACAACGCCCGTATACCGGTACCACAAAGCTGGAACCTTGTTGGTGTCGCAGATGAGGATGGAATATTAGGTCCAGGTCAAATATATGGTGCCAATCCTCTACTTACTTGCTTTTGCGTCGTGTTTACTTGCCGTTGTTAGCCTGTGTTTGGGAAAAGGACAAGGAAAAACCGATGTTCCTGAAGGGACCTGTGATGATTTCACGCAGCCCTACAGTTCACCCTGGCGATATTCAAATGGTATATCCATTCCGCTTCTCGCGTGAGTTCCAAGAACATGACAACGTTGAACTAGGTCACGGCCATAGGACGCCCTCCTCCTGGCTCCATGTATGACAAAAACCCCATGCCCAATGTCGTCGTGTTTCCCTGCAAAGGTTGGTCTCATAATATCCAAATTCCCTGCCTACTCCACCCCCCCTACGTTATGCTTACTATGTGACAGGGAAACGCGACCTTGCAAGCTGCCTTGGTGGTGGAGATCTGGACGGTAGGTCTATATAACGTATGATTCATACTGCAGCAATGCTGATACTATAGCCAAGGTGATCTTTATCTCGTGTGCCAATTCCCACCACTACTTCTGGATCCTGCACGTTGCCATCCGCCGGGTGATTATCCGCCAACCATTAAAAAAAATATCGGCAGACCGAGTACAATTGATGATGTGGCCGACTTTGTTGTCGAATACATCAATTCCGATATGGTTGGGTATGTTCTTTCCTGGTGCTCCCACAACACGTCGTGATGATCGCCTTCATCCACGCTAGTCTACTTTCTACCAATCATCTCATTCTGAGTGACCAAAGTCAGTAGCCTTTGAGCTCTTGTGAATGCTGGCGTTCGAATTTATTTTGGCAGGCTCCTTTGGCACTCTTGATCACGATTGTCTCAAGTTATCCGAGTTATGCAGCAAAGCTGTGGATTATCCCAAATCTGGGACCCCTGTGGACATGGCTGATACACCTCGCTTCCTTATCCCGTACAAGCCAGATTGGAAGAGTGATGAAGTCATGAATCCCCGCAAAACCGATTACTACGAATCAAATCGAGCTATAGGGCATCTTTTCCGTGCCATTACGCTAGAGGAGAGTACCAAGGAGTTATCCTACGACCCTAGAACCTCAGCACTAAAGGACAAGCCCACACCTGATCTACAACGTGCCCCAACCGACTCCATTACTTCCACCTTGTTACCCATCGTGGAAGCTTATCTTCAACATTCCTCACAGGCTGGCAATGTAGCCACTATGCTAGAACTTTTCAACAAGTACTGTTTGCAGCTGAAGTACATATGCTTAACGCATACACTCTCCCACGACCCTGACATAAAGTTGAGAGAAGAGGAAGTGGTGGTGGGGACGATCCTAGCCAAGTGCAGCCAGGCTCGGTGGAGAAAAGACCGTATTGAGGAGATGCGGATCAACGTGAGCCAGCTGGTCAGGCTTGTCTCTACCGAGCTCCGAAGGCCCAGTCCACTCGAAAGCCTGAAGCGTGCTTGGACAGCTTGGAACTTTACTCAAGCAAACTGCGACAAATATGGTCACCAAAGTTTTGGCTTAATTGCACTAGAAAACGTTTTTAGAGCTTTGGATGAACTTCGGGATAGACAGGTGTTTTAAACGTAGCTCAATACAATTAAATACACCCATTGCATTCAAATAAGCTATTTTATACTGGTCGACTTTAACAAATATACTCTATTGGCACAAGGAACCATCTCCCTCAGGAAGACATGTTTCAAAATTCATTACAAGTCCCACCGCGACTAAGCATGCCTAACGGTCTTACACACTTCCGAGTGCACGGTCATTCCAACAAAGATCATCACTTGTCTGTCATCGAATATCGATGCTTACTGTCGAAGCCCGAAGGAGAATACGCGCCTGATGCATTATGGCCTCCAATTATATTAGGATCCATATAGATAGCAAGTAATGAAGAATCTAGATATCAAAAAAGCTAATAAATCATATCTATCGGAAGGATGAGAACCGTTTTGCTGCTACAAACAGAACGACTTACCGCTTAGTACAGTACTCCAGCATGTTATGGTTAGTTTGATGGCTACTAGGTTCATTACTGATTCAGCAGAAATGTGAAATACAGACTCAAAAGCGACTCACCAAATCACCGTTGGCACGTCCTACTCGGGTCTCGAGGCCAGACTCTGGGCGCAAGCCGAGATACTCCGCTGTAAATAATCTAAAAATGAGGTTCCATCGTTTTAACGTCGCCTGATCCAATGCAGAGGCATCGTCCTGTGATTTAAATTGTCAACCTCTCAGACCTACTACAGCAAGAAAGACAAGCGACCTTCAAAGTGTGCCAGACTCTTGGAAAGGGTGATGCGATGACGTGCAAAATGTTGACACCCCTTCGCAAAAATGGGACGTGATCATCCGCGATGTATCCCGCATTATGTTCCTGACCTGTTCTGGGGACGAAGAAACTATCTTCACTGTCCCAAAGGTCAGTATCGCCAAACGCGCCCGACTGTCCCAGACGGCGTTCTGCAGATGCTAAGGAGTCGAAGAGCCACGCGGTCGACAAGAAGTAGGAACGAATTCGTGGTCTGGAGTTTCCTAGGAGGTCGAGCAGCACCAGATGCTCTATTGTTGACATCTGAGTCGCAGAAAACATCAGTCTACGCTTCGGGTGAGGTGTCATATATGTAGCGGCCCATTTCTCCGCTAAGTGTCTGAAAGACAGTCAATACCTTTCGTCTTTCGTCATTGGCATTCGTAACGAACCGCGCGCCATATATTGAGTCGGTAGCTGTCCAGTCTTTAAATGCCTCTTCACCATCGAAAAACACTAACTGGAGTGTAGTTTCGGCCACATCTTCATCGTCCTCCAAACCTTGTTCGAGTCTTTCTTGGCGTTGATCAAGTAACGGATTCAGTGCCTCCGCGACATCTAGTAAAATGGCACATGGTGCAGCGGAATCGGTAGCACCTACGAACTATCTCGCACATCGTCAGTAATTATCTAATGAACACTAAGCAAGACAGACTTGGTTTTGTGGGAAATCAGAGAAGTATTTACTGTCAAAATGTGCAGCAAGAATCAACCGCCTGGGTGCATCGGGGTTCTTTGTAGCAATGACATTGGTAAATGACTTCTCCCCGTATGGTGTCGTATCGGTGAACGAATCTTCCTCAACATGCCAGTTCAAGGCACGCAAGGTGGAGACTAGGTAGTTCTTCACAATAGTGTTGTTCTGTGTTCCAGCTAATTAACAGAAGCATGAGTACTATGCCGAGAGGATCATAGGGGTAATTACGAGCTCGCGGAATCAGTATATGGGATAGATGAGAATTGGGATCCGTATAATCCACACTCGAAATAGGATCTCGAGATGCCACGAGACCCACGACATTTGCTACAGACAGTTCAGGGAGAGAGCGTCTGGATGAAAGCTGAAAAGAGGGGTATATGAGTGAAGTGAGAAGCAAGTATAGGAAAGGAGTGGGATAGAAAACGATCCCTCTCCGTCGACGAGAGCCTGTGCCGTTGGCACTCATGAACTGAAAGTCACGGTGGCGCGGACACGTCACATGCGAAAAAGTAGGTCGTGACTCGCAAAGCAAACGCAAATGGTTGTCTTTGGGCTTTGGGTCAGTTTGCCTTACAAGTAATGCTACCCGGACTCAAGTATGTTGGGACGAAAGGTTATCAACAAAGCTGGCGGCCTCGTGTATCAACGAAACTTTGCAGGCGAGCTGTTCTGATATACTCGATAGTATCTCTCATAAGGGAAGCAACTTGCAGATGGTCTAGCCCAGCTTACTTCCAACGAGTACCTCGTAATCGCGGGTACCTTGCACGGTATTCATGCGATCACCAGTCGCTTGTCTCCCACCGGCAGCAGCTCCGGGGCTCACGTTATTGAAGCCGAAACATTCAAGCTGACAATTTTCCTCACTGCCACAGGTAGAGTCACAATGAACGTGTTGCAACTCCCCAAACGTCTGAACATCACGCTCAGGAACTAAATTCGTCTTGCTGACGTCTCTCAGCGATCTGTCTGCTGATTCCATCTTGCGAAAAGTCTACGAAATCTACGCGGACGCTGTCATGAAGAATCCCTTTCAAACTCCAGAGATGCCTATACGCAGCGAAGGATTTGATATTCGCATCAACGCACTGCTTGGGACGGCAGTATGAAGGTCAACGACGCCGCGGTTTGGTGTCAGCCTTTCGGGAGGCATATCGTGAGTTCTGACCTCTCCTCTGTAATCTTGTATAAAGCTATGTGCAGCATAGTCACTGCCTGACGTGCTACAGTTCGATGTAGACTTGTTAGCACCAGTTGTTTTGATATGACTTGTATAACTTGGGGCTGACAACCCATAGTAATACCTTTGAAACCCTTGTCCGAAGCTGATCCTCGTCCTAACGGCATCTTGATTGCTCGTTATCCGCACCGTTCCCTTCTGGCCGCCTTTATCACAAGCGCAGCCACTGTCCATGGATATATGCTTTGAGGTCCCCGCTCATATTAGGTGTTGTCATAGCCTGTAGTTTTTGGGGATACCGTTCACAAACTGCATTACTATCACCTCTGATATTGTGGCACGCCGACCTTTGCTCGTGCGTCCAAACTATTCTAAGCTGCTTGTTGTTTGGGTCTGACGGGTACTTCCATATCCGTTGGTTGGATTCCTATGCGTTAGATGAATGAAATCCACCTTACGCTGGAAAATTATCCGTGAGCTTGCTCATTGTTCCCACCGAATGTTTCAGCATCGCAGTGTATCACTAGCAGGGCGATCTGCATTCATCCCAGAAATTTCTGTAAGATTGCGAACTAGAACAACGTTGGTGTAAATCCGAGGAGACATCTAGGCAACCCTACGTTCCTGATAATTTGGAGAAATAGAAGATCGGGGAACACGGAAGTGCCTGGAGAATGTCATTGGAAATTGGCCACACTAAGTTGGCAGGAATATCTTGCATACAAAATATCTCTCTTGACGTATAGTACATTTGTACATGAATCAAATAACTGACCTATTCTTCTCTCTGCCCTGCCTTGTCCAGTTGTTGACGTTTGCGAGACCCACTCCTGAGAAAGAGTAACATTTCAATACATCAATCGAGTAATTATTGACTGCACATACGCTTCTGTGTCCAAGCCTCTCTTTCGACCGCTCTTTGCCTCGTCCAGGAACTGATCGAGGCCGAACACGTCACCCGTGTCTTTCTCAAATTGCACAGGCCCTTCACGGACTTCTTGTTCTTGTGCACCTTCAAAGCCAACACGCGCCTGTCCCAAGCCAAATCTATCGTTATCCAATGCTCTTCCAATGCCCTCTTCAGTGCCGCCACCAAAGGACTCCTCGTTCCCTTCTGCGATATTACCACGAGCCTTGTATATCGCCGCCGCGGCAGATGAGCCATGAAACAGCGGGCGATCGTACAAGCTGTAGGATTCTTCGTCCCCGAAAGAATTGGAGAGTGACTCTTGATTGAACAGCCGAGAATCGAGCATTGATTCTTTAGAGAGCGTGGGCTTAGCTAGACCGAGAGCGATCTTTTCTGAAATATCTCGGTGTTGCTGCCTGAGAGATGTAAGTTAGATAAACATAAGCACCTGAAATGACGGCATACCTGGCCAACTGTTTCGCCCTTTGTTCAGTGCCCATGTTACTCATCCTCATATCTCTCTCTCTCTCTCGCCTCTTCTCTTGCCTCATTTCATCTCTGACCTTTCTGGCTTCCTCGTCTTCCGCACTGTCTTCATCCTCGCTTCCACTTCCACTGTCGCTTCCATAAGCAGCCAAACTCGTGTTCATAGCAGTACGACCTTCCACGGAGGGCTTGCTTGTTACACCTGGCACAATGCCGCCACGTTCTTCTCGAGCTCGTTGGGCGAGGAGACGAAGATGCTCCTCTTTGCTAGCCTTCTCCTTTTGTGCAAGCTTCTGTTGCATGAGTGACCGTTGGCGAACCTCCTCACGGGCGTGGCGGTCCGCCACGAACAACGCTTCTGAAAACTTTGCAAAATTATCGTTTATATGCACCTAAAGGGTGAAAGAGACATAAGCTAAAGCTTTAATCGTACATGAAATCTCACATCCTGAAGTCCACGGCCATCAGCAGCTAGTCGTTTGTCTAGTGGGATGGTGAAACCCTTGTTGTTCTTCCAGTTCGAAATGCAGGGTGGGATCATCCATTCTTTTTGTTCCTGCGCAGTCGCCTTCCGGGGGGGGCTCCTTAAGACTGGTGGTGGAGGGCTGGGAGGTCCTCGTGGTATCTTTTTATGTTTGAACCTGGGAGGCTCGAGAGGGTCCTCGACTACCTCAGACATCTTGATAATCCTTTGCTTAAGTCCACCTTCACCGTTCTGCTGACCAGGAGTGTACCGAATGAAACTCGTTTTCCCCTGACTGTCGGGGACGTTTTTGGGTTGTGCGGCTTTGATTTTCCCATTAACTAGCTTTTCCAAAGCCGCACGGGTACGGTCTGCTGTGGCTTGCACTTCCTCCTCCGAAGGACGCATCATTTCGCGGGCCGAATCATCGAGATCAGTACGATGGGCGATAGGGACTAAGTCCTTGAACTGGGATTGAATGATGCGCCCTTCACGATGTCCTTGGTGAGCAATGGCATCATAGCGGACGTTACCCTCGCTATCAACTTGCAACGCAAGTGTATTTCCAGAGGATGCCTGCAGCAGTAAATGTCACAGTGGATAACCTATGAGAGTATGAATGTCGTTGTGCTGACCTTTTTCTTCCCCATGTCCAATGGGTACTGCGCTACGTGGCATTCCGGATACGCCCCGCCATCGCCAAAATCCTCTGGACTAGCAGGCTTCCAGGCCCTTCGTTTCCCATAAGAAGGTATAGCGTTGCGTGATGTTACTACACGAGAGGGCTCAGTCTGTAAGCTATCCTCCTCATCTTCCGCTATCCGGGTGTGGATTGGTGCAGGGAGAGCGCTAAGAAGCTGTTAAATGATTGTATTTCTAACTTAACATGACTGATACTTACGACGCTAATGCAGTAGCCATATTCCGTTGTGGCAGCTGTGATCAAAAGTCGCGGTAAAGTGTGTTATGCTGCGTGTGACGATTGTCACATCATAATGCTGACAGATAACTTCACTTGATCCATGAAGCTGGACTGCCACAGACGGTCTCAGTCAGAGAACAGGCAAACTCTACATTCCTATTCTGATGGGGGAACATGGACGGTTAATTCTATTGGATATAATTTATGTTCTAGACAGCAACTAGTTTCAGTGCCAGCTTACGCATGGGTGCTGCGGACACCGAACATCGAACAGGTTAAAATCGTATAAGGATATTACTTATGGAAAATTCATCATCGGAAAGGTTGTTATCGTCCGACCGTGATATTGGCCTACCCCCAAACATATGTGCGCTAGTGATAGCCAGATCTGTGCATTTTCATGTCAGCTAGAACCATCAGGATACCAGGATGAGCCCACGTTATACAAAAGATATGACTTCCTGTCGGCTGCAGCATCTCTTTGACACATAAATCGAAACCCCACCATGGCACCCATGACCAGGAGTACCGAGGCCAGCATAATATCGACATTCCAAAAGAAACCTAGTACGGTCGACCACAGCACCAGCGAGGCCAGCATGAAGATGCGAGATGCTTCCGGAAAAGATATTGGTAGCGTTTTTTTCCCTTCTAATCTGTCCCCCTTTTCATCTCTGAAGTCGGCGGCATGTATCGTGGTGAGCACAATGAGGGAACTTGCCACCAACGCCAATACGCTGGACGGAGCAACGGAACAATCGGCTGCTTGGCATCCCTCTGATCAGCATGGCGCCAGCTACGCAAGCAAAAGGATGTCACACCAGCTAGTTGTGTGGCGCCTAATTCAAAGCTTGCATACCCGACGGCGTTGCATACGTTACGGAGCATCAAATGTGCATGAAACCCGAGATCGTTGTACGCAACGGTGGATAAGCATATAAGAATGCTCGCCGGGAGTACGTCACGATAAATGGAGAGGATGAGACATGAAGCAACAAGAACCCGACGGAGGTTCTGTGCTTGGGAGAGGGTGACACGACCTGCCGGAATAGGTCGCCAGGGCTTATTCACAGCATCTTCGTGAGGATTGATGCACTGGTTAGAGACGCAGAACTGCAATAAGTGTAACCAAATCCAGAACAATATACGCGGAAGACATTGGACCCGATTTATCGGTGCCATGATGCAAGCAAAAACAGTCTGTTAAACACAAGCAATTTGGTTAGCGTATCATGCATACAAGTAGATCAAAACACACCACGGGCAACAATATCGTTTTAAAGTCTGATTTTGTGAACAAGTATAACGTTCGGAGGTTCTCAAATAGATCCCAACCTAGGTGTGGCTTCGAGTAAGCCTGAGCAAAGGGGGATGTCGAAAAGAGCGATGGACAGGGCGATTTGATTGATCTGGTCAAAGGTGTAAAGACGATGGCAATTGTTATAGATGACACTGCATTGTAGTGGGAGGCCAGTATGGCCATATTATACAGTCAAGGGACCGCGAGGATGAGCGAATGATACAAGTTAGACGACTTGCGTACAGAGGCGAGGTAAGAGTGGGTGGGAGGTCCTCCATTTTATACTCCTGCGTGGATGAGGCTTGAATGAGGCTTGCTGTGCGGATCTAAGCGAGATCGACATTCACGAGGTGGACGAGTTAAGAAATGATACCGAGGGGGGGAGGGGAAACGAGGCTAGCTGCGCGGCCTTGCTGTGGCTCAGCTTAGAGGTTTACGCACATGATCCACACATGATGCATAGCTGACCAGAGATTGCAGACCCAGTCATGGCATCGTCCACCGATGATCAGCTGCAGCTTCAAGTCGAAAAGTGGCACTATCACTAGTAGAAGCGATCGCCCCCAGACAACCTTTGCGACAAGAGCTAAAGTTCAAGTTAAGCTCAGAGATCTCGATCACTTTGGATACTACATATGACCACGTGTCTAAGCATGTCCTCAGGTCCACAGTAGGTGTTGATAGTCTCGTTGTAGGAGGTTAAGCGCTGAGTGATGCATCTCCGTATTCTTAACCTGAATTAGATGAACTTCTGCAGGCATACTGGTATCCGATGTTTCCTGGATTTCCAATCCTGAACCACTCGGACATTCGTCCCGGACGTTGGCGAATGATAGGTACCTAGACATCGATATTATTGACAGTGAACCACCGCTGGAAGAAAATCTTGGGTATTACCTGCAGTGTGCAGCCCTATTCCAGACCCACTCTATCAGGCCACAGAATTCATATGTGTATCTTACATAAGCTTAGGTATGAGTGTGTCACGGACCGGCGTGAAGCACTTCTGATCTGTGGAATGGCAGCGCTCTAGCACATTGCTGACACATTAAGTTCAGTGACCGACCATTACCACCGTAGTACCACACAACTAAACTATGTATTGAATTCCAAGGTTTATTTTGTATACGGCAAGTAATAATTTCTTGATATTACAGGCGACGGCTTAGTGAACCTAGCCAACCATTTAGGGTTGTTTTTCTCTTCGAAAATAGTGGCAAGTCAGCTTGGTACCTCATGCATTCATTATGTATAAATCGCGCAACGCCGCGGTGGAATCTCCGAAAGTGAACCTTGGACCGCTTGCAATGTGGCTCATGCCCTAGAAACGCCGATGGAGAACCTAGGAGGAGCATGTTGAGTTTTTCTCCGATATTCCCGAGTATGCCACCCCAAAGAAATATTGCGTGAGGTCGTGCCGCTTCAATTAGTTCCGTGACGGCGCGTTTCTGGCGTCAACCACGTCGTTAAGAGTAACTCAAAAGCAAGAAATCATACTTTGTCGCCCTACCGAGGGACCCTAAAGTTTATTCATTGACGGTGGATCCCTTAAAGAATTGAGCTTGGCATCTTATGAGGGTGTCCCCGTGCCTTGATCAATTTCCAGGCCCTTTGAGCATGTGAAACGGTCTCGAACAATGCTTGTATTCGCAATCTTAGCCAACGTCGTGCATATCTATCGGGGGTGTATATGTGAGCTGACGGCATGGACGTCTCCCTTCGAGTCGTCAAGCCGGACATAGTCCTTGTCCTCGTAAGAATTGTGACATGCCTTACGGAGACGGAACAGCGGCGGTCTTTTGATTCACTACATTGCGAGTATCAACCCTTACTTGAGGGCTGTGCGAGTGATCCAGGGGACCAGCAGTGGCACGGCCCATGCAGGCTGCATCGCCAAGGCCCGCCTGCTGGCCATGAGGTCAGGTTACACAGGTATTGCCCACGATACTGTATGCATGCAAAAGGAACGTACGTTGAGCGATGCGATCCAACCCGACGTACATTCTGTGATGTTAGGGCGGTTTCACACGCAACACATTGGGCTACGGGAATGACATGACACACGATGTAGCTATTGTCGAGGACAAAGCTAGCGAGACTCATGGAGAGATCATCGATCCCGATAGATGCAACAGGGGGGCGGTGAAAGATCGACACGAAAAAGGGCCGCACTAGTCAGTTGGAGTTATGATAAGACTTGGCAGCCGATGGTCGTGCATGTGCATGATCAAGAGCACGAGTGAGCTCACGACACCTAGTATCAGTGGAGTTTCACCAAGTACTGCTAGGAGATGTGGCAAAGGAAATCCTTTCTAAATCTAAAGCTACAACGCCAGACGTCATGCAACACATCAGTACACGCCGTCTGACGGAACTCTGCAACGGTGCGACAACCCTGGTCGACACCTACATGTTTTGAACTTTGCATCGAGCGTAACGTCTGCCACCACACGCCACTAGCACATGTGGGACGTCCATGTGGCATACTGCATTTGGAGATTGCTGTCGGGCCCGAGCCGTTTGTGTAAAGTCTGTCGCCCGTCCACCCAATTTGATAATGATTGATTTGAACGCGGAAATTATAGGGTTTTGTTTTTGTTCTTGAGGCGAAAACATGTGGCAGGGTGGACCTTATAATTAGTATTTCTTGAAACTTTCCCGACTTGAATGCTGGATGGACGTCGGAATGTCACATCGGAAATGAGAAACAGCTGCCAGTACTTTAAAGTAAGTAGAGTATGCCAGCCAGGACCTCCAGGCTGCCAAATTTTGACCAGACAGATTCACGCGCACTTGCATGCAAGTCAGTTTGTTACGGTTCTTCTACGAATGCCCTTTATCTGGTCACAGACAGTCGAAACTCTTGATACCACTTATGAGTTAATCGTTGAAGGCTTGAGGAATAGAAGGATCGGACAGTTGTAAGCGTGACTAGCACAGGATTGCCTTCAGAGTCAACGAGGGATAGACAAAGGGTTTCGAGCTCAGCGGTTGCAGATAGAGCTCGAAAGGTTTAGCGCCAGATTACCACTCCGCCAAGTCTACAACGATCATCAGAGCATGGAAAGTTTCGACAATTATCGGGATTCAGCTTCACAGTATGGAGCGTCAGGCTTGACTGATGATACCGCTTCTATGCTCTCGGGTTACACAACAAATACCCAGAATCTACCTCAACTAGAATTAGACAGCTTGTCCCTATCTGGCGACAAGGATGTTAGCATCAACGGACACGCTCAAGGGACTCAATCGCAAGCAATGACTGGCTCCAAGCTCTTGGATGAAGACTTTGATGGTGTTTTGGATGACTTGAAGGACGATGGAGGAGTTGATTTACCACCTCACGCGTGCAAGTGAGTCATCACATCTTTGTTGCATCGAAGTGGCATTGATATTTTTCACAATCAGCTATTGTGGCATCCACTCTCCGGCTTCGGTGGTCAAATGTTTGATCTGTTCCAAATGGTTTTGTAACTCGCGTGGGAATACATCAGCCTCGCATATCGTAAATCACTTGGTGCGTGCCAAGCACAAAGAAGTCATTCTTCACTCCGAAAGCCCCCTTGGAGAGACTACACCCGAGTGTTACAATTGTGGAAGCAAAAATGTTTTTATGTTGGGGTTCATTCCTGCCAAAAGTGACACAGTTGTTGTATTGCTTTGCCGGTAAGTTATGGTTATGAATATTTTTCCATCTTCTCTTTAATTAAAAAGTTGTGCAGCCAACCATGCGCAGCAATTTCGAAGGACATCTCATGGAACTCCTCTCTTTGGGCACCCCTCATTGATGATCGCTCATTCCTATCATGGTTGGTCAAGCCACCCAGCGAGACCGAACAGCTTAGGTCTCGTCAAGTATCGTTTGCTCAGATCAACCGACTTGAAGATCTATGGCGTGAGCAGCCTGCTGCAACCCTTGAGGATCTCGAAAAACCTGGAGTTGATGACGAGCCGCAGCCCATTCTAGTAAGGTCAATGTCCCATTTCTGATTGCTTTAGCGCCTCTCTCATAGGAATTACGCTAGATATGAAGACGCATACCAGTATCAAAATATTTTTGGACCACTTGTGAAGATCGAAGCAGACTATGACAAGCGTCTCAAAGAAAGCCAGACGCAGACGGACATAACTGTTAGATGGGACCTTGGATTGAATCAAAAGAGAGTAGCATGGTTTAACTTGCCTAAGCTCGAAAGTGGTGAAGTTCGCCTCGCTGTAGGGGACGAGCTCCGACTTCGATATGCTGGCGAGATGCACAAGGCGTGGGAGGGCGTCGGTCATGTTATCAAGATCCCAAATAGTATGTCCGCTCTTCATCAGTTCACTGGAGGCATCTGCTTGACTGCGAGTCAGATGTGTCGGACGAAATAGGGCTGGAGTTGAGGCGGACTGAGGGAGTTCCGTCTGATTGCACTCATAACTTTTCCGCCGATTTTGTGTGGAAAAGTACTAGTTTCGATCGAATGCAGCTTGCCATGAAGACCTTTGCTGTAGATGAAAAAAGTGTCAGTGGTTACATCGTAAGCATCGCTTGTGGTATTGCACATAACAAGCGGCCTATCTGACAAATCAACAGTATCACAAACTCCTCGGGCATGAGCTCGAGCCTCAGGTCCTAAAGACTCAAATGCCAAAGAGGTTAGTTGCACAGACGGTTTCTTCAGGTCGAACATTAAGCCTTTGCAGATTTTCTGCTCCTGGACTTCCTGAGCTCAATCACTCTCAGATGTATGCCGTTAAGAGCGTTTTGCAGAAACCTATCAGCCTTATCCAGGTATGTCTCGCTATGTCTGTGTTTACTGTTCACTGAAAGACGTCTTCAGGGACCTCCGGGGACGGGGAAAACTGTGACATCTGCATCAATCGTATATCACCTGGCGAAAATGAACCCGGGCCAAGTACTAGTCTGTGCACCCTCAAATGTGGCTGTGGATCAGTTGACCGAAAAGATACATGCCACCGGTCTAAAGGTCGTGCGGCTAACGGCAAAATCACGCGAAGCGCTTGACTCTTCTGTTTCATTTTTAACGCTCCACAAGCAAGTTGCAAATAATACGGCTCATGTGGAATTGCAGAAGCTTATACAGCTCAAGAACGAACAAGGGGAGCTGAGTTCGAACGACGAACGAAAATACAAAACTTTGATCAGAACTTGTGAGAAGGAGATTCTAAGTGCGGCAGATGTCATATGCTGCACTTGCGTCGGAACAGGCGATCCGAGACTAAGTAAATTCAAGTTCAGGACGGTGCTAATTGACGAGGCAACTCAGGCGGCCGAACCCGGTACGACTTGTTTCCCAGTATATCCCTGGAACATCTCATTAGTTTACCTTTTACCAGAATGTATGATACCGCTGGTGCTTGGGTGTAAGCAGGTCGTCCTCGTTGGAGATCACCAGCAGCTTGGACCAGTCATTATGAACAAAAAAGCGGCCCGCGCAGGTTTAACGCAGTCACTTTTCGAGCGACTTGTCGTCCTCGGCAACCGACCAATTCGTCTGCAAGTTCAGTATCGGATGCACCCATGCCTTTCTGAATTTCCATCCAATATGTTTTATGAAGGAACGCTTCAAAATGGAGTAACAGCCCCTGAACGATTGAGAAAGAATGTTGACTTTCCTTGGCCACTCCCGGATACACCTATGTTTTTTTATCAGAATTTGGGTCAGGAAGAAATATCTTCTAGCGGAACCTCGTTCCTGAATAGGTACGAAGCTTTCACCGTAGCGAATTGTCACACCATAGTAATCATACGCAGAACGGAAGCTTCTAATGTCGAGAAGATTGTTACCAAGTTCTTCAAGTCAGGCGTTGTTCCCGGTCAGATTGGAGTAGTCACACCATACGAAGGTCAACGTTCTTATATTGTCAATTATATGCAGTTCAATGGCTCCTTAAAGAAGGACCTGTACAAGGAGATTGAGGTGGCTAGCGTCGATGCATTCCAGGGACGAGAGAAGGATTATATCATCTTGAGTTGTGTCCGGAGCAATGAACATCAGGGCATTGGGTTTTTGAATGATCCCAGACGACTTAATGTGGCACTCACACGTGCCAAGTATGGTGTCGTGATCCTGGGTAATCCTAAGGTTTTAAGCAAGGTATGTCGCGATATAGACCCCATTTGTACAGTGCTTACTCCAAAACCAGCATCCATTGTGGCACTATCTCTTGACGCACTACAAGGAGAAAAGCTGTCTCGTCGAGGGCCCTCTTAGCAATTTGCAAGCTAGCATGATTCAGTTTAGCAAACCGAGACGCACTCTGATGAAGTCCATGGACCAATTCCGTCGACATGAAGTGAATGCAAAGGAAGCTTTAGGCGCTTCGGGTTTCCTTGACGGTAGGATTATTCAGAATTCAGTTCCCGTCATACTGTGCTCATGTAGCTTCATAGGTCGGCGTTCTGGCACTCCCAGTCGTTTTGATGCAAGCTTTTATAGAACGCACGACCCCCTTGGCTATATTCCTTCAGATGTACAGTCTCTTAAATCTCAAGCAACATACTCGTCTGGGCTACCAATGTTCACCGGTAGCAATGGTCCTTTTGGCCAAGGATTGCAAAGGACATCCAGTGGCACGAAGCGTAGCACCTATGGAAGCTATGCCAGTTCCATCGTTTCTCAAGATGCAGGACCTAGTAGCGTCAATGACACAGGCAGCATTGCAGGCAGCGTGGTACCTTCGGACAGAGCGAGTAGCATGGCCTACTCACAGTCCGATCGCCTTCGTCGTCGTTTATCATATTCGTCCTTAGCTGGTGCTTCGGACCTGAGCAGCCTCTCTACTTTCGACTACAAGAGTCAAGACGATGTCGTAGACGATGACGTGAAATCCCAGTATGCGGGTACCCAGGCTGGCGTCACTGTGTATTGAACGCCGGTTCCAGCCACAACTGAGGAGCTGGTTGTTTGCATGCTAGAGCATGGCATGATGTGATCGCGGGTCGTGTGCGTTCTTGACTGACGCGCCAGCAGCTGCCGAGCTAAAGTCAAGCCTTCTGGCACATTTTCCCGCGGTAATATGGAAATAGCGAATGCACCATACCGGTCCTTGCGCCTTTCTGCTTCCAGCGGTCCGGTTTGAGAGGCCCTCTTGTTCCCTCCGACTTCTTGTACTCGCTATTGAGCCTTTAACTGATAGCTACTACTCCTTCCGCACTATGATGTATGCCAAAGTATCAAATCCATGTTGCATCGATACTGCCCTGCAAAGATTAAGGGAAAGTCTCCGTGATTGTACCACAACCTAGGCACCAATCATGGTTCCAAACAACAGCTACTTGCCCAGGAGTGACAGCTTTCTCCGGCTGTGCAAATGTGACCTTGACATTACTTTCGGAACTGATTGAAATAAGCATTGGAATCATTTTTTTCTATAAAATAGAAACGAAAATGAAAACCTTGGTTCCATTGTACAGGGTACTGCAGACATTAGGCGTCGAATCTGTACGCTAGCTTGGAATTTGGGCGGGATTTTAAATTCTGGCCATATCCACTTCCAATCACGTAACCCGATTGACCTACAAAATAATGTGGGGTGGTTACTGTGCGATTAAGTTAAAGCATTGTCATAAGAACATCACCAATACTTACGTTCCTGGGACAACAATAACCTGATTGTTTTCTATGTCTTTCGAGGCCACAAACATGCGTTCGTGCAAGCCCCGAATTTTTGCACCTTGACCAATAGTGTATCTCCACAGACCTTGATGCTTGGCTAACACCTTGCCATCTAGGCCTACGATGTCACCCTGTTTTGGAGAGAGATATTGGGCTAGTGGATCGTGAGAGAACATCCATGGGAGGGAATGTAACGGTGGACTGACAGAGGAAGTCAGTGAATCGCCGCTTCTTACCAATGAAGCAGAGCCCCATGCTTTCTCTTCGCGTGGCGGTAGGCAAGTTAGCTTTGCGAGCCATTTCTCGGACTTCCGACTTCAACAGGTTGCCTAACGGAAACATAGCCTGCAGAACTCATCCTTTAAAAGTCGGGAATCAGGAAAGAAGAACCATACTTTGCGTAAACTAGATTCTGGAACAGATGAGAGAAAAAATGTTTGATCTTTATCACGATCTCTTGCTCGCATGAGTTGCGGTCGACCATCCTTGTTCCAAGTGATGTTAGCATAATGGCCAGTTGCCAACCATTGCCTGCTACCCCGCAGTGTTTTGTCCATGAGGTGCCCGAATTTTATCTCTCTGTTACACCATATATCAGGGTTAGGGGTCGCCCGGCCATCTGCCCAGTCCTTGAGAGCAGGTTCGAAAACATGAACCCAATATTGAGTCGACAAGTCTGTCTGCAGTAGAGGTCGCAAAAGAGTCGGCATACATACCAAGACACGTACAAGATCACAGGGAAGACCCAGGCGGCGGCATACTTGTTGAACATCTTCCCAATCCTTCTCCCATTCACAGCCTACATCAGAACCGAGCTCATCACGAGTATCCCAGTTGCGCATGAAAACAGCAGACAAGTCGTAGTCCTAATGCATTGATGCTTAAAGTTAGATGGTTCCAGCTGAATGGGTATAAATAACCTTCTGAGCAAGTAGCATTGCTGCAACTGACGAATCAACGCCGCCAGACATGGCTACTACCACTACAAAAGGCCTGTATCAGTTGAATTAAGTCAACACTTATTCATACGGGACCGATCACCCCGGTCGCCTTTGCTAGGGCCATGTATAGTCGGCTCCACGGTATAACTACGTGTTATTGAACGAGAACAGTGACGTTTAGAGGCAGACCAAAGGCTGATCATCTGGAGACTACCTTCCCATCACGTGACCACATAACCGACTCAAACAACAACTTGGTCTACTGCGTCAACAAAACCTCGTGTTATCTTCGTGTCGACACGCGTCCTAGTTACGTAAATGTCCCATACCGCGTCAAGAAAGAGTAGCTTGGGGTTGAACTCGAGACGAGGTCCTCAGAAGGCACATATACCATATCGTGGGGATGACCTGCAGCACGGAAAGTATGTCTTATCTTCCTGCTCTAACGATTGACACATGTTGTAACATACCTTCTATCCCGTATCAAGAAAGACAGGTAAAACCGTGAATCAGGTCTCGCGCGATGCAGACGATTTCGAGCCTTTTGAGCAAGTTCTTGATCAAGCATACAGAGGAGGCAGTGTACCTCGACCGGCCAATGCCAGAACCAAGGCAGTGAATGGGCACTCTCGCCAGGAGCAGTCTCCTTTTGGAGAAGATGTTGATGATTCTGGCGAACTGTCTATGGAGATCGATAGCAGTAAGTAACTTCACTAATATTCAAGTGCCGTCGTCAAATGTCATGAATTTACAGCACAAAATAGTCCCTCAGTTTATTTCAACAATACAACTGCTCGTGAGTTGTGATGCCACTACCTTCATGAGAACGAATGTTCATCTGCTCCTTTTTCAGCCCTACCATCCAGTGCGAGACGTGTTGGATCATCATCCCGACCACTGCCTCGTGGCTCCACTGTGGATTATGACCGTGTACCTTCACCAAAACCTGTAGCGCGCCACAGCTCAGTTCATTTAGGCCAAAACACTCGACGTTTAAATGCCAGTCGACTACGAAATGAAATACAGGATGATGAGGGCATTAGTCGTGGCCCCATCGCAGATTCTGGAGATGACTCTTTCTCCCCTGTAGGTATCGGTCATGGCTATGAGGATATGGAGTATCCTGACGGGGCCGAGGCTCTCGGCAATGAGAGCCCATCTTCAAGCTCCCGTGGCAACGTGAGCTTCACAGCCTTGGCTCGAGACATCGAGAACGACATTCCAGAGGAAGATGAACAGTCGCCTGTCCCTTCACGTACAGAGAAAGGCAAAGGGCGTGCGCAAGACTCCGGTGAAGAAGACAGTGGGTTAGAAGAGGACATTGCTACTGATCTTCAGGAGCTTGATAGTGGGCATGAGGATGAAGAGCACAATGAACCTGGGCCTAGCAAGAAATCTAGAAGGAAGGGGGAATTGTCGCCTTCCGATTCTGATTCGCCGAATAAATCTTCGAGGAAAGCGCAATCTAAGCGACAAAACAAACAACCACGGATTAGTACGTACGGTAAGTAATATTACATGACTTGTCTCTAAAGTTGCCTTGTCTCACCCCTTTCTTTTCCAGAGACCCTCGATGAAGATGGTTTACGCAGGAGCAAGCGTCGACACTATCCCCCATTGGAGTACTGGCGGCAAGAAAGGGTGGTTTGGGGACGACGCGAAAATGGCCGATCAGTTGTCCCCGTCATCAAGGAGATCATAAAAATACCTAAGCCACCACCTGAGCCTTTGGGGGGCAAGAAGCGCAAACGTGCAGGAACACGTGCCCCGAGAAGCAAGAGCCGAACAGTTGCATCTCCAAACGCGCCTGTAGAGGAAATACGAGTAGTTGAGGTTGATAACCCTGAGCTTGGCTGGGACGATGACACCCATTCTAATGGAATCATTCTTGATTGGTATTCAAAGACAGAGGTGGAACGACGTGAGCTGGTAATGTGCTATGTTAATGATTACTTTGATGGTCTTTCCTTTTGCAGGTGTGGCGTATACAGCACGAATGATTTCCCCTAGGGCTGCCCAAGCCAATAAGTATTCGTTCCAAAAAGTGTTTGGTGATGGAAATTTTTTTGCAGCTGGACAATTGATAATTCCACCTGGAGAGGAGAAACCTCCCAAGCCAGCGAAAGACAACACCTACGTTTGTCTGTTTCTTGATCACAATGCTCGAGCTTCTCAACAAAGGTTGCAGATTTTTTATGTGATTGAAGGTGCTGTGGAATGCAAGGTGCATCGCGCCAGTTTCGTCCTGGCAACAGGTGGTATGTTCATGGTGCCTCGCGGTAGGTCTATGTAGTTGGTTTCGGAGAGTAAGGATTCTACAACCTTGCTCTGAACAGGTAATCAGTATTACATCAAGAACATCTGCGAACGGGAAGTAAAAATATTCTTTGCCCAAGCGCGCAAGATAGAGGAGAACGACTCGGAAGCACTGCCGGATATTCTCTCTAGAGCATCGGCAGCTCCACGTGGCCACACAGCACCACAGTCTGTATCCCATGGTGCATCACCGAAATAGTCTTGTATTAGCAACACAAGAAACTACAACAGTGCGGTATGCTTGAGTGCTCAACGAGATCCTGATATGCGTTGGATGAGAATTTGTATTATTATGTAGAACTGGTTGTCAGAGTTCGTCACAATTGCTCATCTGCATTATACTTTGTAGTCCTCAGCTCGTCGACCAGGGATATAGCAGGCACCAGCTTCAGAACACCTATTCATACAATCATGTCCTGACGTGACTGCTTAGTCGTGATTGCTTCTACTTCCCAGTCGATCGGACACATGTTCATAAGCAATTGTTCTCTTTCTTCAAGTTCACAGGGTTCCAACTATCCTCTGCCATCTCCCAGATGGAGCAAGAACATGAACACTCAGAGGCTCTTCCAGATTTGTTTCATCATTTGTCCCAAGAAGCACAGAGAAGACTGCCTAATGCTATGAAGACGTTCCTTCGTTCGTTAGAAGATGCGCCTAAGATGACTTCCCTTGCCAATGGTCAATTTCAATTGACCCTCTTTTCTAACGAGATGTTGACTCCTTATAGGTGATCCTCACCCGGCGCTGTATCCCTTGGCTCAAGTCGACTTTCATGTCCCAGCTGTGTCAACATTGGGCTCTGTTTCTTCTTGGCTTGATCGTTCTGCTCCAACTCAGGTGCTTACCGCATACAATGGAAATGGTTCTTCTACGATAGATCTTTCAGTCGCCATGCAGTATGGCACGGGTCTGGGGATACACACCCTTCGGGAGCAATTCGCAGAACTCAACAAGCTCTTGCACGCTCCGAGCCCCACGACACGCAATGTCATATTAACGTTAGGAAACGCAGATGCTGTCACTAAACTGTACCGTCTTCTGGGAGAGCCAGGAGACACATTCCTTGTAGAGGAATATTCCTTTTGTGGTCTGACCAACGCACCAATTGCGCAGGGTGTGCGATGGCAACCCATCAAGGTCGATAATATGGGCCTCATTCCTGCTGATATGGAGGCTTTACTAAGCACATGGGATGAGGCAGTCAGGGGTAGGAGACCCCATGTTCTTTACTGCATTCCGTATGTTACTGGTTTACGAACTCTTTCCGCACCTCTCATCAATTTACTCGGCGACAGCACAGGGCAGAATCCCACAGGCGCAACTCTTCCGTTAGAACGACGCCGTGCGATCTATTCCATCGCACAGGAGTATGATATTGTCATTTTGGAAGACGGTAAGAAACCCGATACTCAAAAACATGGTCACTTAACATCATCTAGACCCTTACTATTTCTTCCAATATGACAGAAACGTCGTACCCATGGACAACCGGCCCGGAAGGAATGTCACGCCTGAGATCATCTCGGAATTCTTGGACGGTTTGGTTCCTTCTTTCCTCTCCCTGGATGTTGACGGCCGTGTTATACGGATTGATTCGTGCGTCTACTTGTGGGATAAGGCAACCTATGCGCGCTGAAGTCTCACCCGAGTCAGAGTGAGCAAGACAATTGCACCAAATATGCGCCTCGGGTGGATCACAAGCAACCCATTGTTTTCACGCAAGCTTGAAATCTTAACAGATAATAGCACTCAACACCCACATGGACTTGGGCAATCGCTCATGGCAGAGATACTAGCACCGTCTGGATGGGGCATAAATGGCTACTTCCGCTGGCTGTGGGGACTTCGCAACGAGTATGAGCGAAGACGTAACCTCTTTTTTAAGATATTTCAGCGCGAAATAGGGGAACACGGATTTGCCAGCACTAACCTACCCATTGCAGGGATGTTCTTCTGGATCAAAATACATATCACCAAGCATCCGCGTTTTCAACTCCAGACTGGTTCTGTGCCACTGACAGGCCGGAAGACAAACGCGAAGGAGCTTTTGGATGAGCTATTCAAGAGATGCTTTAATAATGGCTTATTGATCATGCCAGGAGTCTTGTTCGCTATGCAGCCTACGGACAACTCTATTGCAGAACAGGCCCCAAGCGAGAATCATATCTTAGACGTGAGCTTGCATGTTTGTCTCCAGTATTACATGATCATTAATTAAGACCGATCAGCAACCATACTTCCGCACAACTTTTGTAGGAACGGATGGGACTATAGATCGGGCATTGAAGGTCTTTGGACAGACTTTGAAGCTGTTTTTTATTGATGGGAATGATGAGGGTCCCAGCGCTAAGCGTTGGGAGAAATGAGGAGCTTGGCATTCCCTGCATGTTTACGTAAGGAGTGTTGTATGGTATACGTCGTCTCATGTCAGACTCAGTCCCTCGGTCGTCCCGTAATGTCCACGGTACCTCACACTCTTTCCGCGCCTCCGGATCCCATTCTCCTTCAGCATCGCGTCCTTTCCTTGGTTTGTTAAATCCCATGGGGCGCCATTACCAAGGCTACTCTCAGGCCGCGTCATTGCTAGAAGAAGATGAAGGTGAGGAAACAGACAAGACACATGGTGGTTCTGTAAACCCCTCTTCTTCCACCCGTCGCGTCTCGTGGAATGCCGACTCACAACTAAATGTATTGAAACGCAATGAAGACCGATCTTCAGACGACGACGAAGTTCCTCAGAGCCTCATGTTTGAAGCCTATGTGCCGTCCAAGGCACAAGCGAGTTCTCGAAACTCGAGAACTTCTCAACCCTTACGACCCTCTTCAAGCGTTCTTCCTACTACCCATCCCGTGCAACTCACAATGCCCCCTAAACCTTCAGACTTGAATCCACCTCCAACTACTGAGACGCGTCCACCGGATCCTCCGAAGCCAATGAGAGGGCTTGATTCTTATGAACGTGCACTTTGGAATTGGATCAATGTGTATAATCTTGACCTTTACCTTCAAGAGGTGTATTCCTATTACGAAGGGAAAGGTATCTTTTGTATCGCGCTGTCGCAAGGACTTAATCTATTGTTTGTCTTTTTCTGTTCTATCACTGGCTACGCTCTCATGTATCAATTGCAGGACATTTGGATTTGTCATTTCCTTCTCCACCTTCCTCCTGGGTTGTGTCGATTATTCTCGAATTCGCCACGAGCGTGAACAGATGACACGACTTTCAGACGTCGTCGTGGGTCAATGTATTTCGAAGTGAGTGCTTATTTTTGTTTTTATTTATCTCAAGAGACGATTAATATACCTTGTCAGGTTCTCAGGTTTCACCCTACTCTTCTTTCTCTTCTTCAGTGCCTTCTATATTTGGCAGGTCGTGCAATTCGTGTTTCACGTTCTACGACTGGCAGATATGTACCGGTTTTATACTCATCTTTTAGGCATCCCCGATGTGGGTGCTTCTATGTTCATCCGAGTCCAAACACTCATGCAACCATGTTTATTCTGTGGTGAAGGCTGATATCCAAACCATTTCCTGGCCGGAGATCGTTCGACGTATTGGAGCTATTCGTGATGAAAACCCTGTTACTGCTATGTCATCTGCTAGCGACTCCAATCCCGGCTTCTCACCGCTTACGGCGAAACTTGATGCTCACGACGTGGCGAACCGTATTATGCGGCAAGAGAACTACTTGATTGCCTTGTTTAATAAAGAACTTTTAGATCTACGATCTCCCACTCCAAGATTTCTTGCCCGTGTTCTTCGTACACATGGGGGTGGAAGCAAACATGGCGAGGGCAAAGGGGACACATTGACACAAGCTCTTGAGTGGAACCTCCGCTTTTGTCTAATGGGATGGCTATTCGACCGTAGTGGCAAAGTCAAGCGAGTGTTCCTCAAGGAACGAAACCGCAAGGCGCTCATTGAGCAGTGCGTGTGCGCAATACAAAGTGTCAGCCTATCGACGACCAGTGATTTTATACAGGTTAAAACGGCGTTTTATTTTTATGGGCATCTTGAATGCGATTTCGGTACCATTCATTGTCCCTTACATCCTTTTGCATTCCTTTTTCCGCTATTTCGAGGTAAGACGGATTATTCTTTGCACAACTGTGCTTACTCGATAGCGCTTTTATAAGGAATATCATGAGAAGCCCTCATCACTGAATGGACGAAAATACACACCGTTTGCAGAATGGAAATTCCGTGAATTTAACGAGCTCCCGCATTTATTCGTTCGCCGCCTGGCAGAATCGTATCCCACTGCTAGTATGTACATCGGACAGTTCCCAAATGAAAAAGTGGCAATAGTGATGAGGTAAGTGGACAGCAACATTGTCTTGGCCTTCACTAATGCTGCATTAGATTTGTGGCCTTCATAGCAGGCTCATTTGCCGCTGTTCTGCTACTAGCATCAGTGATTGACCCAGACTTATTTCTCGGGTTTGAGATCACCCCCCACAGAACAGTTTTGTTTTACATTGGTGTATTCGGGTCTGTACTTGCAGTCGCGCGAGGGATGGTACCTGAGGACAATAGGGTATTTGATCCTGAGCTGCTAATGACGGAGGTGATCCATTACACGCACTATATGCCAGCGGAATGGAAGGGGAAACTACACTCTCAGACGGTGCAAATATTGTTACACTAGCGAGAGTTGCAATTGACATACCGCTGTCGTTTCAGGTACAAAAAGAATTTGGACAGTTATTCCAGATGAAAGTTGTCATCTTCGCGCAAGAGCTGCTCTCCGTAGTTTTAACCCCGTTTATTTTATGGTATTCCCTTCCACGTTGCGCACCTGCCATCGTCGATTTTTTCCGCGAATTCTCGGTGCATATCGACGGCTTAGATTATGTTTGCAGCTTCGCCGTGTTTGATTTCAAACGGCACGGTAACGTAAAGGTGGCGATAATAGCATCTCTTACATTCATAATGAACGTGGATCGTTGATAAATTTACTATACAGTATGGCGTTCCCACAGAGGCCAACGAGGACCGCTTCATGTCCAAGGAGGGTAAGATGGAGAAGTCATTCCTTAATTTCAAGGTATGATCTGCCTTGTATCTGTTTTCGGTCCAGGTCAATCACGGGATACCCGCAGGCTGCCAACCCACAATGGAATCCAACTGATCCGAGTGGGTCCCTCTATCTCAGTAAGTTGGCAGACTATGGCGTGGCCCACCCTCCAGCAATTGGACGACGTTCGCACTCGCATAATCGATTCGATGGAAGTGAAGGTGGTATCAATCATACGCATGATTACGACCGGGCACTGCAGCAGAGTATGGCGAGGGCTGCTGCAAGACGACGATCGGCAGCCACGTCCCGAACCCTACCTCAAGATACCGCGAAACCTGCTGATCAGACACCGGTTCAATCTGTATCCATACCTACCGTACGAGACGAGGATCGTGCAATTGGTGATGTAGGAAGCGAGCTGGGTGACTCTTACGTTGATGAGATATCAATGAGAAGGGCAGGCAAGACATTCTTACCTATTAACTCGGAACGTCAGGAGGACGAAGAATTACGGGATGCTGGCGTACTAGGACTCCTGGCCCAGATATACGATCAAGGCCGGACAGTGTTATGAATAGCAACTGAACCACGGGTTGTATCTAAGCTCGATAGAGTTGGTGAGGCCGATGCTTGCGTGAGCAAACGTGGTATATCAGTCACACGATATGCGGCCATTGATGCAGGAGCTTAAGAGACCACAGCACAAATGAGATAAATGTATCTAAGGAGAGGTTGATGGTTATCGAAGAAGAAACGTTGGTTTTCGTAAAGGCGGAGGTGGGGAACGAGAAGTGTACGTCGGGGGAACAGCCTTGGATGAGATGAGTGAACCCTCCTTCGATGACTGCTGGTGCGCAAGGCTCAACGCCTCATCGATGCGCCACATCCCTCTAGCAAATGCGTCTCGCTCTAAGGAGCCAAGACCATCAGGATCACACTCCATCCTATCAAGTGGATGAATATTATCCGTGGGCTAGGAGGAACTCAGAGAACAACTCACCATATCTCTCGTAGTCGTGCTCTGGGAAGTCTGGAACAACTCCAAATGCGCTTGATGAGCTGAGCATCCAGTCTTTCTTCTCTTGGGGGGTCATACATGAAGTCGGACTTGTCACCATTTGTGAGAAGATCTACTGATAGCCCTCGCCAACCTGAAGCGCGACCCTTGCGTGGCGTCTGGGACAGATTGCGCTCAAAGAGTGCTTCGTAACGTTTTTTAGCATCCGGAGGGAGTGGTGCTGGGCGATGGTGTGCTGAAGGTTGAATAGACTGCGGTTTCGTCGGCCGCCGTTGTGGCGGCGGCGGCGGCGGCGGCGGACGGCGAGCAGTTGCGGCCGATGATTGAACAATGGGATTGGTTAGCACAGGTGTAACCTGTTTCTGCCACTGCCGTTGGGGGACCTTGGGGGTGGTTGTACAGTCTTGTTCCCAGTCGTACTGCACATGTATAGTTGGGCTAGTCGCAGCCGTAGAACTGACGGCTTCATACGAGCCATCAAAACTATCCTTCGTGTCACCACCGTCAGATGATAGTGAAACAGAATGAAAAGATGAGGTAGAAGAGCTGGGCATATGCCGGCTTTGAAATCCAGGGGACGCGCCTCGCCTTGGAGATGCAGGAGGATAGGTATGCGAGTCAGGAGCGTTGAGAAGTGACGAATTAGAGGGAGGCTTGGACGACGGTAACGAAACAGGAGAGGAAGCATGACGCTTGGGGAGGGGTGGAGGGGTCATGGACGATGTGATTACCGGATTGACCTTAAGCGACGCGACTGAGGGCTTTCGAGGTGGTAAAGGAGGAAGTCGTGGACTTCGAGGAGGTAGGTGAGGTCTCAAAGAAGATTCCGATGCAGAGGAAGCGGTAGAACCTGTTCCATCAGTTGATATTGCTTTAAGCTTCGGAGACGCGAGCTCGCTAAAGTCGATCAAAGATGACTTGCGTCCAAGGGCGGCTGGAGATGAAGGCGAAGGGGGGATAGGTTGCATGGGAGGAATGGTGCAAAGAGCGTCAGCCGTTGGGGATGTCGAGTCGGAGTCCAGGATATGTTGCTGAACAGGCTTATGAGGCAGACTCAGAGGCTCCAGTCGAACGCCCCCGCTCAAGTTTGGTTTGCCTTGATGGCTACCCGACTCCAGACTTTCGAATGCATTAATACGCGACTGCAATGCCGCCGAGGGCGCCATCGTGAAGGTATTCGTGAGGGGACCCAAAGGAATGCAAGGAAACGCGCGGATGCACCGCTGACTCAGCTCATCCCGGATTACGAGTATAGGCAAATATTGACTTAGCGTCAATGTGCACTGAAAACAGGAAAGCATCCGAGATTCCCTGGTTATGTCATTGCCAATAATCGTCTCGCGTTTCTCATGGCTTCACCAGAGCTTTATGCAACAGCAGGTCTGGACATCATCACAAACTCCCTATCAGTGTAATTATCCTTCTTGAAAATTTGCCCCAGATTTCTGCCTCGTTCCTATGGGACTGTCCGACTCGTCTGTTCGTCAAATACTGCTATACAAAGCAGTCGTCTCACCCTGCCCCGTAGGTCGCGATTTATATAGCCGAGTGTCAGCGAGTCCTTGAGATGACTGGTCTCAGGTACAAGGTGAGTTTTTAGAAGTGAATGAAGCCTTACATGTGCGGGCTGGTTGACATGGTCTGTAGATGCAGTAAGTGTTCTCTCTACTTTACACCACTCCAGCTAGTGTTCAGTGTTTGCAAGTGGATATGGAACCAACATTGAAGGGCCATGGGTTCGTCGTGCTTTCAACTATGCTGGCCTTTCACTGTTCATCGTTTTCGCTTATTGCTTGTCGTGCTAGTCTGCCGTATCCGATGCCATCCATGCTTGCCACGCTGCTGTCCACGCCAAAGGAGCACCCCGTATCGCCACGGATATCAGAATAGGCACACGCGTCGACAGAGAAATCAAGGAGGGCCAAGTCAACGAAGACAAGGTAAAGAGGGTCGAGGATATCCTACGTCTTCATAAGTAACAAGTATGCGAGGCGCATTTCAGCTTCAATACTACATTTTCTCAACTTGCCACTGCTCTTGATTAGGCCTGCGAACGTATAGTGTCGATGAGGATCCTACAGTGGACCCACTCAATTGAGATCGAGGTAGAGCACTCCGGATTCCCCCGCTGAAGGGTTATCTAGGGTGGTGTCCCCGACTCCAGAGGAGTTCCTATGGAAAGAAGCGATTCTGGATGGGCATGATTATGAGTGCCAGGATCATATCTCCGTATGCGACACGTTTTTAACGGTGACGCTGTTGTCCTGCTGTCTTTCGCTCCGAATTTCTCAGAAAGGCCACTCCTTGTGCTGAAATTGGCAGGAGGGCCAGTGGGACCAGCTGTCTTTCTGTATAGAGTTTGATGCTCCCCTGAAAAGCCTGTAGCTGTCTGCTGCTTTCTCCGCCGCTGCAAGGTCTCCACAGCAGAGTTGGGGTGACAAGGCTGGGGCTGCGCTGATATGGAGGGTTTGCTGCCTCTACTCAAAGGCCGATGATGCTCAGCTCTACCCCTGAGGCCTGATTAAATTACTCGTTTTTGCCTTGCGCCGCTAATAATGTAAACCAAGCACTGAGATTTGATTTCTTAGTACCTTTACTCTGTTCTTGGCAGACTTGGCATCTAATTTTGGTATGTACCAGGTATATATCGCGGCAATGCACTTCATGCATGGTTAGTTGGTGGGTGCCGACTCTTCATAGTGAACGATGATTGTGTCTATTCAATCCAAACAGTTGTTATTGTTCACTAATGCTATAGCTGCTATACCGTCAGTGCCTCTGCAACAATATTTTACGGTATGACGTCAAAAGTCAATATAGCAGAGGGGGTTCGCAAATTAAGAATATTGTTTAAGTACTGGGGTTTAATGCTTGGCTGCTCATAATATCTCTGAGAGTGACCCTATGCTTCTGCATTCCGAGAACGAGCCGCCAGAGCTGTCATCGGAGAATGTGTTCTCTGATTCCGTCGGCTCTTCACTAGTACACTCCTGCAGCCACTTGCTAACAAGGGCCTTCCCTAATGATTTTCCTAGCACATAAGCAAGCGGAACGGGCACAGCATTTCCGATTTGCTTGTAGATCTGGAATAGAGGCGTGAATATGCAGGCCATCATACTGACCTTATGGCAGGTAAATGCAGCAGCACGTACATCATCTAACAGTTTTGCCCATTCAGTCGGACCACCATCTTCGTCCTCCTGGACAAATTCATAAGAGTCGGGAAAGCCTTGAGAGCGCGCATATTCGCGTGCCGTGATGATTCGCTTTTGCTATCCTCAGCAAGCTCGGTCAATTGTACAACCCTCGTTGTAAATTGGCGACATACCTGGGGGTGGAGAACTTTGTTCCCTTTACTGAAAGGGCGAGATTTCGTCAGGGCAGTATTGAATGGATCTTTCCATTTGAGCCGGCTGTAGTGCGCTTGTGTGTACTTTCGGTAACGTTCTCTTTACAACCCATATGAGAACTTACTCTGCCATATAGAGTTAAGCATCGACGCATTTCGGGAGACCTTTCGTAACCCCGGTGGCCATAACTCGTACGGAAGGTCTACCCAATATACTCAAAGCTTTAAGAAGATACGCTCACACTCGCCACTTACCGCGAGGACCCTTGACATCACGGCTGCAAACGTGCCAGACGCTGATTGTACATTTAGCGCGATCCGTCTAATGGATTGGGCAGGCTACTCACCGTTCAACAATCGGAACTGTGAATGTTCGTGTACAGTGAAGTGTGACTTGCTCTTCGTCGCCACGGAGTATCCGCTGATACACGGTGTTGGGAGGCGTGGCATACTTTACTGGTTCTAGAAACCCAACAAGAGTCCGCGACGGCGTGGAGACGGCGGAGCGCTCTGGGTACTTTTCGCGTCGCCGCAATGTCTCTGCAGTATCTTCACGCTTAGAGCAGATAACACGCGGATTCTTCCAGTCAAATCCCGGCTGCCATATGTGCTAAGATACATGGCTAACTGTATCACCACTGAAGAACTTACCAAGTCAGAGATGGCATCCGCCACAACGAGTGCACGAAATGGAGCACAGTTCTTGTCCGAACGTTGAACGGGATTGAGCTTATCGTGAGTGGGGAGGGAAAGTACAGAAGACTTATATCGTGGTGCTACATGTGTTGGCAAAGGAAACTCTGGGAGCAGCTCAGAACGTCGCGCGGCCCAAAATATTACCCGCTCCCTGCGTTGTGGTGAACCGTAGTCGGCAGCTGCAGTGTCAAGTAGTCAGACGGAATTCAGCCGCACAAGTATAGTCAACATGGACACCTTGTAACACCTTAAATTGTGTTTGGTAGCTGTGCATTGGACAAGGGCATTAGAAAGGAAACAGGAGACATACGAAGATGTATTCAGTGAGGGAGTTTCCTACCCGAGGCAGAGTAGTGCTCGTAACACAAACTTCACGATCGACATCTTGACGATCTTCTCTTCCTCACCATCATCATCCGTTTCAGAAGCAGAGCCCTGGCTGTGATGTTGGAGAAGGCCCTTGACATTCTCCATGAGGACATATCGAGGTTCATAGAATTCGACGTAGGAGAGCATATTCGCGACCAATGTCGTTCTATGTGTCAGTATCAGAGACTTCAACTTAAGAGAAATATGACGCGCGGTACCTGATATCCTCGTGACTCTTATGACGTTGATGGTTTAGCCCCGAAAATGATTGACACGGGAAGCCCCCGGCAATGAACTCAACATCGCCATGTTGAGGCATTGGAGGGAGCCGTCTGCCGTTACCGATACTTTTCAAGGGCTCGCAAAATTTGCCCTCGCGAGCACTGATTGCATGCTGAAGACATGCATTGGTGTCTTGATTGTAGACAACCGCATCGGGATGATTTACTCTAGAACGAACTATGAGACATCTTGCAACACGCAAAGGGAAAAGACTGTCACTGGAAGGTGGCCGCTGCCCCAGGCAAGATTTCTATAGCCCAATATGTCTTTGCAAATTTACTTCTTTCGAGACCTGTAGAAAGACCGCCAGCCCCTGTAGATGCAACGCACTTTAATTAAAAGCTGAAGAAATAAAACAGGGGAAAGGAAATAAAGAAATGTCCACAAAGCCAAGGAGAAAACTGACCGGCGAATAACTCCATTGTTTTAAGGGGAGTGTTAGAAGCTCTGTAGGCTTGCATATTTTCTTGCTCTTGTTTCGCGGTGCGCGTACAGACTTTACACACCGCAAACTTGCGATCTTTGGTAGTGCTCAGACCCTCTAGGGAACGCACATTGAGCGTCGGAGCCCAGAGGTCAACATAGAAATGGTCGGTTAAGTCTCGCGAAGTCACCAAACCCTTCTTGTCGACGAAACATTTGCCTTCTATAAGAGACAGAGAGTAGGTTTTCACCTCTTTTGTCAGGAACAATCGGGTCTGTGCCCATGAGAACATCATCTTTTTGTTGTTAGTATCTCATACCTCATCTTGTTGAACCTTTGGCCTCCCTGCAGCACGAGCAATGTCATCGAAGCGACCCAGCAGGGTCAATTCTACACTGGAATTATCCACCGTATATTCCCTATCGACAATGAAGCGACGAATCTGACCAATCAGGTACGGGTAGTTGGGTTTGGCCGCAACGTAGACAAAATCGTCTTTGTGATACTTTATTCCTCGCACTTCACCAGATGTTTCAGAGTGGAGAAAAGTTTCATTTGTGATGGCTCGGTTGCGTTTGTCGGTTAAAGCACAGCAAGGGCAGTCTGGGTGCCCTTTAATGGACCTGGGTTGTTGGAGAATTGCTTGATCCATAAAGCGGGCTTCAGAAGCGTCCCATAAGAAGCTACAGAAAAAAAAGTACTGTAAGAGCTCAGTGTTATGTAAGAAACCGGAAACCTACCTGCAATGATAATTTTGTGGCTCCACATCACCAGGTTTCAGATGCTGTACAACACATGGCCCAAGAATCGAGCCGATGGGGATGTCAGCGCATTCAGCAAGAGCAAACAGTCCATAAGGGTGTGCAGTCTCCTGGAGTATTGTCCTAGAGCCATGTTCATACCATTGAACATGCGCAGTCGGTTCGGTGGTTTGGTTCTTTGATGACAGAGACCTTTCAAACATGTAGATGATTTGACCAAACCTGCACCATGTCAAAACATGATGTAAGAGTTACACAACAAGAGGATCCATAAGGCATACCACACTTTGTTGACAAATTTATTCTTATTTGACTGTGAGCAAGTTTCCAGGGCACTTTTGGCCCTGTGGGCAAGATCATCTTCACCTGGGTTAACCTACAGCAGGTTATTGACCCCACAATACAACAGACATATGTCAAGAAATGCACCATGACAACATCACCAACCTAGAATAAAATAAGTAAAGGCCTATAGTCAGATCATAATGAAGTACCGAGTATGTTTCTCCATCCAAAGACACTCGACGAAAGTAACCAGGGAAGCCGCTCACGGCAATTTCCCAGTCAATATTACTTGGTCGATCAGGGTGCAGTATATCTGGGGCACCTGGGTCTTCCAGGAGTTTATTTGAGCAGGCATGGCTGTCTAATGTCTTTCCAGCCTTGAGCAATGTTCTGAGGAACAAGCCTGTGGTGAGCTCATGCACAAGAGGCATCGTGATTGTGACCGCCTGGTCAGTCGTGGCATTGTCTTTGTTTGGATCGTCGTGCTTCGCTGGTATGGATCGATTAAATTGATCTAAGTTTAAAAACTGCTGCAAACTATGACCGATCATCTGCGCACGGCGAATAGTGTGTTGGAGCAGGGGAGACTGGACCAATGTTTTACAATCTTGAACATGCTCTCGGGACGACAACTGGTCGTTTAAATAAAGAACCTACAAAAGAACGCGCTCAGTAGACGTAAGTAAACTATGGCAGAAACGTAGCGTCCACACCACATAATCGGAAATTATATCCGCCTTTATTAACCCCCTTCCCATTATCGAAACTGCTTCTTCATCGTTTTGGCATTCTACTTGTCGGCAAAACTTTCCGAATGAAATCGAAGTGTCATTTCGTATGGCTTGAGCTGTGAGCCTTGTCAGATGGTGTGACAACCAGAACGGTTGATAATAAGTCGTATACAATGGAGCAGGTTGCTGGAGGATATACCACCCATGATCAGTGGCAACTCCAACTGTGCGTGCACCCCAAATACCATCTCTGCATTGTGGTTAAGGGATTAAAGACGAAAAACAAATGCAGCTATTTAGGCTTACACTTGACGAGTGTTGTAGTCCGTCCAGAAGTCCTTGAAGGGCTGCAAGGACACTAGAGGCTGAACCTCCGCTTCTGAAATATCTGAGTTTCCATCCTCAAAATCTTCGAGACAACGAGAAACTAGCCCGGATGCACGAATGTTTCGTCGTAAGGAGGTCGACAACAGACTCGCGGCGACCAAAGCGAAGGGTAAGTACGTCCCATGCTCGTCATATACGGTGAAGCGGTCCAGGAACCGCACTGGGAGTTTCCCGTGTTTTGATTGTGTCTCCCCAGGAATTTGAAGATCGTGAGCCTCTGTCACTTCGTCCCGAAATGGACGATAGACTGGGTCCACTGGAAAAGCATATATCAAGCATAGCACTTCAAGTCGACCATTACACATTTACCCACAGAGGGGAGGAGGCAGACGAGATAATACTACACCACCAAAAACTTGTGGGGGGTTGGTACCTTCGAGGTGCTTATGCGGTACACCATCATCATTGGACAAAATACTGTCTGGCAGAGAATCCACCGAGAGAGATCTGCAGCGAGAGGAGACTGGTGTCCGAGACGAGGAGGCAAGGGCTTTTAAGGTGTCAGACTGTTGCAGTGATTGTGACATTGGTGTATGCGTACCAACGGAACTATTGTTTCTAGTTATACCCACAGAGGAACATTCGGAGTCACTCAGAGAATCGATAGAACGGGATATATGGCGCAGCTAGGTAATGAAAGATGACGAGGCGATGAGTTCACAACTGATTGCTCTACACCTGATCTGATTTACCGGCAAACGTTTTACTCGCTGTCTTCTTGGGGAATCCGAGTCGCTTTGTGAGTCTTCAAGAAAACCATTTTTGCGTTTGGTAGGGGTCATGTGCATCGTAAAGCTAGATGGAAGATAGAAAGGCAAGGAATAATTGATGGATGGGTATACTCCTACCGGAGTCCTATGACGCTGGGAACAATCTGAGAACCTGAACTTATTATTACATAACGCGTCTCTCCCTACCCACCTAACGCGACACTTGTCGTCACTCTGTGATGGCTGGTTTGCCCCGCTATGACGCAGGCATAGATTTCAAGGATGAGAAAGGTCTGCTGAACGTGAAAACGCGTATTATACACGGTTATCAATTCGCCTTCATTTTACCAGATAAAATCAAAGCCTTCCTGTCTGGGTTCACTTCTGAACGAGAAAGTCTTGCGGATGGAGTTGCGAATATGAACATCGACGGGGAAGAGCAATGTAACAGAAAGGGGTTGAAGTATATGAACCAGTTGGTAAGGCCTGCATGCCCTGCTGCCACACACAAGCACTGATACCAGTCTAGCAACGCGTCGCAAATCGAGAACAACAAATGCTTTCCATTGACCTTGAAGATATTGCAGAAGTGCGGTTTCTCATATTTGATCCATTTTTGGTATGATTCACTGATTTGACCTACAAAACAAGTACGAGAAGACAATTGCCGAGCTCGTCTTTCGTATCCGGAATAACACGCGTCGATATGTTCAGTTGTTTAGCGAGGTGGTCGATGAACTCATGCCAATCCCCTCGCGAGACATCACTCATCACGACGAGGTCATTGATGTAATTCTACACCAACGGCAGGAGCGAGACGCTCAAAATCAGGAATTCGGTAGACCTGGATTTCCCCCAGAGCTGTTGCGAAGATAGTGAGTCATGCATCCTTTGAAACTTGATGTCATCTGCCTCTGACTAGGGATCCAGCAACCTATATTTTCAGCCTCTCTTGTCAGACATCGCCATGGCCGTTCGTGACGTGAAAGGCGCTAATTTGGGCAAACTTATAACAGTCCGCGGCATAGTTACGCGTGTGTCAGAAGTCAAGCCTCTTCTGCTCGTGAATGCCTATACATGCGATAGTTGCGGCTCAGAAATCTTCCAGGAGATCACCAACAAGCAATTCACGCCATTGGTAGATTGCCCCAACGTAGAGGCATGTAAGCAAAACAACCGGAAGGGGACATTGCACATGCAAACCAGAGCATGCAGGTTCAGCCCTTTCCAAGAGGTCAAGATCCAGGAGATGGTGCGTCGGGTCGCTTTTGAAGTCGACGGCGCATGAACTCTGCTTCCAGGCTGATCAGGTGCCTGTTGGTCATATCCCACGTTCTATGACAGTGCATACATACGGAAACCAAACTCGCGCAATGAATCCTGGCGATGTTGTTCACCTTGGTGGTATCTTTCTACCTACCCCCTACACTGGGTTTCAAGCTATTAGAGCAGGTCTCCTTACTGATACATACCTTGAAATCCATCATATCCATCAACTCAAAAAGCAATACAGCGAAATGCAACTCACACCAGAGATTTACGCCGCGGTTGCCGAGCTCCGAGAAGACAGGTATCTCTATTCTAAGTTGGCGCAAAGTATCGCGCCAGAAATTTACGGGCACCTAGACGTCAAAAAAGCATTGCTATTACTGCTTGTTGGTGGTGTTACAAAGAATATGGGTGACGGAATGAAAATCAGAGGGGACATCAATGTCTGTCTCATGGGCGACCCCGGTGTGGCCAAGTCACAGTTGCTCAAGTATATTTCCAAAGTGGCCCCTCGTGGTGTGTATACGACAGGGAAAGGTTCATCTGGTGTTGGTCTGACGGCTGCGGTCATGCGAGATCCAGTAACAGATGAAATGGTCTTGGGTGCGTTTACCCTAAGGTTTGGTTTCATGAACTGACCTCTCGACAGAGGGCGGGGCATTGGTTCTTGCAGACAACGGAATCTGTTGCATTGACGAGTTCGATAAAATGGAGGAATCAGACCGGACTGCAATTCACGAGGTCATGGAGCAGCAAACTATTTCAATCTCTAAAGCTGGTATCACCACGACGCTTAATGCACGAACATCCATCCTTGCTGCGGCTAACCCTCTCTATGGGCGATACAATCCAAAAGTCTCTCCAGTGGAAAACATCAACTTACCAGCTGCGTTGTTATCGAGATTCGATATTATGTTCCTCATATTGGACAAACCGAATCGGGACGATGATGAACGTCTCGCACAACATGTGGCATATGTACACATGCACAATGTGCATCCGGAATTAGAGCATGAAACCATTGATCCGGTCCTCATGCGGTTCGTCTAATGTCAATTATATGTCTATTCTCTGCTTATAAGTTAATTTGGTTTCAGTCATTACATTGCCCTTGCGCGTGAACGACGACCCACGGTGCCTCGCGAAGTGTCAGACTACGTCGTCAAAGCTTATGTGCGCTTAAGGAAGTTGCAAAAGGAGCAAGAGGACAACAATAAAACGCATTCATATACATCTGCCCGCACACTCCTTGGTGTGCTGCGCATGGCTCAGGCTCTGGCCCGACTACGCTTCGCCGATACCGTCGAAGTTGCTGACGTAGACGAGGCATTGCGTCTCATGGAAGTCAGCAAGGAGAGCCTCCTTGACGACGAGGACAAAGAACGCGAATCTGACCAGTCAGAGCTGAGTATCATATACCGACTGATAAAGGACATGGCATCTGGAGGCGCGACGATAGGGAGGGGACCTGCCGGCGAAAGTGACATGGACATTGATGCTTCCGGGGAAGAACTTTCCATGGTAGATATTCGTGCTCGTTGTCAGGCTAAGGGTCACACAGAAACTGCCATCATGAACACCATTCTTCAGGTATGCTTTCGCTAACTCTTTAAGGTCTAGTGCTTATCGGTTTGCTACAGTACGAAGAATTAAACGTCTGGACCAGAGTAGCGAATGGTCAGAAGTTGCGTTTCAATTCTTTGTAGTTCTATGGTTTTATCGTTTTGTTGCTAGTTGCATTGTGCTGTACGGTTGTATCCATACCCTCTGTGTTAATTGCCATATATATCCATATGCCCTTCCCATGTGTAACAATTCAAAATAAGTTAAGGCTACCCTATTACTCCACCCGTGCTTGTTGTGACGCATGTTCCCAACTTCCGTCATCGCCACTCCCAGGACTCCCTGAACGTACGGTGGACTCGTTAACGCTGGTTTGCTCACGCACCTCTGGCTCGTCTTTGTAAGGGGCTGTTGCCGCTGTTGGTGGAGGATCGTCATCCTCTAGGAAGTCAGAATGAAATTCAAGACCACGAGATTCCATGGGTCCTCGTAAGCCTGTCTCTTCGTCCTCGTCCACATCATAATCCTCACCAAATGCGTCGTAAAGCTCCCTTGTCCGTCCCTTGTCACCACTCCGACGCCTAGCTACTTGACCACCATGGTCCATCATTGGTACGTCTTCACCCTGTGCAACACTGATGTATTGCGGTCTGTTTCTGTTTTGGCGAATTCGCCTACGCCAAAAGAAAGCCCCACATCCGATGCCAAAGATAATGACTGCTCCGAACGCGCCTATAAGCCATGTCGAGTTCGAGAGCAATTGGGACATCCCCTGGAAGTAACCTTCATCTGGTGTTGTAGAAACTGAAGGCATTGAGGCGTCTGCACCGTTCGATTGGCCGAATGAGGGCTTGTCAGCCTCTCCTGGTACCGCCCCATGATCACCGGGAAGGTGTGACGTCGGCCTTGGATGTGACTTAGTCCCCCCTTCTGCAGTGGGGGACGCAGGTGGAAGAGGATTCCCAGGTGATGCAGACACTGAACTCAACGCATAAGGAACGGCCGCAGATGCGTCAATTGATGACCCGAACAGGGTCATGGTCCAACCAAGTAGTCTGCCAGACTTGTTTTCGGCATTTTGATCAGAAACACGTAAAGTCCAGTTCCCTATAGGATTCTCATCCCTACCTCCAGTTAGTGCACTCGTGCAGAGAAGTACTACGACTTAACAGACTAACCAATGCTTGATACTCATGAACGTCCAACCTGGGTACCCAGTTGGATCATTATCATGCTGACGTGGTCCAGCCAGCACACTCCGAATCCCATTTGGACTGAGTAATTCAACCTCGACGTCACCTCGAGTGGTGTGGTTGACCCATATTTTGACTGTGACGTGCTCCAGTTTCTCAAAATTGTGCTCCATCAGTAAGTCGTGAAAGACTGTGAGAGTGCTTCCGACCCCTCCAGGCACGATTGGCTGCCCACCGAACATCGCACCATCGGCGTCAACCTTACCGTCGCCCAGTTCAGAAATAGGCATCTCTACCCAAGCTTGAGGCTTCACAAGGTCCCATTTCTTTGCAGCAGTCACGTATTGCCAAGCGTCAAGCCTGCCGTAGCCATACTTGTAGCTATATGGACGTCCAGCAGCAGTTTTTTCCCAGTCTGGGTCGTCAGGGTTGATTAATAACCCTGTACGGACGCACAAATGTTGGATATCTCTCCAGGTGAGATCCGGACTGACATTGTTGCATCAATTTTACCCACGTTGTACATAATGACGCGGTCACCTACCGAGCCTCAAGAGCTAATGCGAAGACTGCGGATGCGATGGGGGCTGCCGCAGAGGTACCCCCATGGGACGAAGCACATTTGTCCTTCCCTACGTCTGTGGTATGCTACAATGATCCACAAGGGTCATTGGAAAAAAGACAATAATGATCAAGAGAAGAGACACACGATGTTCTTTCCACTTCCGGAACTGTATGTTACGATCATGTTCGCGGCGCAAGCTTCTGAATAATAGGGATGAAGTCCTTTGTAGTCAACCGCAGCAACTGTAACAGAGAAGATGCTGTTCGTATAACCGTCGAAGTTACATTGATCCCCCGAGGCAGCACCATTTCCGCTAGCGAATACGAAAATGGAGCCTTTTCCTCCGCGGCCATTTTCTATCCCCTCCAAGACAGCCTTTTGAATCAAGAAAGAGGGAGCTTCCATAGAACGGCCATCATCAGGGGGTCCCCAACTACAGCTGTAGATTGACGTATTTTGGTAGGCATAGTTAAGGGCTTGAGCTTCATCAACGTCAGAGATGGGGCCAGACAATATACGCAACCCCGCTATCTTCGAATTGTACGCAATGCCCACCCCACATACATCGTTCTTGACAGCCGATATCTCTCCAGCACAGCGTGTGCCATGATGATCATCAAAGAGTTTTGGCCTTGGCAGTGGTTCATGGTCATTAAAATCATATGAACCGTCCGCAAACTAATACAAGATCGTCAGGAATCTACGTAAGCAAACTTTTTCAGGAGCTCACAAAATTGTCCTTGATATCGTCATGCTCGTAATCAACACCATCATCCACCATTGCAACATAAACACCTTTGCCAGTAATCCCGAGTTCCTCCCAAACTGGCGTCACATTCATCATATGCTCCGGGAAATCCTCATTAACAAAATGCCATTGCTCCGGGAACATGGGGTCAACAATGCCAAGTCTTGATGCCAATGCATGTGCCGGTGAAGCAGACATTGATGTGGTATTCTTGTCTTTGCTCGGACGAATTGGAGGAGGCGCTCGCGCCATGTAGTAGCCATCTCGTTTTACACGCTGTCGAAGAGTCTGAAAAAGAAGAGAACGAATAGAAGACGATATATGTCGTGCCCGAAGTGCCTCTACAGATCGGGTCCCATGGGCATGGGGTGAGGCAGCTCTAGCTTGGATCGCAAGGTGGTTGGAGAGTACTGGGTCATGACCGGGTTTGGCAGGCTTCGGTATTCGTACCAACCAGTGGTTACGTAGCTCACCCGCCTGCTGGATTAGTTCTACGCCAAGTGCCTGAACAGCGTCAGCCACGGTTGCAGGAGTTGAAGGATCATGCTCAAGGACATAATAATTATGAGTAGAGTACTGTGGCCTGTGAGGTATTCCTTGACTGGAGACCAAGAGAGGAAGGAGTGACCCTACAAGCAGACAAAGAGGAAGATGCATGATATAGCAGAGTTGTACAGTGACAACTCTGTGTTAAAGAACCTATAGCCCTTACGGCAAGCGCAGCACATTAGACTCCGCCCTCCGAGGCCCGCTTGGGACTCACTTGCTAATTTCTTCTTATCATGCTGGGCGACAACGAACCTATATATAAATAAGGTAACAACAGATACACAGGTCGGCAGCTAATTTGCTTCGGCGCGCAAGCGACATCCAAAGAGCCTGTACACTCGCACGGCCGTCTCACTCGCCTCGGGAAGCCAACTACAGACACACAAGTCTAACCATGGCCCAGGATCTCTATCTATCACATCATCCAGCTCTTCATGGTACTTACTCAAATGACCAAGCAATGGCGAGAGACGGTTCTTCAAGGCCTCCGTATCGTCTCTGGCGTCTCTGGCGCTCAGTCCAGTCAAAAACATATCCTGGCGCACGCGATCAGTTGTCTTTTAAATCGACATTCCATCTGACCCACCGCCTCATGGTCGCTAATGTTGACGTTCAGCTCCCCTGATTGGTCGGCTACACGAATTGCGAATTGATATATCACCATTGTGGAGCTTTCCCTCAGGTCTCCGCAGTCCGGACAAAGATGGTATCCAACATTCAGACTGATTGAACCAATGAGAGAAACTCAAAATATGCATGGCGTCGTGGGCACATACATTTTGCCACACAAGTTACATTCAACTCTCACAAAGTCTCCGATGTGCCGAGGATAGTACTCGATAATTCGAGCTCGTATGCGAAATTTGTTGGGACATATAGTGGACCGGTGTACTTCTTGTACCGAATTGTGTTGTTGATCCATATACAGACATTCCACGGCGCCACCTGATTATTCTCATGGTATGATTAGATAATACTGAGTATTTTGGCTGGCAACGCACTACTTCTTGCACATTCTTCACCTTCCAGGAGACTATGGCTTTGTTGTATCGGCTCTGGGACCTTTATGTGTTCCTCATTATGAGAATAATGCGGATTTTCTTCGTATCTTCTCTTGCGACTGGAACCGTAATTGTCACAAAGCTAGCCATATATATGACAAGCGACTTACGAGAGGAGTTCCGCCAAGTTTTTCTGAGTTGAACCTGATCCTATTTTTCTCACCCCCCTGTCCTGGTACCCTATTGAACCCTCGAGATATCCGCCGTTTCCCGTTTTAAATTTGATGTTCTCGAGAAGGTAAAAGCTATTAGCTTCGAGGTCATCCGCCATAGCGTGCAGCCCATCCCAAAGGGTAACTGTCAACGTTCTTCGACCGAGTGGACCATCGTTTGCCTCAATATGATTGTAAAGACTTTCGTTTTCGCTGTAATCTGTGACATAAATAGTTGTATTTATGTCACCCTTCCAGACCTTCAGAAGCTATTAGTAAACGTGAGTTTATTATCAGCGACAGCGTACAAATTTGCTTCACTCACTTGAACCACGCAGTCAGAAAAAATACCAGTCTTAATTTCCGAGATTGTGGCCAATTTCCGATGGCTACGATGTGTTCCCGAGACAATGTGAATATTGTCATTCCCCTGGTTGTCGTCAATAACATTTTGCTTCTGAGCCTCGTTAATGGCTCTCCACCAGTCAGAAATTTGGACAAAATACTCCAATTCAGCCGCAGTGACTCTGAAGAAAGTATCGTGGATTGAATGTGGCAACGACGATGCTTCACTGGACCCAGGCGAACCCTGTATGACGGAGTAGAAATGCCTTCCCTGGCCTGGATCATATCCACACCATTGAAATGAATCTTTGTAGCATGTTCCCTGTGTTCTACCGGAAAATTCTTTGGTCTGTACGGGCTAGAGTCACGGTCGCCTGGGAACGGACTACTCGAAGCTCACTTTGACATTTCGAAGCAATAGGACCTGACCCTTCCTCGCGGAAGGTAAAAATTCTTCATCAGATATCGCAACAAATACATTGACAGTCATCCCAATGCCATTACTGTTGGAAGGGTCGACGAGAACAAACGATTTGCTACGGTCTATCAAGGTGATATCACTCCTAGTGGACTTATAGAGAAGACCATGCGCTCACCGCCAGTTCTTGTTGTTTTGGTTTCACTAGCGTCCACGACGACTCCTACTAGCGAATAAGTCTTACCAGGAGTAATATGCCCTATTGGGGGATACAATCCGCCCTAATTTAGGGGTCAGAGTCACTAAGATGATCAAAGTACCAGTTACTCCGCACGTGCCTTATCGGACTCGAATCCAGGGACTAGATCAAGAGCAGGATCTCGAGATGGTGGAGAGGAAAGAGGGGGTTCGACTTGGGCATTCGCTGCCTCTCCTTTTGTTGTAAGTGTAGTGTTTCCTACATCCGACTTTGTTGAGCTCGTTGCCTTGCGCAAGCTAGTGTCCGAAGCAACGCTGCCGATAGAGTTTCTAGAATGTCGCGTATCTCGTTTCTTGACTCGTTTCTCCTTATGATGATGATGTAGTGCCTGTTCTCTGGGTGTTGGACGAGATGGGAGTAAATCAGGAGAAGAAGGGTCGGAAGATATGACGTCGTTAAATTTTAATTCGACATTAAATGTCCTGGATGAGGGGTGAAGAGCATCTTTGAGGATTGAGCCCAGGTTGCGGTGACAATGGGGCCGAAGCTCATTGATGCCAGATTCTTGAAGTAAATCATCATTTGCAACCAAGGGTTGCGCAACTTCGTTAGCTTCTGGAGATTGAGCGTCATATTGGTGATCAACTTCGTGCACGCTTGCATCCTCTTGCAAGTGTGCAGGAGATACCTGAATGGGTGGATCAAGAGGCTGATCCACCGAAGAGGGAGGGCGATACCAATCGTCTTCAGCTTTCCTCTTGCTCTCTTCAATATCTGATAAAATCCATAAGACCTTGTCATCAGAACATAACATACAATGTAAATAGAAAAGACCTTTGAACAAATCCACGAGTGTAGCCTTCTCCCGTTTTGCAGAAGCAAGGAACTGCACAATTACACCATTGGAGAAAACGAGCTTAAATGGCAATGTCATAGAGCTGCCCGCTTTCTTGGTCTCCTTTCTTGCACCCTTCAGCGCGATCCGTACAACATCCTTGGATAAAAATCCCAGCTTTTCAACACCTGGGCCCTCAAAAACCACGTCCAGAGAGTCAGGTCCAGTCCTGAGTTGCAATTTACAACTGTTATTGGATACAGGCCATAACATAAAGACCTGCCCGAGAAGATGCTTATCTTCAGGTAGGTCTTCTACATCGGCAAGATCGCTCGCTTTGAATTCGGAATCATCGGCAAAGCTATCCATTGCTGTCGTGAAGACATGAGGTTGTTTGTAAGGCCTCTCCTGAGGTCCTTCATCGCGTGTGTCTGTTGCTCGTTTCATTGCAAGTTAAGACGCGTACACAACTATATACAAGGACCCAAAGTCCACCACAGTCACGAAATACCATAGATATCACGCTTCATCCTCGATTCATTGTATTCCCTTCTCCCTTTGGATGCAGGTCAGTGTAACGAGCCCAATTCTCTTCCTCTTCTCTTTTTTCTTCTGCCTTCAACTCACCCTCGACGGTACCATCCATCTCAGAATCAAGTGCCAGCTGTTCAGAGCGCGTTGGTGCGTGTTGCGATTGCGGCCTGCAACAAATTATTGAACTGAATCAGATCCCACAGGTGCAGCACTGACCCTCCTCCAGAGATTATTTTGCCCCTTCGTCTCTCCTCTTCCAAATACTCATCCATCGTCATGGTAGGTAGTCTGTGATCCGGTCGGAACACTTCGGCTTGCAGTCGAGATCTATCTGAGGAAGTCCTTCCGGGAATAATTGTAAAGGGGCGAAGAGGCTGGTCATTTATGAGTTAAATCGCCGCGTGCATAGCGAGCTATCACTCACTCTCCCATTGGAATCCATCAATGGACCTTTGCTATCCAGACTACCAAGAACATCTAGTCTCCATGCTGAATCCTCATGTGTTGTTGCTTTGGAGTGCTCAGGTTCCAAAGGCGGGGTGTTTTGTAATAGCTCCAACTCTTGGTCCATGCTATCGAGTTGGGACTGTGTATGTGCCCATATGAGTCGAATAACGAGTAGGTATGTGTCACGCAAGGCTTCATCATCATCATCGGCTTGTTGATCCTCCTCGGACGCATTAGGAGGTGGTAGCGTCGATGCTATTAAACCAAGATCATTGATGTCATTGTTTTTGAAAGACTGCCCTCTACGCTCCCGAATTACCTATATATTATCCAGTGGCATATAAGCAAAGTGCAGTTCGACTGTCTAAAGCGGGACTGCTTGCCTCAAGCCTACCACGGAGCTCCTTTTCTGCCTTGAATTGCTTGATCTTTAGCTCCCTCTTTTTTGCAGGATCTCTGACGGCAGCTAATTTTCTCGAATACAACTTCCGTTCGCCTTCTGGGATAATGTCGTAATGGTGCACCCAGCGAAGAAACAATTCCAAGTGCCGCTACTCATAGCAAATGTTCGAGTCATTATCTCGTTAGAACTTGCAGTCAAACAGCGCACTTGGCTGTTCCCTAGCCTCTTCATGCGTTCCTCGCGGTCCATTGTTCTTATTCTGCCTTCCATTTCGGCAGCAACGTATTCCACCAGCAAGTACGGCATATATTGCGTGGCTAGGTCCTCCAGCGATTCATTAGTGCTGAACATGTCTGACGCATCAATGCCCTGTGAGAGCGCCCTAAGGTCACGCATAGAAGATAACACCAGTTCCTAATAGATTAAAGCAACTGGTTGGTGAGGCATAGCACGAGAAAAGGTATCCTGCTTCTACCTGGGTTTCGTCATCCATCGTAGCCAATGTCTGGACATTGGAGGCACTTTGGAGTGCACGACTGAACAAGCCTCGCAGAGACATACTAGTTGAACTAGAAGACATTTCGTAAAGAGAAACAAGACCACGTAGTCCGGGGACCCGGCGCTTCACAGCCGCAGAGCCGAAGGTTGACCACCTCATCATCCACACGTCGTGCTTTACTTTCGGAGTAGTCAACATTTGCGACGCTTCGCGTTATATATCGATTAGCCTAGTTTTGGACCTTCATTAAATTTAAGAGGTACCTTTGGACTCCTTCCGCTGGACTCCCGCCATGTCCGCACCTGGTACACCGGCGACTACTGACTTCTCGTCATCCCCGCTCAAACGGACAAAGATTGTTCTCCTGGGTGACCAGTCAGTTGGAAAGACCTCTCTGATTACACGGTGCAGTTACCTCTTAGTACCTATTTTGATTATTTGTTGACAAGACAATATAGCTTCATGTATGACACGTTCGATAACACGTACCAAGCTACAATTGGTATAGACTTTCTAAGCAAGACCATGTACCTTGAGGATCGTACTGTACGGTTACAGTTGTGGGACACTGCAGGCCAGGCGAGTTTGTGTTATTTAGCTCTTTTCTTTACATCTCTAATTTTTCTCCCAGGAACGGTTTCGATCTCTGATTCCATCGTACATCCGCGACTCGTCAGTTGCAATCGTGGTATTTGATATAACAAGTGGGTCTAGGCGTCATGCTCTCCAAGACAGGACATAACGTTACTGTCAGATCGCGCGTCTTTCCTCTCAACGACTAAATGGATAGATGATGTTCGATCAGAAAGAGGTAATGATGTGATAATTGTCCTTGTTGGAAACAAGGCAGATCTGTCGGATAAACGGTACGTGCCTTCGGCCCTGGCATTGTAGATTTATTTGTGACTTTGCGGCCGAGCAGACAAGTGACACATGAAGAAGCCACTGCGAAATCAACAGAACTTGGCATCATGTTTATGGAGACGTCCGCAAAAGCTGGTCATAATGTGAAGAGTCTTTTCAAGAAGATCGCCATGACCTTACCTGGCATGGACAAGGAGTCTCAAACAACGGATGCTACGAATACCAGTGCGTTTATACCAGCTTTATTAGTCGCTAATATTCAACTCTGTATTAGAAATTGACGTTAGCTCAACCCCGGCCAACGAGGTACCTGAAGCATCACAGTGCCAATGTTGATATCGCGAGTTGTCATATATTTCCTTACTCATTGTTAGTGCATCAACTCTTGTACCTCAATATCCTGCAGCGACATGTCTTAATATGCTTGAGGAGCCTCATATTAAGACTAACACATCTTGTTTGACTTGGCGAAACACCACAAGTTGATTCGACATATCTTTATTGATGAAATTCACAGACTAATTGCTGTAAAGCTTTCCTGAGTCAAAACATGATTAATCGAATGCGATTACAATTATTCAGGCCTGTGTAATGGAGTACCACTCGTCGTCCGATTCAGAGCCGGTGCCATCATTAAACCTGTTGACACAAGCATTCTGCACCTCATGTAAATTTGCAGCCTCTGGAGGCTCGATATTGGCTCTGTCGAAGGGCTCGTCCAACCCACTCGTGGAGCGGGTATGTTCCCCAAAGAATCCTCGTTGCTCATCAATGAACGGTCCTTGAACCATTTCTTTCCATGACTGCAGGATATGGCTGCCTGGCATTCAGCCTAGCCCAAAGTGTAAGTTGTTATGATGGGTGCCACTCACCGCGAGTCATCACCCGCGCACCAAGTATCAAGTTCATCTCGACCACTTACCGCATTATGAACGGTGACTGGCCTGATATGACTCGGATGCACTGCTGACTCTGTTGCTGTCTTGAACATCTCCACAGTATCTATAACATATACACATGCACTGGGCTGCAGAGGGTCTGGAGAGATCTCTCTCTTCACGGCGACAGGGTGGGATCTAGGACCGCGGGGCGAACAGGACCTTGCGCGAGAGGCAGGGTTATCTTCCTCTCCCTTGATGCGGTGGTTACGTCTGTGAAAACCGAGCAGTTCCTCGATGCCAACGGTCCAGTCTGTAGTCGTCACGCCTAAAGTACCCAAATGTTCCTTGATTCTGGGGTAGTCATGTACTAACAGAAGTATTGGTGCAGGTGAATTATTTTTGGGTTGAGAATGTACAATCAAGAGATTTTGTATCTGTGATCCAATTTCATCGTGAGATGATGTTTTGATGTTCCATGTGTCTTGAACAACCACATTCTATTCGAGTTATCAGAATTTTTCATGTGAAACGTAGCAAACGATCATAGTATGGGCTCACTTCTGCCTGAAAAGAATTTTGCAAGCCTTCGTTCTCCTTGAACACAAAGTACCAAGTTGAATCCCGGGCCATCTTTTCCTCATCACACAGTATAGCAGATTTTGTCAAGCTGGCATCAATCAGCCTTGTGGTGAACCGGACACCATCCGGTGCCCAAAAATTAAGTGCAAGGCTGAGTACCACAGCGTTCTTGCACAATGGATTCTCCGACAGACCATATGTCTGGGGCTGAAACTTATTTTGAATGATCCTCCACAGACACCTGGAAAACGGCTCCCATTAGGTTTTAGAACATAATATAAGGATAACATACCTGCCATGTTCAAATGAAGCTCGGGAAGAATTGGGCTGGCCATTCCAGAACCGCCCATTCGCCTTTGAAGTATCTCCTTTCTGCTTACCTGCTTTGGTAGCCTTGGATACATTCCGTCTTTCTTCTAAGAGCACCTGGAGTCTTAGAGACGTTTCGATGTATATGGGTGACAACGATGCAAATCTTAAGCTAGGATAAGCATTATTGGATCCCCAGTTGAGGTACCTGCAACGGTCTCTCCAGTGGGTTGGGATAAGAATCTGTGAGGCACCGGATGTTTCGATTCCTGTGCCAGGAAGGGTATATAAACCTTGACTATTGCAGGAATAGTTATCATACCCAAGATCACCTCCAAGCCATAGCTTCCATCTTCAGACTTCACTGACAGTGCATTGAAGACATCTTCAGCAATTGCTGCATTGCTTGCATTTTTTCCATCCCTCCAGTTACACTTTACATGACTTTGAGGGCCAGAGAGTTGCCAAAATGAAGCCATATACTTAATCCTCAAGCTTGTCAATGGCAAATGCTAATGTCACCGTTGTTACGCCGCTCCAGAGGACGTCACGCGCTGTGACGCAGCGTGGCTTACTACATGACTGCACAAGCTCAGAGCTGTAGTCCGCTACTACAGGCATGTCTCGTATCGCCACTACAACGACACTAGTGCCACCGTTCCCCAACTTTCCCATGCTGGTGCCTACACCACCTCAACCACATCACACGCCTCTTCCTGCATTAGGACGTGGCCTACGGCGACTCAATGACCGGCGCGACCTAGTCCAGGAGACAGATGATCTCAGCGATGAGGAAAACGAACTCGAAGACTTGGTGAGAACCCGGCTTGATCCGTCGGTTTCATAGCCTAGTCAATTAAGCCATTTTTTCGTTCGTTTTGCAGCGTAATGAGATTAAAGGCCGTGGATTTTCATGGCTCATCCCCATGGGAAAACAATTGACGTTGCAAGAGGAGAAAAACGACGTGAGATTGCATGCTTCTAGTATTTGCACTTGATGATGATGCGACTTGATTTGAAAGGCTTCTTCCACAGACTCGGACTCGGGATCAGCTTCCAATGGTCCACCCTCGAATGCGGATGATGCTGAGAACGAATCGGCGCCTGATTTAGATGCGAGTATGGTAGACATGGATGATGCGGACGTGGACGATTACGAAGGGGCAGGTGCAGGCGGTGACCAAGACATGGAGGGTGGCAATGCAAGTATGGATACCACACCAGAGCAATGAAGAAAAAAAAAAAAAAACCAGGATGGCGCTGCCTTCTGTATAAGCCTTCCGGATAAGAGTTGTCCCGTTTCAGTCTATCGACTGTATCACGACGTGTTACAATTTTCAGTCATCTAGTAAGAACATCCATAGTCCCTCCGCATTCTTGTAGTCATGGTGTATAACACTGATCAGCCATCTATTTCGTCGAACTTGCTCCAACAAATTGCGCTCATCCGATTCTGGTGGATAAACCTGGGCCCATTCAAACCATATTGAAAATGCTTCATCCTGGAGATGATCGTCATATAAAGGTGACACGCGACTATACAAGGTCCACAAACCTTCCAGGATAAGAAGTTCTCCCGTTCAATAATGGTTGACTGTGCAATCTCATGTCCAGGAAAAACACCCCAAGTCACTGCATTCGTATCACCATCATTCACATTACTCTCAAAATCTCCCTGCAAATGGGCGTCAGCCCCAAAAAGTTCCTCCACAGTGCATAACAACGCCTGAACCTACCTCGAGATTCCCTGCATAGAAGGAAACCAACCCATGCCCACGCTCATGGATCCGATTCCTTAGCCAAGTTACAACCTCCTGCTCAGCAAAAAACTCGACGAATGTCTTTTGGAAAATATATCCGCCCTTAGGTCCCCAGCCGACTAGCTCATCCTCTGACGACACGGCGTCCACAGCAGGCTGAGACCCAACCGTCCACCACCCACGTTTCGTCAGTCGTTCAAGCTGCGGAATAATCAAATGCGATTCTCCCGAAAGTGGTGCTGAAGAAAACGGCGTCGTTGCAGTGCTGGAATGAAGGTATGCAGTGAAGAAGCTGGTTAGATCATCGAGTGACTTTGGGTATCCCCATTGCGAGCGAGCTTCCCCCGGCTTAAGATATGAAGGAAAAAGTCAGTAACGTCATTTAATCGCTTTGAATTAACTATCTGTCCACCTTGACACCTAATCCGCCATCCCATAGGTTTTGCACACCATATGCTGGACTCTTGAAGTCACCAAAACGTCCATTAGGAAACTCGTCCCAAGTCGCTGCATAGTTGAGTTCACCACGCCCTGCTGACCCAGAGTCAGTGGACGAAGAGGTTAGTTTGTTGGTTGCAGACACCGAAGCGTCGTGTGGGGTGATGATCAGATCGGAGTCAGTCTTTTCTACATGAATTGCCTGAAAGGGTGTTTCCTGATGACCTGTCAGCCAAAAGACTGACGCAAAGTGAAATTTCAGTACTGCAATGAGCCTATTTTGTTCTATAGTCCGTTGACCCTCGCTGATCCATCCAAGGTCCTCCAGGACTCTGCGTACGCTCTTCTCTAAATTGAGCGTGCAAAAGTGAAATCCAGAGACGGAGCCTTCGTTCGTGAGACGACGAATCATTTTAATGGCCAGCTGAATACCATAATCCTTCACTTTCTGGTCATCATGCTGACGATGATCAATATTAAATGATTGGACAGGCGGCATACTAGAGGCTTACCTTGATAGGCTCCATGGCGGATATCACTTCTGAGGGGATTCGTGTGCCACACAACTTCGTGAGACGCAGAAATGATGCGTAGCTTTGTATGGGTAGTATGCCCGCAATAATGGGCACCTGGATGCCTATAATGCATCAATACGCGCTCTCGTGAAGTAGTCTTGAGCAGAATACCTTTGTCGCGTACGCGCTGGAGCCAAAGAAGAAAAGCGTCAACATCATAAAACAATTGTGTGATGATGTAGTCGGCGCCCGCATCTATCTTTTCTTTCAAGTGTATGAGTTCTTCTTCCTCATTCACTTCCTGGTCTGGATGTCTATCGGGATATCCTGTAAGAGGAATTAATGAATGGCATGTGACCGTATAATTTCTATCACCTGCAACTCCGATACAGAAGTGAGAAGAATACTCCGGTGAAGCCCGAATATACGATACTAGGTCCTGAGCATGAACGAAGCGTGGATCAGTCGGTATCCAGTATTCAGAACCACGGGGGGCATCTTGATAAACACCTTCGATTACTTATCCTCGACATGGCAAGTGGCACTCACCTCCACGCAAAGCTAGAATATTCTGAACACCTCGATCTTTTGCACTCTAATGCGTTTTCAGGTACAATATGTGAAAAGGATAGCGGCTGCAGACCTTCAGAGCATCATCAATCATTCCCCCCTCCATGTTCGTGCACGTTAGGTGGAGAATAGTCTCGACGCCATACTCTGATTGAGCCAGTCCAGCAAGGTCTAAACTTCGATCTTTTGTCGACCCTCCCGCACCCCACGTCACGCTGATAGCAATTGGTTGAAGAGATGCGAGCCGGTCTATGCGACCCAATAAATTGGTGAATCCCTATGCAGCACGGTGTAAGCTGTGGCGGAGCATGAGCGTAATTGAGAGGAAACCTGGTCTGTCTTTGGGGGAAAGAATTCAAAGGTATAGAAAGGTGTCGAATCTGCACGTTTTGCGAACTTGTCCTTTAATTTCATGTCGAGATAAGCCGGTCTTAACTGCAGAAGACGCGGGGATGTTTAGGTAAAAAGCGTACGTAGAAAAAGACGCCCTGTGGCTGTTAACCTCGACAATAACACGCAGGGATTTAACTCGCTCGGTTTGCACCCGCTACTGGTTATTTCAAGAGAAAATAATCGGTCAGAGCCCTGAGGCCTGAGGGCCGTTCGATATAACTGCCGAGTTCAGAAGCACCGTCACGGCAAACATGAAACTTGGTTGGATCCAAATTATATACTATTGAGGACCACAGGTCTAGATCTTAATTGTGACGCATCAAAATCGCCAAAAGAACGCGGTTTGACGCGGGTTTGCAAAGATGATCACCTCCCTCATCCGACACTCAACAGTGGGTATTCAGGGTTGCTCGCTTAGCGTTACGCGGTGTACGTTTTGTCTCCGTGGACAGAAAGCAGCATTTTGTCCAATCTTCTAACAAATGTCCTGATACTTCCCCCTTGATAATACCACGAATGATTTGGGAACGACTACTTATTGCATACAAGACTGAATGATAAATTTAAATGAGTATGGGTTCCGTACATCACAAAAGAATCCATATGGACTGGGAGACCATGCTAAATTGATCTTACACCTCTCTTCGAATTATTCGGTCGGATTGCCAGCGGCCGAACCCAAAATTTTATATGTGCTGTTCTAGTCAGAGTCAGGACGCAAGTTGGGAGAAATGACACTGAAGCAAGTATATCGCCTTCCACTTGTTTAATCTTCATAGCACATACAGTCATGACAAGGATGTACATATTTAAGTAATGCAAGACTTACCAGTACAGGCTGGAACACGGCTACGTCGTTGCGTGACGGCGAAGGGTGGTATCGTAATAGCTTACCATCATTGTGCGGTAGATGTAATGTAGAACGGTCGATGGTCTCACTTCGTCTGCGTAGGACGAGTGACACGGTTGAAGACACTGACGGTCTTTGTGTTGCCTGGGTAGGGTAGTGTGATGAGGACTATAGTCTTGTACAAGAAAACTTCGCTCACTTGTATTTTAGGACGGTGCAAAGCACCACTAGAAAAGTCCCACTGGAAATGAAGGTTAGAACACTGCGAAACACCAGTCAAGATGCAATATTACTAAGATTAGTTTGTTATCCTCCCCTACACTTCCAAAACGATATGTCCGTCCGTCACATCGAAGTTCATCAAATGCTACAGACGAAACGAAAGAAGAATGTCCCTGACATCGCGCAATAATGCGTTGCTCCCACGGTGAAATAACCGTAACGAGGTCGTCCTGCCCGCCCGTCTATACGTAGCAACAAAATCAGTAATTCTTCCTTTAAAAGGAGCACGCTCGAACCAGTATGAGTCGCCCATCTGGAGACCACGCAACACATGTGAGAGATCCGAAGTAAGAAGCATAAGTATCAACCAAGCTGAGACAAGTCAGAATCACCAATGACCAATCAATGCCACAAGCTTACCGTTCAGATAAGGTGTCGATTATACGCAAACAGCCATCTTCCGAAACCGCAGCCACGTAACGAACATCTGGAGAAAAGACAAAATCTACAAATGTGATACTTAGACCAATCATCGGCGTAAAATAATCGGCTCCTTACCAACAACACTCCGCTGTGATAACCTCCAATGGCTAATGGGATTCTTCCCGGCCTTCTCGCTCCTTCCAGGTCCCTCTCGACCAAATGCTGCGGCCGGTGACGCGGGGTGCCATGGCGGCATTGACACAAACATTTCTTCTGTAGGATCCCACTCTCCCATTTTGGAATCAGAAGCAGACGACGAAGGCACAGCAGTGGATGAATGATTCGTGCTGGTCGTGGAATCGTCGGTCTTGGCTGGAGCGACCGACGTTGACCACCTCGTGTTTGGATCCTGTGGTGTGAACACCCCATCTTCCCGTTCTTTATCATAAATTATGATGGTTCCATCTGCGTAAGACACTAGAAAAAGTGTATGGGATGTGGGGACCCAGCGCACCGAGGTGCACGACGAGTTGCAAATGGAGCCCTGAAGTGATTGAGTGATGACAGCCAGAGGGTCAAAATAGGGCGGCCAAACCTGTTTATTTATTCGCACATAGCGAGAGGACATTGGGTCTTTGAAATGGAACGTGTTGAGTCTTCGTCATGAACTAGTCGGAGAATGCCTCACCGAACCAAATGAGGTCGCCAGTGTGAAATCCAATCATAACGTCCAAGTGCTCAGGTGAAGCAGTCGCCAGATTCACATCATGGCAAGTTGGATACGCAGAGAAAGTAACTCGGGCCAGAGGGTCCTGGTTTGAATGAGCTCGATCAAATTTGGCCACAAGGAGGTCTTCCTACGCACCTTGGCTTTCGGTTCGGACCAAAAGAAGCTTTTGGAGGTGTTGTAGAACAGAAATGTGACATCTCCTTGTTTGGACTGCAGGGTCTTGTTCAGGCCCTCTGCGCTTTGGAGTCGGGTAACGAATGTGGAGGAGGTTGTCCTGAGGTTGTGTTTTGGGCGCGATACAGATTTCTTCTTCCCTGAGAGAGACGGTGCCGGAGAGAATAGAGAAGGAGGCGGGAATGCCGCCTTGGTGGCCGTGGTGTCTGCCTGTGGTGAGATGGCTAAATCGGGATGAGGATCAGAGGTCCCCTCTTCGCGCGAGTTTTCGCTGCTGGAGATGCTTTCTTTATCCTTGTCCTTGTCTTTCTCCTTCTCCTTCTCTTTCTCCTTCTCTTTCAATCGACCTTCTTTAACGCCGCCAAGGAGGGAAGAAAGGCCCTGAGAGGATGGGAGCTTCTGAGTGGGGAAGCGCACCGTGACTGTGGACAGCCTAGCAGGGATGGGTCCGTTGGGCGCAGGAGTGACCGGCGTATGTATAACAGGGGGTTTCTGCTCCTCAGTGAGCGAGTACACACCTTCTGGAGCAACAAAGGTGGCCTCATTCTCCATAACGTCGTCGACCTCCGCTATTCGCCGGGCGCCAGGAACCCAGCCACGCCTAGCATGCCTCCGACTACTCGCACCCTTTTCACACCCGCCACATTATCAAGGCCTAGGATCACCATTTTCTGGCCGATCCTTGCTCAACATCGCCGTCCACAGTCTACCGAAGCTGCCCAAGGCCCTCCTCCGGCTGGCGGCCACCTTCCGTCCGTGGCAACATCCCGGTTCCTGAAGAGTACTCGGGAATCTTCACTGCACACTCATGGGATACGTTGGGTTGATGAAGTAGCTTTTCGGCCTCAGGATGTGCTGTCTAGCGGACGAGAGACGCGGAAGATGAACATGTTCCAAGCCATACGAGATGCTATGAGGTGCTTGGTTAAATTCTGTCTGATATGCAGGGCAGCGATTCATAATAGAAGGTAGCATCGCCCTAGCTAAGGACGACAATGCTGTAGTGTTTGGTGAGGATGTGGGTTTCGGTGGCGTGTTCCGTTGTACAATGGGCTTAGCTGAAGAGTTCGGTGGGTCCGAACGCATGGTACTTTTTGGCATGCACCTCCCAACGTGTTGTTAATGTAGGCCGTGAGCGGGTATTCAACACCCCGCTGTCCGAACAAGGCATTGCAGGTTTCGGTATTGGCCTAGCTGCCATGGGGCACACGGCGATCGCTGAAATCCAGTTTGCGGATTACATTTTCCCAGCCTTCGACCAGGCAAGCTTTGTTTGCTCCGTCCGTCGGCTATGGTCGTTTCTGACTTTTAACACAGCTAGTGAACGAAGCTGCCAAGATCCGATACCGTTCAGGTGGTCAGTTCAACGTTGGAGGGCTCACTGTTCGGACACCAACAATGTCTGTCGGCCACGGAGGTTTATATCATTCGCAGAGCCCAGAGGGCTTCTTTATGGCTGCATCTGGACTGAAGGTGAATTCAGTGGGTCTATAATCAAGTCAATCATGGAACATGCAAGTAGATCGTTATACCCCGGTCACCCATTCAAGCAAAGGGTCTTTTATTAGCATCGATACGGGATCCTAATCCAGTCATTTTCATGGAGCCAAAGATCCTTTATCGCTCTGCAGGTGAGCCCTCCCATCCGACATAACAGTACAAACGACATGACCTCTTCTGCAGTCGAGCAAGTCCCAGTAGATGACTATGAACTACCTATCGGGCGAGCAGAGGTCATTACATCTGGCTCGGATCTGACCATTCTCACTTATGGCACTCCTATTTACCATTGCGAAACGGCACTCTCTATGTTGAGCTCCCCCCCTCCTTCTCTGGCGCCGCATATCCCGGAATCTGTCCGTTCCGCCTCCATCGAGCTGATAGACCTTCGCACAATACTCCCTTGGGATGTCGATACCGTGCAGAAGAGCGTAGAGAAGACTGGACGGCTGTTGATTATTCACGAGGCAGGTCGCACAGCGGGCGTAGGAGGTGAGATAGCTGCGGAAGTGCAGAAGAGGTGTTTCCTGAGGCTGGAGGCTCCGGTGAGGAGAGTAACCGGCTGGGAGTGAGTTGTTCATTCTCAAGAATGCACACGCGCGGCCGCTGACATCATCGTTGCATAGTGTCCCAGCTGCCCTTCATTATGAGAAGTTTACCATTCCTGACGCGTTGCGAATCGTGGATGCCATTGTGGAGACACTAAATTATTAATCACAATATCCTCCCTGATATCGTATTTTCGCCTCCTATCATTTGATGTGGGCAACTTGTTATGTGACAGTGTGACAGTACGTGTATCTTTTGCGCGAAAAGTCGTGTTTTGGCGTTGCATATTTGAATGTGAAACCTTGAGCATCAACGCATCGGAGCTAGGGGTTGAAATGGTTCTGAGACGTTCCAAAGGTGCAACTCTTGTGTGAGACGCGTGACCAGACATGGGTCACAACACGGGGTCCCTCTTGTCCATTCTATAGGTAAGAATGGGGTGCTACTGCGTCCGCGTGTGCTTAGCCTCCCGTGCTCTGAGACAGTGCAAATCGCAAACACGCCTGAAGACACGTGTTTTAAGACATTGTTTCAGACAAGCTATTCGTTGCAGGTACAAATCTCCACGCGTACGATTCTCTATGCTGCTTCGTGTTGTAGTGACCGAGCTCCCTTCTAGTCACTGCAGAGTTCCAAAGGGTCAGAAATACGCGTTTTTCACCGATTCTCTCACTTGACTGCCCAGCAGTATAAAAGGCAATGTCCGACGTCAAGAGCAAACCCACGATCATTCTCCTCTCTCTTAACAAACAACCATGGTTCAACGACATGCACTCGGGGCTATTGAGTGCCCTGGCTGCCAAGGCTGAAGTCATCGAAGTCACTACGCTCGCTGCGCTTCCCACGCTCTCCCCCTCCAAACATTCCGCCGTGTTCATCACAGACGAAGCGCTCACAGAGCGCAAACACGCCAGTGTCCTCTCCCAGGCCATGGGCTATGCCCAAGCGGGCGGGATTGTGGTCATCGGGGGCCTCTTCAGCTCCTTTGTCAGGTTGGATCACCTTGACGGCCACTTTGTGCACTGGGGGCTTTCGTGGAAGGCGGCAGGCTATTCAAGAAGCACGTGTGTGCTCAGCCGTGCGACGCACCCGGGCTTCAGAGGCAACGGACGCTTGCCAGTGGCCTATAGCATGAAGGCCGTATCGCTCAAAGATGTCTCCCCGGAAGATGTCATGTATAAAAGGAACGACTGGTATGGCGAAGAGAAGGACGAGGAGGACGAGTACCGCGGCGCCTCGCCCCTTCCCGAGGAAGCCACTGTGGCGTACACCCGGCTCGGCAGCGGATATCTTGGCTATATTGGTGATGTCAATGCAGAGGAGAATTCGACGATTGTCGTCCTGGCCATGTGCGGTTTGCCAGTGTGATGAGACGATTTGGTTGGGAGGGGTCAGAAACGCTAACAACGATCCGGATTATCCAGGTGTATGATTACCACGAGAGCCAGTCAGAATACTAGTATTACAAATATTACACTGCTGCCTTCTTCCTCACCAACTTGATGCCCAACGAGTTTGCAGCTATTTTCTTCTTCTTCGGTGGGGGCAGTGATGATTTGACGGTAACTGTTGGCGCCTTGGTCGCGTTGGAGAGGAGTGAGCTCAGTTCGGGATCCAACACGTCGGCTTTCCGCTTGATAGTAATAGTTCGTGGCGGGGTTATGTGGACGGATGTGGCAGGGGTCTCGGGCACTGAATCTGAATCGCCGTTTGACGATGGGACAGGTTCGACACCGGACGGGCCTGCCACCTTTGAGAATACCTCCTGCACCAACCTTTCGTCTTCCTCCTCTTCTAATCGCCGCTGCCTGTCCTCCTCGTCCTCAATTTCCTGCATGCCCAACCGCTCCAACAACTCTGTGGCCTGTGCCTGACCTGCACGCTCGTTGCGTGCATTTCTCGCCCGGATATCCTGCAAAGCGTCTAGAATGTCCATCTCGCGCTTCGAGTCGGTTGTGCGATTCTCTAGCGCCTTCATGGGGTTGTTCTCTTCCTCTTCGAGCTTTGCCAGCCTGTCCTCCTCTTCCGCCTTTTCGTCTCGCCAAGGCTCAAAATTGCGTTGCGCACCATGTTCGGCAACATAGTCGGTATTCTTGGGGTCAGTCTTGAAGGTGATTTCGGATGAACATAGAGTGCTGTCAAGACGGTGAGCCGTTCAATGAGTGCGACGAATGACTGGCCTTACCATTTGATGTAAAACCTGTACAAGACAGGAGTGAGTTGCGCTGGTTCGACACCCATGCATGGAGACGTACCGGAATATCTTGATACCATAATAGTCCTCGCCATCTACAGTCTCCTTGCGGGCGTTGAATTTCTTGCCCTTGTATATGTAGTCGCCACAGGTGTTGCATCGCCTGAGGACCGACGTCAATGGCAAATATCAAGACGATAAGACGCGGTGCGCACATGGAAAAGGGGGCCATGAGACGGACGACCTGCTGGGAGTTCTTTGGGCCCCTCCGTCGTGGGATTTTGGAGGGGTCAAAGTCAGGGGGGTAGTACTTGTTGAGGACCTTTCTTTCTGACATGGTGGTGGCTGAGAGGAAGCGCTGCTTACATAAGTGTTCACCGCGAGATGAACACGCAACTGGAGTACCAGCACGGATCGGACGTCAGTGTCCTCCGCGGATGCCCCAACCCATACGCCGCAGACCTGCTCGCCGTCGGCGGCGAGCACTCTGTCGAGGTGCTGCAGATGGTGAGTCGCCACACTGACTTTGATCACGTGATGGCTGATGATGGTGCCCGGCGCAGGGAGAGCATTCGTGCTCTATCCTCGCCTCCTTCAACATTGGTGCACGCATCACGGCCTTGGCATGGTCGCCCCGCACGACGTCCCCCTCCCAGGTGGATGCCTGGTTTCTCGAGTGCGCACACCCGCCAGTGCTAGTCGTTTTCTGTTCATGATTTTCTGCGTAGATTGGTGGCTGCAGGGGAGGATTTGAACCTGAGGCTGCTCACAAAATCACACGATGACGCGTCTGAGAACGTGTTTGTCTTTGGCGGGGGGCTGAGTGGCCACCGAAGGACCGTCAACGACCTCACATGGTGTGGTGGTTTCGGAGAGGACAGCTACCGATATCTCGCCTCGGTGGGCGGTGCGCACCGTCTCTCGCACTTACTCTAGCACTCACTCACGAGCAACGATTTCCAGACGACAAAATACTGCTCTTCTGGGATCTGTCCCCCGGCCCAGCAGAGAATGCCGCGGCGAACGGCGCAGCGTCCTCTCCCGCCGCACAGCCGCGTGCCGCCTCCCCCTCCAGCCGCCCAGAACCCCTCGCCTTCGCGGTCTCCTACGCGCACCCCCTGCACTCTGTCGCCTCGCACCCCTCCACCTCAAAGGAGCTCGTCGTCTCCGACTCACAGGGCTCCGTCTTCGTCGTCGACTGGCGCGTCGACCCCGCCGACGAGGACCCGGAGGATCGTTATCGCGGCCTCAGCATCGCGCAGCTCATCGACCCCCGTGCCTTGGCGCACGCACGGACGGGGATGCAGACCGTCTGGGGCGGCTCCGTGGCGTGGCAGCAGCAAGACTCCAATCTGTACGTGATTCCCCCCCTCGCAGCCAGTCCCCAGTGCTCACGCGCCGACCCTTGGCCGTGTTGGTAGCGTGGGCGCCGCATATGGCTCGCGCTGGTCCATATGGGACCTGCGCAAGCTCCAAGGCGGCAAGCCCATTTCAACAGGGCCAGGCTTTGTCCATGGCACCCATCGCTTCCGGTACGCACACACACACACGCCCTCACTCACGCTCACTGCCTCACTCACACCCACTGCCCCCCCCCCTCCCCTCCACGCTCACCCCACCAGCTGGTGCCCCACCGACCCCCACCTCTTCGCCCTCTCCTCCCTCTCCCCCCTCGAAGACGCCGCCATCCACATCCACAACACCGCCTACGCCCAAAGCGCCCCCCGCGAGCTCGTGCTGCGCCCCCGCCCGCACCGCGTGCGCGACTTTGACTGGCTCGGCGCCCCCGCGGCCAGCAGCAGCGGCCCACTGCGCGCGCCGGGGGCGCACCACCCCCGCTTCGCGGCAGCCGTTGGGCGCAATGTACTCATCGTCCAGGTGGGGCCCAACGGCGCTGCCACCGCATGAGGTCGCCCCACTGCTTGTCTCGTGTTGTTTGCTTCCACGTTCGTTTAAAGCTACATTGTACCTACCCCAGAAACGACTGCACCATAACTCGAATCTTCACTTTTATTTTCGTTTACTTCACGCGCACCCCCCTTGGCTACACAGACCGAGGTGACAAGGGAGGGTGTGGGCCGCCAGACATGACTTTTAAAAGCTACATTGTACAGTACTTACTCGACCAACGATTGCGCACACCATAACTCGAACATCATCATCATCAGATAGACAAGGAAGCTGCAGACAGACAAACAAACAAAACAAAAACGCAGATTATGTATGACACAAGTGTGGGTGGAGGGAAAGGACAAGGCGAGAGACAAACACGAAAAAGTAGTAGGGCACCAACGGAAAGACTAGCACAAAACAAACAAGGAAAAAGAACAAAAGGGAAGTTCCGCAACAGCAGTCTAAACCAATCTAGCTCATGAAACAAGGACAGAGGGAAAGAAAAGTCGGGCAGATCGATCCCGCTGGTGCGTGGGCGACGTGTGCTTACCCTGCTGAGAGGGGGCCAGTGTGGCCGTATGACGGTTGCATTTGATCCATCGTACGGTAGGGCGCGTTCATATACATGGAGGGTGCCCCATGGCCGTACCCTGCCACAACCACGTCAGCACGCGCAGGGCACGAGGGAGAGAAAAAAAAAAAAAAAGAAAAAACGTATAAAGCTTAAACCCACGCACCCATCTCCGAATGCATATTATACCAATACGCCAGCTCCATCTTCATATTCGGAGCCGCCTCCCCATCCGCCAGCTGTTCCAGCGCCGCCGCCGCCGCCGCACTGGCATCCGCAGGCCCCCCCGCGCCGCCACCGGCGCCACCCACCGCCCCTGCCCCCCCGCCACTGTGTCCATAGCCCTGCAGCTGCAGCTCAGGCGGAATATCCCCGTCGGGCGAGACGAGCGGGTGCGCAGGCAAGTGTGGCGACGCGGGAAAGTGCCACGGATACGACGTGTACGTTGCCTGCGGCGTCGTCGCATGCGTGGGGCGCGGCTGGTACAGGCCCGACGTCACTACCGCAGGACGCTGATTGCCCGCCACACTGCCGTTATTGCTGCTGTTGCTGCTGTTGGCGACACTGTTATTGCTGTTGCCGCTGCCGCCACCGCCGTTGTTGTTGTTGTTCATACTGCTATTGTGGCTATTCCCACCGGCCCCCGCGCCATTGATGGCGCCCGACCGCGAATATGACATGGACGCGCTATTCGGCGGCGTAAGCCGCGCCAGCGTAGACCCCATGGCATGCCCCAAAGTCGGGGACATGACGTGGGTGGCGCCACCGTGCACGCCATTCCGCTGGTCGCGCTGCCGCTCATGCTGCTGCTGCTGCTGCTGTTGTGAACGTGCCTGCATCTCGGCCGCCTTCCGCTCGCGCTCTGCCTGTCGCTGCCGCAGCGCGCGGTCCTTCACCACGAGCGTGCGCAAGAAGCGTCCGTGGTACTCGAGGGACACGGACATGGTCTTTGCCGCGTCCTGGTAGGCGTCGGCGGCGGCATTGATGAGGCTGTAGATATGGTCTTGCGCGTCCTCGCCAATCTCGGGGCCAGCGATGGAGCTGCGAAGGAGCTGCGGGGGCGTAAAGTGAGCGGCACACGATCATCACACGCAAACCCAAGCGCACCTTGAGCAAAAAGACCGCCGAATACGCCGTCATCACTGTAATAGAGTCCTGTGCATACCGCTAAAAGCAGCGAAACGTAAAGCCAAGAGCGAGACCGACACTGCAGGACTACCCACCAACATATCCACCTTTGCAAACTCTTCCCCCACCAGCTTCAACGTATGCACGGCACTCTCATAACACACCGTCAGCGGGGGCAAACTCGGTGCCCGCCGCGCCGACCCGCCCACCGTCATCAGCAGCAAGGACGACTGCAGGCCAAACGAGTTTAGGAACAGCCGCACGTGCAGCTTGAAGAAGAGCAGCAGCGAAAAGTGGAAGCGTTCACCGCCGGCTGTGCACAGTGTGTGGCGTGAGTGCGATGGGACAGCACAACAGTGCCAACATCAGGAAACCCACCTTTCCTCACATTATCCACCCAGTCCTCCTCCCACGCCTCCAGCTTTCTATTGCAGCCGCGCAGCAGAATCTCGTAATTCACATCCGCAGGCATATACCTCGACGCATGGGAGGGACCGCCGCCGCCGCCGCCGCCGCCGCCAACAGAGCCACTGGCATGCGTCGTCGCATGCACGGCACGCGCCTTGTGGAGGAAAAACACATCCGTGACCTCGGCGGCAATGTACCTTAGCTGTGCTTGCGCCGCCACTACCGTATCGATCGGCGCCAACGTGCTCGTGGTATGCCACGTGGAAGAGTGACGGATAATGTCGTCCTGGGAGGTGGAGGCACTTGGTCAGCAAACGCATGGGCGCCAGACGGGGGCGGCGCACCTCGGGTAGCATCCACATGCGTCCGGTCTGCATGCTCAAACTGCGGTCGTGCACCCAGAGCACGAGGTAGGTGCGCTCGCGGTTGCGGCGCTCGAGCCGTTGCAGGGACGACTCGCCGGCGGGTGCGTCTGGCGTGTACGCGTTCAATCCCAGCTCGACCGCCATGCGACAGGCCTGCGCCAAAAAAAAAGCATCAGTGTGTGTGCCGACGGGGCGGGCTGGCTTACATATCCTATATAGGTCCACGTGCGCTGGAGGAGACGACGGCGTCAATGTGGGCAGCGCGTGGAGACAGGACACATGTACGCACGGAATCATCGGGCTCCTTCCAATACGTCATACACATGAACGCCTGGACGACCTCGACGCGCTTCCAGCCCTCCTTGAACGCACGGATACACATGTCCTCGGCGACACGCTGGCAGGCACGGAAGCGGTCCGGCTGCCAAAACTTGCTGCCCACCATCAAGAGGGTGGCGAAGAGCAAGGGACACCGTGCGCGCACATACGCGGGCGTGTGCAGGGCCGGATCGAACAGGTTGATGAACGGGTTCAGACGGACGAAAATCTGCGGCGGGACGCCCATGCGTTCAGTCAGCGCGGAGGACGGGACACGGGGGGGGGCGCACCATTTCGAAGAGCTGGACGACGTCGGCGTCGTCCATGAGGGAGGCGAGGACGGGATCGTCGAGAGCGACGGGGGCGGGGGCGCGGGGGGGCAGACTGGGGGTGGCGGGTGCCGCGTCGCGCTGTGCCTGTGCCTGGCGCGGGGGGAGACCGGTGGGGGGCGGGGGAGGGCGGTGGGGCTGGGAGGGGGACTGGGTCTTGCGCGGGGACGGCTTGGTGGCGTCGTCGCAGCGGGTGAGGACGGTGCCGAAGAAGCTCTGCCGACGGCCCTCCCGCTCGACCATGGGCGCAGGGTACATGGTGTCGTCCACATCCTTGTCGTCGTCGTCGGGATCCGCGTCCATGGGCGCGGGCGAGCAGGTGCGTGGCGGGTACCGGCCCGGGGGCGGCGGGAACGGCGGGAACGGCTGCGCGGGGGCGGGGGCAGAGTAGGGTGGCTGGGTCGGCGGCGCACGGGCCACGCTGTTGGGCACGTAGACGTCGCGGGGCGAGAAGCGCGAGTGGAAGGCGGGGTCGAGCGGGACAGAGCGCGAGTTGGACACGGGGAAGGGCGTCTGTGGGGGCGCAATGTCGATGCTGGAACTGGTCTTTTGGGCCGTGACGCCCTTTTCGAGCTTGCGGAGCATCTTGGATGCATCGGACAGTCTGCAGAGGGTGAGCAGAGCAGGCGCAGCAGCACAGGGGGCGCACTTTGAGCCGGGTTTTCTGCCTCGGCGGTGTTTCTCAAAGACGCATCTGTGTGGGGGGTGAGCGGGTGGGCACGACGCCGACGGGGAGACACGCGCACTCGACATTGGAGCGGCGGCAGCGCTGGCAGGGCTTGGCGCCGTCGTCCTCTGCGCCGACACACTTCATCTGGCAGAGCGGGTGAGCGCGATGGACAGACCGACGAGGGGGGGAACACACCTTTGCGGCCCGACAGACGGAGCAGGCGCGTGCGCCGCGGGAGACGGCGGGCTTGATGTCTGGAGAGTCGGGGACGATGGGGTGATCGGTGGGCATGCTGTCTGACATGGCGTCGAGACGAGGCAAGAGGTGCGAGCGAGGACAGGAGCGTGAGTCCGGCTATCGGGGATTGAAATAGAAGCCGTGCGGAGACCGGCTCCGGGTCAGGCCAAGACCCCGGTCTCCGTGCCTCTGGCAGGTGTCCCGGGGACGTGTCGGTCCCACCTGGCTGGCTGGCAGACGGTCTCCGGCGTTCTGGGCCTGCGCCCCAAGTCGCCGCTGCCGGACTCGCGCGACAGGCAGCGGTGGTGGGCCCACGCGCTGGCTCTGCGCTGGCTCTGCGCCGCCGCCCATCGACGGCGACCGATCGCTTTGGCCGGATGTCCAGGTATGCAGACCTGGCCAGCCATTTCCGCGACCGCAGTCTTGCGGGGCTGGTCGCCGATCGCACGCCTGGCACGTGTGACCCCCCCGATCAAGTGGCACCCCCTCTCGCTGCAGGACGCAGTTCGGATCACACTGGTCGTCAAGCGGCTCGCGCAGGGCCACACATCAGTGTGGATTTTCCCCGAGATGCACCCGGCCACGGCTTTACATCACAGGCACGCTCATGATCCAATATAGAAGCCCGGAGCAGACCACTCGGTGTCGGCCACCCTGCCCCGCCCCGTCGTCCCGCCCCTACGCGCCGTACACGCTCGCCACCTTGTACATCCCGGTCTCCGCGTGCGCCACCACCGCCTCCTCCCCATACACGCGCGCAAGCCCGTACATCCCCGTCGCCACCCCCCCGCCGCCGGCGTGCGGCAGCACCACCCGCCCGCCGTGCGCCGCAGCGGCCCTGGCCTGGGCCGCGGACTTGCTCGCCACACCGGCAGCCCTCCCGTCGGGAATACGCACAAACGCCATCTCCCCCGCCTCCACCCGGTCCACGCGATAGTACCCCTTGCGCTCAAACTGCATCACGTCTCCCACGCCCAGCGCCCGAACCCCCGCGTCCGCCCACGCACTCACCCGAAACTCGCTCTCCCGCGTCACATGGTCCGCCACGTCGTCCGTCTCCTCCAGCCGCTTCTTGGTGATCAGATAGTCGTAGTCCAGCAGCGTCACGCTGGCCAGCGCATGCTGCGACGCCGCCGGGTCCGCCAGCCACGTGACCTTCTTCGACGTCCTCTTAACGTCCCCGCCCAGGTGCAGGTCCGCCGCAAGGGCCGTCACCGTGTCCATGCCAACCTCTGTTCCGCGGATGAACGCATTCCCCCAGTCCATCAGCGTGATCTGCCCGGGCCATCCACATCAGCACACACACCACCACAGGGTCGCGCCACTCGCCTCCTCCCCGTCCGCGAATGACCGCGCGTCCGTTTGCTCCACCAGTATCACAGGCGCGTACACCGTCTGCTTCGTTCCCACCGCCGCGTTCTTCTTGTGCTTTGGATGCCGTCGCACCTCCACCGGGACATTCCCGCGCAGCCTCACCCTCACCCTGACGGGCACCAACGTCAGCCACACGCCTGCACGGCCAAACAAACGACCACCCACGCATTGGCCTTCTCGATCGCCCAGAACCGCGGCGCCACCGGATCGATCACCTTTTTGTTCAGGGCCCAGATCGCGTCCCATTCGAGCGACACCACCGCCTGCGACGGGCCCTGCGCCAGCATGTACTGCCGCAGCGCCTCCACCGTCAGTCCGCGCCGCCGGATCCCTGCACGCATGCCGTCAGCACCACCACGCCGCGGCCCGCCCCCCGCGCGCCGCACCTCGTACCGTGGGGAAGCGCGGGTCGTCCCAGCCCCGCACCAGTCCCTCGCTCACAAACCACCGCAGCTTGCGCTTCGACAGCAGAGTGTAGACAAAGTTGAGCCGGCTGCCAGTGCCCCCGTCAGTCCAGTCGCCCGCGCGAGCCGCCGGCCCTACCTAAAGTCCCACACGGCCGCCTTCCGCAGGCCCAGCGCGTCCGTCATCCACCGGTACTGCGGGTTGCGGTCCCTGTACTCGTTCGTCCGCAGCGCATGCGTCACGCCCTCGAGCGAGTCCACCACCGGGCACGCAAAGTCGTACGTCGGGTAGATCTTCCACTGGTCTCTGCACAGGCGGTCAGCGTCAGAACAGGCAGCGCGGCGCCACCCACCCCGTGCGGTGGTGCGCAAGCACGTTGCACCGGTACACGACAGGGTCGCGCAGCGCCTTGTTCGCATCGTCCACGCTGATCTTGGCGCGGAGGCACCACCGTCGCCCCTCGGTGCTCCCCGTCTTCATCTCTGCAAACCGTGCCAGGTTCTCCTCCACCGTCGCCTCCCGCCGCACAGAGGCGACGCCGTCCATCCGCTCCTGCCGCATCTGCTCCGCGTCAACAGGCGCACACAACACGACACTGCACACGCGCCTTTGTCTGTTCCGTGTCGTCGGCGTAGGCACGGCCCCTTTCGATCAGCGTGACCGCGAGCCCGTACAGCTGCTCAAAGTAGTCCGACGTGTGTGTGACGCGGTCCCCCACGACCTCCAGCAGCGTCAGGTCCTCCAGAATCGTCTCCTCAAACTCGGACTGGTGCGTGACGTCAGACGCTGACAAAGCAGGAGAGAGGGACACGTGCCGTTTCCTTGCTGGGGTTCGTGTCGTCGAAGCGTATGATGAGCGTGCCGTGGTACATTTGCGCAAAGTACTGGTTCAGCATGGCTGCCTTGGCGTGCCCAATGTGCAGGTAGCCGCTCGGCTCTGGCGGGAAGCGGGTGACGACCTGGCCGTCGACGGCGCCGGGCAGACCCAGCGCGAACGAGCCCGCCGTCTTGTTTGCCCTGGCCTGTCGCGACGGCGTGGGCGGGGTGCTGGGGAGAGCGGGGGGAGTCATGTACATACCTTGTTGGACCGCGCCTCGGCGAGGCGTGCAATGGCATCCTGTGTGGCTCCGAGGCTCTCAACGTGCGCACACCAGCGCTGCAGATGGGGGTGCCGGTGGTTTTTCAGCAGGCCCGCGGCCTTTGTCGAGGCTGGAGGACGGGTCAGCAACGGTGGGACGGTGGCTCGTGCACGACGCACATTTGAGTGCGCCCCACACGCCCCAGTCGGCCACGGTCATCTCATGGCCCACAAGGAATGTACGCAAGGCGAGGTGGTCGTCCAAGGCGTCGAGCGCAGCCACCCATTCGGGGAACGACGTGATTCCCGGCAAGGCGTCTGCCCGAGACAGAAAACCCGATGCCTGCATTCTCGTGCTGTAAGCCCCGCAAAACAAAGGGGACCGAGCCCTTGACGCTACCTTGGCGCTGTCGTCTGCATAATTGGCCTCTTTGGCAATGTAGTTGACAATGGCGATGACGCCAGTCACCTGCGTGCCGGCGTGCTCCAAAACGACCTTGTCGACGCTGGTGTCGAACTGGATGTCGATTTGCGGCTTTGGATGGACAAATGTGGCGAGCACCAGCGGTGCATAAGGAAAGGGAGATGCTCCAGGATTCAAGGTGAGCCTGCAGGCCATCGTGCGGAGTCGAGAGTAGCAGACGCCCAAAATTTTGGACGTCAGAGACGCCGTGTGACTCGTCGCGTTTTAAGAAGCCGTCCAGCTGCGTCGTCTCTAACCATGCCAATGCTGTGAGTCGGCCTCTGGTGTCGTCTCGCTCAACTGATCGTGTTGACAGACGGGATCCCTCTACAAAGTACAAAAAGTACACTCCCATCCACCTCCCCGACAGAACATGGCCCTCCAAATCCATCGACGCACCCCCCATATGGCTCTCCACCGACCTCCGCGACGGAAACCAGGCCCTCGCCAACCCCATGACCATCGAGCAGAAGCGCCGGTTCTTCAAGCTCCTCGTCCAGACCGGCTTCAAGGAGATCGAGATCGCGTACCCCGCCGCCAGCGACACCGACTTTGGCTTCGTGCGTGGCCTGGTGCAGAGCAACGAGGTCCCAGACGATGTCTGGCTGCAGGTGCGTCCCCCGTCTCCCCCGCAGCACAGCTGACCGCGTCTCCAAGGTGCTCACTCCCGCCCGGGAAGACCTCATCAGACGCACCATCGACTCGGTGGCAGGCGCAAAGCAGGCCGTCCTGCACATGTACAACGCAACATGCCCATGCTTCCGCGACGTCGTCTTCCGCAACACACAAGAGCAGACCATCGAGCTCGCAGTCGCGCATACACGGCTGGTCCGCAAGCTGACAGACGAGTGCACCGCCAAGTATGGCACCGTGTTCAGGTACGAGTACAGCCCCGAGACCTTCTCGCAGACCGAGCCCGAGTTTGCTGTCGAGATCTGCAATGCCGTCAAGGCTGCCTGGGGCAGAGCCGGTGCCGGAGAGGACAGGATCATTTTCAACCTCCCCGCCACAGTTGAGATCGCCACTCCGAATCATTATGCAGATCAGGCACGCCACCCACGTCTGTCTCTCGCCCCCCAGCTGACACTCCTCCTAGATTGAATACTTCGGACGGCACATTAGCGAACGAGACAAGGTCATCATCAGTCTACACCCGCATAACGACAGAGGCATGTGTTTCGTTTGATCCAGTCTCCCCCTGTATAGTTACCATCGTGTCATCCAGGAACGGCCACCGCTGCGACAGAGCTCGCCATTATGGCGGGTGCCGACCGTGTCGAGGGCTGTGTATTTGGGAACGGCGAACGCACCGGCAACGTCGACCTGGTCACCCTCGCTCTTAATCTCTACACCCAGGGCATCGCGCCCCTCCTCGACTTTTCCGACATACAGTCCGTCATCGACGTCGTCACGGCGTGCAATGACCTCCCGGTGCACCCCCGCCATCCGTACGCAGGTGAACTCGTCTTCACCGCCTTCTCAGGTTCACACCAGGATGCTATCAAAAAGGGCTTTGAAGCCCAGGCACGGCGGCACGAGGTGGCAGCTCTGCAAGGCAAGCCCCAATATTGGGATATGCCATATCTGCCCATCGACCCCGCCGATTTGGGCTGCACGTACGAAGCGGTCATCAGAGTCAATTCGCAAAGCGGCAAAGGGGGCATCGCGTATCTGGTCAAGCAGGCGCTTGCGCTTGACTTGCCGCGCAGAATGCAAATCAGCTTCTATCAGGTTATCCAGGCCATCTCGGATCGTGAGGCCCGTGAAATGACGACCGAGGACATCACCAGTGCGTTCAGACGCACGTACAAGTTTGGTGGGGGCAAGTACGCCGGACGGATCACGCTTCGCAGTTTCAAGATCTCCGACACCCCGTCTGCTGACGTGAACGCGACGGCAGACGATGCTATTGCAGAGGATGCCTCGTCCTTGAGCAAGCGGTTCGACGGAACGCTCTCTGTGGATGGCCAACCCCGTGTAGTTCGCGGTGACGGCAACGGACCTCTCTCCGCCATGCTTGATGCGCTCAAGTCACACCTAGGCATTGATCTGATGATCCGTGACTACTCTGAACACTCCATCGGGGAAGGCACGGGCGTCAAAGCCGCCTCGTATGTCGAACTAGTCGAGCCCCGGAATCAGACACAAGGCGCCGTCCGTGGCACATGGGGCGTCGGCGTCGATTCGGACATTGCGGCGTCCGGGTTGCGGGCCGTCCTGAGTGCCGTCAACAGCGCGATCGGTGATCGCCCTTTGCCAGAGCTTAAACTTAACGTTGGCTTCAACGCCAAATCAGGCCAAGCGGATATCACAGATGCTGTGCTTAACACGCTCCGGCTCGAGCTTCCGCGGAGGTTGCAGGCGGCATTCTTCGAGGTCGTGCAGCGTGCTGTGCGTGACTCGAGGGTCCCGATGACCCTCGACGACCTATCTGCGCTATTCGTCAAGACATATTGGTATGATATCCCTGCACGAATAACACTAAAATCCTTCACATCATCCGCATTGGGCGGCGGGCGGCAACGCATTGACGCCGAGCTGTTGATCGAAGGCAACAACAAAACCCAATGCGTCAAAGGCGAGGGTAACGGCCCTCTCTCCGCATTGCTCGCCTCCCTGCAATCGCTTCTCACGCAGGGCGTCACGCTCCTCGTACGCGAGTTCTCCGAGCATTCCATCGGCGAAGGCTCCGAAACCGTCGCGGCGTCATACGTCGAACTTGTCCAGACCGAGCAAGGTCAAAAATCGAGCGCGTGGGGCGTAGGTGTCGATGTAAATATCACCCAGTCCAGTTACAAGGCTGCTCTCAGCGCTGCCAGCGGCTTGAATCTCAAGCTGAAGGAGGCGTAAAAGTTGTATTCCATCTATACAGGATATATCAGATATTCTCTGGAGGGCCAAACTTGTATGATAAACCTCCAATGTATAACAATGTCACAGGCGAATAACCATGAGAGGGGGTGTAAGCGTCGACGCGGACATTGCAAACCTGCTCTGGCTTTTGAAGCCGAGGGGGTGTCAAAATTTTGTATTCCACCTGTTATATACGGGGTATTAGCCTTGGACAAAATGCAGCTTTTATATATTTGTGCGATGAGTTTAAAAGATACAGAATATGAGGATGGTGTGATAGTTATGTAAAACGTGGAGGTGTGGCATGAGTGAATAAACCACAAATCGGGGAAGGAGGATAAAAATGCAGAGGCAGCGAAATGATCCCGACAGACGCAGAGCCAAAACCTTTGACAATGCAGGGAGCAAAGCAAGATGCAGATGAATGTAAACAGTCAAATTGAAATGGGAATATGTTACCGCACTTTCACGTGCGCTCTTGGGGGTGGATGCGCCTCTTTCATGGCTTCGAGCTGTTCGACGACATACGTCATGTCCGGCCTGTCCTTGTGGTCGTGTGCCCACATGTGTTCCATGAGCTCCACAATCTCAGGACACCACTGTTTCGCGAGGCCAGCGACCGAAGGACGCTGTTGTTTGGCCCCGACAACCTCATAGATGGCGTGCTCGTTCATACCCTACATCCTGCATTTAGTTTATGTCGCAATCTTTTGTACATGTACGCCTCACCTCCCATGGGAATTTCTTCTCCTTGGTATGCCATTGCAAAATCTCCCAAAATACCATAGCGCACGAAAATACGTCGACCTTATAATTATACTTGGGGTGTGCATGCCACAACTCGGGCGCCTGCCAGTTGACGGTGCCTACCAGACTGCGGACCATCGAGCGCGTCGACTGCTTTACTTTGGCAAGTCCGAAATCCGCGATCTTTGCACTGACGCGGGAGGTGATAAGAATGTTCGATGACTTACAGTCCCGATGTATCACGGAAGGCTTGTGATCGTGAAGATACTTGAGGCCACGGGCGATATCAAACATCAAGCTCAGCTATCACACATGAGCTCATGTTGACAGTTTGGTAGTTATATGTAAACATACCACTTTGCTCAGCGGTGGAGGTTGCACGTTGCGAACGTAGTCAAACAGATCGCCATTTGAGCACAACTCACTAACGATCATAGGGGTCTGCTTAGGGTTTTCGGGTATACTTACACCCAGCTGAAAATGTTCTTTAGCGTCTAATGCATACACAGCTAGATGTTTTACTCACGAATTTGACGACATTCGGATGGTCGAAACGTGAGAGAAGTTTCAATTCTTTGATATCCACTGATCGGATTGAGAAAATCAGCACAGTAACATCAACGGTGAGGCGAGACGTACTCTCTGTTAGCTGACCCCTGAACTCCGCGATTGCAACTTTCTTGCCACTCAGTTTACCTACATATACACTACAGACCTAACGATTAAATCGCATCTATGAATAAAATGCGCCACGTACTCCTTGAATCCACCACTGCCAATCTTCTCGACTTTAGAAAGTTTGCTGGGAGGAATGACGCTGTCTTCAAGCCCTAGTCCCTCAAGATCGAGAAGAACACCGTCATCGGACTGTGACTGCACGGGTATCTCACAATCTGGATGAGGTGTGTCGGGGTCCATAGCATGCACGCGGTCCACTCGTAATAACACTGGGGTCTGCACTTGGTTGTGACGCTGGCCACTGCGTCGTGCTGGCCGCGTCGTAGATGGAGGGCGTGCAGTAGCACCGGATGATGGAGACGTATACGAGTGATTATCCCGCTATTCAATGTGTTGTATCAGAGAGAAAAGCTCGTAGACAGGAGACACACCCACCCATTGAATTAGAGCCTCTACAAGCTGCGGCTTTGTGCCCTCTGCACCGATCCCCCTAGACTCACACAACTTGACAAGATGGTCCCGCCTTCGACGCACGAGCGTCTTGGCTGTCGCATCCTGGAGATCCTCATCCATGTCAACTTCGGCGTCGTCCTCGCCAGCGTCCTCTTCAACTTCTTCATGCGAGGCATCAGTCCCACTAGCGTCGGACGTGGACGTGTTGGAGTCCGCTTCAAGATCAACAGAAGCAGCGTCTCCGTCTTCGTCTTCCACATCACCTTCCCCATCATCTTCACCAGTTTCAACCTCGCCATCTTGTTCATCTTCATCCATCCCTGACACCGGTTCACCTACCTCTTCATCCTCTCCCACAATCTTGCCATTCCTCAACCTCCTTGGTTCCGCTTCCACTTCCATCACTACGCCTTCGGTATCTTCCTCAGCAGTGGCAGTTTCTTCATCACTCTCGCTGCCATGATCTTCTCCATCCGTATCTTCATCATCGCCATCACTCGGTGTTCCAGAGACCTGCGTCCGTGTGCGTCGTTGTTTACTACGATCAGTGCGTGGAGTTGGCAGCTGGGGGGCGGTGCGTGATCGACGAAGATCATACGCTGCAGGGGACGATCTGTGCGTCTGAGCCCGTGTTCTCCTCCGCGTAGGTGCGGGAGAAGGCGACATGGACGGAGCGAGCTCGTCAAGTTCTTCATCCTCCTCGTCTTCAACGCCATCGTCTTGTTCGGTTTCATTATCTTCCTGCTGTTCGTTATCATCCCCAAGTTCATCTTCGTCACTTTCTTTTAAAGAACCAACTCGACCTTTTGCCTTGCGCATGGGAGTAATTCTCCGCCTCTCGTGGGATTCTTTAGAGTTATTTCGGGTTCTAAGTCTTTTCGGCGATGGGAGGGCTTCGGTCACACCATCATTGTCTTCTTCGTCAGACTCAACTTGGCGCTGGGTCCTGCCCTTGATCGCCTGTCGTTTGGCGTCACCATTGCCGCAATGGAACGACACTGTCCGTGTCCGGAGGCGTGTGATGAGTGGCGATGATACGGCAGTGGGCGATGAGCGGCGCGATTGAGTCGTCGAACTAGAATGTGAACGTGATGCAGAGCCAGACGTAGAAGCTGCATTAGAAGTTCGTCTTCGAGTAACGGGCGCCTTTTGAGGTTGCTCAAACCGTGTGAATTTTTTGTTCGCAAGACAACCTAGAGAGAAGGAACGTGCCACAGAACGGCTGCCAAGCCTGTTGAGAGGCCGCAATCGTTCTCCGTCAGTCTCTTCATCACCCGCTCCAGTAGAGGAAGGGGAGCTGGGAGGTCCAGCATGTGGTGATGAGGACTGTAGCTGAAGATTATCGTGACGTGCAACAAGAATAGCATCCACAAGGTCATGCTTAGTCAAGTGATCCGTGCTGGGGTCTGAAGCATCGGTCTGAAGATAAAGCCTCACAAGCTCTTCCTTGCGGAGACGATGCAATTGGTGCGAAGCCGCTGTGTTGAGGTAATAATGGTCCCCTGTGGACGTGTCAAAAATGAAAAGAAAATATTATGAGATGTCCACAAGAAGCTGAAGAATACCAAACAAGGAAAAGAGCACGCACTATGAAGCCCATCATTTTCCTCAGCCTCATCCATTGGGAGCCAAGCGGGGTCCTCGGAGTGGTCCACCTCCATCCCACTTTGTTCACTGTCTTGCTCTTTGTACCCTCGACGCCTCTTAACCCTTCGTACACTTCGTCCCTGAGCATGTGCGTTCTCGTTTGTGCTGAAAACGCGTTTCCGCTTTGATCCAACTGTAGTGGTCTCCAACGATAGCATCGTGGTGGCACCAAAAAGTGTGAGACGGGAGGGGAGTCGACGTAAATTTGGCGGTAAAGGAAGGAGGACCCCTCTAGATGCAGGCGAGGACCCCGTCGAAGGCTGCTTTTGAGACTGTCGCAAGCGTGATGGGGGTGAATTACGGAGACGATATTTGCGAGTAAGATGACTATGATGAGATGTCGCCGTCGTTGTTGAATGAGCCATGTCAGAACAGGTCAAGGACGCGTCGTCGACGGCGGCGTCGTCCTAAAGCTTCGTCGTCGGCGTCGTTGTCGTCTTCCAGCGTCTTCTTGGGATCCACAAAATTCAATCGGAGTCTCCTTGTGAACATTTATAAAAGTACATCACGTGAGACGTAACGTGACAATGTGACATCGATAAATTCCCAGCGGTTCTGTGCTTGGCTTGGTGCTAATACTAGCACTAAACGACAAGCGAGTTTCACTGCCATGAACATTTTGTCTGCATGTTCATTCCATGGCCTTTCTTCTGATTTCTGCTGTCTGCATGCTTGAGCTCGAGTCTGGCGTCGGTCCGACCCCCAACAATGCGCGTAACTGCACATTATGCTTTGAGCTAGTCAACTAATTTTCTAGACAATGTAGGATCATTTTATCCCAAACTCTTTCTTCAAAGGTTGCACAGCCACCATGGCCAGAAGAAAGTCGTTATGTGCTAGCATAAAACTATGCCGCGCCCCTGTCTTGGATGACCAGTATTTTGAATGTTGACAGCACCTTCTCGATTTGTTCGTACATGCAAGGAAGGTGTCACTACGGTCGCTCCTCTCTGTCTTCCTCTCTGTCTTCCGTACCTCCAGATCTCGGACACTATGAGCCTACAGGATTCATCACCGAGTTGCCTGCAGAAGGGCTGATGCGCTGCAATTCGTTCACACGATGTTAAAATCCAGTCTGGTTAACAACGTTGTGCCCACAAATCGACGCATTGGCATTAGCTTGAGCTTTAGGAGGCTCTTGCAAACGAACCTACCCTCACGACCGGTTATGCTAGCGAGCCATGTCATTCCTCAGTCGACGAATTGCTCAGCCTCTTCTTGCAATCCTTGGACACTACACGAGAAACCGCGTGAGCGTTCACTAATCTGCGTCCTTTATGGGCTACAGGTTCTCTTTTTCCCAAGTTGAAGGCTTCTTCAACACCTCCAAGCTCGGAGACTATGTAAGAACGCCCGTGCAAGATCACTAGGGATCGACTCGCTAATTCAAAGGCACACCACAAAGCAATCCCCTCGATATGGAGAGGACTGGTTTCTGCGGATTTTCGTGAGCGACGCCTCTGCGTTAGGCGTGGGCAGCGTGTAACAGCGCCATCACGAAGAGACACTTGGTAACCCTGTTCAGTACCGGCTAATGAACTTGCAAAGGAGTATCACACACTTGCGCTCATGGAGTACTTTGCGTGTCCGCCTAGGGGAAAGCTTTCATTGAGGGCTTTTGCAACCTTGAGAAGAAAATTCTCGCCGGGCTTCTGGATAAATACATTACTCATGATTAGCGATGCCTTCATTCACTCCATAAGTTATAGAATATTCATTGTGACGCCATATGGTATTGTTGAATTCACTCGGATAAGAATGTGATACGTTAGCTATGCGTCTTTGATTGATCGCAGATCGAATATGGAAGAGAAACTTGGCTTCTTTCGCCATTGTCGGCGTTGCCTTTCACAAAGGCCGTGACACAATTCTGTGCAGTAGTGTGTTTGAGCGCGTTCCACAAAGGCTAAAAAATCATGAGATCGGTTCAGTGACGATCGGCTACATGCATACATATTGAGCACGTGACATAATTGACATGTATTATAATCGAACTCCGATGTTTCAACCAGCCGACCACACGTGTCAACAACACGCTTCTTTTTTTTTTGCAGTTCAAGCAAGGCTACCCGCCGCTCACAGTCACTACTCTCTTGTGCGTTCCCCATCATCCCCAAAACACACTCACCATGCGCTTCGCTGCTACCCTCGTTGCTGCCACTGGACTCCTCACTGCTCTCCCTGCAGCTCTCGGTTAGCCTCTCCGGTCGCGATCTATGCATGCTTTCATCAGCTAACGTCCCTCTCATGCTTTTAGCGACCATCACAATTACTGGTCCTTCTCAGAGTTCTTACTGGTGCGGAAACTTGGTCTAATGTTTTAAAAAAGATACTCAAGAGAACTTGTCGCACACAGGGTTCAGTACACAACCAACACAATCACTTGGGAGTACACACAAGGGGACCCCAGCCCCGTAACGTATGTGCCAGCTTCCAGTTTTGCCCCTGCCTTTGTGCCTCACGTATAACCCAACAGGATCACGGTCACAAACCCCAACAGCACGTTTTTGAACGGTGCATTCTCCGTGCGTCTTATCATATTACAGCCCCACGTCTTCAAGACACTCACGCCGAGCCATACATAGATCGCGGAACGTGTTGACCTTTCAAATAAGACATTCACTGTGACCAATGTTACATTGAACGTCCACTCCGGCTACATTGTCAACTTCGTCAATGGCTCGAACTCCACCCAAGTGTACGCCCAATCTGGCGCTTTTGATGTCAGGGCCCCTGGTAGTAAGCATTGCCCCTAGTTGAATACATATTCTAGTGCCTGATGCCATTATTTCACCCTAGCTCCCACAGCTTCTCAAGCCAGCCCGTCCGCAACTTCTCCTTCCTCAGCCTCAGGCACCTCCGCCTCGGGCTCTGGCAATGGCTCCGCCACTGCGAGTGGCGCATCTGGTACTGCCTCCAACAAGACCAGCGCCTCTCTACGCTCTTTTGACGGCTCTTTGATGACCCTCGCACCCATGCTTGGCATGAGTGCTCTCATGAGCCTGCTCGGCGCGTTGGCAACTCTCTAAACTCTGTGATACCCTCTCTTCCTCCTTTTTGTCCAAATTAGACAGCGATTGCTTTGTAGGACTCTCTTTAGCTGTTAGCAGCCCCTCCATTGTTGTTTCACCCCTGTCTGTCTGTTGTCACAAGGTGGTTGCTATGTTCTTGTTTTGATGTGTGAGATCCTACGTTTATACACGCTCCCCTCACTATCGTGGAATGAATGAAGTATTTGATATGATACGATTCTCTTTCCGAGAATTCAACGAGGTAATCCACTTGCAGCAATTGATACTTATGACATAACTGCAAGGCTGAAGCACCAACGGAAAATACACATTATAATTAAAGAATTAATAACTAGTCACGATGTGATGAGGAGATCAGGAATTTGGTTCCGCAACTACACACGATCATGCTCGATACCGCTGGCGAGATTGATTTTTTGAAGGTTTGTGCAGTGCAGCACTCAGCATCAGTCCTAGTTTGTGATATCATGATACTATGCTACCATTGCCAGAAAGCTATCAAACGTTTAGGATCTCAGCGCGAGGACGGGAAGACGGCTTGCTCTTATGGAAAGTTGCTGAAGGATGATCAAGTAAGCAATACTCGTAAGTGTATTATTTGATAAGTAAAGAAATGTGGCATTGCAATATAACCTGCGTCGTGTTTCCTCCTCTGCAGTGGAAGCGTTGAATGGAACGTTAAAGGCTGCTAAGAAACAGAAGAAAGTAAGAGGATATAGTGACCCATTTAATCGTCTTCTACGTGACTGATTTACTTGGTATGGTTATTGCTGCTTGTACAAGTTATCCTTTGATGCGGAGCTTCTTCTGAGTCCGAGGGACGATGCTGTTGAAGTTGTGTTACTAGAAGATTGATAGAAGTGTGCCCCATCAGAGGCTAGGGTCACAAGGTTTCGTCGTCTGAAGCATAGCAATTATATTTCCTGGCTCAGTTCGCAAGAAACAAAGGACGGAGCGAACCTGCCGTAATTCGTCAACCGCCTTCTGCAAGAAGGAGGATACAGGTCACGATAATCAAGAGGGCCATCAGTGCCAAAGTCAAGGTTTGCATGCTGGAATATGTCATACAATCAGATCAACGTCGCACAGGAAAGAGTCATGCATGAAGCTATTATTTTCATACTTTGTGATCCTCAAAAACGCACGCCTAGCCTCCAACCTCCTACTGCTCACAATGAAATACCACCTATTCGGGAAGCACCCTGATTTAGCTTAAAGCATGATTGGCGTGATTGGCACGTACAACGCAAGGCATATCCCAGCGAACCCAAATATGAAATACACATATCCAAACGGCTTCCGAGCAGCCTCAGGAGTCACATGTTGATTTCCTGAATTCGGTGGCGTTGGTATCCGCGCTCGAAGCAGGAAAGACGAGGAAAGCAAGGAGAGCAAGACCCCAAAACGGGACTACACGTTTGGTTGGGGTGAACGACGTGCACTGCATGTCGTGGGGAAGGTACAACCATGCGCACCTGGGATAAGAAGTTACGCTCAAAGGCTAGAAAGTCGCGCGCTGTGCTACCTCGATTCCTGAGCATGCGATAGAATTTGGTGGCTGAGTGGCGCAAAGGGTCACGTGGTTGATTTTCATTTCCACAGCATAATGTGAACACGCTAGCTGTTTTGCGCTCTGCAAGTTGTGTACCTCCAAGATTCAGATCAACTTTCTACGCGTCCTACATCACTCGTACCCAACTTTCTCAGACGCTCCCCTCAGTCTTTGTTACTTAATTCCAGTTATGAACGCAGAGATGGTGGTAGGGTGCTGCCAGTTGGGAAACGGATATGGGGGTTAGTAGGTGCCGGGTGTTCTGGTACCCATGTCCGGAGTGTGCGGGGCTTCTATTGGTACGTTGGAGTGCAAGGCTACTGGTTACCAGGTGGATATTTTCCACGGTACATGCATTAGTTGTGATCAGTGTGCACCGATACATCATCAGAAGGAAGGGCTGATACCAACACATAGCTCGCTACGTGAGCTCACTGCCTCCCCCTGGCAAGTCTGTGTATCGGAAGCAATCATCGCTATATTGCGACCGACTGGCGTGACGTTCGGTAAACACACTCATGCCAATGTTTGATATGTTCTTCAAAAGTTCCCGAATATCATGGTAATGATGTGCCCGAATTGTGGCCTACTCAGTATGCATGACACTGACAGATCTGTAGCAAGATAATTAACATCTGATTTGGTCGCAGCCCCACCCATTGTAACCCCATGTCGTGGAGGCGTCAAAACGAGCTAGCTGTGTAGCTGAAGGTATAACAATAATTCTACCACCACCGGATCTCAGTCCAGACAAGGGGTCCGAAAACAACACAAGCTGTCCAAAACTAGACAACACACGTCAGTCACCAATTAGTGATGACAGGGTGATAGATTTGAGCTCCCATGCCAAGAGGCTGGACGCTCTGACTTACCACGACAACACTCTTCACCATGAGGGCTGGATACTCATCTAGTCTGGGACGCCGCACTTCAGCCATTTTGGTATCTTGATCACGGGTAGGGCCTATTGACCGTGGTATCCTCGGATGAGTGAACAGCGTCCAGATTGCATACAGTGCAACAGCGAAGAAATGGCGTGCGAGCAACACCGGGGAAGGAATGACTCTACCATGAAAAAATATATCAATAACTGTCAACCGCATCGATGCAACAGTAAATACATACCCTGATAGCAAGGAAACAGGACCATTAATGCACTCTCCCCCAAGCTCAAAGTATTTAAAACAACCTTCCCGAAGTATGGCAAGGTTTTCGTCTGCAAGGAGGGGATAGGATCATTAGTATTGGCTATGATCAAGAAAGCACCACGGCGTTCAAGGCAAGTATATGCTTACTCACCATTTGCCCCAAAGAGATCGTAGAGTGCAATACTGAGAATGTTGATCGTTGAGGATAGTGGCTTCCGCGACCAATGCCATTGCTCGAGCAGCGAAGATATGGAAATTGGATCGGACAGGTCAGGACAAGAGTGGAGTAGTTGGCTTAGCAGAACAACATCGTTTAATGCTACAGTCATTCCAGCTAAGAATAAGTCAATGAGAAATGTAGCAGTTGAGACTGAATAAACTGAAGTACCCACCACCCGTTAGCGGATGCCGCATATTCCACGCATCTCCTACTAGTATGACGCCTTCCTTCGTACGATGACCACCTTGCAGAATGGCAGGTAGAAAAGAGTTAGGCATCCGCCGTAGCCGGCCCTTCTCAAGAGTATTCTGGAGTGGCGCATGTAAAGAAGAAGGAAGGGCAGGAATGATTTTATGGCGGATATGAGACTACGTTCACAGCCAAGTCAATACAAAAGTTGGAGGTATGATAATGTAGGAAGCGGGACACACCTGAAGATCAGACGGCAAGGGCGACTTGACATCCATTAATATTCGAGTATCCTTTTGCTCAATCTGGTATAAAAGTGCAGGCCCTGATCCTGGCACAAGCACCACGGTGCCATGTTGCTCGAGGGGAAGCTTTGCATTCTCGAGTATAGCTCCTATGAAATGGCTTTTGGTCTGTAACCTTTTCGCGGGAAGCCCACCTCGTATGACCTGGTTTCTGAAATTTGAGAAACAGCCATCTGCGATAACAACCAGGTCTGCAAGAAAGACGTGTGGTTCCTCGTTATCCGAACGCTTAGCGCGTACACCTAGCACCCTCCCAGTTTGTTTACATTCGACGAGCTCAGTGACTGTTGCTTCGATTACGTCAACGCCTTCTGCTCGCTTCGCCTTCTCTCGGAGAGCCTGAACGAACCGTCCATGGTGAAAGCTTCTGCCTTCATGTTTCCCGGGATACGGTATCTGCACTGTTCTGCTCTCATACACCACGCAATAACCGCGTACAGGGATAGCGCCAATATTGTCCAGACATGAGCGAAGCCCTAGAGAAGCGAGCGCAGATACACCTCCCGGCTGTAGGAGCTCTCCAACAATACGATCAGGTTCGGACAGGGAACGTTCCAAAAGCGCAATTTTCAGCGCGTGATGCTTGGCTAGATGGGAGGCAGAAAGCGCGTGGGCTAATGCTGAACCGGCAATACCTGCACCTACAATAACAACATTGTAACATCGTGCTTCGGCGTTCATGGTAGAGAACAAAGAGGACGCATTCCCTCCTCGTACGACAGATCTTCCAATGGAGATTATGTAAATGACAGATATGTGATCACGTGACGAATCTGCAAAGCCTGCTTGCTCTACGCGTCGTGGCTTATGGGTTTCCTGTTCAATTCTCACATAGAAACGCCCGTTCCAATATTTATTTACGACGACAACGATGACACGGACGAGGCCTTGATTAATCAGAATATTTGGGATACCTTGGATAAGCCGTCGTGTGGGGACAGAATCGCTGTCTCGGTAACTCCGTTGCACCCGCCCCCAGACGCGAGTCACAAACGTCAACAGAGGAATTCCTCGTGGTTGGCATCTTTGACTTGCTGGACGAAACCGAGCACGGATGTACGTGCTGTTCAAGGTATATCGTTGCACAAATGACCTACCCACTCACCCTAGTTTCCTGGCCTCCGGATCCCCAGTAAATGGCTAGAGAGTTATCCTGGACTGTTTGGAGGACAAATTTTTCATGACACTGGAGTTACTCGTGGTGAACCACATTCCACGCACACTATCGTTCCCGTCCAACCAATGCTACTTTCCGAGATAATTCTCGTTGCTGAGTCACAAAGCTCATATGAATTTTCGCTGAACAGTCAAGATGAACTAATCACCACCCTTTGCAACAACTCTAAACTATTTCGACAAGGGTCGATCATCACCATTCCTGTTGAGGGAAATATCTTACAGACTAATGGCCGGAATAGACATACTTTGACGACGCGGTTGCTCGACTTGGATCATCCTGTGCATCGCTTCCACGTACTTATGACTGAGCCGACTCTTCAAGGATTCGCGCGGCATGAATTGACTCGCTTTATTGTCATTCCCGACCCAGAAGATCCATCACGAACCCGTTACGCAAATGGCGACATCTCTCCGCCTCCGGACAGCGAAGGGACAAGTCCTCCGAGCGAGAGTGATGTTGAAACATTGGAAATTGATGAAAATTTCCTTGCCAGTGGCCTCATTGACTCGATACCCCAAAGGTTAGACCAGATCACTGTCAACAGAGGCTCGAACAATGTATCTTATCAGGGCCACACACTGCGCCACCCTACACCCCCCGACTCCCGGCGACCGATGACTGCATTATCCTTGGTATTCCAAGCAGCTCCTTTGTCGGCCCCTATTCCCTATAGTCCCGAACCTCTTGATGCAGAGTGTTGTGTCTTTCTGAGGTCATCCGATCTCAGTCGCGTTGGGATGTTTAATGGTGATTGGGTTCGTCTTCACGGCCACAAGCCATTCGCGATGAGGCGGTTCACGACTCTATTTGCTTCATTCAGGGGGTAGTAGGCGATGTTAAGCATTCGGATGAGCGCTTGTCTCGCATTTTCGCTCGCGACGACTTGATCAGGAGGTGCAGGAATTTTTTTTTGAATCTTCCCCGAACTTACGCTTCGTTGAACCAATAATATCAGTACATCGTCACAAGTATTAGGATCGCCTGTTCTCTTATCAAATCTACAAGCATCCTCGCTACAGGCTGGTCCATCCTCAATTTCCATCCGATCGTCCCTCTTTGGGTCACGCAGTCCTCCCATACCTATTGCTCGCTTCGTGACTGTTGCTCGCGTTGCGTCACCATATTCCAACGACCGTACTTATCAGCCCTTCTTCCTCCATGCATTGAAGGATTATTTTGAAAGTCAAAATCGACTAGTCAAGAAGGGGGATCTCATCGCTGTGGGCCTACAAGCTGAATTAGCCAGACTCCGGGAGTCAAGGAATACGCCAGAGCAAAATCAATCAGAGGCACTCCATGACAATGACGAGCTCTTGAGTTGCAAGTCAGCCCTTTTGTTAGATTCTCGAGTACAATTACGATTGATTTCTTCTGTATAGGTTGCCCTTCGCGTCGAAGGCTGCCAATGCTGTAGCGTATTTCAAAATCACAAATTTAGAATACGACATTGTGAACACTGGACAGGATAACATCTCTCCTGATCAATACATGGCTGCGACAATGGGGGAACTAGGTTGCTGGGTTGATACACAAATTACAAAAATGTTACAAGCCGGTCTGGAGCATTCGAGAGTACCTGACGTTGCATCTTACTTGGGTATTGGTAAAGCTAAGATTTGCCTCCGTTCCTTTTATTGTTCTTCATTCAAACGACACAGTTCCCTATGAAGTCCGTGCGCCATTGTCTAATCTTACCTTACCGGAGGCCGAGGGACCAATGGCGAAACTTCGAGATCTGGCAGAAGCTGCGTTACATCCCTCCGCCATGGAGTACAAGCTTCAAACGTCTGTGTTGTTGAAGGGCTCTCGCGGCATTGGCAAGTTTACTGCTACGTCACGGGTTGCACGATCACTTGGTATTCATCTGTTGGAAGTATGTGCACCCAGAGCATATTACCTTGCGCGACTGACCATACCTTTACCACTACAGATTAACTGTTTCGACATTGTAGGAGAAAATGATGCTCAGACGGAGGGAACTCTTCGAGCCCGATTTGAACAAGCCGCCTCTTGTGCCCCGTGCATCCTCTCTTTACGCCATATTGATGCGCTGGCAGGAACTACACAAGCATTGGAGCCAGGTAAAGGTCTGTGTCGTCTGCCATTGCGTCAAGTAAAGCCTTAGAATGTCTCCTGTTCGCAGAGCCATCTATCGGCAGTGCCCTCCAGGAGAGCATACATGAGCTTGCTCATCACTGGAAATTGACGGGATACCCGGTGATTGTTGTGGGAACCACCAGCAACCCCGAGCGCACACCCTCAAATGTTCTGGCATGCTTTAAGCATGAGATTGGCTTTGAGGTAAAATACTTCATGTTCGGAAGCTATGTGTCTAAGCAACCTTTCAGGCACCAACGGAACTGGAGCGGCTAGACACTCTGACCCGGTTATTGCGAGATGTACCTCGCGCCCCCGATGTGTCTATCAAAGCCATGGCTACGCAGACCGCCGCGATGGTGGCCTCGGATCTGGTGAACTTGGTGAATCTGGCCCAGTCGACGTCCCTTAAGCGGATTATGTCTTCGCTGTATGTACTTGAAGCTCATTGCTACTTTTACCTTTTTATTTATCAATGCGCCTCAGCGGCGATCAGCCAATCACGGAGCAGGAGGTTGCCCAGGCGGGTGTGATGCTTACAGCCGGCGACTTCGAGAGCGGATTAACAGCAGCAAGGCTGTCTTATTCAGAAAGCATCGGGGCACCCAAGATACCAAACGTGTCTTGGGACGATGTTGGTGGACTAGCCACTGTCAAATCGGACATATTGGATACTATTCAACTGCCTCTGGAGCACCCTGAGTTATTCGCGGACGGTCTCAAAAAACGCTCGGGTGGGTGGTACCTCATTGTGCAAGAATCATTAGAGTCGACATTACTTCTTTCAAGGTATTTTGCTATATGGGCCACCTGGAACCGGAAAAACGCTCCTTGCTAAGGCTGTTGCAACATCATGTTCACTTAACTTTTTCTCTGTAAAGGGACCAGAGTTACTGAACATGTACATCGGTGAGTCAGAGGCCAATGTGCGACGGGTCTTCCAGCGTGCACGGGATGCGAAGCCATGCGTAATCTTCTTCGACGAACTCGACTCTGTTGCTCCGAAACGTGGGAATCAGGGTGATTCCGGTGGAGTTATGGACCGCATCGTATCACAGTTGCTTGCGGAATTGGATGGAATGGCTGGCGGGAAGAATGGCGCAGATGTGTTCGTCATCGGTGCCACGAACCGTCCGGATTTGCTAGATCCGGCCCTCCTTCGACCTGGAAGGTAGGGTGTGGATCACCCTTTCTTGCGGTTACTAACATTTCGATCGGTAGGTTTGATCGAATGCTTTATCTCGGCGTCAGCGACAGTCACGAGGCTCAGCACAACATCCTTCAAGCGTTGACACGCAAGTTCCAACGCGACCCTGAGCTCGACCTGATGGAAATCGCATTGCAGTGCCCCTTCAATTACACAGGCGCCGATTTTTACGCTCTTTGCTCTGATGCAATGCTAAAGGCAATGTCCCGAAAGGCGGAGGCAATTGAAATGAAGACCGGTGAGTTTGTATCTGCATTCCAGTGTACAATACATTCAAAGAACCATATACTGTAGCGGAGCTTAACCGACGTCCTCCACCATACGAGCATCCATACCCCATGACCCCTCAGTATTATCTTGCAGAGCTGGCCACTGAGCAGGAAATCGAGGTTCTAGTTTCGCAGAGTGATTTCGAGGAAGCATTACAAGAGCTTATGCCCAGCGTCAGTCAAGAAGAAATGGCCCATTATGCTGTGGTCCAGCAGCGATTTGCCAATGACACTATCAATTCAGTCAGCCGGGAGGAAGAACGGACGGGTGAACTTCTGGAGGCAGAGATCGATCTGGGAACCAAAACAAACAAGGGGAAGGGTAGAGCCGTCCCATAAAGGCAAACGTGCCCTCGATTGATCTTTGATAGTTGTAGTCTAAACGTTAATAACACAGGGAATCGTTTGGGGTGCGTGTACGTAGACACGGAAAGTTTAAACCAACAGAGTGCAGATAATGTATATGTGATAAAAGCAACCTTAGATTAGAACCATTTGGTAGGGGACAAGCCTATTTTCCCTAGTGCACCCTTCAGGCCTCGCGTGATTTGGGTACCTAAAGCACTAGATGCTTTTAATTCAACGGGTTCCCCGATGATGGTGTGCCTAAGTAAGCGCCATATTTAGTGACTCGATACTACCTGCTAGCAGATAGAAATCACTAACCGCCACTCAGTACGTCCGTTGATGATGACTTCCAACTTGAGCGTTGGTTTCCGTCTGTCTGTTGTATCAATTTCAAATGCCGACCTTGATTCCCAAATGTCAGATGAAGAATACTCGAGAACGTTCCAAGAATCTCTTGCCATTTGTAGTTGCCCAGCGGCAAGTACTTGAGCACCTTTTCTTTTGGCACTAGTTCAAGCTCTTGTCGGAAGACCTCCTGACCGGCCTCATACAAGTCTCCTTTCTGCACCCATTTCTCAACGAGCGCTTTGCTGCGACTTCGTAGTGTCCGAACGATTGGAATGTAAAACCTAATGAAACACAGGATTCAGTCAGACATGCAGTGCGAGTACAAAAGAGCCAAGAAAATGCGCACATAGAGAAAGGGCTGGTGCTAAACTCTACAACTTTCCCGCCTAGGTACTCGATTGCCGCAAACTCATGTCTATCCCCTGACAGAACGAAGACATTAGGGATGGTGCTGAGGACAGTCAGCAGCGCATCGCGTTCATCAAGGTACCCCGCCCACGAATCCACCTGGGCATCGTGGGTCCAAAGAGACGTGAACGGGACTGATGAGACTATGAACTTAAACGTTGTAGTGGTATTCACCTATAGGCAGGAGGATATCAGTAAAAAGGAGATGATTGTGGAAGAACAGCATACACGGTCCAGCCATTCATAAAGCGCAGACAGTTGTTGCTCTCCCAACATGGATGACTTCTCGCCTTCCTGAGTGACTGTGCCAGACCTATACAGGCGAGTGTCTAGTACAAAGAATGCCACATCACCGTATCTGCGATTGGCTTGTCAAAACATAGATCAGGGAGTACGACGGAAGGCGAACCTAAACTCGTAATAATTACCGCCCTTGACAAGCGGGTCAAAATTGGCTTGACCGTTATAAGAAGAGTATGCCGATGCAGCATTCGGAAATGGTTTTGTCGATTTATTCGATTGACCAACGAAATTATTTATGATGTCCTGGAGATTCATACTTTAATAATTCATCTTCTTGTAGACGGGATGACTCACATGATCGTCGTAAATATTGAAAATCGCTAGGAACACTGCCATGAGCTCGATTCGGTATTGGATCGAAGGTTAGGCACTTACGTAGTCGCTCATAAACTTTGCGGAAACTAGGACTAGCATAGACTCTCCGATATAGACGTCGATAGGACTCGACATTGTCTCCACCATACGACGGAACGTCCGCATACACGAAGTCCCCTAATAAAAGCATGAACTCGGTAGCTGCGCTTGGCGGATCTGACAGCAAAACCGGTGCAGATGTTACAGCAGCCAATGACGCTGATGTAGAATCATTGCCTTCAACTTCGCTGGCAGTGCTCGTGACCTCCAGTGATGCAGATTCTTTATTTGAGATAGTTTTTTCTTTGACAGGCGCCTGAGGAGATGCCTCAGCAGTAGGCTCAAGTGGTTCAATAGCCGCAGTCGCTGGCTGAATGGACGAAGACCAGATATAGTCAGAAAGCAGATCGAAACCCTTTATGCGGTTCCCCTTAAAAGCCATGTATGGAAAGTTGGGCATCATGCAACTAGACACGACAAACTTGAATTGATTGCCAGTTGTTAGACGCGGATCCGGGAACGTGCGGAAAGAAATAGGTTCGTCGGGATACGGCAAATGGGTGGAATTTTTGTATGCAAGGCGATCTACGGCGAGGAAGAGTTTTCAATATTTCGGCTGGAGAGAACAACACGAAAACATACATTGGTAGGTTGTACTTGGCCACAATCCTCCAATCCTCCCAACGCCAACCCAGTCAGTTTCATTACGAAGAATTATGACTGGTCCATTCTTCCACGCAACTTTTGAATTGACACTTCCAGAAGGTGCTTCCCTCCAAACGACTCTGATGACTCCTTGGTCTGCCTCAGGCCACCGTACAACAACTTTCGCCCCATCAGGATCTACAGCACCTAATCGGGTAAAGATAAGTGACGTCGCAGGTTCGCGGGTAGGGTGTGTCATAAAATCAATAGTGCACAGCAGGAGTAATGTATTGATAAGTAAAACAATGCCACGGAGACTCAAAGAGGAGGTGGGGAGGGAGAACGCCACAGTAGAAAGTGTCCCATGAGGGGGTGGCTGACAGGGCAATCAGCATTTGCCCGATGCCAATGGGAAGACAAGGTGAAACATACAGGTGACGACACCGCTGGTTTCGTGTCTCCGTTTTGTAGTGAGTCTTTGGCATCATTTCCTTCAGCTGTATCTGTGTCTGACTTCTCAAGCTTCACAGTCGCGTGGCCTTTGGATGGACCGACAATAGCAGATATCCAGGTTCCAAGATACAAGGCATACAGAACAGGAATAAATGTCGTGATCTTTGGAGAGGGAATCTTGAAAGAGCGTAAGGCATGAATAGGAACTTAACATGAAAGACTGAACCCACCACTCTAAGGTAGACCCAAGTGACGAATCTGAAGGCATTGCTTGCAAGGGTTTGTGCATTCCAGTATCTCGCAAGACCCATCTTGGAGCTTGCTTGGATGAGAACTGACAAGCAAGGAGTTGACAAGTCGCCGAGTTGGCTCAGTAGCACCTGTTATCTTGCTGCTAAAGGGTTGTTCTGACACCGGCAAATCGCGGAGCAGGCGCCTAGCTGTAACCCATTTCAGAAAACTCCTAAGTCTCAATACTTCAATGAGCAGGGGCGGATTCCGTGGAAACACTACAGGTCGTGGCGGTCGTGGCGGAGGAGGTTCATTTGGTATTTTCACATTCAAGTGCTTCTCATTTGACCTTTTGAACAGGTGGATTTCGTGGAGGGAGAGGTGGATTTCAGCGAGATGCTGGCCCGCCCGACACCGTTCTGGGTAAGTGACCGTCTTCTCGTCAACCAAGTCCAAACTTTAAGCACTCTGGCAGAAATGGGTTCCTTCATACATGCTGTGGAAGATGAGATGCTATGCTCGTCGCTGATGACCGACAAGGTCCCATATTTCAACGCCCCAATTTACTTGCAAAACAAATCCATCATAGGAAAGGTGGATGAAATTCTGGGACCGATCAATGAGGTGTATTTCTCAATAAAAATGGGCGAAGGCATGGTTGCCAGTAGCTTTAGAAAGGGAGACAAGGTTTACATTGGAGGGGATAAGCTACTCCCAATAGAACGGTTTCTGCCTAAACCAAAGGTTGCGGGAAAGGGTATGTTTGAGCTATTCAAAAACATGCAGAATACTTGCTAATATGTTACGTGATTACAGTGGCAAGTAAGAACACGAATTATACGGTATATCTCATTGATACTAATGAGCACTTCAGAACGAGGACGAGGGGCACGCGGGGCACGTGGGGGAGGACGCGGCGGACCACCAGGACGTGGTTTCCAACGAGGTGGTGCGCGTGGTGGCCCACGGGGCGGCGGACGAGGCTTTGGAGATTCGAGAGGTCGAGGGGGCTCGCGAGGGGGCGACCGTGGATGGGGTCGCGGTGGTGGCGGTTTCTCTGGCGGGAGAGGACGTGGGAGAGGTGGATGATCTTATTGCAGGTCTGCGTCGCTGTATGCGTTCTCTACTGATTGGGGCTCGGGCTGGGCGTGCCAAATTTATACATTCTGTAACCATAGCGGAGGATGTTTCCTAACTCAGGCCGCCAGTTCGTGGCTTTAAAATATCACCAATGCTGAATTGTCCAACCATATTATGTGTTACCAAGCATCACGAGGTAAAGATGTCTTCACGATGTAGCAACACAAAGGCACTAGCTGAAAACTTACGTCCTGAAACATAGCATTCTGTGCACGTGCTACTATCCTGGTGATTTTCACTCGCACTAAAGGCCTAGCTTTGAAGTCAAGGAAAAGTTGCGCACCATCGGGTTTCAGCCTCTGTTAACTTGGGACCAGGGCAATACAATGACGAGCTCGGGAGAGGTCGCCATCATTCTTAAAGTATTTTATGGGATCCTCATGGTTGCATGGGCAACCGAGAGTATGGTGCGCGCGGTCCGGTGCCTAGTTCATTGTAAGAGCTGCTCGAGGTGAATGTCGGGACACCTTATCGGGAACGTCAGGCATTTGGGAGACTAATACTATGAAATGGCATGTCCATGAACAATTTTTCAGTACTTCACGTGCAACAGGTAGAAAAGCACGCATCGCACCATGCTGTGTGAATTGAACGCTGTCTCAGCATTAAAATACCCTAGCATTGCTTGAAGAAGACCTCGATATTAAGACGTACTCAGAGGTCCTACTATGTCTGTTGGTCAATGTGTAAAATGGCTACCGAGTTTAAATCTTGGCAACTTCAAGTCAAGAGGCTAGCGCAGCATTAATTAAGTGGATCAAGTCATCATGCATCACGGTGCTCAGTACTCAGTGACTAGTGATTAGTGATGATGCAGGTGCACAACGCCTGAGTTAGAATTCATGGTAGAAATTTACGCAACGATTTTCTATCCACTCAATCTACAACTTGTTGGATATATCTATGGTTGGAAGGTATCGACGAGTACTTGGTGCATTGCTGGAGTCATTCAGTCTGATTCGGTATGTCAGCCATCTATGTCCTCTATTCGATCGTATGTCTGAATGATGTCCTGGAAATGATTAGCACGAACAAGCTCAGACAATCCTGAAGCAAGCGTCGAAAACTGGTGACTGGAAAAAACTCGTTACAACTTCTATGATGCAGCCTGGTTTGCTAGGCCGATGTATCTCTGCAGCAACTTTCCCCAATATCGTCATAGACAGCATGCCTGTCGACAGGTGCGTTGACACTTAAAACTATATGGACTTTTCAAAATCTTGATTAATTCTAGATGGAGCTTTGTCTTTTATCGCCAACCAGAGCTCAGCCGAATGCGCTTCTTCTCAGTCGAGCCTCTCGAACTCGACGTGACACTTTTGTCAACCTCTGCTACCAAGGGGGATATGCTCTCGAGGCGTGCACGAATTCTCTGCGGCGCGGATTTTTCTAAGCAACGGCGATTCATCGACTCGCCGGCTCCAAGCCTTCCGATTGATCATGTATGACATCCGCTTTGCTCTGAATCACACTAAGGCAATAATAGCATGTCCCAGATGAATATCTCTCATGACCTGTCCCAAGTGTTGGAACGAGTTGCCACCGGCCGCCAGAATGTCGCTTCCCGAATGATCTGGACAGAAACGCTTTTGAACAGCTACCTCCTGGAGTATTCCTTCATGTATTTCCAACGCTTTGCAGATTTTTGTGTCTTTGTGCTATATGGGATATGTAATTTCCCTGCCCCTTCATTTCCCTTCGACAAGACACGACTAAAGGATCTTTCGGCTTCCAGTGAGTCAAATATTTTCCCAGGCAGATGGCCAAAATTAAAGATACCTCGCAGTACAACAGATCGATGTTCGATTGGAACAAGCAGTTTTCCTTCCCCACCAATTTCGCGTCCTCCACCGTCGCAATCAAAGTAATGCAGCTTACTTTTCTGCGCATTATATCAGGTGCGCCGATGGAACTTCTTTTAATGCCAACCCATTCTGACAGTGTCAATCAGCTTCTACAACTGCATCTGGCTTGTCCTCAACGATGCAATCGTTGGGGCAGCTTTCGGAACGTTTCTGTTTGAGAATAGCGTTCCACTAGGAGTTCTGCTCCACAATTACGCCGCAGTACATCGATTTTCTTTCGCCCTCCATCTATGTGATAGCTGACACTTGAAACTAAAGTGGCTCACAGTTGTGCTTGTCCGGGATGCTCTTGTTTGGTTGGATAACTGGCCAGCCGGCTTGAAGCTCAATACGGAACTGAGTCGTTTCTTGTGTCTCTGTTTCATGTCGTTAACCGATATCTGGGGAAGTGAGTGCATGCCCATACTAACAGTTTCTCTCGTGAGGATAGTTGTTTATAGAAAATTTCACAGCGGGCTTAGATCTTTTGGCCCCGTACTTCCCTGTCATGCTGAGAATCATAGGCCTCATGGGGCGACTAGGAATGACAATGATCTTATCGTTGCTCTCGGACCTCCTGAGTATCTTCACCGGTCATCTGTACATGTCCTATTTAATTGCCACAGTCGTATTCAGTGGCCAGTTGAGTGTAGCGCACTCCCTTTGGAATCTCTTTCGTGGTAAGACTCCTAGATATTACACTTGTCTTTCGTTTTCAGCCCTAAATCCACGACAGGGAAGCGACACAATATACTACGAAATCGTACCGATTCGTGGGACTACGACATTGACCAACTTCTCCTTGGCACCATCCTTTTCACCCTGGTTACATTCTTATTGCCAACAGTTATGGTTTACTATGCTCTCTTCGCATTGGTAAGAATATACTTGTTACATATTCCCTCGCATTGAATCCTGAGTCATCACAGGCCCGGCTTGTCATCATTCTGCTTCATGCTACTCTAGAAACGTTTTTAGCATTCATGAACCACTTCCCACTATTTGCAATGATGTTGCGTGCTAAGGATCCTTCACGTTTACCTGGTAGAGTTGATGCTAATTGCCTCATTATCAATCCCTGATTACTTATCATAGGAGGGGTCTATTTCGACACGTCAACCTCAGGAGCCGGCATGGTGGTCTTTCGGGTCTGAGTCTCCGCTGTAACCAATGTTGAGTTAGCACTGATGTTTGTGTAGAACCTTCCTATTTCGACCTCACGGATATTTTTCCAGCACTGTACGTCCAATAATAATACACCCAGGATCTCTAATCATTTCTTTATAGTATTGGTATGGTCAAGACTCTCGGCCCATTATCATCCATTGCGCTTGCTGCGCTGCCTAGTGATGGGGACTCCGCTCACCCAAATTCCTCGCTATAGTATTCGATACAATATGGTCCAAAAAATGCCAACAGGTGGAAAAAATGAGAGCCTTTTGGACAAAACAAATTAGTAGATTGTATCGTTTTCAACAATTATTCCCTCATTTCCGTTTGCGGTACCGTCCACTCGATGAACTGGAGAAAATCAGATTACATATCAACAAGAAGGTAAACACGCACTTGGCCTCCGCTTCAACACGCCCGAGTTTGTGAGCATGCATTTGATCGGCACGACGATTAATATCATGAACCATCGGCGTATTAGGGAATTCGATCTCCCTGCTCTTCACCTCAGCACAAGGTAAACAAACGAAGAAGCAGCCCACCCACCAAAACCCTGGAGGAGTGTTTGGTGGGGCCCAATGATGGCGGTGCCGTGAAATACTATGCTTATGAGCATCAACAGCATTCATATGCGTCTCCGTGGATGTAGGCGTGCTGTTCAGATTGCGGCTACTCTTGTACCGACATGGCCGTGCTGTTTGCTCATTGGAGCCGGAGGAAGGCGATTTCCACAAGGGTGCTTGAAGACGAGGAGGAAGTGGTCCTATAGCCTCGTAATACTTGAAATGGTTTATCAGATGACGAGCAGCTGAATATTCAAAAGCGAACGAACATCTCGACAGCATTCGCAATCACCGGCTTCCAGTCTTTGTCTCTCGTTCTTATCCCGCACGACAGTATCATACTGAAAACCAAGTCCATCATTCTTATCCTGGTTTATCTCAAACTCCCCATTGATAGTCTTGCTAGGAGCTCTATCAAAATATGCTCTCCAGTTAGCGCAAGACATATAGTTACGCTTCACGGAACTCACGCATTAGCATTAAAATATCTGCCTCTACCTTTGAACTGCATATATTCTGCCATGTACGCTTTATGTGGCTTCTTACTTAATGCCTTAAGGGATGCCAGTTTTTCATCGCGTGTTTGGCCAGCGGTTACAGGGAGGAGCGATGGCCCTGCCTTGAAAGGGTCAGGCTCACCCTCATCGCTGGAGTCTTCTATCTCCTCAGCTCTACGCTTTCTCTTGTTTAAGCGCAGCAAATGCTGAGAAGGGGAAGAATGGTGTCGCTTGAGGGCACGCGCGCTCGTGCAACTTGGCGTGTCCATGACCAGGACAGTGCCTGTTCGCCTAATAGCTTGACCTATCAGTGGACTAGGATGCCGGCTTTTGCTGACAGGTGGGGGCTCGGAAACAGCCTGCACAGTCATGAGTTTCTGACGGCGAAGCAGACCCTTTGATAAGGTACGGGGTATTTTAGTTCGAATGGGTGTCTCAGGTGCGGATGTCAAAGATGTAGTACTTTGGCTAGTCGCTGCAATAAGGAAAACGCTGTTCGGGAACTTTTACGATGAGTTTGAGCTGAAAGCATACCAATATGCTTGGGAGTCTCTGCATTCTCTATTCTCAAGTTTTTTTGTTTCACCGCCGTCGCCTTCCTAGGTAAGCAGCAGTTAGTCAATGAAATAATCGTAGAGCAACCAAATTAATCACTTGGGTGGACTATCAGCCACCAACACCGCAGGGCACGCTACATCCTGAAGAATTGCATGCATCACGACCCGGGGCGCTCGTACAGGACTGAAAGACGCAGGTGATGACGGTTGGGTAAGGCTTTGCTGGGACAAAGGGATATCGTTGCTGACTATGAAAGGATCGCACGGTCTGGTTGTTGAAGGCAGACCCAGAGAGTAGCCAGTGACTGTCCGTTGCTGGGATGCTGTGACGCTAGATGGCTGTGTCAAACTCTCCTCGAAGTGTGTAGTATTTTGAAGTGCAGCCAGGTCTTTGGTATCAGGCTTCAAGAGAGAACACGCAGGTAGCACAATAGAGTGATGATGGTGACGATCTGTTGCACGTTTTGCGTCAAACATGGATCCGTCGTTGACCGGCTTGGCGAGCATGTCCTCTGGACTAGCAGTTTGTACAGTTGGGACGGTGGTGTCATCAGGTTCCACGCCTTGGGGACACAACTGGGGGCCGATTTGTTCCATGACTTTCCGCTTTCTTGAAATGCGTCGCTGCATGCTCAATCTTCGGCCGTACTGCGCCTCCTCCTTGACCAACCAGTGTTTGAACTTCTTCCACTTTACCAGTTGTTCGCGGAATCGATTTGAGATCTTCTCCTTGGTCTCAAGCAGGGCATTATATTGAGCTTCTAGAAGCTCGAATTGCTGTTTGTATCGTTGTGCTTCAAGTGTCCGGACTATTGATGATGGGGGGGACGGAACGACTGTCGGCGAAGTGGTATTGGAGATTTTACGCAAAGGACTAGGGATAGACATGAGTTCACTCCACACGTCATGCATAGAAATGCCTACCTTGGACTGCGCTCAAGTTGTCCAGGAGTCACATTCGCCTTCTCACTAGAGGCAGTAAGCCGCGAGACATACAAAGCTCTGCTTTCTTCTTGTTGCTTGCGGATAAGAGCCTGCATCTCCGGTAAGGCCGTTTGCACCTCAGTGCGCCATGCACTGGCATCCGTTGCTTGCCTCTCAGCCTCCTCTCTTGCGAAATCACGTTCCTCTCGAAGCCTTGCTACATATTCAAGAACCTCATCCAGGTGTCTGTGTGTCTCCTCTAGTTGCTCTTTCGTCTCTTTGATCACAGATTGCGCCTCCTCGCTCGCCGTGATGTGTTTGGCAACCTCGTCCTCGAGCAGGAGAATACGAGCTCGGGCTGCTGATAGAGCGGCCTTTCCACCAGGCATCCAAAGGTCTTTTGATGTGATGTTCTCCTCTGCAGATTCCATGCTTTCAAAGCCGAGACGACGGGCGAATTCATTTCGGCGCTGGTCTTGTTCAAATAACTTATGGCTAAGGGCATCATTGGAGCGGATGAGGTGAAAAACCTGTTATCCCAATATTCACTTAAGTGGATCAGCAATATTAGGATAAAATGACCTTGGTATCAAGTTCTGGAGGACGCGTTTCAGTATGCACGATCCGCAACAGGTATGGCGACATACTCTGGTTCTCAACTTTAAGCTTATAGTTCTTCCTCTTCAGCTCTTCAAAAGAATTTCGTTGAAGATTTTCATGGAATTCCTCCACATCGATAACCTCATGGTCAGTTTGCATGAAAAGGACATTGACGCGTGACAGTCACGATCATGTGACCCAAGCTCTTCGCGACTCACCATGGCGAGCTCAGCGGCTCCCTCAGATGTAACTCGCATCCAGATAGAAAGGGTTGAGGACTGGAGCCGTATTCGAAACAATTTTACGGATGCAATGCTCAACACTTTTACCGAGAGACTCGCAAAGAGTTCGTCACAACATGTGCGCGATGCGGTCACTGCGCATCTGCTGCAGGAAAGGATATGAACCTCAACACTCCCTCCTATGTCATCTGATTCCTGTGATTCCAGTGGCGAGACAGAACCTTTGATTGCGCCAAAGAAAACTTGCGCGTCAATGGTCACAACCTCGAAGATTATATCGAAGAGCAAGAGGGCAAGCACGACTAAACAATCATGCATAACCCCCTGAATTGCTAATAATTCTTTTATTTTAGAGACTGAACCTTTTGACGAGGTGCTGGATCGTCGTATTTGGTCCCTGAGCACGGAGCGCATGTCATGGGATAAGGAGCTTGCAGAGCGTCGACGGACAGCACCTACAGAAGTGCAGCATCTCGTGGAAGACCTTCTAGCCAGGCAGCGTGCCGCTGAGTATGTTCCCCCACCTGTGGAAGAAGAACACGTGGAGGTGGATGTCAGCAAGGGTGGGTGAGATCTATGGCTTATGATCTTTATTGAATGCGTTTTTCATTGAGCAGAAGCCCTCACGCGAGGAAAGGAAGTAGCAGCTGTATTCAAGCAGACGATGGATGTATTAGAAAATTTGCGAACGGTGCGCCTTCTTGAAACGACATTTGCGTTTGTCCTAAGTAAATATTCATCACTCGCACTCAGAACGCACCCCGTATACTTGAGAGAACGGAACGAGCACAGGAGGTCGCAGAGGACATGAAAAACCTTCCTACATGATACCGACTCCTAATACTTGTAAATTGTATAAATACTATATGATCTCTAGCGTGTGCGCGCGGTGTGACGGTCACAATGAACGACACGCGACATTGTCTACTATCCTACATACTGTAGGTGACTTTACATTTTTATGGCAGATGTAAGCACTTCTCGCAGACATACATGACGTGCTGAAGAACCAGACGTGACTTTATCTCTAGTACAAGCGACAATCCACGTCACTGTCGCGGCCATTCTCGCTTAACGATGAATCGCAGCTAGCTGCTGCTGCACGTCCGCCACGGCGGCCTGATCTAAAGAAGAAGCTTGTCGTCGTTGGTGATGGCGGATGTGGAAAGGCGTGTTGATTGTGCGAAGTTCCTACCGGCACTCTGTCTCATACATCTTTCGTTCAGACTTGTTTGCTTATCGTCTACGCTGAAAACCGGTTCCCCGAGGCAAGTCATTCTTATAAAGTTGCATCGGATAATTGTTGATATTGAGGGATCTCGCATCGAAGGCGTATGTTCCAACTGTGTTTGAGAATTATGTGACACAGGTACAGTTCGACGGCAAGATAGTAGAGTTGGCTTTGTGGGACACAGCTGGACAAGAGGAATACGATCGGCTGCGGCCACTCAGTTACCCAGAGAGCGATGTTATTCTCATAGTTTTTTCCATCGACTTTCCCACAAGTCTTGCCAATGTGCAAGATAAGGTGTGTGCTGCGCAACCACAACTATATCCCGTTCTATACTCACAATTACGCACTCTTCGATGTCTTCATTACATTCTGGCGCACGCTTCAAATGGCTCAGTGGTTCCCAGAAGTTGCACACTTTTGTGAGGGCACACCACTGATTCTAGTGGGCACCAAAACAGACCTACGGAAGGACGAACAGACACGACGGCTGCTCGGCGCGCAAGGGACGACGCCTGTAACACCAGAACAAGGTGGTGCGGTTGCAAAGGAGATCGGTGCAAAATACATGGAGTGCTCTGCCAAGACTGGGCAGGGTGTACGTGATGTGTTCAACACTGCCTTAAAGGAAAGCATGCGCGGCAGATGGGGTAAAATGGTCAAGAAACCAAGAATGTGCGTTACTCTCTGAGTGAGGATTAGTGATCGAGCGGGCCTCGTATGTAGTTTGCTATTATATCATTACATGGACGTTGCATGCATTGATTACCTGTCTGACATTTTGTATAATCTGATCGCCGAAGCTAGTAAACAAGTATTTTGTCAACGATTATTCGTGCTTCGAGTTCGGCCGCCGCCGCATCCGTGCGGTGGTCTTCCACATTGCCCGGAGAACATAGAAGAAAGCTGCAATGACAACAAAAGCCGTGCCGAACTCCACAAAAATGACGTCCGATTGATTCCCGGTGGGGATTTGAATCTCGTGGTATCGCGCGTTATGGTGTGCATCACATAGTGTGATTGTCCATTCATTCAAATCTAGCGATGGAACATAAGAGGACAAATGCGAGAAGGGATTCGTGCCCAACTCGTCTGCAATGGGGATGAGACCCGTAAGATGTAAGCCAGCACATGGGAGATTGCCTCACTGGGTCCAGGACATGCCCAAAATGCCTGAGGTTCAGGAATGCGCACGATAGAGTGCTGCGAGACACTGCTCGGGAGCGGATAGCGCGCATGAAGAGGTATCTTCACGTTCATTGTGGGCAGCACCCTAACCTCCAGCATTAAGCCTACTGGCTCTAGAGCAGCGAGGGGAAGTTCGAGGTTCGATTCACCGTAAAGGTTGAATGCGACGCCGTGTTCTTTGAGTTCATACTTGTCGACAAGGACGTCGGCTGGGAGTTCATGTAGAAGGTACAAATCACACTCTGGTCTGAATTATCTCAGTAGCAACCAAAGAACAACACTAGAAGATGTACTTTGTAGGTATTGAAGACAAGTCTGTCGAAAATTCAAAGTGAAATCCGCGGGATGGTCGAAGAGAGCAAGAGAGTGACATATTACATCATCAAGCGTCACTTGCACATGTCCAATAGCAGTTCTCGAAATCAAGATGCTTCTGAGCCTCGGTTCACTACGCATTCCAGCTACAAAGATACCTCTCTCCTCGTAGATGCAAGTCGACACCTCCGAGAGATGCAGCGCAAGCAACGCGACACACCTAGCAAGCCGTTCTTCGGGGCTGGTGGTAGCATGCTCAAGCAATTTGACGAACACCATGCTGGATTGACACGACAATCTTCTGTCGATTCAGCAACGGCTACACCCCCTCGCTCCGTTGTTGGGATCGGAGGCAAGGGTACGCAGATCAAGTCGGTTGTATCCATTGAACTAACTGCAACCTCTGGAGTTAGTTGCTAAACCAGACTACTCTGAAGCGAAAATAGTCTTAGCAATGGTTCGTATATGCTGCCTTGAACCCAAGCTGCTGTTTTACACTACCTCCAGGTAGGCTTGCCAGCGCGCGGAAAGTCCTTTCTGAGCAACAAGCTAATGCGATACTTGAAAGTTTGTCCTGTCTATCCCTAGATCGAGTACATCTAGTTAATGGATATATTATAGTGGCTAGAGTATGAGGTCAAGGTATTGCGACACCCACACCATCGTAGTGTGATGTTTATTTGTGACAGGTTTTCAACGTTGGCCAGCTCCGTCGCACAAGAGCCAAAGTTCGGAGAGAGCAGTACGTTATCACACTTTTATTGTTCTTTGAGTTTTTCTCATGATGTCTCTTCAGGAGCGGTGTCAAGGAGGATCACACTGCAGGGTACTTTAGTCATGACAACCAGGAAGCTACAAAGCTCCGCGACAAGCTCGCCGAAGATAGCCTGGAGATGCTAATTCAATGGCTCAAAGAAGGCGGCAACGTCGGTATCCATGATGCTACGAACAGCACCCGTGACCGCAGGTAATTATCTCCGGCTTGATCTGTTCAATTAACCTCAATATCTTACAGAGCTAAGATCTCAGCACGCGTGGCTCGAGAAAAGGGCCTCGTAGTCATATTTCTCGAATCACTGTGTGATGATCCTGCCGTCATTGCGGCCAACGTTGCGTTGAAGGTATCATCGGGAGACCCCGACTACAAGAATATGTCCCGCGAAGAGGCAGAGCGCGACTTCCTTGAACGTATCCGACAGTACGAACGTGTCTACGAGACTATCACGGAACCCGATCTCTCGTATCTCCGCATTATGAATGTCGGTAACCAGGTTACACTCTGCAACATCCATGGGTATTTGCAAAGTCGAATAGCATTCTACTTGATGAATCTCCATATCAAGCCGCGCAGCATATTTTTCTCGAGGGTATGCCAAGTTCTTCATGTTACCTCAAGGATAATTCATAATGTGGTGCATTTAGCATGGGGAGAGCGTCTATAATGTCCAAGGCAAAATTGGAGGAGACTCACCGTTGTCCGTCCAAGGAAGAGAATATGCTCATGCTCTCCCCCGCCTCATCCATGATAACATCGGCGACGCGCATCTCACTGTACGTTTCAACTGTCGTAATCCAAACGTCAACTGAAGTGATACTTAGGTATGGACTTCGACATTACAACGCACGGTCGAGACAGCACAGCACCTCGACTTTCCAAAGCTCACATGGAAGGCGCTTGACGAACTTGATGCAGGAGTATGTGATGGGATGACGTATGAGGAGATTGAGGTACGCACGCGAGTCGCGCCAGATGACTTCTCGTTTCACCATTTGCGAAGGCTGCATATCCAGAGGACTTTGCAAACCGCGATGATGACAAGTTTAATTACCGTTATAGAGGTAGGTGCAAGCTGCAGCTGCCTTGAGGCGCTGACGTTATTAACAGGTGGAGAGTCATATCGCGATGTTGTAGTTAGATTGGAACCCATCATTATGGAACTAGAGCGACAGGAGAATATACTCATAGTAGGCCATCAGGTAAGAGCTTTGCCCACAAATATCCTCACATGCAAACCAACATATCCCATTCGATTAGGCTATTTTACGCTGCCTGTACGTTCACATTATGGTTTGCCGATCACCATGTCTAACATCCCTCTCAGTTATGCATACTTCCATAATCTGCCACAAGCTGACCTTCCTTACATCAAAATCCCCCTACATACAGTAATTAAACTTACACCCAAGGCATATGGTTGTGATGAAGAACGGTAAACCTATATCCATTTGTTGGTTATACCCCTTTGCTAAATTGGGTCATCGACGGCAGGTACACTCTCCCTATCGCAGCCGTTGATACACACCGTCCTAAACCAAAGACGGCGAAACAACCCCAAGTACCAGTGGCATCCTCCGCCCGGGAATATTATGAGACTAAACGACAATAGACTCCTTGGACGATGCTAGACACTTTGATCACCCCCACGCTTGACTGTATCGACGCAGTGTAACATTACTCTTATAGATCAAAGTAGCATTATGCACTGTCTTGACTTGTGAAGTCAAGAGCCAAGCCATCTTCAGAGTCAACACCATGTGTAGATGTCGTCACTTCTTTGTGGTGTCGTACTACCCGTAGGCGGTCTCGCTCGCGCCGCATGCGTCTATGCTTTCGCGACCGTACATGATCCTGCCACTCTTGGCCTTCCTCTACCATCATTGGTTGCTCGGGATTTGTGGTACATATATCACAGATTACTTTTCGTCGTGCATCCAAAGTCGCGTGGGGACTACTTGTCGAGATGAGAGCGTTTGATTTGGGTTTAAAAGAAGATACGAACCTTTTGATCTCTGTGTGAACGTTCAACATGGTATATGCTGTCTGGGAGAGAGACTGGGGATCTGGGAGCTCTTTCTCTGCGAGGAAATCTGGTATATAGGATTAGATCACCGTAAAGATTTCAGTCATTTGGCATACTTGCCATGCGCAATGCGAATAGCCATATCACGGACTTCGACGTCCCACTCATCCAGGTCTGCCATGCGGAGATCATACATGGACTGCATTAAAACATGTCCCAAGCCGCTCACCCGTGATGTTTAACAAGAAAATAGGCATCTTGACTCCAGATTTGTACGTAGCATTCACCGCAGGAAGAAGTTTATTTCTGATCCACCGCACCTGACGCCTTGCATATTGCCGGTTAGACACCTTCGTTCGTTCCACGGACTCTTCATATTGTTTTTTGGATGGTGATGCTGAAGATACATAATTACTAAACTCCTTGAAGCCTAGTTATAAAAGTCAGGGATAAGATCAATATTTGGAATGCATTAAGTTCTACCAATAGCCTGGAAGATACCAGACGTGGTGTCGATGTCGGATATATCAGTGAGTGGTGAACGAGACAGTGCAACTCGTTGCAGAAACCGCACATCATCCAAGAGTCCTTGCTGAATAAACGACCCATGAGCCCATGGCTTGGAATTAACGACAACTCTACCCCCACCTGAATCATTTCATTGACTCGAGCGTCTAGACGTTTGTATAAACGATCTGGGTGAGAAAATAGCCAGAATATCAGTGTCGGGTACCTAAGGTGTTCGTTTATTCAACTAGTTGCACTCAGGGTGCGGTATCTCTTATACGGACCTCGGGGAATCAGGACGTTGCCCCTGCTGCGTCATGATTTCACTAGCGAGGAGCCCCTTCTCTTTGATGATCTCAAGGTTCCTAAGTACTTTGCGGGTGTCTCTCCAATGCCACCTCGAGGCCACTTGTGGATCTAACATGGTCAAGAGTGTATGCATAGCAAAGGCCTGCCCCGGATCTGGGTTGTTGGGGAGATTCATGAATAGTTCCAACAAAGGTTCAGTCAAGGACGATATCGCCTTTTCTAAAGCGGGAGAATGATGTGTTGCTTCATTGTGCTGGTCTCCTTTGGGCTTAAATGGGTCATCAAAAGATGTCAAGCGGTTGGGGAAAACTAGGTGTTGCATCCAGTAGGCGGTGCCACCCACAACGATCGGGAGTATCTTACGACGATGGAGTTCATCTATCTGTCAAAGTTTAAGATGTAGATCATCTGATTATTCTGTCTGCTCACCTCCCTGACCGCGTCTTTCACCCACTGTCCAACTACATACTGCTCTCCAGGCTCTTTGAAACTCATCAATAAATGCTCCACGTTTCGTCGTTCCGACTCCGGTACTTTGTTTGTGATGACGTCGGCACCATAATACACCTGCATGGAATCACTGTTGATCACCTTCGCCGTATGCCATCCATGTTCATGGCTGTGGCTGGTCATTGCCAATGCCAGGTCTATTGCGAGTCGCGATTTTCCAACTCCAGTTGTGCCGACAATGCTTATAAGAGGCTTTAGAGCCATTTGACCGTGTATGTTCTTGAAGTACAAAAGTAAACACGATCTATTCTGTCACAACTAGTCACAACTTACAGCACTTCATACAAGTGAGTCCTTAAACTTAAAGAAATAATTCTGAACCGGCTTTTGGACCTCTGGCCAGCATATTTTCGTTGTGGGAGGCTCTCTACATGGAAAGCATGTGCGAGACATTGTCGAACGTGCCACACGTCCTTGTAATAATCACTGGGACTTGGCAAGCTTCGTCTTAGGGTATTGCCTGGCCTGGTTCAACCTTGCCTCTCTCCAAATGGAAATGCCCGAGACAGCCGCTCCTGGACCAAGCACAACAGTCGAGATTACCATCCATGCCACTAGGAGAATACCCTGCATAACACTTCCAACCAGCCACAAAGATGCCACAAATGTCGAGCCAAAGAGAAACATGGCATCCCACTGGAGGAAGTGGATTATGCTAGTTAAAGACGTGTGGCCTTTCTTGGAATCTGGGATTGCCAGGGAAGGTATCAGAGCGGTCATGATAGTTTGAGGATCAAAGTCGTAATCGGCCAATGTGCGAAGGTGAACGACGGCTGAAACAATGAAGGTGAGGATGTACGTTGCTTGTACGGTTCGGTAACCAGAACTGTGATGTATGCGTCTTGGCCGAATCAAGATGTGTAGGCCTCCGAAAAGGGAGATAAGCACTGGAAATGCCTGCCAAAGTGCAATTGGTTCTGCTATGGGCATATACGCCATAGCAAAAGTAGGAATAAAGAACCCCATTACGACCCCAAATAGAACGGCTTCGGCGTCCGCTTGGAGAATTTGCGAGCCTGTAGCATGATCGCGCGTGGTTGCAAGAAAGACCGCCCAATACGCTGGGAAGATCACAGCCATCGTGAACAGCTGGTAAATGATCCCCATGAATACAGGGAAACCTAACAGCAATGGTCTTTTGGATCGCGATGCCTCAAAGATAGGAATGACGACACATGCAGACGCAGAGGCCAGAAAGTCCCGTATAAACGGGATGTGACTTGTAGCCTCTGGCTGGAAAATAGGATGGAAAAATGATACGAGAACACAAAGGACTTTCTCCACAGCAGGAGCGTATCCTCCGAGGTAAGGCAGCTGGTAAGGCGGCTTGCCTTGGAATGGGGTTGGACAGAGATCTCGCGACTGGAAAAGTCCGGCCTTCTCCAAGTGTCCAAAGAGCAACTTGAAGGCTGTGAACGACATAGGTACAAATACCAGGATTGGGAGCACGACATTCCATACTGACGAACAAATGTTACAGATGAAGACTCGGTGAGCGCGGAAAAGACGTACACATACTGTTAGAGCGTGCCATCCTTGCAACTTTGAGGTGAAGGAGAAAATAATACTTTGTGCAACTGTATCTTGATCCAGACTCTTATAGAATATGAACAAGAATCTGATCAGCCTGTACCGAAGTCATGCGTACTTGTCTGTGGGTGGCAGTAGACGCGTTATAGGTAGTGTTGCCGCGGCTCGGCTTTGGCTCTTAGCCGAACCAAGCCGTAAATAACCCGCGCCGACCCATCCCAGAGAGTATTTGTTACCAATAATTATTAGCCCCGGCGTATGTATAATAATTACTAGTAGACCATGAGAATATAATAGTAAAGAACGCGTCCACTCCTACCCACAACACGCCGCGTCTCGCGAGCCTCACATGGCTGCCATCCCGCCTGAGCTATTCTATGACTCCTCTAGTCCCTCCTGTTGGATTTTCAAGCCGCGCATCAATTATGGACGCGCAATGCATCATGTTTTGGCATGTATCACTATGTGTATGAATGGCTTGTGCTGTTGTCCCGCTGAGTGTTACGCACTAGGTCCAATTGGGGGTCAGAGATTGGGTCGGAGGTTTCGTCAGAGTCAGAGTACATCGTGGGGGTCGGAACGGACTTGGCTTCAGCTTATGTGCTGCACCCTCACTAATACTGGTGTCCAAGATTTCGGAGTACGACTTAGAGAGTTAGGATCGGACTTAGGAACTAGGCGTGATTCAATATTCAAACTGGGGAATGAAGTCCCCAGTCAGGCAACTTAAATACATATTTGAAATCTAATAATAATTACTCCGGTGATGGGTTTCTGAGGCCGACGGCCTTACATGAGTATGTCCAAGTCCGATGGGGACAGATGTCTGGGTTCCTATTGTTTTGGAACCCGCAAAATTATGGTGTTAGGGCAAACTCTAAATCACCACAATTCCATGAATGAACAGCTGAGAAGAATATCAAACCCTGCTGCAGCACAACTCCAGAAACGATTTAACGTTTGTACTTTGGTTACAATCCTTTGTATTGGTCAATGCAGACTATACGCAGAAAGGTAATACGTTTCTTAGCAGCAAGAAATGAATAAGACTTCCAGAGTCTAGAGTTCACGGACGCTTAGGGGTCCAGATATTCCAAAAAGAAGGGAATGCACTTAGAGGCTAAAGGAAGTAGGTGGATGAATCCAACCGTCCAACCAGTGGCACTCAGAAGCGGGTAACAGCGATGTGTGAAGTAGTCTAGCAACTGCTTCACACGAGTTCAAGCTTCTAATGCTCTGCAAAGGCAGTACACACTAGTAACTTAAACAAGAGCACTAATGGCAGGACTATTGACAGACAATCTCACCCTGTAGATTTGTAGTCACGTGAGGCAGATACTACACTCACGCCCAAAGCAGGACAATCACTACTTTGAGTGCAATCAAGTACAGTTACACAACTGTAAAAGATCCTTGAACTGGTAATCAACAGTTACTGAGATAGAGGATGACACTGTATGTCACTCTAGTCACACTGGTGTGCAGAAGATGGGTAGAATATGATGATATGTTATTCTTTCAGAGGCAGAATGGCCTCCTTATATATTGTATTTACAGGGGCTGACTAATGGTTCTGGAATATTCTACCTATTAATAGATGGAAACTACTGGAAAGTTGTGGAAGGTGGAAGAAAGGGGTAGAATATTCCAAGCCAATCACAGGATCTGATCACAGCACTAACACTGATCAGGAGCTGAATAATGGTTCTGGAAAGTTCTATCTAATAATAGAAGGAAACAGCTAGAATGTTATGGAAAGGGGTAGAATATTCCAAGGCAATCACCTGATTTGATCACCCATCAGCTGATCTGATCCCTGAGCTAGGCACTGATCAGGCAAAAAGAAGGGTGTCCACCCTGTTTTCTGCACTGGTTTGGACAGCCATGGATAGCCACATGTCATGTGATGATCTCCATGGAAAATAGTGCCCTGAGAGGCTGTGGTTGTTAAGTTAGAGAATATTTATTGATGAGAGACATCTGAGCTTGAATTCAGGCCAAATGCCTGGTCCAAAAGGGGAGAGCCGGCTGCGCGAAGGTTTGTGGGCACCTATGGGTCCACAACTGTAGCACAGCAGAAATAAATGATTCTGAGCCGAGTTCTGCATGGAATATTCCTGAAAAAATATGGAAAAATAGAGAATATTTGAATAAGTCCATTCCAGGTACAAGCATCAAATATATGCTGATATTTAGGAATGGAAAAGCAAAGAATAGCACATTGGTGCTGCATAAATGGAATTTGATAGGGAAAAGGTGGTTCCCATACACCCGCCGAATGGCTCCATTGGAGCCTTGGGTGGTCCGCCCCTTCTCGCTGCAGCCTCCAAACGCCCCCTCTCCTCCTCCTTGTCCTGCTGTTCTGCTGCTGCCTTCTCCATCTCACCCTTGCAAAGCTGGATCGCTGACCTAGCGACACGCAGCTCCTTCTTACAGGTCGCCAAAACGCAACTCTCCGCCTTACACCATATGACCCTCCGATCCACCTCCTGCTTCTCCGTTGTATGGGAACCACCTTTTCCCTATCAAATTCCATTTATGCAGCACCAATGTGCTATTCTTTGCTTTTCCATTCCTAAATATCAGCATATATTTGATGCTTGTACCTGGAATGGACTTATTCAAATATTCTCTATTTTTCCATATTTTTTCAGGAATATTCCATGCAGAACTCGGCTCAGAATCATTTATTTCTGCTGTGCTACAGTTGTGGACCCATAGGTGCCCACAAACCTTCGCGCAGCCGGCTCTCCCCTTTTGGACCAGGCATTTGGCCTGAATTCAAGCTCAGATGTCTCTCATCAATAAATATTCTCTAACTTAACAACCACAGCCTCTCAGGGCACTATTTTCCATGGAGATCATCACATGACATGTGGCTATCCATGGCTGTCCAAACCAGTGCAGAAAACAGGGTGGACACCCTTCTTTTTGCCTGATCAGTGCCTAGCTCAGGGATCAGATCAGCTGATGGGTGATCAAATCAGGTGATTGCCTTGGAATATTCTACCCCTTTCCATAACATTCTAGCTGTTTCCTTCTATTATTAGATAGAACTTTCCAGAACCATTATTCAGCTCCTGATCAGTGTTAGTGCTGTGATCAGATCCTGTGATTGGCTTGGAATATTCTACCCCTTTCTTCCACCTTCCACAACTTTCCAGTAGTTTCCATCTATTAATAGGTAGAATATTCCAGAACCATTAGTCAGCCCCTGTAAATACAATATATAAGGAGGCCATTCTGCCTCTGAAAGAATAACATATCATCATATTCTACCCATCTTCTGCACACCAGTGTGACTAGAGTGACATACAGTGTCATCCTCTATCTCAGTAACTGTTGATTACCAGTTCAAGGATCTTTTACAGTTGTGTAACTGTACTTGATTGCACTCAAAGTAGTGATTGTCCTGCTTTGGGCGTGAGTGTAGTATCTGCCTCACGTGACTACAAATCTACAGGGTGAGATTGTCTGTCAATAGTCCTGCCATTAGTGCTCTTGTTTAAGTTACTAGTGTGTACTGCCTTTGCAGAGCATTAGAAGCTTGAACTCGTGTGAAGCAGTTGCTAGACTACTTCACACATCGCTGTTACCCGCTTCTGAGTGCCACTGGTTGGACGGTTGGATTCATCCACCTACTTCCTTTAGCCTCTAAGTGCATTCCCTTCTTTTTGGAATATCTGGACCCCTAAGCGTCCGTGAACTCTAGACTCTGGAAGTCTTATTCATTTCTTGCTGCTAAGAAACGTATTACCTTTCTGCGTATAGTCTGCATTGACCAATACAAAGGATTGTAACCAAAGTACAAACGTTAAATCGTTTCTGGAGTTGTGCTGCAGCAGGGTTTGATATTCTTCTCAGCTGTTCATTCATGGAATTGTGGTGATTTAGAGTTTGCCCTAACACCATAATTTTGCGGGTTCCAAAACAGCGGGCCCAGCGTAACTTGCAACTTGTGTTGTGATGCGGGCGTGGAGTGCGTGTGGCCTACTGGCCCAACTCGCCGCCTTCAGTCCTGCGATTGTTGTCGGGGTCGGAAAGGAGGGTGTAGGATTGATGGAAAGTTCAAGCCCTGACTAGTGGTACAAGGAGGGGCAGAGAAAGAATCGGAAGGTCATCCAACCAAAAAGCGGCGGACGGAGACAGGTGCTGTGGCAGCCAGGGGTAGCGGTGTCGGATCGGAAGGGGCAACGACTGGTGCAGGTATGGGGCGTGTCTCTGCACCAAATAGTACCATGGGCCAGCTTATTCGGCTGGTTAACCTGCAGTCAGAGCACCTCCAGGGGATGGAGGGGTTGCTAGTGGACTTGGTGAAGACGATGAAATGGAAAGAGGTTCTGGAGGGTCAGCGGACAGCCAAGTTACATCGGTTGCGGAAGTTCATGGCCCCTTTGGACGAGGATTCGGACATGGGGGATGAGAAAGATTGGGTGTTGGATGTAGAGAGTGATGATGAGTCGGAGACGGAGCCTGAGATAGATAAGGGGAAGGGAAAAAGGAAACGCGATGTATAAAATAAAAATAAAAATGATTATAAATTTCAGAGCGGAAAAGAAATGAGTCAGAGTGATTTCTTTGGAGCTTTTTGGGCAGGCTTGTAATTTCCCTTGTGACTTGTAATAAAATGATGATGTGAAATAATAGAATTAGCATTAGCAATCGAACTTAAAGATTCATAAGAGGGCCAGGTTTGTCTGGATAAGCAGAGTGAAAGTCGGAGATGGATTTGGATGCGTGATCGAGTTCGGACATGGAGATCCACGAGGACTCTTCATCGGTGCCTTCGTATCCAGTCCATTTGACTAAGTACTGGAGCTTGCACTTGTATCGGCTGTTGATCTTCGAGTCCAGGATCTCAGAGATCTCATATTCATTGTCTCCTTCGATGGTGATCGGGGGAGGTGGAGGTTGCATGTGACTGGAGATCTCATTTGTAGTAGCAGGTTTGGAAAACCAGATGAACTGCTCGGAAGTGGTCCGGGAGGCGGAGGGTGAAGGACCTGCTGCCTGCGTGAGCAATGACCTCATAAGGACCTAAGTATTTCTCGGAGAGTTTCTTCGATGGACGGGTGGTCCAGAAGTGTTCGGCCTTAACAAATACTTTGTCTCTGATTTGCAGGTCCAGAGCCAGAATGCAGTGTCGGTTGGTGGAGACTTGATATTGTTTCTGGGCATCGGAGATGGTTTCTTGGAGATGTTGGTGTAGTTGATCGAGGTCGGTTACGAATTGGCGGGCTTTGGTGGAGGCAAGTTCTTTCTCAGGGTGGACGGAGATGTTCGGATGGTAGCCTTTATTAGCAAAGAACGGAGAGACGCCAGTAGTTGCGTTTGGTGCGTTGTTGTAGGCAAACTCTGCTATTGGAAGTAGGTCAGCCCAGTTGTCTTGTTGATAGTTACAATAGATTTGGAGGTATTGTTCCAGGGACTGATTCATTCGTTCCGTTTGTCCGTCTCCTTCCAGATGGTATCCAGAGGTGAAATGAAGCTTCATGTCAAGAGCCTTTCCTAATGTGCGGAAGAAGGAGGACACAAACTCCAAGCCCCAATTGGACGTGACATGTGATGGGACTCCGTGTTTGGAGAATACATGGAGAATGAACAATTTAGCTAGTGAGGCAGAGGTGATGGTATCATGCATTGGAATGAATAGTGACTGTTTGGTGAACCTGTCGACAATCATGAGTATGGTATCATATCTGAGCGATGGGGGGAGCTTCTCTATGAAATCCATGGAGATGGAGTTCCATGGTTGCTCTGGGACCAGAAGTTGCTTAAGCGTTCCATAGGGTTTGTGCCTTTGCGATTTTGAGTGCATACACATGGTGCAGGAGTTACAGTAGTGTTGAATGTATTCTCGCATTTTTGGCCATACATAGTCCCGTCAGATTAATCCTTGTGTGCAATTTTGCCCAAAATGGCCAGAGATCAGGTGATCATGATAATACTGCAAAACTTGGAGTCGGAGACCGTTGGTGTCGGGGACATATATCCAGTTGTTGTGTCGGAGGTGTCCTTCAGGGTCAAGTGACCATTTTGGATTGGAAGGGTTGTCCAAGTGTTTAACTGCAATAGGATTGGATCGGAGTGATGAGCGGATGTCGGAGCGGAGTTGGTTGATGTCCATAATGGTAACAGCTCAGAGGGTGGGAGTCATGAGGGTGGACGCTCATAGGGACGATGCCAGCTGCTCATTAGTAAACACAGGGCAAAAGTTGTGAGGGTTTACAGTGGCATAGTTGCTATTCCCCTCTTTAGGGTAGACATCCCATCGTCTAGTTAAAGTGTCGGGCTTTGCTCCGAGTCGACCTGGGCAGAAACGGATGATGAGATTGAACTGAGATAGGTATTCAGACCATCAGACTTGTCTCCGGGTGAGCAGTTTCGTTGTGGAGAAGTATTCCAAGTTCTTGTGGTCAGTTATGACGTCCACCGGATCGGAGGGGCCTTCAAGGTAGTGTCTCCATATCCAGAAGGCTTCATATATGGCAAGTCTTTGTCATGGATGTCATAGTTCAGTTCGGGGGGCATAAATGTATGCAAGTGAAAAGTGATCGGGTGGACTTGTCCATCATCCAGAGAGATGATGGACAGGATCACAGCAAGTGCATAGTTGGAGGCGTTGGTCTCTAATAGGATAGGAATGTCTGGAACCCAATGAGTCAGTATTGGAGCGGAAGTAAAGGCCTTTTTCAAGGTCTCAAAGCTCTGTCTACATTCGTCAGTGAAATTCCATTGGATACCCTTCCTAGTGAGTTGGGTGAGCGGAACGGTGATATCGGAGTAGCTGTGAATGAAGCAGCGGTAGAAGTTGGCAAACCCTAGGAAGGACTGTACGTCCTTGACTTTCCGGGGTTCCGGCCATTCCTGTATGGCTTTGATTTTGTCATCAGACATTGTCAGTCCTGCCGGAGAGAGGATATAGCCTAGGTATTCGACCGAGTCGGAGTGGAATTCGCATTTGTCAGTGCAGGCGAAGAGGCCATGTTTTTGAAGACGTTGGAGTACCTCTCGGACATGTGTCCGATGTTCTTCTTCGTTGTCTGAATATACCAAAATGTCATCTAAGTAAACGAGGACAGTCACATTGAGGAGGTTGGTGAAGGTATCATTCATGAACCTCTGGAAGGTGGCCAGAGCATTGGTTAGTCCAAAGGGCATGACGCACCACTTGAAAGATCCATATCGTGTGTGGAAGGTCGTTTTCCATTCATCACCTTCTCGGATGTGGACTAGATGGTAAGCATGTCGGAGATCTATTTTGGAATAGATCTTAGCCTTTTGAGGACTTTCGAGTAGGTCCGAGGTGTGGGGTATTGGGTATTGGTCTTTCTTGGTGATCTTGTTGAGTCCACGGAAGTTGACGCATAGATGGAGTGATCCATCCTTTTTGCGGACAAATAGGACCGGAGCTCCATGGGGAGATAGGGATGGGTGGATGAAGCCTGTAGCCAAGTTCTCATCTATGAATGTTTGGAGAGCCAGTAGCTCTTTTTGGGATAGCGAGTAGATAGGGCCAAGCAGAGGGGTGGAGTTGTCATCCAGTTCGATCTTGAGATCGTATGGTCGGTGTTCCGCTAGAGAGTTGGCTTTAGACTTGCTGAACACATCGGTGAACTCATGATACTCCTTAGGGACCATAGAGAGGTCTGGTGGCATTGATCGGGCGGAACGAGCGGCGAGGAATATCGGATCGGAGAGGTGAACCTGGAATGTGTGAGAACCATCCAGTTTGCTTAGTCTGGCGAAGACCATAGCATCCACCATTGATATAAATGGAGGGGTAGACGGAGTATCTATCAGAGCAGAGTCAGCAGAGGTGGAAGATAGTTTCGCACCTAAAGTTGCTGGTGACATCGGGGATGACACAGCCTGTACCGGAGAATGGAATGTGATATGGCCCAATGCCCAGTCAATCAATGGATTGTAGTGGGTGAGCCAGTTATGTCTGAGAACCACAGAACAGCTGGAGTCAAGTGGAGTAACATAGAATGTAAGGTTCTGGATTTCTCCGACAGAAAAACGGATAGACAGATCTATAGCTCGTGAAATAACAGCATTAGTAGTGCCATCAAATAATCGGAGTGGTATTGGAGTTATGGTGTATGTATGGAGTTTATGTAAATCGGAAAAAGAGGAATTGAGGAAACAGTGAGTAGAACCGGAGTCAATTAACGCTTGAAAAGCGGTATTGGGAATGGAGTTGAAGTAGATGAGGAGGGTAAGGGAGTCGGAGTGGGAAAGAGTGGATGTGTTCAGGTGGACCTCATTTGTCGTACAGGGAGTACCAACGCAGCCCTCAGCCCGTACGGAGGCTATAGGACTGCTTACTATTTTTTTGGGTCCGTTGTGGCGTTGGCGGCACAGCCTTTTGCCTTTGCTGCAGATGAGGTTGCCTTGTTGCAATCCTTGGCTTGGTGGCCAGGCTTTCCGCAGAACAGACAGAGGTTGTTGTCCATGCGGCGCTGGCGTTCCTGCTGGGTAAGTTTTCCATCCTTCCCCAGCTTGGTGGAGAGGTCTGGAGTACTCTTGTGAGCTCCGGAGTTATTGCTGGTGCCAGAATTGTTCTGACCAGAACCGGAAGTGGCAGCGTTACCAGTGTTTGACTTCTGGCCTGAGTTGGTGGTGGTCCTCTTATCAGAGCCCTTGTTGGGCTTTGGGGTCTTGTCCGATGATTTGTCTGATTTGTTGTTGGCCAAATTTTCGTGGGAGACCTCGGATTGATGTTCCCAATAACAGGTGTCGATGAATTGGGCAAGCTTGCAGAGGTTAACCAAAGTATCTGGTTTACCAATGCGTGATATCTCGTCCTTGATGTGGGATGGGAGTCCAACATAAAATTGGCGTTGGAGTGCGGCGTTGCCCCATTGGACTTTCGGGGCTAGCTGCTGGAAACTCACAATGTATTTTGCGATTTTGTGATTTTCCTTCATCCAAAGTTGATTGAGTTCGTTCTCGGCATTGGCCTCGGGGTTGTAAGGACCAAAATTGGTCCGAAGTTTGGAGATGAAGTCGGAGTAGTCCTCTGACCATATCGGGTCATCAGAGTCGTCCATGAGCGCTGGCTCAAAGTAGTCCAGTGCGGTGCCCTTGAGATAGGACATGGTGAAGGTGACCTTCACCCGATCGGATGTGAATGCGTTGGGGTGGTCACAGAAATTCAACCGGCATTGCACCAAGAACGGCTGGAGCTTTCGTGGATCAGAGCCATCGAAGGGGTTGGGTTCTTGGACCTTGGTCCAGGACTTAGGGCTTGTGGGTTATGGATGCTGCTGGCGAGCAGGGAGATGGCTTGCGCCAGATTTGGAGAGGGTGGGGTGTCGTCTTCTTCATTGATGGCCTCTATGTGATCCATCGGTTCTTCGATGACCTCGGAGATGGTGTCGATGCTGGGAGGGGGCACCTCGATGGTTCATGTGCGTTTGGAATTGGCAGTGGATTGTGGCATTGGTAGGAGTGAGTATGGCAGTTCGAATATACTGTTACACACTAGGTCTGATTGGGGGTCAGAGATTGGGTCAGAGTTCAGGTCGGAGGTTGGGTCGGAGGTTGGGTCAGAGGTTGGGTCAGAGGTTGGGTCGGAGTCGGAGCACGTCGTGGGGGTCGGGACGGACTTGGCTTCAGCTTATGTGCTGCGCCCTCACTAATACCGGTGTCCAAGATTTCAGAGACAGAGTATGACTTAGAGAGTTAGGATTGGACTTAGGAACTAGGCGTGATTCAATATTCAAACTGGGGAATGAAGTCCCCAGTCGGGCAACTTAAATACATATTTGAAATCTAATAATAATTACTCCAGTGATGGGTCTCCGAGGCCAACGGCCTTACATGAGTATGTCCGAGTCCGACAGGGACGGATGTCCGGGTTCCTATGGTGATGCTGATGCATCAATTGGAACTGGAGACAGATGGGCGGAATCAGCGGTGACAATCGGACAGGTAGATGGAGACGGTGGTTTCCAAATGGAGTATAGATTTCATATGTGTGGGGATCTGAGGGGATCAGACGGGGATCTGAGGGGATCAGACGGGGATCTGGACGTTAATGAATATAGTCATAACAACTACTTCACACATTGCTGTTACCCACTTCTGAATGCCACTGGTTGGACGGTTGGATTCATCCACCTACTTCCTTTAGCTTCTAAGTGCATTCCCCTCTTTTTGGAATATCTGGACCCCTAAGCGTCCGTGAACTCTAGACTCTGGAAGTCTTATTCATTTCTTGCTGCTAAGAAACATATTACTTTTCTGCATATAGTCTGCATTGACCAATACAAAGGATTGTAACCAAAGTACAAATGTTAAATTGTTTCTGGAGTTGTGCTGCAGCAGGGTTTGATATTCTTCTCAGCTGTTCATTCATGGAATTGTGGTGATTTAGAGTTTGCCCTAACACCATAATTTTGTGGGTTCCAAAACACTGGACAATGGACAAGTCCATCTGATCGCCTTTCACTCACGTACATTTACGCCCCCCGAACTGAACTATGACGTCCATGACAAAGAGCTCCTTGCCATATATGAAGCCTTCCAGATATGGAGACTACCTCAAAGGCCCCTCCGATCTGGTGGACGTCATTATGGACCACAAGAACTTGGAATACTCCTCCACAATGAAACTACTCACCTGGAGACAAGTCCGATGGTCTGAATACCTATCTCAGTTCAATCTTGTTATCCGTTTCCATCCAGGTTGACTTGGAGCAAAGCCCAACACATTAACTAGATGCTGGGATGTCTACCCTAAAGAGGGGAGTAGCGACTATGCCACTGTAAACCCACACAACTTTCATCCTGTGTTTACTAATGAGCAGCTGGCATCCTCCCTATGAGCGTCCACCCTCATGACTCCCACCCTCTGAGCTGTTACCATTATGGACATCAACCAACTCTGCTCTGACATTCGCTCATCACTCCGATCTGATCCTATTGCAGTTAAACACTTGGACAACCCTTCCAATCCAAAATGGTCACTTGACCCCAAAGGACACCTCCGACACAACAACCGGATATATGTCCCCAACGCCAACGGTCTCCGACTCCAAGTTTTGCAGTATTATCATGATCACCTGATCTCTGGCCATTTTGGGCAAAATTGCACACAAGGATTAATCTGACGGGACTATGTATGGCCAAAAATGTGAGAACACATTCAACATTACTGTAACTCCTGCACCATGTGTATGCACTCAAAATCGCAAAGGCACAAACCCTATGGAACGCTTAAGCAACTTCTGGTCCCGGAGCAACCATGGAACTCCATCTCCATGGATTTCATAGAGAAGCTCCCCCCATTGCTTGGATATGACACCATACTTGTGATTGTCGACAGGTTCACTAAACAGTCACTATTCATTCCGACACATGACACCATCACCTCTGCCTCACTAGCTAAATTGTTTGTTCTCCACGTATTATCTAAACACGGAGTCCCATTGCATGTCATATCCGATTGGGACTCAGAGTTTGTGTCCTCCTTCTTCCGCACATTAGGAAAGGCTCTTGACATGAAGCTTCATTTCACCTCTGGATACCATCTGGAAGGAGACAGACAAACGGAACGAATGAATCAGTCCCTGGAACAATATCTCCGAGTCTATTGTAACTATCAACAAGACAACTGGGCTGACCTACTTCCAATTGCAGAATTTGTCTACAACAATGCTCCAAACATGACTACTGGTGTCTCTCTGTTCTTTGCTAATAAAGGCTATCATCCAAACATCTCCATCCACCCTGAGAAGGAACTCGCCTCCATGTGAGGGCGACGCTGATGACGAGGCCACAACAACAAGATACTCAATAAGTGAGAGCCGATAAGAAATAATGCCAGCTGGTACAGCGGATATCCTCAGAGATCAAGCTGTTTCTGATAAATACATGGGACTTACCTGGTACAGCGGATATCCTCAGAGATCAAGCTGAGGGGATCACACTGCACCAAGGCGAGTCTTTATACTAAATGATGGAGACGGATAGGAGAACCAAGATAGGGGAGGAAAGATAGGGGAAGTGATAGGGGCAATGAAATAGGGGAGACGCACCCTGACAGGCTGCGCTGATAGGGGTGTCAAGAGAAAATACTAAAAATAGAATATGACTTATTTGAACCCTGACATCACCTCCCTCTTAATGCATGTCGTCTCGATATGCACTATCGTCCCATCCATCTCAAGAGAGACACACCCTGAAGCACTCTGCAAGGTCCCTTCTCACTCTCTGCCAAAGTAGAGCCCATGACGAGTGTTGATGGTGACTCTTCTCTGCCTTGGGGTAAAGTGGGATGGTGAACTCTCCAGGGGATATGGGATTGTTCGTGCTGAAAACTGCCCCAAGTATCATCTCCCCTCCCTCATAGGTGACTTTACCGGCGAGCCCTTGGAAGGCATATGGTATGTCATAGTTGCCGATGAATAGAGGGTCCCCGATGTAGTATGTCTGGCGTCTGGATGGATTACGATGCCAGAAGGGGAAATGAACTTGTGGAGGTGGAGATGGGAGGTTATAATCCTCTACAGCACGTGCAGTATCCCTTGAGTCAACTGACCAAGTGATTGAGGGGTAGGAACGGAGTGAGCGTAGAGGGGTGGATTCAGACTGGTAAGGCATGGTGGGTTGGGTAGTGAACGATGATGGTTTTACTGAGGAAGGGGAAGTGGATTCACTGGCTTATATACAGTTAGTGGAATTTCGGCATGGATGAATTTGGTGAGCGCTAAGCTTCACTGTGCCTATTCTGCGGCTCTGAAATGTGTCCAATACCACGTGTTGGGTTCCTGCCAGCTGTCCAATCAAAGAGGACCTGTTTGGGAGGTTCTGTGAAGTTCTCAAAGTGTCTGAAGGGAAGAGCCGCATAGGTGGCTGCCGAAATACGCCTTGGGGCTTCAGGATTTTCCCGATGGAAGTCTGCAATGCGCCTTCTAGCCCCACTGGCATCCTTAGCTGGGATCCAGAGGTCGTCAGCAGCTCCATAGCCCTTCCAACGCACCAGGTATTCCAGTCTTCCTCGGAAAACTCTGCTGTCAAGGATCTTCACAACTTCGTATTCCTGTACTCCATCTCGAATGACTGGAGGTGGTGGAGGAGATGACTGGCGTTCAGGGATGGGATCCTTTTCATAAGGACGGAGTAAGACAACAGAGAACACTGGATGAGTGCGGCCAAAGATTGGGGGAAGTCGTAGGCCATAGGCATTTCGTGAGACCACCTTATTAATCACATACGGTCCTAACCATTTGTGATCAAGTTTCTTGGTTGGACGGGTGGTGGTGATATTTTGTGCATTGAGCCAGACCTTGTCACCAAGTTTGTATACTGGGGCTGCTTGCCGATGGGCATCATAGAATCGTGCCATATCATCTGCTGCCTTTTCCAGGGCAGAGCGAGCCTCAGTGGTGGCCGTCTCCATACGCTCAGTGAATTCTTCCAGTGCTTCAAGTCGTGTCTCTCGGATTGGCTCTAACCCAAGCCTTGGGTGTTGGCCTGTATCAAGCATGAAGGGGGTTGATTGCGTGGAGGAGTGGATGCGGTTGTTGTATGTGAATTCGGCAAGAGGAACCCACTCAATCCAGTCATCCTGGCGCTGATTGACGAAAAGCCTCAAGTATTGTTCAATTTCTTGATTGACCCTTTCCGTCTGACCATCGGTTTGTGGATGATATGCTGTGGATGCTGCAACCTTGATCCCCAAAAGCTTATTGAGCTCGCGCATAAATTGAGAGACAAACTGGGTGCCACGGTCACTGATGATCTCCTCAGGAAGGCCGTGGTGTTTCCACACATGGTCTCGGAAAAGTCGTGCAACTCCTATGGAGTTGATGTCAGAGGTGGTAGGGATAACATGTGCTCGTTTGGAAAGACGGTCCACAACGACAAGGAGTGCATCATAGCCATGGCTGATGGGTAGTTCTACAATAAGGTCAACAGATATCACTTGCCACCTCCGATCTGGGACACGATTAGGCAGGAGTTTACCCATAGGAGGAGCAGGGAAAGTTTTTGTCCGATTGCAGAGGTCACATCCCTTGACATATTTGGCAATGTATCGTCCAAATCCAGGCCACCAGTAGCTGCGGGATACAAGTTCTGTTGTTCTCCAGCGACCAGGGTGACCTGTAATGTGAGTATCGTGGTGTGCCCTTACAATGTCATGGCGCAATTTTGGGTCAAGAGGGACATATACCTTGCCACGATAGAGGACAAGTCCATTCTCCTCGGTCCATTCCTGTCCTCGTAAATTCCGAGAGGGGCCAAGTTCCTTAAGAGCCTTTACAACCTTTTCATCTCTGTTGGTGCAATTCCGCACACGTTCCAGGAATATGTCTCCTCTCCTGTGATCATTTGAGCTTCTGGCCCTGGATAGGTGGATGTCGCATCGATGTGGAACAGCTCAGGGCCAAGAAGAATCTGGTTCTGGTTATCTTCCTCCCCCCGCTTATGATCTACACGTCGTGAGAGGGCATCAGGTTTGGCTGAATGTCGTCCAGGACGGTGGATCAGTTCAAAGTCAAAACGAGAAAGGTATAGTGACCAGCGAGCTTGTCGACGATTGAGATTTTGAGCTGTACGGAAATATGTGAGGTTTTGATGGTCGTTAAGGATTTCAATCTTGTATTTGGTCCCTTCCAAGATGTGGCGCCATTCTTCTAGTCCACGGATGACTGAGAGCAATTCCTTATCATGGATGGCATAGTTGCGCTCTGCATCTGAAAGGCTCTTGGATACAAAACCTACCGGCCTCCATTTCTCATCGTCACAGAGTTGAGATAGAACAGCACCTGTTGCATATGCTGAAGCATCTGTCTCTAGTCGAAAATGCTTGGTTTGATCTGGGAGGACAAGGATTGGAGTTGACATGACAAGCTGCTTGAGTTTATCAAAGGCTTCTTGTTCTGGGCCATCAGGTATCCAAGACCACTGTGTATCTGCCTTTGTTAACCGATTCAGAGGCTTTGCGATATGTGAGAAGTCCTCAATGAAGCGACGATAGAAATTGATGAAACCCAGGAAGGATTTGACTTCTGTCACATTGCGTGGTGTGGGCCAGTCCCTGACTCCAGCCACCTTAACTGGGTCCATAGCTACCTGTCCCTGTGAGAGAATCAATCCAAGATAATCTACCTTCTGTTGCGAGAAAAGGCATTTCTCTGGTTTGAGGTACAGGTGGTTGTCCCGAAGAATTTCAAGGACAGATTGCACGATCGTGTGGTGTTGTTCTAGGGATTCAGTGAAAATGAGGATGTCGTCCATGAACACTACCATAGTGCCATCATCAATGAGCTCCTTGAAAATGCCATTCATCATTGTCTGAAAGGTTGCTGGGCTGTTTGTGAGACCAAAGAACATGACCAGGGGTTCAAATAGACCACGATTGGTTTGAAAGGCTGCCTTCCACTCATCGCCCTCTTTAATCCGCACATTGTTATATCCCCATCGGATGTCAAGCTTGGTAAAGTACTTGGCATTGGCTGCGGCAATTTTATTCATGATGTCTGGTACCAGGGGTAGTGGGCAGGCGTTCTTGATTGTGATATCATTCAGCTTGCGGTAGTCTTGCACAAAACAAAGATTACCGTCCTTCTTCTTCACAAAAAGACAGGGGATGCCATGGGTGACTTGGAAGGTCGTATACGATGATTCCGTAGGTTCTCCTCAAGGAATGCGTCCAACTCCTTCTGCTCATTTGGGGACATTGGATAGACCTTTGTGCTGAAGGGTTGCGCTCCTGGAGTGAGTTCAATAGCGTGGTCCCACAGTTTTCGAGGTGGAAGTTGGTCAAAGGACTCCTTTGCAAAAACATCCTTAAATCCCCAGTACGCCTTTGGGACAATCTCCTCAAAGGTTTTGACTGGAGTAGATTCTGCAGCCTTCTGTGTGAGCTGTTGAGAAACTGTTGAACCAGCATAGATATTCTCCAAGTCTTCTTCTACAAAGATAACAAACGTTCGGTCTCCCTCGTATTGGGGTTGCCCGTGTGAGTTCTTGCCATTTGAAGGAGTTGTACCAAGCGAATGCTCTTTGTGTTCTGGTACTTCTCCACATGAATCAGGGCAGCGAGTCATCTGTACCTTTCCTGTACGCCAGTCTACCTCTGGGTTGTGCTTCACAAGCCAGGTGTGCCCAACAATTATGCCAAAGGTTCCCAGGCTTGTGACTGAAAATGTGGCACGTTCGGTATGGGTCCCATATGTGCAGATGAGATCGACTTCTTCCTTGATTGAACCTGCTTCATTTGGGGTCCCATCAATGTTATAAACAGGTATGGCACGTGGTAGAGGGCGTGTTCGAAGTTTCTCTGCTTTGACATATTCTGCATCAATGAACATTCCTGTAGCACCACTATCGAGGAGTGCATCCACGGCTAGAGGGTATCCAGTGTCTACCGAATGGATTTTCATGGGAATTCTTGTACATCGACGGATGTCTGCAGATCGAAGGTAGAGACGAGGAGGGTCATCATGTTTAGCTGGAAGTTGAGAAGGGGTTTCAGGCATGGCTGTTTTGGTTTCAGTCTGATGGACAAGGGAGTGTGCGTGTAACATATCGCTAGTGAGCCCTACAGTACATGATTCAAGAACTGAAAACCGGTTTGTCAGGCAGGGCATGCTCTTCACTGCTGACTGGCCTGAAAATCCTGCTTCTCCTCTTGCTTTGGAATTACTGCCTTCTGCGCTTCTTCCTTGGCCTTCGGTGCAGCTGCTACTGACTCTGATATCATGCCTGCAATTGCTGTTTGTGTGAGATCAGCTCGGATACGTTCCTTGCGTGGTTCAGGGCATGCTGGGGATATATGGCCACGCTTTCCACAGTTATAGCACGTCCGAGTCTCAATGCGATGGCGGTTGGAGTCAATATCCATAGGTGCAGCACCATTAGAGGTTGCCAAGGTAGTTGGTACAGAGATGACCGGAGTGCTGTGAGGGCGGGATGGGGTAGAGCGGGCAGGAGTGAGGGAAGTCTGAGCACGTCTCACTTCTAGAAGACGACGGTGGTTGCGGTCAATTTGACAGGCCGCTTCCTTCCATGCCTTGAGATCGGACGGGAGGGATGGCTGTGCATGGATCTTGTCAAGAATCATTGCAGGGAGCCCTCGGGCATAGGCATCTTCCAGTGCTGCATCATTAAACCCAGTCCTTCCTGCTAGTATCTCAAACTGTGCCGTGTATTCATCCGCTGACATGCCAGGTGTCATCCTAAGATCATGTAGCTTTGTTCGTGCTGTTCGAGAGCGGTCAGGGTCCCAAAAAAGTGTTCTCCACTTGCTTAATGAATTCCTCCAAGGTGGAGAGCGGTGAGGTCCTGTCAATGACTGCCTGTGTCTCATTGTGCGCCCATACTTCAGCAGAACCTCCTGTCATAAAAGAGAGGGCATAGAGGATCTTGGTCCGCTCATCTGGGAAAGATGTAGGCTGGACTGCAATGGCAAGCCTGATAGAGCGAATGAAACCTTCCGTCTCTGCACGATCTCCATTGAATTTGGCTGGTTCAGCTGCCCTTATTGGGCGAACGGATGACGATGTAGGAGAAGGTGTGGGAAATGAGGTGGTCTGAGAGATGGTCTGTGCTGCAGCGATGGCAGCAGCAGTGGCAGCATCTGCTAGGTTGTTCTGGACATTGGCGAACTGGCTTTGGAGGTGCTGGTTCTGGAGTTGCAGCTGCTGGAGCTGCTGCGCCTGGGTGTTGAACAACGCTCGCAGAAAGCCACCACTTTCACCTAGAGTGTCCCAGTAGGCTTCAGGGAGCTGATCGGTCATGGTATCGGTGAAGTAGTTAATAGGGAAAGTGTTATGAGGTGTGGGGTCGTCTTATGAGCTTGATCTTCTGTGAGGGCGACGCTGATGACGAGGCCACAACAACAAGATACTCAATAAGTGAGAGCCGATAAGAAATAATGCCAGCTGGTACAGCGGATATCCTCAGAGATCAAGCTGTTTCTGATAAATACATGGGACTTACCTGGTACAGCGGATATCCTCAGAGATCAAGCTGAGGGGATCACACTGCACCAAGGCGAGTCTTTATACTAAATGATGGAGACGGATAGGAGAACCAAGATAGGGGAGGAAAGATAGGGGAAGTGATAGGGGCAATGAAATAGGGGAGACGCACCCTGACAGGCTGCGCTGATAGGGGTGTCAAGAGAAAATACTAAAAATAGAATATGACTTATTTGAACCCTGACACTCCACCAAAGCCCACCAATTCGTAACTGACCTCGATCAACTATACCAACATCTCTGAGAAACCATCTCTGATGCCCAGAAACAATATCAAGTCTCCACAGACCGACACTGCATTCCAGCTCCAGACCTGCAACTCGGAGACAAAGTATTTGTTAAGGCTGAACATTTCTGGACTGTTTTGGAACCTGCAAAATTATGGTGTTAGGGCAAACTCTAAATCACCACAATTCCATGAATGAACAGCTGAGAAGAATATCAAATCCTACTGCAGCACAACTCCAGAAACAATTTAACATTTGTACTTTGGTTACAATCCTTTGTATTGGTCAATGCAGACAATACGCAGGAAGGTAATACGTTTCTTAGCAGTAGGGAATGAATAAGACTTCCAGAGTCTAGAGTTCACGGATGCTTAGGGGCCCAGATATTCCAAAAAGAGGGGAATGCACTTAGAGGCTAGAGGAAGTAGGTGGATGAATCCAACCGTCCAACCAGTGACACTCTGAAGCGGGTAACAGCAATGTGTGAAGTAGTCTAGCAACTGCTTCACACGAGTTCAAGATCCTAATGCTCTGCAAAGGCAGTACACACTAGTAACTTAAACAAGAGCACTAATGGCAGGACTATTGACAGACAATCTCACCCTGTAGATTTGTAGTCACGCGAGGTAGATACTACACTCACGCCCAAAGCAGGACAATCACTACTTCGAGTGCAATCGAATACAGTTACACAACTGTAAGCGACCCTTGAACTGGACAATCAACAGTTACTGAGATATAGAGGATGACACTGTATGTCACTCTAGTCACACTGATGTGCAAATGATGGGGTAGAAATGGTTTATTCAGAGGCAGAATGGGCTCCTTTTATATTGTATTTACAGGAGCTGACTAATACTACTGGAAACTTCTACCTATTAATAGATGGAAACTACTGGAAGCTAGTGGAATAAGTGAGAAGGGGGTGTGTATGGGAACTGGTTTTCCCTTAAAAGATCTTGTTTAAAGTCCCAAAACTGTACAATTCCGCTTGATGGCCTTAAAATATCAGCATATATCTGCTGCTTTCTCTTGATTCAGGGCCATTCAAATATTCTCTATTTCTTCATATTTTTTTGGGAATTTTCCATGCAGAAATGAGTCTACAAACTTATTGTTCTGCTGGGCGAAGTTTTGGGACCCACATGGACCCACAAACCTTCGCAGATGTCAGCAGCCTCAAAGTCAGCCGGAGTCACCCGGACAACTGACTCATTGTCGATCACATGACTCATTTCAATCTCCGACTCAATCTGGTCACCACTGCCAGTAAATGCTCAATATCTTCGCAACCACTGCACCTCCTGACTCCATTTTCAGTGGAGAGTTCAATAGAAGCCATGCCTACCCATAGCTGTGCTAATCAGCCTGGGAAACGAAGTATTGACCGAGTTATTTGAGTAATGGTGACTCCTGCCATGACTCATGCTATGACTCCTTCCATGACTCATACCATGACTCCTGTGATTACTCATACTATGACTCCTGCTCTGAGTCACACTATGACTCCATCCATGACTCATGCCATGAGTCAGAGCAAATCCAAGCAGCTCATTGGCTAGGAAACTTCCACCCCCTTCTCACATATTCCACTAGCTTCCAGTAGTTTCCATCTATTAATAGGTAGAAGTTTCCAGTAGTATTAGTCAGCTCCTGTAAATACAATATAAAAGGAGCCCATTCTGCCTCTGAATAAATAACCATTTTCTACCCCATCATTTGCACATCAGTGTGACTAGAGTGACATACAGTGTCATCCTCTATATCTCAGTAACTGTTGATTGTCCAGTTCAAGGGTCGCTTACAGTTGTGTAACTGTATTCGATTGCACTTGAAGTAGTGATTGTCCTGCTTTGGGCGTGAGTGTAGTATCTACCTCGCGTGACTACAAATCTACAGGGTGAGATTGTCTGTCAATAGTCCTGCCATTAGTGCTCTTGTTTAAGTTACTAGTGTGTACTGCCTTTGCAGAGCATTAGAATCTTGAACTCGTGTGAAGCAGTTGCTAGACTACTTCACACATCGCTGTTACCCGCTGTTTTGGAACCCGCAAAATTATGGTGTTAGGGCAAACTCTAAATCACCACAATTCCGTGAATGAACAGCTGAGAAGAATATCAAATCCTACTGCAGCACAACTCCAGAAACAATTTAACGTTTGTACTTTGGTTACAATCTGTTGTAATGGTCAATGCAGACAATACGCAGGAAGGTAATACGTTTCTTAGCAGTAGGGAATGAATAAGACTTCCAGAGTCTAGAGTTCACGGACGCTTAGGGGTCCAGATATTCCAAAAAGAGGGGAATGCACTTAGAGGCTAGAGGAAGTAGGTGGATGAATCCGACCGTCCAACCAGTGACACTCTGAAGCGGGTAACAGCGATGTGTGAAGTAGTCTAGCAACTGCTTCACACGAGTTCAAGATTCTAATGCTCTGCAAAGGCAGTACACACTAGTAACTTAAACAAGAGCACTAATGGCAGGACTATTGACAGACAATCTCACCCTGTAGATTTGTAGTCACGCGAGGTAGATACTACACTCACGCCCAAAGCAGGACAATCACTACTTCAAGTGCAATCGAATACAGTTACACAACTGTAAGCGACCCTTGAACTGGACAATCAACAGTTACTGAGATATAGAGGATGACACTGTATGTCACTCTAGTCACACTGATGTGCAAATGATGGGGTAGAAAATGGTTATTTATTCAGAGGCAGAATGGGCTCCTTTTATATTGTATTTACAGGAGCTGACTAATACTACTGGAAACTTCTACCTATTAATAGATGGAAACTACTGGAAGCTAGTGGAATATGTGAGAAGGGGTGGAAGTTTCCTAGCCAATGAGCTGCTTGATTTGCTCTGACTCATGGCATGAGTCATGGATGGAGTCATAGTGTGACTCAGAGCAGGAGTCATAGTATGAGTAATCACAGGAGTCATGGTATGAGTCATGGAAGGAGTCATAGCATGAGTCATGGCAGGAGTCACCATTACTCAAATAACTCGGTCAATACTTCGTTTCCCAGGCTGATTAGCACAGCTATGGGTAGGCATGGCTTCTATTGAACTCTCCACTGAAAATGGAGTCAGGAGGTGCAGTGGTTGCGAAGATATTGAGCATTTACTGGCAGTGGTGACCAGATTGAGTCGGAGATTGAAATGAGTCATGTGATCGACAATGAGTCAGTTGTCCGGGTGACTCCGGCTGACTTTGAGGCTGCTGACATCTGCGAAGGTTTGTGGGTCCATGTGGGTCCCAAAACTTCGCCCAGCAGAACAATAAGTTTGTAGACTCATTTCTGCATGGAAAATTCCCAAAAAAATATGAAAAAATAGAGAATATTTGAATGGCCCTGAATCAAGAGAAAGCAGCAGATATATGCTGATATTTTAAGGCCATCAAGCGAAATTGTACAGTTTTGGGACTTTAAACAAGATCTTTTTAAGGGAAAACCAGTTCCCATACACCCGCTTCAGAGTGTCACTGGTTGGACGGTTGGATTCATCCACCTACTTCCTCTAGCCTCTAAGTGCATTCCCCTCTTTTTGGAATATCTGGACCCCTAAGCATCCGTGAACTCTAGACTCTGGAAGTCTTATTCATTCCCTACTGCTAAGAAATGTATTACCTTCCTGCGTATTGTCTGCATTGACCATTACAACGGATTGTAACCAAAGTACAAATGTTAAATCGTTTCTGGAGTTGTGCTGCAGTAGGATTTGATATTCTTCTCAGCTGTTCATTCACGGAATTGTGGTGATTTAGAGTTTGCCCTAACACCATAATTTTGCGGGTTCCAAAACAGGGGACTTCATTCCCCAGTTTGAATATCAAATCACACCTAGTTCATAAGTCCGATCCTAACCCTCTAAGTTGTACTCCGTCTCCAAAATCTCAGACACCAGTATTAGTGAGGGCACAGCACATAAGCTGAAGCCAAGTCCATTCCGACCCCCACGACGTACCCCATCTCCTTCTCCAACTCCAACCAAACCTCTGACCCAATCTCTGACCCCCAATCGGACCTAGTGCGTAACACCTGTTCCCTATAACATCCCTTTAACCATCTCCTTCACACCCCTTGCCCCTCCAGACCTCCTGAGCCTCCTAGATGCTCCTGTCCCCCTGTCTCCTCTTTTTCTCCTTTCTCCCCAGAAGTCCGGCAGCTAGAGGTCTGGCAGCTAAAACAACATGTACACCAGCAACAGCTGGTTTTCTAGTATTGACTAGAAAACTTCAATAATGAGGAAGAATCAATTGTTCCTCCTCTGGAAGTTCAAAAAAGTGTTATTGGGTGTCTTAGTTCACACTGTTACACAGAACTCAACCAAGTATATTGGTTGTGCAATGTGTTGTACAATGTGGTTGTTAACTAAGGTCTGTCTACTATATGTGGGCCCACACATGTACTTGGGTCCACTGGCTTACATAATAACTATACATATGCACCCTATGGGTGCATATATCTACCAAGAAGACAGCATTCCTTAATGGAATGCTGCATACATTAATTATAATTATAGTAAGTAAGTACCTTGGGTACTTACACCACCCTAATATCCACACCTGCCTCAGGCTCCACATTTATATCAAGCTCCATGTCTGCATCAGGATCTGCCTCCACTTCTGCCTTCTCCACCTCTGCTGCATTATCTTCTTCAGCCACACCCACTGCAAACAACAGCTGTGGTCACAAATGCACCAGCAAGTCTACTGGTGGGACAGGTGTCAGACAGGTCAAGTCTGTCCATGTGATCAAGATAATGGCAACCTCAGGGGTCTGCACCCATATTGGCATGCTCGGACTCCCTGGTTGACTAGCTGCTCCTGCCCCAGTCACCTCCTCCTCTACCTCCATGGTGGCCTCTAGCTCATATGCCTGTTCCTCCACTTCCTTCAGCCTCACAGCCTCTATTGTGGCTGCAAGTTCCTGGACCTTGCACACTTGCTCTGCCTTTGCTTCTTCCTCCTGCTGCCTCCATTCCACCTCCTTCTCCTCCTTCCACCTCTGTTCCACCTCCTTCTCCTCCTTCCATCTCCATTCTGCCTCCTCCTCCTCCTCCTTCTGCCTCCATTCCACCTCCTCCTCCTCTTTGCATCTCCGTTCCTCTGCCTCCTCCATCTGTTTCCACTCCTCTTCCTCTTCCTTCTGTCGGGCCAGGAGCAACTGCTCAAGCTTGGCCACACTCATATTTGCAAAAGGATTTGACATCATTGAGGATAAGACCCCAACATGCCCCTCCTTTTATATGTCTCCAGACCCCCAGTATAACTCTGACTGTGCCCAACCATCTCATCTATTCAATCCATGGACATGAGGCCTCAAGGGCTTGGCCTTAATGGAGGGATACTGTTATGACTATATTCATTAACACCCAGATCCCCATGCACATGAAATCTATGCTCCATTAGGAAAGCATCACATCTCCATTTGTCTGTCCAATTGTCACCATTGATCTCACTCATCCGCCTCTATTTCTGATGCATCCGCATCACCATAGGAACCCAGACATCCATCTCCATCAGACTCTCATGTAAGGTCACCAGCCTCAGAGACCCATCACTGGAGTAACTATTATTAGATTTCAAATATGTATTTAAGTTGTATGACTGGGGACTTCATTCCCCAGTTCGAATATTGAATCATGCCTAGCTCCTAAGTCTGATCTGAACCATCTAAGTCATACTCCATCTCTGAAATCTCAGACACAGGTATTAGTGTGGGCACAGCACATAAGCTGAAGCGAAGTCTGTTCTGACCCCCATGACACACCCCAATCCCCACTCCAACTCTGACCCCCCAACTCCAATCCAGGCTCCAACCCCCAATTGGACCAAGTGCATAACAGGTTGCCACAAAGGCACCTCCTATGTTTAAAACCAAGCTCATGATGGTGCACTTGGCCCCAGTAGCATCATTATCATGCACTACAGCAGGCAAATCATTGCCTGCCATTACTTCATCACAACTTGTGGCATCATCATCATGGGAAACAATTGACCTCACCCAAGGAGGACAATCACCTGGGCAAACCACCTTGGATTGACCCTCAAGACATGGTGGAGGGAAATGTGCGGTTATTGGTAGGAGGCACTGATTAACTCCTAACTGCCAGACCCTGTATTCTGCTTCTTGAGATGTCAGGTTCAAGGGTCAAGATTGGTATGATACTGACCCAATCTGGGAGGACTATGACCACAAATGTAGACTCCTCCTGTCTAGCATGCCCAAGGGTGCTAAACAGCCAGGCAAACTCAAAGAGTTTGCCCTATCAGAAATCAAAGCTGAGATTGATCAGCTTCATAAGGAGTACATGGCTGGTGATGCCAGCCATACATTAAAAGATCCAGTGTTGAAAATGCTGGAGAAAGCCCAGCGTGTGGACTATCACAGATGCTGGGATGACTTCAGGCATGCTTGATCAATGCAGGGAAGTCATTCCCCAAGTGGGCACCATGGTTCATGACTACAGCTGACCCTCCCAGAATGGTCACAGGCCACCTGCCTCAACCTCTGGGCAAGTCTGTCCCTATTAGGGTGGACTGGTTCAACATTTGCAATATGGACTCTCCTGAGTTTGTATTGTTGCACAAGAAGGCATTGGCCACACTGTTCACTGAATGAATGGTGCCAATGTGCAGAGTCATTAAGAGAATGACTCTGCTGGCTTGTGCCAATAACATGAGCCTTATCATTACTCTAGATATGCTTGCCCTCATACAGGGGTGGCAAGTAAACCCCCACAGGGTGCCCCCAGCCATCCAACAGAAGTCAGATGGCACCATGAATTTATCTGATGTGGATATATGGATGTGGCTCCAAAAAGTCACTCCAAAAAGGGTTCTTCTGTGTTAAAGAAGAACCTCTGGGCTCTGTTCCAGAACACTGGCCACTGGGAATCATTAACCAGTGGCCATAAGTTCTCACCAACAATTGGTGATTCATTCCGTGCCTCCATCACTGGAGCATATGATTGGGGTGATTGTTCCCCCAAGGAGCATACTGGACTAGAGCTCATGCTCTGGCTCAGGCAAAAAGGAGGCATCACCCCCATTCACACTGCCCTCCTAGAGGTGTTTGCAAGTCACATCACCTCTGGAGAAGCATTTAACCAACCTGCCAGGCTTGGTAAAAGAAAACAAGAGACTCTAGGAGCCTCTTTGTTGGGGTATATGAAGTTCTAAACTACTTCAAATAAGGACTATTATTTAGTAGTTCAAAGGTATTTCAAATGTTCTAATGAATGTACTTATATTTCACATTTTGTATTTGAGCCCACAAGTATACACAATGGGTCAGTTGCTGATATAATATGTCATGTGACCCTGAAGAACACTCGCATGTGAGCAAACAACGTGCATATTACATAAGCAGCAGAGTTCATGCACTTCAGCCAAAAGCAGCCACAGAAGCTTCTGACACCTTCCTGGACCTTCCACAAGGTTCTCCAGCCTTCTCTTTCTTCTAGGGGCTTCCCTAAGCCTCAGGAATATTCTCTAATTAGTTACATAAGCTAGATAGTCCATGTATATAAAAAGGGCTGCAACAGCAGTGCAAAAAGAATATCTTTTTACCACACACACACAGCAGTGTCTACTCAAGCATTGAGTAATCATCACATAAGCATCACACTTATATCAGCTACTCTTAAGGTATATTAGCTTTGATTGACTCTTGGAGAAGCCAGAAGTTATCATATTACAAGCGCAGCAGGCTCTAATATTGATCAAACTTGGAGAAGAGGTTAATACAGAGTAACTGATTAGTAATTAACACACTACAAGCCCACTTGGAGCAGTAACTTGAAGTGTATTAATTGTTATTCATTGATCAAGAACCTTACATGTGTAATTGAGACTCTGAGGTTAGTCAAATTATCACGTATCAGGCTATTGGTTATAATCAAGAATCTTGCACGTTTAATTGAGACTCTGAGGTTAGTCAGGTTAATATGTACTAGGCTATTGATTGGTCAAGAATACTGCACGTTTAATTGAGACTCTGAGGTTAGTCAGGTTAACACGTACTTTGCTATTGATCGGTTGGTTCAATTGTGGGCATTTCAATAAATCAACAACACAGTCTATTAACTCACCTCTTTGAGACGAGATTAATATCCCTTGACTGTTGATTTCATCACAGATAAACACGTACAGTGAATACGCTTGTTCAGAAGGAAGTGTTCAAGTGCATATCTACCTTTTTACGTTGAAGGGATTATTGTTAGCTTTAATCCACTCAACCTGCGGTACTAAGGCACTAGGTTACTTCCCCCTTTGAAGTATCTGAACCCTTGAATGCCTGTCAATCTTTGACTTTACATTGCATCAGCAGTAAAGCGTGAACTACACGTGACAAGCATAAATCTCTATTGCTTCACTTCCTGTGGCAACATTGATTGTGATTGTTCACCGGAGTATAATTTGTTAATTGGGTTCTCTGTTAAAATAGTTTCAAGCTTATTGCTAGCCTTGAAAGGTCATACATCCTCAGGCTAAACTTAGATTGTGATTAACACCACAGTTTAGGTTGAAGTTCACGGTTCCAAAACATCTCCATTCTGCCTCCTCCTCCTCCTTCCGTCTCTGTACCACTTCCTCTTCCTCTTTCCATTTCCGCTCCTCTTCCTCTTCTTTCCGTCGGGCCAAGAGCAGCTGCTCAAGCTCGGCCACGCTCATGCTTGCCAAAGGGTTTGACATCATTGAGGATAAGACCTCAATCATGCCCCTCCTTTTATATGTCTCCAGACCCCCAGTATCACTCCAACTGCACCCAACCGTCTCACCTATTCAATCCACGGACATGAGGCCTCAGGGGCTCAGCCTTGAATGGAGAGATACTGTTATGACTATATTCATTAAGGTCCAGATCCCCTCAGATCCCCATGCATATGAAATCTATACTCCATTTGGAAACCGCCGTCTCCATCTACCTGTCCAATCATCACCGCTGATTCCGCCCATCCATCTCCAGTTCCGATTGATGCATCAGCATCACCATAGGAACCCGGACATCTGTCCCCGTCAGACTCGGACATACTCATGTAAGGCTGTCGGCCTTGGAGACCCATCACCGGAGTAATTATTATTAGATTTCAAAATATGTATTTAAGTTGCCCGACTGGGGACTTCATTCCCCAGTTCAAATATTGAATCACGCCTAGTTCCTAAGTCCAATCCTAACTCTCTAAGTCATACTCCGTCTCTGAAATCTTGGACACTGGTATTAGTGAGTGTTTTGGAACCCGCAAAATTATGGTGTTAGGGCAAACTCTAAATCACCACAATTCCGTGAATGAACAGCTGAGAAGAATATCAAACCCTGCTGCAGCACAACTCCAGAAACAATTTAACATTTGTACTTTGGTTACAATCCTTTGTATTGGTCAATGCAGACTATACACAGAAAAGTAATACATTTCTTAGCAGCAAGAAATGAATAAGACTTCCAGAGTCTAGAATTCATGGACGCTTAGGGGTCCAGATATTCCAAAAAAGAGGGGAATGCACTTAGAGGCTAAAGGAAGTAGGTGGATGAATCCAACCGTCCAACCAGTGGCACTCAGAAGCGGGTAACAGCAATGTGTGAAGTAGTCTAGCAACTGCTTCACACAAGTTCAAGCTTCTAATGCTCTGCAAAGGCAGTACACACTAGTAACTTAAACAAGAGCACTAATGGCAGGACTATTGACAGACAATCTCACCCTGTAGATTTGTAGTCACGTGAGGCAGATACTACACTCACGCCCAAAGCAGGAATATCACTACTTTGAGTGCAATCAAGTACAGTTACACAACTGTAAAAGATCCTTGAACTGGAAATCAACAGTTACTGAGATAGAGGATGACACTGTATGTCACTCTAGTCACACTGGTGTGCAGAGGATGGGTAGAATATGATGGATATGTTCTATTTCAGAGGCAGAATGGCCTCCTTATATATTGTATTTACAGGGGTTGAGTAATGCTTCTGGAATATTCTACTATTAATAGATGGAAACTACTGGAAGGTTGTGGAAGGTGGAAGAAAGGGGTAGAATATTCCAAGCCAATCACAGGAGCTGAATAATGGTTCTGGAAAGTTCTATCTAATAATAGAAGGAAACAGCTAGAATGTTATGGAAAGGGGTAGAATATTCCAAGGCAATCACCTGATTTGATCACCCATCAGCTGATTTGATCCCTGAACTAGGCACTGATCAGGCAGAAAGAAGGGTGTCCACCCTGTTTTCTGCACTGGTTTGGACAGCCATGGATAGCCACATCTCATGTGATGATCTGCACGGAAAATAGTGCCCTGAGAGGCTGTGGTTGTCAAGTTAGAGAATATTTATTGATGAGAGACATCTGAGCTTGAATTCAGGCCAAATGCCTGGTCCAAAGGTGGATAGCCGGCTGTGGGAAGGTTTGTGGGCACCTATGGGTCCACAACTGTAGCACAGCAGAAATAAATGATTCTGGGCTGAGTTCTGCATGGAATATTCCCGGAAAAAATATGGAAAAATAGAGAATATTTGAATAAGTCCATTCCAGGTACAAGCATCAAATATATGCTGATATTTAGGAATGGAAAAGCAAAGTATAGGACATTGGTGCTGTATAAATAGGATTTGATAGGGAAAAGGTGGTTCCCATACAGTTTCACCTCAGCGCTTTTGTCACTTGCACTGAGGTGAGTAGGTCTATTCAGTTGTATGTTATGTATCCTGATAGTTGTATACTAGGTAGCTATGAATATATAGTGCTTTTGTCACTTGCACTAAGTTGTATACTAGCTCCTCCATGTTGTCACAAGTTTTTCTATACCTCCTACCACACATCCCCCATTATTGTCACCAGCGGACTTGGCTTCAGCTTATGTGCTGCGCCCTCACTGTATGGGAACCACCTTTTTCCTATCAAATTCCATTTATGCAGCACCAATGTGCTATTCTTTGCTTTTCCATTCCTAAATATCAGCATATATTTGATGCTTGTACCTGGAATGGACTTATTCAAATATTCTCTATTTTTCCATATTTTTTCCGGGAATATTCCATGCAGAACTCAGCCCAGAATCATTTATTTCTGCTGTGCTACAGTTGTGGACCCATAGGTGCCCACAAACCTTCCCACAGCCGGCTATCCACCTTTGGACCAGGCATTTGGCCTGAATTCAAGCTCAGATGTCTCTCATCAATAAATATTCTCTAACTTGACAACCACAGCCTCTCAGGGCACTATTTTCCGTGCAGATCATCACATGAGATGTGGCTATCCATGGCTGTCCAAACCAGTGCAGAAAACAGGGTGGACACCCTTCTTTCTGCCTGATCAGTGCCTAGTTCAGGGATCAAATCAGCTGATGGGTGATCAAATCAGGTGATTGCCTTGGAATATTCTACCCCTTTCCATAACATTCTAGCTGTTTCCTTCTATTATTAGATAGAACTTTCCAGAACCATTATTCAGCTCCTGTGATTGGCTTGGAATATTCTACCCCTTTCTTCCACCTTCCACAACCTTCCAGTAGTTTCCATCTATTAATAGTAGAATATTCCAGAAGCATTACTCAACCCCTGTAAATACAATATATAAGGAGGCCATTCTGCCTCTGAAATAGTAACATATTCAACCTATTCTACCCATCTTCTGCACACCAGTGTGACTAGAGTGACATACAGTGTCATCCCCCACCTCAGTAACTGTTGATTACCAGTTCAAGGATCTTTTACAGTTGTGTAACTGTACTTGATTGCACTCAAAGTAGTGATTGTCCTGCTTTGGGCGTGAGTGTAGTATCTGCCTCACGTGACTACAAATCTACAGGGTGAGATTGTCTGTCAATAGTCCTGCCATTAGTGCTCTTGTTTAAGTTACTAGTGTGTACTGCCTTTGCAGAGCATTAGAAGCTTGAACTCGTGTGAAGCAGTTGCTAGACTACTTCACACATCGCTGTTACCCGCTTCTGAGTGCCACTGGTTGGACGGTTGGATTCATCCACCTGTCAATCTTTGACTTTACATTGCATCAGCAGTAAAGCGTGAACTACACGTGACAAGCATAAATCTCTATTGCTTCACTTCCTGTGGCAACATTGATTGTGATTGTTCACCGGAGTATAATTTGTTAATTGGGTTCTCTGTTAAAATAGTTTCAAGCTTATTGCTAGCCTTGAAAGGTCATACATCCTCAGGCTAAACTTAGATTGTGATTAACACCACAGTTTAGGTTGAAGTTCACGGTTCCAAAACATCTCCATTCTGCCTCCTCCTCCTCCTTCCGTCTCTGTACCACTTCCTCTTCCTCTTTCCATTTCCGCTCCTCTTCCTCTTCTTTCTGTCGGGCCAAGAGCAGCTGCTCAAGCTCGGCCACGCTCATGCTTGCCAAAGGGTTTGACATCATTGAGGATAAGACCTCAATCATGCCCCTCCTTTTATATGTCTCCAGACCCCCAGTATAACTCCAACTGCGCCCAACCATCTCACCTATTCAATCCACGGACATGAGGCCTCAGGGGCTCAGCCTTAAAAGGGGAGATACTGTTATGACTATATTCATTAACGTCCAGATCCCCGTCCAATCCCCTCAGATCCCCACGCATATGAAATCTATACTCCATTTGGAAACCGCCGTCTCCATCTACCTGTCCAATCATCACCGCTGATTCTGCCCATCCATCTCCAGTTCCGATTGATGCATCAGCATCACCATAGGAACCCAGACATCCATCCCCGTCAGACTCAGACATACTCATGTAAGGCCGTCAGCCTTGGAGACCCATCACCGGAGTAATTATTATTAGATTTCAAATATGTATTTAAGTTGCCTGACTGGGGACTTCATTCCCCAGTTCAAATATTGAATCACGCCTAGTTCCTAAGTCTGATCCTAACTCTCTAAGTCATACTCCGTCTCTGAAATCTTGGACACCGGTATTAGTGAGGGCACAGCACATAAGCTGAAGCCAAGTCCGTCCCAACCCCCACAATGTGCTCCAACTCCAACCCAACCTCCAACCCAACCTCCAACCCAATCTCCGACCCCCAATCAGACCTAGTGCGTAACAGTAGTCTAGCAACTGCTTCACACGAGTTCAAGATTCTAATGCTCTGCAAAGGCAGTACACACTAGTAACTTAAACAAGAGCACTAATGGCAGGACTATTGACAGACAATCTCACCCTGTAGATTTGTAGTCACGTGAGGCAGATACTACACTCATGCCCAAAGCAGGAATATCACTACTTTGAGTGCAATCAAGTACAGTTACACAACTGTAAAAGATCCTTGAACTGGTAATCAACAGTTACTGAGGTGGGGGATGACACTGTATGTCACTCTAGTCACACTGGTGTGCAGAAGATGGGTAGAATAGGTTGAATATGTTACTATTTCAGAGGCAGAATGACCTCCTTATATATTGTATTTACAGGGGCTGAGTAATGCTTCTGGAATATTGTACCTATTAATAGATGGAAACTACTGGAAGGTTGTGGAAGGTGGAAGAAAGGGGTAGAATATTCCAAGCCAATCACAGGATCTGATCACAGCACTAACACTGATCAGGAGCTGAATAATGGTTCTTGTTTTGGAACCCACAAAATTATGGTGTTAGGGCAAACTCTAAATCACCACAATTCCATGAATGAACAGCTGAGAAGAATATCAAACCCTGCTGCAGCACAACTCCAGAAACAATTTAACATTTGTACTTTGGTTACAATCCTTTGTATTGGTCAATGCAGACTATACACAGAAAAGTAATACATTTCTTAGCAGCAAGAAATGAATAAGACTTCCAGAGTCTAGAATTCATGGACGCTTAGGGGTCCAGATATTCCAAAAAGAGGGGAATGCACTTAGAGGCTAAAGGAAGTAGGTGGATGAATCCAACCATCCAACCAGTGGCACTCAGAATGTGAGGGCGACGCTGATGACGAGGCCACAACAACAAGATACTCAATAAGTGAGAGCCGATAAGAAATAATGCCAGCTGGTACAGCGGATATCCTCAGTCTATACAGCTGTTTCTGATAAATACATGGGACTTACCTGGTACAGCGGATATCCTCAGAGATCAAGCTGAGGGGATCACACTGCACCAAGGCAAGTCTTTATACTAAATGATGGAGACGGATAGGAGAACCAAGATAGGGGAGGAAAGATAGGGGAAGTGATAGGGGCAATGAAATAGGGGAGATGCACCCTGACAGGCTGTGCTGATAGGGGTGTCAAGAGAAAATACTAAAAATAGAATATGACTTATTTGAACCCTGACATCACCTCCCTCTTAATGCATGTCGTCTCGATATGCACTATCGTCCCATTCATCTCAAGAGAGACACACCCTGAAGCACTCTGCAAGGTCCCTTCTCACTCTCTGCCAAAGTAGAGCCCATGACGAGTGTTGATGGTGACTCTTCTCTGCCTTGGGGTAAAGTGGGATGGTGAACTCTCCAGGGGATATGGGATTGTTCGTGCTGAAAACTGCCCCAAGTATCATCTCCCCTCCCTCATAGGTGACTTTACCGGCGAGCCCTTGGAAGGCATTGTCGGTTCGCTTAAGGAATAGATCCTATAAGCCTGCACAACGGTCCTAGCAAGCAGACGGTGTGTAACGCAGTTGTTCAGCACTCCAAAGATCAATCAGGGCAAGGGGTACGTAACAGGGAAGTGGGATAGTGCTCTGTGATTGGATGAGGATGGGAGCAAAAGGTCGGTCCCGATGGCTGATCGTGCTCTGTGACTGGATGACAATGCGGAGCCCGGTTGGGAGGTACGCGAAAGCTGGTTTCAGGAGAATCAACCTCTCGGTGGCGGAGGGAAATCTGATCGTTGAACCAAGGTGTTTTACCTCAGTGTAGAGATGATGGATTGTGATGTAGAGCGTAGAGCGTAGACTTAGAGCGTGGACTTTGACTTTAGAGCGTTGGCTGAAAACTTGTTGATTGATTCCAAAGGCGAAAACTAGCGCCCTTTTATATACAAATCCCCAGGGCACAACGACACAATATGAGGAGCAAATGATGCGATATGATGCAAGAAATGCTGATCAAGCCAGCTGACGAAGCATGTGAAGTTGAACTACTAAAGGGGGTAATCATGGAGAAATGAAACGACAGATAGGGGTAATCTTTGTAAGAATAGGGGGTGATGAGTAATAAAAGAACCAAAAATAGAACAAGGATGAGTAAGTCGTGTATGAATGAATTAAAAGATGAAACAGGGGTGAGTCATATAAAAGAACAATAGAAACGTCCACCAATACCATCTTCCCTACGGCTCCGAAGGTTAATTGACCCTGAGTCACATGAGGACTTCCGTCAGCATCCACAACAAATACTCCTTATTGTCTTAGTGATCCGTCTCCATATGGTATCCCGTTCCAAGAGTATTCGGTCCCTTTGCCTGACACGATGTAACCTGAGTCGGATTGAAGTGGGAGGATAGGTCAGCGATGGCGACTGAAATTCTACCTCACGTTTGACTCTTCTATCCGTGTTACGATATAGAGGTGAAATGTCGAGGAATGTATATGGTTCAATGGAATTGTGAAAGAATATGGGATCGCCAATGGCATAAGAGAGACATGGTGGGGATCTTGGACGTTGAAAGAGTTTTGGAAGTATTTTGACACGTGGAGGTGGCTTAACATGCCCGTGGAGCTCGGCGTATTTTTGATAGTCCTCTGTGTCCAGAGACCAGTGTGACGTATTATTAGAAGTGATGTTGGAGAGGGGAATAGAATGGGAAGCCATGTGAATGATGATGAAAGGATCGGTGTGAATAGAAGGCTGATAATGATCGATGGCGATGAAACACGAGTGACAATCGATGGCTCGAATTAGAGACTGAGGTGGATAGGGAGTTGCGGCGCTATTTAAAAGTTGATACGAAAAGACGCTGGCGGAGTTGGACTGTCAGAGTGGTTCGATATGTGTCCTCGATGCGTCCTGGCTCGTCAGCGTATGGTATGTCATAGTTGCCGATGAATAGAGGGTCCCCGATGTAGTATGTCTGGCGTCTGGATGGATTACGATGCCAGAAGGGGAAATGAACTTGTGGAGGTGGAGATGGGAGGTTATAATCCTCTACAGCATGTGCAGTATCCCTTGAGTCAACTGACCAAGTGATTGAGGGGTAGGAACGGAGTGAGCGTAGAGGGGTGGATTCAGACTGGTAAGGCATGGTGGGTTGGGTAGTGAACGATGATGGTTTTACTGAGGAAGGGGAAGTGGATTCACTGGCTTATATACAGTTAGTGGAATTTCGGCATGGATGAATTTGGTGAGTGCTAAGCTTCACTGTGCCTATTCTGCGGCTCTGAAATGTGTCCAATACCACGTGTTGGGTTCCTGCCAGCTGTCCAATCAAAGAGGACCTGTTTGGGAGGTTCTGTGAAGTTCTCAAAGTGTCTGAAGGGAAGAGCCGCATAGGTGGCTGCCGAAATACGCCTTGGGGCTTCAGGATTTTCCCGATGGAAGTCTGCAATGCGCCTTCTAGCCCCACTGGCATCCTTAGCTGGGATCCAGAGGTCGTCAGCAGCTCCATAGCCCTTCCAACGCACCAGGTATTCCAGTCTTCCTCGGAAAACTCTGCTGTCAAGGATCTTCTCAACTTCGTATTCCTGTACTCCATCTCGAATGACTGGAGGTGGTGGAGGAGATGACTGGCGTTCAGGGATGGGATCCTTTTCATAAGGACGGAGTAAGACAACAGAGAACACTGGATGAGTGCGGCCAAAGATTGGGGGAAGTCGTAGGCCATAGGCATTTCGTGAGACCACCTTATTAATCACATACGGTCCTAACCATTTGTGATCAAGTTTCTTGGTTGGACGGGTGGTGGTGATATTTTGTGCATTGAGCCAGACCTTGTCACCAAGTTTGTATACTGGGGCTGCTTGCCGATGGGCATCATAGAATCGTGCCATATCATCTGCTGCCTTTTCCAGGGCAGAGCGAGCCTCAGTGGTGGCCGTCTCCATACGCTCAGTGAATTCTTCCAGTGCTTCAAGTCGTGTCTCTCGGATTGGCTCTAGCCCAAGCCTTGGGTGTTGGCCTGTATCAAGCATGAAGGGGGTTGATTGCGTGGAGGAGTGGATGTGGTTGTTGTATGTGAATTCAGCAAGAGGAACCCACTCAATCCAGTCATCCTGGCGCTGATTGACGAAAAGCCTCAAGTATTGTTCAATTTCTTGATTGACCCTTTCTGTATGGGAACTGGTTTTCCCTTAAAAAGATCTTGTTTAAAGTCCCAAAACTGTACAATTTCGCTTGATGGCCTTAAAATATCAGCATATATCTGCTGCTTTCTCTTGATTCAGGGCCATTCAAATATTCTCTATTTTTTCATATTTTTTTGGGAATTTTCCATGCAGAAATGAGTCTACAAACTTATTGTTCTGCTGGGCGAAGTTTTGGGACCCACATGGACCCACAAACCTTCGCAGATGTCAGCAGCCTCAAAGTCAGCCGGAGTCACCCGGACAACTGACTCATTGTCGATCACATGACTCATTTCAATCTCCGACTCAATCTGGTCACCCCTGCCAGTAAATGCTCAATATCTTCGCAACCACTGCACCTCCTGACTCCATTTTCAGTGGAGAGTTCAATAGAAGCCATGCCTACCCATAGCTGTGCTAATCAGCCTGGGAAACGAAGTATTGACCGAGTTATTTGAGTAATGGTGACTCATGCAATGACTCCTGCCATGACTCATGCTATGACTCCTTCCATGACTCATACCATGACTCCTGTGATTACTCATACTATGACTCCTGCTCTGAGTCACACTATGACTCCATCCATGACTCATGCCATGAGTCAGAGCAAATCCAAGCAGCTCATTGGCTAGGAAACTTCCACCCCCTTCTCACATATTCCACTAGCTTCCAGTAGTTTCCATCTATTAATAGGTAGAAGTTTCCAGTAGTATTAGTCAGCTCCTGTAAATACAATATAAAAGGAGCCCATTCTGCCTCTGAATAAAAAACCATTTCTACCCCATCATTTGCACATCAGTGTGACTAGAGTGACATACAGTGTCATCCTCTATATCTCAGTAACTGTTGATTGTCCAGTTCAAGGGTCGCTTACAGTTGTGTAACTGTATTCGATTGCACTCGAAGTAGTGATTGTCCTGCTTTGGGCGTGAGTGTAGTATCTACCTCGCGTGACTACAAATCTACAGGGTGAGATTGTCTGTCGATAGTCCTGCCATTAGTGCTCTTGTTTAAGTTACTAGTGTGTACTGCCTTTGCAGAGCATTAGAATCTTGAACTCGTGTGAAGCAGTTGCTAGACTACTTCACACATCGCTGTTACCCGCTTCAGAGTGTCACTGGTTGGACGGTCAGATTCATCCACCTACTTCCTCTAGCCTCTAAGTGCATTCCCCTCTTTTTGGAATATCTGGACCCCTAAGCATCCGTGAACTCTAGACTCTGGAAGTCTTATTCATTCCCTACTGCTAAGAAACGTATTACCTTCCTGCGTATCGTCTGCATTGACCATTACAACGGATTGTAACCAAAGTACAAACGTTAAATCGTTTCTGGAGTTGTGCTGCAGTAGGATTTGATATTCTTCTCAGCTGTTCATTCACGGAATTGTGGTGATTTAGAGTTTGCCCTAACACCATAATTTTGCGGGTTCCAAAACACTTTCCATCTGACCATCGGTTTGTGGATGATATGCTGTGGATGCTGCAACCTTGATCCCCAGAAGCTTATTGAGCTCGCGCATAAATTGAGAGACAAACTGGGTGCCACAGTCACTGATGATCTCCTCAGGAAGGCCGTGGTGTTTCCACACATGGTCTCGGAAAAGTCGTGCAACTCCTATGGAGTTGATGTCAGAGGTGGTAGGGATAACATGTGCTCGTTTGGAAAGACGGTCCACAACGACAAGGAGTGCATCATAGCCATGGCTGATGGGTAGTTCTACAATAAGGTCAACAGATATCACTTGCCACCTCCGATCTGGGACACAATTAGGCAGGAGTTTACCCATAGGAGGAGCAGGGAAAGTTTTTGTCCGATTGCAGAGGTCACATCCCTTGACGTATTTGGCAATGTATCGTCCAAATCCAGGCCACCAGTAGCTGCGGGATACAAGTTCTGTTGTTCTCCAGCGACCAGGGTGACCTGTAATGTGAGTATCGTGGTGTGCCCTTACAATGTCATGGCGCAATTTTGGGTCAAGAGGGACATATACCTTGCCACGATAGAGGACAAGTCCATTCTCCTCGGTCCATTCCTGTCCTCGTAAATTCCGAGAGGGACCAAGTTCCTTAAGAGCCTTTACAACCTTTTCATCTCTGTTGGTGCAGTTCCGCACACGTTCCAGGAATATGTCTCCTTCTCCTGTGATCATTTGAGCTTCTGGCCCTGGATAGGTGGATGTCGCATCGATGTGGAACAGCTCAGGGCCAAGAAGAACCTGGTTCTGGTTATCTTCCTCCCCCCGCTTATGATCTACACATCGTGAGAGGGCATCAGGTTTGGCTGAATGTCGTCCAGGACGGTGGATCAGTTCAAAGTCAAAACGAGAAAGGTATAGTGACCAGTGAGCTTGTCGACGATTGAGATTCTGAGCTGTACGGAAATATGTGAGGTTTTGATGGTCGTTAAGGATTTCAATCTTGTATTTGGTCCCTTCCAAGATGTGGCGCCATTCTTCTAGTCCACGGATGACTGAGAGCAATTCCTTATCATGGATGGCATAGTTGCGCTCTGCATCTGAAAGGCTCTTGGATACAAAACCTACCGGCCTCCATTTCTCATCGTCACAGAGTTGAGATAGAACAGCACCTGTTGCATATGCTGAAGCATCTGTCTCTAGTCGAAAATGCTTGGTTTGATCTGGGAGGACAAGGATTGGAGTTGACGTGACAAGCTGCTTGAGTTTATCAAAGGCTTCTTGTTCTGGGCCATCAGGTATCCAAGACCACTGTGTATCTGCCTTTGTTAACCGATTCAGAGGCTTTGCGATATGTGAGAAGTCCTCAATGAAGCGACGATAGAAATTGATGAAACCCAGGAAGGATTTGACTTCTGTCACATTGCGTGGTGTGGGCCAGTCCCTGACTCCAGCCACCTTAACTGGGTCCATAGCTACCTGTCCCTGTGAGAGAATCAATCCAAGATAATCTACCTTCTGTTGCGAGAAAAGGCATTTCTCTGGTTTGAGGTACAGGTGGTTGGCCCGAAGAATTTCAAGGACAGATTGCACGATCGTGTGGTGTTGTTCTAGGGATTCAGTGAAAATGAGGATGTCGTCCATGAACACTACCATAGTGCCATCATCAATGAGCTCCTTGAAAATGCCATTCATCATTGTCTGAAAGGTTGCTGGGCTGTTTGTGAGACCAAAGAACATGACCAGGGGTTCAAATAGACCACGATTGGTTCGAAAGGCTGCCTTCCACTCATCGCCCTCTTTAATACGCACATTGTTATATCCCCATCGGATGTCAAGCTTGGTAAAGTACTTGGCATTGGCTGCGGCAATTTTATTCATGATGTCTGGTACCAGGGGTAGTGGGCAGGCGTTCTTGATTGTGATATCATTCAGCTTGCGGTAGTCTTGCACAAAACAAAGATTACCGTCCTTCTTCTTCACAAAAAAGACAGGGGATGCCATGGGTGACTTGGAAGGACGTATACGATGATTCCGTAGGTTCTCCTCAAGGAATGCGTCCAACTCCTTCTGCTCATTTGGGGACATTGGATAGACCTTTGTGCTGAAGGGTTGCGCTCCTGGAGTGAGTTCAATAGCGTGGTCCCACAGTTTTCGAGGTGGAAGTTGGTCAAAGGACTCCTTTGCAAAAACATCCTTAAATCCCCAGTACGCCTTTGGGACAATCTCCTCAAAGGTTTTGACTGGAGTAGATTCTGCAGCCTTCTGTGTGAGCTGTTGAGAAACTGTTGAACCAGCATAGATATTCTCCAAGTCTTCTTCTACAAAGATAACAAACGTTCGGTCTCCCTCGTATTGGGGTTGCCCGTGTGAGTTCTTGCCATTTGAAGGAGTTGTACCAAGCGAATGCTCTTTGTGTTCTGGTACTTCTCCACATGAATCAGGGCAGCGAGTCATCTGTACCTTTCCTGTACGCCAGTCTACCTCTGGGTTGTGCTTCACAAGCCAGGTGTGCCCAACAATTATGCCAAAGGTTCCCAGGCTTGTGACTGAAAATGTGGCACGTTCGGTATGGGTCCCATATGTGCAGATGAGATCGACTTCTTCCTTGATTGAACCTGCTTCATTTGGGGTCCCATCAATGTTATAAACAGGTATGGCACGTGGTAGAGGGCGTGTTCGAAGTTTCTCTGCTTTGACATATTCTGCATCAATGAACATTCCTGTAGCACCACTATCGAGGAGTGCATCCACGGCTAGAGGGTATCCAGTGTCTACCGAATGGATTTTCATGGGAATTCTTGTACATCGACGGATGTCTGCAGATCGAAGGTAGAGACGAGGAGGGTCATCATGTTTAGCTGGAAGTTGAGAAGGGGTTTCAGGCATGGCTGTTTTGGTTTCAGTCTGATGGACAAGGGAGTGTGCGTGTAACATATCGCTTGTGAGCCCTACAGTACATGATTCAAGAACTGAAAACCGGTTTGTCAGGCAGGGCATGCTCTTCACTGCTGACTGGCCTGAAAATCCTGCTTCTCCTCTTGCTTTGGAATTACTGCCTTCTGCGCTTCTTCCTTGGCCTTCGGTGCAGCTGCTACTGACTCTGATATCATGCCTGCAATTGCTGTTTGTGTGAGATCAGCTCGGATACGTTCCTTGCGTGGTTCAGGGCATGCTGGGGATATATGGCCACGCTTTCCACAGTTATAGCACGTCCGAGTCTCAATGCGATGGCGGTTGGAGTCAATATCCATAGGTGCAGCACCATTAGAGGTTGCCAAGGTAGTTGGTACAGAGATGACCGGAGTGCTGTGAGGGCGGGATGGGGTAGAGCGGGCAGGAGTGAGGGAAGTCTGAGCACGTCTCACTTCTAGAAGACGACGGTGGTTGCGGTCAATTTGACAGGCCGCTTCCTTCCATGCCTTGAGATCGGACGGGAGGGATGGCTGTGCATGGATCTTGTCAAGAATCATTGCAGGGAGCCCTTGGGCATAGGCATCTTCCAGTGCTGCATCATTAAACCCAGTCCTTCCTGCTAGTATCTCAAACTGTGCCTTCACTGAGGTGGAGTGAAAACTTCTATGCGTTTATATATCCTGCCAGGCGGCAGGCGCTGAGTGCACGGACCATCGTACTGGGTTACATAATGGCCGTATTCCCAACAAAATGAGCTTGGACTGAAGCTCGATAAGGGTATGTTTTCTTCGGCGCCTAACTAATTTAACTCACCATTTTGTAGATGAACAGATCTGTCGCCTTGCTTTGACACCAGCAGGCTGTCCATTAGGTCCATTGCATTGCCCTCTAAGGCATACCACCCCTTCTCTGCAGAATTTTCAACCACCCAAGCAACTACCCACCCATCCCCGTGAAAGGGAACGGCTAGCTACTGTTTGTAAACATTGGCTGCGTGGTCTCTGCAAAAAATCCGATGCTTGCGAATTTTTACATGAGTACAACTTGAGGAGAATGCCAGAATGCTGGTGGCACGCGAGATATGGTTATTGCTCAGCAGGTGATGAGTGCTTGTATGCGCATCCAAAGGAGCGAAGAGTCGAATGTCCAGATTACAAAAGAGGGTTCTGTAAACTGGGTGCGTTGCAACCCGCGTGATTTCAACCCTATGTCTCATGCTCCCTTAATGTATAGGTCCTAGCTGTCCGCGAAAGCATGTCAGGCGCGTAGCGTGTCAGCTTTATCTGTCTGGATTCTGTCCAATGGGTTCTGAATGCCCGCGTGGACAGTGAGTGGTTTATTTCATGATTTGGCATTTTACTAATGTAATGAGCTCACTAGCCCAAAGCCCGACCTTCCACCCTCTTCAGCCTATGCTCCTCCTGATGCCGCATACTTCGAATTCAGTGAGGACACCGTCAGGTACACTTTCCCCTTGACACGCGTTTACTGTCCTCAATTATGGCACTAGATTTGTCCAGGCTGCCGAGAAAGAGATCGGGCCGTATCGATTTGGAGTATATGACCTGCTTGTCTTGCCTCCTTCTTTCCCGTATGGTGGAATGGTGAAAACCTCTTTGTAGCTGGTTGTTTGAGTACTGACTCAAAGTGACCACTCAGGAAAATGCTTGCTTGACTTTCCTGACGCCAAGTGCGTTAACGTCTTTCAGTCGTCAGCCTTCATACAAGCCGATCTACTACTAGCGCTATTGACTGGCGATCACAGCCTGAATGATGTGGTTGTCCATGAGCTAACTCACTCATTCTTTGGCAACGGTGTGACGTGAGTCATTGTTCTACCTTATTTGATGGGCTTGCTATAAACTTTATGATGTCAAGTCAAGCCGACAGCTCGTCTTTCTTCTTGAACGAAGGTATTTTGTTTCAGAACTCTGTGAATGGACATTTTTTGCTAACATCTTCAGGCTGGACCACATACGGCGAACGTCTCCTCCAACAAAGTTTACATGGCCCCGAAACGCGTGGTTTCCAGTTCATCATCGGACGAAAAGCTCTGGATGACTCCTTGAAGGGATACAAAGATCAACCGAAGTACCAGCGACTTGTGATTGACTTTGAATACGGTGAAAATCCGGACGATGCATATTCCTCCATCCCGTACGAGAAGGGGGCAAATCTAATTTTACATATCGGTGAGTCTTGTTAACTGTAGGTTCAATGGTACCGATTCTGACCAGTCGAAATTAAGAGAGGACTGTCGGGGGATTGGATGTATTCCAACCGTACATACGGGACTACGTGAACACATTCACAGGAAAGAGTATAAATGCCGATCAGTGGAAAGATCATCTGTACGACTATTTCAGACGCACCGATCCGAAGAAGGTTAAGCTGTTAGATACAGTTGATTGGCAGGTACGTGTAGCAGCAGCAGCATTTCCATATTGCCTTGACTAAGGCTCACACTCTTGCTTGGACTTAGGGCTGGTTCTACGGCGAGGGGACCGAGCTTCCTGTTAAAATGGAATACGATACATCCCTCGCGACTCAAGCTTATGACCTCGCTACCAAGTGGGAGGCTTCACGCAATACCCCAGTCTCCGCCCTTCCATTTAATGCTAAAGACCTAACTCAATTCGACGGCAACCAGAAAGGTGAGGTGTAGAATCATGCATTTCCTCTCACCTCTTTTTGACTTTCTTTGTTTGCAAGTTGTATTCCTCGAGCGGCTCCAGTCACTGAAATCGTTACCCTCTTCTCACGTGCATCACCTCACCGCCGTATACTTGTTCAACAAGTCCAACAACTGTGATATTCGTCTTCGTTGGTATACTCTAGCACTTTCATCGGCGGCCCCCGCTGTCGCACCGCGAGCTTGGCCCGCCTCCTCCAGGATACGGTCGTTATGCCGACTATGATCGACCCTTCTCCCAAAGCGGACCAATCAACCAGGCTGCCGGTGCCTCCGGACCAAGTCGGCGAAACCTTGATGAAGTTGTTTGTTTCAAGTGTGGTAAAAGTAAGTATGTATTTTACCCTTGTCGCAGTTTTTAATCCTTTCTTAGACGGCCATTACGCGAACCACTGCCCAAATCGAAACGTGCCCGGGAATCGTGGGGGTATGGATCGTGCTTCCCAACGCAGGTTTGAAGAAGATTGATTGAACATGGTTGAAGTAGCCTAGAAGTACTATATATTTTGTGCTAAATGAATAATAACGATTTTTACAAATGGCCCAAACCTGATTTGTGATTGAGGCCTGCCATCCGTCTCAAGGACTAGAATCACGTGCTTCTATCTGAAAGTTCACCATCCTCACATGCAAGTCGCCGGTAGCCTGCGTTTCACGCATCCAACCACGGTCTACCATGACTCAAGCTCAAGAATGGCCCACTTTCTTTGACCCAACCACTTGTGTTCTCAAAGGCCAGTGTCCTATCATACAGCTCAGAGGTCAATCAGAGACTATCGAGAGTCATACCCTATACTTTGGTCGGTCCGTGCTTTCCTTTGAATATCGATGAATCTTATCTGGAGTTGTCCAGAGCAGCATGGAACAGGCACGGAGAAAGTGGTCTTCATAATGGGTCTCAATACCACCTCGTTTTCATGGAGCGACCAAGTGAAATACTTTGGAAAGCTGGGTGCATTCTCGATACTGGTCTTTGACAATCGTGGAGTCGGAAATAGCAGCGCACCACGGGGGCCCTATACGTGGGTGAAACTATTAGTTATGATGGCTTTACAAACTGTCTGTTGAAGGGCGGCGGGTATGGCTGAAGATGTCGTTACGTTGTTAGATTATGTTGGGTGGAAAGGTGACATCCATGTCGTTGGGATGTCCCTTGGGGGAATGATTGCGCAGGGTAATGTTTTCAGCGATTGTACTATTTACACGCTCACACAATCTGTCTTAGAACTAGCAACACGTATCTGCACACGGATTGTTTCTCTCACTCTTGGCGTAACGAAGTCAGGCGGTTTGTCGCGGCATGGCCTGACGCCGGTAATCTCTTATCCTTTTACGTGGACTATCATCCTCATCATCTCGCTGGTGACTAGTGGAAGGGGATATCGGGTCTCCTTCGGTTAGTTGCTTTGCCTACCCAGAAGGTGTAACTTCATTTCGCCTGATGCTAGTGCCACCGCCACCTCGAATGTTGAGGCCAAGATTCCCATCGTCCTGGACATGATCTTCCCAACCAAATGGCTCGACTCAAAAGACCCAGAGGACGCGGAAGGGAAAACAAACCGTGAGCGTCAAACCCAGGTCAGCTATGCTCTCTACATCATATTTGATGGCACGCGCTAATAATGTCTCTGACTCCAGCTTTATAGAAGTCGTGTGGCCATCATACGACCGCAAACTCTCCTGGCCTCTTTGTCACAGATGTCTGCAGCAATCACACACCGTGTCACTGAAGACCGTCATCGCCTGATCGCCACCACTATACCAAAAATACTGATCTTGACGGGTGATGAAGATAACCTAGTCAACCCAGACAATTCCAAGGAACTCGCACGACGCGTGCCGGAAGCCGAGCTAGTGGTTTGGCAGGATACTGGGCATGGAATGCATGCGCAATGGCCGAAGCGGTTCAATGAGCTTCTCGAGCGCACTTTCAAGGAAGGAAGGGTCCTATTTGACGCGAAAAAGAAACAAGCGTCATCTGTATAGCTCCGATTCATCATTTCACTTTTGGATAGCCCAGATATAACTTGACCGTTACCTCTTAGAATCCATGCTTTATGTTACATTTGCATCTGATTATTGCTAGGAGCCAGTCGTATTAAGAGCTGAGGTACAGAAAGCGACAAAAGTAGAGATACAGATAACTCAAGCTTGCACATCAACAATCATGGATGTAGTGTTCTCCGTCTTAGCCTGTTCAATCTCTTCATCCATGTGTACCGTATCCTCCTGCTCTCCCGTTCCTTCATCCCCATCCTGCGTGAATCTGTCACCGTCAGTTCCATTGGCTGCCATTCCTTTCCGTGCAGACTCTACACCTTCATTCGACATCCCGCCATCATCCACCTGCGACTTCTCGTCATCCACTCCGGACTTTAATTCCGTTGCCTCACTCTCCGCAACACTGCCATCTTTCCCCGGCCACTTGAAGACCTCCACCTTCCTCTCAATGCGCTGTCGCTCCAACACTTCTTCCTTCGCGTCGTGTTTTCTGCGAACTTTGACGACAACCTCTGTGATAGTCTCCACCACAGCCTCCTCGTCCGGATGCTTTTCCTGATCCTGACTTTGATCCATCTCATCGTCCGCATCCACATTGTCTCTCACCCATCTCCCCCAATCACCCGCACTTGCAGAGGCCTTGGCGGCAGGTGGTCGTGTCCGCCGCTCCACTCGCTTCTCACTCTTTCTTGGAAAAAACTCCTCCCGCTCCCACCCCTTCCGTTGCCAGTTGCGATATATTTGCCGCCCATCCTCGGTTTCCCCAGGCTCTCCGATGTCTGCACTATCCCGCTTCCGCTTCACACCATTCTCCTTGGGTGCGCTCATGCTCTTTCCACGCTTGCTGCTGCCTCCAGCACCCTCATCGCCACTGCTTACGCCACGCGCATTCCGCACACGCCAACGAAGCTCCCGAGCAAGTGCTGGTGCGTCCTTTACTTTATCCATAGGTACGGCATCTTTCGCCTCTTTACGAGCAGCTTCGGTGTGTGTATTTTGCACACCTGGTCGGCCTTCAATGATTCGTGCCTCATTAACTAGAAAGTCTGCCAGTGCAGCCAGTGAATCAAGCACACGAGAAGGAAAGTCCTCTCGTAATTTGAGATCGCGGAGATACTTCTCCCCCGCGTACCAGCATAGCCTGCGGGTAGTGTCAGAATAGCGCTCTGGAGCGAGAACAGCAAAGAAGTACCGCGTGAAAAGAGGAAATCGGAATTTTTTTGGGACATGCGTGGTAATCTCAATCTCGCGTACTCGAATTTCTGAAGTTACAGTTGCTAGCGATCTTGAGAAGTGAGCGTCAATAGTTACGTACGAGTAGAGATATTCCACGAGTGGAGAAAGTTGCCACCAAACACGAGTGAATCCATCGGTGTGAACTTGAAAAGCACATTTAGCGCGTGGTCGTGAGGGCCGTGTAAAAAAACATACCACCGCGTGTATCCACCCAGTTGGAATGATCCTGTCGCCGAAACTTGATACATATACAAAAGCAATGCATGTTAAAGACCTACATAGTATTCCCTTCTACAAGCTGGATCTTAACCACCTCATCCACAAGATCACCAAGCCATGTACTGTTCTGCATATCTGTGCCAGACCAGCGTTCATATGCAGCCAAATTTGCCGGTGTCGGACGAATAAAATAGAAGACCTTTACACAAGCTCGTAGGCGACGGGGGTGCAGACCAAGACCACTAACGCACCTTAGATCCGCGAAAGATATGATAATAGACCGAAGAACCTGCAAAATCTACATGCCAGTCCTGAAAAATGTGATGAGAACCTGCTCAGGGTCAATTGATTGGTCTCACTGTCCAAGCTTGTGCAACGCCCATCAAGCAATACATTTGCACCTTGGGCCACTGCTGCCCAGGACCCCTCTTACTAGGCGGCCAGAATTTCTCCACCCAGTCAAGCTCCTTAACGATGCGAGGCGGGCTAACCATTTCTGCAAGCGGTGTATTGGAAAACTCTAGAGAGATGACATTACGAATCTTGTCTCGTGATGCCGGAGGAAGTGAGTAGTATTCGGACCACTTTTCAAGATTCCAATTTGGAGAATTGGATTGCGTTGACACGTCTGGACAACAAGTGCTGATGAGCGTTGTGAGTATATCTGGTACGTGAGTTTACGCCACCTATGACCTCGACAGGGGTCTGTGGGCCAACAATCTCTGCCACATCTGCGACTGTAAAGCCTTTATCTGGCATACGCATTCCCAGACCATCTGGGCTTTCAATGACGACGGGCTCTTTGAACGCCTCAGGATCCTGCTCGAGCCAGTCCAAGTTGACCTCTGAACCATTGAGGCGCCTGAATGCATCGGGCTTGATATCCTTTGTCTCAATCACGCGTAGCCATTTTGTCCCGTCTGTTGACGAGGCATCAAGTCCTGCATGCAGATTGGCATAGTCCGGTTGCGTGCGCTTGCGCGAGGACTTGCGAGCAGGAGGCTTGAGGGTGGGCTTCAGCGAGGGATTGGCTGTGCAGCAGGGCTGGCAGTACCTAGTGCGTGACGTTTTAATCCAGTACAAAAATGCTCTATTTGAATAGATCTGAGCACCATTTCTGTAAAGCTTCATGATCTGCTCCTTCACCGACACAGCGCCAATGGAACCAGGTCTTGCACTTATTGCACTGGATCCAGGTATCTTTCTCACCTGCACGAACTTGATATGGTTGATCAGGGCATGCAGGACATGTGTCCTTGTCGTCTGCGTTGGCTTCTGGAGGTGCTTCAGAGAGCGCTGAGGATTCCGAACTTTGTGGGGAAGGCTCGCGGGGAGCAGCAGATGATTTTCGTGTAGATCGACGACGAGGCGCCATAGTACAAAGCAGGTATAGCCTGCGACTCTTAAAACACTCTGGTGTAAGCACCGTTGGTGCGGATACCAGGTAGCGGAGTTACAAGCACTGAGTCACGTGAGTTAGTGAAAGCGTTGCTTTGAGTGACGGATACTATTTCCATCTCATGCCATTATGGACATGCGACACGTCGGGCTGTGACGATGTGGAAAGAGACGTCATTTCACGCTTTAAAAAAAGCCCCTTGCGTAATGCACTTCAAGCCAGGTTTTCACCTTTGTCCAACTACCATAGTGCGCCGATGCTAAATCATCGAACCAGGTTTAATACTGACCCCAATTCCACGGGGGGACTATGAGGCATGGCGATGTGCACAAAGTATCACAACAGAAGAAGAACTTTGCGCCTTACCTTCAGGATTCAATCCAAGAGCCCTGTGTGACCTTACCTTGTCACTTCGACCGGTACGTGTAGCACGCCAGATTGCGCCTACGAACGTGATTGTGAAAGAGATCGAATGTAACATGGGTGGCAGACATTGTCACATCCAACCCTCTTTCACTGATGGACGACACCTCTCTCTTGAGCAAATGTAGCCTAGCCACCGGCATCTCTACTGATCGATATCAGCGAGGCAGCAACATTACGCTTTTACCAAGGTCCCCGATCTCGCCGTCTACCACTTTGCTCGAAGGTCCCATAATCCTGTTGGTGTTGGGTACAAGTGGATGTACTATGTTCTTGGCCATCCCCTCATGTTCAAATTTAGTGGTGGCGCAACTCCGGAGCAGCGTGTTCGATTATTGGGACAACTTGTTAATATACACATAGAGCCAAAGAGGTACTCATCCACCGCCATTGGTTCTCTTTGTAATCCATGAACTCATCGTTGACTGCCGCAACGACGACAACGCGGACTGGGATGAGCTGCCTGACAGTCACACTCGTTCCAACGCTGGATCATGCTGTATAAGAGTTTTTCTATCTCAAACATATGGACGACAGAGGTGACCGCATCCTTGTTGACGGCTTTCTTCAACATTACTGCTATTGTTGATTGGGAATGGGCGCATACCACGCCCAAGGCTGAGGCGTTTGCTGCACCCTTATTTCTTATCGAGTTGAAGCATTCGCCCCGACGAAAAGGCCTTTGCCGAAATATATGAAATATATGGATTGAAAGGTTGAATTGATCTGGGGTCTTTGGTACGCAGTGGGAGGGACCAGCATCGAATTGCCTTGTACTGGAGGCTACCTAGAGGAGGATGCCTACCACCAGCCTTTAGAGGCTTTTAAGACTACAAGCAGAGGCCAGTCGTGTGGAATGAATGGAAGCCTCAGACGATGGAGAAGTACGCCGCTGAGATCTAATCCAGCTCGTCAAGGAGTAAGGGGGAAGGGGGGGGGGGGGGTACGGTTACGATTGGCAAGGTCTTTAAATCTCTGCGTACCAACTGTAAACCTACCAGTACCATAGAATCGGAAATTTGAAATTAACCGACGTTCACGACACTATACAAGGAACGGACTAGGGTCAAGGCAGGTCGAAGACAGTAACTTCTTGGCACGTGCTGGCATGCCTATCACTGATGCTGATCCTAATAGCTAGTATGTGATCTGCAGCATCGCTTCCTTCAGTCAAGTCCGAGAATGCCATGCGTCGTTGGCATGGAACTCCTATTTGACCAGGACTACATGAAAGCAGCCGCTCACCAGCCTCGTTGACATGGAAATGCCGGGTTTGTCACGCGAAAGTGTTCCATATATCTAATACAATGCATGGCCTTGTGTTAGGAAGACTGGAATAGTTTGTGCGAGGGACACAGGCGCGGTGTACCAAATCTCATCACCAACGATCCTACAGTGGCATGTGGATCGGTGACCCACTGGTGACTGTTGGACAATATTATTAGATGCGTACGCCCCGCAAATCAAGCAAACACTTCTAGCTTTCTAAGCGGTTTCGCCATGACCAGTTGGCAATGATCAGAACATGGATGGATTTTTTAAGTCTCGTAACTAGCAAAGACTTGCATGCGTGTAGAAGAGCTTGTAGCGAGAGGCGCCTGTTGATTGCCATGTGAAATGACGCTGCATTGGCAGCTGCGGCGCCAGAGTATGTTCAAAAGTGGAAAAGCTGTGCCACGCCTTAGGCGAGATCTGTAGCTGGGAGTGATAGACGTGAATATTATCAATATGGTGGCAGTACCGTCGGCCAAGGAAACCAAGTAAGAGTGGGTTTTCATACTCCGCAAGGTCTTCCTGGTCCCCACGTTCCGTTAGCCTCAATTTTGCTGTCTCTGTCTCTGTCTCTCTCTGATCAAGAGTTTCTGTTTTGCATACATACCACATACCCTGTTAGGCGTTGACCTTACTATACTCCGCTTTACTAGTCTATCTTAATTTTCTGCTTATCGCGCATGTCAAGCCAACCACCTGCAGCCTACGCCCACTCAGCTGTTTCTGCGCATCGTAGAGGCTCCCACGACTCTGAACGTCACTTGTATGAAGCTCAGCTTCCTTATGCACCACATGGGGACGGTGCCGGCACATGGGCACCAGGCCTGGACTCAATAGCAGATGGTCCTGGTCAGTGGGCACCAGAGGACGGTCCGAGTGCTTGGGATCCACATTTGGACCCAAGTCGAGGACGTAAGTAGTGGGCTTTGCAATGGCTATCGTCGCTCCTGATCTCTGTGACAATAGCAAACCCCCTCATGCATTTGCAGAATCGTTCCACTCCTACTCTGGCAATCAACCCCCAACCTCCCCATCTCCAATCCATTCCTCCTGTCCCTACCTCTTACGATCCCGCTGCACACCTTCAGGGCTTGCGCATGAGTGATCCCGTAACTCGTGGTGCCAGTGCAATGGCTTACACCGGCGCACGCGACCCTGTTCCCCGCAGTGGAACCTCCATGTCGAACCATTCAATCCCACCGTCTCACTACCCTCACCACCAGCAGTACCAACCCAGACATGCAGATTCTATGCCCACCTACATGTCCCCTCGCGCCCCAGACCAACCCAGTGCTCATCCACGAGACACAGCGTCTGTCTACTCTGCACATTCTGCCCACTCGGATAATACCGAGAGCGCGTTGCCATACACCTCTCCAGAGTCTGATATGACTAGCATCCATTCATATGAGGATCGAGGTCCTCCTCAGCCTCACTATCCTCCCCCAGGATACCATCCCGGCCATGCTCATCCGGAGGCCTACCGACAATTCACCTCTCCGGCACCTGCAGACTACAATCACCAGTATTACGCAGCAGCGTCAGACGTGCTCGGCATAGGTCCACCGCCTGGTAGCCAAGTTTCACTTGCTCCGACTCAGTCTTCCATCCCCTCTAGCACGTCGGGTCCATACATACAGCATCCTGGGCCATATGGACCTGCGGGTGGGCTGGACCCCCCTTTGCAATCCACGCCTTCGTCACTGCTGCGCGGTACATCGAGCGCATCTACATTACCTCGCTCAGCTTCAAGCGAGGGCCCCCCGCGTGGTGGACTTGCAAGGTCTGGTACAAGCACTTCCGTTGATTTTAGCTCTCGGAAGAAGACAAAAGCTGTCGACCTCAGCGCTCCGCCATACACACGAGAGTATGTAGACGATTACCGCCAACGCATCAAAGGTGATCCGGATCCCGAAGCGCACTTTGCCTATGCAAAGTACCTCATCGAAGCCGCCAAGAAAATTGGTGCCAACTCGCCTGACCAACGGTCTGTGAGAAAGTATCGCGACACGCTCATTGCAGAGAGCCTGAAGGTTATCCGGCGGTTAGCCACTCAGGGTAACGCGTATGCGGACGCGCAGTTCTTCCTCGCCAACTGTCATGGGACGGGCATGCTCGGACTCCAGGTCGATCATGAGCGAGCTTATCATCTTTATTTGCAAGCTGCAAAGCAAAACCACCCCGCAGCGTCATACCGCGTCGCTGTGTGCAACGAAATTGGCGCAGGAACCAGGCGCGAGCACCCGCGGGCATTCGCTTTCTATCGAAAAGCGGCAAGCCTGGGTGACACGGCAGCCATGTACAAACTTGGAATGATTCTTCTAACTGGTGCATTGGGGCAGCAAAAGAACCCGCGGGAGGCGATTGGGTGGCTACGGCGTGCAGCAGAGCAGGCGGATGAGGAGAACCCACATGCACTGCACGAGCTTGGATTGTTACACGAAATGCGTGACAACCTGGTTGTAGCGCACGATGAGCCGTATGCGAAAGACCTATTTACGCGTGCGGCACAGCTTGGATACACGCAGAGTCAGTTCAAGCTCGGACAGTGCTACGAGTATGGGTCTGTGGCGTGTCCCGTGGATCCGCGCCGTTCCATCGCTTGGTATACCAAGGCAGCAGAAAAGGGTGATCCGGAGGCTGAGCTGGCGCTGAGTGGATGGTATCTCACAGGCAGCGAGGGGGTGCTGAAGCAGAGCGATTCTGAGGCGTATCTTTGGGCGCGGCGTGCGGCTAACAAGGGGTTATCCAAGGCTGAGTATGCGGTGGGATACTATGCGGAGGTCGGCATTGGCGTCAAGCAGGACATGGAGCTCGCTAAGCGGTGGTATATGCGAGCTGCAGGTGAGTCTCATTGCACATGTCGTCGCCCGCATGAATAACGTGTCGTCTTCTTCAGCTCAAGGAAATAAGCGGGCCATGAATCGCTTGACTGAGCTCAAGCGTCTTGGGAACAAGAAGTCCAATCAAGGACGGCCTACGCGAGCACAGACCAGGGACGAATGCATCATCATCTAGGCTAGAATACATCTGGATGAATCGACTCGATTCTTTCTACCCGCCCGTGTGCGGCCCACGGGATACCGTGTATCTGTTGCCCCTCTCCTTTCTTCTTTTAGCGTGTACGTCTTACCTATACATTTGCGAATAAGGCTGGTGTTTGCAATTTGAGGCCCAAGGCATGAAGCATGACACGAACGGTGTTACGTCATGCGTGATCGATATCTGATCTTTCGATTCAAACCGGGTTACATGAGCCAGGTTGCTCTACCTCATTTAACTCTTGCCATTTGTCATTGTGTGAGAACTTTCAGCTAGCGATGGATATCTAACGAATCATGAGGCGTGCAAGATCCAATGAGTTTATCGCATCACGAAGCTTGCTTGCGGGGACTTCCGTGCCTTGGCCACCCACGCTTGTGGCCACTCTGCTTCGCCTGCCGGTGCCCGAATTTCTCGTGTTCAAGCTACTGTCAATCCCAAGTGCCGACAGAAGAAAGTGATGAGTCCCACCTCTCCGTGAAAAACCATCTGCCTTGCTTGGTGAACAAGAATGCAGTCCGGGAACTCTCACAACCTTCTGTTGCGTGGATACAGGCTTCGATCTAGCCAGGTCTTGCGCCGGCTGTCGGGATCATAGGACGGAGAGGCTCCGACATCGCAAACTTGGCCACTCTGGGGTAATGCAACGACTTTTCTCGTGAGTCTACAACCCACGCTAGCTTGGTCGTAGGTGATTTCCCCGAAGCTCCGTTATCGGACTCCGGAATCACGTATATAGCGTGGTGGTTGCCATCAGTCGCCTCTAACAAGGTATTATTATCTTGCCTCCTGCTCAAGACCATGGCCGCGAATGATGTGACTGGAACGCTTCCGCCTTTCCCGGAAGATGTACCAACACACCCTCTGCTTGTCATTGACTACGAGAAATTGAAGGCTGGTGACAAGTGTGAGCAAGTGAGACCGTTTGATAATAATCTCACGCTGCCTTCTCATCTAAATATTTTGTTTTACAATGCTGGATAGGACACTCTGTGGGAGGCATGCACGACACTAGGATTCTTCTAGTATGTATCGGTTATCATGTCCTTGCATCCACGTGTCCCATATGCATGGTAGTCTCAAGAACCATGGCGTTGATGCAGAGCCCATGTGGGAAGTGGGAAAGGCTACAATGGCCCTACCTCTTGAAGAAAAGATGAAATATGAACAAGGCGATTCGGGACGCTCCTTTGGGTGTGTTCTACATTCGCTCCTGCTTCACAACGCACGGTAAAACTAGCCTGCATTCCATTCAGATACAAAGCTGCAGGTGCTAATCAGACAGACGAGTATGGCAGCCTCGACACAGTTGAATTCTTAAAGTGCGTCGGCTTTGAATCAACGGGGCTTTCTTCTGTGTCTCCTTCTTGGATGTGGCTGAATATCGAACCAGTGTGGCCAGAGACGATGCACTTTCGAGACCCGAAATTGTACATCGCACCTACCCTCCATGTGTAGAGGAAAGAATGCCCGCCATCCGGCAGTTCGTTGAAGCCTCCGATAATATCAATCGCACGCTCATGGACCTGATGAGCGACCGCTTGGGGCTGCCTAGGGAGATCCTGAGGGAAAAACATGACCCCTCTGCCTATACCCCAAGCGAGAGTCGCATTATCCGAAACCCACCTAAGCCAATGGAAATGGTCGAGGTGGCCATTGGCTCCCATACAGATTTCGGCTCCCTAGTGAGTACTTTGAAGAGGTGGAAAACATGTCTGACCACTCCGGAAGTCGCTCCTTCATAATATACTAGGCGGATTGCAGGTTCTAGTGCCTGGAACATCATCCTGGCAATATGTCAAGGTATGGTTATTCGTTACACGTTTCCATTCACTCGCGGAAAATTGTTAGCCTCTTCCTGGTCATGCTATCTGCAACATTGGCGATTCGCTTTCCATCTATTCCGGTGGAGTCTTGTAAGTTGTTAATATTTATACGTTTAAGAAAAAAATTCGGAGAGCTGACCTGGACTACTAGACGTTCAAATCTCCACCGCGTCATACCTCCTCCCGGAGCTCAACGTTTTCATGAAAGATGGAGCCTGGTATATTTTTTGCGGTAAGTATGAATAATATATTGCAGTACTGTTTTTCCACGACTCTAGGCCTGCCTCGTCGTCCATGTTGGAGCCCCTTACGCAATCTCCTCTCATAGCGGAGGGGGTCCAGAAGAATAAGATGAACACTGGTAATGTAACTGCAGGAGAATGGTTTGCACGTAGAATCAAGAACCAGAGGACTGCGAACCAAACGGTCGGTTATCTGGACTGTCACCTTAAATGATCCAGCTGACTCTGCGGGCAAATGTCAATAGGGACCCGAAACATGGAGAGCGTCCCGTGGAACAGAACATATTCCCAGTGCAACCTAATACCAAACAGTGACGGATATATGAGGTACCTTGAGTTTGTTGCGTGTCCGATTTTGAATGAAGTGTTCAGAACCTGTACGATATATATATAGCGGCTTTCGAGTATAGTTTTGTATGAAAGCTGGATGAAAGTCCTCGTTGAATGATCTGTGCAGTCGAGGCTGGGTCTTGTTCACATCTTGGAGCGACAGAGACATAGGTAGGAGCAACGGCTGAACTGGTCAGTCGACTTCGCGGACTCGGTCCACCCCGCGACTGTGATCACCTAATTACGTAATTACCCACTGCGCACCGCACGTCTCTGCACGCTACCTCTTACTAGTCCACGTATCAAGCAATATGATTCTGTTAGAGGTTGGCATTGCACGTATATCACACTCTGAATTTACCTCATCCTTTGTGTGCAGCCTCACAATGTTATTATACAAACAACACTCGCTGAGAAGTTTACGAAGTAAGTCGACTTACTGTGATCACTGGTACATACTAGACTGATCATGAAATCCTTCATCGCAGACCCTCCTCTCTCGATGTGCAATTCGTAGATTTTGACGGTGTCCGCTTCCACTTGTCGACGCCGGAACGCAAGACACAGCTGCTCCTCTCCATGAGTATACGCTGTTGGGACGAACTGGTCCAGTATGGAGCGAACGAGATTATCAATCGAGAGTATGCGCAGTATGTTGCTCCTCAGGTGGAATCTCAATACAATGTGACTCTACAAATCGATCTCGAGCATATCCCACCAGAAGGCGGTGCATTTGTGTTCTTTCTTACTCAAGAAAGTGCTTTTGCTCATTGAAATTGATTGCAGAGACCCGTGACGCACTTATAAAGACAATTTCATTGCTCAAAAGAAACGCACTGGCTGCTCCTTTTGAGCGCGCTTTCCAAGCACAGAAGTCGCTAGAGTCAACAACTGAAGGAACCGGCGACTTGATGGCGATCCATTACCGCGACGAGGAAGCCATATATGTACAGGCAACCCATGACCGCGTCACTGTCGTCTTCTCGACAGTGTTCAGAGAAGAAACAGATCGTATCTTTGGCAAAGTGTTTCTTCAGGTACTTTTCCATCTTTCTGTGGCAAGCGCAGTACGGCTCATGTATCCCTATTCAAGGAATTCGTTGATGCCAGGAGACTCCCAACTATCCAAAATGCCCCACAGGTCCTCTATTCTAGCCGAGATCCCCCTCTAGAAATTCGCGATGTGAAGGGCCTGGCACATGGCGATGATATTGGTTACGTTACATTTGGTGCGTCACCACTCACTTCTTTCTTAAGGTGGCTTGGAAGTTTAACCGCGCGAATAGTGCTATTCCCTCGCCACTTCCAGAACCCCGATGTTGCCGCGTCGACGATCTCGCATATTCAGCTCTTCCGTGACTACCTCCATTATCACATCAAATGCTCCAAAGCATACATGCATTCGCGGATGAGGCACCGCGTTAGCGAGTTTCAAAAGGTTCTTAATCGTGCCAAGACCGAAGTTGCAACCACAGAGAGGAGGACCATTACGTTCGTTGGTTTTGTCATTTTATTCCTTGCTGTCATACTGATGGTAACGTTCTTCAGTGGTAGAACGTTGGTCTCGCGGTGATTCGCCGATTGTCAGCATATATGTACGTGATATAATATACGAAGTCTACGTAGGCTAGCGATGGGAAATTGAGTCTGGAGACAGCTATAGCCATTAGTTCTCTGTAATCGCACGACAGATGAAACCATCAAACAAAGACGGTTATAGGGAATATTTGCACGCAAGCGAGAGCATATACGCGAGGTTGTTATTCAAATACAGGGAATGATAATCCCAGCAACTCGATTGCAGACTTATTATTCAAACATTAAAGGCATAATCGTGTTGCCCTACCATACTTGATCAAAAAGAAACATGCAGTGGGGAATGATGCTAAACTTCCATGGAACCTACCTAATGTGATGTTATGCAAATGTGGGACAAATGTGTGATGTCAAGAGAAAACAGCTCATATGAAAACATGGATCACGGTCTTTTGCCTCTTCGGGTGGGTAGCCCCTTTACTTTACGAGGCGTAGTGGCAGCGCCGCCTAGGGTGAACATAGGAGGGGTATTCGCTGTGGGTGTGCCGCTTTGTTGCTGCGGCTGCTGCTGCGAAGAGCTTGCAGCACCAAACTGGAAGGGCTGCGTGGATGTGGTGGACGGCGCAGCGGCGTCCGGCTTGGCAACTCCAAATGGACTGGGGTCATTAGGCACGTTGAACGAGAACGACGGAGAGGGTGTCTGAGACTGAGCAATGGGCTGCGGGAAAAGTGACGGACTGCTTGGCGCAGTCGTCGTTGTGCCATTCTCCTGCTGCTGCGTTTGTCCGAAGGGGTTCGTATTGGTGCTGACGCTAGGCTGTGCGAATGGGAATGAAGGAGAGGGTGCTGGGTTGGGTGTCGTACTTCCAAAGGCACTGACTAGAGGAGCACCGAAGGGGGACGACGACTGTCCCGTGGGTTTCGTGCTTGCTCCAAAACTGAATCCAGTGCTCGTGCTCGCGCCCGTGGTGGACGTATTTGTGCTCTGGCCAAAGGCAAACCCATTGGCTGGTTTCGACTGGCCAAGCGAAAACGCATTCCCCGTCGAAGCAGCTTTTCCCGATCCAAACGAAAATGGGGTGGTACTACTGCCACTGCCGCCGCCGAAACCTGAAAATGGTGAAGTCTGCGGGGGTTGCATGGCAGATGTATCTTTCTTCTCAACGGTACGCGTCGGACTCTCTTCCATTCGGTCTGCAGCTACCTCCATTCCATCCCCATTGTCGGCAGTAGTAGACTCCGGTGGCTTAGGTGTACTAGGCGGAGCAGGCGTTGCTATACTTCCAAAGCCACCAAAAAATGACTTGGGAGCTTCAGGAGTTGGAGCACTCGCGACATCTTTGGTCGTCGTACCAGAGCTTGAAGAAAATGCATTCATGCCTGACGTGACACCAAATGTAAAACCGGATTTCTTGTCTGCGGGTGGAGGGGAAGAAGGCGCTGCTCCGAAGGAGAACGGAGACTTTGCGACGTCCTTGTCCGATCCCTTTGGTTGACTTGATGCCCCAAACGCAAACAGACTCTTGGAGGTTTCTGCGGAAGATGATGCGGGTGCCCCAAACGAAAAGACTGGCTTCGAGGGTGCATCAGTGGGGGGCGCGGTGGAAGGAGACTCCGCAGGCTTGACTACCGGTGGCGTGGCTGTCGATGTAGACGGAAGCGCATGAAACGAGAAAGCAGGCTTTGTTGATACATCCGGCGTTGTGGTTGAAGAATCCGAGGCTTGCTTGCTTGCGGCCCCGAAGATGCTGATACCGGGAGTAGCAGCATCTGTCCCACTTACACCAGATGCTCCGAAAGAGAAAGTCGGTTTGGCTGTGTCTACGGAACCATTCGCTTGTCCGCTTGGGGTCGCACTAAAGGGAGAGGAATCTTGGGACGCTGTGGTGGATGACGTACTAGGGAGCGACGCATTGCCAAAGGGAGATGCAGACGAACTGCCAAATACAGAGGGCTTACTAACGCCACCGAATGGGGACGGTTTTGAGTCCTTTGAGATCTGCTGCTCTTTCTTTTCCTCCTTATCTGATGTGGGTACCGTCCCAAATAGGTTCGGAGGCTTCTCTGCCGCTTTTTCGCTTTCATCTTTGGGAGGCGGAGGTCCAAACAAGGAACCGGAAGGTACCTTGGGCGGCATAAATTGCACCTTGGTATTAGCAAAGAAAGAGGGTATCGGGCCCTCCCCAGCTGCTGGAGTCGGTGTGGTAGACGAAGGCAAGGTGCCAGACACGGGCGTAGGAGCTGCAAATGGGCTGGAAATAGCGTCAGCAGGCTTGGGCACCGACAGTACACTCGACGCGCCAAGACTGAAGGGTAACTTCACAGGCGCAGTGCTCTCCGATGACGATGCCAATTCAATTTGGGCCTTTGCTTCAGATTCCGTTTTTGGAGGCTCAGCGGGGAATTCTGTGACAGCCTTAAAGGCAGTGGCAATGCCTGGTGATATGCCTGGTGATGGGGCGATACGGGACAAAAGGGAGTCAAAGGTTTGAGGTTGAGCTGGAAGTGGTGGAGATGAGATGGGAAGACGTGAGACATCATCAGCAGAAGTATCAGTTTGCATTCCCGTTTCAGACATGCGTCGAGTAGTAGAGAATGACATGTGGGTTGGTGTCTAAGGAGAAGGGGTCAGCAGGATGTCATATTGAGTAAAGATCATCACGAACCCGTGCCTGGTATTTTTTGAGCTCTTCTACGCTCATGCTCCAGTCCTGCTCTTCCTCTTCATCATCAAGTGAGAACTTATTTCTGGTTTTCTTTAGTTTAGGAGCGGATGCATGTGAACGATGGACTTTGCTGGATGAAGCACGCAAGCTCGAGTACGTGTCACTTTTGGAACGCTTTGGTGAGCTGCTTGGCGACGCAGCATCTCCATTAGATGAACTGCCGTTGACCTGGTCGCGACTCTGGCGAGACTCTAGAATATCGTCAGTGTCTGCTTCCATGACTTTGTCCCCCCGAGGCTCTAGATCGTCAGCTTCTGCATCTGTAACGCCGAGATTGCGTTTAGCAGGAACTTTCTTTGACTTGGTCTCAATTTCCGTCTTGGCTTCTCTCTCAAGTTCCTCCCTACGTCGTGCAAGCAGTTTTCGCATGCCTGACATGCCAGAGGAATAGGGCCCAATGACTTCGGGAACTCGCTTAGCTTTGTCTCTCTTACCCTGAGGGGTGTGATCGAATCGTAATTTTGATGGGAAGGGGACATGGACCTTGCGTAGTCGGTCATTGTTCACAAGGGAAGGAGAAGATGAGACTGGGCTGCGTAACGGTGTTCGGAATGCTTCGAGAGTTGACAACGTCCGCTCAGCTTTGGCTACTCCTGGAGTGTCTGGTGTGCATCAACTGAGTTGTGCCGTAGAGAAGGAGTAAACAATACTTACGGGGAAGGGCTTCATCACTGACAAGCATGCTCCGCGCGGGGCTTTCCCGCATTGGTGATACCGACTTGCAAGCAAAAGTTAGCACAATTGAAAATCTGATTGAACAGTCGATGCACCTTTCTGCCTTGCTCCAGGAGTGTGGAAATTGGCCCCTCAGACCATCCTCTTGACACTGCACTTGGGAACAAATTTTGTTGTCCAACACCCGCAGCAGTGCTTGAAGTGGGTGGTCGCGTAAATGAAGGGGCAGGGTTTGAAGAGCCGAGGAGGGGTGGGGCGGTGGATTCACGAGTCCTGCGCGTCGGACTTGGGCCGAAGGAAGCACCGGGAGCGAATGGAGCGACACTTGGACGAGAATAAGAACGTGCGAAAGGGGATGGTGGGGGCATAGAGAGGTCTCGAGTTATAGATCGACGAATGTAGGAAGGTTCATGAGGTTCAACTGACATGGACATACGTGATACAATAGAAGTCGCCCGAGAGGGCGGCAGAAGTGGAACATCAGTGGGTCCAAACGACGAAGGAAGTGGATCGAGAGACATCGTTCTAGCGAGAGGAATGCCATTGGTAACGTTCCGGTGACGGATTGGAGCTCCTTTTGGTTCGAAGATTGAGGAGGGTGGATCCAGGTAGCCAACCTCCTCTACAACCTGCGGACTTTCGCGGCGTACACGCTTGGCTTTTGGTGGAGTACCACTGCGTTCCGTAGCAGATGCTCGCCTCTTCTGAAGGATCTCATCAGATCTCTGCGAGTCACTGGTGGAAAACCATGCCAGCGGCGCAGTGACGATGGTCTTGAGAGTACCAAACAAGGAATTTGATCGCTCTACATCGACATTGCGAGGACGAGTGCCATTAGGAGGTCTCGTGTACGGGTGGCTCCTGCTTTTAGCAGCCACCCTGGACTGCTTCGGTGAGCGGAGCGGTTCTGGCATCGAGCAAAGAGCAGGCGGCAGTGAGGACCACGCGTGTCAAAAGGCGCCGCGGCACTTGTAAAAAAATGCGGTGGTGGCTGTAATTTCACTATGACAGCGACTATCCAATCGAGTCACCGCCAATCTGATATCTTTAAAAGTAGCAGCGAGAACTGCTGCTATATCCTTGCTTTTTCTCAATGGCGTCGCCCTCCAAATCTCGTGTTTTTGTGAATCATGATCCCGAGTCACGTTTGCCGCGTCAGAGTCCATCATCAACTCGCTTCGTGTGTCTCTCTGATACACACTCTCGTACATTTGTTGTGCCACCGGGGGATGTTCTCATTCATTCGGGGTAACGGGGCTCTGTTCCTCCGCAAGTCAGTCATGCTGAAACCCAAGCAGTGATCTCTCCAGCTGGGGCCAAGTTTCACAGTTGAAGAAGACAGTGGATTGGTTGGTGTCTCTCCCACATCCTGTCAAGATGTGAGCAATATACTCGGATGAACGTATTTCTGTCCTTTCATCACTATAAGTAGCTTAATTGCAGGAAATCACGATGCATGAAATATTTGCCCGATACCTTTGCTCTCACTTACGTAGTTTACATCAGCTTTGTCTTGATAAATCATGGGTCGGGGTCTTTGGTGACAAGGTGCGCATTGCGGATTACTGATATACACTATTTGTCAATCGTACTATTAGAACCTGAGGGCCGCCCAAGCTCTCGTCCGTGGTCCTGTAGCCCGAGCCGCTGGCATCTACTACCTAGAACATGAATCTGTAGATTTCACAACGCCTCGGGGTCATCGATGGAAAGTATATGGCTCACCGGTAAGTATACTGCACAAGATCGTTGCGTTGTGCTGCTCCTGATCAGGACCAGGCGGCTCCTGTACATGTAGAAGGCGCATTTCAATACCAATCACGAGCGGAAGCCAGAGGTGAGTTCGCACGACCTACCAATGAAATACAAGCCAGTGATTGCTGTCTGTTCCATTCCAAGAGCTCTACAAGCACATTCCTGTAGATACGGATATTCTTCTTACTCACACACCCCCATACCAAGTACATGACCTTACGAACGGGGGCAAACATGCCGGCTGCAAGGATTTGGCTGATAGACTGCAACAGCTTGAGGTTGGTACAATCAAGTTACCTGTCCCAAGCGTTACCTGTGCTCTCGACGTTGCTGATATGTATCTGAAAAGGATTTTCACTTGGGGCCTTGGAACTGTAGACTACATGTTTTTGGGCATATACACGAGGCGTATGGGGCCAGTGTCAAGACCGGGGCCAATGGAGAACGTGTGCAAGTCAATGCTGCCGTGGCATCGTCTGGCCAGCCCGTAGTTATAGATATCCCTGCGAAGCAGACGCAAGACGCGACATCGCACCGCTAGATATTGCAGCATCATTTCAGTATGGCCTCTGCGTCATTACTTTGTGGGACAGGCCTCATTGTGTCTCTAGTATGATAAATGACACTAGAAGTGCATGTATGATTAAATCATATATATGTAAATACCTGTAGTACAGAGTGATTCCATATTCAGGGGGCGGAGAGAGGTGTACCGTTGTCATCGGTGATCAAAGTTCACACATTTCGGTCGAGAGATGGAGTGGAGTTTCATACCTTGCTTGTTTGAATACCTATCAACGAAATCCTTGTACAAATGAACAGGGTGTGCATCTAAATCGAAATGGGTGGCAGCTGGTGCCTTGAGTTTCACTTTACTATTTGCAAAGGCTAGGGGTAAAGATATTCGTTCAGGATACACGCTGGTCTAATGGATTCTATGTGTGGGAGAATTTTTCTAGGTTTTTTAGCTGTTTCGAGTATGACTCAGAGTTCGATGTTGAGTTTAGAGCTGCCATTGAATGTTTAAGCCCAGCCGGTATTGCCGTGCAACGAGGAAGTTTGTCTCTGCCATCCTCATCCTCTCCACAACACGTCTTGATTGACATGCCCGTCGAGCTCAACACAACTTTGTTCAACGAGCGCGTCAAGCTCGTCTATGACGCGTGGGCGGTCAGTCATTATATTACAGCTTGCCACCATGCTTCTGATGTTGTTGTTGTTATCCTCAGAGCGCGAAGAGCAAGGAAGAGTATGAATCAATCGTGGACGTTGATGCGATCCTGATGGTAGCAGGCGAATCGGCTGGCGAGGACGAACCCGTTCGCAAGACGACCGCTTTCCAGGTATGTCATTAACGCGTCCAACGTGTCATTCTGGCTCACTTGGGGGCAGACGTGGTTGCTGGGATATGAATTTCCGTCCACTCTGATTTTATTCACGAGACAAAAAATCTATTTTTTGTGTTCTGTTTCCAAAGGCATGTATGTTCCATCGACTTCTCGACTGTGTCGACTCATACCCGTATCAGCTAAGCTCCTTGCTCAAATCGAACAATCGAATCCACACATACCCGTGCAGATCTTTTCCCAGGCAAAAGCAAAAGATCCACCAAGTGATGCTCTGCCATCTTTCGTTGCGGTCTACACGAGCCATCGAAAGGTCGGGATGATTGTAAAAGAGAAGCACTCAGGAAAAGTTGTCGATGAGTGGAACTCGCTGGTCAAAGAACAAGACTCGAAAATTGAAGTAGTTGACATAGCCAACTCTGTGTCGGCATTCATGGCTATCAAAGATGAGGAGGAGCTGGTGAGCCATGTTAATAGGCAGTCTTATAATCAGAGTGCTCAGGGGAAACCCTCTAGAAATGGATGCGCACAGCTGCGAATTTGAGTTCGACCTTGTTGACTCACCATGTCGCCACAAAGCTGGAGCAAATCCTTGATAAGGAGACCAAAATTTCTCACCAGTCATTTGCGGACCAAATCGAAAGCCGTATCGGTAGTGGTGACGGCGAGAGAGCGCCTGATGCGCGTGTGTGGAGCAAGGGCCGGGGCCTTGGAGATGTGAGTCTTCGTGTAACTCATACCACGGTTCTGGTGGTTCCCAGTTGCTTGGACTCATAGAGTGTCTATAGGTGGACTGGTCCAGTGTAGAATTCGTTTATACTCCCGTGATTCAATCACGGTCCTCGCGTGATGGCTATGATCTGCGTGCATCTGCTGAAGCGTCCCCAGATCACCTATCTCACAAAGGTATTGTTTTGGTCTCCCTCGGGATGCGATATAAGAGCTATTGCTCCAACGTTGGTCGTACTTTTATGGTGGACCCCACAAAGGTAAGATGACTGAGGGCATTGCCTTTTCATAAGTGAATCTTCGTTCGTTTTACAGGAGCAAGAAGCAAACTATGACTTTCTGCTTGCTCTTCAAGGGGAACTTCTTACAGTCATGCGTGATGGAACTCCGGCACGAGATGTTTACGCACACGCCATATCTTATATCAAGGAGAAAAAGCAAGATCTCGAGCGTTATTTTCTTAAGTCGATTGGCTTTGGCATGGGGATGGAGTTCCGTGATACTGCCTATCTCTTATCCCCCAAGAATAGCCGTCCGCTTAGAGCAGGCATGGTGTTTTGTCTATCGTTGGGATTACAGGGCCTGGAGGGGAAAGATGGTAAACAGTGAGTGTGGCGCGTGTTTTTGATCTGTCTGAGGATGCTTACACCGCTCAGGTATGCATTATCGCTCATTGATACTGTGAAGATCACTCCAGAGAAGGGAGTATGTCTTACTGAAGGCATCAAATCACCGAAAGAGTTCCTTTTCTTCTTTGTGCGTATTGCTTATCTTTTGGTATTTATAGCTGAAATGAAAATCCAGGATGACGAACCCAAGGACAAAAAAATAACCGCTGTCAAGGCCAAGAAGGTTTTGGCTGCAGTGGCGAAGAACGGCAAGCCGTCCCCCTCCCAGAAAGTTGTTGGCAACAAGGTGCTCCGTGGAAAAACACGTGGCGCTGCTTCGGAGGATGCTCTGGAAGTCCAAGCAAAACTTGCTCAGCACCAGAAAACCCTTCACCAGCAACGACATCAAGATGGTTTAGCGAGATGGGCCGGAGAGGAAGGTGACACCAACGGAAAGGACGCAAAGGCTTGGAAAAAGTTCCAGAGCTACAAGGGCGAAGGGGCGTTACCACAAGAAGTGGAAGATCTTCGAGTGAGTCCCTCCTCCGTGTAGTTTAGTTAGGGTTGGTGCTAACAAATGCCTTTTTGTTAGATCCACGTGGACCGTAAGAACTTGACAGTCATATTGCCTATTCATGGATTTGCGACGACTTTCCACATTAATACTATCAAGAACGCAAGCAAATCGGATGAGGGAGAGTTTACGTTCCTTCGCATTAACTTCCAGACACCAGGACAACTTGCTGGAAAGAAAGAGGATACTGTGCGTTACGCCTGCTTCTTCCTGATACTTGACTAACGTCATCAAATTTTCAGCCTTTCGAAAATCCGGATGCTACATTCATTCGCTCTGTGACATATCGATCACCTGACGGTCACCGATTCGACCAAGTTTTCAAACAAATCACGGAGCTAAAGAAAGAGGTCAATAAGCGCGAGCAGCAGAAGAAAGCTATGGCAGATGTTATTGAGCAAGATTCACTCATTGAGATCAAAGGTAGATCATCCAAGATGACGCCGGCCGCCTGTACTCACACAAGCGGCAGGTCGACGACCGATCAAGTTACCAGAGGTGTTTGTTCGACCAGCATTGGATGGAAAGCGATTGCCAGGAGAGGTGGAATTGCATCAGAATGGTTTGCGCTATGTGTCCCCTCTTGGATCTCAAAAAATTGGTAACCGTCAGACTTCATTCCCCATGGCATACCTAACACAAGTTACAGATATTCTCTTCAGTAATATCAAGCACTTTTTCTTCCAACCATGCGACCATGAATTGCTTGTCATCATTCATGTTAATCTCAAAGCCCCGATTATGATAGGAAAGAAGAAGGCTCACGTATGTGTCTCCTTTTTGTGTAGCCATGTCTCACGCGTCTACTTAAGGATGTTCAATTCTATCGTGAAGCGTCTGACGTCCAGTTCGACGAGACAGGGAACAGGAAGCGGAAGTATAGATATGGCGACGAAGATGAGATCGAGTTGGAGCAGAGTGAACGGAAACGAAGACACGCACTCAATAAGGAGTTCAATTCCTTTGCAGAAAAATGTATGGATGCTTATTCGAACTCGGTGAGTACATGAACCTCGACGCATTTCAATATTGTTCAACTAGTTGATTTCGCAGATGGGAGAAACCATGGAAGTTGAAGTTCCCTTCCGTGAACTCTCCTTCGAGGGCGTACCCCATCGGACCAACGTTCGCCTTCAGCCTACGACAGACTGCCTTGTCCATCTATCTGATCCTCCCTTCCTGGTGGTTACACTGTCTGAGATTGAGATTGTGTCGTTGGAACGTGTACAATTCGGTTTGCGCCAGTTCGATATGGTCATGATCTTCAAAGACTTCCGTAAAACGCCATTATCTATCAACTCAATACCCAGTGCACAGTTGGATGATGTCAAACACTGGCTCGAGTGAGTGGTGAAGACTTTTATTACAGTGACAATCAGCCAACCACACTGCTCTAGCTCGTCGGATATCCCTATGAGCGAGGGGCCCGTGAACTTGAATTGGGGACCTATCATGAAGACTATCAACGATGATCCGTATGATTTCTTCTTGCAAGGGGGGTGGTCATTCCTGGGTGGCGCTGATGGATCTGATGCGGTACGTGTTTAATACTGAATATAAAAAGCAAAAGTTAGATTTCTTTACAGGAAGTGTCGTCCTCGTCATCCGAGTCGGACTTTGTGGCTGAACCAGATGCATTTGATGAGCCGAGCAGTAGTGACGATGATGCGAGTGAGTTTGATGGCGATGATGCGAGTGACGATGAGGGAAGCGGGTCTGATGACGATTTTGGGGGGGACGACAGCGAGGGTGAGATGACTTAAGTATGCGGTAGTAACTGATACTGACGTCAGCTTCTAGGAGATGATTGGGACGAACTGGAGCGGAAAGCAGCCAAATCTGACAAGAAACGAGAAACAAATGGCAAGTCCGCCGGGGGGTCCGACTCGGAGTTGGATCGACCAAAGAAGAAACAGTCATTCAAGTCGAATGGGAAGCCTGTGCTCAAAGCCAAAGGCAAACGATAGATTACTGTCTCGCCGTGTATTAGTCTGTGCAATGTTGTGTAACATCCATATCTTCCATATCTTCCTATTTTCTTTGATTATACACTTCTGATTGGATCAAATTTCGTGTTTTTGTCAAGCAATGGTGTCCGGTTTGATCAAAAGTCAGATTGGCTCTAGGGGATGGTGAATATCTGTGATTGCATACGCAGGACGGCTGCTTCTAGTAGTATTTTTGATGCATTCGAAGGTGTTCAATGACTAGACGTCTGACCTGGTTCAATTCCCTGCTTAGCAAAACACTAAGTTGAAACCAATGTTTCAGAGTGTGAGGGGAGATTGTGTTACTGGTTGAATGCAGGGGGAGCTATAGGATAGGATCATACACAACATAATGCAAGTGGTTCCAACATGCATCACAAAACACTTCATGGTTTACTTCAGTTATGTATATTGAGTTCCGAGGGTGCGACTGAGATATATGGAAACTCTTGGCGTTGAGATATTCCATGACCTCTTGAAAAGGTCGAATAGGGTAGCCTGGAATTGCAATTTGAGCCTAAGCCGTAGCCAAATGACGCAACCGACAAGGTTGAAAGAACCGAGTTCCTGGCTCCTGGCTAGATCTAAAGGTCCCGATCTGACGCGGAACGTAGGTGAGCCCTTGTCGACCTGTTTGACGATGAATGGGATGCAGTGCGAGCAGATGTCACTGATGGAACATATTGGCTAATTGGAGCGGCAAAAATCACTCGAGACAGTGCCGCACCTGTGAAGAAAATTCAATTAGCTGCTTTATTCATGTGGCGCGAACGAGTGGTTTTCTTTTGTTTCTTGAAATCAGCCATCTGATTACAGTTGCCATGTATCGATCTACGATGGATCCAATTGGAGATTATCGCCATTGGCCACATGGCTGCAGCACTTCAAACGAGCTGGCAAACACATTGGACAAAGCACTGCGGTTTTTAAATTCAAATTGATAAGTACGTCTGCATAGGCCGCTATCGATACTTCAAGTGTGATGGGATAGAGACGACAATGACGATTACATAACTTATTAGAACACGTGACAGTACGTGACAATCTCGCGTTTGTGACTACCGCCGATGCCTCGAGAAATTGTGACTGTCTCGCTGGGTCAATGCGGCAACCAAGGTATATATGCCCTCAGCTTTCGCATCCTTTGTTCACGGTCCTCTAGTCAGTTCCGTATTCTGGCAGCGCCTCTGCGCAGAGCATGGAATCAACAAGGAGGGCATTCTCGAGGACTGGGCGACGGAAGGTGGTGACCGTAAAGATGTCTTTTTCTATCAAGCAGACGATGACCATTATATTCCTCGTGCTATCCTCATCGATCTCGAGCCCCGTGTCAGTATTGTCTCGCTGTCCAGAGCGGTCGAATGACTATGCGTATTACAGGTCATTAACAACATCCTCTCGGGGCCATACGCAAGTCTATATAATCCAGAAAACATCTTCCTTTCTAAAGATGGTGGCGGGGCAGGCAATAATTGGGCACAGGGCTACTCAGCCGGCGAGCGCATCTATGATGAAGTCATGGATATGCTCGACCGCGAAACAGAGGGCAGCGACTCCCTTGAAGTGCGCCACTCTTACAGAGTGTTCCTCTAGCTGACAACTTCCATAGGGCTTCATGCTCATGCACTCCATCGCAGGCGGCACAGGCTCAGGTCTCGGCTCCTACGTCCTCGAGCGGCTCAACGACCGCTTCCCCAAAAAACTAATCCAGACCTACTCTGTCTTCCCGAACCACCAAGAGGCCGACGTCGTTGTGCAGCCGTACAACTCCCTCCTTACCCTCAAGCGTCTCACGAATCATGCGGACTCGGTCGTCGTGCTCGACAATGGTGCCCTCGCGCGTATATCGGCGGACAGGCTCCATATCCAGACACCAAGCTTCGATCAGACGAATCAATTGGTGAGTTGGGCTGTAGCGTGTATTATGCTGTAGTGAACCGAGGTCACGGTTGCACGGTAGGTGGCGACGGTCATGGCCGCGAGCACCCAGACGCTGCGGTACCCAGGGTACATGAACAACGACCTCGTCGGCATCATCGCCTCCCTCATCCCCACACCCCGCTGTCACTTCCTCATGACCTCATATACTCCCTTTACGGGCGACCAGATCGACCAGGTTTGCCTCCTCACCACCACTGTGCGCCCAACACTCACATTACATCCATCGCTTTAGGCTAAGTCAATACGCAAAACAACCGTTCTTGACGTGATGCGGCGCCTCCTTCAGCCCAAAAACCGCATGGTCTCCACGACGCCCAGCAAGTCCGCATGTTACATATCCATCCTCAACATCATCCAGGGTGACGTAGACCCCACTGACGTGAGTAAAGCTTACCCGACTGTCATGCGCTCCCAGTCGCGTCCGCCTATTAATGATTGCTGACCTGCTCCATCCCCCTTGCAGGTCCACCAATCGCTCCTCCGCATTCGGGAGCGCCAGCTAGCGTCGTTTATTCCTTGGGGTCCTGCATCGATCCAGGTCGCATTAACGCGCAAGTCACCTTATGTACCCGCGAGCCATCGCGTGAGTGGGCTCATGCTGGCTAATCACACGAGTATTGCATCGGTACGTACGCGGCATGCGTGCTGTCCTCTTTATTCATGAGAGGATGCACGTCTAACTGCTGACTCTGGGGCAGCTCTTCAAGCGCATGTTGGACCAGTATGACCGGCTGCGGAAGCGGAATGCATTCTTAGAGCAGTACAAGAAGGAGAAGATGTTCGAGAACGGGCTGGAGGAGTTTGATGATTCGAGGTATGTTCTGGGTCTTGGTCTGTGATTTATGGGGTGTGCAGGACTCATTCATTGCTTAGGGCGACGGTGGAAGAACTGTTAAAGGAGTACAAGGCATGCGAGAGCGCGGATTACATTTCGTATGTGAGTGCGCCTCGTTCAATTGGCAAAGGGGTTCTTACTAAAGCAGACTGCTCGTGTAGGGTTCGACGGCGGCAGAGGCGGCGCAGTAATGTACGATGGCTTTTCCCCCTTACGCTGTGCGGTATTGCTGCTATCTGTAGTTGTGCTTTATACTCCATATATTTATCTCAGCTTAATACACAAGACCTCGCACAGGACGTGACTGAGGTAAACAGGGGATATCACAATGCTTTGCTCTATGAGGGTTGCGTATCTAATATGTCAAACAAAGGGACAACAAGTGTCATGAGAGAACAAGAAAGTGGGTTAATGAGGGGTCAAAATCATGACTTTTTTGGCCCCTCCAGTTTCTTCCCAATATCAGAACCTGTTCCACCAAAAAAGCATCAGCAGTCAGCCAGCATGAGACGTATGAAGAGGGCAGATGTGGACGTACCCCGCAGTTTGACACCGAGGACGCGCTCCAGCTTACCGAGGATCTGAGGATTGGGAATCGCTTTGCCTGCTTCGTAGTCTTGCAGCACGGAGGGCTTCTCGTTGATCTTCTGCGCAACGTCTTTCTGTGTGAAGCCCTTGTCCATGCGGCCCTGCTGGATCGCCTGTGTGCGGTGCGAAGAGGGAATGTTAGTGGGTTGGAAGGGAGGCGAGCGGGTGGATACAGACTTTTCCGACGCTAGGGGCAATCTTGGGAGGTGGTGCCACCTCGTTCTCGCGGTCGAGTTTGGCTATTCGTTGGTGGTCAGTGCCTAAGGGGTGGGAGGACATGTGTCAGGGTATCCGTGGGCATGAACATGTGTGTGTGTGTGTAGAGCGACGCACCGGCGTGGGCCTTGTTAACGCCAGAGGTTATCTTCTTGTCCGTGGACACGACGGCACCTACACGTCGTGCCTATGTCATCGGGACGAGTCCGCGAAACATAAGTCAGTCAGCCGTCAGTGAGAGGTGCTTCCCAGAGGCTAAGATGTAGTATTCACCGCTAGAAAACGCACGCAGGTGAGTCTCATTGCACGGACGCAGCATCGATCAACATCATGGCAGAAAAGCTCACCGTTGATATCACCTGTGTTCTTTGCGACTCTCGGTGTTTTGGATTTAGAGCCAATCTTTACTGCGTCCCAGTCTTGCACCACAGAGTTCATGATTAGAGTGTTAAAAGGAGGCTGGAGGATAGTAGTTGGAGGAAGCAAGCCAGCCGCGCGGTGCTGAGTTAGATTTATTGGGGGGGGGGGTGCTGAGTCAGACTGATTCCGACGCGGTGCAGCCGATGACTCAAGCTCAAGGGTGAGGCGTGGTTTTCTACAACTTTCTGGTGACTACTCGACGTATGCAGTTCGTCTATGGGTTTGATGCCAGTACTACATACATACGTCTCATTCATACCTGCTTGCATTTTTGTACTACATACCTCGCTGTCGTGCGATAAAGTACACGGTTGTCGCTGTCAAGAGGCCTGTAAAAAGGCCAGCACTGAACGGTCCGAAATTGTCGGCAAGACGAAGATGTTTGTCTGGTCGTGTGCGCAGTATTTTGTGCGGTGGGGGAACAATGTCGTGTTCCCAGCCTTCATCCAATAGTCGGTCCATGGCATCGTCGTCCAATAGCGCAAGCTCATCCATCGGCCATGCCTCGCACACACTTGTCATCCACCCCATGCGCCGCTTCCCCAAGTCGCCTCCTACACCCGGTGCTCTTTCCCGCAGTCTCCTCCTCAGCAGCCCCACTTTTTCGATCGCATCACCGGTGTTTTGGGGCAACGCGGCCTCGACCCTCCGCTTGATAAGATGAGCCAACCTTGGACCATTTCCGTTGGTAGATATCAGGATCTGCAACGGACCCTGCCGCACCTGGGCGCCAAAGTAAAAGTCGCAGGAGGGGGGCACGTCGGCGACGTTGACGGGAATTTTGCGTGTGCGGCAGAGGGCACAGATGTCGCGGCTGGTGGCGACGTCGTCGATGGCGGTGAGGACCATGTCTGCGTCTGCCAGGTCATCAGGGCCGCCAAAAGGACGGTCGTGATATGTGATCCGTGAGGAGTCTGCGAGGAGCTGCTGGATGGCGGGATGGAGCCCTGTTCTGGGGGCGATGAGGGTGACGAACGCATCGGCGGATAGCACGTCGGAGAGACGATGAGATGCAACCTCACCGCCACCGACAATAACGACACGACGATCTTTGAGTTGCCAGGCGATAAGCAAAGACCCGCCTGGCTGAAGCATGACCGTAGTGCCAAAAGTAGCTATTCTGATGTCACGCCGGAAAATAGGTGGGAATCTTAGTTTACTGGCCAATGTGCGACAGGGTCATCGTACTTGCGTCAGATTTGCAAACCGAGTTGGTTGCGGCAGCGTCGAAAGAAAAGAAAGACAAGTTGGGTTAAGTCTTAATACGAGCAGTGCCCATAGCAATCGTTGGTGGAATCATTAACCGGGAACAGTTACATAAGCAGGACTGACATTAGGTTCTGGTTAGCGTCCAACCCTTGCACCCTCCCCCTCCTCCCTCTCCTTCCCTTCTCTTCTGCCTCCCTCTTCTTCTCCAGTGCAGCCCCCCTTAGCGAACGGCGTCGACCGTCGACTTTCCACTCTTTTCTCCATCCAACACAAATCTTCCAGCTGCGCTGCGTCATTTCGGCTTGAAGCCCTCCTTCCTATTCACTCTCTACTCAAGTCAGCTCACGTTCATATCACGTCTTCCATGCCTTCCCGGGCTAATTAATGCTTTCAGCCTTCATTGACTGCAATGCCTTCCAAGAAACTTATGGGGTTCTGGGCCTTCTTTGACCTCTGCGTCTTGATCGGAGGGATTATATCCATCGTTTTCTCTCTCCTGTGGCACAGCCCAAACAATACATTGCGAAGCCTCGTCATCACCGAAACGGACATGACTGGTGGGTCCATTGCTGCACGGCGTTACCTATGTCCGCTTGATATGCCGTCGAATTCAGCGGGGCTCGTCATCGGCGTCGCCATGCTGGTCACCTTTGTCGTGTCCATCGGCGCCATTGTGCAACCCAATCATGTCACCAGACCACTTGCTATTCTGAATTGGTTTCTAATCCTTGACACTCTGGGCGTAGTTGTAGTAGGCACGATGGTCTGGTGGGCTACCCTACAGGAGCGTAAGAACTTTGGCATGGCCTTTGATGCCGCAAGCAGCTCCACCCGGCTCATTATTCAGGACAAGGCAAGCTGGCCCCAGTCGTCCCCTGCGCTTCTATTACTCACATGAGGTCGCAGCTTCAATGTTGTGGATACTGGGCCAATAACGAGATCCAGACGATAGTGAACCAAGGATTCTGCTCCACGAACACTAATGCCACTGCCTGTGTTGGGCCCGTGACTGCCTTTGCAGACAAGACGCTGAATGAGGTTTTCACGTGAGTCGCATAACATAAAGCATACGAGCCGTGTGTCTCATCTGGTGTCGCAGTTCGATGTATGGGTTTGTTGCGGGCATTATTGGACTATTCCTGTCGACATTGTGTGTGATCAAGAAGGCATGTTTTATATCTCTTACTCTCATAACCACTGCTCTGACGAGACGATAGCGACACGAGGTGGAGCGGTTCAAAAAGATCGATGCTAAGCGAGGCGGCAGAGGGTTTGTGTGATCGCCTTGCTAGCTGCTACTCTCCTCTCTTTCCCCACTCAATTATTCGCGCTCTTTCCCTTGTGCTGTAATGTGTTTGGGGTTGCCCAGGACGCTGAGCGTTGCGGTAATATCTGTTGTAGGGTCGGAGGTAATCCGTTGTATTCATTTCTGAGTATGTCAAATACCGCTAGCGGCTGAGTTAGCAGCAAGACTGTTTTTTTTTTTTTGAAATTGCCGGGCCTTGCAACATGATTTCAGAATTTGCATGTGCTCGATGTACTGGCTATATTCCTTTTGCGAATTTGGAATTTGGAATTTGGAATGTAGCTATGGTAATCGTGTTAAAAGAGACGCTCGTGGGAGACGCTCACTGTCGGTTTCCTTTGACAGCGGCTCATCGCTCTTCATCTCTTCCATTCTTTTCCCCTAGAGGGTTCACTTTTTCTGTACCCTATTGCTCGCAGGTCGGGCTCCCTTTCTTTCGATTTTCGCCTGTAAACCATTCCGCATACCATATTAAAAACTAGCTCACACTTTGTACCGGGTAAGCCCACATTTTCAACTCTGGCACAGGCAGAACCTAACACACACTATATTCCTAGCCAAGCTCACTCTTTCGACCCACCATGCCCCGCCGCCCGCCCCCCTCAGCACTTCTCCTGCACCCCGGGCCCACGCCCCCGCGCTCCCGACCCAAACACACGCTCCCCTCCCTCCCCCGCCCCGCCTTCTGCCCCGACTTCTACCCCGCCAAGTCCTCGCTGCACGCCCCCGTCCTCGCACGCACGACCAGCCGCGACGCGAGCACCAACACCATGATGGGGCCCGTGTATGCACCCACACCGACACCTATGCTCGCACCTGCGCCCGTGCACGCGTCCTCGTACACGGCCGCAGCACTGTCCAGCGCGTGGCTCTGGTCGTGGCTCCCCGGCTCCTCAGAGACGAGCCCCACGTCCTCCAGCAGCAGCAGCGCCAGCCCGACGAGGTCCGATAGAGCAAAGGAAGACGGAACACGCCCCAGCGTGCGCGGCCCCTGGGACCACTCGCGCAGTCTCTCTGAGAGCATGCTAGATGTCGATAGCCTCATAAAGGCCCCTAAGCCTGCGGCTGTGACCGTGAGCCCTTTATCATCCGCCGTGTGGTGAAGGCGTCAGAATAGAAGCATCCGTGGAGGCATGTAGACGGAAGCGAAACGTGAATGTTGGGTGGCGTATACGATGGGCTATGGTCCCATGCGTCGTGGTAATTATACATCAGAGTGTACTTATTTTCTGCGTATCCAAGCGTGTTCTGGTCTAGTGTATAACAAGCAACCAATAAGATCGGTATGTATTGTATCGGTTAAAAACTGCGTGAAATACAGTGGGATCTACAAGAGAAAATAAAGGAGATGCTACAGAAATATAAGGAACTAAGTGTATGTTATAAAGTATGCTTGCCATACAGTCAATGGTTGTTGGGCGTTCGTTTTCTCAATTGGCTCTTGCGGCAGTGCTCCAAAGGGCAACCTGCGTGTTGATTTTTTTAAGCGTCTCGAGGGTTTTGCGTCTGGCACGCGCTTGATGTGGATCATCGCAGTAGGAGCGCTCCCACAACAGGCTCATGCTGACCTCTACCTGATGCAACAAGAATAAGAACCCTTCATGAAAATATCAATCTGCACAGGCCTACCTTTTGCGACATAATTTCAAACGCAGTCATCAAAGTGCCCCCGACAGAATCTGCAGCCTCGTTAAGGCGTTCAAGCAGCGTACCCGCACCCCCATTGAAGATAGAATTTCTGACAGTCTCGATATAATCGTGGAAGACGGCCTGCAACACAGAACGTTAATGTCGCTCTTTCATATACAACATGCTCACGTGCCTTCTGTCTAGCCACCGAGCCACAGCCTCGTTCTTCATATGCCTGATGATAGCCTAAGCGCAGCTGCGCCTGAATATGTGGGACCAGGCACCGAGACACTCCCTTTTGATTCTCGTTTAGGATCAGCTGTACGGCAGTCACCATAGACTTCATAGCAATCTGTGGGACAAGTTAGCGGACCGTACAAGCGAAGGGGGGTATTCGAATGGAACACAAAACGTGCCTTGACCTCTTCCAAGGCAACCTCGCCTTGTTGTTTTGATCGATCTTTGAGGCCTGGAGCAGCAGATTTCTCGATATCCTCGAGCAACTTGCCAATGATACCCATCGCTTGACTCTCAACCGAACCGAACAGATCGGCTTCGAAAACCTAATGCTACCTGGGTGAGTGACCATATAGGGTATCAACAACGAAGCGACTCACTCGTGCCCAACTTTTGGGAGAAAGCATAGTAAGTTAAGCACCCCTCAGATAAGCTAGCGACATACCTCGACGCAATGTTCTTCGTCAAAGGATTGATTAAATCGGTGTTTAAGCACCGGCGGAATGAACCATCTCTCTGCACTGAAGAATTAGTGTTGAGCAGTAAGCTCAAGCAAGGGGACCCACGCGAAGGGTGGCACGGTAAGAAGCCCAATGCATAGATGCGGCAAATCCATCTGATATCTCCACCGCAGATGCAGCGGCCTGAAAAACTGAACTAAGCCACACACAACAAGCAGAAGAGGGGAAAGAGTAAAAAAAAAGCGGGTTTCTTGCTCACCTTGGCAGCTCCAGTTTGCAGCTTTTCATTCAAGCTGTTCTCAAATTTGCTCTTAAGTTCTGCAACAGCATTGTCTACTACCTCTTCAAAGTCCTGGAAATGGGGCCTGAATTGACTAACCTATCATTGATGCATGCATAAAAGGACAGACCTTTATAAGACGATGCATGATGCCAACACGTGTCCCTGAGAGGTTGCTCTTAGCAGTCTCTCCTTTCTTCTTCGCGAGGAAGGCACCATTTTCGCCATGGGTCCACGCATCTAGACGCAACCAGAAGAATGGGTCAACGTCCTCGTCCTCATCCTCGTTGTTCTCCCCATCCTCTCCCGTCTGACTCTGCCACAGCTCACGAAGAGCCGAGCGATCTTCTTCCCTCACTTCGGTGATCCCCCCTACATAGTTGATCGCCGAGATGATGAAGGCTCGCAAATGAGCAAGAAATGTTCTAGCCGCACGTTGCCGAGATGAAACGGTCAGAGTTTGACACCACTCTGTCAAACCAGAAATGAATCACTGGACAAGGAGCACATGTAATAGCATACTTTGCAAATCAGGGATGCCCGTATCTGCTACATCTGTAAAACACGTGGGTTTCCCATCACCTTTGGCTTGTTCTGCGTGAGAATGTCAAATGCCAATCAAGTCTGCGCAGAGACAAGACGCTACGAACTAGTGATTCGAATATAATCACGTGCAGAGGCACAGAAGGTAGGCAGGTCGATATCCTCGTAATCTGTGCAATAAATGATGATCAGGCTTTACCTAAGTATTCGGCAGACCACTGTGGGCTTACTCCGGACTTGTTGCGTCGGATCAAAGTTCAAGGGATTTTGTTCCTGGGCCTCGGCCTCATCAAATTCTCTTAACCCCGCCCGGAAGTCTTCCTTGAGAATATCGCGCGAAAACTCGGAGCGCTTTAAAGAGCAAACTCCGTTCTTCTTAGTCTGTGCTTTGGCGAGTTTACCCGTTGCGTTGACTATCTCATCAGCGGCTTTCCTTTGCTTAGTCCTCTGTGATAGGTAAGTAGGTGGGTGGGGTAAGAATTCATGAACATCAGACCTCGTTGCTAAGCCTTGTCCTGAGCATCTTAATGGCATCGTTAGTCTCTCCAATTTTGGCCTTGAGGTATTCTTCCGTGATTACTTCCTGGGCTTCCAGAGCATCGTCAGTCTGCTGCTCCGAGTCCAGATCAGGTTCAGAGTTAGAGTCCTCATCGCTCTCAAACTCTGAGCTTTTCGAATCAGAATCAGAGTCAGAGTCATCGTTCTCGCTGGCATCTTCAAAGCCATCCAGCTCGTCAAAATCATCCAGATCGATTTCCTCGTCTTCTGTGTCAATAACGTCCGATCCTTCTTTGTCGGGATCACTCTTCTGGCGCTTAGCAACTTTCTTGCTCCTCGCAGCTGCACGCTTACGTTTCCCAAGGTTGGCTTTACGCTTGCCTCTTTGAACATTAGCTGTGAGTTTAGGCTGGAAAGACTCGCCGATTTGTAGAGCGTTAAGATGTTCCCGATAGTCCACTCCAATAGCACGGGCATTCTTGAGCTCTTTTTCAGCCGCTGGATTGAGGATGGTTAGCAAATATTATGCCATTTAGCAAGTTGGGAATGCCCAACCCTTGGTAGCCTGGACGGCCTCAGCCTTTCTGCTTTTCCAGGTCTTCTGGTCTTGCTTGATGGCATCTATCCTCTCCTCTATTGCCACGATTTCTTCGTCGTCTTCGAGTTTGAGCGAACGGATGACTTCCGAGCAGGAAATATCATCAGCCTTGGTAGCAATGAAGGTAATGGCGGAGCCATCGTAGCTAAGCCAGAAGTTCTGCATGAGGCTCGTGAAAATGATTTCCGATACTTACATGCCATCTAGAAGAAACGACAGATCAGAAAAGGACATGTCAAGAAATTGAGTTACGTACCCATCTTAAGCTGGATCTTGAATGCATCACCCAGAAGATCTGGCGGTATATGAAGAAGTGAAATAGGTGGCGGCCCCTATGGTTAATAATTGACGAACCTTTAGCCGTGCGATCATCGACAGCTCTCGTTATGGGAGCCAAGATCCATATGCAGGCACATTTCTTCATATAATCTTTGCATATGTTGCTTCTTGCTGCATTGGCATCGGCGACACCAGGAAGATCGACCAGTATCGCGCCAGTAGATAGCGTTGCTGACTTGCACTTGACGGCGACTTGACGAATGAGTGGCCAGAGAGCGGGCTCATTTATAACATCATCCGTGGGCGCAGTATTTTTGTCTCCTTTTTTTTTGTCCTTCCCGTCTTTACTCTTTTTACGCTTCCGATCTTTGGAGTCGATATACTTAGATATATCTATAGAAAAGGCCTTGGAATCCTTCGAGCAGATATGCTTGGTCGTGCCGAGGAGTTTCGTAATGGTAGGATCATATTGTATGATTTGATCCGCCGTCATTCTCGCGAGCTGGTCCTGGCCTATGGAAGGGTAAACGGCATGGACCTGTATATACGATCATGAGATGACAGGGCTATACATATTTTCAAAAGTAAAATTACTTTATGCCAAGCAATGCCTGCGTCACTCCGGAGATCGTTAGCTCTACGAACAATACCGTCTTCATCAACGAGATCATCAAGAAGAATCTCAAGCTCTGCTTTCCATTCATCTAGAGACAGAAATGAAATGTCTGCATTAATGGTAGGCTTGGTATGATACGCAATTTCGGTGACAACGGCAGTACAAGCTGCAATGTCAAAATGGTCAGAGGATCCAAATAAATAGAACATCAAACAGACCTCGCATGCCACTAGTCGGAACAATATTGTCTAGCCTTCCTGTCAATATCAGGCGTTATGAAGCCGACATAAAATAACTTACTATCGAGAATGGCATTGAGTAGCGAAGATTTCCCCGCTCCTGTGGCTAAAGTTCACGTTTATCAAACGCATTGAGAGATGTGCCATTAGAGACGGAAACAGACATACCTCCGCATACCGCAATCAAAGTGGTGGGCGCGCCTTGGGTTTCCAAGCCAGCGACCTCGCGGAGCCACAATTCCTTTCGCATTCTGCTTCCCAACTCGAGGCTCTGAATGTGCCCCTTGATGATCTTGACCATACTGAGACCTTGTTGCAAAGCTTTCTCTGGGGTATATGCGATATCATGCACAGACTCGTATGCGGTGTACAGATTCTGACATGCAGGGGGCTGACTGACTCCTTGATTACACTTGGACACATTGTGAGGTTTGATGGACTTCTGCGTTGCATCGCCCGCAGAAGAATGTGGCATGACATTAGGCTGTCGGGTTGGGATATTTAATGGAAGTTTAAAAATAATATGAAATGACGCACATGAATAGGGTCTGGCTTTCTTATACGCTGGGCAGAATTGAGAACAGCTTGCGACTGTAAAACATCAGAATCAACCAGAGTGTCAGAGCAATCGACTGGCTCCAGCTTGATGCGTGGTATATGTACTGACTTGAAAGGGTCAAGGCATTAGTAGAACCAACACGATGAAGCGCGTTAAAAACTGACAGACGTATTGAAATATGAGCTCACACTAGATGCCATACTGTTTTCCCTGTCACCCATGGACTCTTGACCTTGAGCTTGAGATCTGAGAGCTTAAACGCCAATGTCAGTGGTTTCCGAAGTTCGGAGCTTGGAAGCTTGTAAGAACTTGTAGCGGAGTTGGACAACTTAGTCGCGTTTACTCTCAGAGCCACAACAAGTTGGTATTCGGTTCAGAATGATAGACACCACTATCCACTTATAAGAATTGTTGTCTCAGTCTTATATCGGTGTTATGATGTGGTCGGAAGTAATGGTACGGGTAGTTCCGGTCTCACGGTCCTTACAAAGCTGGAGGTGGCTGAGATGGACGTATTAAGTGACAAACTATACAGCCCAATAAGTATATGGCACCATAATATGTTTTGCCTGAATGGGTTTATTGAGATGCTTGGCTCAGCCTTCAACGAAGTCTAATGAAAATCAAAACCATTTCAGTTGACATCGACTGGTGAGATTCCAAGCCACAAATGACTTGCAATTGCCTGGCTTGTAGTGTTGTCATCTCTGGCTAGAAAATGTACGGGGGATATAAAGAAAAACAGAATATATGCCATTTTGGCCGGATATACATGGCCAAGAATTGTCACATTATTTATGCCTTTAGGCTCATGAACTTGCGGCAATCGAGTTGGCATTACCGATGGCTACGGCGGTCGCGATCGTCTCTTGCGACCGACGATCTTTCTCCTTCATGATGATGAAGCTCACAACAACGGTATCGAGGAACTGCATGCCCTGGGGAGAAATATCGATATTCATCTTCCGCGGAGTGCCACCAAACCATCCGCTTTTGCTTCGGTGAGACTCTGCGACTGCGGCATCGGTACTAACATCCTTGAGCTAGGAGGCAATTGTGAGCAGTTACTAATGAAACAGGAGTAAAACATAGTTATACAGTGAATTTATTACTGTGACGGCTCCACTTGTATGCCTTGCCATCACTTGTAGTAAGTATCTTAGATCTAAGTGACAAGCTGCATGAGATCAAGCAGATGGCAGAGTTAGCAGAACGATACGTACGAGCCGAACACACCATTTTTCTTCAAAAAGTCTTTCACACGCATGGCAGTCCCAAACAACGTCATCGTGGAGGACCCCACGGTACGCCAGGTCACCACGGCGATTATTGGCCCTTGACCAGCAGCGATGCCTGGCTTGACACGTCGAATGGTGGTAGTGCGACCAGACATTCGCCATGGTGTCTGCGCTTCGTAGAGAGGGCGTCCATCGCTGCTGTCAATAATGAAAGAGTTGAGTGCGTCATTCTCGAGGAAGGAAACGTTCATGATGTGAGGTTACTCCACACTCTGCAGTTCGCATGAGTTTAAAATGCCTCACACCAGCCGCCACGGCAATCAGAAAGTCGACGAGTTGAAGGCGCCAGAGGCATGAGGACGGCAAGCTCTACTGCCGTAGTGCAACACCTTATCAGATCATCCAGAAACATCCCCAGCTTCGAGGACTGTCATAAAGGAGAACCTGATGCTCCGTGGGGACACAGGGTTGGCGTGGAAATGAGAAATAAATGAGACCTGAGCTGAGTACTAGGGCTGAGATTGGATCGACATGCTCGGAAGAGGCGTGTCACCTGAACGTTTGAACACCGACAGAGGCTTTAGTGATCTTCTTACCAAACCAATCTTGTACTCAGTAGACACCCACAAGCCTCAAGCTTCAAGTACAAATGGAAAACCGGCAGAGAGGATGGACGAAGTTAGACGAAACTAGACGAAAGTGCAGGTGCTTTGTAGCTTGTTTTATATGAGTCCGCCTCTTAGCTAATGGAAGAATGGCAGGCTGGAAGTCACGTGATCTGTTCAGATTGTTTCAATCGTATACCCATCCTTCCACGCATCTCTAATTTCCTTCACAGACAATTGCTGGTGGCCTTGTGCAGGCAAGATGAATGCGTACCCCTCCATTTCTCTACCTCGTAGTTCCAGTTCGACAAACAAACCTCAGTCGTCTGCTACCTCAAATGAAGGAAACGGCAGCGTCACCAAGCGGTGAGTAGTCAGGTCAAATGCATCGCATTATACTCTTACCTTCAATTATTTAGACTGGGGAATGAGCTAATGACCCTAATGGTGCGTATAATACACACGAGCTCGCTTTTAATGCTCACACACGCATAGATGTCTTCTTCACCTGGAATTGTTCGTTCTCGGCATTGAAATAACCACGACGGATGCTAACTTCTTTACAGTCGGCGTTTCCGAAGACTGATGCGAATCTTTTTGAGTGGGTTGGAACCATTGAAGGCCCAGCTGGGACAGTATGTCTACCTCTCTTCCTCAACCACCTTATCTCATCATTTTCATCAGTACTACCACAACCTCACCTTCAAAATTCTGATATCGTTTCCACCTAATTACCCTTACATCGCACCAATGATCAAGTTTGACCCCAGTACTCCGTGTTTCCACCCCAACTTTGATCTACAGGGCAACATCTGCCTGGACATTTTACAAGACAAATGGAGTGCCGTATACAGCGTACATACAATTCTGTTAAGTCTACAGAGTCTGCTTGGCGGTGAGCACGGTACTACAATCTATATCAAGCGTCAATTTAGTCACACCACGTCTAGAGCCCAACAACTCCTCGCCACTCAATACAGAGGCCGCCTCGCTGTGGGATCAACCAAATGGTATATATGATACCTCGTTAACTTAGGCCAACTATTGATACCCCTTAGACTTCAAAGTACAGTTGATGCGCCACTACCGTCCAATCGTGGATAAGTCTTCGTAGATGCCTTCTATATCGCCGCTTTGGGACATTAAGTCTGGCAAGTCCACGTCCCTGTATATATTGATACCGCCTTCCACCTCTTCTGCGACTCCATAGCACCTCTTGTTTCATTGTGTCTCCTCCTGCCCTCTGCAGGCCACATCATATGTATGCTCACCGGATACACTTGTTTTTGTTGCCAACTTTGAGGTCGCGGGTGTCTGATATGCGGCAAAATAGCACTTGCGTTATGTACGTCACTGTTGGCACCCCTGCTGAACCATTGGACTAGCAGTACTTATTAGCTTGAGTGAAGCTTGATTGCCGGCGCTTGAGGTTTTGCAGTCACACCTCTCTACCACTCCCTTCTCTTGCAGAAGGGGCGTATTTGAATGCCGAGCACAGCTATTGTTCATGCAGCTGTCTTCACTGTGGGTGCCGTCATCGGCGCAGGTGCAGCGGCCACCATCACCCATAGACGGCAGCAGCACCTCGTTTCGCCTCCGACGTCTATAATCACTCCCGCTGTGAAGTTGCAGAAAACAGGCGCGGGAACCGTTCAAGGTATTCTCGGGGACGATGTTCTCAAGTATGGGAACCCCGGTGAGTAGTTTGTTTTCCTGTTTCGAAGCGTAGTATGACTAAATATTTTCGGTGCTTGATACAGGTCCTATTGCAGACCTGCTGACTCGCAGAGCCTATGTCGCGGGATACGACAGGCGGCTGCGCCATCCAGCCTGGGTTGGTCCTTATTCCTTAGCGTGACAGTCTGCACATGACTTACAGCGCAATCTCTGAAGACTGCCGAACACTTGACGCGTGCGTCCCTTGGACATTCTGGGCAGTCGCATTCAGAGGAAGGCGGAGATCGTTCCAAGTCAAATTTCACAGAGGATGAGGGACTCCCTGTCCCCTTCCGGGCGCTTCTATCCGATTATTTTAGAAGTGGATATGATAGAGGTCATATGTGAGCGCGTTGACCTCGAGTTGTCAGTAAGTATGCAATGACCACGCTAGGGTCCCAGCGGCAGACGCCAAGCAATCTCAGGTATGATCATCTCCATGTGTTTTGCCAGCCTCAGCCCACCACTATATATGCAGGAAGCCATGGATGAGACATTCATTTTATCTAACATTGCACCGCAAGTAGGCAATGGCTTCAACCGACACTGTGAGCTAGCAAGCACCTCTTCAGCTGTAGGATCTCATAATTGACAACAAAGATTGGGCGCATTTGGAGCGTTGGTGCCGAGACCTCACTTTATCATTTACGGACGTCTACATATTCACCATCCCATTATACCTTCCCAAGATGGATACGGACGGCAAATGGAGGGTTGTATGTCTGTCTAAGCCTTTGTTTTCTACTATGTTGCTAATCAGGTACATAGAAATACGAGGTGATTGGAAAACCACCCAACGTAGCCGTACCGACACATTTTGCCAAAGTAGTGCTCACGTCTCGCCCGGAATCCCCGAGCACACCACATATCCCGGAAGTATCTACAGGCGCATTCGTACTTCCCAACGCATCGATACCAGACGATACACCTTTACAAAGCTTTATCGTGCCTGTGGAAGCAGTTGAAAAGGCCGCAGGACTACAACTCTTCGCCGAAGGTGTAAAGAAAGCGTCTAGACATATTTGCCAGTCGGCAACGTGTCAACTAGAAGTGAGGCGGTTCGACGACGCGCAGAAACAGGTAGGAAAGGATACAAAGGTCAAGGCCATTGCGGCGCCAAAATCATGAGTTGTATCATTTGCAATTTTTGTCTTTTGCGTCATCTGCTACGTCTTAGAAATCTGACAGGATATCTTGAATATTAGTCCAGTAGTCTGGGGTAACAGCCTGCTTGATCTCTCTTTTTGTGAGCCAAGCAAAATCGGCGAGGGATGCAGCGGAAGGATCGACCTGGCCAGCCAGAATATGAGCTTTGAAAATAAAGGTCTGCGGTGGGAATCATTAAACGAGGACGTAGGTGTTTGGCTATGAACCAACCTTGCGCACTGCAAGTTGTGTTGATGAACTCATGACTAGTGGTAAACTCTCGTCCATGAAGCCAATGGGACGACGCCCCACTATCCAAGCATCAAGGTTTACTCCACACTCGGCGTATAATTCTCGTAAAGCAGTCTGAACAAGGGCTGAGTAAGACTAAACCGATAAGAGAATTATAAAACCCTTACCTCATGTAGAAGCTCTTGGCCTTGTGTATCCACGGTCCCTCCTGGAAGCCTCCAATCGTCGCGTCCTTTGCTTTTCTTGATCAATAAATAGAGGTTGCGATGTCCCTTACGATCTAGGCTCTTTACATTCCCCTTCTCGTCAGCTTCAGTCCTCCGAGGCATAATAACTTCTTCCTCCTCTTTCACCATCAGTGATAGAGCACTATTTGGCTTTTTCCCTTGCCCTTTCCCTTTACGCCCAGAAGGTCGCTTTTGCGCTCCGCGTCGTCTCCCCCAATTGAACGCCTCCATCTCTCGCCGACGTTCTTCGCGTCTAAATTGCTTTTCCAAGATAGATCCAGGTTTGAAGTAAAATTGGCTTGGAAATGGATTGAACAATGCGCGGGCAATATTGGCGTTGTATTCATAGTATGCGGCTTCGAACAGAGTTGGGGGGTGTGACAGAGTTGGGGATCGATTCAGAAGGATAGCTGTTTGAATGCGGTATTGTGGTGGCTTTTCAGATGTCATTAGCTGACTCGGAGGAGACTCTTCCTCGGGGAATGTGCCAGAGGTCAGTCTGCGTTCGGGAGGACGATGGAGATGCCCTGATAACATTTTGATTATTCTGAAGGAAAGGAATAGAATTGTTGCCTTACATTGCCTCGAGGCATGACCGCAAGCTTTGATTGAAGTCGCCAGTAGCGACGATGAAGCTTTGCTGGTCATTTTACTTCAAGTCGAAAGAAATTGGTCGGAGTTTCAAACACGTGAACGCTAGGAGTAGCTGAAGTTACATTAAAATCGTTGTCATGTCTCTGTCATTGGTGTCAAACCCATATCTCGACGAAGCATCTGCAAAGATTCGCTCGAAGCCGGTGCCATGGGAGGTGATTTACGCTCTTCATGGACTCGCGCTTTGCGCTCAACTTCAGACAGGGCTACCAACGCGCTGGCCTCTTGACCCCTGAAGAATTGACCTTGATAAAGCGCGTAGATCGTCAACCGCGTGGAAAGGTTGAATCAATTCTTGTTACATCTGGACAAACCTATGCCCAACTTTACCTGAAACTCTTGAAGAAGCTTGCGAGGGTCGACACGCTGCAATGGTTGCTGGTTGTCATCACCGACTCACTCGCAGGTATCTTGCTTGTAGACCTGTACTCTGGCTTACACTGATTGCCGAAATCGACTAGACCATGAAGAACGACTACCTCTGTTTACAAAGGCGGTAGAATGGGACCCCGAACTACCATATGCTCCCTTACTGCGGTTCGCATTCTTTCTCACAGCTTGGTCGACATTGATTTATTGATGTCCTGTACTCAGTGCACTTGATACTAATGACGAATTCACACAGCTTAAAGCTTCTCAAATCCTCACTGTCCTCCTCTCTTCTGAGCCTTCCCCACTGCCGCACGAGATTCTCACACCTTTCCTCAATACCCTTACTTCCATCATCTTGACATCAAACAGTACGACAGTCAATAGACGAGACGTTGCCGTGCAATGCCTCGAGTCGTTGCTCACCCGGCCAGAGGTGCGGTCGGCCGTATGGGAAAAGCCTAAAATACTGTCTGGGTCAGTACAGTACTCTCTCGGGAAGGTTTTTCTTAACCGTATGCCATCAGGTTGGTAGACATCCTCAAATCGAATCCTGGGCCTCAAATGTCGTATCAAATAGGCTTCTGCTTCTGGTTGATTTCATTTGAGCCGCGGGTGGCTGAAAACATCAACGCGTCAGTCGTATGTTGTTATGTATGAGTGGCCTGCGTTGAGCTTCTTCATTTATAGCAAGTACGACATCATACCTGTTCTCACAGAAATAGCTCAGTCTGCCGTCAAGGAAAAAGTCATTCGCGTGGTAGTTGCCACATTTCGTGTGAGTATCAGATTAGATGCAGCGTTCCTCATATTTTGCCATCCGACTCAAAATAGGCCATGGACAGAATCTCGTGTCTAAAGCGCCTGCTCAGAATTTGTCGGCCATGTTTGTTGTCAAGTTACTTCCCTTTGTTCGAAATCTATCTTCCCGTAAATGGTCCGACGATGAGATCATCGAAGACGTCCAGTATCTCAACGATGAACTCAGTGCTCATTTCCAGAATCTCACGTCAGAATTGCAATTTTCTTGTTGCGATCATTGCAGCCACCCTGACTCATTTTGCAGGACATACGACGAGTACACATCAGAGCTATCTTCTGGTCACCTTCTTTGGTCACCTGTACACAACTCAGAGACTTTCTGGAGAGAAAATGCTATGAAGCTTAATGAGAAAGATTATCAGCAGTTAAAGTTAGTCTATATTCTTTTCTGTCTTGATGTAGGATCAATTTACCATGCTTATTACAGGGCACTTGTGAGGCTTTTAAACGAATCGAGAGATCCAGTAGTATTAGCTGTTGCAGCTCACGACGTGGGTCAATATGTTAAGCATTGTGATCGAGGAAAACAGTTCGTATTACCCATAATAGCTGTTGCCTCTCTAAGACATCTCTGTAGGGTTATTGAAGACCTTGGGGCGAAGCGACGAGTCATGGAATTGATGGGCCATGACAATCCGGATGTACGATATCAGGCAATTATTTCCGTGCAGCGGCTGGTCAGCCATCCTTGGAAGAGATGAAGTTGTGTATATTACGGTTGCGATACCTTTTATGACTGCTATTCTACCCCAGAACGATCCTTATCTTGTTACTATATTCACAATGCAGCTAGCATATATAGTTTCTATCTGGCTACACAGTCCAATGCTGAATGCGGGCCCGATATCAACCAGTAATCCAGACCTCCCCCATCACGTCCCATTCGCGTAGGACTTTAGCTTCCGCGGCCATGTGGGAAATAAGAATCAAGTTATCTCGACCACTTGTTTCTTCGACCTCTCGATCCTCGATCAGTAACACACGTAGTCCGCCCACGTTCGCGAGCCCTCTCCGCATTGGCACGAATGTGCACTCAAATTCGCGAATCGCCTCTGCCCCGGAACGGACATCTGAGACTTCGGGTATGGACGCGTCAGTCTGTGATCGCGTCAATTGGAAGGGTGGAAGAGATAAGACAGAACCGCCTAATGGCAGGACGCTTTGCGATTTGATGGAGGAGGAAAATGGTGGAGGCAGTCGAATAAGACTCTGCCGTGTTGGCATTATCGTGGAATGTGGATGACTTTCGGCATCAGGGAGTCGCGCAACAGGGTCTGTGCGCTCTCCATTCTGGTGGGAGAGGGGAGATTCCACATAAGTCTGAGCTAAACCAAAGTTGAAAATGCCACGTTTTGGCGACATGGTAGGTGAGGCACTGTCAAGGGGTTCTGCATCTCGTTGAGCAGTGCGGTTGGTGAGGGATTTAGGACTCCATATATCCAAAGAGTGTCGGGGAGAGGTGTTGACAGGATGCGGTGACAAGGTACGTATAGGCGGCACCGGAAGAGTTCGGGGAGGCTGCAGGTGCTGGATCATAAGGTGTACCAGTCGTGTTTTTCCCGGTGCCGGCAACAACGCAGACAATGTGAGCTCAAATATGACTTTGAAGGGTTGCTCGAGGGGGACGTGCGAGTGGGGAATAGAACGCACGACCAAGTCTACTTCAAGGTCCACAAGGACCGGGAGGACAGAGGAAGGGGGCACGATTGACGCTGGTGACTGAGGTCGACCGATTTGTTGTGACGGAGGGCGAGGCTTAAACGGCGCCGGCGATCCAGGGGGTGTCGTGGGGCGGGAGATCACTTGTTGGGGAGAATGTGGGCGGGTATGTTGAAGGTGGGGAGGAATTGCTGAAGGTGGGGCATGGGCCGCAGTGATAGGGATACGACGCGAAAGGAGCTTGAAGAAGGGGTTACATTGCAAGCACATATTTGAATGCACCCTCACTCACAGATGTCAACAAGCGGCCAGGTTCACCAAAAGAAGACCGCCAAGACAGATCCAGCCGTCCCAGCGGGATTATTGTCCCGGCAGGATGAACCACTGGAAAAGATGGTACAGCTATTGGAGTAAGGATGTAGACGTACTGCCGTACATCTTGTGGTTGCATGATTGCGAGGGAACCTGAGAACAAGTCTGTGCCATCTTTATGCGAGACATTGCCATCAATTACTTCCCAGCCATCCACACATTCGAAACGTATGCGCTCAAACCACATTGGATACTGTGTCAAATTCTGAATATGCACCTCAAGAAAGACCTTCTCCCTCTCAGCCCTAGAAAGCAAGGCTGTTGGCGAGCGGGGGACATGTACTTTCGTCTTCACATTAAGGGGATTGGTGACCTACCACCCAAATTAAAAGAGGTAGCAGAAAAGCATTCGAGGTTGTGCGAACTCACGGCAAATTTATAATATTTGCGGAATGTTTGCAACGATGGATCTACAGAATCTTCTGCCGGACCTGGTGGGGTGCGCACAGATGAAGGCAAACGATATGATACGTAGCATGCTAGAACGTGCTGTCCGAGCTCCTTCATCTCGTGACTGACAAGGACTTCCAGCACATCAGCGGTGCCCAACCGCTGTTCGGGACCGCCAACTTCGGCCAGGAGCACTTTATTGGTTGCGGTCTGCATTTCTATCCGTAGTGACACACCCTCTACTTCCATGGCCGCTTCGTTATTCACGCAAAGGCAGCTGGTAAATGTCTCGCCAAGCTGAATGGCGCCGAATGTTGAGGGTAAGGTGAGAAGTTGCGAAGCGTGAGTGAGATCCCGCAAGGTCTTGGGGTGACCTGTAAGAGGCTCCTTTTCCTGCAATGAAAGGAGAGATTCCGTTGCATGGGCAGAGAGCGCCTTCGAGCTGGTGAAGAAGGGTTGCCACGAACTGGCCAATGCGGGACGCTGTATGTTGAACAATTACACAAATTCGACATAACAAAAGTTACTGGCACCGACCGACACACGCATGACTTTTAATGATAAAAGGTGGCCAGGAGCGTCCATCCTTGCACAACCTACGGGCACGTCGTGGCCCTCTGTGGGGTGTTGTGGACGCGACAGTGAAACTTACGACTTCTCCTTCCTCCATGGAGCGCAAGTGGAGAATTCACATCACTAGCGAGTTGTTTTAGGCGTCATATGTCCTTGAAGCAAGGAGCTCTGCTCTGGGAACTTCGTCTTTCTTCCAGGCATGGTCCCAGCTGTGGTGCCGTGATTCATCTGGCTAATCCTCACTGCCAGGGTTGAATGCGGATAGCGCGTCTCCATCTATTTCCACCCATGATTGTATATCCATCCTGCAAAGTACAGCTAACGATACTCCACACGGTTCTAGAACAGATACTTGGTCTAAACATAAAAATACCTTTTAAAGCAATTACGTGACTGCATAAACTGCAAGTATTTTAAAAGGCCCTGGGTGAGAGATAAAGTTAGTAAGGCCGGCAATGTCGATCTAGTCTTGAATGAATAATCTGAACGAGTCCATTATCAACTTGGGTTTATGTACGTCGTGAAAGATGACTTTGCTGATATCTACTTGATTGCTAGGTCTTTGCAGTGTTTGTTTTGGAGTTCACTCAGGACCCAGGACAGGTGAACTAGACTTGAAAGTTACCATACTTATACCCACCCTTGCACGTAAGTTGCATACAGTCAATGGATAATAGCAATCTAAACACGGTGAGTCGTCATGTCATCACTACCTATTCCTCTGTTGCCAACTTTATTTTACCCGGGTGTGTGGTGCATCGTCATCATCAGGATACAGCTAGAGCGCACGTTGAGATAAACAGTCGTGAAATATATGTGATATTTTACCTTCCCCGGGTTAAATAATGCCATCGGGTCGATTGTCCGTTTGATAGCTTTCATGAGTTTGACCGTACCTATACCTAATTCTGGAACCAAAAATTCCTTCTTACCAACCCCAACTCCATGTTCTCCCGTGCCTGTATATAGTGTATGAGGCGTATAGAACGCGAAGATTATGTCGCTTTATATAGCTCACATGTGCCATCCAGTGCAATAGCACGATGAACCATCCGGTGCACAGCGTCACGGATGGCAGGTAGCTCTTCCTCAGAGCGGAACATTAAGAGCGCATGGAAGTTCCCTACATGTCATCTTAACTAATCTGAGCAGGATGGAATTTGAGTACTCTACCATCGCCAACGTGTCCCACAATCGTAGACTGAATACTGGACTTTGCCAAATCCTTCTTTGTCTCATAGACTAGCGTAGGCAGGTTGGACACAGGCACGCTATTCTACGTTTTATGATTGTGATATACAGCAAAAGAGGGTAACGCCTACCATACATCAGTTGTCCAAATGTGCGAGCCTGGCACGGACGCTTGCGCAGAGTATAAGGCAAGCTTCCTATTGGACCACAAGTCTTCGGCTTGCTTCTTGTCCTTTGCAAAGGTGAATTGGGTGCTCCCGTGCTTCTTAAGGATGGCCTGTAGAGACTTTGCGACTTCTTGTGTCGCATCCGGAGAGCCCTGGATCTTAAATAAAAGTGTGTCCCGAACGGGAAGTTTGATGCTAATTCCTCCACAGTCATTTATGGCTTGGACCATTTTGTCGTCCAACAATTCCACACATTCTTGGGCTACTGATGAATAGAAGCCTAATTCGCTCAGAAGGCGACTCACGAATACGCGAACCATTGGGACTCTTCAGTATTTCTTCTACTGCACTACATGCCCGTGCAACATCAGGAAATTGCGCCACTGCCACCGCTGTCGGTAGCTTGGGAACTAAACGAATTGTGGCTAGCGGGAGAAACATCAGCACGCCCCAGGTACAGCTTATAATCTAATACCTTCGGTCACAATCCCTAATGTGCCTTCTGCACCAACGAACAGTTTGGTCACATCGAAGCCTGCTGCAGATTTGCGCGCCCGCTGTCGCGTCTTTATGACTTCTCCAGATGGAAGGACAACAGTCTGGATGAAACAGTGTCAAATATTCAACCTTCATTAGAAGATATCACAGGACTATAAGCATACGAGGTTGAGAAACAATTCGCCTTTTGCGGTCCCATATCTCACAGCATTTGCTGTTCGGTACGGTTGTAAAGAAGTAACCTTAAAATATTGAAAACATACTTCCACTGCAACCCGTTGCAATCATCCCGCCTGAAAGTTGCGTTGATCAAACTCGAGACACAAAGAACACCCATATTGTTTACCTATTGTAGCCCCTGGTCCTGGATCTAGCTAAAGCGCAACAGTCAGTAATGCTAACGAACCGTGGAAGGCCCACAATCTCACCGGGAAGAACAGAGGAATTCCTCTTTGCTCAAGCATGTCATTGATGTCCTCCCACTTGACTCCAGCCTGGCAAACAAGGTCAGAATCCGCCGCTGTCCTTACAGTTAGAAGTAGGCTGGCCAGGCGAGGAATTACTGACTATGAATATCCAATATTCTGTCCATGCCTGAGTTGCAATTAGTACAAAAACGATAACAGAGTTGCTTTCGACAAGGACTCACCTGATAAGTCGATGCATATACTCCCATAAGGGGACTACGTCATGAAAGTTTCACGTCAAGAATTCAGATTATGTAGATCATTTTTTAAAACGCACTCCTCCAAAATGACCTTCCAAACTGGTTCCACCAGCGTAGGCCGTCACTGGGATTCTATACTTTCTGGAAATCTTGACAACTTTCACGACATCCTCTGTGCTCTTCACGCGAGCGATGATAGAGTGAGGTGAAGAAGGGTGATACCTAGGGGCATTGAATATGATACCAATTTTCTGCCCCAGGCAGATGTCCTTACGAATTGTCTGACGATCCATACAAAGACAATTCATCCTTGTCAGAGGAAACAGCACCATCGGAGAGTGCTGCACGTAGTTCTCTTTCCGCAAATGTTATCTCGCCTGCTGAGCCGTAGGACACCTCCTTGGTGTGTTCTCGCTTCCCGTCCGACGCGATTGTTGCACGCGCGAATCCATATCCGAGCATGCCACTCACGATGACAAGAAGAGCGACATATGGAGGCGCAAAGGTGCGAGTACCACTAGCTAACCCGGTGTAACAACGTCGTGGATTAGATGGGAAATGATGTGGGAGGCAAGTGTTCTGCCTAGTCCTCACCGGCAGGAAAGGACTGGCTGCCAACCATAATCCCCCAATGCTGACCGGCTTCAGGCTATGCGCATTTGACACACGAGAAGATAGCTTCAGATTGTGTAGTCCTAATGGCTTGAGCATGTCAGACTATTTAACATTACGGGGTCGACCGCAAAAGGATGTTGTATATATTCGCACGCTCGGCCCACGCATCTACTAGTGTATGTGATGGTACCTAACTATGAACGATTCATAAAAGAATGGCGAAATTGTTCCTGCCTCCACCTCCATTCAATACATCTTTCTTTGTGAATAGTTTGCGTGACTCCACACTCCAGCTGCTAGGGGTGCTGCTGATTTTGTGATATAACCAATATGCCATCTTGCCGCCACTCTTCCATCTCTCCTTCAACAAGGTGAACCCAAGAACCGACATGATATTCTTCAGATGATCGAAATTTAGATATCGGGAGTTGGCCACGCAAGGCAATGGGAGCTAGCCAATTGTATGTCGTTTCAGCGAAAGAAAGCTTAAAAAGCGAAACTATATTGCGTACAACAAGAAATAAATATCCATCGTCACGCAAAAAGTCATGTGCAAGAGCCAACATCTTCCCTACGATTACTTCGGCTCAGAACAGTCACACGCAGACCATAGTGGCGCGAAGCTTCGCACCTCGACCGTGGGCGTTTGGCACAAAGTTAAGGACGAGAGACAGGCTAATGGCATCCCATTGACCACGATGCGCGTGCGCGTCCATTATTAGAAAGTCTTGTTCGTGGATTAAAGGGTGCCGGGAGCGCAGGTCGACTGGCATGCAGTCGATCCAGCTTGCGTGAGAGGCATAATTGTCGTGTTTCAGAGCACCGACCTCAAGCAATCTAAAAGCGATTAAACATAGCTTAACGTATCGAACTAGAGCCTAACTCTACCTGAATCTGTTCTGTTTACCTTCCCACTTCTTCTTGAGATCTTTCTCAAGCATCCATTCTATCAACACTTTGTGGCTTCCACCCCCTCTTTCCTCACTTTGCCCTCGTTCAGAGATCAGTTGATACGTTTCCAATCCTCCCAGGTTAATTATCTCATTCTCGATGTCGATGAGCTCATGAGACGTCGAGCTTGACCCAGCAGCCAAATGCTCTCGTCTTTTGAGCAAGGTGTGGAACCGTCGAATGAGATTATGACCAGAGAGCGTCTTCTGAGTGCGGTCAAAAGTGGGGCTGGTCACTGGTTGTTTCCTCTTGCGAGACTTAGCCATGGTTCGGCATGCCTCTATGGATCGTTGTGGACGGGATTCTCATTGACTCGTCAGTCTACCGTCAGTCGGTACATAATGAGCTGAACGTTGCTTCCACATCATCACCCATGTTCTCGACCAGAGTGGGTTTACGCTCGTGGATTGCTACAACTTCCTATAGATCTTTAGCGTGCCTTCCCAAATCATCCGCTCGTACCGAATCTACCTCATGCGCGACTTCAGCCACTTCGAGTTCTCCACAAAGTGCTCTCGAGGATGTGCAGGACGGCTCTACTAAGAACGTCAAAGTTGATGGATTATTCTTCCTTGATTCTGTGTTTCCCATCAGACTGGGTACTTGGGAGTTTGTAATATTTCCTAAGGCTTTGTACATATACATTACTGATGTCCGGATCATGCAAGCCTTCGTCATTATATAGCGCTATTGCGAAAGGAACCTCTGATGGAAAGTCTTGAAAATATTTTCAAGGAAGTGCGTGTTCATGGCTTTGAGGTCCACAGTGTAGAACCTAGGTTGGCTCTACTTTTCATTGAGTCTGCAGAATTGTTCAATCTTTGCGAGACAGGATGAAAGATGGTGGTATTTTCATCAACTTTCGATACTCCTCTAAAACGGTCTCGGAACTTGAGATTACTCAGGTTCCCGGGATAGCTTCAGCAACGACTAATTCAGCTCTCGCTGAGATAGAGCAGACTCTGACAAAAAACATATCTGCCAAGGGCGGTTTTCCTTCTTGGCTAGGGGTGAAGCATGGAAGTTTATGGGAGGTGCGTGGGACTCCTTGGCGCGAAGATATGAGGCGATTCGCGAGCTCGATCCTTCGTGTCTCTTTTGAAGGACCAGACGTGTGCGACGAGCAGATATGGGAAACACTAAGGGTATTAACTAGATTTTTTTTGTGGTCATAAATTGGCTAAAATCATCTGAATAGCCATATGGAAGAATACGTGACCTTCAATCACCTGGACCAGTCCCTGTAGGAACACTCCGATCCGCCATTGTCACCTTTGAGCGAACGGCGTCTGCTACTATTGCTCACAACTGCATCTATGGGGCCTATGTGCCATCCTCAGTTAAAGAACCGAGATCACTAACGCGGTTAATCACATCGTATGAACGACCAATCAAAGCGCACCTTATCCGAGACTGGTTAGCCTCGCATCCCAGGATTGTCTTTCCCTTTGTAGTATTCTTGTTGGGCACTCTGACTTACACCGTGCGTGTCTCGATGACGGTTGTTGATCGTTAGGCTACAAGCCTCACAGTGTTGATGCAAGGTCTTCGACCCGATACGCGCGGTTGCTGTGCAAGCAAAGGTTATGGGATGGCTCGATTACCGCAGTAAATCGATCAACTCATCGGGTATGACAACCTTATTCATTTTAATTTTCTGGTGCAGAATTTGCTTTGACAAAGTGGTTACGTCGCAACACACTTGATCGGCTCACGCGAGCTTCTGATGCATCACAAGGACATTATTCCGCCCCGACCGATACAAAAGTGTGGAAGGATCGACGAGATGCTGAAACAACTATTGACAGCTATCTCTCTGACTATCCATGTTCGTGCTTCTTGTCTGTCTGAGGCAACAACGTGTGACTTTCAAATCATTTAGCAACGATCACTTTTGTTCATGGACCGGTAGGAAGTGGAAAAAGTCGACTTCTTCGCTCAGTGCTTGAAAGATCCAATAGGTACTTCCTAGATCTGTCTTATGTTTGTTGACACTCCTGTACTGATGTTGAAACAGACGGACTATGCTGATTGACTGCGCCGAAATATATGCCGGTGGGTCAGACGCCGCGATGGTCGCATCACTTGCGGAACAAACAGGATATTGGCCGGTCTTCACCTTCCTCAACTCCATCAACAATCTCATTGACCTTGCCAGCGTTGGTATGATTGGACAGAAAGGTGAATAGCTAGAAACAAGTCTGTGGCCCATTGATTTATATGCCCCTGCAGCTGGACTGAGCTCGTCGTTGGAAGATCAAGTGACGCAGATTCTAGAAGTTGTCGCCAGTGGTTTACGCCGTGTTAATGTGTCTCGTCGCAACGAAGCCGAGCATCACATCAAGCGTGCTCAGAATCAAGAGAAAGAAGCACTTGCAGATGCCGAGCGACGAGAACGTATTAGGCGTGGAGTCTGGCATGACGGTCGTATTGATTGTGTTGCTGGAAATGGTGTTATCTCGGAGCTTGGCGTCGGTATCGAACATTTCGAGGACGAGGACAAGGAATATCAAAAGTATCACGATGACAAGGACGCGAATGCAGCCACACAGGACAAACCAAATAATAAATCATTGCGAGAACGAGTGTACAGGAATGAGCAGGACGTAGGCTCATTGCCTGTGGTCGTCATCAAGAATTTTGGCACGGAGGTAAAGCCAGGGAAAGTGGAAGTCCTAAATGCACTGGCAGCATGGGCAGCCGATCTGATTTCGAATCGTGTAAGTTGTTCTTATCTCAAGGGGATGCCCAAGCTCAGCATTGCACTATCTTTCCATCCAGATTGCTCATGTCATTGTTGTCAGCGACAACCGCGAAAATGCTAAACTACTGGCCAAAGGTGCGCAAGACGTTTTTGTCTGTTAGATAGGGACTGACATGTACAACCAGCGTTACCTACGAAGCCTCTTAATGCAGTTGCTTTAACTGATGCCGACTCCGCCAGCTCTCTGTCGTACATCAACCAGAGGCTCGAGGAAGCAAGCGTTGAATATAATATTAGCCCAGACGAGGTACACCTCATTGAACGCTTAGGTGGTCGAGCGAGCGACCTTGAAACCGTATGTATCTCATTCAGTTTGCATATTATAAGACTAAGTATCCCAATCGCCAGATTACTCATAAAGTCCGTGCAGGGCAAAGTGTCGCCGATGCGATTGAAGACATTATACAACGAGGAGTTGCAGAATTGCGGAAGAATGCCTTTGGAGACGATTCGGAAGACGTGAAGGGGCTACCGTGGACAAGACAACAGGCATGGGCTGTACTTAAGCTCCTTGCACAGAAAGATGAGGTCTGTATTCGATGCTACGCGATCCCGCATCATTCCTGATACTACTTCGAACGGATGGCAGCTTCCATATTACCAAGTTTTATTAGAATTTCCATTCAAAGGCGACGAGAGTCCGCTACGGGCAATGGAACACACTGAGGTGATTTCGATCACGACCCAAGATGGTATGTACACTTTGCAAGTGCAAGGCGTTCAAGGTTCGGAAATGATGACATTATTTTAGGTCGACCGTCGACGATTCGGCCAGGAAAACCTATCCACCGTTATGTCTTCCAACGACTTCTCGCCGATAAGGTTTTCAAAGCAACGCAAGATATGGCATACAACGAATTGCTCATCTCCGGATTGGATTCTAAGATCAAATCAGCTGAGTCAGAGCTTGTTGTGCTCAAAGACATCTTATCAGGGCCAGAGAGGTACAGCTCTGCAATATCACGGGTAACTGCTCGAGCGAGATATTTAACAGACAAGATGTTGGAGGCGCAGCAGAAGTTAGCGAAGCTGGAGAGTGAGAATGCAGAATTGAAAAAGTTGCTGAGTGGCGAACCAGAAAAAAAGGAGCATAATAAGTCGAGAGGGTGGGCATTATTATGGTGATATTTCTGTCTATAATAGGGATGAGAAAGGCGCTGTAAAGCTTTGATTGGAACGTGCCGGGAAGAAAGGGAACAGGTTTCAAATCCCGCAAGGCTTGGACTAAGATTTTCCTTCCGCCCTCCTCGTCGTTTCACGTTAACGTTTCTTGTTGTTGATCATGACTTCCACTTCTACTCCGGACATATCCTCGCTCACTTTGTCCCCTCAACGATCCCAGCAACGCCCTAATGAGAATTATGAAACATACGACGGAAGGTCCCCATACCACTACTCTACTTCTCCTCCAGTCATTCCCGGACAGAATCCTTTTAACACTTCTCAGGTCTCATCAACCCCATTGAAGAATAAACCATCCAGAGCTGGATTGCCCGCGGTCAGTGTTGCCCGGAACGCTCGCCACTACAGTTGACACTGATATCACTCCCCGCAGCAATGGCTAGACAACACTGCAATTCCCTCCGACGCGCGGTCCCTTTCTCCTCCACAGAGTTCTGACATCTCCTCTGGTGGCGGGTCACCTACTATGGGTACCCAATTACCCACACAAGGTATGCAGCAGGCCGCCGCGGGTGCCGATGACGAAATCATTCCTACTGCCATCGTCATAAAAAACATACCATTCAATGTCAAGCGTGAGACTCTTCTCGATATAATCGTACGTGTCACTGTATAACCCCCCAGTGTACTTTACGACTTGTAATAAAGGTGTCTCTGAACATCCCCACGCCGTACGCGTTCAATTACCATCTCGATCCTGCGGGTTCGTTCCGTGGACTTGCATTTGCCAACTTTCGTCTTCCTCAGGACGCCGATGCCGTAGTAGCAGCGCTGAACGGCTTCGATGTGCAGGGGCGCAAGCTTCGCGTCGAGTACAAAAAGGTCCTGCAAGCTGGTGAAAAGGAACGTATCGAGCGAGAGAAAGCCATCAGGAGAATGCGCTCGATGCAGCTTGAGAAGGAACAGCAAGCACAACAGCAGCAACAACAACACCAGGGATATGACGAGTTTGGTCCAGTGGTGACGCCTGGCTTGACACCTTCACGGTCGTTTTCCACCGGCATGGGCATGGTCAACCCTTATCAACAGACTTACTCCACACCTCAAATGCCGCCAATTCCGCCACAGCCACCTTACATCAACGCGTCCCCACCCCATGCTTCTCCCGCGCCACCACCACAGCAGCCAGCCGCCACACCTGCGAAGTCTAATACTGAACTCGATCTCAACGACCCATCTACCCTTGATATATACTCCCGTATCTTGTTGTTCAAGGACGATCATATGCGGGATGAGTTAGCCTTTTCTAGAACGCTGTCATCCAAACAGCGCAGGGTTGTGCACCTAGTGGCTCAGAAACTGGGTGTATATCATTATTCAGTGGGTGAGGGGGATGAACGGTATGCCGTCGTGACTAGAGTAGATCCACAGGGCAGAGTACGTATTACTTTTTAACTGATTTTCTTTCGTTATTCCGACATGACTTCATGGTTCAGCCGGCTGCACAGCGCGCCGCGTCGCAGACTTTTTCACGCGCGCCATCTGCGTATCTGTCTCTGAGCTCACCCATGGACAGTCCAACTAGCACTCTGCGGTCCAAAAAGTCAATGCCTGATATGAAGACATTACACACAAGCGCTCCTCGGCTCAGCACGCGTTCATCGAATGGCAACATCCGCGAGGGGTATTACACGATCGCGTCACCCTCTCGACGTTCTCCTGGAGGATTTGGAGCCCTCTTTGGGGCAGGTGGAGGGTTCGGCAACATAGGCAATTCGGGGTCTGTGCCGCCTGTTCCTAGCCTGCCTGCGGGTATCAATGGTGGCTCAGCGGGTGGCGGTGGGGGTGCAAGTGACGGACCGAACAGCGGAGTTGTGAGACAGCCGAGAGGTCCCAGTGGAGCAGGTGGGTTCGGCACGAGGAGAGAAAGGGCTTCGGCGAGTGAGACTACGTCGCCGCGGGGATTAGAGGCAAGAACTCATGAACCCTTGGAAATCTAATCCATTCACGGCCAACCCTACCCATGTTTCGCTGTGTGGGCAGCCATGGCTTGGGCGACAGTCTATCCCGTCTATGTCTGCGTGGTGATTTTATTCTTGCAACAATGGTTAACAATTTTCTTAGGCGTTCCTGTTTCATCCATGTGTTTTGGTGTCTTTTCATACTCATGAAGATCACAAGTATCGTATCCGTTCATTTCGTTTCTCCTCGCTACTTCTCTTTTCCTTGCATCACTCCTTTATAATCATACCACCAACCTTTATGTATATATACACCACAGCGAGTCGGTGGCGTTGTCTGTACGTGAAATTTGCTTCTACGTCGCTTGAAGTTGTCTGAAGTTTGAGGTGTTGACAGGTTATGTGAAGATAATATTTCCGCCAACTCAGAATAAAAAAAAACCATTAGAGATGGCTGTGGATGGTATGTCAAGAAAATCGCAACAAGTGATGATATTACGCATCCGGTTTCCAAGATTCACCGGAGCCACCTTTCAAGCGAGTGACGATCATCGATCTGCGATGATGAACTGGCAAGAGCGTGTTGTTAGGCGTCCACCCTTGATAGTAACTTCAAGTGAGGTGTGTGTCCATATGGGTCCCTTCTGTTCTGCGAAACTTTAAACGATCTGAAGAGACATCCGATGCATACAAAGCGAGACAGCACAAGAAACATATACAATGAAATAATACTCTGATTGTGTGCTCCATAATGTACTACATCCCGAGCGCTCCCATCCCGAAGGTACTCCAGACGCCTTCGCTGCTCCGTGTCATCAGCTACGGCGCGTTCCTCTGTGATAGGTATGCTCACAGTTTCATGGTATGCCTTTGTTATGATGCATGGTGCTGAAGGTGACACAGGACACACTGTCTTCTCAGCCATTCCACTAGAACAAGGTACCTGGCTAATATGCCCATGCGGTAGGAGCGTTATTATTATTTATTCAGTCCTAGGTTCAAAGGTTTGCGTGCTACAGGTTAGTTATTACGACGAACCTGTCCGAACGCGACCAATCCGCCGCCCAGCTTATCGTACGGGACGAAGAGTTATCGGATGCCTCAGAATGTCTTCTTGGTTCTCCTGCCAGCGAAGGTGGTTTGGTAATTTCAATGTCATCGTGGGAGCGCCTGTCTTTCGAGCCAGGAAATGATTCCTTGCTTGTTCGCACGGGGCTCGTACCTGGCATCAGCCAGGACAGTGTCGAGAATATCTCGGTTCTTGCACGCGATGGTATCCTAGAAATCGAGGTTGCCAGGAGTCCATCTTTCAATGCAATGGTGTGCATCGAGATGTCATCCCCACACACTCAAGAGGAAGATTCCATTTAGTGAGCACCTTGTCCCCCCGGGATTGAATTCCTGACGATTCTGTTTCATAGCGACGATTCTCCCTACTTTTATCCACGCTTGGATGTGGAGACATGGCCAGCTTGTACATTTTCACCTTCTAGGAATGTTCCGTCAATTCTGCAGATGCTGCCAGAGGATACAAGCATCTCCGCCTCGTCATCATCCTTCTTTGAGGCGCTTTTAACATCAAGTTCATTTTCAAATACCAAAGACGCCGAGAGCATTTCTGCGCTGAATTCAGACACCAGTACATCATTGTTTGCCCTCCCGGTTCCCAGCTCTGGTAGTGCTAGCTTTGACTCAGTAGTTGGCGACTCTCAGCTTAATGGGATGGATCTGTATGGTGCTCAAGATCTTGTTTGCGACATCTCCCTTCAGTTTTACTCTGCAGTGCCACCGGGTGCACAGCATTCATTCGAACTGGATTTTCCACTATTGCCGTCACCCAGTGATGCTGCTGAATTCATTGCCGAAAGCTCCGCACTTCCCACCACAGAAGAGGTATCCCTCGATCCACTGAGCCCAAACTTCAAAATACTACTTGATCCCGATGCTGAGCTTGTGAGCCGGTCTTCGTCTGTCAATATCATATCTCTAGCTGCATCCTCGTCCGTACAATCCTTGATGATACCTACCTTCTCCAGCATGGAGAGCCTGATACAAACCTCTCTCGATATCTCTGACTTTTCCTTCGTCTCATCATCCTCCCTTTCGTCTATTTCATCCATCAGGTCGCTATGCCAGCTCTCCACATTTGCATCTATTGATGATCTCGTGAGCATTCAGCTCCCGGCGTGCTACGAGGCGGAAGCTGATGACAATGACGACGCATTCGATCCTTTGCCTCCCGGTATTGCATCACCATTTCATGGCTCTGATATGTTGCACGCATTCAAGGAGAACTTGATGCAGCTAAGGTACATGCGCCATTCACTGCCTTGCCTCGAAGAAGAGTAGGATTCATGGGACCATGCCCCCACCGCTCCCGGTCCCAACTTCCCTGATTTCTTGTGGCTTTCTCTCGTTATACTTCATCTCTCTCGCCTCGTGTTTCCACTTCTCTTTCTACATTATTTGTCTTTCTCGCCTCTGGAACCTTTGCATATAATATTTTCCAGACCAATATGTTGCATGCTGTGATAGGGAGCAGCACGACGTAATACTCTTGACATTCACATAATGTTTGGTTCATCGTGAGGTGCGAAAAATAATACCATCACATGGTCAAATAGCACTTTGTCGTCACCGTCCCTGTAGAGAGCAATAGAATGATAATTATACGTCAAGTCACTGATGGATTGTTGGCGCGTGAGGCGTGACGTCACCTTTCTGTCATTCTCTAATTCGCGGGAAATTCCAAGTCTAACGAAATGGTATCCTAATAATCCGAATCATAGAAAACACCAACTTTTTAAATAAGATAGGCAATGTCCCTAGGAGAAGGTAAATGCCATAGTTGTGCCTCCTTCTCGCATTGTACTCATCTTGGTGTGCTGGATACTAAATAGCTGATGCTAAGTTTCCCGGTCAGTCTATTGCTACCCCCCCATCTCCTACGCCAGAGAATCCTGGAGCTGTCTATCCAAAATCCTCTCCGGCACCTGCATCGACACAAGAAGTGCCCGGGTCAGCACAGAGCAATGCCTGCCCCGGTGGCAAACGCGGAACAGCCCTTTCCAACCCGTTTGACTTTAATGCTGCGATAGAAAGGCTCGATAAAGAGCTCGATAATGTCATTCGGCACCTGGAGGAGGAAGAAGAGGTGAGAAGGATTGGAACCACTGTATGGCAGTCGCCGTTGGTCGAAAAGTTTAGACGTTGGAGGGGTGAATTGGATGTGATAAGAGGAAGGATGAAAAAAGACCACTCACTTGTAGATCATCAGTGTACTGTACCAGGAAATGTGCAGGAGGGAGGAATGTTCGTTGACTGACTCTGACCCTGACTGCCTCATCATGTACATCGTTTACTTGACGTGCAGTTATATTCCGTGTCGACTCTGGACCCAGAATAGTATGATTGTTTATTTCTCATGAAGATTAACAGTAGCGTTTTTTTTTTGCTATGCTCTATACTGTTATGACTTCATAATCACAACAATATCAAGACGACTCACCAGTCGAGCAGGAGTGAAGGAGGGATAGGGATGCATAGGAGCACAAAGGAGGCTTAGAGGAGTTGAGGGGTAGGGGATTGTGATTGGGACAAAACAGGGATATGGAAAGGGGAGATATAGGGACTAGGAGACATGGGCAAAAGAATGGACAGGTGAACGTCTCTCCTTGGTCACATTTTTTAATTCTGTTTTTCGATGGACACTCTAGTTAGAATCAATCATTCACACACTTCACCGTCATTTCCCTTCATCCCTGTCTCTCAGGACTTTTATCACAGACTTATAGTAGAAAGCCTAGCTAGCTACGAAACGGACTAGAACATTTTTCTCCAGACTATTCTTTGTATCAGTCTGTCTTTGTATGAATAACTGCTTTATTAAATTCTCTATACTTCGAAGTCATATTACTTCCCTGTGAATCCTTCGACTGAATCTTGCTATTCATCATATCTGTCTATTCGAACACTCCCCACGATCCCACAATGCTCCAGGAACATTTCGAGGCTGCATATATCTGCATATTCCTACATACACTCACCTCACTGCACTCCCTGTCACTCCCTAGGCGCCAAATATCCCGGATTCATCACATCATAGCACCTCAATCACTTTCTAATTAACATCACACGACTCAACTTCTCCCGGGGAAGCCGGCATCCGTACGAACACTATTTTACAACATATACCATATAGCTTGCCGTGTATATATGCAATCAAAGCAAAGATTGCTTGACCACACATGAACAACGCGACCTCCACTCTACAAGATCGATCCCCCCTTATTTGCAGAGGACGCATGACTGGGTAAAACCGGTGCCTACAGCACACAATCGAAGAACTGACGCTTATTGAACTGATGCTCCTTGATCGCTCTCTTACCCGTGACTGTCGACGTCAGTGTTCAAATTCACCACCTATATGGAGGATGTCCATCATATCTTCGAGACGAGTAAGCAGATGAGGTTGCATTTCTTCTTCTGTCTCTAAAACTATCGCTGAATGTCTTTAGAGAGGGTGGGCCATGGCCAAACCAGAGTGGAAAGATCAGGGCTGCAAACAGTGATCTCATGGCACAGGTCATGTAATGTATGCAGTGCAGTATGCTGATTCGAATACATTGGTTTATCCAAGCAGCTGAGGACTTTGACTTCTGGCGCCTGATAGAATTTCAAGATCTATCACCCTGGCAGGGTTCGATTAAGTGCCATCAGATCCTGGCTCACGAACAGGATCGATAGAATGAAGCGCATATCGGCTCTGTGAACGTATCCATTTGCCGTATTTCTGTCAGGGGAGGTCAGACCGGAATGCTATAGTATATGAATTGAAAAAGCATGCGCACAAAAAATAGAACAGGTACAGGGATACACGCGGAGGCGAGGAAAGCAAAGACACTGGATGCCCATTGGTCGCCCAAGGCACGGAACAATGGTTCGCTGAACAGCGGGAATGCAGTGGCGAAGATGGAGCGGAGGAGGATGGTAGCGGCGAGTGCGCTGGCGCAGTAGAGGGTGTATGTATCCATGAGGTAGGCGTTCAACGTGGTCATGATGAGGATAGTGCCGAGACCGAAGGGGATGCCGGCAAGGATTGGGACAATGGCAGGGATGGAGGGAAAACTGGTCCTAGTGGTAAGGTGTGATGTGAGAATGACTGGGAAGGGAAGGGAAGAATATATATGATGACAGACCATGCGAACCAGAACATGCCTACGGGGAGGGCGACGGCACCAGCTATTGCGCCGTACATGCGACTGTAGAGGAGAATTTCGTGGATGGGAATGAGATATGTGATTTGGCTGGATACGTTTGGAACTCTTACGCTTCAGGCAGAGCCTTTCCACCTGACTCGTTCATTGCACGCCAGTACAACCGATTCTGCAGCGGGGTACTTGCAATGGCTATCCACTGTCCAAGGGCGATGCCTAAAAATGCCAGTCCAGTGTCTCCGGGGGTAAAATGCCGATGCTCCTCGAACACAATGGGGTATGCAACGAATTGGGAGTAGAGCGTTGCATAGGTGATGCTGATATAGATGGAGATAGAGGTTATTATTGGCTCTTTGGCGAGGAAGACTGATTTTGATCAAGAGCAGGTGAGTTGAAGGATGCGAGTTGTGAAAGGACTGAACATAGAACGTACCGAATGGTCGCTTTAGGTTGACGAGGAGCACTGTTCGTAATGATCGTTGTGTATCCGCGTCGTATACGCTAGTGTAGTAATATTGACCTCTGGACTCGGCCTGCAGTTTTCGTGCACGTCTACGGAGTAACACGGGAGGATACTATGAGAGATGGATTCATGTCACATATTTTAGCAGGGTAGGGATGAACCTAGTGATCTGGAAGTGCGTGCCGTCTCTGCGAGGTTGATGAATGCAAGAACGACAACCAGCCCCGAAAACCCAAGCATTATCCAAAAGTCTATTCCTGTGGGTTGTACAAACATTTTTGAGGTTCGATCGTCAATGGAAGAGCCTTAGCCAGGAGACCGCACGCACGCCATCCATTTGATAATGCTTGGGACACGAATCCACCTACAATTGGGCCAGAAACTTCCCGAAAAGACAGGATAAATGCTCTCAACATATTCTGAGCCAACTGATGGCACACCTGGGCCAAAAAAGGTACACAAAGAGTAAATGGCTGTGGCAAATCCGCGGTCACGAGGTGACCACATGTCGCTAACTTGTCCACCTCCGTTGCTGATAGGTGCAGAGCCTAACACACCTGCTATAAAGCGACAGATGACGACAGTCTGAGGATATATAAGCATATAAGGTATGCCAAATATATCCTGAAGGTGACTTACCTGAATATTGGTTGCCAGTGCCCCTCCAAGATGGAAGAGGAGATAGGGCGTATAAGTGCATAAAAAGACTATTCGCTATAAATTATTGATGGTTGATAAGGGTGCGTTGACGTGAGATCTTTGGCATACACGACCGTAGATCTGCAGTTGCCCAGTTATGTCACCATGATTCGATTCACGTGAGTAAAAACGCACCTCGCTCAACGGGGCAAATAACAGAGGGCTTAGACATGTGTTATTTTTGAATATATGCATCGTTAAATGACAATATACCCTACTCCGAAGCCAAGGACATAAAGCGAAATGCCGAGAACTGCTATTGTTCGCGAGGTGTGCAAAGCATCGACCATGAAGCCAAGACCTCCTGAGTATGAGGAGGATGCAAAAGAGACATTCCATGTTGCAAACGCCAGCTGGGCACGCACCGCATTGCGTTATATATCAGGGCATATATGCTTCATATTCGAGCGCACCTGCATGGTGAGCAACCATCGTCTGGATGCAGACCATTCTCTGGGATTCTCTGGGTCGTGATCGTCCCAGTCTACGAGAAATGGATCTTCAGCTGTGCCATTCCCGGGGTACTTGGGAGTCGCGGAATGGGAGACATGGTGTGTGACGATAGACTCCACGTTGTCGTTGACGGATTCCGCGGAAAGTTCTGCCGGAAACTCAGGAGAGGACATTGAAGGGGGGGGGGGGGTGTGAAAAGAGGAACGAGAGAGGGAAAGGAATAAATAAGCCGGAAGGCCCTCTGAAGGACACATTCCCGACATCGTGATTCGGCAGGGCGGCACAAGAGCCGAGAGCGGAGTCAATATCAATACCGGCGAGGATTGTGAATCCACAAATCACGTTTTACTGGTGGCAGTTAGTAAAGCTCTTGTGGTTGGTACTCGTAGCAATGAGTCGCATAGCCTGCAGAATACTGTAGACGAGAGATTTAGACTTTCAATGCTCTCTTATTGCTGGACTCGTATGCAGCGGATGCTGCTTGCGAGGCCATCTTGCATAACTGGGATGTGCGAGTCATTTTGTCGCCAGTAGATAGTCAGTCGCATTAATCTAAACATGTAGGTAGTGAAAGGAAAAATAGTGCTGTCGGTGTCTGAACTTGTCAAGTCACGGTAACGGTAGTCACGGCCCCTAACTTGCGTACGTACCTCGTGTATCCGCCACCCTATCCATCGACTTCACCACCACTACTGCAGCTCGTCCCTCTTGTACGTGTCATTCTGCACCCTTGCCATTATTATCATGTCCCATTATTATTGTCTCCCATTTTGCTAGATTCATCATGCGTTCCAAATTCAAGGACGAGCATCCCTTTGGTATGTCACTTGCCACTATCCGCCTCATATGTTTGACGCGAATCTTTATTGTGATAAAGAGAAGCGCAAGGCTGAGGCAGAGCGCATTAGGCAGAAGTACCCAGACCGCATTCCTGTGCGTCGAGCGTGTTGCTCTCGATCGCGTGTGCTAATCATCCCCCATTCTCAGGTCATCTGCGAGAAGGCAGATCGCACGGACATCCCCACAATAGACAAGAAGAAGTATCTGGTCCCTTCGGTCTGTTTCTTTGCTTCCTTTCATTGATGTTCCACGCTAACAGGTGGTTACAACGCAGGACCTAACTGTGGGACAGTTTGTTTATGTCATCCGGAAGCGAATCAAGCTCGCGCCAGAGAAGGCCATCTTCATATTCGTTGACGAGGTTCTGCCTCCGACAGCCGCGTTGATGAGTGCTATCTATGAGGAGCACAAGTACGTCCCGTGATATCATGCACCTGTCGCAAGTGCAGCTCACCTTACTGCAGAGATGAAGACAACTTTTTGTATGTGAGCTATTCAGGAGAGAACACGTTCGGGCGGGACGGGTGGATCGAGTTGCCATGATTGTGCACGTTGTCAGTTGCACCTCATGAGGACAGCCTTCTTCCATTCGACCTGAATGCCTTCGGCACTGCTCTTCCTCTCTCATCATATTTTCCTGCGTCTGTCGTCGTCCTTCCCCAATGCAAGAACGCGATAGGTTAATTTTGCGCAGGGTTTACATGACCATTTGTCTGTATTGTATCGCACCTTTCTTTTGTTTTCTTTTTTCAAGATCAGAATATGGCATGAAATGATGACATTGTCATCATAATGTAACTGAAACTTGTTTGCAATTAGTAAACGCCAGGGAGCGAGTTAGCGAGCTGTGAGAAACTAACACGGTAGAGTCGGCTTCTATCCATTTATGTACTACAGCGACAGTGCAGACGTAAACTGAGTCGCTAGTTTTGACCAGCCACCCTTTCTTTCTCTCAGCCAACTCACTACACTCGTTTAACACTCCACTCCTTTCACGAAACTCATGCCCCGTCCAAGCGATGTGTACGCGACACTCGGTGCGCCAGGTGTTTATCCGGCCACGAGCCCTTGCACATCGTTTCGGCTCCCAAACGTCTACGTTTTTCCGCCCGAAGAGGACAACGAGGATGCGTACTGTCTTTTTCATTCTGGTTCGGCTTCGCCTTCGGCCTTTGAATCATTCCACAGGCACTCCGTCTATACCCAGAGAGACCCCAACAGTCCGACTTTTACCCACTTGAGCGCTCTGGACCACGCACTCTCGTATTTCCAACCACAGTCTTCTGCTTACGGCGGTGTCAGACACGTTCCCAGGTCCAGCTGGGAACCTGAAGACTGGATACAAAGTCCACCTCCTCCGCGCAACTTCTCTAGTTCAACCGCACCCTCTGCCTCCTGTCGGACGTCTCTCTCGGACTCCTTGCGAGGTTCATTTGCGGCCGATACGGAGACACACATTCGGTCGAATGCGAGGCACCTGGTTGAAACAGAAGAAGAGCGGCATGAGGGGCAGCATTGGCAAGAGAAGTCTACACCTGCCTCGAGGCGCTCATCTGTTTTCGGCGACAGGCCCCTGCAGTATGATATTTCCAAATGTAATGCAAGGGACGAGGATCAACCGGCGTACAAGAAGGCACAGACGATGACTTTGAGAAGCAGGGCTGCCATGGCGTTGAAAGGTTTGGGAGGTGCGATGACCAGACGCTCGGAAGGAGATGCACCAGTCTCGGAGAATAGGAAGCACGAATGTACTCATGCAGAGCATGTGCTTCACGAGAGCTGGTTTGAGCCATCAGAGAGTCTGCGTAGAAAGCGGAGCCGACGGACGTTGGGTCGGCTTTTTGGGTCTCATTCCACTGTCGACTTTCGTTCGGTGTATAGTGGTGGCATTGAAGAAGATGCAGCTGAGGTCCCCCAGTCCCCACATCCGCTTTCTCCGCCATTATCTAGGTGGAGCCCTAGTATTAACAGGCGCAAGTCGATGACGCATTTGTTTGGCCTGGCTCGAAGCTCGGTTGCACCCAAAGCCAACATAGCTTGTTCACATCTCGATATGGGTCACCCTAGTGCTACTGCCACAGGCGAGTCAAAACTCTCAAAACGGAAGTCGATGGCGCAGTTTTTCGACATGGGACACGGTGCATCGTCTACAGTCTTATCAGACCCTGCCATTGCGACAGTTAACGCTAATGATGATAATGATGAGCTGTCCACCATCATCACCTCACCCTTAGCAAAATTCGCCGTGCCTTCACATCCTGTCAGGTCAGGATCTCCTGTGTCTTTGGCAACCTCAGGAGCGACAGCGCCGTCGCCCAGTCGACGCAAATACTTTCTTAGCAGACGAAGCTTCTCCTTTCTAGATTTGCACCGCCGTTTTGCCACTGACACGGGGTCCCGGCCGTCTCAGACTCCTGAGGCACACCAATATGCACCGCCTGCAATCGACTCAACGGTTCCTTTCTCGCCGGACTCACTTTCAGAGAGAACCGCCTCGTCTTCGTCCGTTGCTGTGTCGACAGAAGGCGGGCAGATAAGCGAGGAAGAGTTGCGCTTTCCGGAATCGCATGCGGAAATGGTGCACATTCCTGCGCTTGTGCGCGAAGGCGGCATGGCGAAGGATTTGGAACCGAGCTTGATATCAGGAGTACGGTTGGGTCTCAGTGATGACTTATCTTTCCCCCCATCATTTGGACTAGATACGCCAGACGATGATGATGTTGAGAGCGAGACGGGAGAGGGTCATCCTAGGTTGGAGCTTGCGGTGCGGTTAGATTCACTGACCTTCGATCAACTCGTGTTCGACCCTGAGTCTTTCACGGGTGCTATTTATGATTAGCGTCACCAACTATGACAAAAAAACTACCGTATTATACATACCCAGCACGTCGACCTCCTCCCTATCACCCTTACTTCACACTTCATCTAGATTCTAGATTCTTCCCATCGCTACGAGAATTTTCAATCGTATATCCTGTAGTATCATCAATATACCTCCTCCTATGTACTTATAGCATCATTACATTGCTCACGATGTGGCCGGCTTGCCTTCTCCGTCGCATGATCATCATACATTATTAAGTCTACGAGTCGGCATGTAATTCAATGCATACAGCTGAGTATATCAAGGCCAGGTAACAAGTACAGTAGTTATTGACTGTCTGGCATGGCTGAAAAATAATACATAAATCAAAACCGCAAACAATCCTATGACTGAGCGCTGCTACCCATTTAACCTGGAAACGATCCATTATAAGGACGTCAAGCTCGTGCAAGCTGGACGCAAAGTGTAGAGCTCTTTGAGGTTCGATTATCCAAAAGACACGTCAAGGGTATCCTGAGGGCACCGTACACCCTGGAAAAACGACAAACACGTCTGAGGATGTCTGGTAGAAGTCGGGGTATCACTGCAACACAACAATGATAAAATGGACTGGAGACTTTGTGTCGCTGACAAGATGGTTCGTGGCTCGCTACGAGGGAGTGGCTGGGGTATACAGACACACCTAGTCTCCAGTCATGTGTCGTTGATCAAAGAGGCCAACTCCGAGAACACGGTCCGCATTGTGGGTCGCTGCCTAGGCGAGATGATCCAACACCTCTGACACAATGCCCAGATCTCATTTGTAATAAGCTCCCAATCTAAAGATCGGGAAGGTATTGTGCCTCGTTTGACCATGAAAAGAACAGTAATATTGTTCCTCTCGTCATGGAATGGTTCATGGCCCGACAAGATCTCCTGCGCGTTCAAGTTAGGCGCATGATAAGAAATCACGATATCAGGCATCAGACTTGCCAGAACGGTCATTGCAAAAGCCCAAACATCACTCTTTGCGCTGACATCCTCGCCGTCAATAAGTTCTGGCGATATCCAACGAAGAGTTCCCCTCAAATCGGCTGTTGTTGTCATACCTGAGAGCAGGAGGACCTTCGACAGACCAAAATCACTAAGGCACGGACGACCAGAATCTTTAATCAATATATTTGCCTGGGTTTATGCTCAATCAGATAAGGCTGCCTTCAAAGTGCAACTGTACGACTCACTCCTCGAAGATCCCCATGAATAATAGCCGGATCCTGCTCGTGCAGGAACGCCAGACCTTCTGCTATATCAAGCAGCTGAAAGAAACTTAGTACGGTCGGGGAGAGTCAGCAGATATACTCACAATTCTGAGGCGGTCTGCTTCTGGATTGTTTTTAATATACTGGGTGAGATCACCGTTTGACATCCAGGGCGAGACCAATGACGGTAGCTGGTGGGGCCCCGAGGGAAGGTCATACGTGAAACCTAGGCAGTCAAGTACAATAGGATGGGAGGAGACACGTGTCCAAGCCGAGTATTCGCGCCATAGTCGCTATTATGTTGTCTGTCATCAAATACCCTGAGTCGGCTCGGAATTTACTCACCTGAAGAAGTTTGTCTCTTTCGATTGTTCCCCGGCTTGAAAACGGTCTAATAGTCTTGACGGCAACTTTCCGATCACCAAAAAAACCCTCATGTATATCTGCGTTTCCCCCACATGTTATATGTTTGAAACAAGTTATGTGGCCGTCCAGACAATGTTTCGAGTTCCTGTTGAACAAATCTAGAGGAGACGCACTAGTCTGGGTGCAATCGTCACTAGATTCTCGAGCAGAGTGAGGAATTTGGATGGGAGGATGAGTTTGGATGGGAGGAGGGGTTTGAATAGGAAGAGTTTGGAAAGGAGGGGTTTGGATAGGGGAAGGAGTTTGGATAGAGGAAGGAGTTTGGATAGGGGAAGGAGTTTGGATAGGAGGAGTTCGGATAGATGGAAGAGTTTGGATAGATGGAGGAATTTGGATAGATGGAGGAGTTTGGATAGATGGAGGAGTTTGGATAGATGGAGGAATTTGGATAGATGGAGGAGTTTGGATAGATGGAGGAATTTGGATAGATGGAGGAGTTTGGATAGATGGAGGAGTTTGGATAGATGGAGGAGTTTGGATAGATGGAGGAGCTTGGATAGGAGGAGCTTGGATAGGACTAGAAGGCTGGACAGGACTAGAAGGTTGCGGACGGCTGGGAGTTTGCACAACAATGTTAGGAGTTTGTACGGGGCCAGGAATTTGCACAGAAAGGTTAGGAGGTTGCACATGGCCAGGAGTTTGCAGAGAGCTATGAGACTCTGTAAGGGAGAATATCGTATTTTGAAGTGTGGGGCGGGCAGGGGGTGCTGGTGTCGCATTGTTACGGCTTTGCGTAAAAGACTTACGAGGCACCGCTGAAGACCGACTCGTAGCGTTTGATCGTGGAGTGAAACCCGCATCGAGAAGTTCAACGTCATATGCATCGTAACTCATCTGTTCTTCCTCAGCTAATTCAGCACTCCGAGCCTGTAGCTTCATATCATCAATTATGAATTCCGAAAGTTGAGCCTCCATCAAAAGCCGGACTCTGGAATGAGATACGAGATTGACAGGCTCAGTGCGATCGGGCTGGTAGCGAAGGACGTGGAGGATTTCTTTATGGACACGGCGATATATTTTAAAGTTGATATGGTATGCTGTCCGAACGTTCTCGCTAAACTCGAATAAAATTTCGTTGGTTCGAATCCGCCTGAGATCACGTCCATGGACATCTGTTACCAGTTCGGTCAGTCAACGTAACTTGAGAGCTGACATCATCACTTACATAACCATGGGATACAACCGCGGTCGGGAGCACCTAAGGCTTCTCTATATGTTTTGTGATTGAGGAGAGGATCAATAAGCTCTTGCACTTCTTTGAAGATGCCGGTGTTCGGTGTGTTGCCGTACGTGCGCTTAAGACACATGATAGAGCCAGCCGTCACTCCCACTGCAAGAGCACAAGCAGATGAGAAGTTGCGAAGCCGTTTGCATTCCTGGACAAATGACTTGGCATACAAATGTGAAACATAAGTAGGTCGACTAACCTTGATAACGAGCAAAATAGTCCTCAAATGCTCAGCTCGTTTCGACTGGACTCTTGAGCTTAAAATGGCTGACTGCGCCCAGTAGGTGAGTTTCCTGTTCTCGGAAAGGAATAAAGAAACTGCATTGCATTGCTCCATTCCCTCCAGGTGGCAAATATAGTCGTGTCCTTTCAGCTGCCGGTATCGGTCGCCTTCGATTGAGGTGAGAAGCTCAGCAAAGGCTTGAGGGCCAATGTCTAGAAGCGCAAAAGGAGATTGTGATCTAGAGGATAATGGAGATAACGCGTGGGGCACCGTGAAGGGTCGGATCAAATTAAACTGTAGTTCATCACAGATTATCAGCAATGGAAGGTATCGCACACAAGCAAGATTCACGTTTTTGTCGATCAAAGATATCAATTTTTGAGGCGAGGAGAAAAACGATGACGGCTGCACGGAAGTAGCAAACTTTCGCATTGCTTGGAGAAGTGCGAAATTTGTTGCCTCCACGTAATTGTCATCCAGCCAAAGTTCCAGGACAACAAAAATCCTACACGACGATAAATCAGAGGGACGGCGTTGCATAATAACGAGATTTGACTCACGCGTATTGAACATTAGCGCGCTGCTCCGCAGTAAGCGATAGAGACACTTCGAATTGTTCAAGCAGAAGCCGTAGCACCTCCCCGCCGCTTGTAAACGCTCGATACGACATCAAGAATGTCTGCCTAAAGGCATTATCGACCTTCCAATCTATTGGCCCAACATACATTATCAGCTTTTGCTTGACTTGGGGTTGCGAGGACAAACCTCCGGAACCAACAACTAGTTCCTTTATCAAACCACGGAGAGTACCTGAGTTCACAAGTCCATCCGGTCCGTGCATGACAGAATCCTCCGTGGTGCTAACTGCCCCAGCTTGGAGGGTCGTAGTGCTTGAAGAACTGCCAGGAGCCTCTGATGAAGTGACCTCATTGAGGTGTTGGGATGAAGATGTTTGAGCAAATCCTGGAAGCTGGAATGGAGACTCAGGCTCAGGCGTTGAAACTCGATCGAGTAGCCTAGCTATCAATAGTGTTATGTTCTGGTCCATGTCCCCGGCAACTTTGATCTCCGCTCTTTCACCAACTTGAAAGTGATGAAAAGTAGGATATCTTTCGGGTATACCCGTGGCAATGGTGGCCGCGCGGACTGGAACGAGATGGTCGTCCCGTAGAGAGTGATGTACATCAAAAGTAGCGTTCCTACCACGAGGGTGTAGGGAAACCTTTCCATTTGTTGAAGGCATGGAACGATTCAAGCGTAGTCGTTGTCTGGTTCTGCGAGAGAAGGGCACATCGGTTGTAGGACGTCGTCTAAGCACCAGTTGGTCCAAACACTAAAGAACCCCTAGGACAAAGCTAGTGGAGTCGGGGCAGCGGAGACGCGGAAGCTCAGAGGTGCCTAGGTGTCAATTTGACATGAAGGGTGCCAGGGCTTTATGATGCAGATGTTTCCCACATAAGCCACATTCCTGTGTAGTCCGCCATTGCATTTAGAGAGCGGCACAGGATGTGCAGTGCAGTACGAATCATTATCAGGACGAGTTGACACGAATAGGAGAGACCCGAAGCGACAGGGATCCAACGGCTGGCCAGCGAAACGCCCATGATGATTATACTACTTGGTTTGTGCAGCCAGAAGTGTGCAGAATATCCGTCCGAATATAAGGCTTTCTATGTCCGATATCCGCACTTTCGTAGGTGCTACTTATGTAACTGATCAGATTGCGGCGCTAGTGGCACGGTGACCCAGATGAGTAGCTCAAGCCGACTGTGAGATACTTCACTGTTCTAGTTGTCGAGCCTTCGCCCCCATTGCAGACGTTGCGTCTGTATCATCTCCCCCGACAGGCTAGGCTGTGTGAGAAGTACATTTTAAAATATCAATGAAGTTTGACTATGCGGGATTCGCTGTTCAACACATCACCCCTGCTCGCACGATAACATCACGAGAACATTTGCGGACCAACGGTAAAGAATGGATGAAGCATGCAGTGCAGTGCATGACATGACTTGGATACCCAAGTTTGCAGCGCACCGCCACGGCATTAGATGTCATCATATGCCTACATAGCCTACATAGTCGTGCCTCACAATTCGTTACTATACTGACGCCTTGTTTATATCCTTAAACAGCCGCGGAGTGATTGGCGCCAGGCATACTACAAAGTTCTTTGACCAAGTGTATATAGACTACTGTCAAAGTGTTCAAAATGCAGTACCAATGTGATCAATCAGGATGTTCTAGATCTGCTAATCTTCCATCCAAAGATAAGTACAATTGATTGCCCTGTGTGCTAAATTTATTGAACTTTCTCTTCTGTGCCTTACTTGATCTGTGTATAGAGAATTTATCCCTCAAGTCAACACGCAAGACGATTCAGTCCTTGCGAATCGATTCACCATTGTTCTCTTTGCAAGACTTCCGACAAGGCGAAAGCAGGGTTAAAAGCTAGGAACGAGTCAGGACGCACTTTGTAGTCAAGGAGACTCTAGCGTGTTACCAGACTAATATTTATTGGCCGGACGATCCAACCATGCTTTGGGTAAATTCGATGGCCGCTTGCACCTCTCAATTGAGTCGCAATTCACTAGATGAAATTACTTATCGCGGTCCAAGTGATTGCGGATATTTTAGGTTGTGTTACCGATAATTGCAGTGATGAACTGCATTTATAACAGTAGAGAATATTACCGCAGTTACAATAAAAAAACATGTTTTATGCCTGATTCACTGCTAGAGCTGCAATCTTGTCCGTGTGAAGGTCAATATTTCTCAGAGAGAACTGTAATCTAGTATGAGCCCAGTACATAAGGGAAATGACGGGCAGGCTCACTTAACGTCACCAATGACGTCCATCCCGTAAAAGGATGACTAACAACTCAATTAAATAAAGGGAGAAAATAAACAAAGTTGAATTACCTCCTTCGCCCCTCTCCTGACAGGGCATCGTATTGCTCCCACACGTATCCAGTCCGTTCATATTCCTGTTTAGGTGTCGTTAATATGATTCATCCTGCGACAAGCCAATACATACCTTGTATACGTTTTCTATGATGTTCTCACGCAATTCTGTGTAGATCTCCCTCGCACGAGCCTGATGCGGCCCTGGTTGCGCAGCATATGTCTGTGTCAATATGTCAGTACGAGGCAAAATGGCGTGCTTGGAAGGCTCATACGGTATACAGTGAACGCAAAACAAGGAAATTCATTTGAATCCATATAGGCCCTCGCCAGTAATTCTCCCCCTGGCCGAACAGAGGGTGGGAGGCAGAAAGACTACGTATACCGTATTGTGACCATAAATGATCTGGAGAGCGCAGAAGGTCTAGGCTAGGTCTTAGGTGCGGCGAATCTGGTGACAGGAGGCCAAGCATGAAGGGAAAGAGGGACAGATAGCCCTTGTGACAGACATGGTATGACTCCTCTATTGAGTCACGGGGAATGAGCAATAAGGTGAAAAGGCAAATACCCATCTCACGTACCTTCCTCATCAATATTTGCGTCACAATACATCTGCTCACGCTCACTCCAGTGCAGGTCTGAAGCCATATTATGAATTTATAAAGACTCCAATAATCCGGATACGAGGACGGACCTTCTATGTTATCCAAGATGGCCTTTTCGATCTCCACAAAAGTTTCTTCGTCATCCTTTTCACCTACGAAATTCGCGATATCCCTCATAGTCCGTGTGAAGAAGCCCATCCACGAGATCAAATCCAAGTGAAGCTCCCCAGCGTGAGGTGGCCCGCGAGGGTAGTCATCCATGCCGCTGGTGAGAACGTGATCGGGTGAACGGCCCCTCCATCTGTAAGCTTCTGTCCTCGACCGTGCCTTCCGGGAATACTGTTTGATCTGGCCCCGCTGTGTACGTCGGAACCAATCATAGTGACGCTTCAATGGTGGGTAAATGGATTTTAGATAAATAAGCGCCTCATCCGCCGTAGGCTGGTATGAAGAGCCGGATGATTCAAGAGCAAACATGGGTGCTTGTGCATCTTGCATTCCAAGTTCGTATAAAGGGTTTTGTGAAGAGGAACGCATCCGACCGATGATGGCTGTGATAGCCATGGTCAACGTCGGCGGATTTGCGTATGTAGGATGTTGTGTAATAAATTGGGCCGGAACCTGTGGAGATTAGATACTGACCCACAACTACAATAGTCAACAATATACCTTGCTACGAGCTTCGTCTCCAAGAATCTGCTCTCGTGCTACCCACCCATCTTCGTCAATGAGGTTGATCCAATCGCGTAGAATCTCCAGGCTAATAAGAATGTTTCAGCATTAAACTCGTTCTCCAATGTGATTCTTCACCTGAGCCCAGTGTCCCAAGCGCCAATGTGCAAAAGATGGAACCCTTCATCCCTGTGGTCAACTAGTCAGATAACGCATTGGGGGGAGGGGGGGGTAAATATTCATGTTTCACCAATAGAATCCTCGAGGGAAAAAGCTACGACTTGGAGTTGCTGTCAAGAGCTCTTTTGGTTCTGTGTATCGTGCGGTTCCTCGTTGGCTGGTAAAAGCCCCATCTTCAACGAATTCTTCGTCCTCATCCCACTCATATGCAAACGCCCGGTCAATGATCGAATTTCCGTAAAAGTATCCGATGCCTCCCATCAAGTTCGATGTTATAGCTCTCGAAAAGGCAAGTTTTGAGGGACCTGCTGAAGGGGATAATGGAAAGACGGACTCGAAGCGACGGCCGTAAGCATCTGTAAATGCCGGGATGCCGTGGTCAATTAGGGATGCTGTTTGCATGCCAATTAGTAGAAAGCAGAGGCGAGATAATACACCAACAATCCAATTTCTGTTTTGCACTACCGCTTTCGAAAAAAATATCAAATTGGAACTTCCCATCGAAAAGCTTTTGCACAGCGAAGAGGTTACTTTCAGAATAGACTTCGTTGGGTAGGTGAAGGACAAAGGATGGGTCGGGGGGTCCCTGTTCTTTTTGTTGGTAAGAGCTGACACTGGCTTGTGCGCCTTCTAATATCTTGGGCATGATGGCATCTACGTAACGCATTAAGGAACCTTTTTGCTATTAAGCAGCGAGTACTGACCTTTTGCTCGCCAGATTTGTCCATCATCAAGACGAATACCCAAAAATTGCGTCCTTCCTAGCTTGTCACTGAAATCTTGTACATGGGAACCATCAAAGACGCCTGTGTTGCCAGGGTCTAAAACAGCAGATGCTCTGAAAAGGTAGAAGTGCCCTGTCTCAACTATCGCTTACCTTCTACAATCCTGATTTTGAAATCTCCAAGGTCTGGAGTTGATCCTGAGAACGATATCTGACCTTCGAGGCCCTGTATCAGCAGTTGAAATTAGTTGCATAGACCAGACCCTAGGCATAAAGAATGCGGTACATTTCCATCTTCCTCATTGTTCAATTCCAGCATACCTAAGCCTTCTAGCCCGAAATAAGGAATAAACGATGTCCTCATGGGACGTTCTACGAATCATCGGTTGTGTCAACGAATCATGAACATTAGGAACCACTAACCAGAGTACATAGGATTGCCCTTGATGCGTGCAGCCCAGCTGCCACCATTATCTCCACCCGCGACTTTCAACCATTCAATGGTGATCTCCACATTGTTTTTTCCATCTTTGAGTACCTGAACACCTCCCTCCCTGGGATCGTGTGTAGTCCAAATATATGCGTCCAATCCATCACCTTGATCACACTGGTGACGCGGCTCTAGAATAGGTAGAGGAAATGGGCACGGAGGTACCGCAGCAGATATAAGCATGACGAACGCATGAAGGACTGGAAGTCCTGAGTGCCAAACCACATGAGACCTGTCATTAAGGACTGGGGCAGACGAGGTCTAAGGCCGAAATAGAGACCAGGCCTCCATGTACCCCATATCAAAGAATTTGAGTTATTCGTAGCGGCGCTCGTGATAGTCGAAGAGAGCAATGGGAGTAGCGAAAGCCACAAACGACGCATTTTCGCGACGTGGCAAGAAGAATCGGCGCAAAGTCAACACCAGATTAAGCACACGTATAATACTTCCGTGGCGCTCGACCGCTTGCATACCTTTTGATCAATCTGCTCATGGAATTTTTGGGAACACAATACTGTGCAAAGTGTAGATAAAAATATTGAATATTGTGATAAAATATCCTGGTCACCTCGTCCAGACTGTTTGCAGGACGATGCACGCAGAGTCTCTTTCACACTTGGAATAAGCGAAAAGGACTAGGCATTTGGTATCCGGGCCCTATATATCTACTAGACTATCTATCTAGCGAAATTCTCAAAGAAGCACAGTACTCGGACAAACCCTTGGTCGGCATACTCCTCACAGGTTGTATGTTCATCATGTGCTTGTAGCACCGCGCTCAGTCTCGCTGAATGCCCAAGTAGATATGCGACACTGTCACTATAGTATCCATCTACAGTATATATGGCGTTTTTCCTACATTTCAGTCAGGCTGGTGTATTGCAGTCGCTCCCTCATAATTTGGATAGTATTCTAACGCTCCTTTATATTGCGCAGTAATAAGGGAGACTAGAGTTGAAAATACTGTAGGTCGACCGTTAGAAAAGAAACTGTGAGGTACAAACCTCAGTCTTGTAAAAAGCGAAGACTGAGGTTCAAAAGAAAAAAAAATTCCTTTATATCCCGCGTCTAATCCAAGTAGCGACTCAGCACCAACATGGGTGTTTGTGGACCATCATGTATCCATAAACGCGCTCCCGCGTTTCCGACAACACTTTATAGTCTTTTTTATCTAGTTTCCGCTGCGCCATACTTCGCGACAAATGAGAATTGTCTTGTAAAATGCACAATAGGATTACCAACCTGTACTTATATCCAGACAAACCCTCAGTTCTCGATAAGACTGATAAAAACACTCGATAAGATTCCTCTCTTATATACCTGCTCGGCGACATCTCCATAAGCAGTTGATACCGCAACAGAGAACGCTTCCGCATTAAGATTGTGGTTGTGGACCGCCGTGGACTCAACGTGTCTCTCTCCAACACCACTTTGACTGAAGAAAGTTCTCCAGACGACAGCCTTCAAGCTTCATGCACCCAGCCTCGATCCTCGACTAGTCCTTCAGGCTTCTCTTTCACGTTCATGAGTCCACCCACTCAGCCAACGTTACCGGTATACCTGCGGCCTATCCAACCAGCCGTTCATTTTATCCTACGCTCACATTCGTCCGGTAGGGTAAGTTAAGGCAAACGTGTCCTTCGATTGGTTTATATGTATGAAGAGTGAGTTAGGTAGTCCCCACAGCAGACCATCTGGGTCAGTGGCACCATACGGGATTCAGTTTCCTGTCGTTAGGATGCTTCTCAATCTACAGTCTCCTTATGCCATAACCTGGGAAACGTAATTCTCAAATCCCGTCGTATCTAGAGCACCCGACGAAAAGTCTGGCATAGATGCGTAAGCGATTGTTCAAATACCATAAGCCGTGGACTTCGACCTTAAGGCTTTCAGCTGGGGACAGATAGCCTTTGGTGTCATAACAAAATCGCGGTAATAACAGTATCGTAGGAGCGGTGGGTATGTTAGTGCTATAGCATATCGTGGGACTCAAAGGAAGCAAACAAATCCCTTGCATGTAGAGAAGGTAGCACTGGCAAGGTACACTCCATTTCTATCCGGTTGACGCCAGCCAGGAGGCGTAGCAGCCATAAACGGCAATCTGGTTATCATTGGATGGTTGAACCAGGGGCAAAACATTGGCTTCATTAAGCTTGACGTGGATGTTGAAACAGACGTAGAAGGTGAGGGACTAAAGTCACTATACTCACGGCCTTGTCGGCAGATACTCACTGCAGCCAGAGAAAGGGCGCTCTGCAGGTGGAGCCATTGACTGGATGAGATGATGTTTATTCTTCCTACAAACTTGCGACTTGAGAGAAGGTCCTTGCGAGAAACAACTAAGGAGCACCGCTAGCACTGCCATTTTGGGTTACTATCATCCCGGTCTTTATGTGACGCTCCAGGAATGTAAGACGACCACAGGTTGTCCCGTATTGCGCCCATGTAAATGTGCCGGGATCCGAGGTGCTAGCGTTCTTGACAGAACGTCAGCAGATGCAAGCTCAACGGTAATCCTTATCATTGTCATTAGCGACGTCACTCTCGTCGTATCTGTAGGGAACATGAGCTCTTCACGAAGTGTGCACGTTCGCCTGGGTGGCCCCACTTGTGAAGCGACGTCCGACTGGGGAGGAGCAATCGGACTCTCGCTCCTCCGTGCCGGCTGTGCTGCCGCCCGCTGCCTAAGATGCCTCGGAACAGGAGAGCAGGGAGCCGACTCGTGGGAGGAATCCTTCGGAACAAGGCTTGAACTTCCAAGGGTCCCCTCCGTGAGCGTTACAGAGAATCTTTCAAAGTCAAGCCTCGAAGGCGAGCGCCAAGTCGACAGGCTGGCCGGAGAGCCAGAGAAACAATTACATGGAAGCCTAACTTCACAAGTTGGTTTGAATATGTTCCGGTCAGACCGTTTGAGAATTTATATTATCAGCCGGCTTACCTGTTCTTGTTCTTTGAAATTTCAATCACTAAAGCTGCTACTAAACAACGGCAAGCAGGTCCCCTTCCTCGGAGGCGCCAGTTCCAACTAGCCCCCCTCTCACTCCTTTTCGTGTGAGTAGAATGTAGACTCTGTACGTACTCTGTTATAGGCACTGCCCTATTTGTGCATACTTTTTTAATACTCAGGCTGCCCAATTGTGGACATTGAATCCTCTTTTCGTAATCTATTGCATTCCGTAGTAGATCAATGCTACCTTGGTAACAGAGCGCATGACTATGTATATTGATCAATGAAAGAACTCATCGAATAAGGATATCTCCTTGTCTTCGACCTATACTATGTAACTGGGTCGATCGCCGTTATCTAAGACATGCAGAAGTTGATGCCCGGCGACAACCATTGGGACATTAAAACTGATAGGCCCATAGATGCGTGAGTATCCAACTCTAGGTTCTCAGACACCTTGCCAAAATGATACCGGGGACGATGGCATCGCGCGGGATGGCAACATATAATGGGGACGAGGTTCTGCGACAGCAAGAGTTCCGATCTTTTTTGATGAAGTTATTGAACTCGTTCAGAAGCCTCGAGGTCATTAGCAGACTCAAATGTTTCCTTAAGCATGATTGCGAATGGACAATTTTGTATAGGTGGACAAGATAGGGATTGGCAACGGTATGGCAACCTTATGAATGAAGTTTTTGCCTTAAGGTGACACGGGTGGCGCATTTCGTCAATCGTGGACGTCAGAGAAGGCGATGTCTAGTCAAATTTCGCGACGAAGTACGACGGCGTCAAAAAGACTTACTAATGTACCCAGTCAGAATCAGGGAGCTCAGGAAACACAATACAGCACCGGGATCATTTCGTTTTAGAAGGGAGAAGCAAATTCTGCATTTCGGCGAAGGCTTCCAGCCATTCCGTTAGATGGGGATTCAAAATAGAGATACGCCATGACACATTTACCTGCTGAGAATTACCTTCAGCCCAATGTGCCTGAGGAAAAAATGGCACAGAAGATCCAAAGCGTCAGGTTTCCTTGTCGTGGTAATTCATGTGTCAGAATGATCCCGAAGGTGTGGAGAGGGACCAAAGCAGCCGCCTGCAACATAACTAGGTATTATTCGAAGTCGCTGGGTGCATTCCAGCAAGGGAGGTGGGACGGTGGAGGAGTTTACTGATACAGCTAGCTACGACTCTAGCAGAAGTGTTCCGCCTACCGAAGATTCGAGATCACTGGTGCTGCTATTTGTCTAGATATATATAAGAACCATTGACCAGGATGTCAGTCAACAGTTCCGCTGGTGGAAGACGTATCGGCTCTCTGTAGAAGAGGTATATTTGCAACCCGGCGAGAAGCTGAGCGATTATAAATTCCCTGTACACAAATAATTTCTTGGCTAGTTTGGAGCCCCAGGATAATTAAGATATGTTTAGAGAACTGAACCGATGGGATGGGCGATAAGTTGACGGTGCACAACTCACTCGTCGTTATGCTTATGTTAATCGCTGATGAAAGTGTGTCAGGTTATCCAGAAATTGATGCCGCACGCGGCGCTCAGACCAAAAATGAGTAATAAAGTAAGAGAGACAGGGTGCATCTGCCAAGACCTTGGACATACAGCGGATCAAACATGCCGCCGTCGAAGGAGCTCCAGATACAGCTTGAAGAAATCACTGAGTTGCTGTCGTGGACATGAGTTTGATGTCAACGCGATTCTTGCTATTCGCATGGACGTTGGCAATTGTGGGAAGTGAATTTGTAGCTTGGGATGGCCAACATCAAGAGCAAAACGGTATGGCGAAGATCAAGGCTTATAGCAATTGAGGTTAGCACTGCTATACCTTCGGCGTATTTGGCTTTGTTGACACCAGCTCGTGCGCGTGACCGTTCAGACTGTCCCTCTCGCTTTCCCTTACTCCACTTCCTACTCCCGCTTTCCTGCTCAGCTTTATTGCCCAGTACCGACGCATTCTCCTTTCTCATTACCGCCCAGTTTCCAATAGTCCCTGTCCTTGTTACTGCTTTCAGAACGACCTTCCACGTTTGTTGGATGTCAGTGAGCATTTCAAAGATGGGTCAGTGCATTTCCATCCATATATGTATACTCTCATTTACTGAATGTAAATTCAGAAGATCCACACAAAGTTGTCAAAGTCGTTGCTTCCGACGGCAAATCTGGCGAGCAAAAGGACATGTCGTATACCAATTGCAAAGTTATTGGCAATGGCTCCTTTGGTGTTGTCTTCCAGGCGAAAGTCATCTCGGCTCAGAAGGGCGAAGATGACATTGCGATCAAGAAGGTGTTACAAGACAAGAGGTTTAAGGTTCGTAGGCTAATGGTTAGCTTCGAGGTGTGTTACTGATATCTTCCGCGTGGTCCGGTAGAATCGAGAGCTGCAGATCATGAGACTCGTCTCTCATCCAAATGTCGTAGACCTGAAGGCATTCTTCTATTCAAACGGAGAGAGCAAGGCGCGTTAGTCGCCCCTCTTTTTTCGAACGCGCGCTTATGATGGCTCTTTAGCAGAAGGACGAAGTATACCTAAATCTTGTACTGGAATACGTTCCTGACACGGTGTACCGCGCGAGCCGACACTACGTCAAGCTTAAGCAGCCTATGCCCATGTTACAGATTAAGTTATACATGTACCAGGTCTTACGCTCACTCGCGTACATTCATTCGGTTGGAATCTGTCACCGCGACATCAAGCCACAGAATCTTCTACTCAATCCTGCTACTGGCGTACTCAAACTGTGCGATTTTGGTAGCGCCAAGATTCTTGTCGCGGGAGAGCCGAACGTGAGCTACATATGCTCCAGATATTATCGCGCTCCAGAACTCATATTTGGGGCGACCAACTACACAACGAACATTGGTGGGTACACGCAAACATGACTGGAGGATTTTTGGTTGACGAATAGTGACCTATCAGACATTTGGTCGACTGGCTGTGTGATGGCGGAGTTGATGCTGGGTCAACCTTTGTTTCCTGGGGAGAGTGGTATCGATCAACTTGTTGAAATTATCAAAGTACTCGGTACACCATCGCGCGAGCAGATTAAGACTATGAATCCAAACTACCAAGATCATAGATTCCCACAGATCAAACCCCATCCCTTCTCGAAGGTATGCATCACAGTCGTCCTGTTCATCATTTTGACGGTACATCTCAGGTGTTCCGGCCTCGCACACCATCTGAGGCTGTTGATTTGGTTGCCAAGTTGTTAGAATACACGCCTGAGTCGCGGTTGAGTGCGATCGAGGCCATGTGTCATCCCTTTTTCGATGAGTTACGTGTACAGGGCCAAAGGATGCCTAATGGAAAGGAGTTTCCGCCATTATTTGACTTCACTCGGGAGGGTATGACCCCCTCCTTTGCTTCCTATGCGTGTGACTGATTCCATATCGCAGAATTGTCCATCCGTCCAGACTTGATGCGACAACTTGTACCGCCGCATTGTGAGCCGGAACTAGAGTCGCGGGGGATCCGATTGGAGTCGTTTGTGCCGATACCGCTCGAGCAGTTGCGAATTACGTTGGATTGACATCTTGTGATTTGTCTGTCTTTTCTACCTGTTGTGACTGAGACTTGTGACTGAGGCTAGCTATTTCCTGTTTTCTTTTCCTTTTGCTTGCTTGTGTGGAGCACAATACATGACATATATTACCGCGGTCCTGTAATCGCCCGAGTTTGTATAGTTCAAGTAAGCATGATTACGTGTGCAATACGTTATGAGCTCGCGAGACGCACGCCATATTCCTAAGATACCTATTTAACCGCCTGCAAGCTCCTGTACCCCCACTACCATGGCCATCATAAATGGCAACCCCTCTGATGCCATCCAGGTTTCTCAGAGCATTTCCTCTACTCATCCACACCCCACACCATCACCATCACCACCCCCTGTCCCTCTACCTGCTTTCGATGTCCCCTCACACGACGATGTCAAGAATGGTGCCGTAGAACTCCCAAAGACCAGCGAAACTGCTTCTACCGCTCAGCAGAGGCCTGCGCGCAAGCTTTGTGCAAGACATCAGCGAATGGCAGACGAAGGGACGAGTCTGAAGCTACAGCAGGTATGAGAGCTCACGCTCCCACGCGTATCCACTGCTAACGTACCAAACAGTCGCTCGATGCTCTGCCTCTCAAGGAACGCGAGACTGTTAATATGATTTGGTCCAACTTCAGCTCCTCGTCGCACCCTCGGCGAGAGCTCATCCTGCATGGCATTCTTACAATGTGCTGTTTCTCCCAGCTTTCTCTTCTCACCGACCAGCTGCAGCATCTCATTCGGCTAGACCCTTTCCACATATTTCCTCGGGAAGTTGCACTCAAGGTTCTTCAGTCTCTTGACGCGATCTCCCTTGGTCGGGCTGCCCAGGTATCGAAGCACTGGCGAAGCCTTGCCGATGACAACATCTTGTGGAAGAACATTTGCGAGCAACACATTGACAAGAAGTGTTCCAAGTGCGGTTGGGGCTTACCCTTACTTGGGAAGGGGCGGGTCGTCCGTGCTTCCCTTCCACCATCTCCGGCTCAGTCTTCATCTTCACTCTCGTCTCACACATCAAAGCGTGATCTAGATCTCTCTGGTCTCATACCTGATCACCGTCCATCAAAACGTCGCAGGTCCAATCACGATGCTCACATCGCCGACCCACATATCCCTCAGCCAGATGGTCTTGCACACGGCCTTTCAGACGATGGTGATCTCACCCCCCGTGCAGTCAGTCCGGTGGCAGTCACACGCCCTTGGAAGGATATTTACTGTGAGCGCCTCACTATCGAGCGCAACTGGCGTCGTGGTCGTTGTTCTGTGCGCACCCTTCAAGGTCACACTGACGGTGTCATGTGCATGCAATTTTCCGAGACACTCCTTCATCCGGCATTTCCCATTCTCATCACCGGCTCCTATGACCGCACTGCTCGCGTTTGGAACATGGAATCAGGGGAAGAAATTCGCTGCCTTCGTGGTCACACGCGAGCAGTGCGTGCGTTGCAGTTTGACGAGGCAAAACTGATTACAGGGTCGATGGATCGTACGTTACGCATATGGAACTGGCGCAATGGCAAATGTATCCGCACCCTCGAGGGTCATACTGAGGGTGTTGTGTGTCTACACTTTGATGCAAACGTTCTTGCCAGCGGGAGCGTTGACACGACAGTCAAGGTTTGGAATTTTCGTAGTGGAGAATGCTTCACTCTTCGCGGACATCATGACTGGGTGAACTCGGTAGCTATATGGCATCGCGCAGATGTCGGGCTCAAAGACGACGTTTCTCATGGTGACATCGATCCAGGCAAGATGCTCTTCTCTGCCTCCGACGACGGCACCATCAAACTTTGGGATCTCAACCTCCGTACATGCATCCGTCAGTTCATTGGGCATGTCGGACAAGTTCAGAGTATCCAACTAGTCACACTTGATCCAAACGCTGACGACAACGAATTGCTCGCCCCATTCCATGAGGATGAAGACGACTGTCAGATTTCGAGTGATATCCGTCGCGCCCATCGGCCTCCGTACGATGATCCACCATCGGCGCTTGCGTCAGTTACTATGCCCACTCACCTCCCAGCGGATCATTCTAGCTTCCAGGTTCCGAAGCCTAATACACCTACGAGCCTTCATTCATTTGCTTACCGTGCGACTCCAGACGGTACACCTCCGTCAGACGATTTCACTCATACCGATCTAGAGCATAATGTGTTGCAGCACAAGGACAAGGGCAAGCAACGATCACGATCGCCAAGCCCTGGGCGGAAAAAAGCTCCGACAAACATTCTTGTCTCCGGTAGCCTTGATAATACGATCAAGGTCTGGGATGTTGAGAGTGGCAAGGCAATTAAGACGCTATTTGGACACATTGAGGGTGTTTGGGCCATCGCATGCGATAAGCTGAGGATGGTTAGTGGGAGTCACGATCGTACGATCAAGGTGTGTGGAGACAAATCCAGTCGTGCTGTGCATTCATCTTACTGAACAATTTCTGGTAGGTTTGGGTACGCGAAGAGGGAAGATGTATGGCTACGCTCGTTGGCCATCGTGGTGCCGTGACGTGTCTCTCTCTCGGTGATGACAAGATTATTTCAGGCAGTGACGATGGTGATGTGAAGATTTGGAGTTTCTCGCCATAGTGAGAGTGCACTTATTCCTGTCATTTTATTACTTTGTTTCTTCTTGATGCTGCCTCGCTCTGTTGTTCGTCGTTCGTGTCACCAGATATCTCGCTTTCTTGCTCTAATATCCCGTGGGACACAGCCTATTTGCCTTGCATCGTCCGACCATAATTCACTTTGGTTTGATTGCCATGTAGGGTGTGATCCATCTAATAATCGCTGCTGTATTAAGGCTCCGTCGATGTTCTAGGGCTTTACCGCTACGATACCGTTGTATATATCTATTGCCGTTGGACACCTCTATGCATACTGAAATACAGTGATATATAATACCTCGGATGCATCTGTATCTATATGTGCACCATTGCATCCCATGCGATGGTTTGCAATAAAAGACATTAGTTGCACAATATAGTACTCAGTTTTGATCTGGTCTCAATCATTGGATTACCAACTTTGATTTGATAGGAAATTGAGCTGATGATTATTGTTCCACCAGCAAACCCACATAGGTGTTGGAGTATCGAGGCCGACGAACACGGAAGCATAGTTGAGGTACCACAAAGTTCAACAGCCGCAAATACATACGCATAGCGGTCGAGTACGGCGATCCTTATTTTATTTTGCCCACCTGACTCGGTAGTATATAAGTTCAACATTGTTCTATCGGACACTTCAGTTGATTGCTCCCCGCACAACTGAAGTTTATATATCTAGTCCCTCTTCGCGTCCATATCCTTCAATAGGATCATTGCTGTTTGAGGATTTTGGACACTACCCGTGTTGCATTGGGTGCAGTCAGTAGATCCCTGTGTTTACGTAAGAATGGCTTTCTCCTAGGAAGGTTCTGTCCGTTTTGTGTAGTTGACCATGGTTTGTCATCTTGATAACCAAGCAGCTTGTGATGACGGAGTGCCCGCCGAAGGCACAAAACCCGCATCCCAGGCTCTGAGGATGTGCTATATAGATAGCGGTAATATGTCGCGGAGGTATCCATATCCATCAAGGGGAAGGCTTGATGTGGATGTGGAAGACTAGGCAAGTTAGCGATAGACCAGTGCTCAACCATCAGGACCACCGCTGTTAACCATTGGGAGCATGAATCGCAAGGCCTCAGGTTAAAGAAAACCCGAGGCCTTGAGTTCCTGTGTATGAGATGCAAAATCTGCATGTTCCTCGCGATCTAGTTTGGCAGCTCTCTGTTCCAACCGATGGCGGAGGGCATCATTGACTACGAGCGAACGTAACTGGCCATCGAGGAAGATACGGGCGTCGCGTGATCGTGGACTATCAGATGACTTCAAAGGACTATGATGATAGTGAAGCATCTGGCTGATCTGCTCGTGGAGGTCGTGGTAAAGTTTGAAGTTAATCATATCGGGATGTCCATCTCGTTTTATGATTGTAACATGCGAGCTGTGGTGACCTGTGATGTCACGTAAATGAACATCTTTAGATATGTCAGGATTGATCTCAGGGTCTGCACAGATCGAAAGACGTACGCAACAGTGGTATGCAAGATTCCGTAGATGCATTTAAAACCTTTCGATAAGCCTGGTAATTCTTATATGGCGACAGGAATTTTTCCATTCTGGCAGAGACCTTGGCACCTGACTTGTCTAGGAAAGACGTTCTCCTCAGGCGAGTGATGAAGGACGAAGCGAGGCCTGCGAAGAGGGCACAACTAGACGAATAGTTATGTAGTTTTCGGCATTCCTGGAAGTTATTCCTGATTACATCAGGCAAACACGGAAGGAAGGGATAGCCCACCTCAGCAACCCACAAGAAGTACTTGCGGTTTTCGAACCTCTTTGACTGCTCATCGGGCTTCAGGATGTACTCCGTGACCCAGTAAGAAAGCTTGTCATGTTCAGTAATAAAAGACGATATAGGGTTACCCTCCTGCGCTCCTACGAGCCATCCTATGCAGTCTGATGGCATGATCTTGCTGTAGCGTTCACTTTCGAGTATTGTGAGAGCCTCAGCAAGACCTTGGGGAGAAATGTCAGGGGAATGAGTAGGGGACCTTGGGATGGACAAGAGCGGTGTTGGGGGAAGAACGGGTGGCGCGATAAGTGTAGACACCTACAGAAGAGTCAGTCAGGTATGAGTTGGGCCCGCTACCCCTTCCAAAGCGAAAAGGCTCACTTGGGTCTCAATCAAACTTGTCAATTTGCCAGCAGAAGCGACGATGGTGGGTGCAGGGGAAGAATACTGAATAGATTGAGTGGAAGCTCGCATTCGTTCCAATAATGGTATGTCCTTAATTTGTACGTGATGACCCTGCAGCCATGTAATCAAAACCTGGAGAACGCTAGATGATAGGGTGAGATGGTTGGGGCACATGAAGATAGAATGAGACCAACGAGAATCGTATGCTCGCACGTTGCTCTGGCGTGTGATTGGACGACGACACAGCATCAAACCGTTCTAGCAACAGATTGAAGAGTGCCTCGGCATTTGTGAATGCTTTATAACATATAAGAAAAGTTTCCCTAAAATCCATATCTTTTCTGTGATCTACAAAGTCATTGTTCAAAATTCGATAGGAAGGCAACTGAGGGGAAGGTAGACCTATTGACAGAAGTAGCCGTTCGACTAAGGCTGGTAAAGTGCCCGCGGTCACAGTTCCAGCCTTGCTATATTCGATGTATAACGATGCCTCCTTGGAAAAATTCTCGGTTATCTTAGATATTGATGAGTGCATCGTACTTGAGGCAAGTTTCCCAGAGTGTTCTGACGAGAAGACGTTGAGCCAAGTGATAGTACACGATGAGCAAGTATGAAGACGGGCATTATCAGAAAATATGACATACCCGATGACCCTAGAGTCGACCTCTGTTCGACGTCAACGATGGGCACTTTGAGAGGTCCGGGAAGGCCACTTTCCAGGGACGCTATGATGTCGTCGAAGATACCGTCATGGTCTTCACCTATATGTGGCAGACGGGGAATGCTGCTCTCGACTCCAGTAGAAAACCGGCGTGCTTTGTCGATAGGTACATCTGGCGGAACAGTGATGCTTAGCGTCACACTTTTACCGATGGGAGACGATGGTGCGCTAGAATAGTGATTGATGTTGCGTGGACTAGCGTCCAACAAGTTACCAAAGGAACGTGATCGTGATCCAGTGGAAGTTGGGCTTGTCGCGTTCAGACTGTTGGTGGAGGAAATAGGAGAGGTAGGCAATTCAGATGGACCAAAAAGGCGGACAAAACTGGAGATTGACGAGGATTGACGTGCCAATGGGTGGTCTCCCTGGTTCGAGGTGCTGCTAACACCAGAACCACCAAAGAAGGCATCACCAGTCCGTGGGTCTATTAGTGAGAATATCAGGTTCCTCATTCATCGAAGTGGATCTAAATGACACCTACGCCTTGGAACGTGAGCCTTATATGGCCATTGCAAATTTGCTTGCTTGTTCTCCAAGGCTTTCATTTGAAGCATGACCTCACCCATTGTTGGTCTGTGTTCAGGCGTCCGACGCCAACATCTCTGCATAAGGTCCCATAATTCGTCAGACAGTCCACGACGTGTTACCTCGGGTGCAGGCCGCGCCGGGAGTATACCACTGATAAGGTCGGAAATTACTGCTGGAGATCGCACGCGGTTGTGGAACGGCCGCTTGCCGGTGAGAATTTCAAGACAGAGCATGCCGTAGCTCCAGACATCTGTTATGCCGTTGGGCTTTGCAGATTCGAGACCAATGAGTTCTGGCTGAATGAGTTCCGGAGCCATCCAACGACTATTATCTAGGTTGTCACTGTGCACTGTTGCCCGTGTATCCACCTTGTTGGAAACGAAATAAGTGACCGTTCAATGATAAGGGAGTTGAAAGGAGAGAGACCTCCTCTTCTAAGATGACCGACAGACCAAAGTCGGTGATACAGGCGACCTGTGCGTCGGATATCAAGACATGCGCCTATGTCATAATGAACGGAGGCTCGATGGCTACAGCTTGGTTGAGCCACTTACCGCTCGCAAGTCCCCGTGTACCACCCCGCGGCTACCAGACCGACATGGTTTGGCGTGAATGCACGACCAGGCAGCAATGATCCTAGCTCACTTGTGAAGAAATTCAAGACCCGTGGCGACTTCTCGTAACTAACAAGAGACAGGTGAGTATGGCAAAAGATAGTAGCCGCATATACCATACAAGTTTCAGCCGATCAGCGTCAGGGAAGTTCTCAATATAATGCATGGCATCACGATGCTCCATCCAAGGTGAGACCTTGAACGAGGGTCAATTGCCTTCTGTGCCGTCATTATTGTTAAGCTAACCGTATAAATGTCGTTGCCCAATGTCGCGATGCCGTACAATCTGGCGACATCTATTTCCATCGTCAACCATTATCGACAATTGCTTTACGTAGGTTACGCACTCCTGTGTTGTAGTTGCCTCCAAACGGCCACTTCCCTGATGAACCGCTACGAAGGAAATATCAGTCGTATAATGTGCAAACAGTATTAAAGATATACTTTCTGCGCTTTCGGTGTATGATTAATGCCGCGCATAAGCTGTAGCGCCACTTTCTCCTCATCTAGCCATTCTCCTAAAGTGTCAAGATGCACAATGAGGAGGCTGGTTGTGTGACATCGACAATACATGATACACTACCTCACCTATATAGACGTCACTATACCCGCCAGAGGCATTTACTGGATGGTCTCCAATTCGCCTTACTTCACCGGTGACTACAGCGCGATGACGTAGTAAATCAAGTCTCTGGAACAACAGGAAATGTCTTACGGTCAATCATAGGTGGTAACAATTCAGTTTGGCGATGTATTTTAAGCAAATGTTGCTGAAGACTTTTCCGCTGTTCGGGTCCAGCTACATTTGCGTGGATGGCCTCCTGGATTTGCAGCATGTGATTCTCAATCTTGAGGTCAGGTTGCTTAAGAATCGCGTGAATGTCCTGGATGCTAGCGAGCACGGAATGCATTTGTTTTTGTATCTCAGCACGGTTGGCTTCCAAATTTAAGTGCGTTTCTCTCTGGCCGCTTAAAATCTCCATCTGCGACATGATCTTCGGCGCAAAAAATAACAGAAGTGAACAGAAGCAAAGTTGAGCGAAATCGTTTGCGCCTACATGAAAACGTGTTGCACAATCATCAAGTCCCCTGCGCATGTCATCGATGCCCTGTTTGATCTCGGATTGAAACAGCAAAGCTTTGGGTTTGCTCCAACTAGACCACTTTTGAAGCTTTCTTGATATTCGTTCCATGGTACTTAACAAGTATATTAGCAGGAGCCTTGGCCACAGCAATTAGACGCACAAGGTTGTTTCGTCAATAGCTTTCATGAATTCGGTTCCAATCAACCTCTCGCCATGGTCGTGTAGGGTAATCAAAAGGACTGTGCACTGGTCACGTAATTGAAGGCATTGATCCTAACGAGAGCAGTGCGGAATGATCTCAGCACCTGATGAACGTGTGGATAATATGGGCTCACGTGGTATACTTTCACGTTTTTCACTGCGTCATATATCTGGTAGACTAAATGGAGATGTCACGTTTTAAAAGCTTAAGATATCAGATACGAGTAACGAACCGGCTTTAATAGCAGGACTAAGATTGGGGATTCCCGCTAAGCTTGCAATGTTCATATTAGTGTGGCTTGTAGGTGGGTCCGCCTGGTATGGTATAGATTGGGGGGAATGACGATGAGTATTAGATAGTCTCCTCTCTCTATTAGATAAGCGGCAGGAGATAGCCATATTAGGTGTACATGTACATCATGTCAGGGCCGATTCATACCTTTCAGAGTCGCCAACTTTCAGCTGTATCAAGCTGTGCTGCTGTACCTAAATAAAGCACAGGACTTGAAATTTCATTGAACTCGAGCAAGTCTCTTGACCTCAAAATTTTATATGACCAACTATTGAACTATGCAAATCTCTTGCAAGGCCTCTAGGACTATAGGCAACCCTGCATTTTGAACATGAAGTAGGGAGAAGAAGCGTTGATACCATGTTGGCCGCTATAATATAAGAAGAGCTTAAAGAGACCAGCGGTGCGAAACGAGAAAAATAGGATTGATCAGATGCTTGGAATACTAGTACACACGCTTGTCTTAATTACAGCGACCCCGCCCCACCCACGGGGCACACCTGTTCACCCCCCTCGCCCCAATGATTAGCAGATACCAACCGCACATGTACAAAATGACTATAATCTATATCTATCTAGTACCGTCAATCACTAGGTGTCTGAAACCACCACGATATGAAAAAAATAAATCCCTAGGACACTCATTGTTATTTCTCAAGCATATAAATAGCCATAAATGTTTAACGTGTTATTTACAAGTGTTGGTAAATTTTGCAAGAACATAGAGCGAGTTAGCATGGTCCGGCAGGCTTAATTACATGCATGAGGGCATGTCCTGGGAGATATATGACCTAATCTTCATATATTCCTTGTAAATAATTAATAGAGTTTAATTGCAACTTTCCCGGGAGCCTTCCAAGCTCTGGAACAAATTTAGGGCTTTAACGGGTGTCACGCAGTATACACCAGAAAACCTTCCAATACTTAGTGTCCGTGCTTTCTCCCAACGCCATTAGCAAGCTCTGGCCCGTTCAGTGAGAAATTTCTTGGAAGCATGGGTGACCAAGTAAGCTACTATCCTGTCAAGAAACTGAGGAATTTGACCCATTTTTCATGGCCCTACAGGTCAATTATCACTGATTTTCAAATACCTGGTGACTGATGGTATCTTAGTTATGGGCATTTGTGTTTTTCACGTGGGCGCCTGGCCTTAGGATCAATTGGTGTTAACAAGGCCATGAAAATATACCTTTCCACTTGTTGGCTGGGAACCTCTGGTGGGGGGTCTTGGGTGCACGTAGACAGCTAGGTATATAGCCAGAACAATGAAGAGCAGTATTCCATGGATAGCTGATGTGAAATTTCAAACCACCAATAGCCCAGGCAACTTTATGTATGTAACCAGCTATACCATCACATATACACACTGGCTGGATTCAAAGACATGCACGCTGGTACATGTATTTAAGAAGTAATGCGTTACATCCAGGTTTGTTGGTCCTGTCAAGTTGACTGGGAGCGGATACAAAACAATGACAGTGCAGACGCAACAAAAACTCTGCACGCACGCTTGAATCATTCTAGGTATAATAGTAGAAAACTCTATTCCAGAGCCAAGTGTCAAAGAACAAGTCAAAGCAAGTGATTGCCAGAGTGAATCTGATCGGTACCATCACGTGAGGTTGGATTGTAACCGAGTCGAGAGCCCTGTTGAAGATTGTCATTGAAAACAACACGGTTCATGTCACGAAGAAGGACTTTGGTGTTGACGAGGTCTGGCGCTGGTAGCTCAGACGGACGGCGTCCCTTGATGACAGAGATGGCTCGCATGGGTAGCGAGTGCTTCGCATCTTTAATTGAGAAGATTAGGAATGAGTGGCGTTGCGACTTTGACCTAAGCTCATCAGGTGCATTTGGAGTGCCTCCGGAGCAAGGGGCTGGCTGGGTATGAGGAGGGAAAAGCCATCAAGCCAGCGGACGGCGACAGGAACTGCAAAGCGAGTGCAATGCGGTCTTCAAGCTGCTTTGACGCGGTGACTATTTATTCTATTTCGGGCATGGAGGTGTAGCCGCCGACGTGGAGCGAGGCAGGGGATGTATATTGAGTTGGCAGTCAATCGGAAACACAGGGCTTTGTTGCCAGTGAAACAGATCAGTGGCGGTAGAAACTGCGCAAGCGAGGCGCCAAAAATGTCATCACGAGATGGTCGGGTACAGTGGGAATCAGATGCGCACGGTGTCAAGCTAGCAGACGGGAAGATGGCAGACGAGCAGATGCCTACAAATGCGCAGCAGAGGAGCGGACAGTTTCTGTACAATCATCTGACATGTTCCGTGACCTCCGAGGGTGAGACGCTCAAATTGGCTCCGCGGCCCTACATGTGAAGCGGTGGTGTGGGTGGCATGCCGTCTGATCAAGTTCAGTGAATGTGATGTGATAGGGTTCAGCCGGTCTCTTCCTTCTCAGCCTCCGCAGTCAACCAGTGTCTTTTCGCCTAATACACGTCCTCAGAAATATTTCTCGGCTGCCAGCATGCATTGTTTTGTGCCATCCCTCAAGTCATCCTACACCTTCTCTTTCATTTCTGCAAGGCGCCGCACGGGTAAGTCTCAATCCAGCCGAAACGCCGGTACCCACGCTTCACTCGCTTACTGACCCATCCCGATTTTCATTACGGCTGCATTCTCGGCTGCGCATCTACTGCATGGGAATCTTGTCCCAAGTCTAGGAACCTTGCCTTTCGGCGCTAGGTTCGAACAACCGCCAAAATGCCTCATACTATATAAACCCTTCGCAATACATCCCTTCGCAACCCACAGTTGTCACGTAACTTAGCACCCACTACAACTTCCCCCTCCCCCCAGCATGAAGTTCCTTGTCCTCGCTGCTCTCCCTGCCCTTGTGGCCGCGCAGGCCTACGGTCCTCCCCAGTCGGACTCTTCCTCGGCGGCTTCCTCGGCGGCTTCTTCGTCGGCTGCTCCCACCCCGACTGCTGGTCCTGGACAGCATTTGGTATGTGTGAGGTAGTTTCCGTAATCGTCTTGCATCTGACTATTGCCCCCTTTCCCCTACAACAAAAAACAAACGAACAAATAAAAGATCCAACTCGCACCAGGTGGAACATTCAGCTTTTCCCCTTCCACTGTTACCGCAGCCGAAAATGAGACGGTGACTTTTCTGTTCCCCACGTAAGCTTTTTCGTTGGTCTTGTTTTAGGATGTATTCTCATCAAGCAATCAGTACCGGTGGATTCCTGCACTCTGTCTCTCAAAGCAACTTCAGTAACCCTTGCCAATTGGTCCCGGGTGGATTTGACTCTGGTCTCCAGCCCAATGGCGCCTCATTTACCATCACAATTACCAATGCCTCCATGCGTATGTCTGAATACCATTAGTTGCTTCTCAAAACTGATCTTCTCGTTCCAGCCATTTGGTTCTTCTGTCAAGTAATTACCTTCATCTTTGTCCAGGTCTAGCGGACTGATAGGTTTTGTTTAGCAAACGTCCCCATTGAAGCACTGCAACATGGGCATGGTTGGGTATGTATAACGCGTCGTTTATGTGTTCGCCAATTGATCGCGGGTGTTTGAACTACAGTGGTATCAATGTGCCACCTAATGGCACGCATGATATTTCTGCCTTTATTGCCGAAGCCTCCACTGCCTCCGACCCAGCCGTGTGTCTTTTTTTTTTGGTGTCCCTGTCTAATTGATTCGAACAACTCGCGAACAGGAAACTGCGTCTGGAATCCTCACTGGTCTTGGCGCTGTTGCGACCGCTCCCGCTGGCACTAGTGCTGCCGCCGCCGCGACCTCCAGCAAAGCCAGCAGTGCTGTGCAGCTCGTTGCTTCTGCTGGCTCATTGTTGGCCGGCTTGTTCGCTGCCGTCTACACCCTTGCATAGACGCAGAAAAACTTTTGTGGGCACCGTGTTGGATTTCATCCTTCATCTCACGCCGCTAGACGAGCAACCTTTGGACAGTCTCATATATACTAGATTGTCATGTAACGTTTTGAGGTACAGGCCTGCTTCACGAGTGTAGTCATTCCTATAAGGGTGTACTCATTCCAATAATGATGATTGATGTCTCAGTTGCATGGACGTTGGATATCAGGATTTCTGACGTGGCATTTCTGTGCAGGTATCAGTCATGTTCGGCGTCGAATTTTTTTTAGGGACCACCAAGTCATCTGTTGCAAAGTATGGTAGTTTTGTGGTTCATCTGTCGCGTGTGACGTTCATGCCCACTGCGGGTGTGTGACAGGTTGTCACCTACAATTTGACTCTGTGTGCCTGTCCGCACACAAATACCGCTATCTTGTGCATCCTATAGCCAAGCTCGTGGGGGTGCTCCAAGATGGTGGACTCTCTGCGCACTGAGGCGGACGCGTTCTTTGGTTTTTTGACGACCTTCAGGTTGTCTAGACCGGTCACAACCATTGCCGATCTAAGTGACGGTGCAGCTCTGTTTGACGTTCTGTCCCTAGTGTATGTCGTATCCCTGAGTTCCAGTGGTGTCGAAGCTCACTTGGCTCACAGTGATGAGCAATACTTTCGTCAGCCAACACGACCTTCCGCACAGTTATCGGACAACTGGGTTTTACGCTTTAGCTCTCTGAAGAGGCTATACCGTCTCATAACGCAATATTTTGCCGATGTCCTTCACCAACCCACTAGCTCACTGGATGTTCCTGACCTACAAGCTGTGGCAAAGGACCATGATGAGGCCGCTACTCTTATTTTATGTCGCCTCACTATCGCGATCGCTGTGCAAAGCGAAAAGAATAAGGATGTCATAGAGCGAATACAGAAGCTGAACGAAACGAAACAGCATATTTTGATGAAGGCTATAGAACAAGTCCGTACATGTGCTGGTTGTAACCGAGTTTTTCTGAAATTCCCCACAAGGTTATGTCGAAGTTCACGGGTGCCACGGGTGATCGACATACTGCTGATTACGGCATGACCGAGTGAGTTCCGACCTTACTGGGTTGCAGCTCCGAGTTCAATATATCGCAGCGACGACCACTATTACCAGATCCAGTCCGAGCGCAGTCGTGTGCTAACTGAGAAAGAGACGCTGGAGAAGGTGTACCAGCAGCTCCTCGAGGATCATCGGACACTGCAGACTTCGTATGATGACGTTGTGTCTGAGAAGGAAGATACACTATCACGACTACGTGACATTCAGCGTAGCATGGATGACCAGCGGAATCAGAAAGCGGACGTGTTCATGCGCACCGAAATTGATCGTTTGAGGATAGAGCTGTGAGTATTATTTGCTTCAGCTCCACAGTCGACAACCTGTCAACTGCTTGTTGCAATAACAGCCAGAAAAGTGAAGAGGATTTGAACGCGGCAGAAGCCGAGCTAGACAAACACACCAACCTGGTGACTGACCTGACACGAAAGGTTTCCCCTTTGTTATTTGGTACCCCTCTCGTTGATTCACTTAGTGGTTGGTGCTGTTAGGTTGACGAGCTCCAAGCTCAAGCCGATCAGGCGGCTCGACTGAAAGATCAGGTCGACGAGTAAGCGTCGATAGTTTGATGTCCAAAGACGCAGCGATCCAAATAACATTCTAGGTACCGTCATGCGGCGGATAAGCTTCAGAAGACTGAAAATGTGATGGAGAAATACAAAAAGAAACTCGAAGAGAGTGCAGATCTTCGACGGAATATCAAGGTATATTGGGCACCAAATCAGCAGGATGTCCCCCACTAAACGGTTGATGTAGGCTCTTGAAGAGCAAAACGCCTCCCTCGTAAACAAGAATGCATCGTTGGAGGAAGAGTACAGGAAAGTCTCCGCCTTCCGGCCACTCATGGAATCCTACAAGTCACAGGTTGCAGATTTAGAGACCAAAAGTTCCACTCGAACAAAAGAGATAGACGCTCTCAAGTTTGAGCTTGATCAGGCTCGTACCAGGCTGAAAATTGCTAACGAAGAACGCACGAAAGACTCTGAAGCGTTGGAGCTTTATCAGGAACGAGTTCGCGAGCTCGAGCTCATGTCCACTCGTCGTCCGAGGGCCAAGTCGACCTCTTCTGTCACTGCAAACAGAGCAGCTGTGGGACAGAATGATATGGCGGAAGGAGAACTTCTTGGCGACGATGATGATACGGCCGACGGTCATGGGTTAGGAGGCGAACTCGACGACGCTATCACGGGAACGACAATGACAGACCTGAAGTTGCAAGTACGCCAGCTGAAGCGAGATCTAGAGGCAGCCCACACAAATCAAGCAAATTCAAGTCGGGTACTTGTTCTCGAAAATCTTCTCGAGGACGCAAACAGAATGAAGGCTAGGTATGAATCGGACTATCTGGCTGCACATCGCGAGAAGCTGGTGCTTCAGAATGACCTGGAGGAGATTCGAGAAGGGAAAGCGTTGGGCGATGGGTTAGTAAATACTCGTCCCAGGTCATGATTGTGGTATCCTGAGAACTTCACTCGACAGAGCTGAAGCAGCTATTGCATTGCGTCAGCGATTGAACGAAACTGTTGAAGCTCTGGCCGCTTTGAAGAAGGAGCATGTGGAACTGGAAGCGAAGTTCGAGAACCAGAGCAAGGAACTTACTATTGCCAAGTCTGACCGTAAGTCGTCCTCCTATCGTCGGTGACTACACTCACACAATATCGCAGTCAACCTCGTTAATAAGGATCAACTTGAAATCCTCGCGACGTTACGAGAGTCCGTCAACGAAGACAAACTTGGTCTCGAGGCAGATATGGAAAAGTTACGCAAGCAGATTCGTGACCTTTCAGATAAAAACAAGATGCAACTTGAACAAGTGAATGCCCTGCTTATGGAGAAGGTTAATCTGCAGAGCGAAGGTATCGGACAGCGAGAAAAGATGTTGGAACGCGAACGAGATTATGGGTGCGCGAGTGGTTTTCATGCAAGACACGGCCATTCTAATCATTCTTGTTTGGTGATAGTGACCTGCGTGCTTCACTCAATGGGCGGGATCTTCCAGAGGAAGACAAGACACGGATGCTCAATATGCATGAGAAGATTGTACGTCTTGAAGAGGAACAACGGACTACCAAGGAACAACTTCTTAAAGCTCGTGCCGTACGTTGTCAAGGCCGTGGAATATACGCTTTATGATCTGATTTCGCACAGTTCATCAAAAATCAAGATAAACTCTTTCGAGAGCGCGAAGATGCGGCGCGATCAAATCTTCCTGTTAGTTCGATCTGTCACATTCTCCTGGTGCCGCTAAACTTGGTTGGAATCTAGGCGACTTTTGAAGAGGCTGAAGGAAGCTTCCGATCACAGGTCAAGATTCTTGAGGATGAAGTGAAAAGACACAAGGTTCGCATGTGGTGTTTATAATTTAACATCGATTGATGAAGTGATATGCTGGATATAGCGCCTGTTGCTGGAGTCACAACAACGATACCGCAGAGAGCAAGAACTGATGCTTGGTGCCATTCACGCCATGGGTCTGCAGACGGCGCGAGGTCATCTCGGAAATGCGCAACAACGACCAGATCCCACCGCATGGCTTCCTCAACTGCGACGAGCGGTAGGTGTTACCTTCTTTAACCGAACGAGATAGTGCTGAATGCAGTAACAGCTTGTTCCTGGACTGGTGAGTGATTCTACCATATAGACTACTCACCCTTAATTGTGTCTGGTAATTAGCATCGTTGAGACCAATACCCTTGTCGTATTCCTTCTGCTTTTTCCTTGATACCCAAGACCTGATTTATATTCTGCGGCACGTACCATATCACACATTTCATGATCATGTATCGCTACGAGATTCTGTGCTCCATTGCCACCATTCAGCGGATAGAAGAGCATATTACCCTCCGGGAGACAGGCCAATTATTGAATACTAGTTAATAATCATTGTGCGTCGAAGTTGCCGAACTGATGTCAATAGATCATGATAATCTTTGATGGTTCCAATGCTTGTCCACTTCACCTTCCCTGTACCGCTTACACTCAGAATATATGTTGATTTCAATTTAGCTTATCATTAGCGACATGGTATAGTCTACCGGGGCTATGACTACTTGACTACTCTTAGCCTCCGCAGTAAACATGAGACGCTGAGTACGCCAAGCCACTGGCGGCGGCATTTCACCTCACTGATACACCCAGCCTCATTATGGCTCTCTTCAATAGACGCAAGAATTCGCGGGAGGAATCCAATGGCCACGGGGATCATAGTTCGGAGGGGAAGAAGGAGAAAGGGGGCTGGAGGAAACCTGCTAGTACGTCATTAACATCCTAGTGAAAACGAACTAACTAACTGTTCATGGCTCAGACACTGCGTTCAAGCAGCAACGACTCAAGGCCTGGCAGCCAATATTGACACCAAAGACAGTCCTTCCTATCCTATTCATCATTGGCATCATATTTGCCCCCATCGGAGGTCTGCTAATCTGGGGGAGCAGCAATGTAATGTCATCTGTCCTAGCATAATCTATCACTCACGTCAGGCTGCAGGTCAGTCAAATAACATTGCCATACACCGGTTGTGAAAACCAGGGCCCTAGCTTTTCGAATCTTCCCAATTCTAACTACCAGCTACGGTCGTCAGACTCAGGGTTGTCCCCCGACCCCCCGCAGTGGACTTATAACAGTTCAACAAATATGTGCACAATCCAATTTGATCTCCCAGCAGACCTGAAAAAGCCCGTTTTCATCTACTACAAGCTCACGAATTTCTTTCAAAACCACCGTCGATATGTTCAGAGCCTGAACACTGATCAACTGAAGGGCAAGCATGTTAGCCTCAGCACTCTTTCCTCGAGCAACTGCAAGCCTCTGGCTACGATAGGCAACCAATCCATTTATCCGTGTGGTCTTATTGCCAACTCTCAGTTCAATGGTATGTGCATGACTCAGGCCGGAATTGTCAAAATTTCCTAAATTCCACAAGACACGATTCAGGACCCTATTCTTCTCAACCCAAGCGGAGGTTCTGGTTCCCCACCACCTTTACCTTATAATTTTTCCTCAACCGGTATTGCATGGCCTGGAGAGGCGAAGAAGTATGTCTCTAAACCTAATTACGATTTGTCGGAAATTGTTCCTCCCCCAAACTGGAAGAACCGTTTCCCGCATGGCTACACCAATGATACTCTACCTCCTGATTTACGTGCCGACGAACATTTCCAGAATTGGATGCGGACCGCAGGCTTACCAACATTCAGCAAGTTATGGGGCAGGAACGACACGCAAGACATGTTGAAGGGGAAGTACAATATCAGCATCGAGATGAGTGGGTTTCTTAATTCAATGAGGTTGATTGTCATACTAAATGTATGGTGGGACAGACTTTCCAGTCTCCGACTTTGGAGGCACTAAGTCAATAGTAATATCTACGATTACATGGAGTGGTGGGAAGAACGTTTTCCTCGGTTGGGCGTATGTAGGTGCTTCTGCGTTGTTCGTTCTGCTCGCCATTGTAGGAACCGCCAGGCATCTCATTAAGCCGAGGTGCGTAAAAGAGCATGTTTTCATCAGGATAGCTCTGACCCCCATCCATAGACGTCTGGGTGACATGAATCTACTATCGTGGAATCAGGCAACCACAGTACGCTAGAAGTGATGTCGGGGCGGGAATTTGTATAGGCTATGCCTCGTCTGACACGTCGTAATTTATGGGCATCTCACCATTATTTAATGGAGAAATTGATTCAAGACCAATGCCTTCGCAGCTGAGTATGATGCGTTCTGTACCATGTTCGTTCTCGATGTGGAATTTGGCATGTGTAAGTTTCTCGGCTAGCCATATTGCAGTCCTATGAAAGATTAAGACTTTGTTTCGCGAAAATAAGACGAACGAACTTGGTGTGCAGCGTCAAAGGGCCTGTCACTACAGTGGACTTCCCTTTAGCTAGTGCCATAAATATAATTATTTGATCCTAAAGGATGTCAGACCCATGTGTGGAACTGAGTAAATCATATAAACCTGCAGATACTCGTCGACACATCCTCCATGTTCCAAGTTATGTGCTAGCTCCTCGGCGGCATCTTCTCCAGTTTTGCCTGCGTCAATCCCCTTGGACCCTATGGCACTGCCACAGATAATACAGGAATTGTCCGTTTCAGCCCAGAGAATAATGGCAGAGCCGTTTCCAAACGCGTTCTTGACACTCTCTCGCCCTGCTTGGATAGTGATGAGACGGGGATCTATACCGTAGCCAACGAGGTGCGTTATGGCAGCATCTGCCATCTTCTGGGCAATATGCTGTGGCAGGGTTCCTGCTACATGGGCTCTGCCTTTGATGGCGGTGATGCTGCCTCGGTTGGTTAGATTAAAAGAGGGGAGAGGTCCTGATGTGTGAGGCATCGTCAGGACAGTCTCCCCTCCCCCGCGGGGGTAGTAGCCGCGTTTTTTTATCTCGAGGGTTGGCTCAATGTGGAAGTGACGGCGGAGGAAAGGGAGAAAGACGTGAGACGTGTAATCGATTTGTGGTGCAGCGGTAGCATTAGTGCCACCGCGTAGTGTGAGAATAGATCCCGGAGCTTGAAGTGGGGAATCAGAAGGAAAGAGAAGACACGGGAGGGATATCTGAAGGAGAAGCGTTGTGGAGCCTGCTGTGCCAGGGTCTGCGAGGTATTTCCCGGCTTTTGGACGGCCTGGATAAAAATATAGTTGATTAGAGCCTTTCTCAGCTCCTATTACTCTAGCGTCACAGATTTGTGCTGCCAATTTTACGCCTAGAATAAAACGGCCGGGTGTCAGGCAAAGAACGTGATCAGTGCCAAGACGGTAGACCTGCAACGTGCTGTGGCTTCAAACCCTGGGGTTTTCTATTTTGTCGAATGTTTGTTATGGAGATGGGGTGCGAGAGAAGCGCGGAAAATGCAATGGCGTTGCGGACGAGCTGGCCACCGCCTTCTAGGACACTGCCGTCGATGAGAGTGGCATCAGTAACTGTCGCACGGGTAGCACTGGCACTGCCTAGGTTTCCCGATGTTGCCATGTGCGCAAAACGCAACAGAGCAGAGAGGCGGATAATTGTAAGTGATTTACACTGTATTAAAAGGGATGACAGAGGTGACAAGGAAGCTTCGAAGTCTTGAAGCTTGATGGCCTTCGTGCGGAGTCACATACACCCGAATCTCACTGATTGATCAATAGTCACTGCATGCATTTGACGGTAACTGTAGAAATTGCATCTGCAGTCTTATCATAAAAGTGTGGTGAAGATCAGACATATAGTGCCATGCGAGACCCATGCGCCAAAAAGTCAATTCATATTATTTTTCTTTGTAGCTAAACACGTGCAACAACACGACGAGTACCATACATGAGAGCCAATTTACCACAATCAGTTTCAATCGACAGAAATTACGCCACTAGCTCTTGTATGCTTTTAACCATGCGAGATATACGGCAAGAAGTACGGTTGCAAAGACGTAGAAAACACGCCCTCGGCGGTGGGCATCTTCTCTTGCGAAAAAGTCACCCAACGGGATAAATCCGATGCCAACGATGAAGTTTACGATCCCTTCGCCGGGAAAAAAGGAATGAGATGACAGAAGAATGATGGGGTGAGAAATGGGCTTACAATTTAGGGACAGGGCAATGGAAGAAAGGAAGGATACAGCCTGTACGCGGAGTAGTAAGTGATATGGGACGTAAAGCTGTGATAATGACGGACATAGAAAGGGGAAACGTCGGGAATGATGACGAAAGGAATAGGACCTAGTCCGATTGCGAAAGACCTGAAGTTGAAACTTCAATATAGAAGGCTACGAATATGTAAAGGAATCAGTTACGCGACGAAGGTGATGACGGCGATACTGGCGAGGGTTTTATGTTCGTTATCGATGCCGTACCCCAGACCAAGGAGTGAGAGCAGTGCACCAACTGTGGACATGGTTATCAGGGATCGACGGCCGAGACGCTGAAAGAAAAGGTGAGACGAGGATAATTCCTCTATATGACGACTTCCAATAGATACGGACCTCGATGAGATAAATTGGTGGAAAGGTCATGAAGGCGTTCACGATGGTCACTCCAAGGGATACATACGCTGCATTATCGGGGATGACGCGCGAGAGGATATCATTGCTATAGTAGAGGACGGCGTTGATGCCTCATCATTTCACAAGTCAGTCGGGGAAGTGACGGCGAGGTGTGAGAGTCAAAGGCGCACCTGATATCTGCTGGGCGATCATACCGAGAGAGACTATTACTAGGGGACGGAGAAGGGGCGGTCTAAGAAGCTGGCGTAATGAAGGGGGGTCATGTGTTGTTGCAGAGGGTCTATCTGTTTCTGCATCATTATGGGACAAGAGGCCTTCCTCCTCGCGTGATGTATCTTGAGACGCTGTGGACCCAAGTTTGATTGCATGAATATCCAGTGAGACTGGAGATGATACCTCTAGCGGTGGGAACGAGGGCTTGGTCGCCCCATAGCAACGCCGCTGAGGCCTTTGCTTCGGGGAGACGGGATTTACCCGAAAGCCACGCGGGAGAGTCTACGGCATGGAGACTGAGGAGAAGCTGTGCAAGAGCCACCGCAGAGGAGATGAGGGGGATGCAGCGCCAAAGGGTAGGGGCTGCGAGGAAGATGCCCAGTGCCTGGGTAAGAAATATGCCAAGGACGATGCCTAGCTGATTGAGGACACCTGAGGGAATGACTTAACAACAAGCGAGAAGTAAACGAGGGAGACGTACCCACGCTGCCTCTGATGGCGGGTGGCGATATTTCAGAGAGATAGGCTGGAACTACGCAAAGGCCGAGGCCTGATCCTGCCCCAATCAGAAACCTGGGCGATGGATATAAATCAATGCTAATGGGTGGGTAGGGTGGACGGACACGGACCTGCCAAAGACCAAGGGAGGCACAGAGGCCGCGAGAGCCATGAGCGCAGACCCCACGAGGACAAGCAGGGAATTAATGCGAATTGATGCTTTACGGCCCCATGACTCCATGGAACGATTTGCGGCGATGCTTCCAAAGAGACCTCCAACTAGACGTAGAAGTCAGAAACTGGATGAGCGACATGGGGGAACCGGACCTGTGAAGGAAGACGTCAAGACTGAGAATGCAAACTTTGACATTGGGATGCAGGATGGGAGGAGAGAGGAGAGGGAAGTATTGTGAGGGGAGTTGCATGTGAGCACTGTCTGTATCTGGTTGAGAGCGGAAATGTGCCTGTGAAAATGGTTAGCGGCAAAAACGGATAGGAGAAGGAGGGCATACCAGCCGTATTGCAGACTGGTGACAAGCATCCAGACAGCAGTCTGCCATCCTGTGAGGGAGAGTATGGACGGTTGTGGAGCCATGGAAGGTGTGACTGTGTGACGTCGCGAGTTGCGACGTGAGCGTGACTGATGGGATGGTCCCATGATGCGTGACGGTGACAGGATCAAGTGAGAACACGCACATGGTCTCTAAGGCCATTATAGGCTACTAGCCGTTACAATACCATTAATTCAAACACATGATCAATATAGTTCATACACTCACAAGGCGGGCGTCTATTGATTGCGTTTCAGAGGTAGTCAAAGGACGTACTCTCTGTTCCAACAGCGCATCTTGACCGTGGGCTCTCTCAAGAAGCTCTGCCACACTCGTTTGTCTTCCCTTCCCACTCCTTAACGGTGTTCTACGCAGTCCCGATGTTCTTCCTCCTCCTCCTCCTCCTCTCTCTCCGTGCCGCCTTTCTCCCCCCCGTCCACGCCGCTACTGCAGATCAATGGAGAAGCCGTTCCATCTACCAGCATGTTTTCTTTTTTTTCCGTGTCTGCTTCTTCCTGCTTATCCTCTCGCAGGCTCTTCACAGATCGCTACGCCTTGTCCCCCGGCACAGGTTCACCTAACTGCGACCCCGGCGGTCGAACATGGTGCGGCGGCACATGGAATTCTATTCGCGAGAATCTTGATTATATTCAAGAGGCTGGCTTCACCGCAAGTGCGCTTTACTTTATGTTGCTCTTTCCTCCGTCTCACTCTGCTCTGCCCCGGCTCTAGTATGGATTTCCCCTGTGAACAAAAACTATGACGGTCCGACCACACCGTATGGCGACGCATACACTGGCTACTGGGTCACAGATGTTTCTCAGCTCAACCCCCATTTTGGCACAGATGCCGATCTCAAGCAGCTCTCCGCAGAGCTACATCGTCGTGGCATGTTCCTCATGGTCGATCTCGTCCTTAACAACGTCATGGCCACATCTACTACCCCAAACTACTCTAGTTACTTTTTCAAGGTGCGATATTCCCCGTCCTCGCTGACTATTTTACTCATGCAACCTTTTTCATCCAGGATGCGTCACAATACCATCCATATTGCCCTGTCCAGTGGGGCAATAGAACTAGCGAAATGGATTGCTGGCTTGGCGACACTGTGGTTCCTCTCCCTGATGTCAACACTGAAAACCCTTCGGTCAGCCAGGCATACCAGAATTGGATCCGCGGTTTCGTAGAGCAATATTCAATCGACGGCCTTCGGATTGACGGTAAGCGTCTTGCGCTTGTTTGCTGACTTTAAGAACTAACGCTTCCTTTCCAGCCGCCAAGTAAGTAGTTAGCATTGGGCACTCCATTTACTCCTTCTGATCAATCACGTCAAGACACGCACCGGCAAACTTTTGGACACCCATATGTGCTGCTGCAGGTGTCTTTTGCATGGGCGAAGTCTTCGGTCCCGACGTCAGCGAAGCTGCTTCTTACCAGGGGCCACTTGATTCGGTGCTTAATTATCCAATCTACAACGCTCTTGTGCAGGCATTCGCATTACCCGGCCCTCAGAATATGAGCGGACTTATGCAAATCATGAACCAGTCGAAACAACAGTACAAAGTACGCTGTCTTGGCACGAGATTCATCGTCCTGCTGATGTGGATATAGGATTTGTCCGTGCTTGGTAATTTTCTTGAGAACCAGGTGCGTAAGTTCGTGCATATTTGTACGTAAACTAACGTGGCGCATAGGATGTGCCTCGATGGACAAATATTTCTGTAGATATCCAGAGCATGTAGTGAGTTTGCTGGTTTTGTCAATGTCAATATCATAAAGACAGTGTGATCAGTAACGCCATGGTCTTCACTTTCATGTCTGATGGGTGAGTTGAGTCTAACAACGTTGTCTTAGTTGGTACAACTGAAAAATGATTCAGCATTCCTATTGTATATTATGGTATGCTATTCGTTTAAGTATGAGGGCGGGTGACTTATAGTATGGGTGCAGGACAAGAGCAGCGATTCTCAGGCAATGCCGATCCTGTAGGTTTTCACGTTCATATGCAAGGATAAAGCTACTGATACATTTACACCCCCAAGTGGAATCGTGAACCTCTATGGCCCTCGCAGTACGCTAACACAAGTAGCTATGCGATGGTCGCCAAGTTGAACATGGTGAGTACCAACGCTGTACACTCGATGGGGTAGTAATACGGCATGCAGTTACGAAACTTTTTGTTGAATAGTACCCACTCTTCTTGGGCAACAGCCCAGGCGGAGGTGCTTACTATGACCTCAAATGAGCTCGCCATTATGAAGGGCAATGTCATTAGTATCATGACAAATATTGGCTCACCGGTGAGTTTGTCGTTTGCGTTTGAGTGAGCAAGTTATTGAAAGGTTTCGGTGTAGCCAAGTAATACCAGTGTTGCTGTCTTTACGCCGTGGATGTCAAGCACGCCGACTATGGAGTGAGTATGTATGACTTTATTTCTGCACTTTCCTCAATATGTTTTCCAGCGTACTGTCCTGCACCCAGTGGGCTGTTGGTAGTAATGGGACGGTCTCTGTGGAGTACTCCAAGGGTGGACAGGCCGTTGTACGTATATTCAGTTTTCTGAATCAGCTTTCTGCTCACCTCCACTAGATTCTTGTTCCTGCGTCGGATCTGCCAGGCTCAGGGCTTTGTGGTTTCCCTGTCGCTACCATCTCCGTCTCCAACGTACAATCTTCCTCAGCTATACTTTCGTTTTCTCTTTGGTCTTCATGGGGTATACTTGCATCATGTGTGGCATTATTGGCCATGAAAGTGTGGTGATTTATTTTCCACCGCATTTTTCTTGATTGATTTGGAATCGTATTGTACACTACTATAGCAGTAAAGTGTGTGTGCGCCTCCTGAATCGGAGTCAGGCAGATTTGAATGCCCGAAGCGCACACGCACGGAAGGAGCGTGTAAACATTGCGTTGAAAAGGCCATCTTGCAAGCTTTAGCTTATCCTTCACCACAACCATCTCGCCCGCCCTCGACAAAGCTAGTGTGACGGGCGGGTCTATCGTATCTGCTTTTGCTTCACAAAAACTCTAGCCCAGCATGGACACCAACCCTTCCTCTACCAGTTCGGGCAGTCAGACGCCAATCCACACAATCGTCAAGGCACAGATTGTGTTTTTGCTTTCGACATTGACAGAGGATAATTTTGACAGGAACCAACATGAGATCCGCTCTGTAAGAGTTTCACATCCAGACGACATATTTCTAACAGCAGTGCTCATGTTTCTTGCATATTAGCTGTCTGAACAGCATGGTCTGGATACGTATCTCCATTTCATCCGTCGTCTCATCGTTCATTCACAAACTCGCCTGGCGAGCACCGCTGCCCCTTCCGCATTTGACACGTCAACATCCCTTACTTTCCGTCTTCTCGTGCAGGAAACTCAACGTCTCTCGCGTGATCCATTCCTCGCAGATCGCTTCCGTGATGGTATCGACAAGGGTGATGGTGATATTTTTCGCCACTTTGACCTCGTTCGCTTCGCAGACCGCATAGGTTTGCGACCCCTCGAACGATTCATCCTTGCGAGCGCCATCGTTTCTGCACCGGTGCGCAAAGAGCTTGCCAACCAGGCTTCTACAATCATCCGCATAGATTTTGAAAACTCCGTGCTCTCGCTCTGCCAGCATCCTTCTTTTGACCATGCGGATCTCAATCCGGGCCAGGTGGGGAAACTACTCAGCAACCTCCTCTCCGATCCTCCCGCAGACTTGCCAATTCTCGATGGACAGCAACGTCAGGCACTTGTAGTCGCAGCACAAGCAAAATATGGCACAGAACTCGTGGCGCCAATTCTTCAGCAGATTTTTCCGACTTTGAGGTACGTCGATATTCCCCCGTTTGGGAACCAGATGGCTGATCAGTAATCGTGTGCGAAAGTTTACCACCTGGCACTTCGCTTGTTCAGACGTTGTGTGACCTTGGCCCCGAGATTACGAGTGAACCCGCCACGGTTCGCGCTCTTTTGCAGCGGTTCGGTATTACGGAGGCGTCGCCTCCTACCGATCCTCAAGTTGTCGAGATTATTTCAACTCTGAGTCGATTCGCTGCAGAGGGAACGCAACTTTGCGACGCTGGGGCTCTGATCCGTGCAATATGTTTCTTCGTAAGTTTGTTTGTTATATCGATGGCTACATTCCTCACCTCTCCATAGAATGTCTCTATCCACTGGCCTGGCCTTATCTTGGCTTTCGATTGGCCAGACAGGTCAGGGGTTGACACCGCTACCTTGAAGCTCCTCATTGCCATCCTCCTGAATGCCCCTCGAGAGGTCGAGTCGCATGCTGTTGCAGGCTTTTGGTCCACGTGGTCCAACCCGCTCTATCAGCTCCGTCTCCTCGATGCCCTTCTGTCCCTTCCCGCGGACACCTTCAATTTCGTCTCTCTCCCTGGCCATCGCATTGTTACAGTTGATGATGTCGCTAATGCCAGCCCTACTATTAAGGCGTTAGCAGCAAACGTTCAGGGACACACTTGGAATTCCTTAGAGCTATTTGAAGTTCTGGTCATGCTCGGAGACGCTGAGAGCACAGAAATCAGGTCCTGCGTACGGGAGATGCTCGATAAAGCGGTCAAGATCAGCGCCGAGCTGGTGCACATGGGCTTACTACAGGTTTCGGTGAGTGCAGCATGTCGAGCGACGAGCCCAGTTCGCTGAGGATGTACTTGTACAGAAACCATGGAATGGCACACAGAAGGAGTATGCAGCCAAGCTATTGGGCATGTTCCTTGCGGGCCACCCGAATCATCAGCTCGTATTCATGCGTATATGGCAAATTGATCCTACCTATCTTACACACTCGTTCCGTGATTACTATAACGAAAGTCCGTTGAATATCACGAGGATTCTTGATGTTGCGCAGGACCTCAAGGTGCATTTTAGGCAATCAATCGCCATTACTGTTTCAGAGTTAACAATATGAGCTATCACAGATCCTTGACGCCTTGTTAGATGTGCGTCCATTCACCTTTGCGCTCGACGTCGCCGCTCTTGCTTCTCGGAGAGAGTACCTCAATTTGGACAAGTGGTTGGCGGACAACATCTCGAGTCACGGAGCCGATTTCCTGCGCTCTGTAATCAACTTCTTGGAGCTAAAGGCCTCTAGTGAGAAGACAGCTCGAATATCCGACCCTCCCGAAGACTCCAAAACAATGGCTCTCAATCCACAGACCATTGCCATTTTCCTTAGAATCCTTCGCAACAGGTGCGCTTTGAATTTCCAATTGTGCTCCTGATATTCACAATTTCCAACAGTTCTTCCATGTTGGATGAATCGGACACTGCGTATTGTCTAGAAGTCCGCAATGCCTGCCTTCAGATTCATCCTCGTCTCATGAATCTTTCTCCGGACTCAGACCAGGAGCCTGGCTTTTCTGTTGTGGCCTATAGCACGGAAGTTGAATCCGAAGTTGACAGCATTTATAAGCAGATGTACGACGAGAATATCACCATCGACCAAGTCATTCAAATGCTTCAGCGAACTAAGGAATCTACAAACACCAGAGATCACGAGATATTCTCGTGTATGCTGCACTTCCTCTTTGACGAATACAAGTTTTTCCAGTCCTTCTACCCCCCGCGCGAGTTGGCTATGACGGGATATCTATTTGGTTCACTCATCCAGCATCGCCTTGTCGATTATATTCCACTCGGAATTGCCATTCGTTACGTTTTAGACGCCCTGCAGTGTCCACCTGAAACGAACTTGTTCAAGTTTGGTGTTCAAGCCCTTTCACGGTTTGAATCGCGTCTAACGGAGTGGCAACCCCTTTGTGAAAAATTGCTACAAATTCCTCACCTGCTGGATGCGCGTCCAGATCTCGCAGACAGCGCTCGTCGCGCGCTCCTGAACCCTGAAGAGACGCTCGTGGAAGGACCAATAGGGGCAATGAACGGTGTCCCTGAGCCAGCACATTATGCTTTCACAGCTCTGAAACCTGATGGCTTGGACAATCCGGAGAAGGAGGAACCTGAGGAAGAAGTATCTGACAAAATCTTGTTTCTTGTCAATAACCTTGCACCATCCAACTTTGAATCTAAAACAGAGGAGATGAAGGAGAGGTTTAAGGACCAATACGCAAGGTGGTTTGCAAACTATCTTGTGGATCAGCGTGTCAGCACAGAACCGAACAATCATCAACTTTATCTACGCTTCTTGGATGCACTGGACAGAAAGACATTGTTCACTTTTGTCATTCACGAGACGTATGTCAAGTCGGCAAATCTGCTGAACTCGGAGAAGACATTACAATCTAGTTCGGAGAGGACCATTTTGAAGAACCTAGGTTCCTGGCTCGGATCCCTCACTCTCGCAAGAAACAAACCGATCATGTACAAGAATCTATCTTTCAAGGATTTGCTTCTAGAGGGCTATGACAGCAATCGTCTCATCGTCGCTATTCCATTCGTTTGCAAGATCCTGGAGGCATGTTCAAAATCCATGGTGTTCAAGCCCCCGAACCCATGGCTCATGGCCGTGATTAGCCTTCTGGTCGAATTATATCACTTTGCAGAACTCAAGTTGAACCTCAAGTTTGAGATTGAGGTGCTGTGCAAAAGCCTCGAGCTTGATCTGGACCAGGTGGAAGCAACGACAGTGTTGCGCAACAGACCCATCGCGGATACGTTAGCTGGACCACCTCTTCCTGATTATGTCGGTGACATTGACGCTCTACCGATTGGCGGGTATGATCCGACTCACGTTACTGCTGATTCTCAGCTCATCTCGTCCCTTACGAGTGCTAGTCCATCTGAAGTTCCTCGCGGTGTTGGTACACAAATCGAGGCCATCTTATTGAATTTGTCGAATGTTGTCCAGGTCAGCCCGGAATTGGCGCCATTACATACGAATCATTCTTTCAAGCGAGCAGTGCAAGTTGCCGTCGACCGGGCCGTGCGTGAAGTGAGTTCAAATCACAACCTCTGTTTACAGGCAATAGTCGTTTACACCATTTGTTAAGATTATTCTTCCTGTTGTCGAAAGGTCTGTAACCATAGCAGGCATCTCTACACGTGAATTGGTCAATAAGGATTTCGCTTCTGAACCCAATGAGGATAAGTTACGCAATGCAGCACACCTTATGGCCCGCAAGTTGGCAGGTAGCCTAGCTCTAGTTACGTGTAAGGAGCCACTCAAGAGCAACTTGGCTACCCATATTCGACATTTCCTTAGTGAACATGGTTTCACGGAGGTGCGTCAATGGTTGTCCACTTAATACGTAAATTGACACTTACATTCTTAGCATATGGTTCCCGAGCAAGTTATAGCTTTGCTCACCAATGACAATATTGATTTGTGTTGCGTGGCAATTGAGAAGGCTGCCATGGATCGAGCAATGGCTGACGTTGATGAAGGATTTTCTGTGGCGTTTGAGGCCCGTCGTAGACACCGCGAGGTATGTAATTCCCGTTCCAGACGAGATGGTTGTCTACAACTTGATGCTATAGCAGCGATATGGTCAACCTTTTTGGGATGCGACAAACCATCATACGACCTTCTTTGCAAATCTCCCTGATCCCCTCCGCATCCGACCGGGTGGGCTACAGCCTCAGCAAGGACGGGTATATGAGGATTTTTGTCAGTGCATCCCATCTCTCGTTCTATCAGATAATTCAATTTCCGCGCGCAGCTGTAGATGTTCGACGTAAAGTCGCTAGTAGGCCTGTTTCTCGTGTAGCTTATGGGCGGGGAGAGCATATATCACAAGGCATTTATCCTCCCGTATCTCCCGCTCCCGATCGCCAAAGCCAAGCTGGGCCAACGTTTTATTCTCACCATGAAGGCATGGAGAGATTCGGGGTAAGTGCTTATTCACGTGTCCATACACATTTGACTCTATCCCTTCATCTACAGCGCTTGATAGCAGATTTAGAACGGGTGCTACCTCAAATTCCAGCCCAATCCTTGACATCACTTCCACCCAATCATGATCTTCGACAGTTCAGTCGTCAGATCATTCTTATTGCTGGACAGTCAATCTCTCCCGACGATCAGGCGCTGTCGTTTTCGCAAAAGATTGTGCAACATTTGTTTAAAACACAGTTGCAACTTGGTCGAGAGATGTACGTTGCCATTCTAGACCACCTTTGCCAGTCCTTCCCAAAAGTTGCCAAGGAAGCAATAGACTGGCTACTGAATGCGGAAGACGAGGTAGTGATCGCCTTCTTACATCATCTGGCTTCCACTGAACCTCGCTCATTCTACAGCGAAAATTCAATGTCCCTGTGACCATCGCTTTACTTCGTGGCGGCCTTATTCATTCGTGGCAGCAAGATGAACGACTATCTAAGTTCATCTACAAAGACCCACGGCCAAATTTGCTTAAATTTGCTGCATCTCTCATTCGCGAGTGCCTATCTGCAGACCCTCCCGTGGCCTCCCGTCAACAATTCGCTTTGTCAATAGATGCCCTTGCCCATTCCATTCAATTGGGACGAGTAACTGAGGAGTAAGTTCGTGGTGAATATTGTCTTCCCAAGTACTCAATATATCTGGTCCAGAGTAATACGTCTCTTGGAGGATCTTCAAGGACATCGGCGAACAGTAGGACAATCCGACGAAAAAGGATCATCTGTGGTTTCATCAATGGAGTCAGAGGAAGTTCATTTGAAACTGGTAAACTGGTTTCAGCACTGGACCAACATGTACCAGGAGTCTGCATCTAGTGAAAAGGCATTCCTAGCTTTTATTCCGCAGTTCACTGGCCAAGGCATTCTTGCTGAAGATACATTGACTACTCTGTTCTTCCGCGTTTGCACCGAAGCTAGCGTCGCCACCTATCACCAGCGGCTTGCTACTGGAGAGGAGTCCCGCGCTTTTCAAGATATCGATGCATTTTCTCGGTTGGTCGTAATGCTGATCAAGTACAATGGTGACGTCGGCACAGGAGCAAACGCTGACCAGAAAAAATCTCGGTATCTGACGAAGATCTTGTCTATTGTCGTGCTGGTCCTCGTCCATCAACACGAAGAACGAGGAGTAGATTTTCAACAGAAGCCATTCTTCCGTTTCTTCTCAAGCTTGCTGCATGACTTGCACTCCATTGAGACCAACCTACAGTCCGCGTATCTCCCTCTCTTGGTAGCTATATGGTGGGTTGCTTAACACCTCAGCTGTTCCGAAGTCTAATATGATCTTACAGCGAGACTTTCAATACCCTAAAACCCGCGCATTTTCCAGGCTTTGCATTCTCCTGGATTTCCCTTATCTCGCATCGGTTGTTCATGCCAAAGCTCTTGTTATCACCTAATCGAGAGGTTTGTAATTGAATACGATGTGGACTGTTCGCTGACATTGACTTAGGGATGGGGTAACTTCCATCAAGCACTTTTGTCGCTCTTCCACTTCTTGTCTCCATTCTTGCGTGCTGGAGAGTTGCAGCATGCCACTCGTGACATATATCAAGGGGCAACACGTGTCCTAATCGTGCTTCTTCACGACTTCCCTGATTTCCTGAGCGAGTATTATTTTTCGATCTGTGACGCCATTCCGCCACGATGTATCCAACTGCGAAACTTGGTGCTAAGCGCGTTTCCAGCCGCCATTACTCTACCCGATCCTTACATGCGAAGTGTGCGGCTAGAGGCGATTCCTGAAATGGGCCCAATACCACCAACTCGTTTTGATATCACCTCTGGCCTCAAAAGCAACGACCTTGGCAGTATTCTTGAGGCTCTTATCTTCAATCGTGGCCCACCTTCATTTCTTCAGTCTCTGAAAGATCGACTTCGTTTATCGGACAGCAAGGATTTGGTCTCGAGTTCTTATAACCTATCTGCCATTAATGCCGTCGTCGTCTATGTTGGAATGTCGTCTGTTGCGCAAGCCAAGGCCAGAAGTGGCACACACACATTCGCTCCCACAGACCCAGGAGTTGGCATTCTGACATATCTTGCTAACCAATTAGATTCCGAAGGCGAGCTCTTCCATTTAATCTACGTTTCAAGGTGTTTGACTGAATGATTATAGGACAATATCACTTACTAAGAGCGATGGTTCTTCACCTTCGGTATCCAAATGCACATACGCATTGGTTCAGTTCGTTGATACTACACCTATTCACCGAAACAAAAGACGAGCGATTCAAGGAGATACTGACAAGGACGCTATTGGAGCATGTTATGGTCCATCGTCCACATCCGTGGGGCATCCTGGTCACGTTTATTGAATTGTTGCGGAACTCTAAATACGAATTCTGGACGCGCGACTTCATTCGCATCGCTCCTGAAATTACGTTGATAATGGAAAATGTATGTTCATTATTTTATTGATCTCAATTGCCTTCCACAAGTTGTGGACTAATTGACTTCCCAGGTGGCGAAGAACATTCAATCATAGAGATTGCATATATCTATATTGCTTTCCTTTTGCTTTGTGCTGTTCCTTCCTGTTTTTTGGGCGTCTTGTACTGTATTACCACGCTGTGTTCTACAATTTCATCCCGAAGGAGTGTCGAATAAATTGTGATTTTAGTCTAACCATGCCATGGGCTCGTTCCACGTCCAAGTACGACTCCAAAAACTTGAAATTGGCCATGAGGTTACTTGCTACTATTGTCCAGGATGTGAGTCACTTACCCTCCCCCCTTGAGACCTCCTATACCCCAGTTGTCTACCTCTCTTCCGATGATGAGGAATTCGGGTAGTGGAACGCCAGTGCGTATAGGCAATAGCAGACGAGTCCCTCTCTCCAGCCCACCTTTATCATTTGCGCATAAAAACAGCACCAACCGATCCGGTGACAACGGATGGGGGTGGAGGAAAACAATTGCTAATTAGGAGACACCATAAGATATAGGTTTGACTATATGAATATTCTCACCAAGTGATGACTCAGTAAACGTTCTACCATGCACAGTAAACTCCCGTGGAGATACTTTGACAACCCCTGGTCCCGAACGTAATATGTGATCCCCAAATTTGTTGTTTGAACCAATTACGATTAGGTCGCCTGTGAGCAGATCTAAATCCTTTCTGTCTAGAGCTTCTTTATCCGTTAATATCTCCACGTCGATCTTAGTTCAACAGTGAGTTGCGCCCGTGGCAAAAAAGTGACACTCATACGCGAAAATATAGAAGCATGGAATGCGCCAGCCTGCGTGCAATAGAGTGTGCATGCTGATCAAGGGACGGTATGATTGCAAACAGGCGCGAAGAGGAACGCAAAATTTGAGAGATAGGGCCTGTTGGTCGGATTAGCGGGCGTTGAGGTATAACCTAGTCTATATGCTTAAACGAGGCAAATATCAAGACAGCAATTGCGCACGGACCTTCCATATATCTTCCGTGCGTTGAATCCACGATGAAGAAGGGAGATGAAGTGTGGTTCCATCGATCATACATTGACTGAGCTGAGTGGATGAATCCACTGATAACGTGCGTACATTACTCGTCATAATGGTCACTGAAGTGCCGTTGCGACAAACATGAAGTTTGGCCAGTCTAATATAGTTTAGTTGTGCCCAAGTGAATAGCAGTTGGCATGAGACAAACCTGCCAGGAATCTCCAGTTCTCGGATTGAGAAGCCATGAAATGACCCAGATTCACTGGGTTTTGCCACTGTCAGGGTGAATTGGTTGGCTGGAATAGGAGGCCGAGATGCATTTTCGAGTGCTAATGATAAAAATGTTCGCACAGTAGAGGAAGAGAGGACGTCCGGATACCAGTGTGGTTCTCCAGGCTCTTCGGTCAAGCTAGAGTAACAAGGTATGTTAAAATTGCAACGACCCCAGTAAAGACGTATTGACCTGATGTTCGCGTCGTTTCGCAAGGTCTTGACTAGACCGACCAATTCCCGAGAGTGCCACGTAGGGACGTTCTCATCCTCACCGCTATAAGTCAAGACTATCGTCATTTGACAGAGACCCAGGTGCTGTCGACTTACCCATGTATTGCCAGAATGCTCGTATCAACAACATTGGACAAGAATAGGTCGTTGTCATCCGGGGTGAGCGATGCTGTTAAGATTGCAGTGAAAGCCGGATCTATGAAATGGGCTCCTCGAGATAGAGACAAGGGAACATATTGTTGTGATTTGATGTACGCCGCAGCAGGGATCGCTGAAAGGACAGGAAGACACTCAGATACTGTCATGACTGATGATTCTCTATGGCATACCTGCTAGCACTCGGTCTGGGTATCGAGCGGTCAAATACCAAGTGCCTTGACCACCGTTCGAGTGTCCGATTATGACTGTTCTATTGATATTGCTTATTTTCCGGTCCGCCCACTGCTCCTGGGTTGATAGAAGGTGTGTCAGGGCAGCAAGTGAGCTCCAGGCATCGTCTGCGCTTGGTCCGTGCCAATCAAAGCCCTGTCGCAAGACATTCAATACTTGACACAGACAACAAGATTTACTTACCCAAGATGTGCGACCTGTTGGGCATACAATCCAGGACTGGAGTTGCCGTGGAAGGGAAACGGCCCAAAAAGTATCAGATATGTCGACACCAGCACCATCTGTGGGCAGGGTCAATGAGCACCGGAGAAAATACAGGGAATCTCACGGAGAGCTAAGATGGGGGGTTTTGAGAGACCATGGTTTGGCAGCGAGGCAGGGATCGCCAGGTAGTTGGTAGGTGTATCCGCCAAGAAGTACGTCCCTTTTATCGCCTTGTATTCAGCTACGTCATCCCAGCTTGACCAATGTCGAATATACAAGGTGGGCATGAGCGTCACCTGAAGTGAACTTAGCGAGTCGAAGAGTGTGATGCAAAGTTGTAAAGTGGTTTTATGAAAGGGTTCGAGTTGTTTAATGATGATAGGTACAACACGCGTCTGAGAGGCAACCAAACGTTGCCTCTGAAGTAGAGACAGTGAGAACTGTAAAAGATGAGCAACGATCCAAGATATCAGATATCAGGCTCTTGACATACATGTGATGCTGCATCTAGACCTAGGTCAACTTTCATCACTTCCCACTGCCCGTCGACGGCCCGTATGCCGACCCCAAGAGCAGTTCCAAAGGCCCAGCCAAGCACAAAATCGCAGGTCACATGGAGCGCAGGATCTAATGCGACTATATCTCGACGGGGTTCAAGCGTAACGCTTACACTGACGTCAAGCTCAGGCCCTTTATGCGAAGTAGAATCAGGATCTCCAAAGAGCCGGATCTGAAATAGAAACCGGTGTGTTCAATATGCACGGACGAAAATGAATAATCGAAACCTCGTAGTCCCCTGAAACGAATAGATTATATGATGTCGGTTTTGTCAAAGAGAGACCTGATGGTTCAATGAGCTGCTTTGGTGTTCGCGGCAGCCCGTAGATGTTTCCAGGATGCCATTCAGGTGTGGCAGAGGCATCCGTGAAAGTAGGCTGTGTTGGTATCAAGGCAAAGAATGAAACATGTTGTAAGGATAATGCAAGCCACGGTACACGGGATTTAGGACCCTCGGTCGGTGGAGTGATCTCAAGCGTTGTACGAAGAACATTGTGATGCTGAAATGCAGCCCATCCCTCTGTTGCGCGAAGGGATTTCCATCTACCCTGGTTTCAACGGAATTCAATTACAACATGAATGAGAGATACCTTATATGAGGATGCGAAACCAAAAGACGTCCACTTTCGGTTGCATTGAGTGATGACCATCCTACTTCTCCTCCATCCGCGAGTGAAGAGAACCATGTACGATTCGGCTCGTGTTGATAAGGCAGCGACACTGACGTGTAGGGCGATGAGCATACAGACAATTTGCTGTCATTTGAACTAACAATCGATAGGATATGAAGGAGAAAGAAAGTGTTGTTCCCTAGCGCTAATGGGAAAGGGTCCCAGAACCTACTTGTGTTCAAGAAAGCATTGTAGAAGCACGTTGGGACATTAACGTACATCCCACTGAGTAGACGTGTTGAGTCTCCATGCTTCCATATATTCGATATGAAGTGGAATTTGACTTGCGCGTGCGCCGACGATAAGGACAGTCCGTAAAGAGAACATCACATGATATCACACTGCGTGACTTTGAACCCATTACCATCACATTCAGACTATGTCTGGTAGACAAGGTGTGTATGGCACACATACTTGTTACAAAAGCTGATGCGATTATAGGAGGTAAACTGAAGCCGTTGAAGGTGCAAAAGGTGTATCCCTTCAAGTTGAAAACCATTGAACACATTATTGCAGACACCAAAGAAAGAGAAGAAAGAGGATGTTTGTTAGTCCAAAAGTCACCATTTCCTGCGTTGATGGTTGGCGTAGGATGAGGAGACCAAAGCTTTCAAGGAAAAACAGAAGGCAGATGCGGCAGCCCTCAAGGCTGCTAAAGAGCGAGGTGCGCGACCAAGCTTTGAGTTTATTGCAGACTGACTGATGTTGGGTTGTCTGTTACAGCTGCAAAGGGTGCGTGGAACTACGAGAAGAGTGCGGCTGTGGTGCTGATCTAACACGTGTAGGGGGTCCCCTGGGAGCGGGGTTGAAGAAGTACGTCTCGCCTCGTTTATTTTACTCTTAATGACAGTGCTGCAAACAAGGTCAGGCAAGAAATGATCTGTCAGTAGTAGTAGTGTTTTTGGGATATCAATTTGGAGTAGATAATAGTGCTTGCTATGCCGCGTTGCTTGTCGGAGTTTTATGTAGACCTTCAATCATGTTGCTGAACCCACCTCAATCGACTCCTACCATTCGACTGCCGATGTTGGGCCATCAGTTGAATCCAAATCACCAGCAACAGCAACAACAACAGCAGCAGCAGCAGCAGCAGCAGCACCCGGGACTTAATCCAAATCAACATCAACAGCAACCAAACCACAGCCAGCAAGGACCTATTCAACCTCCCCCTCCTCAAAGCGGCCAAGACTTCACACTTTCGAGTGTCCTTCACTTCCTTCAGACAGAATGGAGGAGGTATGAGCGTGATAGAAATGAGTGGGAAATCGAGCGTGCAGAGATGAGAGTATGTCTATCCTTTTGACCGCTTCAAATCATTCATGGTGCATGCCACTCAGGCCCGAATAGCCTTGCTAGAAGGGGAGCGCAGATCATTCGAAAACATTCGGCTTGACCTTGCCCGTCGTATAAAAATGTTAGAGTACGCTCTTCGCATGGAGCGGTGCGTAAACATCTATATAGTCTGGCTCTATTGCCAAAGTTTTTTCTTTAGAACCAAGCAGTTGAACCAAGCATCTCAGCCTGTCATATCCTCGTCTAAGACCAGCGCCAACCAGCCTCAGGCCTCCCAAAAGGAAGATACCCAAGCACAGAAGGAGGGAAGCGGCGCCAGCTCACCACGCAGTGATGGTTAGTTACCCTCCTATACTGTTAGCAAATTGACTGAATCGACTCAAGATTCCCCCTTACCCGATCACCGTCTGTCTATGGGGTCACTTGCTGGTCTTCCTAATGGTGTCCCTGCTGGTGGTAGTCGGCCACAAACCTGGAGTGTTACCCCGGGTGCACTTCCAAACCACGCTGTATTAGCCGGAATCGGGAAACCCCCTCCCGGAAGAGATCCAAGAAGCCGTCAACGAAGCAAAGACTACCTCAAACAGTGAGTTCTTGAGCCTTAAAATCTCAAAGTTCTAGGAAATCTGACATATGCCCACTGACAGATGTCTCCAAGAAATTACGTACTTGACATCAACTCAGGCCTTGAATCCCTTGCCGAATCGTCCCCTCCTTAGCAATTCGTCATTGCCCGTGACCATTCCAAATTTACCAGCTTTCGAGCAAACTGCTTACAATGGCCGTCCACGAAAGATTGTCCCCGAAGCAGGAAGTGCTACTGTTGGCGGTAGTACCACAGTTGTCAAAAGTACTCTTGAAGCAGGAAAGGACTTCCCCCCACTTAATGGGGTCAATTCTTCGACTATGCCGCCCCCAGTCTTGGTAGTTGCCCCCGCTCAGGTTGATCGAGGCGTTTTACCGTCGCAACAGACGCTACCACCCGTGCAGCAAGACCCAACTGAGGATGGTCAACAAGTGCAATTACTTCCCCCACAGCAGTTAGGTGACGGCAAACAATCCCAGCAATTGAAATCTGAACAGGTGCAGTCATCTGATACCGAACCCTCCCAGCTCACAGCAATTTTCCGTCCCGACGAAGCGGGTGAATGGAGGGAGCGATTGAATGCGATGCGACAGGCATCATCTCAGAGCGCCCACATGAAGGGTTTGAGTGATAGTGGTCTCTCTGAGGAACGTTCTCTCAGCTCGGGAGCGGCTTCGTGGGATGGACAGTCGAGAGAGGAAGAAGACGACGATGACAGCAAAGAAGACGAAGAGGACGAAGAAGTGGACGAAGTCAGTGTCACAGGAGAGGGTGAAGGAGGAAAGGTGTGGAGAGCCAGAAAGACCCTGCGAAAGTGAGCTTCCTATCTATTTCACTGTTTGGCAGCTGATCAAGTGACTATTCTAGTCATCTAGATGCTGTACGAGCCATTGCGTTTCATGCGCAAGAAATGTCTCTTGCCACAGGTGGTGATGATTGCACCGTCAAAATCTGGCGTGTTGATGTTAACAGTCTAGCATCGTCCACGTGAGACAAGTCTCATGTCTTCTCAGGTTCCATTTATTCACCACAATTACAGTTCCGGTGCCAAAACCGAGATTGAACCGCAATTGACTCTGCGGGGCCATTCGTCTCCCATCACGCGGCTTGTTTACTCATCCTCACGGCATTTACTGTATTCATCGTCGTTGGATTCTACTATCCATGTCTGGCGCTTACCGAATCCTAATCACACCACATATGCTGCATTTGACGCGACACGGTCTAAAGGTGTCTTGATTGGACACACTGATGCTGTATGGGACTTGGCATTAGTCCGAGATGAAGGGGTTCTTGTCAGTTGTGGGGCAGATGGTGCTGTCAAAGTTTGGGATGTTGGTTTATCCGCATCGGCAGGTGCATTGCGACTGAGCTGGGGAAATAGTGGACTCGGAGCAGATGATGAATTGCTCAGCCAGAGCCAGGATGAAAATATAGGGGCCACCACCCTTGAAGCCATCAAAACTGATCTAAAAAAGGTCGCAGTTGCATATCGTAATGCTGTTGTCAAAATTTTCGACATCGATACTGGCAAGGAAGTTGGTAGACTCCAAAGTGATATGAGCTATGGTTTGTTGTGTTCCGTGATCCTTTGACTTATTATTGACCCGCTTTTGATAGATGGGACATCTGGAAGTCAGATCAATAAGCTCGCATCTCATCCAACAATGCCACTCCTCGTTACTGCTCACGAAGACAGATATATACGACTATTTGATATCACAACTGGTGGGTCTGTACACTGTTTCTGATCATCAGTGACCTGATGTTTCCATAGGTCAATGTACACATTCGATGCTCGCGCATTTGGATTCTGTGACGACGTTAGCCATCGACCCGGCAGGGTTCTCACTTGTGTCGGGTGGGCACGACTGCTCAATACGATTCTGGGATTTGCTCAACTCTCGTGCATGCGTGCAAGAAATGACTAGTCATCGGGAAAAAGGACGCGAGGGTGTTTTAGACGTTGCATTCCATCCATCGTTACCTTTTTTGGCAAGCGCTGGAGCGGATGGAGTTGTAAAGCTATATGCATCATCATAAATATTATGATTGATTGTTCGATTTCTCTACCATTGCACTGTCTCTTTGACCAAGCAAAGAGTCACATTTAGATGGGTTACAGTAAAATCAGGTAACAAGTTATCTTCGGTTGAGCGATGCTTACCGTTTCCAAAGAAAGCGAAATAAGGAAAGATAAGATGGGCTAATGGCAAAAGATGAAAAACCTTTCATTTTACAAGTGACGTAGACACAACCTTAATTATGGTATACAATGTTGCTAAATTTCTGGTAGAGCTATCAGTGGCAAGGTAGTATAGCGGAAAGAACGCCACGTACTTACCTATACGCATACCCTGAACAACAGCCACTATTTCTAGTCCCAACTCTTGCTCAAGTACTAACGTCTTGATTTGACCAACAATGAGTTGACTGGGATCGTTGGCGTCGTCAAATGCAGCCTTGCAATGGATGATGTACAGAGTCAAGCCTTTCAGGGCGCCGGATCTGCCAGTTTTTTGTCGCTTTGGGTTCCGCAACACGCCCTCTTTGCTCGCCTTCAGACTGACTACTTCATCTGCGAATGTCTCCAATTCACGCAAGACGTGCTTGGGGGAAAGATGTCCGAAAAGGAATGCATCATCCCGATCGGATGGCCATGAACATTCAAGAAAAATGGCACTCAGTTGTTCTGGAACTAACGGCGCCGCCGCTCTCCAAACTGCAATGGTCTGGGGTTTGACAGACAAAGAATCGGGTTCAACGTCGCCAAAGAAAAGGAATTGACGTTTGGTCACATCGTGACGGATGAAGAAGGCGGAGGATTCGTAGGGCTCCTTCGGATTGGTGAAACTTTCACCATGCGTAAGAGGCATAACGCGAACAGATACATTTGGACACATCTTTTGATACTGGTCTTCGCGGAGACTAAAGTGAAGGTATTTAAATAGCCAGACATGGTCATGGATTTAACATGAGAGATGCTCACATAGTTAATAAATATGTAGTCTTCTCATCGTTTTCTCTTCGACTTGCTAGCTTGGGCCAAAGGCGACCAGAGAACACAGTTTCAATGTCTCCGAGGACTGAATTCATGGCTGCAATGTTCTTTCGCCTGCCCTCGGGAAAGGACCCCGCAGATAGCACGAGGCCGCTGACGCCATTACACCAAATTATTAGCATTCAAAATGCCGTGATGAATATTTCCAGACCTGATATGATCCAAATGAGAGTGTGTTACGAGGTAAGTACTGGTCATGACAGACGTCAATAAGCATTGTTTGAGATAGAACTTAAATACGACCCACTGTATAGCCGCGAATACACGCGAGGCAGCGACGATTGAGGGAATAGGCGCTTCAAATCCGAAGTAGGACAACAATTCAACATTGTCACGGAGCAGATGAGTAAGTGTACCAATCCCAGACCCTGTGTGTATCAAGATCAAGTAACTCCGGTGTTGTGCATATAGGAACAACTACCAACCAGCCTCGAGTGCGAATACGTTGCCTTCCCATGTCGTGTCGTACGGTTTGCATAAATAACTGGTTGACGAAGATAAACGTTTAAAAGTTGTGGCCTGATGGAAGAAAGTCACATACGATGAAAGGTTAGTTTCAAGTGGGCCTCCACCAGAACCAAGAGCAAACACGGAAAAGGAAGAAGTCATCAATCTAGGGTGAACGCTGGTGAATATCGTAGACTAAGATGTATGTACGGATGTGGGAATTACGATTAACTTACTTGAGGCTATTAGAGCTTCACGCACAGCCGAGACCCACAAGGACACAGCGTATCCGCTGTTCGATTGTTGGGTCTCGAAATGCAGGTGAGTCAATTGTACAAAGGGCAGTAGCAGTGTGGTTTGTCAATGATAATACAAGCCACGTGACTCTGATCGCCTTGCACGTGCTCTGATAATGTATGTGTGCAAGTAGAAATGAATGAATATTAATAAAAGGCAAAAAACAGAAGGAACTACAATATTCCTCTTAAGCAGCGCCTAGAAGGCTGTTCAGAGCCTTCTGTACATCATAGCCATGGGTTTCCAGAGCAGCGATGCTTTGAGTCCTAGAAAAACCCATAGCCGCCAATTGTTTTACCGGCTCAGCATCATCCTCGACCGCGGGAGTAACGGTGCCTGGTAATGGTGGTTCAGATATAGGGGAAAGGAACTGCTGAGGTTCAGGAAGTTGCTGATGTGCCTGTGTCAGAGACTGCCCTCGCTTGTCTTCTTTGTCCTTCGACTTGTCTTTCCGTCCGAAGGGGAAACGTATCTGCAACCCCGGAGGGATAAGGTTTGAATCAAGTTCTCAACAAAGTTCATCGTTATTTGACTTACACTAAGTTTATGTCTCGATGGCGTCTCAGTCTTGTTCTCGGAGGAAAAGGCTTTCGAGCTGGAAATTGCTCGTAGCCTTGGAGAGGATGCACGAGGGGGCGATGAAGCAGACTTTGACGTGCCACTGGAGACTCGTGATTGTGGTGGAGATGCAGGGCGTATGGATGGGGAGGTAGGCCGTGCCAGTGATGACACTGATTCTGCTAAGACAGGTTTCGAAGGTTGTGTTGTGGGGAAAGGATTTCCAGTTGTTGTTGGGCTGGTAATTTCCGTAGACAGGCTACCAAAAACATCAAATGGTTGTCCAGGTCCATTAGCAGTGGGTTGCTGTCCGTTACTGATTGAGGCGATAGAGGAGCTTAAACCAAAAGCGTCATCAAAAGACGAAGTATTTGCCAAGGAGGAAGCTGTAGCAGGAGAAGCGAGTGGCATAGCTGTTTCCAATGCGTTGATGGCTCGGGGCTTATCTTCCACTGGAGTCGGAAGAGTAAGATGTGTGTGAAAGGGTGGGGAGGAAAGAGTCGCCGTCGCAACCTTAGGATCAGGGTTAGCACTAACATTCGACACATGTTCTCCTGTGACGTCATTGATAGCTGACGAAAAATCAAAATTATCGTCAAATGCAGAGTCAAGCTTGAAAGCAGGGGACGTTTCTCGTGTAGAATTAGGAAGCTTTCCGAGGGCTTCATCGAAATCATTAAGGCTGGACGGGATAAGGGTTGCAGCACTCGCACTGGGTTCAAGTACAGTCTCAATAGTTGGTGGTGGTGCTGCACGTCCCCCTGGAGGCTCTAAAGGAGTGTGCGAGAAGTTCGGGACACCAAAGGGGTCTGCTGTTCCCCCGACAGAGTGAGAGCTCAGCGTGCGAGTCGATACTGCGCCTCCAGGCGATCGATTACGCTTCGGAGATGAATTTCCAGATGTCGTACGAGAAGTCTTTCCTGTCGTGGGGAAGCTGGCGGAATAACCTGTGGCACCGAAGGTATCATCAAAAGCGGGCTTGATAGAAGTCGATGATTCCAGCTCAGGTGCTTTAGATCCGCTGAGCTGTGGAGTATCGTCAAGCGGTAGTTGTTCAACCATTTTCTCTGGAGCAAGCATTGTTCCCACTGGGCGGTCATCACTGTCGCTTGTCTCGGATCCGTCGGTGTCTATTTCACGTAAAGGGCCAATATCAACATCCCCTTGGACATCAGAATGGTATGCGCCAGGCAACGGATGTTCGTCGCCCAATAACCCTTTGCTGATGCTTTCCTCAACTTTGGAAGGTGGCGTCATAAGGGGCGCATCCTTTTCGGTAGTTGATAGGGCAGACTCTTGCAGGAGTATGGCACCAGGACCTGTCGCTATACTAGTGATGGGCTCAGGCTTGAAATTAGTATCTGTTACTGCTGTGGAGGTGTGGATGGGTGATTTTCCTGCCGTTGTTGGCACTGATGAGAAAGGATCAGAAGGGTCCACAGGCGGTGAGTCTTTATTCAAAGCAGACGAAACTCGAGATGTCGGACTAGAATCAGCTGCTGCAACTGCTGCCATGGCTAGTCGTTCAAAAGGATTAGTGCTCTGCCGGACGACTGACGGCTGAGGCGTTGTAGATTGAGGAGTATCCGGAAGTGGAATAGAAGCCGCGGAAGTGGATGGGGCTGGGCTTACGACGCGGTCGACATGAATGAAATCGTCTGGCATAGACGATGGGGTGATCTCGAACTCGGAGAGACGTTCGTCAACAGCCTTCTTTTCCTGCTGCGCATTTTCAAGATCCTGTCGAACAACCTGGAGCTCCTTGGTACTCTTCAGCTTCTCTACCTCTGCGGTGGCTAATTGCTTCTTCGCAATGGCGAGTAACCCTTTCTGCTGCCTAACATCCTTTTTGGTCTTTTCAAGACTCGCTTTCAGTTTGTCCGTCTCAACCCCAATTTCCTTCATCCTTCGCTGCAATTCCCGGATTTCTTCCTTATCCCTGAGAACGGAACCTTCTACTTCTGCCTTTTCAACTTTTGCAGCGCTGAGCTCGCTTTCGGCCCTGATGAGCTCCTCACGAGTCTTCCGAATATCGACTCTCTGTAAGACCAGTCGTTCACGCAGGTTAGACAAAAGGTGCGACTCGGTTTCGTATGAGGTTCTTGCGGATGCTAATTGAGCTTGTAGCTGTGTCAGCTGCGCCACCTCCTGTGAAAGTGTTTGCTCCATGGAAACCTTTTCGATGAGCGTACTTTCAAGCGAGCGAGTGGTAGAAGATACTTGATTTCGCAAGTTGCCTATTTCTGCGGAGTTATCAGGAAGTGGCTCCGGTTTCGAAGCCTCTTCATCATCATCGCCAAGAAGGTCCTCATTGGTTGCTGGAACGATGGGACAATTAAAAGACGTAGAAGCAAACCAAAATTACTCACTTGGGTGAGTAGCAGAAAACTGTTGAGTCTCTAAAGGTGGAAACATACTCTGGTATGACGAAGATAAAGCGTCCTTCCCAAGGTTACGGCCAGACGCAGATGCAGATGTTTGAGCATCCCGGCTTCCACCAGTTGATTCGGCTGGCAAAGCGGAGGTTGGGGGTGTATCGACAAAGAGAAGATCTAACGGTAGTTTGTTCGCTGCCGTCGTAGTCGGCGCTTGTGATGGTCTCATAGATGGCGGGATAAGCGAAGGTGGCAAAGTAGGAGGAATTTCATTGCCAGCAAGCCTAGAATTAATGATATGCATGGCTACGGCAAACCCCTCGCGTGTCAGGCGACCGTCATTGTGGAGGTCTGCAAGATCCCTACCACCCACTGTCAATATATCTAATCGACACCTAGGCAAGCCTCACCATATTTGTGCCAGTTCACTTTTTGGCAAATTTGATTCCAGCATGAACGGTACTGCTACGTCACCTTCAATGTAGCCTCGATGTTGAGAATCTAGCCCATCGAAGAATATATCTGAAGAGGCTTTGGCTTCTGGTGTAACACTCCAAGCCTGATTAAATGGCCTTGTATCATTAAGAGATCCAGCAACAGGAGGCGGTGCAGAAGATCTTGCGAAGCCAGATTGACGTGATGGTGTTTGAGGCGATTGCTGGCCATTGTGTTGTGAATTGAAGACATTCGTTCCCGAGGCCAGAGTCTCTGAGCCTGCATATGTCCGTGGAGGTTGAAAAGAACTTTGCAATGGGGATCCCAGTGCCGACACACTACCACCCGTGGCATGACTGACGACCGTGGCATTTGTGTCCAAATTCTGAACTGCTTGGTCATATAACCAACCGGGGAGAGTGGCGGGAAGGAGAAGCGAAGGGGAGGACATGGAAGCTTGAATAAGATACATTCCGATAATAAAATCTGTGCTGTCGAGAGCTCCACGCGTCTTAGTATCCGCGAGAGTCCTGTATGAAGATAAAACAAGGAGGTTAACATTCAAAAGAATTGCATATCGAGCGAAGTTACCATATGCGTGATAATTGTTCATAAGGGAGTTTGGATTTCACAAACACATCACGAGACTTTTCACCTTGAATAACACAATTTAGCCGTGAGTGAACTTTATCTAAGATATAAACAACACCATTTTACCACTGAGCAATCCGTTAGTGGGACTACATCCGATAAATAATTTCAAGAATTTAGTTTTGTCTTGTTGGGTTAATGGAGGGAGCGTAGAGTTGGGCCCTGAAGGGGGAAGCTGAGGGACAGGGCTGGACGGAGTTGAAGATCTCGCAACGACTGGCCTGGAAACGCCGTCGATATGTGCAAGTGGACCCGCTATGTGTCAAATGAGAGCATTGGCGTTGGGAAACGAGACAATAAATCGGCGTCCCAACTCACGTTTGTCCAACAAATCTTCAGTAATCAACTCACCCTTTTGAGCATGACCAATCAATCTCAAGGCGATAGCGACACCTTTCTTTGTGAGGAATCCGTTGTTATCCTTGTCTGCAATGCCCCAGATTTCACCAAGGACGGTATGAGATAAATTCGCGCCGGTGAGAATCTTGACAGCCGTGTCACCGGTAACAATACCGACATCCCGAGGGTCTGCGATAGTGAAGATTTGGGACGTGAGAGCTATTTCACTAGGAGTTGGATTAAAGGTCGACATGGTCAACTAAAGGTCGGTGATATGTGTAAAGCTATTGGTTGACGCCCTCCGAACTCAATAACAACAAACAAATGACTCGCAGATTAGTCTCCGAATCACCACCATCCTAACTATGTCGTCGTACTCTTCTGTTCGGCAAATAGCACTCAAATTTCAGGGCGCTATTACCACGGGTGATACTCATTTAGACAGAATGTTGGGTGGAGGGGTCAGACGTGGCGTACTTACCGAGCTTGTGGGAGAAAGGTTCGCGATGACAAGTTCTGAACAGGCGCGGAGTTGCTTATTATGAATGGTTAGTGCATCAGGGAAAACTCAGTTTGCTCTCCAAGTCTCTTTGCTGGTTCAACTTCCTGTCGATCGAGGAGGCCTATCAGGCTCAGCCTGTTATTTGACTACGAATGGTATCCTTCCTACGCCACGTTTGTTCGAGATGGCTCAAGAGCACAGGCTCTTGACACCGGAAACTTGCAACCTGGATAATGTTCACACGCGGTCAATGTCCTCAATCCCCGAGCTGCGACATGTGCTTTCCCAAGGAGTGCCCGATCTTATACAACAGCTTTCCAGCCCACCATCGTCCCACCCGTTGCGCCTTCTAGTCTTAGATTCTATGAGTGCCTTGTTCCATACGAATATTAAGACAACCTCTAAAACGTTATTCGAGCGTTCACGGGAACTCACTGACATTGCCTTAATGCTCCATCACCTGGCAAGCACGCATCATCTAGCAATTCTGGTGATCAACGAGGTGAACTCGGTCTTTGAGCGAGTTGATTATCCTTCACCCGAGCTACCTCAAACTACTGGACTCGACCATGTGCTATATTCTGAGCAGGTTCGTTGGTATTCTAGGGGCGACAGCATTCCAAGTGAGGGTAATAAAGAGGCAGGTTTGGGTTTAGTCTGGGCCAGCCAACTTGGACTTCGGGTTTTAATGACACGTACTGGCCGCCGAAAACACTTCATAGGAAACGATAACAAGCGACAGAGGAACAGTACTATCGGCCGTAGTGTACTTGGTCGAGAGGGTCTTGCGGAGGATGAAACACTACTAATCCGTCGACTCTCTGTTATTTTTTCTAGCTTCTCACCGCCAGGCTCAATTGACTTCATTATCTTACGGTCCGGCATCACTTACATTGGTGATAGGTAGTCAACTAATATTATGATGAGCCACTGATTTCAGTAGGATGTTTTGGAACCATGAACTTCAACCTAAAATGTGGTGTTAATTACAATCTAAGTTTAGCCCATACAACCTTTCAAGGCTAGCAATAAGCTTGAAACTAATGGAAAACCCAATTAAGAAATTATACTCTGGTGAACAATCACAGTCTAAGTTGCCACAGGAAGTGAAGCAGTAGAGATTTATGCTCATCATGTGTAGTTCACACTTTACTGCTGATGCAATGTAAAGTCAAGATTGACAGGCATTCAAGGGTTCAGATACTTCAAAGGGGGAAGTAACCTAGTGCCTTAGGACTGCAGGTTGAATAGATTGAAGCCAACAATAATGTAAAGTCTTGTTACGCACTAGGTCCGATTGGAGGGCAGAGATTGGGTTGGAAGTTTACTTGGAGGTTTGCTTGGAGTTGGAGAAGGAGTCGGTTACGTTGTGGGGGTCAGAACAGACTTGGCTTCAGCTTATGTGCCCTCACTACTACCAGTGTCCAAGATTTCAGAGATGGAGTACAACTTAGACGCTTGTTCGGAAGGATGCTGTTATACAATATTCTGATGTATACAAGATGTACATCAGAATTTTAATAATGATCATAAAAATAGGGAGTTACAATCTGGATATCTTTAAAGATTTCGGATATCCGAGTTTTTTTTGGATATCTTAAATTTTTATAAATATAAATATATATTTCATATTTTAATAAACTTTAAAAGATGTTTGTTATGGATGAACATAATTATTTATATGAATATAACAGTAATATATATACTAATATTATTGGTTTAATAGAGAATATTTAGATATACAAATGCCAGGTGAGGAGTCAAGGTACATTAGATTATTTGACCAGTATAGTACAAGAAAGAATGAGTGAAAGAAATTAAGTGTAGCAGGAGTAGAATATTCCCTTGAAGCAGTTGCCACCAGTAAATGAAAAAAAAAGAATTATTTTTGAGAATCATGTCAAAATATCAAAATATGTTTTAAATCTAAGTAAATTATATAAATTTGAGAATCATGTATGAAATATCAAAATATGTTTTAATATAAGTATATTATATAAAATTTGAGGAAATGGGTTGTATATACATATTTGATGTATTTCTGAACAAGCGTCTTAGAGGGTTAGGATCGGACTTAGGAACTAGGTGTGATTCAATATTCGAACTGGGGAACGAAGTCCCCAGTCAGGCAACTTAAATACATATTTGAAATCTAATAATAATTACTCCGGTGATGGGTCTCCAAGGCCGACAGCCTTACATGAGTATGTCTGAGTCCGATGGGGATGGATGTCTGGGTTCCTATGGTGATGCTGATGCATCAATTGGAACTGGAGACGGATGGGCAGAATTGGTGGTGACAATCGGACAGGTAGATGGAGACGTGGCGGTTTCCAAATGGAGTATAGATTTCATGTGTGCGGGGATCTGAGTGGATCAGATGGGGATCTGAGCATTAATGAATATAGTCATAACAGTGTCTGTATGGGAACCACCTTTTCCCTATCAAATCCTATTTATGCAGCACCAATGTGCTATACTTTGCTTTTCCATTCCTAATATCAGCATGTATTTGGTGCTTGTACCTGGAATGGACTTATTCAAATATTCTCTATTTTTCCATATTTTTTTCAGGAATATTCCATGCAGAACTTGGCCCAGAATGATTTATTTCTGCTGTGCTACAGTTGTGGACCCATAGGCGCCCACAAACCTTCACACAGCTGGCTCTCCCCCTTTGGACCAGGCATTTGGCCTAAATTCAAGCTCAGATGTCTCTGATCAATAAATATTCTGTAACTTGACAACCACAGCCTCTCAGGGCACTATTTTCCATGGAGATCATGATCTGAGATGTGGCTATCCATGGCTGTCCAAACCAGTGCAGAAAACAGGGTGGATACCCTTCTTTTTGCCTGATCAGTGCCTAGTTCAGGGATCAGATCAGCTGATGGGTGATCAGATCAGGTGATTGCCTTGGAATATTCTACCCCTTTCCATAACATTCTAGCTGTTTCCTTCTATTATTAGATAGAACTTTCCAGAACCATTATTCAGCTCCTGATCAGTGTTAGTCCAGTGATCAGATCCTGTGATTGGCTTGGAATATTCTACCCCTTTCTTCCACCTTCCACAACCTTCCAGTAGTTTCCATCTATTAATAGGTAGAATATTTCAGAAGCATTAGTCAGCTCCTGTAAATACAATATATAAGGAGGTCATTCTGCCTCTGAAATAGTAACATATTCAACCTATTCTACCCATCTTCTGCACACCAGTGTGACTAGAGTGACATACAGTGTCATCCTCTATCTCAGTAACTGTTGATTACCAGTTCAAGGATCTTTTACAGTTGTGTAACTGTACTTGATTGCACTTGAAGTAGTGATATTCCTGCTTTGGGCGTGAGTGTAGTATCTGCCTCACGTGACTACAAATCTACAGGGTGAGATTGTCTGTCAATAGTCCTGCCATTAGTGCTCTTGTTTAAGTAACTAGTGTGTACTGCCTTTGCAGAGCATTAGAAACTTGAACTCGTGTGAAGCAGTTGCTAGACTACTTCACACATCACTGGAGTGTCACTGGTTGGACAGTTGGATTCATCCACCTCCTTCCTTTAGCCTCTAAGTGCATTCCCCTCATTTTGGCATATCTGGACCCCTAAGCATCTGTGAACTCTAGACTCTGGAAGTCTTATTCATTTCTTGCTGCTAAGAAACATATTACTTTTCTGCATATAGTCTGCATTGACCAATGCAAGGGATTGTAACCAAAGTACAAACATTAAATCGTTTCTGGAGTTGTGCTGCAGCAGGGTTTGATATTCTTCTCAGCTGTTCATTCATGAAATTGTGGTGATTTAGAGTTTGCCCTAACACCATAATTTTGCAGGTTCCAAAACAGGAAGCCCAGTGTACGAATTATCACAAACACTGGGATGATTTTGGGCATGCTCTCAAGTATGCCAATGTGGGGAAATCATTCCCCAAATGGGCACCATGGTTCATGACTGTGGCTGACCCTCCCAGAGCAGTCACTGGCCACCTGCTGCGACCTCTGGGCAAGTCTGCCCCTATCAGGGCAGACTGGCTCAACATCTGTGATATGGACACTCTGGAGTTTGTATCGCTCCATAAAAAGGCATTGGCCACACCGTTCATGGAACAGACTGTACCAATGCACAGAGTCATCAAGAGAATGACTCTACTGGCTCACGCTGATAATGCGAGTCTTATCGTCACTCTACTGACCACACTGGTAGACACACTTGCCCTCATACAGGGGTGGCAAGTAAACCCTAATGGGGTCCCCCTGGCCATCCAACAGGAGTTGGATGGTACCATGAACTTGTCCAATGTGAATGTATGGATGTGGCTGCAAAAGGCCACTCTCAAGAAGGGTTCTTCTGTGTTTAAGAAGAACCTCTGGACTATGTTCCAGAATCCTGGCCACTGGGGATTATTGACCAGTGGTCAAAAGTTCTCACCAACTCTTGATGACACCTTTTGCACTTCAGTCACTGGAGTGTATGATTGGGGAATTGCTCCCCCAAAGAACATACTGAACTAGAGCTTGCACTCTGGTTTGGATGATTGGGAGGCATCACCCCTGATCATGCTGCTATATTAGAGGAGTTTGCTAAACGCATCACCTCTGGAGCAGCATTTAACCAGCCTGCCAGGGGTGGTAAGCAAAAGCAGGAGTCTCAGGGAGTCTCCCAAGCAGCTCATAAAGCTGCTAAATGCTCTCTTGCTGAGCATTTAGGTCACAATCAACTTAATCGTGAACTTGATTGGGATGCTGCAGTAGCAATTGCATCCTCCTCATCCATTCAAGTGGATGAGGATACTGCAACCACATTGGGGATGACTGAGAGCTGTCCCCCTCCAGAGCCATATGAACAAGATGACCATATGGACACCAACTTGTTGGAACAGCTTCATAAGGAGCTGTATGATTAAAAAGTACTGGATGAGATTGTGTCTCATTCAAAAAGAGGAGGGTGTAAGTACCCAAGGTACTTACTTACTATAACATATAAGTATAATTAATATATGCAGCATTCCCTTAAGGAATGCTGTCCTCTTGGTAGATATATGCACCCTATGGGTGCATATGTATAGTTATTATGTAAGCCAGTGGACCCAGTACATGTGTGGGTCCACTTATAGTAGATAGAACTTAGTAACTACCACACTGTACAGCACATCACCCAACTAATACACTTGGTTGAGTTCTGTGCAATGGTGTGAACTAAGACACCCAATAACAGCCTTGACCAATACAAGGGATTGTAACCAAAGTACAAATGTTAAATTGTTTCTGGAGTTGTGCTGTAGCAGGATTTAATATTCTTCTTAGTTGTTCATTCATAAAATTGTGGTGATTTAGAGTTTGCCCTAACACCATAATTTTGCAGGTTCCAAAACAGTCTATATGTTGTTAAAAAGAGACTTTTAAACACACACACACACTGTATATCACATTGCCCAACCAATATATCTTGGTTGAGTTCTGTGCTGGTGTGAACTAAGTCAAAAGACTTGTTATGACTATATTCATTAATGCCCAGATCCCCATCCAATCCACTCAGATCCCCACACACATGAAATCTATACTCCATTTGGAAACCACCACGTCTCCATCTACCTGTCCAATTGTCACTGCCGATTCTGCCCATCTGTCTCCAGTTCCAATTGATGCATCAGCATCCCCATCAGACTCGGACATACTCATGTAAGGCTGTCGGCCTCAGAGACCCATCACCGGAGTAATTATTATTAGATTCCAAATATGTATTTTAAGTTGCCTGACTGGGGACTTCATTCCCCAGTTCAAATATTGAATCATGCCTAGTTCCTAAGTCCAATCCTAACTCTCTAAGTCATACTCCATCTCTGAAATCTTGGACACCGGTAGTAGTGAGGGTGCAGCACATAAGCTGAAGCCAAGTCTGTTCCAACCCCCATGATGTAACCGACTCCTTCTCCGACTCCAAGCAAACCTCTGAGTAAACCTCCAACCCAATCTCCGCCCTCCAATCGGACCTAGTGCATAACAGACACCCTTCACCTCACATTTCAAGCAGTTGTTATGACTATATTCATTAATGCTCAGATCCCTGTCTGATCCCCCAGTTCAAATATCAAATCACACCTAGCTCCTAAGTCCAATCCAAACTATCTAAGTCATACTCCATCTCCAAAATCTCAAACACAGGTATTAGTGAGGGCACAGCACATAAGCTGAAGCCAAGTCCATTCTAACCCCCATGATGCATCCCAACACCCACTCTGACTCCAACCCCAAACTCCAATCCAGGTCCCAACCCCCCATCAGACCTAGTGCATAACAGTATATTTGAACTGCCATACTCACTTCTACCCTAATGCCACAATCCACCACCAATTCTGAACATGCACAAACCATTGAGGTGCCCACTCCCAGCATCAACACCATCCCCAAGGTCATTGAAGAGCCAATGGGCCACATAGAGGCTGTTGATGAAGAAGATGACACCCTGCCCTCTCCAAATCTGGCACAAGTCATCTCCCTGCTCACCAGCAGCATCTGTATCCCATGAGCTCCTAAGTCCTGGACCAAGATCTGGGAACCTGACCCCTTTGATGGCTCTGATCCACACAAACTCCAACTGTTCCTGATGCAATGCCAGTTGAACTTCTGTGACTGCTCCAACACTTTTATATCCAATTGTTGTCAAGAATTTATTCAAGTAATATTACAATCTATTGGAGCAAGAAGGGGGAGTTTTATGATAAGGAAAAGTTGTGAAAAGTTTGGGAATTTTTTGATTAAGGGATGAGGAGGAGGTGTTTTTCGATTTTATTTTGTGAGCCATCCTTTCATTCTACGGGGGTGGCTACTACTCAAAAAAGGGAGGTATTATGATGATTTTCATTCGTCATAAACCTCAAGTCAAACGGGTAAAAACTCCTTTCTCTATAAAAAGTTTTTCCCCATGACATCACATATTATCAGTATCCACATCATTTCTTTTATCATATGTTTCAATCTTACTAAAAGGCTTTTTTTTATCATGTGATTGTCAAATTGTATATTAACTACAACTGTGTACAAGTATCAAGAAGGAGATTCACTATTCTTAATCCCTTCCAAGCTGCAAACAAACAGCTTGTGTCAACTTTCTGTCGTTCCTGGAATAACTCCTAAACGACCTATTCAATTTAAAACCTTTTGCATATCCCATTAGGATATTGCATCAACTATTTCTATCTCAGATTATGAACGATTTGGATTATTACATCCATTTCTATTAAGCAAACACTTTTTCGAAGTGTTGCTATTCCCATTTCTGCTCAAATATTTTGCAGAAGTCCCAGTTCTTAACCGAATATTCTGATATTTGGTAACATCACTCTACTAAACAACACCTTTCCATCGACCCCGCATATATCTGCATCCTTGCAGTAATGCTCCCCTATTCAAAAATCTACTTCGCCACCATCCCTCACCTTCATCTTACACTCACCCACAACACCCCTCCATATCTTTTCTTAACAATTGTTACATCCTGTAACACTAAGTCTGATCTCTGGACTCCATCTGCATCTCCTTCTACTCCACCTCCATCAACTCCACCTCTGTCAACCCTGAACTCCATTATTGTTCTCTTTATAAGTAGTTTTCTTCTTATGGGTTACAACAAACCGTCATCTTTTATATTGCTTAGTATTAGTTCAGACTTGGGTCCAAACTCCAAACTCCTTTCCATGTTGTATTCCATATCCATATTATTGTCTTATTGCTTTTAGTTTTATCATTCAATTCTTCACATACTTATACAGGCTACTCTCTGTAGGTTACAGTAGTTTGTATATTGACTGATATTTGACCCATCAATTTCTTGGTTGCTAGCTTCTTGACAAGTACCCTCTTGACAAGTCAAACTCTGGATCCTTGATCCAACTCTATATTCCAAACTCCAAAATATTGGACTGACAATCTGAGGGGGCACAACACAAGTTGAAGCCAAGTCCACTCAATCCGATTCTAGCATCTGAACTCTGGTTACTCCTTTGAACCCCACATCTCAGCCCTTAACAGTATATATGAACTTACACCCTCAATCATCATGCCACCCCAAAGCACTCAAACCTCCATCTGAGTGGGAGTACCACCCACTACTATTGAGGAAGTTCTTGGCAAAGCCCCAGCCTCCAATCAGGAGCTCAAGGCTGGACTCCAGGAAGGCACTCCTCCAGCCAATCCCTCATCCATCCCAGTCCCTAACATTGCAGAAGCCCTCAGCATGTTGGCTAACTCCATATTATCTCCAAAGGAGTCCTCTGCTCAGACCAAGGTCCAAGAACCAGATACCTTTGATGGATCTGATTCCCACAAACTCCAGCCCTTTCTCATGCAATGTACCCTCAATTTCCATGACCATCCTGATGTGTTCTCTGATGACAGTGCTAAAGTTACTTATGCTCTATTTTATTTGAAGGGAACTGCACTTGATTGGTTTGAACCCACCCTAACCTCCACCCTCCACCTCCCTGACCACTTCTGAGCAGTTCACCTGGTCTTCCATATATCAATGCTTGAACCTGCCACTACAAACAAGATTCCCAGTTGCACCCAATCTCTGCCACCTCTGATCATCATCAAAGGAGACAATGAATATGAGATATCCAAAATCCTGGACTCAAAGATTGATCATTGGTACAAGTGCAAGCTCCAGTACCTAGTCAAATGGACTGGATATGAAGGCACCAATGAAGAGTCCTCATGGATCTCCATGTCTGAACCCAATCACACATCCAAATCCATCTCTGATTTTCACTCCGCTTATCCAGATAAACCTGGTCCTCTTATGAATCTTTAAGTTCCATCACCAACTCCAATTCTATTATTCCACATCATCGTTTGTTCACAAAGAAAATTACAAGTCTACCCGACCTCTGAAAAATCTCACTCCAACCTGTTTTTCTCTGTTCTGAAGCATTACAATCATTTTCATTTTCATTTTTTAATTATACATTGCGCTTCCTTTTTCCCTTCCCTTGTCTACCTCAGGCTCTGTCTCCGACACCATCTCTGACTTGTCATCACTCTCCACATCTGACACCCAACCTTTCTCATCCCCCATGTCCAAATCCTTGTCAGGGGGGCCATGAACTTCCACAGTCGACACAACTCAGCAGTCCACTGACCATCCAGAACCTTCTTCCATTTCATTGTCTTGACCAAATCAACTAACAACCCCTCCATTTGCCAGAGGTGCTCTGACTGCAGGTTAACCAGCCAGATAAGCTGGCCCACAGTGCTGTTGGGTGTAGAGACATGCCCTGGACCTGCACTGGTCATTGCTCCCTCCAATCCAACACTGCTACCTCCAACTGCCACAGCACCTGTCTCCCTCCACCGCCTTTTGGTCAGACAACCTTCTGATTCTTTCTCCACCCCTCCTTGTACCACTAGTTGGGGCTTGATGCTCTGACTTCAGGGATTGAACTTGCCATCAATCCTACACCCTCCTTTCTGACCCCAACAACAATTGCAGGACTGAAGTTGGTGGGTTGTGTCAAGAATCTATTCTAAAGATGTAAAAGAAGTGAAGAGGTGTGAAAAGGCATTAAGAGGTATTGAAAGGTGTAAAAATATGGTTATTGGATGGGGACAGGGTATTAATTTTCTTGTGAGCCCTCCTTTCATCTTCGGGGGGGAAATTCTATTCAAAAGGACCATATTATGATGATTAACACTCATCATAAGTCCCATAAGATGCGGATAAAATCCCATCAAGTTATAAAAGTTTTTCCATATGACATCACTTATTATGAGTATCCGCATCATTTCTTTCATCATATGTTTCAATCTTACTAAAAGGCTTTCTTATCATGTGATTGCCAAATTGTATATTAGCTACAACTGTGTACAAGTATCTATCATCGGATTCACTGTGTTTATCCCTTCCAAGTTGTAAATCAAACAACTTGTGTCATTTTTCGGTTGTTCCTGGAATAACTCCTAAACTATCTTAACAACTTCAAATCTTTTTGCATATTCTATTAGAATATTGCAACAGCTATCACTATCTCGAATCACGAACATTTTGGACCACAGTATCCATCTCTATTGAACATACATTCACTTAAAGTGACATCATCTCCCACTGCCTCTTAAATCGTCTGTAGCAGGCGCAATTTCTAACCGAATATTCTGATATTTGGTAACATCACTCTACTGAACAACACCTTTCCATCGACCCTGCATATATCTGCCTCCTCACAGTAATTGTTCCTCTATTCAAAATCTACTTTGCCACCATCCCTTACCTTCATTTCACATTCACCCACATACACCTGCAATCTATCCCTCATCTTCTCCTAACAGGTTGGTCCAGTGGGTCATACACACTCCATGCCCACATCATGACACAAGTCACAAATTATGCTGGGGCCACCAAATGGCTCCATCAGAGCCAGAGCCTTGGGTGGTCTGCTCCTTTTTGACATGGCCTCCAAGTGCTCCCTCTCCTCCTCCTTGTCCTGCTGCTCCACTGCAGCCTTCTCCATCTCACACTTGTGAAGCTGAATCACTGACCTAGCAACACACAGCTCCTTCTTGCGAGTCGCCAATATGTGATCCTCTGCTTTATGCCATATGACCCTCTGATCTGCCTCCCGCTTCTCCATATCAGCACTCAGGTATGCCTTCAATGAGAAAACTGTCACCTCAAGATTCTTCTTGGTGGTAGTGGCATATAGCTCCACCCGTTTGTGAGCTTCAACTGCAGCTACCCAGGCCATCTCCTTGTAATGATTCAAGGTCAGATCAGGCTCCTTATCCATCCCAACATCCACACCTTCCTCAGGCTCTGCATTTGCATTGAGCTCCATGTCCACATTGGGATCTGCCTCTGCTTCTGCCCTCTCTGGCTCTGCCATGTCATCCTCTTCAGCCACACCCACCACAAATAATGGCCATGGTTGCAAATGCACCAGCAAGTCTACTGGTGGGGCAGTTGTCACATGGGTCAACTCTGTCCATGTGACCTTGATAATGGCAACCTCAGGGGTCCATACCCATATTGGCACACTCAGACTCCCTGGGTGACTAGTCACCCCTGCCCCAGTCACCTCCTCCTCTACCTCCATGGTGGCCTCTAGCTCATGTGCCTGTTCCTCCACTTCCTTCAGCCTCATGGCCTCCATCATGGCCACAAGCTCCTTGACCTTGCGTGCTAGCTCTGCCTTTGCTTCTTCCTCCTTCCATTTCCTTTCCACCTCCTTTGCCCCCCTCCAATTCCATTCCTCCTCCTCCTCCTTCTGTCTCCATTCCACCACCACCTCCTCCTTCCATCTCCATTCCACCACCTCCTCTTAATGGAGAGATACTGTTATGACTATATTCTTAATGCCCAGATCCCCATGCACATGAAATCTATACTCCATTTGGAAACCATCACATCTCCATTTAGTCTGTCTGATTGTCACCGTCAATCTCGCTCATCTGCCTCCAGTTCTGATTGATGCATCAGCATCACCATAGGAACCCAGACATCCATCTCCGTTGGACTTGGGCATATTCATGTAAGGGTGTCAGCCTCAGAGACCCATCACTGGAGTAATTATTATTAGATTTCAAATATGTATTTAAGCTGCCTGACTGGGGACTTCATTCCCCAGTTCAAATATCAAATCACACCTAGCTCCTAAGTCCAATCCAAACTGTCTAAGTCATACTCTGTCTCCAAAATCTCAGCCACAGGTATTAGTGAGGGCACAGCATATAAGCTGAAGCCAAGTCCATTCCAACCCCCCACAATGCACCCTGATCCCTGCTCTGACTCCGACCCAATCTCTGACCCCCAATTGGACCTAGTGCGTAACATGCAGCCTCTGCCCTAACTCAAGCTGCTTCCTCCCTCACAATCCTCTTCTCCTCTTCTGCCTTCTTTTTCTCTGTGGCATCCACCTCCACGATTGACTTATCCAACTCAGCATGTTGCTGGTGAAGTTCTTCAGCAGAGGGCATAGCAGATGGTGGTAAGAGGTAAGGAGAAGAATGACACATGTTTTAATAAATGGCCCAGCCTCGTGCACCAATTTAGATGCATATACTGACATTTTTCCCACAATACTGACTAAAGATCTCATGGGCTCAATCTAGAAGGGAGATGCTGTTACATCCTGTAGCATCACATCTGATCTCTGGACTCCATCTCCAACTACTCCACCTCCATCAACTCCACCTCTGTTAACTCCAAACTCCATATCTGTCTTATTGTCTTATCACTTTTTAGTTTTATCATTCAATTCTCCACATACTTATATGGGCTACTCTCTGTCTGTTACAGTAGTTTGTATATCAACTAAGATTTGCCCCATCAACTCCTTGGTTGCTAGCTTGACAAGTACTTTCTTGACAAGTCAAACTCTGGATCCTTGATCCAACTCCATACTCCAAACTCTGAAATATTGGACCAACAATCTGAGGGGGCACAACACACAAGTTGAAGCCAAGTCCACTTGATCCAACTCAATAGTTATTGCCCCATTCTGTCTCTGGTTGAACTGGAACAGTAAAGTCCCCTCCCCTTCTTCACTAGCATCCGAACTCCAGTTACTCCATTTAACCTCTAGTTTCCCAGCCCTTAACAATGGGTGGAAATGGTGGTGTTGATTGGACAGACTAATGGAGATGTGACAATTTCCAAATGGAGTATAGATTTCATATGTGTGGGATCTGGGTGGATCAGATGGGGATCTGGGCATTAATGAATATAGTCATAACACTTAGCCAAAAATCAATCTTGACAGTGTGTTCCCAAAGATATTGTTCAACCAAGTGCCATTGCATCTTCTCCTTCCAGGGGGTGATCAATGAACTCTGTACCAGCCATTCTTGACAATTTCTGCTAGATTTTGGATTGGTAACTGAAGTTTTCTCATTGCAGGGCTCAATAACCTGTAGTCAGAGGCTATGTGCAGATATAGTTTGAGTGAGACAAGTGAAAATTTTATTCTAGGTCAGCTGCTCTGCTGCAACCAGTACAGCTTACTAACTACTTTTAAGCATTAATAACCATTGTTAATCCCCGACTGTACACCCAAGTGCGCTGGGTGGAAGTCTGATTGGAACCCTAAAACGCGGTGATTACATAAGGGAGCAGACGCGTGGAGGGCATCTCCTTCGTGCAGCGACCATGGTGAATTCTCTTGGTCTGGACGTGCATGGTTCTTCTGAAGATCAGGTTCACGCTCGAGATTCTGACACTATACAACCTACCTCGCCACCTCACATACAACCTCAGGAGGACACGGAGTTCAGCTGGGGCATCCTAGCTAGCAACACCCAAATGGACGCTGAGGCCAGTTGGGGTCTACTAGTCAACACCACCCAGGGTGATACAGTAGAAACTTGGGGTGCCGTCGAGGAACCTCAAAAGCATATAACAGAAAGTTGGGGCACAGTAGAGGAACCACAAAGTTGGGGGGGTGCCGTCGAGGAACCTCCAAAGGGCACAACAGAAAGTTGGGGCACAGTAGAGGAATCACAAAGCTGGGGTGCCGTCGAGGAACCTCCAAAGAATACAACAGAAAGTTGGGGCACAGTAGAGGAACCACGAAGTTGGGGCACAGTCGGTGGACCGCAAAAGGTTGGTAAATCGAAAGGCACTGTAGCCAGTTGGGACGCACCGGAGAGACGCCAAAAGGATGATGATGGCTCGAAGGACACACAGAGAAGTTGGAAGACTTGGGACACACCGGACGCACCGGAGAGACGCCAAAAGGATGATGGATCGAAGGACACACAAAGAAGTTGGAAGACTTGGGACACACTAGACGAACCTAGCACTGCCCACAGAGACGATAAGTTGAAGGACAAAGGTGCACCATATGTCCCAGCCGCACCTCCTGCCAGAGTAAGGACCTGTCCTACGACTTGGTTTCTTATCTGTTGACAATCCATACTTATATAGGCTAAGATGTCGCCAGAGGAGTTGGCTGCACGCATGGAAAAGATACGGCTTCAGAATGAGAAAATAAAAGAGCGTCGTGAGGTCAACATTTCATCATCTATGAAAGCAAAACGTTATTTATTTTTCATCTAGTATGTGAAGGCTGATGAAGACGCATTCAATACTGCCATCGCAGCCGATCGTGCTAGACAGGCTGCTAACCGCAAGATCCAAGCTCAGATCAATCAAAGCAGGGAGCAGAACGCAAAGAGGAAGCTAGAAAAAATGGGTAATCGGGAATGGGATTCCGGCAAGCATGACGGAGAATGGAAACAGAACATTAGAGGCAGAGGAAAATCCTCTAGTTCAAACAAAGATAGAGGAAGACAACCCGCTACTGCAAATTCTCGGAATGACATCGATGTTTCTTCCACAGTTGCTAATGGTAAGGTATGACCGTGCTTCAAAAATATTATTGCTCAACTTGGGTCGTTACAATGCAGACGACGGTGCGCTCTCATCTGAGGAGTCCTCTCACGTCATTTCGCAAAAAAACATTGATCTCTCTCAATCACGATCTGAATCTCAAAACGAAAAACAGGACTAATTATGAAGATGCGATGAGAGCGATAGGCGAAACCTTCCACCTACCAGGTCCTCTTTATCGCCTCCCTTAACGTGGGGGATCTTGCGACGAAGTGGTATTACCCTGACAACATATCTGTGAGTGCGTTTACCTGTTTCGACTCACCGCTTTGTAACAATCACCTTCAGCAGCACTCGTGCGTTGGTGTAATATAACAAATTCATAGTACCACACATTTTCAGTCCTGTTCTACTCGCTCTAATCCATCTTGATTTTTGAATGCTGAATTGCTGCATTAATATATGCTGAATGAGACATGAAGAGCCAGACTCACTCTGTCTCAACAATACAGCTCCCAAAGTCTTGCGAAGCAAGATAGTTGATTCCAAAAATTGAAGGCAGAACAAATGGGTCTTTGGAAACGTTGCCCTCGCCACGATTCATTCGCCATCGGCCATGATTGTGCCATGGTCAGCGGCTCCATCAACTTCCGCAATAGGACAGTCGAATCCGCCTACTCTCGAAACTCTCAGAGCTTCCCCCTCTCCTAGAATTATCGAGTGCTGATGCCAAAATCCTGCTCCATCGTACTACTCTTGCGAGGTTCCGCCATCCCTTTAGAATAGGTGCTTACTGAACGATGCACCTGGCTTCGCGCAGCGAAGTTTCTAGCCGTAACCCTAGTCCACTTGTATGAATAGGCCTTTGCGGCACCGAGGCAAGTCCACTCCTCGCCCAAAATACCATCACAACGCCAGGGCAATCATGTAGTGCGTGTCCAATCAACATCTGACCCTAATGCGGATGAAACTGAGGCTCCTCTACCTGATCCCTCTTCAAGCACCCAGTTGCACTCTACAAACTGTTGTCGCGTCGTCGGTTACGTCACCTCTCGACTCCCGCCTGTCATTTGACAGGTAGGCGCTACTACGCACAAGCATGTGAGAATAGATCTCTAATATGGCAATCTCAATCCTCGCAAGGTTTGAGAAAGATCCCGAGGGTACCATATTCTCGTCGTAGGCAGGAATTGTAGCAGGTGACCGTTGACTCAACGCACACAAGCGAGCTAGAAGAACAAGACTGGGCCTAAAAACGATGATAGGGTCATTGAAACCAAAAGCACCCGAAATTAGAAGGGTTCAAGTGTCGTCGGTATGTGTAACGGATGAGTGTGCACCTAACGTCATGTTGGATTCTTGACGGATCTTGGTGGTTTCTGTTCTAACAAAGATCCGAAGCCGTGGAGCTAGAAATACGACCCTAAGCTGCTGAGTTACCGATAAAAGCAGGCTGATAAGGAAGACCATCCTAGACATGTAGGGGACGGGATTAAGGCGACAGGCACTAATGGAGATTGTTATTTTGTCCTGGAGGAACAATATTGGGGGCAGGGGATGGCGGGAACCAAAGGACGATTGAGCGAATGGTTTCAATAGTCATAACTGACCAGTGGGTATGGTGATTTGTTTTGTCAGTACTGGGGAATATCATCAATAACCCTCGGAGAAGCTCACATGTATGTTTCCGCAAACATTAATGGAGTTGACCATCCACTAGCATGCTCTCCTGTGTGTTCTCATATTCTGCACAAATGATCTATGTGAAGGCTACTCTGCCTGGTCTCGCAGTCCAGGTCGTTTCGTCTGCACGCCGGCTTCTGGACCTACGACGCTTTGCCTATCCGATGTTCTTTCAAAACAGAGTGACAAATGTAGCGTGATCCATGGCGAGTGAAATAACACAACAAAGATCGCCAGGTAGGTTCGTCCTGAGAACGGATTTAGGTCATATGACCGAACAGTCACGTGTTGTAGGCAGACTCGTTGAACGCTGGGAGGAATAGGCGTCGCGCACTAAGCTGACTAGAAAGCTGGGAATATAGGAAACGCCATGAGCGGCCTTCGGTGACTTGAGCTCGAGGGGTTGAGCCTGTTTGTATCCGAGAGCCTCTCCGAAAGGGACAGACCATTGACAGGCTGGTGCGTTACTTGCTCTCCAAAGCTTACGCGCAAACCCGACGCCCTCTAGTATCTCGGCCGAACTGATGAAGATGACGCATCCAAGGAGGCTGCGTAAGTAGAATTATATGGGAGCATCCGTGCAATTCCAATCAACATCGTCGGAAACAAGAATACGTGCCGGAGAGGCGTTAATACGCTTGGCAAATTAGATAGCACTTGAAAGTGCCTGTTCAACATGCTGGCCTGGAGAGTGCGGTGGCGAACCAATTCCAAATCAACCCAATGTAGACCTCCACACATCAGGGGTGTGGTTACCGCTCGCAACCACCTGTTCAGCCATGCGAGCGCCTTGAGCGAAATGAGCACGCGGACTGATGGAAACACTTAGGGTTAGGATGTTCTCAGTGAAGAGAAGCTCAGATGGACTGGAAGCGAGTGCAGATCGATATCAGAGTATGAGGACCTGGAGCGATGAAGGCCATGGAGAGGCATGCTGTGGAAGCTAACTGTGTGGATACAAGCGGGGTTTGTAATCAACACCAAACGCCCACGTGCTCGCTATATCCTTGTTACTAGGTGAGACCCCTTCCTTCGGACGGACCCCATGTAGATGGGCACCAGAAACTTGCTTTGGCATTTTATGTGTGATTCAATACTAAAGAAAAGCTCTTCATTCCCAATCTAGGAGGCAAGAATCATCACAACACCTCTGGATATGGGGCACACTGCAGGTAGGAATAGTACTGGGCGGGATCTCCCCAGGTGGCAGCGAGGAGAAGGAGAATGTGGGGGTTAGTGGTGTAGGTCTTTGGCCTGCCCAGGGTGGTGGATGGGCTGGAGGGGGTGGGGGCAAGTGTGGCGGGTGCAGGTACCACTGTGCTGTCATTTCTCAGGGCTGTTATGACTATATTCATTAATGCCCAGATCCCCATCCAGTCCACTCAGATCCCCATGCATATGAAATCTATACTCCATTTGGAAACCATCACATCTCCATTTTATCCATCTGATTGTCACCGCCAAATCTCACCCATCTGTCTCTGGTTCCGATTGATGCATCAGCATCACCATAGGAACCCAGACATCCATCCCCATTGGACTCAGACATACTCATGTAAGGCCATCAGCCTTGGAGACCCATCACCAGAGTAATTATTATTAGATTTCAAATATGTATTTAAGCTGCCTGATTGGGGACTTCATTCCCCAGTTTGAATCATCCCTAGTTCCTAAGTCCAATCCTAATTCTCTAAGTTGTACTCCATCTCCGAAATCTCAGACACTGGTATTAGTGAGGGTGCAGCACATAAGCTGAAGCCAAGTCCGTTCCAATCCCCACAACGTACCCCAACTCCCTCTCTGACTCCAACCCAACCTCCAACCCAACCTCCAACACAATCTCTGACCTGACTTCCAACCCAATCTCCGACCCCCAATTGGACCTAGTGCGTAACAAGGGCACAGCCTTGGTGTATGGGAACCACCTTTTCCCTATCAAATTCCATTTATGCAGCACCAATGTGCTATTCTTTGCTTTTCCATTCCTAAATATCCGCATATATTTGATGCTTGTACCTGGAATGGACTTATTCAAATATTCTCTATTTTTCCATATTTTTTCAGGAATATTCCATGCAGAACTCGGCTCAGAATCATTTATTTCTGCTGTGCTACAGTTGTGGACCCATAGGCGCCCACAAACCTTCGCGCAGCCGGCTCTCCCCTTTTGGACCAGGCATTTGGCCTCAATTCAAGCTCAGATGTCTCTGATCAATAAATATTCTGTAACTTAACAACCACAGCCTCTCAGGGCACTATTTTCCGTGCAGATCATCACATGACATGTGGCTATCCATGGCTGTGCAAACCAGTGCAGAAAACAGGGTGGACACCCTTCTTTTTGCCTGATCAGTGCCTAGCTCAGGGATCAGATCAGCTGATGGGTGATCAGATCAGGTGATTGCCTTGGAATATTCTACCCCTTTCCATAACATTCTAGCTGTTTCCTTCTATTATTAGAAAGAACTTTCCAGAACCATTATTCAGCTCCTGATCAGTGTTAGTCCAGTGATCAGATCCTGTGATTGGCTTGGAATATTCTACCCCTTTCTTCCACCTTCCACAACCTTCCAGTAGTTTCCATCTATTAATAGGTAGAATATTCCAGAAGCATTAGTCAGCCCCTGTAAATACAATATATAAGGAGGCCATTCTGCCTCTGAAAGAAGAACATATCATCATATTCTACCCATCTTCTGCACACCAGTGTGACTAGAGTGACATACAGTGTCATCCTCTATCTCAGTAACTGTTGATTACCAGTTCAAGGATCTTTTACAGTTGTGTAACTGTACTTGATTGCACTTGAAGTAGTGATATTCCTGCTTTGGGCGTGAGTGTAGTATCTACCTCGCGTGACTACGAATCTACAGGGTGAGATTGTCTGTCGATAGTCCTGCCATTAGTGCTCTTGTTTAAGTTACTAGTGTGTACTGCCTTTGCAGAGCATTAGAAGCTTGAACTCGTGTGAAGCAGTTGCTAGACTACTTCACACATTGCTGTTACCTGCTTCTGAGTGCCACTGGTTGGACGGTTGGATTCATCCACCTACTTCCTTTAGCCTCTAAGTGCATTCCCCTCTTTTTGGAATATCTGGACCCCTAAGTGTCCGTGAACTCTAGACTCTGGAAGTCTTATTCATTTCTTGCTGCTAAGAAACATATTACTTTTCTGCGTATAGTCTGCATTGACCAATACAAAGGATTGTAACCAAAGTACAAACGTTAAATCGTTTCTGGAGTTGTGCTGCAGCAGGGTTTGATATTCTTCTCAGCTGTTCATTCACGGAATTGTGGTGATTTAGAGTTTGCCCTAACACCATAATTTTGCGGGTTCCAAAACACTTGGCTTTGGCCTCCAGGTGTTATGCACTAGGTCCGATTGGGGGTCAGAGCTTGGGTTGGAGTTGGAGCAGGGATCAGGGTGCATCATGGGGGTTGGAACAGACTTGGCTTCAGCTTATATGCTGCACCCTCACTAATACCTGTGTCTGAGATTTTGGAGATGGAGTACGACTTAGACCATTCAGATCGGACTTAGGAGCTAGGCGTGATTCAATATTCAAACAGGGGAATGAGGTCCCCAGTTGGGCAACTTAAATACATATTTGAAATCTAATAATAATTACTCCAGTGATGGGTCTCTGAGGCTGATGGCCTTACATGAATATGTCTGAGTCCAATGGGGATGGATGTCCAGGTTCCTATGGTGATGCTGATGCATCAATTGGAACTGGAGGTGGATGAGCGAGATCAATGGTGACAATCAGACAGATGTGATGGTTCCCAAATGGAGTATAGATTTCATGTGTGTGGGGATCTGAGTGGATCAGATGGGGATCTGGGGGTTAATGAATATAGTCATAACAGTATCTTGTTATGCACTAGGTCCAATTGGGGGTCAGAGATTGGGTCAGAGATTGGGTTGGAGTCAGAGTGGGAATTGGGGTGCATTGTGGGGGTCAGAACAGACTTGGCTTCAGCTTTTGTGCTGTGCCCTCACTAATACTGGTGTCCAAGATTTTGGAGATGACTTAGATAGTTAGGATCAGACTTGGGAACTAGGCGTGATTTGATATTTGAACTGGGGAATGAAGTCTCCAGTTGGGCAACTTAAATACATATTTTAAATCTAATAATAATTACTCTGGTGATGGGTCTCCAAGGCTGACAGCCTTACATGAGTATGTCCAAGTCCAATGGGGATGGATGTCTGGGTTCCTATGGGGATGCTGATGCATCCATTGGAACCAGAGATGGATGAGTGAGATTTGGTGGTGACAATCAGACAGATAAATGGAGACATGATGGTTTCCAAATGGAGTATAGATTTCATATGCACAGGGATCTGAGTGGATCGGATGGGGATCTGGGTGTTAATGAATATAGTCATAACAGTATCTCTCCATTTAAGGCCGAGCCCCTGAGGCCTCATGTCTGTGGATTGAATAGGTGAGACGGTTGGGCGCAGTTGGAGCTATACTAGGGGTCTGGAGACATATAAAAGGAGGGGCATGTTGAGGTCTTATCCTCAACAATGTCAAACCCTTTGGCAAACATGAGTGTGGCCGAGCTTGAGCAGTTGCTCCTGGCTCAACAGAAGGAAGAAGAAGAGGAGCAGAGATGGAAGGAGGAGGAGGTGGAACAGAGACAGAAGGAGGAGGAGGCAGAACAGAGACAGAAGGAGGAGGAGGAGGCGGAATGGAGACAGAAGGAGGAGGCTGAGGTGGAACACAGATGGAAGGAAGAGGAGGAGGCGGAATGGAGACGGAAGGAGGAGGAGGAGGTGGAACGGAGACGGAAGGAGGAGGAGGAGGTGGAACAGAGACGGAAGGAGGTGGAGGAGGTGGAACAGAGATGGAAGGAGGAGGAGGAGGCGGAATGGAGATGGAAGGAGGAGGAGGTGGAACGGAGATGGAGGAGGAGGAGGAGGAGGAGGTGGAATGGAGATGGAAGGAGGAGGAGGTGGTGGAACGGAGACGGAAGGAGGAGGAGGAGGTGGAATGGAGACAGAAGGAGAAGGAGGAGGTGGAACAGAGACGGAAGGAGGAGGAGGAGGTGGAATGGAGACAGAAGGAGGAGGAGGAGGCAGAACGGAGACGGAAGGAGGAGGAGGAGGTGGAACGGAGACGGAAGGAGGAGGAGGAGGTGGAACGGAGACGGAAGGAGGAGGAGGAGGTGGAATGGAGATGGAAGGAGGAGGAGGAGGTGGAATGGAGACGGAAGGAGGAGGAGGAGGTGGAATGGAGATGGAAGGAGGAGGAGGAGGTGGAACGGAGACGGAAGGAGGAGGAGGAGACGGAACAGAGATGGAAGGAGGAAGAAGTGAAGGCTGAGTGAGCACGCAGGGTCAAGGAGCTTGCGGCCACAATGGAGGCCACGAAGCTGAAGGAAGTGGAAGAGCAGGCACATGAGCTAGAAGCTGCCATGGAGGTAGAGGAGGAGGTGACTGGGGCAGGGGCAACTAGTCACCCAGGGAGTCCAAGTGTGCCAATATGGGTGGGACCCCCAAGGTCACCATTGTCTCGATTACATGGATGGAGTTGATCTGTCTGACAACTGTCCCTCCAGTAGGCTCACCGTTGCATCTGCAGCCATGGCTGTTATTTGTGGTGGGTGCGGCTGAAGAAGATGACGTGGTGGAGGCAGAGAGGGTGGAAGTGGAGGTGGATCCCAATGCCAACATGGAGCTTGATGCAAATGCAGAGCCGAAGGTGGGTGTGGATGTTGGGACAGATATGGAGCCGGATCCAACCTCAAATTGCTATGAGGAGATGGCTTGGGTAGCCACAGTTGAAGCTCACAAAAGGGTGGTATATGCTGTTACCACCAAGAAAAATCTCAAGGTTGCAGTCTCTTCATTGAAGGCACACCTGAGTGCTGATATGGAGAAGTGGGAGGCGGATCAGAGGGCCATATGGTGCAAGGCGGAGAGTCGCATATTGGTGACTCATAAGAAGGAGCTGCATGTCGCTAGGTCAGTGATCCAGCTTTGCAAGCATGAGATGGAGAAGGCGGCGGTGGAACAGCAGGACAAGGAGGAGGAGAGAGAGCACTTGGAGGCCACATCAAGAAGGAGCGGACCACCCAAGGCTCTGGCTCTGATGGAGTCATTCAGCAGGCCCAGTGTAATTTGCAACTTGTGTTGTGATGCAGGTGTGGAGTGTGTATGGCCCACTGGTCCAACTCGCCACCTTTGGTCCTGCAATTGCTGTCAGGGTCAGAAAGGAGGGTGTAGGATTGATGTCAAGTTTGATCCCTGAAGTTGGAGTGTCAATCCCTGACTAGTGGTACAAGGAGGGGCAGAGAAAGAACCAGAAGGTCATCCGACCAAAAAACAGCGGACAGAGATGGGTGCTGTGGCAGCTGGGGGTAGCAGTGTCAGATCAGAGGGTGCCACGACCGGCACAGGTACAGGGCACATTTCTGTGCCCAACAGTACTGTGGGCCAGCTTATCTGGCTGGTTAACCTGCAGTTGGAGCACCTCTGGCAGGCAGAGGGGTTGTTAGTGGAGTTAGTGAAGATGATGAAATGGAAGGAGGTTCTGGAGGGTCAGCAGACTGCTGAGTTGCATCGGCTGCGGAAGTTCATGGCCCCCTTGGATGAGGATTCAGACATGGGGGATGAGAAAGATTGGGTGTCAGATGTAGAGAGTGATGATGAGTCGGAGATGGAGCCTGAGGTAGACACGGGAAAGGGAAAAAGGAAATGCAATGTATAACTTAAAAAATGATAATGATTTAGATTGTAATATTTTGGAGTGGAGAAAAATGGGGTGGAGTGAGATTCTTTTGGAGGTTGGGTAGACTTGTAATTCCTTTTGTGACTTGTAATAAAATGATGATGTGAAATAATAGAATTAGTCAGTAATGGAACTTAAAGATTCATAAGAGGGCCAGGTTTGTCTGGATAAGCAGAGTGAAAATCAGAGACGGATTCAGATGTATGATCAAGTTTGGATGCAGACTCTTCATTGGTGCCTTTGTATCCAGTCCATTTGACTAGGTACTGGAGCTTGCACTTGTATCGATGATCAATCTTCAAGTCCAGGATCTCAGATATCTCATATTTGTTATCTCCATTGATGATGATCGGAGGAGGTGGAGGTTGGGTGCGACCAGAGATCTCATTTGTAGTAGCAGGTTCAAGCATTGATATATGGAAGACCGGGTGAACTGCTCGGAAGTGGTCTGGGAGGTGGAGGGTGAAGGACCTGCTGCCTGTGTGAGCAATGACCTCATAAGGACCTAAGTATTTCTCGGAGAGTTTCTTTGATGGATGGGTGGTCCAGAAGTGTTTGGCCTTGACAAATACTTTGTCTCTGATTTGCAGGTCCAGAGCCAGGATGCGGTGTCGGTCCACAGAGACTTGGTATTGTTTCTAGGCATCGGAGGTGGTTTCTCAGAGATGTTGGTGTGATTGATCAAGGTGAGTTACAAATTGGCAGGCTTTGGTGGAGGTGAGTTCCTTCTTGGGGTGGACAGAGATGTTTGGATGGTAGCCTTTATTAGCAAAGAACGGAGAGATGCCAGTAGTCGCATTTGGAGCGTTGTTGTAGGCAAACTCTGTGATTGGAAGTAGGTCAACCCAGTTGTCTTGTTGATAGTTACAATAGACTCAGAGATATTGTTCCAGGGACTGATTCATTCATTCCATTTGTCCATCTCCTTCAGGATGGTATCTGGAGGTGAAATGAAGCTTCATATCAAGAGCCTTTCCTAATGTGTGGAAGAAGGAGGACACAAACTCTGAGCCCTGATTGGATGTGACATGTGATGGGACTCTGTGTTTAGAGAATATGTGGAGAACGAACAACTTAGCTAGTGAGGCAGAGGTGATGGTGTCATGCATTGGAATGAATAGTGACTGTTTAGTGAACCTGTTGACAATCACAAGTATGGTGTCATATCTGAGCAATGGGGGGAGCTTCTCTATGAAATCCATGGAGATGGAGTTCCATGGTTGCTCTGGAACTGGAAGTTGCTTAAGCATTCCGTAGGGTTTGTGCCTTTGCAATTTTGAGTGCATACATGTGGTACAAGAGTTACAGTAGTGTTGAATGTATTCCTGCATTTTTGGCCATATGTAGTCTTGTTGGATTAACCCTTGTGTGTGATTTTGCCCAAAATGGCTGGACATGGCAAAGGTGACCTTCACCTGATCAGATGTGAACGTGTCAAGGCAGTCATGGAAATTCAACTGGCATTGCATCAAGAATGGTTGGAGCTTGTGCAGATCAGAGCTGTCAAATGGGTCAGGTTCCCAAACCTTGGTCCAGGACTTAGGAGCTTGTGGGGGTATGGATGCTGCTGGCGAGCAGGGAGATGGCTTGTGCCAGATTTGGGGAGGGTGGAGTATCATCCTCTTCATTGACAGTCTCTATATGGCCTGTCAGTTCTTTGATGACCTCAGGGATGGTGTCGATGCTGGGAGCAGGCACCTTGACAGTTTGTGCATGTTCAGAATTGGTGGTGGATCATGGCATTGGTAGGAGTGAGTACAGCAGTTTGAATATACTGTTACACACTAGGTCCAATTGGGGGTCGGAGCTTGGGTTGGAGTCAGAGCTGGGATTGGGGTGTGTCGGGGGTCAGAACGGACTTGGCTTCAGCTTATATGCTGCACCCTCACTAATACCTGTGTCTGAGATTTTGGAGATGGAGTACAACTTAGACAGTTCAGATTGGACTTAGGAGCTAGGTGTGATTTGATATTTGAACTGGGAAATGAGGTCCCCAGTTGGGCAACTTAAATACATATTTGAAATCTAATAATAATTACTCTGGTGATGGGTCTCTGAGGCTGATGGCCTTACATGAATATGCCTGAGTCCAATGGGGACAGATGTCTGGGTTCCTATGGTGATGCTGATGCATCAATTGGAACCAGAGGCAGATGAGTGAGATTGATGGTAACAATCAGACTGTTAATGGTTGTCTTAGTTCACACCATTGCGTGGGACTCAACCAAGTGTATTGGTTGGGTGATGTGTTGTACAGTGTGGTAGTTACTAAGTTCTGTTTTTACTATAAGTGGACCCACATGTGTCCTGGGTCCACTGGCTTACATAATAACTATATATATAAGAGGACAGCATTCCTTAAGGGAATGCTGCATATATTAATTATACTTATATGTTATAGTAAGTAAGTACCCTGGGTACTTACACCCTCCCCTTTTTGAATGAGACACAATCTCATCCAGTACTTTTTAATCATACAGCTCCTTATGAAGCTGTTCCAACAAGTCAGTGTCCATATGGTCATCTTGTTCATATGGCTCTGGAGGGGGACAGCTCTCAGTCATCCCCAATGTGGTTGCAGTATCCTCATCTGTTGTTCCAGCTGCCGGACGTCTAGCTGCCAGACTTCTGGGGAGAAGGGAGAGGAGAGGGGGATTACAGGGAACAGGGGAGGAACAGGAGCATATAGGAGGCTCAGGAGGTTTTGAGGGACGAAGGGGGTAAAGGAGGACGGTTACAGGAATGGAATAGGGAACAGGAGAAGCCCCTGTGAGTTCCAGAACTTCCTGGACATTATTTTCGCTTTTATTTTCATCATTTCATCATCATGGACACTTCCCCCCATCATCATCTCATCATCCATCTCATCATTGACTCAGGACATTTACGAATGACTTCACTCATTCATAGGACTTAGTATCATATATAAACCACATCTGTAATGCACTTGAATCGATAGAGTAATTATCTCTCACTTATTCTGTCTGTGTGTCTGAATCTATTCGTATCTGGAATATCTCCAGAAGGAACGCGTATTTCTATTAGATTTTGCATATTCTATTTGAATATTGCATATCCCACTCGAATCTCGAATTACGAAGCCATACAATCACTGGCTACTCTTTTATTAAGCATTTACTCTCGTTCGAGTCATCTGCTCCTCATCCCTGCTTAAATTGTCGATATCTAGACGAAGATCACACCAAATCCCATCAAACTTCGTAGGAAGATACTACTCAAGTATATCTTCAATTTGACTACGCATACATCGTGTTCCCACCACTGCTCCACTTTCTATTCGACTTCTGCTCGTCACTACACCCCAGCAAAGCAATTATTTACATTATTCAAATAACATCATCCACTTGAATGGATGAGGAGGATGCAATTGCTACTGCAGCATCCCAATCAAGCCCACAATTAAGTTGATTGTGACCTAAACACTCAGCAAGAGAGCAGCTTTATGAGCAGCTTGGGAGACTCCCTGAGACTCCTGCTTTTGCTTACCACCCCTGGCAGGCTGGTTAAATGCTGCTCCAGAGGTGATGCGTTTAGCAAACTCCTCTAATATAGCAGTGTGATCAGGGGTGATGCCTCCCAATCATCCAAACCAGAGTGCAAGCTCTAGTTCAGTATGTTCTTTGGGGGAGCAATTCCCCCAATCATACACTCCAGTGACTGAAGTGCAAAATGTGTCACCAAGAGTTGGTGAGAACTTTTGACCACTGGTCAATAATCCCCAGTGGCCAGGATTCTGGAACATAGTCCAGAGGTTCTTCTTAAACACAGAAGAACCCTTCTTGGGAGTGGCCTTTTGCAGCCATATCCATACGTCCACATTGGACAAGTTCATAGTACCATCCAACTCCTGTTGGATGGCCAGGGGGACCCCATTAGGGTTTACTTGCCACCCCTGTATGAGGGCAAGTGTGTCTACCGGTGTGGTCAGTAGAGTGACGATAAGACTCACATTATCAGTGCAAGCCAGTAGAGTCATTCTCTTGATGACTCTGTGCATTGGTACAGTCCGTTCCACGAACGGTGTGGCCAATGCCTTTTTATGGAGCGATATGAACTCTGGAGTGTCCATATCACAGATGTCAAACCAGTCTGCCCTGATAGGGGCAGACTTGCTCAGAGGTTGCAGCAGGTGGCCAGTGACTGCTCTGGGAGGGTCAGCTGCAGTCATGAACCATGGTGCCCATTTGGGGAATGATTTCCCCACATTGGCATGCTTGAGAGCATGCCCAAAATCATCCCAGTGTTTGCAATAATTTGTACACTGGGCTTCCTCCAGTGTCTTCAATGCTGGGTCTTTTAAGGTACAGCTGGTGTCACCAGCCATATATTCCTTTTGAAGCTGATCAATCTCGGCTTTGATTTGGGATAGGGCAAACTCTTTGAGTTTGCCCAGTTGCTTAGCACCCTTGGGGATGCTAGCCAGGAGGAGACCATGATTGTGGTTGTATCCTTCCCAGATTGGGTCAGTGTCATCCCAATCTTGACCCTCAAACTCTCGAGGGTCAACCCAAGGCAATTTGCTCAGGAGAGCGTCCTCTTTGGTGAGATCGATTGTTTCCCATGATGATGAAGCCATGGGCTGTGACAGCATAATGGCAGGCAATGATTTGCCTGCCATGGCATGTGATAGTGATGCTACTGGGACCAAGTGCACCGTCATGAGCTTGGTCTTGAATGTAGGAGGTGCTCTATCAGCAGCCTCCTTCAGTGTTTTTAACTCATCTCTGAGATGAGTTACTTCAGACTTCTCATTGTTGAGAAGTCCTTTGAGTTCTTGGACCTGCACAAACAGGTCTGAGTTATCCTTGTACATCTTATTGTAGTCTTCACAACAAGGTGTCGCAACATCATCTTCGATGTCATGTATAAGTCGCGGCCACACAACCCTTAATGCTCTTTCCACCAAAGTGGTGGAAAGATATAGTTGGCCTCCATTTTTGGCCTCAATTAAGTGTGACACATATGTGTTGCACTTGTTGCACCTGTGAGGGTGATGGATTGCAGCACCACCATGCCATCCACCAATTTTCCAGGTCATCTCATCTTGATGACCTCTGATCATATCTGCAGCACTTGTTGCCAGTGCCGCCACTGTGAAAGTTTGTTCAACTTCCATTGGATGCTTGTCCTGAGTGTTGAAAATTTCGCCTTGCTGGGGAGGTGTAGAGAGTAGATTTTGAATAATGACAGAGGGAGTGATGGGAACTGAGTGTATGCTTAGTCTAATTGAAGATATATCTTGGGAGTATCCTCGTACGAAATTTGATGAGATTTGGTGTAGTCCTCGTCTAGATATTGACAATTTGAGCAGGGATCAGGAGCAGATGACTCGAACGAGAGTAAATGCTTAATAGAAAATCAACCAGTGGATCTTAGGCTTCGCAAACTGGGATTCGAATAGATGTTGCAATACTTTGGAAGAGTATGCAAAGGCTTGAAGAAATTCAAGTTTGTTCTGGAGTTATTCCAGAAACAAGTAGTTCAGACACAGTCAACAAAAAACAAGTGAGAGTAAATTCTCTGGTCCATTTCATATCTAGCTAAGCATGTTTTATACAAGATATGTGTCTTTAGAACATGTGATAAAAGTCCTGAATCATTTGAAACATGGGAAAGAAACCTGTGATAAAAACGAAATGGGGGTAGAGCCAATAGGGGGAAAATAACGAAATAAAATATAAAAGAAATATAGGAGAATGATCTGATGGGTGTGGAGCTTACAGGGGCTTCTCCTCTTCCCTCCTAACCATTTCCCCTCGCTTTCCTACCTCCCCCTCAACCTCCTGAGCCTCCTATGTGCTCCTGTTCCCCCTCTCTCCTAACCCCTTTCTCCCATAATCAACACTGAGCATCCATCATGTTGGGGTATATGAAGTTCTAAACTACTTTAGTAGTTCAAAGGTATTTCAAATGTTCTAATGAATGTACTTATATTTCACATTTTTGTGTATTTGAGCCCACAAGTATACACAATGGGTCAGTTGCTGATATAATATGTCATGTGACCTCAAAAAGCACTTGCGCATGAGCGAACGATGCGCATATTACATAAGCAGCAGAGTTCATGCACTTCAGCCAAAAGCTGCCACAGAAGGTTCTGACACCTTCCTGGACCTTCCACAAGGTTCTCTGGCCTTCTCTTTCCTTCTAGGGGCTTCCCTAAGCCTCAGGAATATTCTCTAATTAGTTACATAAGCTTGATAGCCCATGTATATAAAAAGGGCTGCAACAGCAGTGCAATAAAGAATATCTTTTTACCACACACACACACAGCAGTGTCTACTCAAGCATTGAGTAATCATCACATAAGCAGCACACTTATATCAGCTACTCTTAAGGTATATTAGCTTTGATTGACTCTGTTATTTGAATAATGTAAATAATTGCTTTGCTGGGGTGTAGTGACGAGCAGAAGTTGAATAGAAAGTGGAGCAGTGGTGGGAACACGATGTATGCGCAGTCGAATTTGAGATATGTCTTGGGAGTATCCTCGTATGAAGTTTTATGGGATTTGGTGTAGTCTTCGTCTAGATATTGACAATTTGAGCAGGGATGAGGAGCAGATGACTTGAACAAGAGTAAATGCTTAATAGAAAAATAGCCAGTGATTGTATGGCTTCGTAATTCGATATTAAAGTTGGATATGCAATATTCTAATAGAATATGCAAAATCTTGTAGAAATACGCGTTCGTTCTGGAGATATTCCAGATACGAATAGATTCAGACAGACAGAATAAGTGAGAGATAATTGCTCTATCAATTCAAGTGCATTACAGATGTGATTTATATATGATACTAAGTCCTATGAATGAGTGAAGTCATTCGTAAATGTCCTGAGTCAATGATGGGATGGATGATGAGATGATGATGGGGGGAAGTGTCCATGATGATGAAATGATGAAAATAAAAGCGAAAATAATGTCCAGGAAGTTCTGGAACTCACAGGGGCTTTTCCTGTTCCCTATTCCATTCCTGTAACCATCCTCCTTTACCCCCTTTGTCCCTCAAAACCTCCTGAGTCTCCTATATGCTCCTGTTCCTCCCCTGTTCCCTGTAATCCCCCTCTCCTCTCCCTTCTCCCCAGAAGTCTGGCAGCTAGACGTCCAGCAGCTGGAACAACAGACTCTTGGAGAAGCCAGAAGCTATTATATTACAAGTGCAGCAGGCTCTAATATTAATCAAACTCAGAGAAGAGATTAATACAGAGTAACTGATTAGTAATTAACACACTACAAGCCCACTTGGAGCAGTAACTTGAAGTGTATTAATTGTTATTCATTGATCAAGAACCTTACATGTGTAATTGAGACTCTGAGGTTAGTCAAATTATCACATATCAGGCAATTGGTTATAATCAAGAACCTTGCACATTTAATTGAGACTCTGAGGTTAGTCAGGTTAATACGTACTAGCCTATTGGTTGGTCAAGTATACTGCATGTTTAATTGAGACTCTGAGGTTAGTCAAATTAATATGTACTTTGCTATTGATCGGTTGGTTCAATTGTGGGCATTTCAATAAATCAACACCACAGTCTATTAACCCACCTCTTTGAGATGAGATTAATATCCCTTGACTGTTGATTCTATCATGGATAAGACACGTACAGTGAATACGCTTGTTCAGAAGGAAATGTTCAAGTGCGTATCTATCTTTTTACGTTGAAGGGATTATTGTTGGCTTTAATCCACTCAACCTGCGGTCCTAAGGCACTAGGTTACTTCCCCCTTTGAAGTATCTGAACCCTTGAACACCTGTCAATCTTGACTTTACATTGCATCAGAAGTAAAGTGTGAACTATGTTGTTCCAGCTGCCAGACATCTAGCTGCCGGACTTCTGGGGAGAAAGGAGAGGAGAGGGGGATTAGAGGGGACAGGGGAGGAACAGGAGCATATAGGAGGCTCAGGAGGTTTGGAGGGGTGAAGGGGGTAAAGGAGGATGGTTACAGGAATGGAATAGGGAACAGGAGAAGCCCCTGTGAGTTCCAGAACTTCCCAGACATTGTTTTGCTTTTATTTTCATCATTTCATCATCATGGACACTTCCCCCCATCATCATCTCATCATCCATCCCATCATTCACTCAGGACATTCACGAATGACTTCATTCATTCATAGGACTTAGTATCATATATAAATCATGTCTGTAATGCACTTGAAAATATAGAGTAATTATCTCTCACCTATTCTGTCTGTGTATCTGAATCTATTCATATCTGGAATAACTCCAGAAAGAACGCGTATTTCTATTAGCTTTTGCATATTCTATTAGAATATTGCATATTCCACTCAAATCTCAAATCATGAAGCCATACAATCACTGGCTATGTTTTTATTAAGCATTTACTTCAAATCAAATCACCTACTCCTGCTACCTGCTGAATTAGCTTGTATCCAGATGAGGACTTATCCAAATCACTCCAAACTTCACACAGAGATACTATTCAAGCTTTTCTCTCACACAACTGTGCATACATTGTGTTCCCATCACTGCTCCATTTTCTATTCGACTTCTGCTCATCACTACACCCCAGCAAGATGATTATTCACAACATTTAATAACAAACTACACATGGCAAGCATAAAAATCTCTATTGCTTCACTTCCTGTGGCAACATTGATTGTGTTTGTTCACTGGAGTATAATTTCTTAATTGGGTTTTCTGTTAAAATAGTTTCAAGCTTATTGCTAGCCTTGAAAGGTCATACATCCTTGGGCTAAACTTAGATTGTGATTAACACCACAGTTTAGGTTGAAGTTCACAGTTCCAAAACACATCATCTCCCTTCTGAGAGATGATATTTTGATGGAGGGGGGTTGTGGTGGTTCGAAGAATCACCACTAGCCTTTTATGGCTGAGCTTGAAAAATTTTTATTGAGAATTTTTCCAGTGACTATGTCACATGGGTGTAACACAATTAATTATCGCTTACCCCTTTCATGCTACTATGAGTAACACCATAGTAAACTACTCCCTATGGGAGCAGTTTTTTCTACCATTGAGCTGCCTGTTGTTATGGTAGCTCCATCCTTATCTAGGAACTACCATTTAATTGAGGTAGTTCCTCCTCCCCTTGTTGAGCTACCATCATTGATGGTAGCTCTTTGTTGCATCCTGCTAGGAGCAATTCTTATTCTTGGTAGCTCCACTTCTCCCCCTTGAGCTCCATAAGATCTTTGGGGCTCCGTCTCTCTGAGAACTACCATCTATGAGATAGTTCTCATGCTCAAGTCACCCCTCGAAGTTCTAAATAATCGTCTAGAGATTCTAGGTCCTTATACGATGTGTAAGGTTCTGTTTTGGAACCCACAAAATTATGGTGTTAGGGCAAACTCTAAATCACCACAATTCTGTGAATGAACAGCTGAGAAGAATATCAAATCCTACTGCAGCACAACTCCAGAAACGATTTAATGTTTGTACTTTGGTTACAATCCGTTGTAATGGTCAATGCAGATGATATGCAGGAAGGTAATATGTTTCTTAGCAGTAGGGAATGAATAAGACTTCCAGAGTCTAGAGTTTATGGATGCTTAGGGGTCCAGATATTCCAAAAAGAGGGGAATGCACTTAGAGGCTAGAGGAAGTAGGTGGATGAATCTGACCATCCAACCAGTGACACTCTGAAGCAGGTAACAGCAATGTGTGAAGTAGTCTATGTATGGGAACTGGTTTTCCCTTAAAAGATCTTGTTTAAAGTCCCAAAACTGTACAATTCCGCTTGATGGCCTTAAAATATCAGCATATATCTGCTGCTTTCTCTTGATTCAGGGCCATTCAAATATTCTCTATTTTTTCATATTTTTTTGGGAATTTTCCATGCAGAAATGAGTCTACAAACTTATTGTTCTGCTGGGCGAAGTTTTGGGGACCCACATGGACCCACAAACCTTCGCAGATGTCAGCAGCCTCAAAGTCAGCCGGAGTCACCCGGACAACTGACTCATTTTCGATCACATGACTCATTTCAATCTCCGACTCAATCTGGTCACCACTGCCAGTAAATCCTCAATATCTTCGCAACCACTGCACCTCCTGACTCCATTTTCAGTGGAGAGTTCAATAGAAGCCATGCCTACCCATAGCTGTGCTAATCAGCCTGGGAAACGAAGTATTGACCGAGTTATTTGAGTAATGGTGACTCCTGCCATGACTCATGCTATGACTCCTTCCATGACTCATACCATGACTCCTGTGATTACTCATACTATGACTCCTGCTCTGAGTCACACTATGACTCCATCCATGATTCATGCCATGAGTCAGAGCAAATCTAAGCAGCTCATTGGCTAGGAAACTTCCATCCCCTTCTCACATATTCCACTAGCTTCCAGTAGTTTCCATCTATTAATAGGTAGAAGTTTCCAGTAGTATTAGTCAGCTCCTGTAAATACAATATAAAAGGAGCCCATTCTGCCTCTGAATAAATAACCATTTCTACCCCATCATTTGCACATCAGTGTGACTAGAGTGACATACAGTGTCATCCTCTATATCTCAGTAACTGTTGATTGTCCAGTTCAAGGGTCGCTTACAGTTGTGTAACTGTATTCGATTGCACTCGAAGTAGTGATTGTCCTGCTTTGGGTGTGAGTGTAGTATCTACCTCGCGTGACTACGAATCTACAGGGTGAGATTGTCTGTCGATAGTCCTGCCATTAGTGCTCTTGTTTAAGTTACTAGTGTGTACTGCCTTTGCAGAGCATTAGAAGCTTGAACTCGTGTGAAGCAGTTGCTAGACTACTTCACACATCGCTGTTACCCGCTTCAGAGTGTCACTGGTTGGACGGTCGGATTCATCCACCTACTTCCTCTAGCCTCTAAGTGCATTCCCCTCTTTTTGGAATATCTGGACCCCTAAGTGTCCGTGAACTCTAGACTCTGGAAGTCTTATTCATTCCCTACTGCTAAGAAACGTATTACCTTCCTGCATATCATCTGCATTGACCATTACAACGGATTGTAACCAAAGTACAAACATTAAATCGTTTCTGGAGTTGTGCTGCAGTAGGATTTGATATTCTTCTCAGCTGTTCATTCACGGAATTGTGGTGATTTAGAGTTTGCCCTAACACCATAATTTTGCGGGTTCCAAAACAGTCTAGCAACTGCTTCACATGAGTTCAAGATCCTAATGCTCTGCTAAGGCAGTACACACTAGTAACTTAAACAAAGAGCACTAATGGCAGGACTATCAACAGACAATCTCACCCTGTAGATTTGTAGTCATGTATTACACACTAGGTCCGATTGGGGGTCAGAGATTGGGTCAGAGTGACGGTTGGAGTTGGAGCAGGAATCAGGGTGTGTCGTGGAGGTTGGAACGGACTTGGCTTCAGCTTTTGTGCTGCACCCTCACTTATACCAGTGTCTGAGATTTTGGAGACAGAGTATGACTTGGATAGTTAGGATCAGACTAAGGAGCTAGGCGTGATTTGGTATTTGAACTGGGGAATCAAGTCCCCAGTTGGGCAACTTGAATACATATTTGAAATCTAATAATAATTACTCTGGTGATGGGTCTCTGAGGCCGATGGCCTTATGTGAATATGTCTGAGTCCAATGGGGATGGATGTCTGGGTTCCTATGGTGATGCTGATGCATCAATTGGAACTGGAGGTGGATGAGCGAAGTCAGTGGTGACAATCAGACAGATAAATGGAGACAGGATGGTTTCCAAATGGAGTATAGATTTCATGTGTGTGGGGATCTGAGTGGATCGGATAGGGATCTGGGCATTAATGAATATAGTCATAACAGTATCTCTCCATTTAAGGCTGAGCCCCTGAGGCCTCATGTCCATGGACTGAATAGGTGAGACAGTTGGGTGCAGTTGGAGTTATACTGGGGGTCTGAGGGCATATAAAAGGAGGGGCATGTTTGAGGTCTTATCCTCAATGATGTTGAACCCCTTAGCAAACATGAGTGTGGCTGAGCTCAGGCAGCTGCTCCTGGCCTGATGGAAGGAAGAAGAAGAGGAGCGGAAGGAGGAGGAGGAGGAGGAGCTGAGATGGAAGGAGGAGAAGGAGCGGAGACAGAAGGAGGAGGCTGAGGTGGAATGGAGACAGAAGAAGGAGGAGGAGGAGGAGTGGAGATGGAAGGAGGAGGAGGAGCAGAGGCAGAAGGAGAAGGCAGAGGTGGAATGGAGACAGAAGGAGGAAGAGGTGAAGGCCAAGCGAGCACACAGGGTCAAGCTTGCAGATGCAATGGAGGCCATGAGGCTGAAGGAAGTGGAAGAGCAGGCACATGAGCTAGAAGCTGCCATGGAGGTAGAGGAGGAGGTGACCAGGGCAGGGGCAACTAGTCACCCAGGGAGTCCAAGTGTGCCAATACAGGCGGGAACCCCTGAGGTCACCATTATCTCAATCACATGGATGGAGTTGACCTGTCTGACAACTGTCCCTCCAGTAGGCTCACCATTGCATCTGCGACCATGGCTGTTATTTGCAGTGGGTGTGGCTGAAGAGCATGACATGATGGAGGTGGAGAGGGTGGAAGTGGATGCCAACATGGAGCTCGATGCAAATGTGGAGCCTGAGGTGGTTGTGGATGTTGGGACAGATATGGAGCTGGACCCAACCTCGAATTGCTATGAGGAGATGGCTTGGGTAGCTGCAGTTGAAGCTCGCAAAAGGGCAGAGCTATATGCTGCTACCACCAAGAAGAACCTCAAGGTTGCAGTCTTTTCATTGAAGGCACACCCAAGTGCTGATACAGAGAAGCAGATCAGAGCATCATATGGTGCAAGGTGGAGAATCGCATATTGGCGACTCATAAGAAGGAGCTGCATGTTGCTAGGTCAGTGATCCAGCTTTGCAAGCGTGAGATGGAGAAGGTGGTAGCAGAACAGCAGGACAAGGAGGAGGAAAGGGAGCACTTGGAGGCTGCATTGAGAAGGAGCAGACCACCCAAGGCTCTGGCTCCAATGGGCCATTTGGCAGGCCTGGCGTAATTTGCAACTTGTGTCATGATGCAGGTGTGGAGTGTATGGCCCACTGGTCCCACCTGCCATCTTTGGACCTGCAATCATTGTTGGGGTCAGAAAGGAGGGTGTAGGATCGATGGCAAGTTTGATCCCCAAAGTCGTCAAGCCCCAACTAGTGGTACAAGGAGGGGTGGAGAAAGAATTGGAAGGTCGTCCAACCAAAAGGTGGCAGATGGAGACGGGTGCTGTGGCAGCTGGAGGTAGCAGTGTCAGATCAGAAGGAGCAATGACTGGTGCAGGTATAGGGCACATCTCCGTGTCCAACAGTACTGTGGGCCAGCTTATCTGGCTGGTTAACCTGCAGTTGGAGCACCTTTGGCAGACAGAGGGGTTGTGTGAGGGCTATGCTGAATGACGAGGCCACAACAACAAGATACTCAATAGACAAGGGCTGATAAGAGATAATGCCAGCTGGTACAGCAGATATCCTCAGAGGTCAAGCTGAGGAGACTGTGCTGCACCAGGCAAGGTCTTTATACTAGATGATGCAGGGAATAGGGGAACCAAGATAGGGGAACAATAGGGAAGAGATAGGAGGGTGCACCCTAACAGGCTGTGCTGATAGGGGTGATAAGAAAGGTACTAAAAATAGAAACTGAGTCATATGAACCCTGACATCACCCCCCTCTCAATGCATGGTTGTTAGTGGAGTTAGTGAAGACAATGAAATGGAAGGAGGTTCTGGAGGGTTGGCAGACTGCTGAGTTGCATCAACTGTGCAAGTTCATGGCCCCCTTGGACAAGGATTTGGACATGGGGGATGAGAAAGATTGGGTGTTGGATGTGGAGAGTGATGATGAGTTGGAGATGGAGCCTGAGGTAGACAAGGGGAAGGGAAAAAGGAAGCGCAATGAAAATGATTTAGATTGTAATATTTCAGAACAGAGAAAAATGGGATGGAGTGAGATTCTTTTGGAGGTTGGGTAGACTTGTAATTTCCTTTGTGAATTTGTAATGAAATGATGATGTGAAATAATACAATTAGTGTCAGTAATGGAACTTAAAGATTCATAAGAGGATGAGGTTTGTCTGGATAAGCAGAGTGAAAATCGGAAACGGATTCAGATGCATGATCGAGTTCGGATGCGAAGATCCATGAGGACTCTTCATTGGTGCCTTTGTATCCAGTCCATTTGACTAGGTACTGGAGCTTGCACTTGTACCAACAATCAATCTTCAAGTCCAGGATCTCAGATATCTCATATTTGTTATCTCCATTGATGATGATTGGAGGAGGTGGAGGTTGGGTGCAACCGGGGATCTCATTTGTAGTAGCAGGTTCAAGCATTGATATATGGAAGACCAGGTGAACTTCTTGGAAGTGGTCCAGGAGGTGGAGGGTAAAGGACCTGCTGCCTGTGCAAGCAATGACCTCATAAGGACCTAAGTATTTCTCAGAGAGTTTCTTCCATGGATGGGTGGTTTGGAAGTGTTTGGCCTTGACGAATACTTTGTCTCTGATTTGCAGGTCCAGAGCCAGGATGCGGTGTTGGTCCACTGAGACTTGGTATTGTTTCTGGGCATCAGAGATGGTTTCTCAGAGATGTTGGTGTAGTTGGTCAAGGTCAGTTATGAATTGGTGGGCTTTGGTGGAGGCGAGTTCCTTCTCAGGGTGGATGGAGATGTTCAGATGGTAGCCTTTATTAGCAAAGAACAGAGAGATGCCGGTAGTCACATTCGGGGCATTGTTGTAGGCAAACTCTGTGATTGGAAGTAGGTCAACCCAGTTGTCTTGTTGATAGTTACAATAGACTCGGAGATATTGTTCCAGGGACTGATTCATTCATTCTGTTTGTCCGTCTCCTTTGGGATGGTATCTGGAGGTGAAATGAAGCTTCATGTCAAGGGCCTTTCCCAAGGGCCTTTCCTAATGTGCAGAAGAAGGAGGACACAAACTCTGAGCCCCAATCGGATGTGACATGCAATGGGACTCTGTGTTTAGAGAATGCATGGAGAATGAACAACTTAGCTAGTGAGGCAGAGGTGATGGTGTCATGCATTGGAATGAATAGTGACTGTTTAGTGAACCTGTTGACAATCACAAGTATGGTGTCATATCTGAGCAATGGGGGGAGCTTCTCTATGAAATCCATGGAGATGGAGTTCCATGGTTGCTCTGGAACTGGAAGTTGCTTAAGCATTCCATAGGGTTTGTGCCTTTGCAATTTTGAGTGCATACATGTGGTACAAGAGTTACAGTAGTGTTGAATGTACTCTCACATTTTTGGCCATACATAGTCTTGTCAGATCAACCCTTGTGTGCGATTTTGCCCAAAATGGCTGGAGATTGGGTGATCATGATAATACTGCAAAACCTGGAGTCAGAGACCATTGGCATCAGGGACGTATATCCGGTTGTTGTGTCAGAGGTGTCCTTTGGGATCCAGTGACCATTTTGGGATGAAAGGGTTATCCAAGTGTTTAACTGCAACAGGATCGGATTGGAGTGATGAGCGGATGTCAGAACAGAGTTGGTTGATATCCATAATGGTGACAGCTTGGAGGGTGGGAGTCATGAGGGTGGATGCTCATAGGGATAATGCCAGCTGCTTGTTAGTGAACACAGGACAAAAGTTGTGTGGGTTTACAGTGGCATAGTTGCTACTCCCCTCTTTAGGGTAGACATCCCAGCATCTACTTAATGCATCAGGCTTTGCTCCAAGTTGACCAAGACAGAAACAGATAACAAGGTTGAACTGAGACAGGTATTCAGACCATTGGACCTGTCTCCGCATGAGTAGTTTCGTTGTGGAGAAGTATTACAAGTTCTTGTGGTCTGTTATGATGTCCACTGGATCGGAGGGGCCTTCGAGGTAGTGTCTCCATATCCAGAAGGTTTCATATATGGCAAGGAGCTCTTTGTCATGGATGTCATAGTTCAGTTCAGGGGGCATAAATGGATGCAAGTGAAAAGTAATTGGGTGGACTTGTCCATCATCTCTCCAGATGATGGACAGGATCATGGCAAGTGCATAGTTGGAGGCATCGGTCTCTAATAGGATAGGAACGTCTGGAACCCAATGAGTCAGTATTGGAGCGGAGGTAAAGGCCTTCTTCAAGGTCTCAAAGCTCTGTCTACATTCATCAGCGAAATTCCATTGGATACCCTTCCTAGTAAGTCAGGTGAGTGGAATGGTAATATTGGAGTAGTTGTAGATGAAGTGGTGGTAGAAGTTGGCAAACCCCAGGAAGGACTGTACGTCTTTGACTTTCCACAGTTCTGGCCATTCCTGTATGGCTTTGATTTTGTCATCAGACATTGTCAGTCCTGCGGGGGAGAGGATATAGCCTAGATATTCAACTGAGTCAGAGTGGAATTCACATTTGTCAGCACAGGCAAAGAGGCCATGTTTTTGGAGACGTTGGAGTACTTCTCAGACATGTGTCCAATGTTCTTCTTTGTTATCCAAATATACCAAAATGTCATCTAAGTAAACAAGGATGGTCACATCGAGGAGGTCAGCAAAGGTATTGTTCATGAACCTCTGGAAGGCAGCTGGAGCATTAGTTAGTTCAAAGGGCATGACACCATTTGAAAGATCCATATTGAGTGTGGAAAGTCGTTTTCCACTCATTGCCATCTCAGATGCAGACTAGATGGTAGGCATGTCGGAGATCTATTTTGGAATAGATTTTAGCCTTTCAAGGGCTCTTGAGTAGGTCTGCAGTGCAGGGTATTGGGTATCGGTCTTTCTTAGAGTCCACGGAAGTCAACACATAGACAGAGTGATCCATCCTTTTTGTGGACAAATAGGACCGGAGCTCCATGGGGGATAAGGATGGGCAGATGAAGCCCATGGCCAAGTTCTCATCTATGAATGTTCAGAGAGCGAGTAGCTCTTTTTGGGATAGCGAGTAGATAGGGCCAAGCAGAGGGGTGGAGTTGTCATCCAACTCAATCTTGAGATTGTATGGTCGGTGTCCCACTAGGGAGTCGGCTTTAGACTTGCTGAACACATCAGCGAACTTGTGATACTCCTTAGGAACCATAGATAGGTCTGGTGGGGTTGATTGAGCAGAACAGGTGGTGAGGAGCATTGGATCGGAGAGGTGAACCTGGAATGTTTGTGAGCCATCCAGTTTGCTTAGTCTGGCAAAGACCATAGCGTCTACCATTGATATAGATGGAGGGGTAGGCAGAGTATCTATTGGAGCGGAGGAGGCAGAGGCAGAAGACAATTTTGCACCTAAAGTTGTTGGTGACATCGGGAATGACACAGCCTGCACTGGAGAACAGAATGTGATATGGCCCAATGCCCAGTCAATCAACGGATTGTAGCAGGTGAGCCAATTATGTCAAAGTAACATAGAATGTAAGGTTCTGGATTTCTCTGACAGAAAAACAGATAGACATCTATAGCTCGTGAAATAACAGCATTAGTAGTGCCATCAAATAATTGGAGCGGTATTGGAGTTATGGTGTATGTATGGAGTTTATGTAAATTGGAAAAAGAGGAATCAAGGAAACAGTGAGTAGAACCAGAGTCAATTAATGCTTGGATAGTGGTATCAGGAATGGAGTCAGAGTAGATGAGGAGGGTAAGAGAGTTGGAGTGGGAAAGAGTGGATGTGTTCAGGTGGACCTCATTTGTCATACGGGGAGTACCAACACAGCCCTCAGCCCATACAGAGGCTAGAGGACTGCTTACTATTTTTTTGGGTCCATCGTGGCATTGGCAGCACGGCCCTTTGCCTTTGCTGCAGATGAGGTTGCCTTGTTGCAATCCTTGGCTTGGTGGCCAGGTTTTCTGCAGAACAGGCAGAGGTTGTTGTCCATGCAGTGCTGGTGTTCCTGCTGGGTAAGTTTTCCATCCTTCCCCAGCTTGGTGGAGAGGTCCAGAGTGCTCTTGTGAGCTCTGGAGTTATTGCCAGTGCTGGAGTTGTTCTGACTGGAACCAGAAGCGGTGGCATTACCAGTGTTTGACCTCTGGCTGGAGTTGGTAGTAATCTTCTTATTGGACCCCTTGTTGGACTTTGGGGTCTTGTCCAATGATTTGTCCAATTTGTTGTTAGCTGAATTTTTGCAGGAGACCTCAGATTGACATTCCCAATAATGGACATTGATGGATTGGGCAAGCTTGTGAAGGTTAACCAAAGTATCCAGTTTACCGATGCATGATATCTCATCCTTGATGCAGGATGGGAGACCAATGTAAAATTGGCATCAGAGTGCGGTGTCACCCCATTGGACCTTTGGGGCTAGCTGCTGGCTCGAAGTAGTCCAGTGTGTTGCCCTTGAGATAGGACATGGCAAAGGTGACCTTTGCCCAATCGGATGTGAACATGTCAGGGCAGTCATGGAAATTCAGCTGGCATTGCACCAAGAATGGTTGGAGCTTGTGTGGATTGGAGCCATCGAATGGGTTGGGTTCCCAGGCCTTGGTCTGGGACTTAGGAGCTTGTGGGGTGCGGATGCTGCTGGCAAGCAGGGAGATGGCTTGCACCAGATTCAGGGAGGGCAGAATATCATCCTCTTCATTGACAGCCTCTATGTGGTCCGTTGGTTCTTCAATGACCTTGGGGATGGTGTCAATGCTGGGAGCAGGCACCTCGACAGTTTGTGCACGTTCGGAATTGGTGGTGGATCATGGCATTGGTAGGAGTGAGTATGGCAGTTTGAATATACTGTTATGCACTAGGTCCAATTGGGGGTTGAGATCTACAGGTTATGGGCCCCAGCCTCCAGCTCTAAACAGTTGTTCCAACATACTTATATCATCAAAATCCTCTCATTTCCATCCACCTTTTCCAACCCACTCATCCCCCATTAAACAACAACTTCAACCTCAATCACACTTCACTTTTTGGCCCACCACATCCTCCCTTTCCCCCTCAGTTTCTCCCAGCAGTCATCTCTTCAGCCTCCAAAGGGTTTCAGCTTCCAGTGGTGAGAAAGGATCCCTCCTCATTGCCTAGTGTTACAAAGCCACAACCCTGGCCTTAGTTTGCCGGTTGACTGAGGCCTCTTGTTAACCTTGGGTGCTGGAGTCTGTGGTCTGCAGACTCATAACAGTTCACCTGATTTGCGGCAAGGTCGTGCCATCTCATTCTGAGTCCTGTTGTCCCTGAAGTTGCTGGGAGTTGATTGGTGCCATTTGGACCATTTTCTCTATCCTCAGGACCCCTCTGGACAACTCAGGACTGTTTTTGGACACCCTAGGACTATTACCTCTCGGATTTGGTGCTCTGCACTTATTCTTACTCCCCTGCACTTCCTGTGTGCGTACCACCTCCCACATCTTGCCCACGCAGTGTTTGCACCCGCTATAACCACCTTACAACACTGCGAACCTATCCTATCACACGTTCACTTGCAATTCTCAAAAAGTGTATTTGGACTTGAATACGCTTAGCCAAACTTTACTCGTATCTCACCCAATTCGTCTACCTCATACCTATCCCTCGCTGCACATACCTATAAACCATGTCTACAACCACCTCCAACAACGATACTCCGTCACCTAAGTTCCCCATGCTCTCAGACTCAAATTATCATGACTGGGCATTCAACACGACTGCAAGGTTGCGTTCAAAGGGCTTGTGGATGCTTGTCAATGGCAAGAAGAAGCGCCCCACTGAACCTGCAGACGTGGAGAAATGGGAACTAGATCAGGAGGTAGCAGCTGGACTCATTGCGTCAACCTTGGAACAAGGGCAGCGAGTTCATGTTCAGGGATTAGAGGACGATCTGGTGAAAATGTGGGAGGCTCTGCACAAGGTTCATGTTCAGAAGCAGGCAGGCACTCGCTTCAATGCCTATGACGCACTCTTCAATATACAGAAGGCTCCTGATGAGACACTTCAGTCACTGATTGGTCATGTCAGCTCTGCCATGCAACTCTGCCAGAACCTTTGTCCATCTGATGGCTCATATACCCTAGCCAGACAGGATGAGGAGCTGGTGATCATGACACTGATTAGAGCCCTTCCTGAGGAGTTTGACAGCTTCACATCCGCGTTACTGCTTCAAAAGAACGTCAACAAGGCCAAAGTTATTGAAGCCTTTATCACGGAGGAGAACAACCATCTGCACCGTTCTGTTCAATCAGCCATGCTATCCAACAAACCACCTGCTTCAACACCTCCTAAATGGTGCAACTTCTGTGAAGCATCCACTCATAACATGGATGTCTGCTTTTCTCTAGCCAATGCCAAGAAGGCAGATCTGGAGCGCAGACAGACAGCTAAGCAGGAGAAGGAGAAGAAGCAGAAGCAGAAGGCTAAGCAGGTGGATGGATCTACCTCCTCTGTTGTTGAAGTTGCAGGATCAGCATTCACCACTGCAAGCATTTCCTCTCTCCTTCATCATGCACTTGTCTCTGATACCAATTCCCTTTGGTGCACCGATTCAGGAGCCTCATTACATATGACTCCAAATTGCCATTGGTTTAAGGAGCTCAAACCTCATAGAGCTCCCATTGAATTGGCGGACAGTAGTGTTGTGTACTCTGAAGGGATTGGCACGGTGATGTTTTGCCCAAATGACCCAAACTTCTCACACTGCACACATTGCTGCGTCCAAGTCACTGGATCTCCAACTCTGGCACCATCGCTTTGGGCACCTTGGGATTGATGCTGTCAAACAGCTGATCATGCAGAACATGGTGGAGGGGATGGACATCACATCAGACAATCCATTCCCCAGAATCTGTGAAGCGTGCATTCATGGCAAACAACACCATGATTCATTCCCCAAGAAAGCCTCCTTCAGGGCCTCCGACATTCTTGAACTCATTCATTCTGACATTCATGGTCCATTGAAGGTGCCCACTGCGCGGGGATTTAGGTACTGGATCACATTCATTGACGACAAATCTTGTTTTGTGAGCCTGTACTTGATCAAGACCAAGGACCAGGCGTTAGACGCATTCAAGCAGTTCAAAGCACTGGTGGAGAACCAGACTGGCAAACGGATCAAAATCCTGAGAGATGACAAAGGAGGAGAATACTCATCGCACCAGTTCTCTTTCCTGACCATGTCCTCTGGGATCTTCAGGCAAAAGACTGCACCGGGCACACCACAGCAGAATGGAGTTGCAGAGCGCTACAACAGGACACTGGAAGAAGGCACTATCTCCATGTTACATGATGCTTAACTAGGTCCTTCTTTCTGGGGAGAAGCAGCCTTAGCATTCACTCTTCTCCACAACTGCTCTCCCACTTCTGCGCTTTCCCATGGGACTCCATATGAAGCCTGGCACGGTCACAAGCCATCTGTTGCACATTTCAGGGTATTTGGCTCCACTGCGTTTGTCCATGTCCCCAAATCTAAAAGACGCCACCTTGAATCACACTCTACCAAGTGTGTCATGATTGGATATGAAACTGGGACTAAGGCATGGCGACTGTGGGACCCAGTCGGAAGGAGGGTATTGATAAGCAGGGATGTCATTTTTGATAAATCTGGTCACCCACATACATCCACCATGCACAATCTACCACAGCAACTTGTGCAACTTCCTGATGATGTGGCCATTCACCAGACCTCTACTTCCCCTCCAGTTATTCCTCCAGCTACCCCCCCTTACTACCATTGCCAGACGTTGCAACACCATCCCCTACATCCCCTCCACCATCTCCATCTCCACCTCTACCACCTGACCCACCTCTGAGACGTTCAACACGCATCTGCATCCCTCCCCAACCATGGTGGCTTGTCCCAAATGCTGCCAGTACAGGAATCCTCCACTCGATTCAGAGGGAAGAGATGATCCAACTGAGGGGGTGGACGATGCCCAGAATGAGGGGGTGGAACAGGCTGAATCTGCCATACCATCTGTCCAACATCCACTTCAGGAACTTGTCAACCTCAGCAATGCTCCTGACCTCCCTGAACCATCCACTTATCAGGAAGCCATGTCTAGAGTTGATGCACCATGGTGGAGAGAGTCCTGCAATGATGAATATCAGTCGCTCATGGACAACAATGTTTGGACGGTGGTGGACCTCCCTGCAGGGAAGAAGGCCGTGGGATCCAAATGGGTATTCAGACTTAAGAAGCACCCTGATGGATCCATTGAGCGCTTCAGATCTAGAGTGGTTGCAAAAGGATACACGCAGAAGGCAGGGATTGACTTCACGGAAACATTTGCCCCTGTTGTGAGATTCAACACGCTCAGAGTGCTCCTGGCCATCACTGCCCTTGAGGATCTGGAATTGGACCAAGTCAACTTCAAATCTGCCTATTTGAATGGTGATATTGAAGAAGAGGTCTACATGGAACTTCCAGAAGGGTACAAGCAGGGAGACAAGGTCGGGAGACTGAACAAGGCCATCTACAGAACCAGGCAAGGAGGAAACAGGTGGCATGCCAAACTGGATGACGCTTTCCATCACATGGGATTCACCAGATCCAAAGTGGACAGCTGCCTTTACCTCTACATCCAAGGACCCATCAAAGTCTACATCCCCATCTACGTTGACGATCAGCTCATGGCATGCAACAGTTGCACCCATCTTGACAAAGTAAAGCTTGAGCTGTTGCAACACTTCAAAATGAAGGACATGGGACCTGCCAGGTACATTGTTGGTCTGGAAATCCACAGGGACAGGAGAAAGAGGACGTTGCACCTTAACCAGCACAAGTATGCACTGGATGTTTTGAAGCGGTTTAACATGGAGAATTGCAAGCCAGTGTCTACCCCTCTTGATCCAGGCTGTCATCTCTCCAAGGATCTCTGTCCACAGTCAAAGGAGGATGTTGAGGCCATGAGAGGTGTTCTGTACCTTGCCGCTGTTGGGAGCCTGAATTACCTTGCGATTGGAACCAGACCGGACATTGCACATGCAGTTGGTGAACTTTGCCAATTCAACTCAAATCCTGGTTTAGGTCATTGGAAGGCGGTGGAGCACATGCTCAAATATCTCAAGGGGACTACCGAACTGGGATTGACGTATGGACCTCCAGACCCTGGCTCCCAAGCGATGCTCCAGGCCTACTGTGATGCCAACTATGCAGGGGATGAGGATAGGAGACGGTCAATGACTGGATATGCGTTCTTCATTGGTGGAGCAGCAGTCAGTTGGAGCAGCAAACGACAACCAACAGTGGCAACATCCTCATCTGATGCTGAATACATGTCAGCCAACTTTGCGGGACGTGAAGCCATGTGGTTGAAACAGTTGCTGACTGAACTTGGCTACCATCTTCCTCCAGTTACGCTTTATTGCGACAGCCAACATCCTCATCTGATGCTGAATACATGTCAGCCAACTTTGCAGGACATGAAGCCATGTGGTTGAAACAGTTGCTGACTGAACTTGGCTACCATCTTCCTCCAGTTACGCTTTATTGCGACAGCCAACCTGCCATTGCCGTATCCAAGAACCCTGAACATCACTCCAGGATGAAGCACATTGATGTCATGTATCACTGGTTGAGGGAAAAGGTGGAAAGGAGATTGCTGAAACTACAGTTTGTGCCGACACATGAGATGGTAGCTGATGTGCTAACCAAGAGTCTGGTGCGTGCTAAGCATGTGAAGTTCAGAGATGGATTGGGTATTTGGAGCATTGAAGGGATGCTTGATTGAGGGGGTGTGTTGGAATGCACTGAAGGTCCCTGGAAAGTTTGGTATGATATGGACTATTCTGTGAGAAGATATGAGTGTTTTATGTGTTACAATTTCGCTTTTTTGCTGAGTTTGTATTTTGGCTTATCTAATAACATACAACTTCACTTTTGAGCTCTACACACTTATGGTAGACAGAACTTAGTAACTACCACAGGACCTGCTGCCTGCATGAGCAATGACCTCATAGGGACCTAAGTATTTCTTGGAGAGTTTCTTTGATGGATGGGTGGTCTGGAAGTGTTCGGCCTTGACAAATACTTTATCTCTGATTTGCAGGTCCAGAGCAGGGATGCAGTGTCAGTCCACCAAGACTTGGTATTGTTCCTGGGCCTCAGAGATTGTTTCTCAGAGATATTGGCATAGTTGGTTGAGGTCAGTTACAAATTGGCAGGCTTTGGTGGAGGTGAGTTCCTTCTCCAGGTGGACGGAGATGTTCGGATGGTAACCTTTATTAGCAAAGAATGGAGAAATGCCGGTAGTCATGTTTGGGGTGTTGTTGTAGGCAAACTCTGCTATTGGAAGTAGATCAGCCCAGTTGTCTTGTTGATGATAGTTACAATAGACTTGGAGATATTGTTCCAGGGACTAATTCATTTGTTCTGTTTGTCCATCTCCTTCAGGATGGTATCCAGAGGTGAAATGAAGCTTCATGTCAAGGGCCTTTCCTAATGTGCAGAAGAAGGAGGACACAAACTCCAAGCCCTGATCAGATGTGACATGGATGGGACTGCATGTTTAGAGAATATGTGGAGAACAAACAACTTAGCTAGTAAGGTGGAGGTGATGGTGTCATGTGTCAGAATGAATAGTGACTGTTTAGTGAACCTGTCAACAATCACAAGTATGGTGTCATATCCAAGCGATGGGGGGAGCTTCTCTATGAAATCCATGGAGATGGAGTTCCATGGTTGCTCCAGAAGTTGCTTAAGTGTTCCATAGGGTTTGTGCCTTTGCAATTTTGAGCGCATACATGTGGTACAAGAGTTACAGTAGTGTTGAATATACTCTCACATTTTTGGCCATACATAGTCCCATTGGATTAACCCTTGTGTGCAGTTTTGCCCAAAATGGCTGGAAATTGGGTGATCATGATAATACTGCAAAACTTAGAGTCAGAGTCTGTTGGCATTGGGGATGTATATCCAATCATTGTGTCATAGGTGTCCTTCAGGGTCAAGTGACCACTTTGGATTGGAAGTGTCTGTTTAACTGCAACAGGATTGGATCAGAGCAATAAGCGGATGTTGGAGCAGAGTTGGTCAATGTCCATAATGGTGACAGCTTGGAGGGTGGGAGTCATGAGGGTGGATGCTCGTAGGGACAATGCCAGCTGCTTGTTGGTGAACACAGAATGAAAGTTGTGTGGGTTTACAGTGGCATAGTTGCTACTCCCCTCTTTAGGGTAGACATCCCAGCATCTAGTTAATGCGTCAGGTTTTGCTCTGAGTCAACCAGGGCAGAAATGGATAATGAGATTGATCTGAGACAGGTATTTGGACCATCAGACTTGTCTCCAGGTGAGTAGTTTCATTGTGGAGAAGTATTCCAGGTTCTTGTGGTCTGTTATGACATCTACTGGATCAGAGGGGCCTTTGAGGTAGTGTCTCCATATCTGGAAAGCTTCATATATGGCCAGGAGCTCTTTGTCATGGACATCATAGTTCAGTTCAGGGGGCGTAAATGTATGCAAGTGAAAAGTGATTGGATGGACAAGATTGCAGCAAGTGCATAATCAGAGGCATCGGTTCCTAATAGGATAGGAACATCTGGAACCCAATGAGTCAGTATCAGAGCAGTGGTAAAGGCCTTCTTCAAGGTCTCAAAGCTCTGTCTACATTCATCAGTGAAATTCCATTGGATACCCTTCCTAGTAAGCTGAGTGAGTGGAACAGTAATATCAGAGTAGCTGTAGATAAAGCGGCAGTAGAAGTTGGTGAACCCTAGGACACTTGTTCAGAAATACATCAAATATGTATATACAACCCATTTCCTCAAATTTTACATAATATACTTATATTAAAACATATTTTGATATTTCATACATGATTCTCAAAAATAATTCTTTTTTTTTTCATTTACTGGTGGCAACTGCTTCAAGGGAATATTCTACTCCTGCTACACTTAACTTCTTTCACTCATTCTTTCTTATACTATACTGGTCAAATAATCTAATATACCTTGAATCCTCATCTGGTATTTGTATATCTGTTTTGGAACCTGCAAAATTATGGTGTTAGGGCAAACTCTAAATCACCATAATTCTGTGAATGAACAGCTGAGAAGAATATCAAACCCTGCTGCAGCACAACTCCAGAAACAATTTAACATTTGTACTTTGGTTACAATCCTTTGTATTGGTCAATGCAGACTATATGCAGAAAAGTAATACATTTCTTAGCAGCAAGAAATGAATAAGACTTCCAGAGTCTAGAGTTCACAGATGCTTAGGGGTCCAGATATTCCAAAATGAGGGGAATGCACTTAGAGGCTAAAGGAAGTAGGTGGATGAATCCAACTGTCCAACCAGTGGCACTCTGAAGTGGGTAACAGCAATGTGCACACAAGTTCAAGCTTCTAATACTCTGCAAAGGCAGTACACACTAGTAACTCAAACAAGAGCACTAATGGCAGGACCATTGACAGACAATCTCACCCTGTAGATTTGTAGTCACATGAGGCAGATATTACACTCACACCCAAAGCAGGAATATCACTACTTTGAGTGCAATCAAGTACAGTTACACAACTCTAAAAGATCCTTGAACTGGTAATCAACAGTTACTGAGATATAGAGGATGACACTGTATGTCACTCTAGTCACACTGGTGTGCAGAAGATGGGTAGAAGTGGTAGAATATGTTGTTATTTCAGAGGCAGAATGACCTCCTTATATATTGTATTTATAGGGGCTGACTGATGCTTCTGGAATATTCTACCTATTAATAGATGGAAACTACTGGAAGGTAGTGGAAGGTGGAAGAAAGGGGTAGAATATTCCAAGCCAATCACAGGTTCTGATGACTGCACTAACACTGATCAGAAGCTGAATAATGGTTCTGGAAAGTTCTATCCAATAATAGAAGGAAACAGCTAGAATGTTATGGAAAGGGGTAGAATATTCCAAGGCAATCACCTGATCTGATCCCTGAATTAGGCACTGATCAGGCAAAAAGGAGGGTATCCACCCTGTTTTCTGCACTGGGTTGCACAGCCATGTATAGCCACATCTCAGGTCATGATCTCCATGGAAAATTGTGCCCTGAGAGACTGTGGTTGTCAAGTTACAGAATATTTATTGATCAGAGACATCTGAGCTTGAATTCAGGCCAAATGCCTGGTCCAAAGGTGGAGAGCTGGCTGTGCAAAGGTTTGTGGGTACCTATGGGTCCACAACTGTAGCACAGCAGAAATAAATCATTCTGGGCTGAGTTCTGCATGGAATATTCCTGAAAAAATATGGAAAAATAGAGAATATTTGAATAAGTCCATTCCAGGTACAAGCACCAAATATATGCTGATATTTAGGAATGGAAAAGCAAAGTATAGCACATTGGTGCTGCATAAATAGGATTTGATAGGGAAAAGGTGGTTCCCATACACCCATAGTTAAACTCAAATAGAGGAAACCCCATTGTTGAGCTTATGTTGGAGTTTAGCATGAACTCCATCATTGGACACTTGTGTGCCCAATCTTTCTGATCACTTTGTACAACTGTACAAAGTATTTGGCCAATGGAATGATTTGCTCATTCTGTTGCTCTATCCATTTGTGGATGGAATACTGTGGACATGAGGAGTTTCACTCCCATTATCCGCTGTAGTTCATGCCAAAAGATAGATGTGAATTTTGAATCTCAATCAGACACAATCAAGTCTGGTACACCATGAAGGTGTACAACTTCTTTAAGGAATAGCCATGCTACTCCTTTTGCTGTTACACACATATCCGTAGGTATTATATGTACCTGTGACATGAAGCAATCTATGACTACCAGTAGGTAGTCATAGTCATTTGATTTTGGTAATGGACCATAAAGTCCATACCTATTGATTGCCAGGGTCATTCCAGTACTGGCAAGCTATGAAGAAGCCCTATGGGTTTCTTTATACTGTCTTTATTCATTTGGCACTTTGTGCATGAAGTGCAGAATGATTTGACATCGGTGGTCATGCCTGGCCACCAGTATGACCATCAAATGTAATTTGTGGTCTTTAGTTGACCAAAATGGCCAACTACTTGGTGCACATGGTCAATTATTATCTTGACCAGCCTCCTCCCCTTCAGAAATGCTGAGTGGGGTATACAGACAACATCACATCTGTATATATTTTTGGTCCATATTAGACCATCATGCATGCCAAACCATGTGTGCTCTTTAGGTGCTTTCAGCCCCTTAGAAAGGACAGTATCCTTTCTATATGTACCTTGTACAATCTGCATGAGGTTGATCCCATGCTCAATGTGGGATCACAATGGTGTTCCATCATCATCTGATGACATCACTCCAATGTCCTCTATTTCTCTAGAGGACTTAGAATCATCGTTCAATGATTCTGTTTGAACATTGAGTGCTTCAGCTTCCAGCACTCTGTTTTCTTTTTTCTCAAGCAGTCACCTGAAGGTGACTGCTGCTGTCCTGATCTCAATGAACTGTTCCGTAGGGAGCAGTTCTCCTTCAGGGTCAAGATGTACATCTGCGCTCATGTAGATGTAGTTGGGATGACTCTCTGTTGGGGGGTCATGTTATGACTATATTCATTAACGCCCAGATCCCCATCCGATCCACTCAGATCCCCACGCATATGAAATCTATACTCCATTTGGAAACCATCTCCATTTACCTGTCTGATTGTCACTACCAATTCTGCCCATCTGTCTCTGGTTCCGATTGATGCATCAGCATCACCATAGGAACCTGGACATCCATCCCCATTGGACTTGGACATACTCAAGTAAGGCCGTCGGCCTCAGAGACCCATCACCAGAGTAATTATTATTAGATTTCAAATATGTATTTAAGTTGCCCGACTGGGGACTTCATTCCCCAGTTCGAATATTGAATCACACCTAGTTCCTAAGTCCAATCCTAACTCTAAGTCATACTCCATCTCTGAAACCTCAGACACCAACCAGTATTAGTGAGGGTGCAGCACATAAGCTGAAGCCAAGGCTGTTCTGACCCCACGATGTACCCGACTCCTTCTCCTTCTCTGACCCAACCTCTGACCAAACCTCTGACCCCAAATTGGACCAAGTGCATAATAGTATATTCAAACTGCCATACTCACTCCTACCAATGCCACGATCCACCGCCAATTCTGAACGTGCACAAACCGTCGAGGTGCCCACTCCCAGCATTGACACCATCCCTGAGGTCATTGAAGAACCGATGGACCACATAGAGGCCGTCAATGAAGAGGACGACACTCCGCCCTCTCCAAATCTGGTGCAAGCCATCTCCCTGCTTGCCAGCAGCATCCGTACCCCACAAGCCCCTAAGTCCTGGACCAAGGTCTGAGAAGCCGACCCATTTGATGGCTCCGATCCGTGAAAGCTCCAGCTGTTGTTGGTGCAATGCCGGTTGAATTTCCACGACCACCCCGACGTGTTCGGCATCGGAGATGGTCTTTTGGAGATGCTGGTGGAGTTCATGGAGATCCACAGCAAAGTCTCAAGCTCTTGAAGAAGTGAGGTCTCGTTCTGGATGTACAGAGATGTTTGGGTGGTAACCCTTGTTGGCAAAGAATGGAGATAAGCCAGTAGTGGTGTTTGGAGCATTATTATACGCAAATTCTGTGAGTGGGAGTAAGTCGGACCAGTTGTCCTGTTGGTAGTTGCAATAGACTTGGAGGTACTGTTCCAAAGTCTGGTTCATTTGTTCGGTTTGTCCATCGGCTTCCGGATGGTATCCGGAGGTGAAGTGGAGTTTGATGTCCAAGGCCTTTTCAAGGGTTCAGAAGAAAGAGGACACGAACTCCGTACCTCGGTCGGAGGTAATGTGTGATGGAACTCCATGCTTGGAGAAGACATGGAGCATGAATAATTTTGCAAGCATAGGAGCTGTGATGGTGTCGACTGTAGGAATGAAAATGGACTGCTTGGTGAGGCAATCCACAATAACTAGGATGGTGTTGTAACCGGAGGAAGCTGGAAGCTTCTCGATGAAGTCCATGGATATGGAGTTCCATGGCCTCTCCAGAACGGGGAGTTGCTTGAGTAGTCCATAAGGACGATGTCTCTGTGACTTTGAGCACATACAAGTGGTACATGATTTGATGTAGGACTTAATGGAACCACAGAGTTCGGGCCAGACGTAGTCTCACCTGATTAGGTCTATAGTTTGGTTTCGTCCAAAATGACCCGAGATTGGATGGTCATGTTTATTCTGGAGTATGCAGAGTCGGAGATTGTTCACATCAGGAATGTAGATGCGGTTGTCTAGACGGAGTAAGCCTTCCGAGTCAATGGACCAGCGATTGGTTGGTTTATTGAGATGATTGGAGATGGCTGGATCTGATCGGAGTGCAGATCAGATATTGGAGTGGAGTGTGTCAACATCCATAGTGATGGCTGCTCATAGGACTGGAGAGTAGAATGTCATAGCTTGGAGGGATGCCGTTAACTGTTCATTAGTGAACACAGGCCTAAAATTATGCAGATTTACTGCTGCATAATTATTTCCTCCCTCTTTAGGATAGACGTCCCATCGTCTAGTTAACAAGTCTGGTTTTGTACCGAGTTTGCCAGGATGGAATTGGATTACCAGATTGAACTGGGACAGGAATTCGGACCAGCGGGCTTGCCGCCGTGTAAGGAGTTTGGTAGTTGAAAAGTATTTGAGGTTCTTGTGGTCTGTGATGACATCAACCGGAGTTGGGGATCCTTCAAGGTAATGTCACCAGGACTTGAAAGCTTCAAAGATTGCAAGTAGTTCTTTATCATGGACATCGTAGTTGAGTTCCGCTGGAGTGAAAGTCTGGGAGTGGAAAGCTATTGGGTGGACCTCATTATCTGTTGGAGAGATGGTTGATAGGATGGCCACTAGTGCGTAGTCGGAGGCATCGGTTTCTACAATGATCGGGGATCCAGGGTTCCATTGGGATAAGACCGGAGCTGTGATGAAAGCTCTCTTTAACATTTCAAAGGATGTCCAACAGGAGTCCAAGAATCCCATGGAGTTCCTTTACGAGTTAAATGAGTCAGTGGAACTGTGAGATCGGAGTAATTGAATATGAAACGCCTATAGAAATTGGCAAATCCTAAGAAGGATTGCACGTCCTTGACTTTGCGAGGTTCTGGCCAATCCTGTATTACCTGGACTTTGCTGGAGTCCATAGTAAGTCCGTTTGGAGACAATATATATCCGAGGTACTCAACCGTGCTCTCGTGGAAAGAACATTTGTCGGCTTGAGCATACAGCTTGTGCTTCCAGAGTCAGAGAAGGACTTCACGGACATGGTTGCTGTGTTCGTCAGAGTTGTCGGAGTATATCAGGATATCGTCCAAGTACACGAGGACGCATATATCCAGGAGGTTGGAGAAGATGTTGTTCATAAGACACTGGAATGCTGCCGGAGCATTGGTAAGTCCAAAGGGCATAACACACCACTCGAACGAGCCGTAGCAAGTGCGAAACATGGTCTTCCATTCATCACCTTCATGAATCTGGACAAGGTGGTAAGCATGCCGGAGATCGATTTTGGTGAAGAATCAAGCCTTTCAAGGACTGTCGAGCAAATCGGAGATGCAAGGAAGTGGATAACAGTCTTTTTTGGTGATTTTATTGAGACCCCTGAAATCGACGCAAAGTCGGAGGGATCCATCTTTTTTCCAAATGAAAAGGACTGGAGCACCGCCTGGAGATTGGGTCAGCCGGATGAAACCATAAGATAGGTGCTCATCAATGAATTCTCAAAGAGCCTGGAGTTCGCTCTGGGACAAGGAGTAGATCAGACCGAAAGGAGATGTTCCATCTTCCATTTCAATCTTCAAATCGTACGGCTTGTGAGCGGGTAGTGTGTCGGCACGGGTTTTGCTAAAGATGTCCGTGAATTCATGATATTCGGTTGGAACATTTTTCATGTCGACTGGAGGGTCCTCAGAGTTCTTTGGAACTGTTGAGGAGATGAACAACTTGAATGTTTGCGTGTCGGCTCGGGAAGAGTCACGGGCGAAGGCTGCCGCATTGATGAAAGCTATTTTTGGAGCAACAGGCGGAGACAGAGTTATGGAGTTGAGTGGAGCTGATGCTACCGGCTCAGGTGGCGCCAAGGATTTAGTCTCTATCGGAATGAGATACTGCCCAATACCCAGTCAATCAACAGATTGTAGCAGGTGAGCCAGTTGCCAAGCAACTAACATCCAATGGAGTTACATAGAAAGTAATGGAGTGGGTTTCTCCCGTAGGAAGACGGAGTGGCAATTCAATTGTGGAATTGATAACAGAGTTAGAGGATCCGTCAAAAAGCCGTAATGGAATCGGAGTGATGTCTTTAGACCGGAGATGATGTCCGGAGACAAACAAAGTGTTGAGGAAACAGTGAGTGGAACCGGAGTCCACTAAGGTTGGGATCAGAGTTAAGGGAATGAGATCGGAGGTAAGTCAGAGTGTCAAGGAGTTAGGATCAGAAAGAGCGGATGCGTTGAGACGTAGCTCCACGAAAACACCAATGAGTTCAACGCAACCCTTGTTCGGTGTTGGAGGGTTGCTTATTATTTTTTTGGCTCCGTAGCCTTGGCTTTGGAGCTCTTGTCGGACTTGTTGTCCGTCGAGGCAGCACAGGCTTTCGTGGCTGCAGAGGTGGTCTTCAGAAAATCCTTGGCAACATGACCTATTCGTCCACAGAAGAGGCAGAGATTCTGCTCAATACGACGTTGTCATTCCTGTAGAGTTAGTTTACTATCTTTACCAAGCTTGGTAGAGAGGTTGGGGGTCTGCTTTGGAGTTCCAGAGGTAGAGGCTGTGGGGGTGGATCTGGGGTTTCCGGATTTACCGGAGTTGGGCTGCTTCTTGTTGTCGCTGCCCTGGGTGTTAGAAAATGAGGTGGACTTGCCCTTGTCATTGGACTTGTCCTGGTTCTTGCCCAAGGCGGTCTCACAAGCTACCTTGGAGCATCGTTCCCAGTACCGAGCATGGATGGACTGTGCTAGAGTCCGGAGTTTGGCTAGGGTGACGGGTTTGCCTACTCTGGCGACCTTGTCCTTAATCCGGGACGGGAGGCCATTGTATAACTGGCGTCAGAGTGCAGCGTTTCCCCATTGGACACGAGCAGCTAGTCAATTGAACTCAACTAGATACTTAGTGATCCTCTGGTTATCACACATTCAGAGATTCTCAAGTTCAGCCTCGGCTTCGGCCTCCGGGTCATGAGGTCCAAAGTTGGTTTTCAACTTGGACACAAACTCAGAGTAGTCATCTAGCCAAGAGGCTTCAGAATCGGAGGTTAGGGTGGTTCGAACCAGTGGAGTGCAGTTCCCTTCAAATAGGATAGAGCATAAGTAACTTTAGCACTATCATCGGAGAATGCATCAGGACGGTCATGGAAATTGAGGGTACATTGTGTGAAGAAAGGCTGGAGTTTGCGGGAATCGGATCCGTCGAAGGTATCTGGTTCTCAGACCTTGGTCCAAGCAGAAGACTTCTTCAGAGATGATTGTTGGAATGCACTGAAGGTCCCTACAAAGTTTGGTATGGATTGGGTTATTGTGTGAGGAGATATGAGTGTTTTATGTGCTACAATTTCGCTTTTTTGCTGAGTTTGTAGTTTAGCTTATCTAATAACATCCAACTTCACTTTTGAGATCTACAGGTTATGGGCCCCGGCCTCCAGGCCTAAACAGTTGCTCTAACACTCCTATATCATCAAAATCCTCTCAGTTCCATCCACCTTTTCCAACCCTATCATTTCCTATTAAACAACAACTTCAACCACAACTACACTTCGTTTTTTTTTTACCACACTACATCCTCCCCTTCTCCCTCAGCTTCTCCCAGCAGTCATCTCTTCAGCTCCCAAAGGGTTTCAGCTTCCAGTGGTGAGAAAGGATCCCTCCTCATTGCCTAGTGTTACAAAGCCACACCCCTGGCCTTAGTTTGCCGGTTGACTGAGGCCTCTTGTTAACCTTGGGTGCTGGAGTCTGTGGTCTGCAGACTCATAACAGTTCACCTGATTTGCGGCGAGGTTGTGCCATCTCATTCTGAGTCCTGTTGTCCCTGAAGTTGCTGGAAGGTGATTGGTGCCATTTGGACCATTTTCCCCATTCCTAGGACGACTCAGGACCCCCCTGGACAACTCAGGATCCCTCTGGACTCCCTAGGACTTTTATCCCACTTGGATTTAGTGCTCTGCACTCATTTTTACTCTCCTGCGCTCCCTGTGCGCATACCACCTCCCACACTTTGTGTCCACAGTCTTTCCGGTGTCTATGACCATCTCACAACTCTGCGAACCTCTCCTATCATCCATTCACTTGCAATTATCAATATCTCCATTTGGACTCTTATACACTCAACCAAACTTCATTCATATCTCACCCAAATCATCTAGTCATACCTATCCCTTGCTCCACACACCTCTACACCATGTCTACAACCACCTCCAATGATCACACTCCCTCTCCTAACTTCCCCATCCTCTCAGACTCAAATTATCATGACTGGGCATTCAACATGACTGCTAGCTTACGTTCAAAGGGCTTATGGATGCTTGTCAATGGCAGAAAAAGCACCCCACTGAACCTGCAGACATGGAGAAATGGGAATTGGATCAGGAGGTAGCAGCTGGACTCATTGCATCAACCTTGGAACAAGGGCAGCAAGTTCATGTTCAGGGATTAGAGGACAATCCAGTGAAAATGTGGGAAGCTCTGCACAGGGTACATGTTCAGAAGCAGGCAGGCACTCATTTCAATGCCTATGATGCACTCTTCAATATACGGAAGGCTCCAGATGAGGTCTCTGGTTGGTCATGTCAGCTCTGCCATGCAACTCTGCCAGAACCTTTGTCCATCTGATGGCTCCTATACACTAGCCAGACAGGATGAGGAACTGGTGATCATGACACTGATTAGAGCCCTTCCTGAGGAGTTTGACAGCTTCACGTCTGCATTACTGCTTCAAAAGGACATTGACAAGGCCAAAGTTATTGAAGCCTTTATCACAGAGGAGAACAACCGTCTGCACCATTCTGTTCAATCAGCCATGCTATCCAAACCACCTGCTTCAACACCCTCTTCTAAATGGTGTAACTTCTGCGAATCATCTACTCATAACACCAATGTTTGCTTTTCTCTAGCCAATGCCAAGAAGGCTAATCTGGAGCACAAACAGATGGCTAAGCAGGAGAAGAAGCAGAGGCACAAGGCTAAACAGGCAGATGAATCTACCTCCTCTGTTGTTGAAGTTGCAGGATTGGCATTTACCACCACAAGCATTCCCTCTCTTCCTCATGCACACCTTGTCTCTGATACCAGTTCCCTTTGGTGCACCGATTCAGGAGCCTCATTACATATGACTCCACATTGCCATTGGTTTAAGGAGCTCAAACCTCATAGAGCTCCCATTGAATTGGCGGACAGTAGTGTTGTGTACTCTGAAGGGATTGGCACGGTGATGTTTTGCCCAAATGACCCAAACTTGAAACCTATACTGTTCAGCAATGTACTATACGTTCCCAAACTTGCAAACAACCTCCTCTCACTCCTCTTCTTGACCATGCACCATCAGATTTGTGTGGAAATCATAGGAGCGGTTGTCAAATTCTACAAGTTGGGCAAACTGTTATGGTCAAGGGGAGACTGGCATACCTAGATGGCAACACGCTTTCTCACACTGCACACATTGCTGCATCCAAGTCACTGGATCTCCAACTCTGGCACCATCGCTTTGGGCACCTTGGGATTGATGCTGTCAAACAGCTGATCATGCAGAACATGGTGGAGGGGATGGACATCACATCAGACAATCCATTCCCCAGAATCTGTGAAGCGTGCATTCATGGTAAACAACACCATGATTCATTCCCCAAGAAAGCCTCCTTCAGGGCCACTGACATCCTGGAACTCATTCATTCTGATGTTCATGGCCCATTGAAGGTGCCCACTGGACAAGGGTTTAGGTACTGGATCACATTCATTGATGACAAATCTTGTTTTGTGAGCCTGTACTTGATCAAAACCAAGGACCAGGCATTGGATGCATTCAAGCAGTTCAAAGCACTGGTGGAGAACCAGACTGGCAAACAGATCAAGACCCTGAGGGATGATAAAGGAGGAGAGTACTCATCGCACCAGTTCTCCTTCCTGACCATGTCCTCTGGGATCTTCAGGCAAAAGACCGCACCGGGCACACCACAGCAGAATGGAGTTGCAGAGCGCTACAACAGGACACTGGAAGAAGGCACTATCTCCATGTTACATGATGCTTAACTAGGTCCTTCTCTCTGGAGAGAAGCAGCAATGGCATTCACTCTTCTCCACAACTGCTCTCCCACCTCTGCGCTATCCCAAGGGACTCCATATGAAGCCTGGCATGGCCACAAGCCATCTGTTGTGCATTTCAGGGTATTTGGTTCCACTGCATTTGTCCATGTCCCCAAATCTAAAAGGCATCACCTTGAGTCACACTCCACCAAGTGCGTCATGATTGGATATGAAAATGGGACTAAGGCATGGCGACTATGGGATCCAGCTAGAAGGAGGGTATTGATCAGCAGGGATGTCATTTTTGATGAATCTGGCCACTCACACACATCCATCACGCACAATCCACCACCGCAACTTGTACAACTTCCTGATGATGTGCCCATTCACCAGACATCTACTTTCCCTCCAGTTATCCCTCCAGCTACTCCCACCTCACCACCTTTGCCAGACGCTGCAACACCATCCCCTCCACCATCCCCATCTCCACCTCTACCATCTGACCCTCCTCCAAGGCGTTCAGCATGCACACGCATGCCTCCCCAACCATGGTGGCTTATCCCAAATGCTGCCCAGTACAGGAATCCTCCACCTGAGTCACAGGGGAGAGATGATCCAACTGAGGGGGTGGATGACATCCAGAATGAGGGGGTGGAACAGGCAGAATCCGCCATACCATCTGTCCGACATCCACTTGAGGAACTCGTCAAGCTCAGCAATGCTCCTGACCTCCCTGAACCATCCACTTATCAGGAAGCCATGTCTAGAGTTGATGCACCATGGTGGAGAGAGTCCTGTGATGAAGAATATCAGTCGCTTATGGACAACAATGTTTGGACGGTGGTGGATCTCCCTCCCGGCAAGAAGGCTGTGGGCTCCAAATGGGTATTCAAAATCAAGAAGCACCCTGACGGATCCATTGAGCGCTTCAAATCTAGAGTGGTTGCAAAAGGATACACACAGAAGGCAGGGATTGACTTCACGGAAACATTTGCCCCTGTTGTGAGATTCAACATGCTCAGAGTGCTCCTTGCCATCACTGCCATTGAGGATCTGGAATTGGACCAAGTCAAATCTGCCTATTTGAATGGTGAGATTGAAGAAGAGGTCTACATGGAGCTTCCAGATGGCTACAAGCAGGGAGAGAAAGTTGGGAGATTGAACAAGACAATCTATGGAACCAGACAAGGAGAAAACAGGTGGCATGCTAAACTGGACCAAGCTTTCCTTCAGATGGGATTCACCAGGTCCAAAGTGGACAGCTGCCTTTACCTGTACATCCAAGGATCCATCAAAGTCTACATCCCTGTCTATGTTGACGATCAGCTTATGGCATGCAACAGTCGGAGTCATCTTGACAAAGTTAAGCTTGAGCTGTCGCAACATTTCAAAATGAAGGACTTGGGACCCGCCAGATACATTGTTGGTCTGGAAATCCACAGAGACAGGAGAAAGAGGATGCTGCACATTAACCAGCACAAGTATGCATTGATGTTTTGAAGTGGTTCAACATGGAGAACTGCAAGCCAGTGTCTACCCCTCTTGATCCAGGATGCCATCTGTCCAAGAAACTTAGTCCAGAGTCAAAGGAGGACATTGAGGCCATGAGGAGCGTTCCCTATCTTGCTGCTGTTGGAAGCCTGAACTATCTTGCGATTGGAACCAGACCAGACATTGCACATGCGGTTGGTGAACTTGGCCAATTCAACTCAAATCCTGGTTTGGGCCATTGGAAGGCAGTACAGCACGTGCTCAAATACATCAAGGGCACTTCTGAACTGGGATTGACATATGGACCTGCAGACTCTGGTTCCCAAGTGATGCTCCAGGCCTACTGTGATGCCAACTATGCAGGAGATGAGGACAGGAGATGGTCAATGACTGGATATGCGTTCTTCATTGGTGGAGCAGCAGTGAGCTGGAGCAGCAAATGACAACCCACAGTGGCAACATCCTCATCTGATGCTGAATACATGTCAGCCAACTTTGGAGGACGTGAAGCAATGTGGTTGAAAACAGCTGCTGAATGAACTTGGTTATCATCTTCCTCCAATCACACTTTTCTGTGACAGTCAACCTGCCATTGCGGTATCCAAGAACCCTGAACACCATACAAGGATGAAGCACATTGATGTGATGTATCACTGGTTAAGGGAAAAGGTAGAAAGGAGATCATTAAAACTTCAGTTTGTGCCCACAGATGAGATGGTAGCTGATGTGCTAACCAAGGCTCTGGTGCATGCCAAACATAAGAAATTCAGAGATGGATTGGGTATTTGCAGGATTGAAGGGATGGTTCATTGAGGGGGTGTGTTGGAATGCACTGAAGGTCCCTACAAAGTTTGGTATGAATTGGGTTATTGTGTGAGGAGATATGAGTGTTTTATGTGCTACAATTTCGCTTTTTTGCTGAGTTTGTAGTTTAGCTTATCTAATAACATCCAACTTCGCTTTTGAGCTCTACACGATTGTATCTGATCAAGATTTGAAGTTCATGTCTATCTTTTGGTGTGAACTACAGCAGATAATGGGAGTGAAACTCCTCATGTCCACAGCATTCCATCTGCAAACAGATGGAGCGACGGAATGAGTGAATTGTTCCATTGGCCAAATACTTTGTACTGTTGTATGAAGTGATCAGAAAGATTGGGCACACAAGTGTCCAATGGTGGAGTTTGCGCTAAACTCCAACATAAGCTCAACAATGGGGTTTACTCCATTTGAACTTAACCACAGGTATATGCCTAGGATAGGCATGCCCATTAACAATGACACCAAGTTCAAGGGTGTCAAACGATTTGCACAGCAGGCTCAAACGAACCTGCTAGTAGTGTCAGTTCACTTATGGAATAGATCCTATGAGCCTGTGTGCAATGGTCCTAGCAAACAGATGGTGTGTAATGCAGTTGTTCAGCACGCCAAAGAACAGTGAGGCCGAGGGGTAGCACTGAGTAATGGGTAAGTGTAATAGTGCTCTGTGTCTTGTGAGGGTGAATAAAGAGGGTGCTGTTGAGCTGATTTATAGTGCTCTGGGACTGGAGGATGATGGGGAGTGAAAAGGATGGTCAAAATGGTAGATCACACTCTGTGACTGGAGGACAATGGGGAGCCCAGTTGAGAGGTATGCAAAAGCTGGTTTCAGGAGATGCAACCTCTCAGTGGTGGAGGGAAATCTGATCATTGAACCAAGGTGCTTTACCTCAGTGTAGAGCTAATGGATTGGGATGTAGAGTGTAGAGCATAGACTTAGAGCATGGACTTTGACTTTAGTGCATTGGCTGAAAATTTGATTCCAAAAAGCAAAAACTAGCGCCCTTTTATATACAAATCCCCAGGGCATAACAACACAATATGAGGAGCAAATGATGCAATATGATGCAAGAAATGCTGATCAAGCCAGCTGACAAAGCGTGTGAAGTTGAACTACTAATGGGGAAATCATGGAGAAATGAAGTGACAGATAGGGGTAATCTTTGTAAGAATAGAAGGTGATGAGTAATAAAAGAACCAAAAATAGAACAAGGATGAGTAAGTTGTGTATGAATGAATTAAAAGATGAAACAGGGGTGAGTCATATAAAAGAACAATAGAAATGTCCACCAATACCATCTTCCCTACAGCTCAAAGGTAAGTCGACCCTGAGTCACATGAGGACTTCAGTCAGCATCCACAACAAATACTCCTTATTGTCTTAGTGATCTGTCTCCATATGGTATCCCGTTCCAAGGGTATTTGGTCCCTTTGCCTGACACAATGTAACCTGAGTTGGATTGAAGTGGGAGGATAGGTTGGTGATGGTGACTGAAACTCTACCTCATGTTTGACTCTTCTATCCATGTTATGATATAGAGGTGAAATGCCAAGGAATGTATATGGTTCAATGGAATCATGAAAGAATATGGGATCACCAATGGCATAAGAGAGACATGATGGGGATTTTGGACGTTGAAAGAGTTTTGGAAGTATTTTGAGGTGGCTTAACATGCCTGTGGGGTTCAGTGTATTTTTGATAGTCCTCCATGTCCAGAGACCAGTGTGATGTATTATTAGAAGAGATGTTGGAGAGAGGAATAGAATTGGAAGCCATGTGAATGATGATGAAAGGATTGGTGTGAATAGAAGGCTGATAATGATCGATGGCGATGAAACACAAGTGACAATTGATGGCTAGAATTAGAGACTGAGGTGGAGAGGGAGTTGCAGCGCTATTTAAAAGTTTGATATGAAAAGATGCTGGCGGAGTTGGACTGTCAGAGTGGTTTGATATATGTCCTTGATGCGTCCTGACTCATCAGTGGTGCACGACACGATTATAGAAAGCCACGTTGTTCAGACATTTCATGCCAATAAGAAACATTGGGAAGGCCCAACCTTCCAGAGAGGTGACAAAGTCTACCTCTCAATGAAAAACTTGACTCTACCTAAGGGTAGTGTTTTGGAACCTGCAAAATTATGGTGTTAGGGCAAACTCTAAATCACCACAATTCCGTGAATGAACAGCTGAGAAGAATATCAGATCCTACTGTAGCACAACTCCAGAAACGATTTAATGTTTGTACTTTGGTTACAATCTGTTGTCAATGCAGATGATATGCAGGAAGGTAATATGTTTCTTAGCAGTAGGGAATGAATAAGACTTCCAGAGTCTAGAGTTCACGGACACTTAGGGGTCCAGATATTCCAAAAAGAGGGGAATGCACTTAGAGGCTAGAGGAAGTAGGTGGATGAATCCAACCATCCAACCAGTGACACTCTGAAGTGGGTAACAGTGATGTGTGAAGTAGTCTAGCAACTGCTTCACACGAGTTCAAGATCCTAATGCTCTGCTAAGGTACTGAGTACACACTAGTAACTTAAGCAAAGAGCACTAATGGCAGGACTATTGACAGACAATCTCACCCTGTAGATTTGTAGTCATGCAAGGTAGATACTACACTCACACCCAAAGCAGGACAATCACTACTTTGAGTGCAATTGAATACAGTTACACAACTGTAAGCAACCCTTGAACTGGACAATCAACAGTCACTGAGATATAGAGGATGACACTGTATGTCACTCCAGTCACACTGATGTGCAAATGATGGGGTAGAAATGGTTATGTATTCAGAGGCAAAATGGCCTCCTTATATACTGTATCTACAGGAGCTGACTAATCCTTCTACCTATTAATAGTTATGAGTCATGGCAGGAGTCATAGCCTGAGTCATCATTACTCAAATAACTTGGGCAATACTCTGTTTCCTGGGCTGATCTGCACAGCTATGGGTAGGCACAGCTTCTATTGAACTCTCCACCAAAAATGGAGTCAAGACGAGCTGTGGTTGCCAAGATATTGAGCATTTACTGCAGTGGTGACCAGATTGGGTCGGAGATTGAAATGAGTCATGTGATCGAAAATGAGTCAGTAGATCAGGTGACTCTGCTGACTTTGAAGCTGCTGACATCTGCGAAGTTTTGTGGGTCCATGTGGGTCCAAACTTCACCCAGCAGGACAGTAAATTTGTGAACCCATTTCTGCATGGAGAATTCCCAAAAAAATATGAGAAAATAGAGAATTTTTGAATGTCCCTAAATCAAGAGAAAGCAGCATGTATATGCTGATATTTTAAGGCTAAAAAGCGAAAATATACAATTCCAGGACTATAAACAAGATCTTTTCAGGGAAAACCAGTTCCCATACAGGTAGAACCAGCAAACTAGTGCCCAGGTATATTGGGCCCTATAAAATAATCAAAGCCCATAAATAAAGCTTCAATGGTGACACTGGAACTGCCACCAGAACTGACTAGTAGGCATATTATGCCTACATTCCACATCAGTCTCATTCGACTGTATGTGCCAAATGATGAGATGAGATGCCCAAAATGGGAAGCAAAGTCATTTTATGACTTTGGGAACAACGACGAGCAGGAGTGGCTTGTCAATGAAATCATTGCTCATTGATGGATAAGCAATAAAGAACTTGAATTTCAAGTTCTATGGACATTGGGAGACGTCACCTGGGAACCTTACACATCATGTAAGAACCTAGAAGCTCTAGATGATTATTTAGAGCTTCAAGAGGTGACTCAAGTGCAAGAACTACCTCATAGACGGTAATTCTCAGAGAGATAGAGCCCCAAAGATCTAATGAGGCTCAAGGAGGAGAAGTGGAGCTACCAAGAATAAAGGTAGCTCCTAGCAGGATGCAACAAGAGCTACCATCAATGACGGTAGCTCAATGAGGGGAGGAGGAACCACCTCAACTAATGGTAGCTCCTAGATAAGGATAGAGCTACCATAACAACAGGCAGCTCAATGGCAGAAAAAACTGCTCCCATAGGGAGCAGTTCACTGTTGTGCTACTCATAGTAGCATGAAAGGGGTAAGCGATAATTAATTGCATTACACCCATGTGATGTAGTCACTGGAAAAATTCTCAATAAAAAATTTTTGAGCTCAGCCATAAAAGGCTAGCAGTGTTTCTATGAACCACAACCCCCCCCTTCATCAAAATGTCATCTCTCAGAAGGGAGATGATGGATGCTCAGGACAAGCATCCAATGGAAGTTGAACAAACTTCCACAGCAGCACTGGTAACTAGTGCTGCAGATATGATCAGAGGTCATCAAGATGAGATGACCTGGAAAATTGGTGGATGGCATGGTGGTGCTGCCATCCATCACCCTCACAGGTGCAACAAGTGTGATGCATATGTGTTGCACTTAATCGAGGCCCAAAATCGAGGCCGACTATATCTTTCCACCACTTTGGTGGAAAGGGCATTAAGGGTCATGTGGCCGTGACTTATATTTGACATCAAAGATGATGTTACAACACCTTATCATGAGGACTATGATAAGATGTACAAGGACAACTCAGACCTGTTTGTGCAGGTCCAAGAACTTGAAGGACTTCTTGACAATGAGAAGTCCAAAGTAACTTGTCTCAGAGACAAGTTAAAAACACTGAAGGAGGCTGCTGATAGAGCACCTCCTACATTCAAGACCAAGCTCACAATGGTGTGCTTGGCCCCAGTAGCATCACTATTGCGTGCTATGGCAGGCAACTCATTGCCTGCCATTATGTCGTCACAGCCCATGGCTTCATCATCACAGGAAATGATCGACCTCACCAAAGAGGACGATTGCCTGGGCAAATTGCCTCAGGTTAACCCTCAAACCCTTGAGGGTCAAGATTGGGACAACACTGACCCAATCTGGAAAGGATACAACCATGATCATGGTCTCCTCCTGGCTAGCATCCCCAAGGGTGCTAAGCAATCAGGCAAACTCTTTGAGTTTGCCCTATCAAAAATCAAAGCTGAGATTGATCAGCTTTGAAAGGAGTATATGGCTGGTGACACAAGCTGTATCTTAAAAGACCCAGCATTGAAGACACTGGAGGAAGCCCAGCATACGAATTATTGCAAATGCTGGGACGATTTTGGGCATGCCCTCAAGCATGCAATGTGGCAAAATCATTCCTCAAATGGGCACTGTGGTTCATGACTGCAGCTGACCCTCCCAGAGCAGTCACTGGCCACCTGCCACAACCTCTGGGCAAGTCCACCCCTATCAGGACAGACTGGTTCAACATCTGCGATACAGACACTCCAGAGTTCATATTGCTCATAAAAAAGCATTGGCCACACTGTTCATGGAACTGACTGTACCAATGTGCAGAGTCATCAAGACAATGACTCTGCTGGCTCACACTGACAATGTGAGTCTTATCGTCACTCATCAACCACACCGGTAGACACACTTGCCTTCATACAGAGGTGGCAAGTAAACCCTAATGGGGTCCCTCTGGCCATCCAACAGGAGTTGGATGGCACTATGAACTTGTCTGATGTAGACATCTGGATATGGCTACAAAAGGCCACTCCTAAGAAGGGTTCTTCTGTATTTAAGAAGAACCTCTGGACTATGTTCCAGAATCCTGGCCACTGGGGTGTAGAGCTCAAAAGCGAAGTTGGATGTTATTAGATAAGCTAAACTACAAACTCAGCAAAAAAGCGAAATTGTAGCACATAAAACACTCATATCTCCTCACACAATAACCCAATTCATACCAAACTTTGTAGGGACCTTCAGTGCATTCCAACACACCCCCTCAATGAACCATCCCTTCAATCCTGCAAATACCCAATCCATCTCTGAATTTCTTATGTTTGGCATGCACCAGAGCCTTGGTTAGCACATCAGCTACCATCTCATCTGTGGGCACAAACTGAAGTTTTAATGATCTCCTTTCTACCTTTTCCCTTAACCAGTGATACATCACATCAATGTGCTTCATCCTTGTATGGTGTTCAGGGTTCTTGGATACCGCAATGGCAGGTTGACTGTCACAGAAAAGTGTGATTGGAGGAAGATGATAACCAAGTTCATTCAGCAGCTGTTTTCAACCACATTGCTTCACGTCCTCCAAAGTTGGCTGACATGTATTCAGCATCAGATGAGGATGTTGCCACTGTGGGTTGTCATTTGCTGCTCCAGCTCACTGCTGCTCCACCAATGAAGAACGCATATCCAGTCATTGACCATCTCCTGTCCTCATCTCCTGCATAGTTGGCATCACAGTAGGCCTGGAGCATCACTTGGGAACCAGAGTCTGCAGGTCCATATGTCAATCCCAGTTCAGAAGTGCCCTTGATGTATTTGAGCACGTGCTGTACTGCCTTCCAATGGCCCAAACCAGGATTTGAGTTGAATTGGCCAAGTTCACCAACCGCATGTGCAATGTCTGGTCTGGTTCCAATCGCAAGATAGTTCAGGCTTCCAACAGCAGCAAGATAGGGAACGCTCCTCATGGCCTCAATGTCCTCCTTTGACTCTGGACTAAGTTTCTTGGACAGATGGCATCCTGGATCAAGAGGGGTAGACACTGGCTTGCAGTTCTCCATGTTGAACCACTTCAAAACATCAATGCATACTTGTGCTGGTTAATGTGCAGCATCCTCTTTCTCCTGTCTCTGTGGATTTCCAGACCAACAATGTATCTGGCGGGTCCCAAGTCCTTCATTTTGAAATGTTGCGACAGCTCAAGCTTAACTTTGTCAAGATGACTCCGACTGTTGCATGCCATAAGCTGATCGTCAACATAGACAGGGATGTAGACTTTGATGGATCCTTGGATGTACAGGTAAAGGCAGCTGTCCACTTTGGACCTGGTGAATCCCATCTGAAGGAAAGCTTGGTCCAGTTTAGCATGCCACCTGTTTTCTCCTTGTCTGGTTCCATAGATTGTCTTGTTCAATCTCCCAACTTTCTCTCCCTGCTTGTAGCCATCTGGAAGCTCCATGTAGACCTCTTCTTCAATCTCACCATTCAAATAGGCAGATTTGACTTGGTCCAATTCCAGATCCTCAATGGCAGTGATGGCAAGGAGCACTCTGAGCATGTTGAATCTCACAACAGGGGCAAATGTTTCCGTGAAGTCAATCCCTGCCTTCTGTGTGTATCCTTTTGCAACCACTCTAGATTTGAAGCGCTCAATGGATCCGTCAGGGTGCTTCTTGATTTTGAATACCCATTTGGAGCCCACAGCCTTCTTGCCGGGAGGGAGATCCACCACCGTCCAAACATTGTTGTCCATAAGCGACTGATATTCTTCATCACAGGACTCTCTCCACCATGGTGCATCAACTCTAGACATGGCTTCCTGATAAGTGGATGGTTCAGGGAGGTCAGGAGCATTGCTGAGCTTGACGAGTTCCTCAAGTGGATGTCGGACAGATGGTATGGCGGATTCTGCCTGTTCCACCCCCTCATTCTGGATGTCATCCACCCCCTCAGTTGGATCATCTCTCCCCTGTGACTCAGGTGGAGGATTCCTGTACTGGGCAGCATTTGGGATAAGCCACCATGGTTGGGGAGGCATGCGTGTGCATGCTGAACGCCTTGGAGGAGGGTCAGATGGTAGAGGTGGAGATGGGGATGGTGGAGGGGATGGTGTTGCAGCGTCTGGCAAAGGTGGTGAGGTGGGAGTAGCTGGAGGGATAACTGGAGGGAAAGTAGATGTCTGGTGAATGGGCACATCATCAGGAAGTTGTACAAGTTGCGGTGGTGGATTGTGCGTGATGGATGTGTGTGAGTGGCCAGATTCATCAAAAATGACATCCCTGCTGATCAATACCCTCCTTCTAGCTGGATCCCATAGTCGCCATGCCTTAGTCCCATTTTCATATCCAATCATGACGCACTTGGTGGAGTGTGACTCAAGGTGATGCCTTTTAGATTTGGGGACATGGACAAATGCAGTGGAACCAAATACCCTGAAATGCACAACAGATGGCTTGTGGCCATGCCAGGCTTCATATGGAGTCCCTTGGGATAGCGCAGAGGTGGGAGAGCAGTTGTGGAGAAGAGTGAATGCCATTGCTGCTTCTCTCCAGAGAGAAGGACCTAGTTAAGCATCATGTAACATGGAGATAGTGCCTTCTTCCAGTGTCCTGTTGTAGCGCTCTGCAACTCCATTCTGCTGTGGTGTGCCCGGTGCGGTCTTTTGCCTGAAGATCCCAGAGGACATGGTCAGGAAGGAGAACTGGTGCGATGAGTACTCTCCTCCTTTATCATCCCTCAGGGTCTTGATCTGTTTGCCAGTCTGGTTCTCCACCAGTGCTTTGAACTGCTTGAATGCATCCAATGCCTGGTCCTTGGTTTTGATCAAGTACAGGCTCACAAAACAAGATTTGTCATCAATGAATGTGATCCAGTACCTAAACCCTTGTCCAGTGGGCACCTTCAATGGGCCATGAACATCAGAATGAATGAGTTCCAGGATGTCAGTGGCCCTGAAGGAGGCTTTCTTGGGGAATGAATCATGGTGTTGTTTACCATGAATGCACGCTTCACAGATTCTGGGGAATGGATTGTCTGATGTGATGTCCATCCCCTCCACCATGTTCTGCATGATCAGCTGTTTGACAGCATCAATCCCAAGGTGCCCAAAGCGATGGTGCCAGAGTTGGAGATCCAGTGACTTGGATGCAGCAATGTGTGCAGTGTGAGAAAGCGTGTTGCCATCTAGGTATGCCAGTCTCCCCTTGACCATAACAGTTTGCCCAACTTGTAGAATTTGACAACCGCTCCTATGATTTCCACACAAATCTGATGGTGCATGGTCAAGAAGAGGAGTGAGAGGAGGTTGTTTGCAAGTTTGGGAACGTATAGTACATTGCTGAACAGTATAGGTTTCAAGTTTGGGTCATTTGGGCAAAACATCACCGTGCCAATCCCTTCAGAGTACACAACACTACTGTCCGCCAATTCAATGGGAGCTCTATGAGGTTTGAGCTCCTTAAACCAATGGCAATGTGGAGTCATATGTAATGAGGCTCCTGAATCGGTGCACCAAAGGGAACTGGTATCAGAGACAAGGTGTGCATGAGGAAGAGAGGGAATGCTTGTGGTGGTAAATGCCAATCCTGCAACTTCAACAACAGAGGAGGTAGATTCATCTGCCTGTTTAGCCTTGTGCCTCTGCTTCTTCTCCTGCTTAGCCATCTGTTTGTGCTCCAGATTAGCCTTCTTGGCATTGGCTAGAGAAAAGCAAACATTGGTGTTATGAGTAGATGATTCGCAGAAGTTACACCATTTAGAAGAGGGTGTTGAAGCAGGTGGTTTGGATAGCATGGCTGATTGAACAGAATGGTGCAGACGGTTGTTCTCCTCTGTGATAAAGGCTTCAATAACTTTGGCCTTGTCAATGTCCTTTTGAAGCAGTAATGCAGACGTGAAGCTGTCAAACTCCTCAGGAAGGGCTCTAATCAGTGTCATGATCACCAGTTCCTCATCCTGTCTGGCTAGTGTATAGGAGCCATCAGATGGACAAAGGTTCTGGCAGAGTTGCATGGCAGAGCTGACATGACCAACCAGAGACCTCATCTGGAGCCTTCCGTATATTGAAGAGTGCATCATAGGCATTGAAATGAGTGCCTGCCTGCTTCTGAACATGTACCCTGTGCAGAGCTTCCCACATTTTCACTGGATTGTCCTCTAATCCCTGAACATGAACTTGCTGCCCTTGTTCCAAGGTTGATGCAATGAGTCCAGCTGCTACCTCCTGATCCAATTCCCATTTCTCCATGTCTGCAGGTTCAGTGGGGTGCTTTTTTCTGCCATTGACAAGCATCCATAAGCCCTTTGAACGTAAGCTAGCAGTCATGTTGAATGCCCAGTCATGATAATTTGAGTCTGAGAGGATGGGGAAGTTAGGAGAGGGAGTGTGATCATTGGAGGTGGTTGTAGACATGGTGTAGAGGTGTGTGGAGCAAGGGATAGGTATGACTAGATGATTTGGGTGAGATATGAATGAAGTTTGGTTGAGTGTATAAGAGTCCAAATGGAGATATTGATAATTGCAAGTGAATGGATGATAGGAGAGGTTCGCAGAGTTGTGAGATGGTCATAGACACCGGAAAGACTGTGGACACAAAGTGTGGGAGGTGGTATGCGCACAGGGAGCGCAGGAGAGTAAAAATGAGTGCAGAGCACTAAATCCAAGTGGGATAAAAGTCCTAGGGAGTCCAGAGGGATCCTGAGTTGTCCAGGGGGGTCCTGAGTCGTCCTAGGAATGGGGAAAATGGTCCAAATGGCACCAATCACCTTCCAGCAACTTCAGGGACAACAGGACTCAGAATGAGATGGCACAACCTCGCCGCAAATCAGGTGAACTGTTATGAGTCTGCAGACCACAGACTCCAGCACCCAAGGTTAACAAGAGGCCTCAGTCAACCGGCAAACTAAGGCCAGGGGTGTGGCTTTGTAACACTAGGCAATGAGGAGGGATCCTTTCTCACCACTGGAAGCTGAAACCCTTTGGGAGCTGAAGAGATGACTGCTGGGAGAAGCTGAGGGAGAAGGGGAGGATGTAGTGTGGTAAAAAAAAACGAAGTGTAGTTGTGGTTGAAGTTGTTGTTTAATAGGAAATGATAGGGTTGGAAAAGGTGGATGGAACTGAGAGGATTTTGATGATATAGGAGTGTTAGAGCAACTGTTTAGGCCTGGAGGCCGGGGCCCATAACCTGTAGATCTCAAAAGTGAAGTTGGATGTTATTAGATAAGCTAAACTACAAACTCAGCAAAAAAGCGAAATTGTAGCACATAAAACACTCATATCTCCTCACACAATAACCCAATCCATACCAAACTTTGTAGGGACCTTCAGTGCATTCCAACAATCATCTCTGAAGAAGTCTTCTGCTTGGACCAAGGTCTGAGAACCAGATACCTTCGACGGATCCGATTCCCGCAAACTCCAGCCTTTCTTCACACAATGTACCCTCAATTTCCATGACCGTCCTGATGCATTCTCCGATGATAGTGCTAAAGTTACTTATGCTCTATCCTATTTGAAGGGAACTGCACTCCACTGGTTCGAACCACCCTAACCTCCGATTCTGAAGCCTCTTGGCTAGATGACTACTCTGAGTTTGTGTCCAAGTTGAAAACCAACTTTGGACCTCATGACCCGGAGGCCGAAGCCGAGGCTGAACTTGAGAATCTCTGAATGTGTGATAACCAGAGGATCACTAAGTATCTAGTTGAGTTCAATTGACTAGCTGCTCGTGTCCAATGGGGAAACGCTGCACTCTGACGCCAGTTATACAATGGCCTCCCGTCCCGGATTAAGGACAAGGTCGCCAGAGTAGGCAAACCCGTCACCCTAGCCAAACTCCGGACTCTAGCACAGTCCATCCATGCTCGGTACTGGGAACGATGCTCCAAGGTAGCTTGTGAGACCGCCTTGGGCAAGAACCAGGACAAGTCCAATGACAAGGGCAAGTCCACCTCATTTTCTAACACCCAGGGCAGCGACAACAAGAAGCAGCCCAACTCCGGTAAATCCGGAAACCCCAGATCCACCCCCACAGCCTCTACCTCTGGAACTCCAAAGCAGACCCCCAACCTCTCTACCAAGCTTGGTAAAGATAGTAAACTAACTCTACAGGAATGACAACGTCGTATTGAGCAGAATCTCTGCCTCTTCTGTGGACGAATAGGTCATGTTGCCAAGGATTTTCTGAAGACCACCTCTGCAGCCACGAAAGCCTGTGCTGCCTCGACGGACAACAAGTCCGACAAGAGCTCCAAAGCCAAGGCTACGGAGCCAAAAAAATAATAAGCAACCCTCCAACACCGAACAAGGGTTGCGTTGAACTCATTGGTGTTTTCGTGGAGCTACGTCTCAACGCATCCGCTCTTTCTGATCCTAACTCCTTGACACTCTGACTTACCTCCGATCTCATTCCCTTAACTCTGATCCCAACCTTAGTGGACTCCGGTTCCACTCACTGTTTCCTCAACACTTTGTTTGTCTCCGGACATCATCTCCGGTCTAAAGACATCACTCCGATTCCATTACGGCTTTTTGACGGATCCTCTAACTCTGTTATCAATTCCACAATTGAATTGCCACTCCGTCTTCCTACGGGAGAAACCCACTCCATTACTTTCTATGTAACTCCATTGGATGTTAGTTGCTTGGCAACTGGCTCACCTGCTACAATCTGTTGATTGACTGGGTATTGGGCAGTATCTCATTCCGATAGAGACTAAATCCTTGGCGCCACCTGAGCCGGTAGCATCAGCTCCACTCAACTCCATAACTCTGTCTCCGCCTGTTGCTCCAAAAATAGCTTTCATCAATGCGGCAGCCTTCGCCCGTGACTCTTCCCGAGCCGACACGCAAACATTCAAGTTGTTCATCTCCTCAACAGTTCCAAAGAACTCTGAGGACCCTCCAGTCGACATGAAAAATGTTCCAACCGAATATCATGAATTCACGGACATCTTTAGCAAAACCCGTGCCGACACACTACCCGCTCACAAGCCGTACGATTTGAAGATTGAAATGGAAGATGGAACATCTCCTTTCGGTCTGATCTACTCCTTGTCCCAGAGCGAACTCCAGGCTCTTTGAGAATTCATTGATGAGCACCTATCTTATGGTTTCATCCGGCTGACCCAATCTCCAGGCGGTGCTCCAGTCCTTTTCATTTGGAAAAAAGATGGATCCCTCCGACTTTGCGTCGATTTCAGGGGTCTCAATAAAATCACCAAAAAAGACTGTTATCCACTTCCTTGCATCTCCGATTTGCTCGACAGTCCTTGAAAGGCTTGATTCTTCACCAAAATCGATCTCCGGCATGCTTACCACCTTGTCCAGATTCATGAAGGTGATGAATGGAAGACCATGTTTCGCACTTGCTACGGCTCGTTCGAGTGGTGTGTTATGCCCTTTGGACTTACCAATGCTCCGGCAGCATTCCAGTGTCTTATGAACAACATCTTCTCCAACCTCCTGGATATATGCGTCCTCGTGTACTTGGACGATATCCTGATATACTCCGACAACTCTGACGAACACAGCAACCATGTCCGTGAAGTCCTTCTCTGACTCTGGAAGCACAAGCTGTATGCTCAAGCCGACAAATGTTCTTTCCACGAGAGCACGGTTGAGTACCTCGGATATATATTGTCTCCAAACGGACTTACTATGGACTCCAGCAAAGTCCAGGTAATACAGGATTGGCCAGAACCTCGCAAAGTCAAGGACGTGCAATCCTTCTTAGGATTTGCCAATTTCTATAGGCGTTTCATATTCAATTACTCCGATCTCACAGTTCCACTGACTCATTTAACTCGTAAAGGAACTCCATGGGATTCTTGGACTCCTGTTGGACATCCTTTGAAATGTTAAAGAGAGCTTTCATCACAGCTCTGGTCTTATCCCAATGGAACCCTGGATCCCCGATCATTGTAGAAACCGATGCCTCCGACTACGCACTAGTGGCCATCCTATCAACCATCTCTCCAACAGATAATGAGGTCCACCCAATAGCTTTCCACTCCCAGACTTTCACTCCAGCGGAACTCAACTACGATGTCCATGATAAAGAACTACTTGCAATCTTTGAAGCTTTCAAGTCCTGGTGACATTACCTTGAAGGATCCCCAACTCCGGTTGATGTCATCACAGACCACAAGAACCTCAAATACTTTTCAACTACCAAACTCCTTACACGGCGGCAAGCCCGCTGGTCCGAATTCCTGTCCCAGTTCAATCTGGTAATCCAATTCCATCCTGGCAAACTCGGTACAAAACCAGACTTGTTAACTAGACGATGGGACGTCTATCCTAAAGAGGGAGGAAATAATTATGCAGCAGTAAATCTGCATAATTTTAGGCCTGTGTTCACTAATGAACAGTTAACGGCATCCCTCCAAGCTATGACATTCTACTCTCCAGTCCTATGAGCAGCCATCACTATGGATGTTGACACACTCCACTCCAATATCTGATCTGCACTCCGATCAGATCCAGCCATCTCCAATCATCTCAATAAACCAACCAATCGCTGGTCCATTGACTCGGAAGGCTTACTCCGTCTAGACAACCGCATCTACATTCCTGATGTGAACAATCTCCGACTCTGCATACTCCAGAATAAACATGACCATCCAATCTCGGGTCATTTTGGACGAAACCAAACTATAGACCTAATCAGGTGAGACTACGTCTGGCCCGAACTCTGTGGTTCCATTAAGTCCTACATCAAATCATGTACCACTTGTATGTGCTCAAAGTCACAGAGACATCGTCCTTATGGACTACTCAAGCAACTCCCCGTTCTGGAGAGGCCATGGAACTCCATATCCATGGACTTCATCGAGAAGCTTCCAGCTTCCTCCGGTTACAACACCATCCTAGTTATTGTGGATTGCCTCACCAAGCAGTCCATTTTCATTCCTACAGTCGACACCATCACAGCTCCTATGCTTGCAAAATTATTCATGCTCCATGTCTTCTCCAAGCATGGAGTTCCATCACACATTACCTCCGACCGAGGTACGGAGTTCGTGTCCTCTTTCTTCTGAACCCTTGAAAAGGCCTTGGACATCAAACTCCACTTCACCTCCGGATACCATCCGGAAGCCGATGGACAAACCGAACAAATGAACCAGACTTTGGAACAGTACCTCCAAGTCTATTGCAACTACCAACAGGACAACTGGTCCGACTTACTCCCACTCACAGAATTTGCGTATAATAATGCTCCAAACACCACTACTGGCTTATCTCCATTCTTTGCCAACAAGGGTTACCACCCAAACATCTCTGTACATCCAGAACGAGACCTCACTTCTTCAAGAGCTTGAGACTTTGCTGTGGATCTCCATGAACTCCACCAGCATCTCCAAAAGACCATCTCCGATGCCCAACTCCGTTACTCCACCTCCGCTGACCACCATTGATCTCCGGCTCTGGACTTCAAGGTTGGAGACAAGGTTTTTGTCAAATCTGACAGCATACGTACTACGAGACCTTCCAAAAACTATCAGAGAAATACCTTGGTCCTTTCAAAATCATCGCTCAAGCAGGCTCTAACTCCTTTACCCTCCATCTCCAAGAAAGCATGCACTCCATACACCCCATCTTCCACGTCTCCATGCTTGAACCATCAACTCCAGATCCATTCTCCGGTCAAGAACCAACTCCAGTTCCTCCTGTCATCATAGACGGAGAACTGGAGTACGAATTATCAGCAATTCTGGACTCCAAGATTGACAAGAGACGAAAATGTAAACTGCAATACCTTGTCAGGTGGGCAGGATACGAAGGAACAGATGAAGAAACTTCCTGGCTACCAGCTTTGGAATTAGGACATGTGACGGAGATCATCTCCGATTTCCACATGGCCTATCCTCATAAACCTGGTCCCATTTTGCCTTAATTCACTCCATTTTCTCCAAGAAACTCCAATCGATCATTCATCACATTCTCTAACTACATCAAGACTCCATGATCTCTGACTCCCCTACATCTGATTCCTCAGAACCCCCATCCACTGTCCCCCCCTTCTCCAAAATCTCCTGCTCCAGAATCTCCAACTCCAGTCTCTGATCCTCAAGCATCCTGTCAATCTCCTCCCATGGCCTCCACTCCTCGTCATCCAACCCATCGAAGTTATCCATGATATCCCAAGACCCAGAGGAGTTTGAGTCCATGTCATATACGGCACCCAGGAGTTCCAGCTTCAACAAGTCCAACTCCCCTTGGAGTGGACCCCATCTTGGTTCTGTCATGTAGTGATGGAACATTCCTGTGAGCTCACCCAAATGAGCCTCAATGCCCTGAAGGGCCACGATTGTTCCTTCGCCATGATCAGACACGTTGATCAAATGACCAGCCACCATGGCCAAGTTGAGGCTGACGTCCTGCACGGCCTCTACCAACGCTGGTGGTATTGACTCGACCCCAGGACCTGAGGACATGGTCCACGTCCTACGACATTTGGGAGACGGATCCGCTGCACTTACACCCTCCTCACGATCACATTTGTGTCGTGGAGGAGCACTGCCTTTCACCTCGCATTTCAGCCGGTTACTCTGGCACGCGAGACAGGAGTGAGATTTTCCAGCCTAAAAACAAAAAGAGAAAATCAGTATGAAAAAAAAAAAAAAAAAAAAAATCTGCATTCACTGATCCACTTACTGTGGCCCATTCACATACATCCTCACGCTTAATGCACATATCACAGACGAGGTCCAGCTCAGACTCCTCATCAAGGTCTCGGATGACCTCCTTGCCTTTGATGGCTACTTGCGACGTGGCCCTCCTCTTCACGGCCTCCGCTCTGACTCGTGCGGCCTCAGCGACCCTCATGCAAGCCGCCTCTTTCTTCTTCTCCTCCTCTGCCTTCTTCTCCACGGCATCAGCCTCAGCGATCAACTGGTCCAATTCGGCACGTTGTTGGCGAAGTTCCTCAGTGGAAGGCATAGTAGATGGTGGTAAGAGATAAGGAATGAGGTAACACACATTTTAATAAGGGCCCTGCCTCATGCGCCAATTCAACTGCATATACCTGCAACTTTCCCACAGTACTGACTAAGATCTCGTGGGCTCGATCTAGAAGGGAGATACTGTTACATCCTGTAACACTGAGTTCTGATCTCCAGATTCCATCTCCACCTCCGTCAACTCCACCTCCGTCAACTCCACCTCCGTCAACTCCACCTCCGTCAACTCCACCTCCGTCAACTCCACCTCCATCAACTCCACCTCCATCAACTCCACCTCCGTCAACTCCACCTCCATCAACTCCACCTCCGTCAACTCCACCTCCATCAACTCCACCTCCATCAACTCCACCTCCGTCAACTCCACCTCCATCAACTCCAGGCCCCGCCATTGTTCTCCTCATTAGTAGTCTTCTTCTTATGGGTTACAACAACCGTTATACTTTCTAATTGTTTAGTATTAGTTCGGACATGAGTCCAAACTACGAACTCCTTTCCATGTTGTATTCCATATTAGTCTTATTGTCTTATCGCTTTTAGTTTTACCATTCAATTCTCTACATACTTATATGGGCTACTTCTTGTTACAGTTAGTTCGTATATCAACTAAGATTCCCCATCAGCTTCTTGGTTACTAGCTTCTTGACAAGTATCTTCTTGCCAAGTCAAACTCTGGATCTTTGATCCAACTCTGTACTCCAAACTCCGAAATATTGGACCGACAATTCGAGGGGGCGCAACACATAAGTTGAAGCCAAGTCCACTTGATCCAACTCAATAGTTATTTGTCCCCATCTGTCTCTGGTTGAACTGGAACAGCAAAGTCCCATCCCCTTCCTCACTAGTATCTGAACACCAGCTACTCCTTTAAACTCCAAGTTTCTAGCACTTAACAGTGGTGAGGAATATCAGGTCAGAGAGGTGAACCTGGAACGTGTGAGAACCATCCAGTTTGCTTAGTCTGGTGAAGACCATAGTGTCCACCATTGATATAGACGGCGGGGTAGATGGAGTATCTATTGGAGCGGAGTTAGCGGAGACGGAAGATAATTTTGCACCTAAAGTTGCTGGTGACATTGGGGATGACACAGCCTGTACTGGGGAACAGAATGTGATATGGCCCAATGCCCAGTCAATCAACAGATTGTAGCGGGTGAGCCAATTATGCCCAAGAACCACAGAACAGCTGGAGTCAAGCGGAGTAACATAGAATGTAAGGTTCTGGATTTCTCCAACAGAAAAACAGATAGACAGATCTATAGCTTGTGAAATAACAGCATTAGTAGTGCCATCAAATAATTGGAGCAATATCGGAGTTATGGTGTATGTATGGAGTTTATGTAAATCAGAAAAAGAGGAATCAAGGAAACAGTGAGTAGAACTGGAGTCAATTAATGCTTGGATAGCGGTATCGGGAATGGAGTTGGAGTAGATGAGGAGGGTAAGGGAGTTGGAGTGGGAAAGAGTGGATGTGTTCAGGCGGACCTCGTTTGTCATACAGGGAGTACCAATGCAGCCCTCAGCCTGTACGGAGGCTATAGGACTGCTTACCATTTTTTTTGGTCTGTCGCTTTAGCGTCAGACTTGTCTGTTATGGCATTGGTGGCATGGCCCTTTGCCTTTGCTGCTGACGAGGTTGCCTTGTTGCAATCCTTGGCTTGGTGGCCAGGTTTTCCGCAGAACAGACAGAGGTTGTTGTCCATGTGACGCTGGCGTTCCTGGTGGGTAAGTTTTCCATCTTTTCCCAGCTTGGTGGAGAGGTCTGGAGTGCTCTTGTGAGCTCCGGAGCTATTGCCGGTGCTGGAGTTGTTCTGACCAGAACCAGAAGCAGCAGCATTACCTGTGTTTGACTTCTGGCCTGAGTTGGTGGTGGTCTTCTTATCGGACCCCTTGTTGGACTTTGGGGTCTTGTCCGATGATTTGTCCAATTTGTTGTTAGCTGAATTTTCACGGGAGACCTTGGATTGATGTTCCCAATAACGAGCGTTGATGGATTGGGCGAGCTTGTGAAGGTTTACCAAATTATCTGGCTTACCAACATGTGATATATTGTCCTTGATGCGGGATGGGAGTCCAATGTAAAATTGGCATTGGAGTGCGGCATCACCCCATTGGACTTTCAGGGCTAGCTGCTGGAAACTCACAATGTATTTTGCAATTTTGTGATTTTCCTTCATCTGAAGTCAATTGAGTTCATTCTCGGCATTGGCCTCAGGGTTGTAAGGACTGAAATTGGTCCAAAGTTCAGAGATGAAGTCAGAGTAGTCTTCTGACCATATCAGATCATTGGAGTCATCCATGAGCGCTGGCTCAAAGTAGTCCAGTGTGGTGCCCTTGAGATAGGACATGGCAAAGGTGACCTTCGCCCAATTGGATGTGAACGCATTGGGGCGGTTGTGGAAGTTCAACCGGCATTGCACCAAGAATGGCTGGAGCTTGCACGGATCGGAGCCATCGAATGGGTTGGGTTCCCAGACCAAGGTCTGGGACTTAGGGGCTTGTGGGTTACAGATGCTGCTGGTGAGCAGGGAGATGGCTTGCACCAGATTTGGGGAGGGCAGGGTGTCGTCCTCTTCATTGACGGCCTCTATGTGGTCCATCAGTTCTTCGATGACCTCAGGGATGGTGTCAATGCTGGGAGCGGGCACCTTGATGGTTTGTGCACATTCAGAATTGGCGGTGGATCATGGCATTGGTAGGAGTGAGTATGGCAGTTCGAATATACTGTTACGCACTAGGTCCGATTGGGAGTTGGAGATTGGGTCAGAAGTCGGGTCAGAGGTTTGGTCAGAGTTGGAGAGGGAGTTGGGGAATGTCATGGGGGTCAGAATGGACTTGGCTTCAGCTTATGTGCTGCACCCTCACTAATACCGTCGTCCGAGATTTCAGAGATGGAGTACAACTTAGATAGTTAGGATCAGACTTAGGAACTAGGTGTGATTCGATATTCAAACTGGGGAATGAAGTCCCCAGTCAGGCAACTTAAATACATAATTGAAATCTAATAATAATTACTCCAGTGATGGGTCTCTGAGGTCGACGGCCTTACATGAGTATGTCCGAGTCCGACAGGGATGGATGTCTGGGTTCCTATAATAATACTGATGCATCAATTGGAACTGGAGATGGATGGGTGAGATTCAGCGGTGACAATCAGACAGAAAAATGGAGACATGATGGTTCCCAAATGGAGTATAGATTTCATATGCGTGGGGATCTGAGTGGATCGGATGGGGATCTGGGTGTTAATGAATATAGTCATAACACCTCTTGGTAGATATATGCACCCATAGGGTGCATATGTATAGTTATGTAAGCCAGTGGACCCAGTACACATGTGGGTCCACTTATAGTAGATAGAACTTAGCTAAAAACCACACTGTACAACACATCGCCCAACCAATATACTTGGTTGAGTTCTATGTAATGGTGTGAACTAAGGCACAACTTACAAGCTGATGCTACCAACTTGGATGGCACCAAGGATTTAGTCTCTATTGGAGTTTGGAACAAGATACTGCCCAATACCCAGTCAATCAGCAGATTGTAGTGGGTGAGCCAGTTGTGTCCCAGAACTGCCAAGCAACTAACATCCAACAGAGTTACATAAAAAGTAATGGAGTGGATTTCTCCCATAGGAAAACAGAGTGGCAAGTCAATTGTGGATTTAATAACAGAGTTAGAGGATCCATTGAAGAGCTGTAACGGAATCAGAGTGATGTCTTCAGTCTGGAGATGATGTCTGGAGACAAACAAAGAATCGAGGAAACAATGAGTAGAACTGGAGTCCACTAGGGTTCAGATTGGGGGGGATGATATCAGAGGTGAGTCAGAGTGTCAAGGATTTAGGGTCTGAAAGAGTGGATGCATTGAGATGTAGCTCCATGAAGGCACCAATGAGTTCAATGCAACCTTTGTCTGGTGCTGGAGCTGGAGGGTTGCTGATTATTTTTTTGGCTCTGTAGCCTTGGCTTTGGAGCTCTTGTCAGACTTGTTGTCCACCATAGCAGCATGAGCTTTCATAGCTGCTGAGGTGGTCTTTGGACAATCCTTGGCAATATGACCTACTCATCCACAAAAGAGGCAGAGGTTCTGCTTGATACAACACTGTTGTTCCTGTGGAGTAAGTTTACCATCTTTACCAAGCTTGGTAGAGAGGTTGGGGGTCTGGTTCAGAGTTCCAGAGGTAGAGGCTGTAGGGGGGTTGGATCCGGTGTTACCGGATTTACCAGAGTTGGACTGTTTGTTGTCACTGCCCTGGGTGTTGGAGGATGAAGTGGACTTGCCCTTGTTGTTGGACTTGTCCTGGTTCTTGCCTGAGGAGGTCTCATGAGCTACCTTGGAGTGTCATTCCCAATACTGAGCATTGATGGACTGTACTAAAGTCCTGAGTTTGGATAGGGTGACAGGTTTGCCTACTCTGGCAACTTTGTCCTTAATTTGGGATGGAAGGCCATTCTATAACTGGCATTGGAGTGCAGCATTTCCCCATTGGACACGAGCAGCTAGTCAATTGAACTCAACTAGATACTTAGTGATCCTCTGGTTATCACACATTCAGAGATTCTCAAGTTCAGCCTCAGCTTTGGCCTCCAGATCATGAGGTCCAAAATTGGTCTTCAATTCAGACATGAACTCAGAGTAGTCATCTAGCCAAGAGGCTTCAGAATTGGAGGTCAGGGTGGGTTTGAACCAATTGAGTGCAGTTCCCTTTAAATAAGATAGAGCATAAGTAACTTTAGCACTATCATTGGAGAATGCATCAGGATGGTTGTGGAAATTGAGGGTGCATTGTGTAAGGAAAGGCTGGAGTTTGTGGGAATCAGATCATCAAAGGTATCTGGTTCTTGGACCTTGGCCTGAGCAGAGGACTTCTTCAGAGATGATATGGAGTTAGCCAACATACTGAGGGCTTCTGCAAGGTTAGGGACTGGGACAGATGAGGGATTGGCTGGAGGAGTGCCTTCCTGGAGTTCAGCCTTGAGCTCCTGATCAGATACTGGAGTTTCTCCAGGGACTTCCTCAATGGTGGCAGGTGGTATTCCTGCTCATATGGAGGTTTGGGTACTTCTGGGGGGCATGACAATCAAGGGTAGCAGTTCATATATACTGTTGAGGGCTGGGAAACTAGAGGTTCAATGGAGTAACTGGAGTTTGGATGCTAGTGAAGAAGGGGAGGGGACTTTACTGTTCCAGTTCAACCAGAGACAGAATGGGGCAATAACTATTGAGTTGGATTGAGTGGACTTGGCTTCAACTTGTGTGTTGCACCCCCTCAGATTGTTGGTCCAATATTTTGGATTTTGAAGTACAGAGTTGGATCAAGGATCCAGGGTTTGACTTGTCAAGAAAGTACTTGTCAAGAAGCTAGCAACCAAGAAGTTGATGGGGCAAATCTTAGCCCATGTCTATCCATATTGTTAGTGAACACTCTGGCTTTCACCCAACTGAGCAAACTGGATGGACCATAAATGTTCTAGGTTCACCTCTCCAATCCTATCCTTCTTATAGGTATGAGTAACCATCTATATGCAGGAGCCAGAATGCTGACAGAGGATTGGGTATGAGTCTGGGTGTAACATCACACCCCCTTTAAGCTTTAATAAAATAAAATCATATAAAATTGTAATCCGAAAATTTTAAGCGGTGGTGTTGGCGAGCCGCATCATCTTAGGTCCACAACCTTCAAAACTACGGAATGCTAGCATAGTTCTTCTAGCATCGAGTACCGACCACGCAGCTATATTGATCTGTTTTAACATTCACTTCCCAACGGCGTTATACTACATCTAGGGGCTTCAACTCTATAATTGATTTAGGCAGATTGTCATACTCACTACCTATTTCTGACTCAACCCAGAGACTCCAGGTAGGCTCTGCGAAACCGTCAGGAATGACGCAGACACGCATTGATCATTTCCTGCTCACCTTTCCTTCCAAGAGCTCAAGACTTGCACCCCCGCCAGTGCTAACGTGGCTAAGCTTATCTTCTGCACCATACTGTGCTACAACAGTAGCAGTATCACCGCCTCCTACGATGACCGTAGCACCCTTCTGGGCAGCCTCTATGGCAGCGTTGAGCAAATCCTGCGAACCTGCCGCAAATGCAGGAAATTCAAACACGCCACACGGTCTGAGATAGACAAATTACATATCAAAGTGAAAGTGATAAGGAAACGGTCTCACCCGTTCCAAAGGATGGTTTTGGATTCTAAGACGGCATCACGGTAGAGCTGGCGACTTTTCGGTCCCACGTCCAAACCCAACCAGCCATCTGGAATTCCTGAAGTGTCTGTGGCTTGGCCAACCTGACAGAAACATTACACTTAATAGTAGTCCAATGTGAAATGAGGATGAACGCCGACATTCGCCTCCTTGTCGAATTTATCCGCAATGATGTAGTCGACAGGGAATACCATCTTGACATTATTTTCTTTTGCCTTGGCCACAAGATCCGCAACTTTGTCTGCTCCTGCTTTGTCAAATAAAGAGTTCCCGATCTACGAAAGCCATACAAATAGGTACAGCTCCAAGGAGATGGAAGGGCGACGCACTGGTACGTGCTCAAGAGTCTTCTTAAAAGTGAACGCCATGCCGCCTGTGATAATGACAGAATCGACCTAATACTTGTGTCATTTCAAATTTTATACCCTTCGGCGAATCATTACCTTGTCCAACATGTTCTCAATAAGCTGTATCTTATCTGTCACCTTAGCGCCACCTAAAATAGCCAAAAATGGTCGCTCTGGACTTTCAAGCGCTTTGGCGAAGAACTCTAGTTCCTTTTTGACAAGAAAACCAGCTGCCCTCTGAGGTAATTTCACGCCGACCATGGAAGAGTGGGCACGGTGCGCGGTTCCAAATGCATCGTTCACATAGACATCGCCAAGTGCGGTTAGGCCTTCTCTGAATTTTGCAACGGCAACCGGATCCGCCTTAATTTTGTTACCATCCTTATCCTTTACTGATCCTTCTTCTTCGATGTGGAAGCGGAGGTTCTCTAGGAGAATGACTGTTCCCGATGACGCAGAGTTGACGGCATTTTCCACGTCAGAGCCTACGCAGTCATGAAGGAAGGTCACAGGTTCGTTAAGCTGCTTGCTAAGCTCAACGGAAACAGGCTCTAATGAATATTTTTTGACTGCCTTCCCGTCTGGCCGTCCGAGGTGTGACATGAGAACCACAACCTTTGCGTCTACATGCAAAATTGTGAGAGGTAGTAGAAAAACTAGACCGGAAGGGTCCGAACCGTGCTCCATAGCATATTTGATCGTTGGCAGCGCAGCAATGATCCTCTGAGAGTAAGGTATGTGAGGAGTAAAATGCTGCATCTAAGGAAGACGGACGGCGGGATTGGTTATGTTTCCATCTTGAATTGGAACATTGAAATCAACGCGGATGAGGACGCGTTTAGACTTAAGGTCCACGTCTGTGATGGACAACTTAGAAGAAAGTGACATTGCGGGACTGTGTACGCTTGAGAACACCCGAGCCGTTGGGAGATCGGTCCACAGACCGAGTCGTGGTGTCGACGGAGTGAGTGATACGTGTTCCTTTCTGAGGAATCCGTTCTCTCGGCTCCAGTCATATGGAGACCGGAGTCATGACTGGAATATCATCCTGTTGCCTCATACTATCAACTAGGAGAGCCTCTCAGATAGGTGAGAGTGGGATTGTATGTGGTCAAACTGCACAAAAACAAATCCCAGAAACTTTCATACATTTCTTTGTCAAACATGCCATCAGTCACCAGGTATTTGAATATTGCTGATAATTGACCTGTAGGGCCATGAAAAATGGATTAAATCCTCAGCTTCTTGGCGGGATAGTAGAGCATATGTGCAGTGTAAGTGTAAGTACCCTAGGTACTTACTTATGTAGTATAACAATTATTTGTATATATCTACAGCATTCCATTAGGTGTCATCTTGGTAGACATATGTGCTCATAGGGTGCATATATAGTTATTACATAAGATGTGGACCCACATACATGTATTGGTCCATGTGTAGTCAAAAAACAACTTAGCACAATAACACTGTACAGCACATTGTCCAACCAATAAACCTGGTTGAGCTCTATGTTGGTGTGATCTAAGTAAACCAACCACCTTACAGTAAGTGCATATGTTGAGTATGTCCACATTAATGACACACCATGGGATTGGGTGTCCATTGGAACCCCATTTTCTATTTTTAAGTATTTTTCTCTTGCAGATGTATATAATATGTCTGTGGTGATTTCCTAACCCTCAGCCTTGTCCACAATATGGACTGAGGTGAGGAACATTGATACACATTCTCTTTACCCATTACTTAGATTGTTAAGGGTTTGAATGGAGTTCAAGGATCTAACCAGAGTTCAGATGCTAGAGTCAAGGGAAGGGGATGTTACTGTTTCCAGTTCAACTGGAGACAGGGAGGTTCAAGAACTATTGAGTCAGATCAGGTGGACTTGACTTCAACTTATATGTTGTGCCCCCTCAGATCATCAGTCCAATATTTTGGAGTTTGGAGGTATGGAGTTGGATCAGGGATCCAGAGTTCAACTTGTCAAGAAGGTACTTGTCAAGAAGCTAGCAACCAAGAAGATGTGAAGGTCAAACTTAGTTGATATACAAACTACTGTAACATACAGAAAATAGCCCATGTAAGTATCTGAAGAATTGAATGAGAAAATTAAGATAGGAGAACAATAGGCTGGATATGGGGTATGACATGGAAAGGAGGTCAGAGTTCAGACATAAGTCTAAGACAATACAAATCTGGAGATTGGACTTAGTGTTACAGGATGTAACATAGATGTCAAGTCTTTTGACTTAGTTCACATCAGCACAGAACTCAACCAAGATATATTGGTTGGGTGATGTGATGTACAGTGTTTGTCTAAAAGTCTTTTTCTCTACACATGGACCCACATGTATACTTGGGTCCACAGATTATATATGCACCCTATGTTACGTACTAGGTCCAATTGGGGGTCAGAGGTTGGGTCGGAGTCAGAGTTGGAATTGGGGTGCATCATGGGGGTCAGAATGGACTTGGCTGAATTCAGCTTATGTGCTGCACCCTCACTAATACCGGTGTCCAAGATTTCAGAGATGGAGTACAACTTAGATAGTTAGGATCAGACTTAGGAACTAGGTGTGATTCAATATTCAAACTGGGGAATGAAGTCCCCAGTCAGGCAACTTAAATACATATTTGAAATCTAATAATAATTATGCTGGTGATGGGTCTCTGAGGCCGATGGCCTTACATGAGTATGTCCGAGTCCGATGGGGATGGATGTCCAGGTTCCTATGGTGATGCTGATGCATCAATCAGAACTGGAGATGGATGGGCAAGATTTGGCAGTGACAATCAGACAGATAAATGGAGACATGATGGTTTCCAAATAGAGTATAGATTTCATATGCATGGGGATCTGAGTGGATTGGATGGGGATCTGGGCGTTAATGAATATAGTCATAACAGTATCTCTCCATTTAAGGCCGAGCCCCTGAGGCCTCATGTCCATGGATTGAATAGGTGAGATGGTTGGGTGCAGTTGGAGTTATACTGGGGGTCTGGAGACATATAAAAGGAGGGACATGATTGAGGTCTTATCCTCAACAAACCCTTTGGCAAACATGAGTGTGGCTGAGCTCGAGCAGTTGCTCCTGGCCCGATGGAAGGAAGAAGAAGAGGAGCAGAGATGGAAGGAGGAGGAGGAGGCAGAACAGAGATGGAAGGAGGAGGAGGAGGTGACCAGGGCAGGGGCAATTAGTCACTCAGGGAGCCTGAGTGTGCCAATATGGGCGGGAACCCCCAAGGTCACCATTATCTCAATCGCACGGACAGAGTTAACCCGTCCGACAACTGTCCCTCCAGTGGACTCGCCATTATGTCTGCAGTCACAGCTGTTATTTGTGGTGGGTGTGGCTGAAGAAGATGACGTGGCGGAGGTGGAGAGGGTGGAAGTGGAGGTGGATCCTGATGCCAACATGGAGCTTGACGCAAATGCAGAGCCCGAGGCAGGTGTGGATGTCAGGATGGATATGGAGCCAGAGCCAACCTCGAATTGCTATGAGGAGATGGCTTGGGTAGCCACAGTTGAAGCTTGCAAAAGGGTGGAGCTATATGCTGCTACCACCAAGAAAAATCTCAAGGTTGTGATCTTTTCATTGAAGGCGCACCTGAGTGCTGATATGGAGAAGCAGGAGGCAGATCGGAGGGTCATATGGTGCAAGGCGGAGAATCGCATATTGGCGACTCGTAAGAAGGAGCTGCATGTTGCTGGGTCAGCGATCCAGCTCTGCAATCACAAGATGGAGAAGGCAGCAGCAGAACAGCAGGACAAGGAGGAGGAGAGGGAGCACTTAGAGGCCACATTGAGAAGGAGTGGACCACCCAAGGCTCTGGCTCCAACGGAGCCATTTGGCAGGCCTGGCATAATTTGCAACTTGTGTTGTGACACAGGCGTGGAGTGTGTATGGCCTACTGGCCCAACTCACCGCCTTTGGTCCTGCGATTGTTGTCGGGGTTGGAAAGGAGGGTGTAGGATCAATGGCAAGTTCAATCCCCAAAGTTGGAGCATCAAGCCCCAACTAGTGGTACAAGGAGGGGCAGAGAAAGAATCAGAAGGTCATCCAACCAAAAAGCGGCAGATGGAGATGGGTGCTGTGGCAGCTGGGGGTAGCGGTGTCAGATCGGAAGGAGCAATGACCGGTGCAGGTACAGGGTGTGTCTCTGCACCCAACAGTACCATGGGCCAGCTTATCTGGCTGGTTAACCTTCAGTCAGAGCACCTCTGGCAGACAGAGGGGTTGTTAGTGGAGTTGGTGAAGACAATGAAATGGAAGGAGGTTCTGGAGGGTTGGCGGACTGCTGAGTTGTGTTGGCTGCAGAAGTTCATGGCCCCCTTGGACAAGGATTTGGACATGGGGGATGAGAAAGATTGGGTGTTGGATGTAGAGAGTGATGATGAGTCAGAGACAGAGCCTGAGGTAGACAAGGGGAAGGGGAAAAGGAAACACAATGTATAACTTAAAAAATAAAAATGATTTGATTGTAATATTTTGGAGCAGAGAAAAATGGGGCAGAGTGAGATTCTTTTGGAGTTTGGGTAGACTTGTAATTCCTTTTGTGACTTGTAATAAAATGATGATGTGAAATAATAGAATTAGCATCAGTAATGGAACTCAAAGATTCATAAGAGGGCCAGGTTTGTCTGGATAAGTGGAGTGAAAATTGGAGATGGATTCGGATGCATGATCAAGTTCAGATGCAGAGATCCATGAGGACTCTTCATTGGTGTTATGACTATATTCATTAATGCCCAGATCCCCATCTGATCCACTCAGATCCCTGTGCACATGAAATCTATACTCCATTTGGAAACTGCCACATCTCCATCTACCTGTCTGATTGTCACCGCCGATTCTGCCCATCTGTCTCTGGTTCCGATTGATGCATCAGCATCACCATAGGAACCTGGACATCCATCCCCGTCGGACCCGGACATACTCATGTAAGGCCATCGGCCTCGGAGAACCATCACTGGAGTAATTATTATTAGATTTCAAATATGTATTTAAGTTGCCTGAATGGGGACTTCATTCCCCAGTTTGAATATTGAATCATGACTAGTTCCTAAGTCTGATCCTAACTCTCTAAGTTGTACTCCATCTCCAAAATCTCGGACACTGGTAGTAGTGAGGGCGCAGCACATAAGGTGAAGCCAAGTCCGTTCTGACCCCCACAACGCAACCGACTCCTTCTCCGACTCCGAGCAAAGCTCTGAGTAAACCTCTGACCCAATCTCCGCCCTCCAATCGGACCTAGTGCGTAACAGTATATTCGAACTGCCATACTCACTCCTACCAATGCCATGATCCACCGCCAATTCTGAATGTGCACGAACCATTGAGGTGCCCGCTCCCAGCATCGACACCATCCCCGAGGTCATTGAAGAACTGATGGACCACATAGAGGCCGTCAATGAAGAAGACAACACCCCACCCTCTCCAAATCTGGCGCAAGCCAGCAGCATCTGTAACCCACAAGCCCCTAAGTCCTGGACCTTGGTCCGAGAACCTGATCCCTTCAATGGCTCCGATCTGCGAAAGCTCCAGCCGTTCTTGGTGCAATGCCGGTTGAATTTCTGCAACCACCCCGACACGTTCACATCCGATCGGGCAAAGGTCACCTTTGCCATGTCCTATCTCAAGGGCACCACACTGGACTACTTTGAGCCAGCGCTCATGGATGACTCCGATGACCCAATATGGTCAGATGACTACTCTGACTTCATCTCTGAACTTCAGACCATGCCACCAATGCCACAACAGACAAGTCCAACACAAAAGCGATGGACCCAAAAAAATAGTAAGCAGTCCTATAGCCTCCGTACAGGCTGAGGGCTGCATTGGTACTCCACGTATGACAAACGAGGTCTGCCTGAACACATCCACTCTTTCCCACTCCAACTCCCTTACCCTCCTCATCTACTCCAACTCCATTCCCAATATCGCTATCCAAGCATTAATTGACTCCGGTTCTACTCATTGTTTCCTTGATTCCTCTTTTTCCAATTTACATAAACTTCATACCTACACCATAACTCCGATATTGCTCCAATTATTTGATGGCACTACTAATGCTGTTATTTCATGAGCTATAGATCTGTCTATCCATTTTTCTGTCAGAGAAATCCAGAACCTTACATTCTATGTTACTTTGCTTGACTCCAGCTGTTCTGTGGTTCTCAGACATAACTGGCTCACCCGCTACAATCTGTTGATTGACTGGGCATTGGGCCATATCACATTCCATTCTCCAGTGCAGGCTGTGTCATTCCCGACATCACCAGCAACTTTAGGTGCGAAACTATCTTCCACCTCTGCTGACTCCGCTCCAATAGATACTCTGTCTACCCCACCGTTTATATCAATGGTGGACGCTATGGTCTTTGCCAGACTAAGCAAACTGGATGGCTCTCACACATTCCAGGTCCACCTCTCCAATCTGATATTCCTCGCCACTCATTCTGCCCAATCAACTCCACCAGACCTATCTATGGTTCCTAAGGAGTATCATGAGTTCGCCGACGTATTCAGCAAGTCTAAAGCCAACTCCCTAGCAGAACACTGACCACACGATCTCAAGATTGAACTGGATGACAACTCCACCCCTCTGCTTGGCCCTATCTACTCACTATCCCAAAAAGAGCTACTGGCTCTCCAAACATTCATAGATGAGAACTTGGCCATGGGCTTCATCTGCCCATCCCTATCTCCCCATGGAGCTCCGGTCCTATTTGTCTGCAAAAAGGACGGATCACTCCGTCTATGTGTCGACTTCTGTGGACTCAACAAGATCACCAAGAAAGACCAATACCCAATACCCCACACCGTGGACCTACTCAAGAGTCCTCAAAAGGCTAAGATCTATTCCAAAATAGATCTCCGACATGCATACCATCTAGTCTGCATCCGAGAAGGCGACAAATGGAAAACAACTTTCTGCATGCGATATGGATCTTTTGAGTGGTGTGTCATGCCCTTTGGACTAACCAATGCTCCAGCCGCCTTCCAGAGGTTCATGAATGATACCTTCACTGACCTCCTCGATGTGACTGTCCTCGTTTACTTAGATGACATTTTGGTATATTCGGACAATGAAGAAGAATGTCAGACACATGTCCGAGAGGTACTCTGACATCTCTGAAAACATGGCCTCTTCACCCGCACTGACAAATGCGAATTCCACTCTGACTCGGTTGAATACCTAGGCTATATCCTCTCCCCAGCAGGATTGACAATGTCTGATGACAAAATCAAAGCCATACAGGAATGGCCAGAACCCTGGAGAGTCTTCACTCATCACTCCAATCTGATCCTATTGCAGTTAAACACTTGGACAACCCTTCCGATCTGAAATGGTCACTTGACCCCAAAGGACACCTCCAACACAACAACTGGATATATGTCCCTGATGCCAACAGTCTCCGACCCCGAGTTTTGCAGTATTATCATGATCACCCAATCTTGGGCCATTTTGGGCAAAATCGCACATAAGGATTAATCCAACGAGACTACGTATGGCCAAAAATGCAAGAATACATTCAACACTACTGTAACTCCTGCACCACGTGTATGCACTCAAAATTGCAAAGGCACAAACCCTACAGAATGCTTAAGCAACTTCCAGTCCCAGAGCAACCATGGAACTCCATCTCCATGGATTTCATAGAGAAGCTCCCCCCATCGCTCGGATATGACACCATACTCGTGATTGTCAACAGGTCCACTAAACAATCACTATTCATTCTGATGCATGACACCATCACCTCCGCCTCACTAGCTAAATTGTTCGTTCTCCATGTATTCTCTAAACATGGAGTCCCATCGCATGTCATGTCCGATCGGGGCTCAGAGTTTGTGTCCTCCTTCTTCCACACATTAGGAAAGGCTCTCGACATGAAGCTTCATTTCACCTCCAGATACCATCCTGAAGGAGATGGACAAATGGAACGAATGAATCAGTCCCTGGAACAATATCTCCAAATCTATTGTAACTATCAACAAGACAACTGAGCTGATCTACTTCCAACCGCAGAGTTTGCCTACAACAACACTCTGAACGTGACTACTGGCATCTCTCCGTTCTTTGCTAATAAAGGCTATCATCTGAACATCTCCATCCACCCTGAGAAAGAACTTGCCTCCACCAAAGCCCGCCAATTTGTAACTGACCTCGATCAACTACACCAACATCTCTGAGAAACCATCTCTGATGCCCAGAAACAATATCAAGTCTCCGCAGACTGACAGTGCATTCTGGCTCCGGACCTGCAAATCGGAGACAAAGTATTCATTAAGGCTGAACACTTCCGGACCACCCATCCATCGAAGAAACTCTCTGAGAAATACTTAGGTCCTTATGAGGTCATTGCTCGCGCAGGCAGCAGGTCCTTCACCCTCTGCCTCCCTGACCACTTCCGAGTAGTTCATCCGGTCTTCCATATATCAATGCTCGAACCCACTACTACAAATGAGATCTCCGGTTGCATGCAACCCCCACCTCCCCCGATCATCATCAAAGGAGATAATGAATATGAGATATCTGAGATCCCGGACCCGAAGATCGACTGTCAATACAAGTGCAAGCTCCAGCACTTAGTCAAATGGACTGGATACGAAGGCACTGATGAAGAGTCCTCATGGATCTCCATGTCCGAACTCGATCATGCATCTGAATCTGTCTCCAACTTTCACTCTGCTTATCCAGACAAACCTGGCCCTCTTATGAATCTTTAAGTTCCATTACTAATGCTAATTCTATTATTTCGCATCATCATTTATTTACAAGTCACAAGGGAAATTACAAGCCTGCCCAAAAAACTCCAAAGGAATCACTCCGCCTCACTTTTCTCCACTCTGTAATTCATAATCATTTTCATTTTTTATACATTGCATTTCCTTTTCCCCTTCCCCTTGTCTACCTCAGGCTCCATCTCCGACTCATCATCACTCTCTACATCCAACACCCAATCTTTCTCATCCCCCATGTCCAAATCCTCATCCAAAGGGGCCATGAACTTCCGCAGCCAACGTAACTCGGCCATCTGATGACCCTCCAGAACCTCCTTCCATTTCATCATCTTCACCAAGTCCACTAGTAACCCCTCTGTCCACTGGAGGTGCTCCGACTGCAGCTTAACCAGCCGGATAAGCTGGCCCACAGTACTATTGGGTGCAGAGACGTGCCCCATACCTGCACTGGTCGTTGCCCCTTCCGATCCAACACTGCTACCCCCAGCTGCCACAGCACCCATCTCTGTCTGCTGCTTTTTGGTTGGATGACCTTCTGTTTCTTTCTCCACCTCTCCTTGTACCACTAATTGGGGCTTGACGCTCCAACTCTAGGGATTGAACTTTCCATCGATCCTACACCCTCCTTTCCAACCCCGACAACAATCGCAGGACCGAAGGTGGCGAGTTGGGCCGGTAGGCCACACACACTCCACGCCCACATCATGACACAAGTCGCAAGTTATGCCTGGCCCGCCGAATGGCTCTGCTGGAGCCAGAGCCTTGGGTGGTCCACCCCTTCTCAATGCAGCCTCCAAGTGTTCCCTCTCCTCCTCCTTGTCCTGCTGTTCTGCCGCCGCCTTTTCCATCTCACACTTGTGAAGCTGGATCGCCGACCTAGTGACACGCAGCTCCTTCTTACAGGTCACCAACATGTGACTCTCCACCTTGCACCATATGACCCTCTGATCTGCCTCCCGCTTCTCCGTATCAGCACTCGGGTACGCCTTCAATGAAAAGACCATGACGTCGAGGTTCTTCTTGGTGGTAGCAGCATAAAGCTCCACTCTTTTGTGAGCCTTGACCATGGCTACCCAAGCCATCTCCTTGTAACAATTTGAGGTTGGATCTGGCTCCACATCCATCCTGACATCCACACCCACCTCAGGCTCTGCATTTGCATCGAGCTCCATATTGGCATCGGGATCCGCCTCCACCTCCGCCCTCTCCGCCTCTGCCGCTTCATCTTCCTCAGCCGCACCCAACCCAAATAATGGCCATGCCAGCGGACATAACAACAAGTCCACCGCAGGGACAGTTGTTGGACGAGTTGTCTCCGTCCGTGTAATGGAGATGATGGCGACCTCGGGAGTCCCTGCCTGTATTGGCACACTCGGACTTCCTGGGTGGTTGGTTGCCCCTGCCCCGGTCACCTCCTCCTCTACCTCCATGGTGGCTTCTAGCTCATGCGCCTGCTCCTCCACTTCCTTCAGTCTCGTGGCCTCCATCGCGGCTGCAAGTTCCTTGACCCTGTGGGCTCTCTCAGCTTTCACTTCCTCCTCTTTCCTTCTCCATTCTGTCTCTGCCGCCTCTTTCCGTCTCCGCTCCTCCTCCTCCTTCTGTCTCCATTCTGCCTCCTCCTCCTCCTTCCACCTCCATTCTGCCTCCTCCTCCTCCTTCCACCTCCATTCCGCCTCCTCCTCCTCCTTCCGTCTCTGTTCCGCCTCCTCCTCCTTCCGTCTCTGTTCCGCCTCCTCCTCCTTCTGTTTCCGTTCCACCTCCTCCTCCTCCTTCCATCTCTGTTCTGCTTCCTCTTCCTTCTGTCGGGCCAAGAGCAACTGCTCAAGCTCAGCCATGCTCATGCTTGCCAAAGGGTTTGACATTGTTGAGGATAAGACCTCAATCATGCCCCTCCTTTTATATGTCTCCAGACCCCCAGTATAACTCCGACTGCACCCAACTATCTCATCTATTCAATCCATGGACATGAGGCCTCAGGGGCTTGGCCTTAAATGGAGAGATACTGTTATGACTATATTCATTAATGCCCAGATCCCCATCTGATCCACTCGCCTGTGCACATGAAATCTATACTCCATTTGGAAACCACCATGTCTCCATCTACCTGTCGGATTGTCACTGCCAATTCCACCCATCTGTCTCTGGTTCCAATTGATGCATCAGCATCACCATAGGAACCCGGACATCTGTCCCCATTGGACTTGGACATACTCATGTAAGGCCATCGGCCTCAGAGACCCATCACCAGAGTAATTATTATTAGATTTCAAATATGTATTTAAGTTGCCTGACTGGGGACTTCATTCCCCAGTTTGAATATCGAATCATGCCTAGTTCCTAAGTCCAATCCTAACTCTCTAAGTTGTACTCCATCTCCAAAATCTCGGACACTGGTAGTAGTGAGGGCACAGCACATAAGCTGAAGCCAAGTCCGTTCTGACCCCCACGATGTAACCGACTCCTTCTCTGACTCCAAGCAAACCTCCGAGTAAACCTCCGACCCAATCTCCACCCTCCAATCGGACCTAGTGCGTAACAATTGGTGCCTTTGTATCCAGTCCATTTGACTAGGTACTGGAGCTTGCACTTGTACTGACAATCAATCTTTGAGTCCAGGATCTCAGATATCTCATATTTGTTATCTCCTTCAATGATGATCGGAGGAGGCGGAGGTTGGGTGTGACTGGAGATCTTGTTTGTAGTAGCAGGTTCAAGCATTGATATATGGAAGACCGGGTGAACTGCTCAGAAGTGGTCAGGGAGGTGGAGGGTGAAGGACCTGCTGCCTGCGTGAGCAATGACCTCATAAGGACCTAAGTATTTCTCGGAGAGTTTCTTTGATGGACGGGTGGTCTGGAAGTGTTCAGCTTTGACAAATACTTTGTCTCTGAGTTGCAGGTCTGGGGCCGGAATGCAGTGTCGGTCCGCAGAGACTTGGTATTGTTTCTGGGCATTGGAGATGGTTTCTCGGAGATGTTGGTGTAGTTGATCGAGGTCAGTTACAAATTGGCAGGCTTTGGTGGAGGTGAGTTCCTTCTTGGGGTGGACAGAGATGTTTGGATGGTAGCCTTTATTAGCAAAGAACGGAGAGACACCAGTAGTCGCATTTGGAGCATTGTTGTAGGCAAACTCTGCGATTGGAAGTAGGTCAGCCCAGTTGTCTTGTTGATAGTTACAATAGACTTGGAGATATTGTTCCAGGGACTGATTCATTTGTTCTGTTTGTCTGTCTCCTTCAGGATGGTATCTGGAGGTGAAATGAAGCTTCATGTCGAGAGCCTTTCCTAATGTGCAGAAGAAGGAGGACACAAACTCCAAGCCCCAATTGGATGTGACATGCGATGGGACTCCATGTTTAGAGAATACATGGAGAATGAACAATTTAGCTAGTGAGGCGGAGGTGATGGTGTCATGCGTCGGAATGAATAGTGACCATTTAGTGAACCTGTTGACAATCACAAGTATGGTGTCATATCCAAGCGATGGGGGAAGCTTCTCTATGAAATCCATGGAGATGGAGTTCCATGGTTGCTCTGGGACTGGAAGTTGCTTAAGCATTCTGTAGGGTTTGTGCCTTTGCAATTTTGAGCACATACATGTGGTACAAGAGTTACAGTAGTGTTAAATGTATTCTTGCATTTTTGGCCATACATAGTCTCGTTGGATTAACCCTTGTGTGTGATTTTGCCCAAAATGGCTGGAGATTGGGTGATCATGGTAATACTGCAAAACTTGGAGTTGGAGACCATTGGTGTCAGGGACGTATATCCCGTTGTTGTGTCAGAGGTGTCCTTTGGGGTCAAGTGACCACTTCAGATCAGAAGGGTCATCCAAGTGTTTAATTGCAACAGGATTGGATCGGAGTGATGAGCGGATGTCAGAGCAGAGTTGGTCAATGTCCATAATGGTGATAGCTCAGAGGGTGGGAGTCATGAGGGTGGATGCTCATAGGGATGATGCCAGCTGCTCATTAGTGAACACAGGACAAAAGTTGTGTGAGTTTACAGTGGCATAGTTGCTACTCCCCTCTTTAGGGTAGACATCCCAGCATCTAGTTAATGCATCAGGTTTTGCTCTGAGTCAACCAGGGTGGAAACGGATAACAAGATTGAACTGAGACAGGTATTTGGACCATCAGACTTGTCTCCAGGTGAGTATTCCAGGTTCTTGTGGTCCGTTATGGCATCTACCAGATCAGAGGGGCCTTCAAGGTAGTGTCTCCATATCCGGAAGGCTTCATATATGGCAAGGAGCTCTTTGTCATGGATGTCATAGTTCAGTTCAGGGGGTGTAAATGTACACAAGTGAAAAGTGATCAGATGGACTTGTCCATCATCTCTCTGGATGATGGACAGGATCACGGCAAGTGCATAGTCGGAGGCATCAGTCTCTAATATAGGGACGTCTGGAACCCAATGAGTCAGTATCAGAGTGGAAGTAAAGGCCTTCTTCAAGGTCTCAAAGCTCTGTCTACATTTGTCAGTGAAATTCCATTGGGTACCCTTCCTAGTAAGTTGGGTGAGTGGAACAGTGATATCGGAGTAGCCATAAATGAAGTGGCAGTAGAAGTTGGCGAACCCCAGGAAGGACTGTATGTCTTTGACTTTCCATGGTTCTGGCCATTCCTGTATGGCTTTGATTTTATCATCAGACATTGTCAGTCCTGCTGGGGAGAGGATATAGCCTAGATACTCAACTGAGTCGGAGTGGAATTTGCATTTGTCAGCACAGGCAAAGAGGCCATGTTTTCAGAGACATCAGAGTACTTCTGTTTTGGAACCGTAAACTTCAACCTAAACTGTGGTGTTAATCACAATCTAAGTTTAGCCTGAGGATGTATGACCTTTCAAGGCTAGCAATAAGCTTGAAACTCTTTTAACAGAGAACCCAATTAAGAAATTATACTCCAGTGAACAAACACAATCAATGTTGCCACAGGAAGTGAAGCAATAGAGATTTTTATGCTTGTCACATGTAGTTCACGCTTTACTGCTGATGCAATGTAAAGTCAAGATTGACAGGGATTCAAGGGTTCAGATACTTCAAAGGGGGAAGTAACCTAGTGCCTTAGGGCCATGGGTTGAGTGGATTAAAACCAACAATAATCCCTTCAACGTAAAAAGATAGATACACACTTGAACACTTCCTTCTGAACAAGCGTATTCACTGTACGTGTCTTATCCATGATAGAATCAACAGTCAAGGGATATTAATCTCATCTCAAAGAGGTGAGTTAATAGACTGTGGTGTTGATTTATTGAAATGCCCGCAATTGAACCAACCAATCAATAGCAAAGTACATATTAACCTGACTAACCTCAGAGTCTCAATTAAACATGCAGTATTCTTGACCAACCAATAGGCTAGTACATATTAACCTGACTAACCTCAGAGTCTCAATTAAATGTGCAAGGTTCTTGATTATAACCAATAACCCGATACATGATAATTTGACTAACCTCAGAGTCTCAATTACATGTGTAAGGTTCTTGATCAATGAATAACAATTAATACACTTCAAGTTACTGCTCCAAGTGGGCTTGTAGTGTGTTAATTACTAATCAGTTACTCTGTATTAACCTCTTCTCCAAGTTTGATTAATATTAGAGCCTGCTGTGCTTGTAATAGAATAGCTTCTGGCTTCTCCAAGAGTCAATCAAAGCTAATATACCTTAAGAGTAGCTGATATAAGTGTGTTGTTTATGTGATGATTATTTAATGCTTGAGTAGACACTGCTGTGTGTGTGTGGTAAAAAGATATTCTTATTGCACTGCTGTTGCAGCCCTTTTTATATACATGGGCTATCTAGCTTATGTAACTAATTAGAGAATATTCCTGATGCTTAGGGAAGCCCCTAGAAGAAGGCTGGAGAACCTTGTGGAAGGTCCAGGAAGGTGTCAGAAGCTTCTGTGGCTGCTTTTGGCTGAAGTGCATGAACTCTGCTGCTTATGTAATATGCACATCGTTCACTCACATGCAAGTGCTTTTCAAGGGCACATGACATATTATATCAGCAACCGACCCATTGTGTATACTTGTGGGCTCAAATACACAAAAATGCGAAATATAAGTACATTCATTAGAACATTTGAAATACCTTTGAACTACTAAATAATAGTCCTTATTTGAAGTAGTTTAGAACTTCATATACCCCAACAACTTCTCGGATGTGTGTCCAATGTTCTTCTTTGTTATCTGAATATACCAAAATGTCATCTAAGGAAACAAGGACAGTAACATCGAGGAGGTCAGTGAAGGTATCGTTCATGAACTGCTGGAAGGTGGCCAGAGCATTGGTCAGTCCAAAAGGCATGATGCACCATTCGAAAGATCCATATCGAGTGTGGAAAGTTGTTTTCCACTCATTGCCTTCTTGGATGCGGACTAGATGGTAGGCATGTTGGAGGTCTATTTTGGAATAGATCTTAGCCTTTTGTGGGCTCTTGAGTAGGTCCACGGTGCAGGGTGTTGGGTATCGGTCTTTCTTGGTGATCTTGTTAAGTCCACAGAAGTCAATGCATAGATGGAGTGATCTGTCCTTTTTGCAGACAAACAGGACTGGAGCTCCATGGGGGGATAGGGATGGGCAGATGAAGCCCATGGCCAAGTTCTCATCTATGAATGTTTGGAGAGCCAGTAGCTCTTTTTGGGATAGTGAGTAGATAGGGCCAAGCAGAGGGGTGGAGTTGTCATTCAACTCAATCTTGAGATCATATGGTCGGTGTTCTGCTAGGGAGTTGGCTTTAGACTTGCTGAACACATAGGCGAACTCATGATACTCCTTAGGAACCATAGATAGGTCCGGTGGAGTTGATCAGGTGGAACAGGCAGTGAGGAACATTGGATCAGAGAGGTGAACCTGGAACATGTGAGAGCCATCCAGTTTGCTTAGTCTGGCGAAGATCATAGTGTCCATCATTGATATAGATGGAGGGGTAGATGGAGTATCTATTGGAGCGGAGTTAGTGGAGGTGGAAGATAATTTCACACCTAGAGTTGCTGGTGATGTTGGGAATGACACAGCCTGCACTGGAGAATGGAATGTGATATGGCCCAATGCCCAGTCAATCAATGGATTGTAGCGGGTGAGCCAATTATACCTGAGAACCACAGAACAGCTGGAGTCAAGCGGAGTAACATAGAATGTAAGGTTCTGGATTTCTCTGACAGAAAAACAGATACACAGATCTATAGCTTGTGAAATAATAGCATTAGTAGTGCCATCAAATAATTGGAGCAATATCGGAGTTATGGTGTATGTATGGAGTTTATGTAAATTGGAAAAAGAGGAATCAAGGAAACAGTGAGTAGAACCAGAGTCAATTAATGCTTGGATAGTGGTATTGGGAATGGAGTCAGAGTAGATGAGGAGGGTAAGGGAGTCAGAGTGGGAAAGAGTGGATGTGTTCAGGCGGACCTCATTTGTCATATGGGGAGTACCAACGCAGCCCTCAGCCCATATGGAGGCTAGAGGACTGCTTACTATTTTTTTGGGTCCATCATGGCATTGGTGGCATGGCCCTTGCCTTTGCTGCTGATGAGGTTGCCTTGTTGCAATCCTTGGCTTGGTGGCCAGGTTTTCTGCAGAACAGGCAGAGGTTGTTGTCCATGCGGTGCTGGCATTCCTGCTGGGTAAGTTTTCCATCCTTCCCCAGCTTGGTGGAGAGGTCCAGAGTGCTCTTGTGAGCTCCAGAGTTATTGCCAGTTCCAGAGTTGTTCTGACTGGAACTGGAAGCAGCAGTGTTACCAGTGTTTGACTTTTGGCCTGAGTTGGTGGTGGTCTTCTTATTGGACCTCTTGTTGGACTTTGGGGTCTTGTCCGATGATTTGTCTGATTTGTTCTTAGCCAAATTTTCATGGGAGACCTTGGATTGATGTTCCCAATAACAGGTGTCGATGGATTGGGCAAGCTTGCAAAGGTTTACCAAAGTATCTGGCTTACCAATGTGTGATATCTTGTCCTTGATGCGGGATGGGAGACCAACATAAAATTGGTGTTGGAGTGCGGCATCACCCCATTGGACTTTCAGGGCTAGCTGCTGGAAACTTTTGTGATGTTGTTCAGCATGCCAAAGAACAATCAGGTCGAGGGGTAGGGGTAGCACTGAGTAACAGGAAAGTGTAATAGTGCTCTGTGGTTGGAGGAGGATGGGGAGCAAAAAGGATGGTCCAGATGGTTGATCGTGCTCTGTGACTGGATGACAATGGGGAGCCCGGTTGGGAGGTACACAAAAGCTGGTTTCAGGAGATGCAACCTCTTGGTGGTGGAGGGAAATCTGATTGTTGAACCAAGGTGCTTTACCTCAGTGTAGAGCTGATGGATTGTGATATAGGGCATAGAGCATAGACTTGGAGCATGGACTTTGACTTTAGAGTGTTGGCTGAAAACTTGTTGATTGATCCCAAAGGTGAAAACTAGTGCCCTTTTATATACAAATCCCCAGGGCACAATGACACAATATGAGGAGCAAATGATGCAATATGATGCAAGAAATGCTGATCAAGCCAGCTGATGAAGCATGTGAAGTTGAACTACTAATGGGGAAATCATGGAGAAATGAAGCGACAGATAGGGGTAATCTTTGTAAGAATAGGAGGTGATGAGTAATAAAAGAACCAAAAATAGAACAAGGATGAGTAAGTTGTGTATGAGTGAATTAAAAGATGAAACAGGGGTGAGTCATATAAAAAGAACAATATCCAGCAATACCATCTTCCCTATGGCTCTGAAGGTAAATTGACCCTGAGTCACATGAGGACTTCAGTCAGCATCCACAACAAATACTCCTTATTGTCTTAGTGATACATCTCCATATGGTATCCTGTTCCAAGGGTATTTGGTCCCTTTGCCTGACACAATGTAACCTGAGTTGGATTGAAGTGGGAGGATAGGTCGGCGATGGTGACTGAAATTCTACCTTACATTTGACTCTTCTATCCATGTTACAATATAGAGGTGAAATGCCAAGGAATGTAGATGGTTCAACAGAATTGTGAAAGAATATAGGATTGCCAATGGCATAAGAGAGACATGGTGGGGATCTTGGACATTGAAAGAGTTTTGGAAGTATTTTGACATGTGGAGGTGGCTTAACATGCCCATGGAGCTTGGTGTATTTTTGATAGTCCTCTGTGTCCAGAGACTAGTGTGACATATTATTAGAAGAGGTGTTGGAGAGGGGAATAGATGTTATGACTATATTCATTAACGTCCAGATCCCTGTCCGATCCCCTCAGATCCCCGCGCATATGAAATCTATACTCCATTTGGAAACCGCTACGTCTCCATTTTCCTGTCCGATTGTCACCGCCAATTCCACTCATCCATCTCCAGTTCCGATTGATGCATCAGCATCACCATAGGAACCCGGACATCCATCCCCATCGGACTCGGACATACTCATGTAAGGCCATCAGCCTCGGAGACTCATCACCAGAGTAATTATTATTAGATTTCGAATATGTATTTAAGTTGCCAACTGGGGACTTCATTCCCCAGTTCAAATATCAATTCACGCCTAGCTCCTAAGTCCGATCCTAACTCTGTAAGTCGTACTCCGTCTCCAAAATCTCGGACACCGGTATTAGTGAGGGTGCAGCACATAAGCTGAAGCCAAGTCCGTTCCGACCCCACAACGTGCTCTGACTCCGACCCAATCTCCAACCCAACCTCCGACCCAATCTCTGACCCCAATCAGACCTAGTGTGCAACAGTATATATTTGAACTGCCATACTCACTCCTACCAATGCCACGATCCACCGCCAATTCTGAACACGCACGAATCGTCGAGGGACCCACCCCCAGCATCGACACCATCCCCGAGGTCGTCGAAGAACCGACGGACCACATAGAGGCCATCAATGACGAAGATGACACCCCGCCCTCCCCAAACCTGGCACAAGCCATCTCCCTGCTCGCTAGCAGCATCCGTAACCCACAAGCCCCTAAGTCCCGGACCAAGGTCCGAGAACCCGACCCATTTGATGGCTCCGATCCACGCAAACTCCAGCTGTTCTTGGTGCAATGCCGGTTGAATTTCTGCGATCGCCCCGACGCATTCACATCCGATCGGGCAAAGGTGACCTTCGCCATGTCCTATCTCAAGGGCACCGCACTGGACTACTTCGAGCCAGCACTCATGGACGACTCCAATGACCCGATATGGTCAGAGGACTACTCCGACTTCATCTCCAAACTTCGGACCAATTTCGGTCCGTACAACCCTGAGGCCGATGCTGAGAATGAACTTGATTGACTTTGGATGAAGGAAAATCACAAAATTGCAAAATACATTGTGAGTTTCCAGCAGCTAGCTCCAAAAGTCCAATGGGGCGACGCCGCACTCCGATGCCAATTTTACGACTCCCATCCCATATCAAGGACAAGATATCACGCGTCGGTAAGCCGGATACTTTGGCTACCCTCCGCAAGCTCGCCCAATCCATCGACGCTGACGAGCCAGGACGCATCGAGGACGCATATCGAACCACTCTGACAGTCCAACTCCGCCAGCGTCTTTTCGTATCAACTTTTAAATAGCGCCGCAACTCCCTATCCACCTCAGTCTCTAATTTGAGCCATTGATCGTCACTCGTGTTTCATCGCCATCGATTATTATCAGCCTTCTATTCACACCGATCCTTTCATCATCATTCACATGGCTTCCCATTCTATTCCCCTCTCCAACATCACTTCTAATAATACGTCACACTGGTCTCTGGACACAGAGGACTATCAAAAATACGCCGAGCTCCACGGGCATGTTAAGCCACCTCCATGTGTCAAAATACTTCCAAAACTCTTTCAACGTCCAAGATCCCCACCATGTCTCTCTTATGCCATTGGCGATCCCATATTCTTTCACAATTCCATTGAACCATATACATTCCTCGACATTTCACCTCTATATTGTAACACGGATAGAAGAGTTGAACGTGAGGTAGAATTTCAGTCACCATCGCCAACCTATCCTCCCACTTCAATCCGACTCAGGTTACATCGTATCAGGCAAAGGGACCGAATACTCTTGGAACGGGATACCATATGGAGACGGATCACTAAGACAATAAGGAGTATTTGTTGTGGATGCTGACTGAAGTCCTCATGTGACTCAGGGTCAATTAACCTTCAGAGCCATAGGGAAGATGGTATTGGTGGATGTTTCTATTGTTCTTTTATATGACTCACCCCTGTTTCATCTTTTAATTCATTCATACATGACTTACTCATCCTTGTTCTATTTTTGGTTCTTTTATTACTCATCACCCCCTATTCTTACAAAGATTACCCCTATCTGTCGTTTCATTTCTCCATGATTACCCCCTTTAGTAGTTCAACTTCACACGCTTCGCTTGATCAGCATTTCTTGCATCATATTGCATCATTTGCTCCTCATATTGTGTCGTTGTGCCCTGGGGATTTGTATATAAAAGGGTGCTAGTTTTCACCTTTGGAATCAATCAACAAGTTTTCAGCCAATGCACTAAAGTCAAAGTCCACACTCTAAGTCTACGCTCTACGCTCTACATCACAATCCATCATCTCTACACTGAGGTAAAACACCTTGGTTCAACGATCAGATTTCCCTCCGCCACCGAGAGGTTGCTTCTCCTGAAACCAGCTTTCACGTACCTCCCAACCGGGCTCCGCATTGTCATCCAGTCACAGAGCACGATCAGCCATTGGGACCGACCTTTAGCTCCCATTCCCATCCAACCACAGAGCACTATCCCACTTCCCTGTTACTTACCCCTCGCCCTGATTGATCTTTGGAGTGCTGAACAACTGCGTTACACACCGTCTGCTTGCTAGGACCGTTGCGCGCAGGCTTATAGGATCTATTCCTTAAGCGAACCGACAACGCCCGTTATTGGGAACGTCAATCCGAGGTCTCCCGCGAAAATTCAGCCAACAACAAATTGGACAAATCATTGGACAAGACCCCAAAGTCCAACAAAGGGTCCGATAAGTGGGCTACCGCCAATTCGGGCCAGAAATCAAACACTGGTAACGCTGCCGCTTCCGGTTCCGGTCACACCCCGGCACCAGCAATAACTCTGGAGCTCGCAAGAGTACTCCGGACCTCTCCACCAAGCTGGGAAAAGATGGAAAACTTACCCAGCAAGAACGCCAGCACTGCATGGACAACAACCTCTGTCTGTTCTGTGGAAAGCCTGGCCACCAAGCCAAGGATTGCAACAAGGCAACCTCATCAGCAGCAAAGGCAAAGGGCCACGCCGCCAACACCATGACGGACAAGTCTGACGCTAAAGCAACGGACCAAAAAAAAATAGTAAGCAGTCCTATAGCCTCCGTACAGGCTGAGGGCTGCATTGGTACTCCCCGTACAGCAAACAAGGTCCGCCTGAATGCATCCGCTCTTTCCCACTCCAACTCCCTTACCCTCCTCGTCCACTCCGACTCCATTCCCGATACTGCTATTCAAGCATTAATTGACTCTGGTTCTACTCATTGTTTCCTCGATTCCTCTTTTTCCAATTTACATAAACTCCATACATACACCATAACTCCGATACCACTCCAATTATTTGATGGCACTACTAATGCTGTTATTTCACGAGCTATAGATTTGTCTATCGTTTTTCTGTCAGAGAAATCCAGAACCTTACATTCTATGTTACTCCGCTTGACTCCAGCTGTTCTGTGGTTCTTGGACATAACTGGCTCACCTGCTACAATCCATTGATTGACTGGGCATTGGGCCATATCACATTCTGTTCTCCAGTACAGGCTGTGTCATCCCCGATGTCACCAGCAACTTTAGGTGTGAAATTATCTTCCGCCTCCGCTGACTCCGCTCTGATAGATACTCCATCTACCCCTCCGTTCATATCAATGGTGGACGCTATGGTCTTCGCCAGACTAAGCAAACTGGACGGTGCTCACACATTCCAGGTTCACCTCTCCGATCCGATATTCCTTGCTGCTCGTTCCGCCCGATCCACTCCACCAGACCTCTCTATGGTTCCCAAGGAGTATCATGAGTTCGCCGACGTATTCAGCAAGTCTAAAGCCAACTCCCTAGCAGAACACCGACCATACGATCTCAAGATTGAACTGGATGACAACTCCACCCCTCTGCTTGGCCCTATCTACTCACTATCACAAAAAGAGCTATTGGCCCTCCAAACATTCATAGACGAGAACTTGGCCATGGGCTTCATCCGCCCATCCCTATCTCCTCATGGAGCTCCGGTCCTATTTGTCTGCAAAAAGGACGGATCACTCCGTCTATGTGTCGACTTCTGTGGACTCAACAAAATCACCAAGAAAGACCAATACCCAATACCCCGCACCGTGGACCTACTCGAGAGTCCTCGAAAGGCTAAGATCTATTCCAAAATAGATCTCCGACATGCCTACCATCTAGTCCGTATCCGAGAAGGCGACGAATGGAAAACGACCTTCCGCACACGATATGGATCTTTCAAGTGGTGCGTCATGCCCTTCGGTCTAATGGATGCTCCAGCCGCTTTCCAGAGGTTCATGAATGATACCTTCGCCGACCTTCTCGATGTGACTGTCCTAGTTTACTTAGATGACATTCTGGTATATTCGGACAATGAAGAAGAACATTGGACACATGTCTGAGAGGTACTCCTACATCTCTGAAAGCATGGCCTCTTCGCCCATGCTGACAAATGCGAATTTCACTCCAACTTGGTCAAATACCTAGGCTATATCCTCTCCCCGGCAGGGTTAACAATGTCCAATGACAAAATCAGAGCCATACAGGAATGGCCAGAACCTCGGAAAGTCAAGGACGTACAGTCCTTCCTTGGGTTCGCCAACTTCTACCGCCGCTTTATTCATGGCTACTCCGATATCACTGATCCACTCACCTGACTCACTAGGAAGGGTATCCAATGGAATTTCACTGACGAATGTAGACAGAGTTTTGAGACATTGAAAAAGGCCTTTACTTCCGCTCCGATACTGACTCATTGGGTTCCAGACGTTCCCATTCTATTAGAGACCGATGCCTCGACTATGCACTTGCCATGATCCTGTCCATCATCTCCCCAGACGACGGACAAGTCCACCCGATCGCTTTTCACTCGCGTACATTTATGCCCCCCGAACTGAACTATGTCCATGACAAAGAGCTCCTTGCCATATATGAAGCCTTCCGGATATGGAGACACTACCTTGAGGGTCCCTCCGATCCAGTAGATGTCATAACGGACCACAAGAACTTGGAATACTTCTCCACAACGAAACTGCTCACCCGGAGACAGGTCCGATGGTCTGAGTACCTATCTCAGTTCAACCTCATTATCCGTTTCCGTCCTGGTCGACTCGGAGCAAAGCCTGACGCGTTAACTAGACGATGGGACATCTACCCTAAAGAGGGAAATAGCGACTATGCCACTGTAAACCCCCACAACTTTCGTCCTGTGTTTACTAATGAGCAGCTGGCATCGTCCCTACGAGCATCCACCCTCATGACTCCCACCCTCCGAGCTGTCATCATTATGGACATCAACCAACTCTGCTCCGACATCCACTCATCACTCCGATCTGATCCTGTTGCGGTTAAACACTTGGACAACCCTTCTGATCTGAAGTGGTCACTTGACCCCAAAGGACACCTCCGACACAATGACCGGATATATGTCCCCGACGCCAACGGCCTCCGACTCCAAGTTTTGCAGTATTATCATGATCACCCGATCTCCGGCCACTTCGGGCAAAATCGCACACAAGGATTAATCCGACGAGACTATGTATGGCCAAAAATGCGGGGATACATTCAACACTACTGTAACTCCTGCACCACGTGCATGCGCTCAAAATCGCAAAGGCACAAACCCTATGGAACGCTCAAACAACTTCCAATCCCGGAGCAACCATGGAACTCCATCTCCATGGATTTCATAGAGAAGCTCCCCCCATCGCTCGGATATGACACCATACTCGTGATTGTCGACAGGTTCACTAAACAGTCCCTATTCATTCTGATGCATGACACCATCACCTCCGCCTCACTAGCTAAATTGTTCGTTCTCCACGTATTCTCTAAACATGGAGTCCCATCGCATGTCACGTCCGATCGGGGCTCAGAGTTTGTGTCCTCCTTCTTCTGCACATTAGGAAAGGCTCTCGACATGAAGCTCCATTTTACCTCCGGATACCATCCTGAAGGAGACAGACAAACAGAACAAATGAATCAGTCCCTGGAACAATATCTCCAAATCTATTGTAACTATCAACAAGACAACTGGGCTGATCTACTTCCGATCGCAGAGTTTGCCTACAACAACGCTCCAAATGCAACTACCGGCATCTCTCCATTCTTTGCTAATAAAGGCTACCATCCGAACATCTCCGTCCACCCTGAGAAGGAACTTGCCTCCACCAAAGCCTGTCAATTTGTAACCAACCTCGATCAACTACACCAACATCTCCGAGAGACCATCTCCAATGCTCAGAAACAATATCAAGTCTCCGCAGACCGACACCACATTCCGGCTCCAGACCTGCAAATCGGAGACAAAGTATTCGTTAAGGCCGAACACTTCCAGACCACCCGTCCATCAAAGAAACTCTCCAAGAAATACTTAGGTCCTTATGAGGTCATTGCTCGCACGGGCAGCAGGTCTTTCACCCTCCGCCTCCCTGACCACTTCCGAGCAGTTCATCCGGTCTTCCATATATCAATGCTTGAACCCGCTACTACGAATGAGATCTCCGGTTGCATGCAACCCCCACCTCCCCCGATTATCATCAAAGGAGACAATGAATATGAGATCTCGGAGATCCTGGACTTGAAGATTGACCGTCGATACAAGTGCAAGCTCCAGTACTTAGTCAAATGGACTGGATATGAAGGCACTGATGAAGAGTCTTCATGGATCTCCGCATCCGAACTCGATCACGCATCCAAATCTGTCTCCGATTTTCACTCCGCTTATCCAGACAAACCTGGCCCTCTTATGAATCTTTAAGTTCAATTACTAATGCTAATTCTATTATTCCGCATCACCACTCTATTACAAGTCAAGGGAAATTACCAGCCTGCTCAAAAAAAAAAAAAAAAAACTCCGAAGGAATATCACTCTGCCTTATTCTTTCTCCGTTCTGAAATTTATAATCATTTTCATCCTTATCTTATACATCGCGTTTCCTTTTCCCCTTTTCCTTATCTACCTCAGGCTCTGTCTCTGACTCCTCATCACTCTTTACATCTGACACCCAATCCTTCTCATCTCCCATGTCTGAGTCCTCATCCAACGGGGCCATGAACTTCCGCAACCGACGTAACTCGGCTGTCCAATGACCCTCCAGAACCTCCTTCCGTTTCATCGTCCTCACCAAGTCTACTAACAACCCCTCTGTCCGCCGAAGGTGCTCCGACTGCAGGTTAACCAGCCGGATAAGCTGGCCCACGGTGCTATTGGGTGCAGAGACGCGCCCCATACCTGCACCGGTCGTTGCCCCTTCCGATCCAACGCCGCTACCCCCGGCTGCTACAGCACCCATCTCAGTCCACCTCTTTTTGGTCGGACGACCCTCCGATTCCTTCTTTGCCCCTCCTTGTACCACTAGTCAGGGCTTGACACTCCGACTCCAGGGATCAAACTTTCCATCGATCCTACACCCTCCTTTCCGACCCCAACAACAATCGCAGGACCGAAGGTGGCGAGTTGGGCCGGTAGGCCACACACACTCCACACCCGCATCATGACATAAGTCGCAAGTTACGCTGGGTCCGCCAAATGGCTCCGTTGCAGCCAGAGCCTTGGGTGGTCCGCCCCTCCTCACTGCGGCCTCCTCTCCTCCTCCTTGTCCTGCTGTTCTGCTGCCGCCTTCTCCATCTCACGCTTGCGAAGCTGGATCGCCAACCTCGTGACACGCAGCTCCTTCTTACGGGTCGCCAACACACGACTCTCCGCCTTGCACCATATGACCCTCTGGTCCGCCTCCCGCTTCTCCGTATCAGCACTCGGGTATGCCTTCAATGAAAAGACCGTGACATCGAGGTTCTTCTTGGTGGTAGCGGCATAGAGCTCCGCTGTTTTGCGAGCCTCGACTGCAGCTACCCAAGCCATCTCCTCATAGGAATTCAAAGTAGGATCCGGCTCCGCATCTGTCCCAACATCCACGCCCGCTGACGAGCCAGGACGCATCGAGGACGCATATCGAACCACTCTGACAGTCCAACTCCGCCAGCGTCTTTTCGTATCAACTTTTAAATAGCGCCGCAACTCCCTATCCACCTCAGTCTCTAATTTGAGCCATTGATCGTCACTCGTGTTTCATCGCCATCGATCATTATCAGCCTTCTATTCACACCGATCCTTTCATCATCATTCACATGGCTTCTCATTCTATTCCCCTCTCCAACATCACTTCCAATAATACGTCACACTGGTCTCTGGACACAGAGGACTATCAAAAATACGCCGAGCTCCACGGGCATGTTAAGCCACCTCCACGTGTCAAAATACTTCCAAAACTCTTTCAACGTCCAAGATCCCCACCATGTCTCTCTTATGCCATTGGCGATCCCATATTCTTTCACAATTCCATTGAACCATATACATTCCTCAACATTTCACCTCTATATCGTAACACGGATAGAAGAGTCGAACGTGAGGTAGAATTTCAGTCGCCATCGCTGACCTATCCTCCCACTTCAATCCGACTCAGGTTACATCGTGTCAGGCAAAGGGACCGAATACTCTTGGAACGGGATACCATATGGAGACGGATCACTAAGACAATAAGGAGTATTTGTTGTGGATGCTGACGGAAGTCCTCATGTGACTCAGGGTCAATTAACCTTCGGAGCCGTAGGGAAGATGGTATTGGTGGATGTTTCTATTGTTCTTTTATATGACTCACCCCTGTTTCATCTTTTAATTCATTCATACACGACTTACTCATCCTTGTTCTATTTTTGGTTCTTTTATTACTCATCACCCTCTATTCTTACAAAGATTACCCCTATCTGTCGTTTCATTTCTCCATGATTACCCCCTTTAGTAGTTCAACTTCACACGCTTCGTCAGCTGGCTTGATCAGCATTTCTTGCATCATATCGCATCATTTGCTCCTCATATTGTGTCGTTGTGCCCTGGGGATTTGTATATAAAAGGGCGCTAGTTTTCGCCTTTGGAAGGAATCAACAAGTTTTCAGCCAACGCTCTAAAGTCAAAGTCCACGCTCTAAGTCTACGCTCTACGCTCTACATCACAATCCATCATCTCTACACCGAGGTAAACACCTTGGTTCAATGATCAGATTTCCCTCCGCCACCGAGAGGTTGATTCTCCTGAAACCAGCTTTCGCGTACCTCCCAACCGGGCTCCGCATTGTCATCCAGTCACAGAGCACGATCAGCCATCGGGACCGACCTTTTGCTCCCATCCTCATCCAACCACAGAGCACTATCCCACTTCCCTGTTACGTACCCCTCGCCCTGATTGATCTTTGGAGTGCTGAACAACTGCGTTACACACCGTCTGCTTGCTAGGACCGTTGCGCGCAGGCTTATAGGATCTATTCCTTAAGCAAACCGACACCGCGTCGGGCTCTGCATTTGCGTCGAGCTCCATATTGGCATCGGGATCCGCTTCCACCTCCGCCCTCTCCGCCTCCACCGCATCGTCTTCCTCAGCTGCCCCCGACTCAAATAAGGGCCGTGCCTGTGGACGTAACGGCGAGTCCTCCGCAGTGACCGTCCTCGAACGAGTCGCCTCTGTCCATGTAATGGAGATGATGGCGACTTCCAGGGTCCCTGGCCGTATGGGCACGCTCAGACTTCCTGGGTGGCTGGTCTTCCCTGCCCCGGTCACCTCCTCCTCTACCTCCATGGCGGCCTCTAACTCGTGCGCCTGCTCCTCCACTTCCTTCAGTCTCGCGGCCTCCATCGCTGCCGCAAGTTCCTTCACCTTGCAGGCCCTCTCTGCCTTCGCTTCCTCCTCTTTCCTTCTCTGTTCTGTTTTCGCCGCTTCTTTCCGTCGTTCCTCCTCCTCCTCCTTCCGTCTCCGTTCTGCCTCCTCCTTCTCCTTCCACCTCTGTTCCGCCTCCTCCTCCTCCTCCTTCCGTCTCTGTTCCGCCTCCTCCTCCTCCTTCCCTCTCCGTTCCACCTCCTCCTCCTCCTTCCGTTTCTGTTCTGCCTCCTCCTCCTCCTTCCATCTCCGTTCTGCTTCCTCCTCCTCTTTCCATTTCCGCGCCTCTTCCTCTTCCTTCCATCGGGCCAAGAGCAACTGCTCCAGCTCAGCCACACTCATGCTTGCCAAAGGGTTTGACATCATTGAGGATAAGACCTCAATCATGTCCCTCCTTTTATATGTCTCCAGACCCCCAGTATAACTCTGACCGCGCCCAATCGTCTCACCTATTCAATCCACGGACATGAGGCCTCAGGGGCTCAGCCTTAAATGGAGAGATACTGTTATGACTATATTCATTAACGTCCAGATCCCCGTCCGATCCCCTCAGATCCCCACGCATATGAAATCTATACTCCATTTGGAAACCGCTATGTCTCCATTTTCCTGTCCGATTGTCACCACCAATTCCGCCCATCCATCTCCGGTTCCGATTGATGCATCAGCATCACCATAGGAACCCAGACATTCATCCCCATCAGACTTGGACATACTCATGTAAGGCCGTCAGCCTCGGAGACCCATCACCAGAGTAATTATTATTAGATTTCGAATATGTATTTAAGTTGCCAACTGGGGACTTCATTCCCCAGTTCAAATATCAATTCACGCCTAGCTCCTAAGTCCGATCCTAACTCTGTAAGTCGTACTCCGTCTCCGAAATCTCGGACACCGGTATTAGTGAGGGTGCAGCACATAAGCTGAAGCCAAGTCCGTTCCGACCCCACGACATGCTCCAACTCCAACCCAATCTCCGACCCAACCTCCGACCCAATCTCTGACCCAACCTCCGACCCAATCTCCGACCCCAATCGGACCTAGTGTGTAACAATAGAATTGGAAGCCATGTGAATGATGATGGGGGGATTGGTGTGAATAGAAGGCTGATAATGATCGATGGTGATGAAACATGAGTGACGATTGATGGCTAAAATTAGAGACTGAGGTGGGGGGGGAGTTGCAGCACTATTTAAAAGTTTGATATGAACAGATGCTGGTGGAGTTGGACTGTCAGAGTGGTTCAATATATGTCCTCAATGCATCCTGGCCCGTCAGTGGGCACCTTGATGGTTCATGTGCATTTGGAATTGGCAGTGGATCGTGGCATTGGTAGGAGTAAGTATGGCAGTTCAAATATACTGTTATGCACTAGGTCCAATTGGGGGTCAGAGATTGGGTTGGAGATTGGGTTGGAGATTGGGTTGGAGTCAGAGTGGGAATCAGGGTGCGTCATGGGGGTTGGAACGGACTTGGCTTCAGCTTATGTGCTGCGCCCTCACTAATACCGGTGTCTGAGATTTTGGAGATGGAGTATGACTTAGAGAATTAGGATTGGACTTAGGAACTAGGCATGATTCGATATTCAAACTGGGGAATGAAGTCCCCAGTTGGGCAACTTAAATACATATTTGAAATCTAATAATAATTACTCTGGTGATGGGTCTCTGAGGCTGACGGCCTTACCTGAGTATGTCCAAGTCCAACAGGGATGGATGTCCAGGTTCCTATGGTGATGCTGATGCATCAATCGGAACCAGAGACGGATGGGCGAGATTTGGCGGTGACAATCAGACAGATAAATGGAGACATGATGGTTTCCAAATGGAGTATAGATTTCATATGCATGGGGATCTGAGTGGATAGGATGGGGATCTGGGCATTAATGAATATAGTCATAACAAGATGACAGCATTCCCTAGTGGAATGCTGTAGATATATACAGCACATATAATGTCTATACTTGTTAAGGGATGCAGCACCAATGTGCTCTACTTTGCTTTTCCATTCCTAAATATCAGCATATATTTGGTGCTTGTACCTGGAATGGACTTATTCAAATATTCTCTATTTTTTCATATTTTGTCAGGAATATTCCATGCAGAACTTGGCCCAGAATGTTCTTATTCTGCTGTGCTACAGTTGTGGACTCATAGGTGCCCACAAACCTTCACACAGTCAGCACTCCACCCTTGGACCAGGCATTTGGCCTGAATTCAAGCTCAGATGTCTCTGATCAATAAATATTCTGTAACTTGACAACCACAGCCTCTCAGGGCACAATTTTCTGTGGAGATCATGACCTGAGATGTGGCTATCCATGGCTGTGCAAACCAGTGCAGATAACAGGGTGGATACCCTCCTTTTTTGCCTGATCAGTGCCTAATTCAGGGATCAGAGCAGGTGATTGATGATCAGATCAGGTGATTGCCTTGGAATATTCTACCCCTTTCCATAACATTCTAGCTGTTTCCTTCTATTATTAGATAGAACATTCCAGAACCATTATTCAGCTCCTGATCAGTGTTAGTGCTGTGATCAGAACCTGTGATTGGCTTGGAATATTCTACCCCTTTCTTCCACCTTCCACTACCTTCCAGTAGTTTCCATCTATTAATAGGTAGAATATTCCAGAACCATTAGTCAGCTCTGGTAAATACAATATATAAGGAGGTCATTCTGCCTCTGAAATAACAACATATTCTACCACTGTTACGCACTAGGTGTGAGGGCGACGCTGATGACGAGGCCACAACAACAAGATACTCAATAAGCGAGAGCCGATAAGAAATAATGCCAGCTGGTACAGCGGATATCCTCAGTCTATACAGCTGTTTCTGATAAATACATGGGACTTACCTGGTACAGCAGATATCCTCAGAGATCAAGCTGAGGGGATCACACTGCACCAAGGCGAGTCTTTATACTAAATGATGGAGACGGATAGGAGAACCAAGATAGGGGAGGAAAGATAGGGGAAGTGATAGGGGCAATGAAATAGGGGAGATGCACCCTGACAGGCTGCGCTGATAGGGGTGTCAAGAGAAAATACTAAAAATAGAATATGACTTATTTGAACCCTGACACTAGGTCCGATTGGGGATTGGAGATTGGGTCGGAGGTTGGGTTGGAGGTTGGGTTGGAGGTCAGGTTGGAGGTCGGGTCAGAGGTCAGGTCGGAGTTGGAGCACATTGTGGGGGTTGGAACGGACTTGGCTTCAGCTTATGTGCTGCGCCCTCACTAATACTGGTGTCTGAGATTTCAGAGATGGAGTACGACTTACAGAGTTAGGATTGGACTTAGGAACTAGGCGTGATTCGATATTCAAACTGGGGAATGAAGTCCCCAGTTGGGCAACTTAAATACATATTTTGAAATCTAATAATAATTACTCCGGTGATGGGTCTCCAAGGCCAATGGCCTTACATGAGTATGTCTGAGTCTGAGGGGGATGGATGTCCAGGTTCCTATGGTGATGCTGATGCATCAATTGGAACTGGAGACGGATGGGTGGAATCGGTGGTGACAGTCCAACAGGTAGATGGAGACGTGGCGGTTTCCAAATGGAGTATAGATTTCATATGCACAGGGATCTGAGTGGATTGGACAAGGATCTGGACGTTAATGAATATAGTCATAACAGTATCTCTCCATTTAAGGCTGAGCCCCTGAGGCCTCACGTCCACAAATTGAATAGGTGAGACGGTTGGGCGCAGTCAGAGTTATACTGGGGGTCTGGAGACATATAAAAGGAGGGGCATGATTGAGGTCTTATCCTCAATGATGTCAAACCCTTTGGCAAGCATGAGTGTGGCTGAGCTGGAGCAGTTGCTCTTGGCCCGATGGAAGGAAGAGGAGGAGGAGCGGAAACGGAAAGAGGAGGAGGAAGCAGAATGGAGACGGAAGGAGGAGGAGGCGGAACGGAGACGGAAGGAGGAGGAGGTGGTGGAATGGAGACGGAAGGAGGAGGAGGAGGCAGAACGGAGATGGAAGGAGGAAGAGGAGGCGGAACAGAGACGGAAGGAGGAGGAGGAGGCAGAACGGAGACGGAAGGAGGAGGAGGAGGCAGAACAGAGACGGAAGGAGGAGGAGGAGGCAGAACAGAGACGGAAGGAGGAGGAGGAGGCAGAACGGAGACGGAAGGAGGAGGAGGTGGAACAGACGGAAGGAGGAGGAGGAGGCGGAACGGAGATGGAAGGAGGAGGAGGAGGATCGGAGATGGAAGGAGGAGGAGGAGGCAGAATGGAGATGGAAGGAGGAGGAGGTGTTTTGGAACCCGCAAAATTATGGTGTTAGGGCAAACTCTAAATCACCACAATTCCGTGAATGAACAGCTGAGAAGAATATCAAACCCTGCTGCAGCACAACTCCAGAAACAATTTAACATTTGTACTTTGGTTACAATCCTTTGTATTGGTCAATGCAGACGATACGCAGAAAGGTAATACGTTTCTTAGCAGCAAGAAATGAATAAGACTTCCAGAGTCTAGAGTTCACGGACGCTTAGGGGTCCAGATATTCCAAAAAGAGGGGAATGCACTTAGAGGCTAAAGGAAGTAGGTGGATGAATCCAACCGTCCAACCAGTGGCACTCAGAAGTGGGTAACAGCAATGTGTGAAGTAGTCTAGCAACTGCTTCACACGAGTTCAAGCTTCTAATGCTCTGCAAAGGCAGTACACACTAGTTACTTAAACAAGAGCACTAATGGCAGGACTATCGACAGACAATCTCACCCTGTAGATTCGTAGTCACGTGAGGCAGATACTACACTCACGCCCAAAGCAGGAATATCACTACTTCGAGTGCAATCAAGTACAGTTACACAACTGTAAAAGATCCTTGAACTGGTAATCAACAGTTACTGAGATAGAGGATGACACTGTATGTCACTCTAGTCACACTGGTGTGCAGAAGATGGGTAGAATATGATGATATGTTATTCTTTCAGAGGCAGAATGGCCTCCTTATATTGTATTTACAGGGGCTGACTAATGCTTCTGGAATATTCTACCTATTAATAGATGGAAACTACTGGAAGGTTGTGGAAGGTGGAAGAAAGGGGTAGAATATTCCAAGCCAATCACAGGATCTGATCACAGCACTAACACTGATCAGGAGCTGAATAATGGTTCTGGAAAGTTCTCTCTAATAATAGAAGGAAACAGCTAGAATGTTATGGAAAGGGGTAGAATATTCCAAGGCAATCACCTGATTTGATCACCCATCAGCTGATCTGATCCCTGAGCTAGGCACTGATCAGGCAAAAAGAAGGGTGTCCACCCTGTTTTCTGCACTGGTTTGCACAGCCATGGATAGCCACATGTCATGTGATGATCTGCACGGAAAATAGTGCCCTGAGAGGCTGTGGTTGTTAAGTTACAGAATATTTATTGATCAGAGACATCTGAGCTTGAATTCAGGCCAAATGCCTGGTCCAAAAGGGGAGAGGCGGCTGCGCAAAGGTTTGTGGGCGCCTATGGGTCCACAACTGTAGCACAGCAGAAATAAATGATTCTGAGCCGAGTTCTGCATGGAATATTCCCGAAAGAATATGGAAAAATAGAGAATATTTGAATAAGTCCATTCCAGGTACAAGCATCAAATATATGCTGATATTTAGGAATGGAAAAGCAAAGAATAGCACATTGGTGCTGCATAAATGGAATTTGATAGGGAAAAGGTGGTTCCCATACAGGAGGAGGATCAGAGATGGAAGGAGGAGGAGGAGGCAGAATGGAGATGGAAGGAGGAGGAGGAGCAGAGGCGGAAAGAGGCAGTGGAGATGGAATGGAGAAGGAAAGAGGAGGAAGTGAAGGCTGAGAGAGCCCACAGGGTCAAGGAACTTGCAGCCGCGATGGAGGCCACGAGACTGAAGGAAGTGGAGGAGCAGGCGCATGAGCTAGAAGCTGCCATGGAGGTAGAGGAGGAGGTGACCGGGGCAGGGGTGACCAGTCACCCAGGAAGTCCGAGTGTGCCGATACGGGCAGGGACTCCCGAGGTCACCATCATCTCTGTTACATGGACAGAGACAACTCATCCAAAAACTGTCACTGCGGAGGACTTGCCGTTACGTCCATGGGTATGGCCATTGTTTGGGTTGGGTGCGGCCGAGGAAGATGAAGCGACAGAGGTGGAGAGGGCAGAGGTGGAGGCAGATCCCAATGCCAATATGGAGCTCAATGCAAATGTGGAACCCAAGGTGGGTGTGGATGTCGGGATGGATGCGGAGCTGGATCTGACTTCAAATTGTTATGAGGAGATGGCTTGGGTAGCCGCAGTTGAGGCTTGCAAAAGAGCGGAGCTCTATGCTGCGACCACTAAGAAGAACCTCGATGTCATGGTCTTTTCATTGAAGGCATACCCAAGTGCTGATATGGAGAAGCGGGGGGCGGACCGGAGGGTCATATGGTGTAAGGCAGAGTCGCATGTTGGCGACCCATAAGAAGGAGCTGCGTGTCACGAGGTCGGTGATCCAGCTTCGCAAGCGTTGACGAGCCAGGATGCATTGAGGAAGCATATTGAACCACTCTGACAGTCCAACTCTGCCAGCATCTTTTCGTATCAACTTTTAAATAGTGCCGCAACTCCCTCTCCACCTCCGTCTCTAATTCTAGCCATCGATCGTCACCCGTGTTTCATCGCCATTGATCATTATCAGCCTTCTATTCACACCAATCCTTTCATCATCATTCACATGGCTTCTCATTCTATTCCCCTCTCCAACATCACTTCTAATAATATGTCACACTGGTCTCTGGACACAGAGGACTATCAAAAATATGCCGAGCTCCACGGGCATGTTAAGCCACCTCCACATGTCAAAATACTTCCAAAACTCTTTCAACGTCCAAGATCCCCACCATGTCTCTCTTATGCCATTGGCGATCCCATATTCTTTCACAATTCCGTTGAACCGTATACATTCCTCGACATTTCACCTCTATATTTTAACACAGATAGAAGAGTTGAATGTGAGGTAGAATTTCAGTCACCATCGCCAACCTATCCTCCCACTTCAATCCGACTCAGGTTACATCGTGTCAGGCAAAGGGACCGAATACTCTTGGAATGGGATACCATATGGAGACGGATCACTAAGACAATAAGGAGTATTTGTTGTGGATGCTGACTGAAGTCCTCATGTGACTCAGGGTCAATTAACCTTCAGAGCCATAGGGAAGATGGTATTGGTGGATGTTTCTATTGTTCTTTTATATGACTCACCCCTGTTTCATCTTTTAATTCATTCATACATGACTTACTCATCCTTGTTCTATTTTTGGTTCTTTTATTACTCATCACCCCCTAATCTTACAAAGATTACCCCTATCTGTTGTTTCATTTCTCCATGATTTCCCCATTAGTAGTTCAACTTCACATGCTTCGTCAGCTTGATCAGCATTTCTTGCATCATATTGCATCATTTGCTCCTCATATTGTGTCATTGTGCCCTGGGGATTTGTATATAAAAGGGTGCTAGTTTTCACCTTTGGAATCAATCAACAAGTTTTCAGCCAACGCTCTAAAGTCAAAGTCCATGCTCTAAGTATACGCTCTACGCTCTACATCACAATCCATCATCTCTACACTGAGGTAAAACACCTTGGTTCAATGATCAGATTTCCCTCTGCCACCGAGAGGTTGCTTCTCCTGAGACCAGCTTTTGCGTACCTCCCAACTGGGCTCTGCATTGTCATCCAGTCACAGAGCACAATCAGCCATCGGGACCGACCTTTTGCTCCCATCCCCATCCAACCACAGAGCACTATTCCACTTTCCTATTACTCAGTGCCACCCCTACCCCTGATTGATCTTTGGAGTGCTGAACAACTGCATTACACACCGTCTGTTTGCTAGGACTGTTGCGCACAGGCTTATAGGATCTATTCCATAAGCGAACCGACAGCGTGAGATGGAGAAGGCAGCAGCAGAACTGCAGGACAAGGAGGAGGAGAGGGAACACTTGGAGGCCGCAGTGAGAAGGGGCGGACCACCCAAGGCTCTGGCTCCAGCGGAGCCATTTGGCGGGCCCAGTGTAACTTGCGACTTGTGTCATGATGCGGGCGTGGAGTGTGTGTGGCCTACCAGCCCAACTCGCCGCCTTCGGTCCTGCAATCATTGTCAGGGTCGGAAAGGAGGGTGTAGGATTGATGGAAAGTTCGATCCCCAGAGTTGGAGCGTCAAGCCCCGACTAGTGGTACAAGGAGGGGCAGAGAAAGAATTGGGAGGTCATCCGACCAAAAAGCAGTGGATGGAGACAGGTGCTGTGGCAGCTGGGGGTAGTGGTGTCGGATCGGAAGGGACAATGACCGGTGCAGGTACGGGGCGTGTCTCTGCACCCAATAGTACAGTGGGCCAGCTTATCCGGCTGGTTAACCTGCAGTCGGAGCACCTCCAGCGGACGGAGGGGTTGCTAGTGGACTTGGTGAAGACGATGAAATGGAAGGAGGTTCTGGAGGGTCGTTGGACAGCTGAGTTACATCGGTTGTGGAAGTTCATGGCCCCTTTGGACAAGGATTCAGACATGGGGGATGAGAAAGATTGGGTGTCAAATGTAGAGAGTGATGATGAGTCAGAGATGGAGCCTGAGGCAGATAAGGGGAAGGGAAAAAGGAAACGCAATGTATAAAAATAAAAAATGAAAATGATAATAAATTTCAGAGCAGAGAAAACTGAGTCGGAGCGATATTCCTTTGGAGTTTTTTGGGCAGGCTGGTAATTTCCCTTGTGACTTGTAATAAATGATGTGAAATAATAGAATTAGCATTAGTAATTGAACTTAAAGATTCATAAGGGGGCCAGGTTTGTCTGGATAAGCGGTGTCGGTTCGCTTATGGAATAGATCCTATAAGCCTGTGCGCAACAGTCCTAGCAAACAGACGGTGTGTAATGCAGTTGTTCAGCACTCCAAAGATCAATCAGGGGTAGGGGTGGCACTGAGTAATAGGAAAGTGGAATAGTGCTCTGTGGTTGGATGGGGATGGGAGCAAAAGGTCGGTCCCGATGGCTGATTGTGCTCTGTGACTGGATGACAATGCAGAGCCCAGTTGGGAGGTACGCAAAAGCTGGTCTCAGGAGAAGCAACCTCTCGGTGGCAGAGGGAAATCTGATCATTGAACCAAGGTGTTTTACCTCAGTGTAGAGATGATGGATTGTGATGTAGAGCGTAGAGCGTATACTTAGAGCATGGACTTTGACTTTAGAGCGTTGGCTGAAAACTTGTTGATTGATTCCAAAGGTGAAAACTAGCACCCTTTTATATACAAATCCCAGGGCACAATGACACAATATGAGGAGCAAATGATGCAATATGATGCAAGAAATGCTGATCAAGCTGACGAAGCATGTGAAGTTGAACTACTAATGGGGAAATCATGGAGAAATGAAACAACAGATAGGGGTAATCTTTGTAAGATTAGGGGGTGATGAGTAATAAAAGAACCAAAAATAGAACAAGGATGAGTAAGTCATGTATGAATGAATTAAAAGATGAAACAGGGGTGAGTCATATAAAAGAACAATAGAAACATCCACCAATACCATCTTCCCTATGGCTCTGAAGGTTAATTGACCCTGAGTCACATGAGGACTTCAGTCAGCATCCACAACAAATACTCCTTATTGTCTTAGTGATCCGTCTCCATATGGTATCCCATTCCAAGAGTATTCGGTCCCTTTGCCTGACACGATGTAACCTGAGTCGGATTGAAGTGGGAGGATAGGTTGGCGATGGTGACTGAAATTCTACCTCACATTCAACTCTTCTATCTGTGTTAAAATATAGAGGTGAAATGTCGAGGAATGTATACGGTTCAACGGAATTGTGAAAGAATATGGGATCGCCAATGGCATAAGAGAGACATGGTGGGGATCTTGGACGTTGAAAGAGTTTTGGAAGTATTTTGACATGTGGAGGTGGCTTAACATGCCCGTGGAGCTCGGCATATTTTTGATAGTCCTCTGTGTCCAGAGACCAGTGTGACATATTATTAGAAGTGATGTTGGAGAGGGGAATAGAATGAGAAGCCATGTGAATGATGATGAAAGGATTGGTGTGAATAGAAGGCTGATAATGATCAATGGCGATGAAACACGGGTGACGATCGATGGCTAGAATTAGAGACGGAGGTGGAGAGGGAGTTGCGGCACTATTTAAAAGTTGATACGAAAAGATGCTGGCAGAGTTGGACTGTCAGAGTGGTTCAATATGCTTCCTCAATGTGTTCTGGCTCGTCAGTGGAGTGAAAGTTGGAGATGGATTTGGATGCATGATCGAGTTCAGACACAGAGATCCATGAGGACTCTCCATCGGTGCCTTCGTATCCAGTCCATTTGACTAAGTACTGGAGCTTGCACTTGTATTGACAGTCGATCTTCGAGTCCGGGATCTCAGATATCTCATATTCATTGTCTCCTTTGATGATGATCGGGGGAGGTGGAGGTTGCGTGTGACTGGAGATCTCGTTTGTAGTAGTGGGTTTGAGCATTGATATATGGAAGACCAGATGAACTACTCGGAAGTGGTCAGGGAGGCGGAGGGTGAAGGACCTGCTGCCCGTGCGAGCAATGACCTCATAAGGACCTAAGTATTTCTTGGAGAGTTTCTTCGATGGGCGGGTGGTCCGGAAGTGTTTGGCCTTAACGAATACTTTGTCTCCGATTTGCAGGTCCGGAGCCGGAATGCAGTGTTGGTCTGCGGAGACTTGATATGGTTTCTCGGAGATGTTGGTGTAGTTGATTGAGGTCGGTTACGAATTGGTGGGCTTTGGTGGAGGCAAGTTCTTTCTCAGGGTGGATGGAGATGTTCGGATGATAGCCTTTATTAGCAAAGAATGGAGAGATGCCAGTAGTCGCATTTGGCACATTGTTGTAGGCAAACTCTGCTATCGGAAGTAGGTCAGCCCAGTTCTCTTGTTGATAGTTACAATAGACTTGGAGATATTGTTCCAGGGACTGATTCATTTGTTCTGTTTTCTGTCTCCTTCAGGATGGTATCTGGAGGTGAAGTGAAGTTTCATGTCAAGAGCCTTTCCTAGTGTGTGGAAGAAGGAGGACATGAACTCCGAGCCCCGATCAGATGTGACATGCGATGGGACTCTGTGTTTAGAGAATACATGGAGAATGAACAATTTAGCTAGTGAGGTGGAGGTGATGGTGTCATGCATCAGAATGAATAGTGACCGTTTAGTGAACCTGTCGACAATCATGAGTATGGTGTCGTATCCGAGTGATGGGGGAAGCTTCTCTATGAAATCCATGGAGATGGAGTTCCATGGTTGCTCTGGGACTGGAAGTTGCTTAAGCATTCTGTAGGGTTTGTGCCTTTGCAATTTTGAGTGCATACACGTGGTGCAGGAGTTACAGTAGTGTTAAATGTATTCTTGCATTTTTGGCCATACGTAGTCCTGTCGGATTAATCCTTGTGTGTGATTTTGCCCAAAGTGGCCCGAGATTGGGTGATCATGATAATACTGCAAAACTTGGAGTCGGAGGCCATTGGTGTTGGGGACGTATATCCCGTTGTTGTGTTGGAGGTGTCCTTTGGGGTCAAGTGACCATTTCAGATCAGAAGAGTTGTCCAAGTGTTTAACTGCAACAGGATCAGATTGGAGTGATGAGCGGATGTCAGAGTGGAGTTGGACAATGTCCATAATGGTGACAGCTCGGAGGGTGGGAGTCATGAGGGTGGATGCTCATAGGGATGATGCCAGCTGCTCGTTAGTAAATACAGGGCGAAAGTTGTGTGGGTTTACAGTGGCATAGTCGCTATTCCCCTCTTTAGGGTAGATGTCCCATCGTCTAGTTAATGCGTCAGGCTTTGCTCCGAGTCAACCTGGACGGAAACAGATAATGAGATTGAACTGAGATAGGTATTCGGACCATCGGACTTGTCTCCAGGTGAGCAGTTTCGTTGTGGAGAAGTATTCCAAGTTCTTGTGGTCAGTTATGATGTCCACCAGATCGGAGGGGCCTTCAAGGTAGTGTCTCCATATCCAGAAGGCTTCATATATGGCAAGGAGCTCTTTGTCATGGACGTCATAGTTCAGTTCGGGGGGCGTAAATGTACGCGAGTGAAAAGTGATCGGATGGACTTGTCTTGTCGTCCAGAGAGATGATGGACAGGATCGTGGCAAGTGCATAGTCAGAGGTGTCGGTTTCTAATAGGATAGGAACATCTGGAACCCAATGAGTCAGTATCGGAGCGGAAGTAAAGGCCTTTTTCAAGGTCTCAAAACTCTGTCTACATTCGTCAGTGAAATTCCATTGGATACCCTTCCTAGTGAGTCGGGTGAGCGGAATGGTGATATCGGAGTAGCCGTGAATGAAGCGGCGGTAGAAGTTGGCAAATCCTAGGAAGGACTGTATGTCCTTGACTTTCTGGGGTTCCAGCCATTCCTGTATGGCTTTGATTTTGTCATTGGACATTGTCAGTCCTGCCGGGGAGAGGATATAGCCTAGGTATTTGACCGAGTTGGAGTGGAATTCGCATTTGTCAGCATGGGCGAAGAGGCCATGTTTTCAGAGACGTCGGAGTACCTCTCAGACATGTGTCCAATGTTCTTCTTCGTTGTCCAAATATACCAAAATGTCGTCCAAGTAAACAAGGACGGTCACATCAAGGAGGTCGGTGAAGGTATCATTCATGAACCTCTGGAAGGTGGCCGGAGCATTGGTTAGACCGAAGGGCATGACGCACCACTCGAAAGATCCATATCGTGTGTGGAAGGTCATTTTCCATTCATCGCCTTCTTGGATGCGGACTAGATGGTAGGCATGTCAGAGATCTATTTTGGAATAGATTTTAGCCTTTCAAGGACTTTTGAGTAGGTCCGCGGTGCAGGGTATGAGGTATTGGTCTTTCTTGGTGATCTTGTTGAGTCCATGGAAGTCGACACATAGACAGAGTGATCCGTCCTTTTTGCAGACAAATAGGATTGGAGCTCCATGGGGAGATAGGGATGGGCAGATGAAGCCTGTGGCCAAGTTCTCATCTATGAATGTTTGGAGAGCCAGTAGCTCTTTTTGGGATAGCAAGTAGATAGGGCCAAGCAGAGGGGTGGAGTTGTCATCCAGTTCAATCTTGAGATCGTATGGTCGGTGTTCTGCTAGGGAGTCGGCTTTAGACTTGCTGAACACGTTGGTGAACTCATGATACTCCTTAGGAACCATAGATAGGTCCGGTGGAGTTGATCGGGTGGAATGAGCAGCGAGGAATATCGGATCGGAGAGGTGAACCTGGAATGTGTGAGAACCATCCAGTTTGCTTAGTCTGGCAAAGACCATAGTGTCCACCAGTGATATAAACGGCGGGGTAGACAGAGTATCTATCGGAGTGGAGTCAGCGGAGGCGGAAGATAGTTTTGCACCTAAAGTTGCTGGTGATGTCAGGGATGACACAGCCTGTACTGGAGAATGGAATGTGATATGGCCCAATGCCCAGTCAATCAATGGATTGTAGTGGGTGAGCCAGTTATGTCCGAGAACCACAGAACAGCTGGAGTCAAGTGGAGTAACATAGAATGTAGGGTTCTGGATTTCTCCGACAGAAAAACGATAGACAGATCTATAGCTCGTGAAATAACAGCATTAGTAGTGCCATCAAATAATTGGAGCAATATCGGAGTTATGGTGTAGGTATGAAGTTTATGTAAATTGGAAAAAGAGGAATCAAGGAAACAGTGAGTAGAACCGGAGTCAATTAATGCTTGGATAGCGATATTGGGAATGGAGTCGGAGTAGACGAGGAGGGTAAGGGAGTGTGAGGGCGACGCTGATGACGAGGCCACAACAACAAGATACTCAATAAGTGAGAGCCGATAAGAAATAATGCCAGCTGGTACAGCGGATATCCTCAGAGATCAAGCTGAGGGGATCACACTGCACCAAGGTGAGTCTTTATACTAAATGATGGAGACGGATAGGAGAACCAAGATAGGGGAGGAAAGATAGGGGAAGTGATAGGGGCAATGAAATAGGGGAGACGCATCCTGACAGGCTGCGCTGATAGGGGTGTCAAGAGAAAATAATAAAAATAGAATATGACTTATTTGAACCCTGACAGGGAGTTGGAGTGGGAAAGAGTGGATGCATTCAGGTGGACCTCATTTGTCGTACAGGGAGTACCAATGCAGCCCTCAGCCTGTATGGAGGCTATAGGACTGCTTACTATTTTTTTGGGTCCGTTGCTTTTGCATCGGACTTGTCCGTCATGGTGTTGGCAGCACGGCCCTTTGCCTTTGCTGCAGACGAGGTTGCCTTGTTGCAATCCTTGGCTTGGTGGCCAGGTTTTCCACAGAACAGACAGAGGTTGTTGTCCATGTGACGCTGGCGTTCCTGCTGGGTAAGTTTTCCATCCTTCCCCAGCTTGGTGGAGAGGTCCAGAGTGCTCTTGTGAGCTCCAGAGTTATTGCCAGTTCCAGAGTTGTTCTGACCAGAACCGGAAGCAGCTGCATTACCAGTGTTTGACTTCTGGCCTGAGTTGGTGGTGGTCTTCTTATCAGACCCCTTGTTGGACTTTGGGGTCTTGTCCGATGATTTGTCCAATTTGTTGTTGACTGAATTTTTGCGGGAGACCTCGGATTGACGTTCCCAATAATGGGCATCGATGGATTGGGCGAGCTTGCGAAGGGTAACCAAAGTATCCAGCTTACCGACGTGTGATATCTCGTCCTTGATGCGGGATGGGAGTCCAATGTAAAATTGGCGTCGGAGTGTGGCGTCGCCCCATTGGACTTTCAGGGCTAGCTGCTGGAAACTCACAATGTATTTTGCAATTTTGTGATTTTCCTTCATCCGAAGTCGATTGAGTTCATTCTCGGCATCGGCCTCAGGGTTGTAAGGACCAAAATTGATCCGAAGTTTGGAGATGAAGTTGGAGTAGTCCTCTGACCATATCAGGTCATCGGAGTCATCCATGAGCACTGGCTCAAAGTAGTCCAGTGCGGTGCCCTTGAGATAGGACATGGCAAAGGTGACCTTTGCCCGATTGGATGTGAACGTGTTGGGGCGGTTGCAGAAATTCAACTGGCATTGCACCAAGAATGGCTGGAGCTTTTGCGCATCGGAGCCATTGAAGGGATCAGGTTCTCGGACCTTGGTCTGGGACTTAGGAGCTTGTGGGTCATGAATGCTGCTGGCGAGCAGGGAGATGGCTTGCGCCAGATTTGGAGAGGGTGTTTTGGAACCCGCAAAATTATGGTGTTAGGGCAAACTCTAAATCACCACAATTCCATGAATGAACAGCTGAGAAGAATATCAAATCCTACTGCAGCACAACTCCAGAAACAATTTAACGTTTGTACTTTGGTTACAATCCTTTGTATTGGTCAATGCAGACGATACGCAGGAAGGTAATACGTTTCTTAGCAGTAGGGAATGAATAAGACTTCCAGAGTCTAGAGTTCACGGATGCTTAGGGGTCCAGATATTCCAAAAAGAGGGGAATGCACTTAGAGGCTAGAGGAAGTAGGTGGATGAATCCGACCGTCCAACCAGTGGCACTCTGAAGCGGGTAACAGCAATGTGTGAAGTAGTCTAGCAACTGCTTCACACAAGTTCAAGATTCTAATGCTCTGCAAAGGCAGTACACACTAGTAACTTAAACAAAGAGCACTAATGGCAGGACTATTGACAGACAATCTCACCCTGTAGATTTGTAGTCACATGAGGCAGATACTACACTCATGCCCAAAGCAGGAATATCACTACTTCAAGTGCAATCGAATACAGTTACACAACTGTAAGCGACCCTTGAACTGGACAATCAACAGTTACTGAGATATAGAGGATGACACTGTATGTCACTCTAGTCACACTGATGTGCAAATGATGGGGTAGAAATGGTTATTTATTCAGAGGCAGAATGGGCTCCTTTTATATTGTATTTACAGGAGCTGACTAATACTACTGGAAACTTCTACCTATTAATAGATGGAAACTACTGGAAGCTAGTGGAATATGTGAGAAGGGGGTGGAAGTTTCCTAGCCAATGAGCTGCTTGGATTTGCTCTGACTCATGGCATGAGTCATGGATGGAGTCATAGTGTGACTCAGAGCAGGAGGCATAGTATGAGTAATCACAGGAGTCACGGTATGAGTCATGGAAGGAGTCATAGCATGAGTCATGGCAGGAGTCATTGCATGAGTCACCATTACTCAAATAACTCAGTCAATACTTCATTTCCTGGGCTGATCAGCACAGCTATGGGTAGGCACAGCTTCTATTGAACTCTCCACTGAAAATGGAGTCAGGAGGTGCAGTGGTTGTGAAGATATTGAGCATTTACTGGCAGTGGTGACCAGATTGAGTTGGAGATTGAAATGAGTCATGTGATTGAAAATGAGTCAGTTGTCCGGGTGACTCCGGGTGACTTTGGGGCTGCTGACATCTGCGAAGGTTTGTGGGTCCATGTGGGTCCCAAAACTTTGCCCAGCAGAACAATAAGTTTGTAGACTCATTTCTGCATGGAAAATTCCCGAAAAAATATGAAAAAATAGAGAATATTTGAATGGCCCTGAATCAAGAGAAAGCAGCACATATATGCTGATATTTTAAGGCCATGAAGTGAAATTATACAGTTTTGGGACTTTAAACAAGATCTTTTAAGGGAAAACCAGTTCCCATACAGAGGGCAGGGTGTCATCTTCTTCGTTGACAGCCTCTATGTGGTCTGTCGGTTCTTCGATGACCTTGGGGATGGTGTTGATGCTGGGAGCGGGTACCTTGATGGTTTGTGTGCATTCGGAATTGGTGGTGGATCGTGGCATTGGTAGGAGTGAGTATGGCAGTTTGAATATACTGTTACGCACTAGGTCTGATTGGGGATCGGAGATTGGGTTGGAGGTTGGGTTGGAGGTTGGGTCAGAGTCGGAGCACGTTGTGGGGGTCGGAACGGACTTGGCTTCAGCTTATGTGCTGCACCCTCACTAATACTGGTGTCCAAGATTTCAGAGACGGAGTACAACTTAGAGAGTTAGGATCGGACTTAGGAACTAGGCATGATTCAATATTCAAACTGGGGAATGAAGTCCCCAGTCGGGCAACTTAAATACATATTTTGAAATCTAATAATAATTACTCCGGTGATGGGTCTCCAAGGCTGACAGCCTTACATGAGTATGTCCAAGTCTGATGGGGATGGATGTCTGGGTTCCTATGGTGATGCTGATGCATCAATTGGAACTGGAGACGGATGGGTGGAATCGGTGGTGACAATCAGACAGGTAGATGGAGATGTGGTGGTTTCCAAATGGAGTATAGATTTCATATGCACAGGGATCTGAGTGGATCGGATGGGGATCTGGTCGCTAATGAATATAGTCATAACAACCACTTCTACCCATCTTCTGCACACCAGTGTGACTGTTTTGGAACCCGCAAAATTATGGTGTTAGGGCAAACTCTAAATCACCACAATTCCATGAATGAACAGCTGAGAAGAATATCAAATCCTACTGCAGCACAACTCCAGAAACAATTTAACATTTGTACTTTGGTTACAATCCGTTGTAATGGTCAATGCAGACGATACGCAGGAAGGTAATACGTTTCTTAGCAGTAGGGAATGAATAAGACTTCCAGAGTCTAGAGTTCACGGACGCTTAGGGGTCCAGATATTCCAAAAAGAGGGGAATGCACTTAGAGGCTAGAGGAAGTAGGTGGATGAATCCGACCGTCCAACCAGTGACACTCTGAAGCGGGTAACAGCGATGTGTGAAGTAGTCTAGCAACTGCTTCACACAAGTTCAAGATTCTAATGCTCTGCAAAGGCAGTACACACTAGTAACTTAAACAAGAGCACTAATGGCAGGACTATTGACAGACAATCTCACCCTGTAGATTCGTAGTCATGCGAGGTAGATACTACACTCACGCCCAAAGCAGGACAATCACTACTTCGGGTGCAATCGAATACAGTTACACAACTGTAAGCGACCCTTGAACTGGACAATCAACAGTTACTGAGATATAGAGGATGACACTGTATGTCACTCTAGTCACACTGATGTGCAAATGATGGGGTAGAAATGGTTATTTATTCAGAGGCAGAATGGGCTCCTTTTATATTGTATTTACAGGAGCTGACTAATACTACTGGAAACTTCTACCTATTAATAGATGGAAACTACTGGAAGCTAGTGTAATATGTGAGAAGGGGGTGGAAGTTTCCTAGCCAATGAGCTGCTTGGATTTGCTCTGACTCATGGCATGAGTCATGGATGGAGTCATAGTGTGACTCAGAGCAGGAGTCATAGTATGAGTAATCACAGGAGTCATTGCATGAGTCACCATTACTCAAATAACTCGGTCAATACTTCGTTTCCCAGGCTGATTAGCACAGCTATGGGTAGGCATGGCTTCTATTGAACTCTCCACTGAAAATGGAGTCAGGAGGTGCAGTGGTTGCGAAGATATTGAGCATTTACTGGCAGTGGTGACCAGATTGAGTCGGAGATTGAAATGAGTCATGTGATCGACAATGAGTCAGTTGTCCGGGTGACTCCGGCTGACTTTGAGGCTGCTGACATCTGCGAAGGTTTGTGGGTCCATGTGGGTCCCAAAACTTTGCCCAGCAGAACAATAAGTTTGTAGACTCATTTCTGCATGGAAAATTCCCGAAAAAATATGAAAAAATAGAGAATATTTGAATGGCCCTGAATCAAGAGAAAGCAGCAGATATATGCTGATATTTTAAGGCCATCAAGCGAAATTGTACAGTTTTGGGACTTTAAACAAGATCTTTTTAAGGGAAAACCAGTTCCCATACAGTGACTAGAGTGACATACAGTGTCATCCTCTATATCTCAGTAACTGTTGATTACCAGTTCAAGGATCTTTTACAGTTGTGTAACTGTACTTGATTGCACTTGAAGTAGTGATATTCCTGCTTTGGGCATGAGTGTAGTATCTGCCTCATGTGACTACAAATCTACAGGGTGAGATTGTCTGTCAATAGTCCTGCCATTAGTGCTCTTGTTTAAGTAACTGGTGTGTACTGCCTTTGCAGAGCATTAGAAACTTGAACTTGTGTGAAGCAGTTGCTAGACTACTTCACACATTGCTGTTACCCACTTCAGAGTGTCACTGGTTGGGCAGTTGGATTCATCCACCTACTTCCTTTAGCCTCTAAGTGCATTCCCCTCTTTTTGGAATATCTGGACCCCTAAGTGTCCATGAACTCTAGACTCTGGAAGTCTTATTCATTTCTTGCTGCTAAGAAACATATTACTTTCCTGCATATAGACCAATACAAGGGATTGTAACCAAAGTACAAACATTAAATTGTTTCTGGAGTTGTGCTGCAGCAGGGTTTGATATTCTTCTCAGCTGTTCATTCACGGAATTGTGGTGATTTAGAGTTTGCCCTAACACCATATTTTGTGGGTTCCAAAACACTGCTGCTTATGTAATATGCACATTGTTTCACAAGTGCTCTTCAAGGTCACATGACATATTATCTCAGCAACCCATTGTGTATACTTGTGGGCTCAAATACACAAAAATGCAAAATATAAGTACATTCATCAGAACATTTGAAATACCTTTGAACTACTAAATAATAGCCCTTATTTGAAGTAGTTTAGAAGTGCATATACCCCAACAGTAACTCCTTGACAAGTCAAACTCTGGATCCCTGATCCAAATCCATACCTCCAAACTCTGAAATATTGGACTGATGATCCAAGGGGGTTGTCATGCACTTGGTCTATCAGAGGGGTTGGACTTTTGGGGTCAGAGTTGGAGTTGGATTGGGTCATGATCAGGATGGACTTGGCTTCAGCTTAGACACTTGTTCAGAATGATGTCATTATACACTATTCTGATGTATATGAGATATACATCAGAATTTCAATGATACATAAAGCCAAGGAGTTACAATTTGGATATCTTAAAAGATTTTGGATGTGTGAAATTTTCATAAATATAAACATATATTCTATATTTTAATAAACTTTAAAAGATAAGACATTTGGTTGAGATGAACATAACTGTTTATATGAATATAACAGTAATGTATGTATTAATATAATTGGTATTATATAGGTTATTTAGATATACAAATACCAAGTGGGAATTAAAGATGGTTTAAATTATGTTACAAGTATTGTATAAGAAAGAATCAATGATATTTGGATATTTTCTTGACAGAGTTGCCACCACTAAATAGGGAAAAAAAGAATTATTTTTGAGAATTATGCCAAATTTGAGGAAAATAGGTTGTATATACATATTTGATGTATTTCTGAACAAGCATCTACATCATCATGAAGCCTCTGTCTCCCTCTCTACAGACTCATATCCTTTCCCTCCTTGATTCATGCATGTCTTACAGAGAATAGCCCATATAAGTATACAAATAATTGAATGAAAAACTAAAGTAGGAGAATAATAAGATGGATATGGAGTTGTAGTCCTTACAATGAGCACTAGTGACATTGTCTTTGATGTTATGAATTAACCATAGCCATGCAATTCTCAAGGCTCCCCACCTCCTGGTGGTCATCCAAACTAACTTTCAGATACTAATATTCACCATGCTCTTCATCTTATTGGCTCTGGCAGAGCTGAAAATGCTGTCCACATCACTAAAGCACTTCAGGATGTCATCAACCAACCTCTCTCAACACAAACAGTGAGGAATGGCTTGAAGAGAGAGTTGTAATGAAGGCTGTGGTGAAGGAGAAGAGAAGGCCAAGGCTCACCCACCATCACAGGAAAAAGAGGTTTGATGATATGTGGCTGTATGCTGTGGGAGGGAGTTGAGGGTGCATGCAAGATAGATGGGAGGATGGATGGAGACCTTTACATCAAGATTCTGAACTCCAAAGCAGCCTTTCATATTATGGCAAGACTCCATGCAGCATCATCTTTCAACAGGACAATGATCAAAAACACACCTGTAAAAAGGCTCAAGACTGGTTCAAAGACCATGGTTTCCAAGTCCTCCCATGGCCTGCACAATCACCAGACCTTAATCCCATTGAACACCTGTGGAATCACCTGAAGAGAAGGCTAGCAGAGTATGAGACACCCCCCCAGGGAATTTTGGAACTTTGGGAGAGAGTACAAGAGGAATGGGGAAAAATAGGGGTAGAGGTGTGTCAAGGACTAATTGAGAGTATGCCTAGGGCTATACAAAGTACTGATAGTATCTATAATCTGTGGGCCAAAAAACCATTTCAATGATATGACTGGATTAATGTTTCCATATCTCTATCAGATCGCACCCGATCAACATGATTCAACACATGTCTTGAAGATAAGATGCATTACTATGTACAGTAATATTTTGGATATTTTACCAAATTTATTTGTTAGGTTATGGCACTGTAAAGTCAAAACAAGCAAACATTGAAACAGTTCTTTGAGTCACTGTATTTGAAATCTAATAATAATTACTCTGGTGATGGATCTCCAAGACTGATAACATTACATGAGTATGTCCAAGTCCAATGGGGATGGGTGTCCAGGTTCCTATGGTGATGCTGATGCATCAATGGAACCAGAGACAGATGGGCAGAAACAGCAGTGATGATCAGATGGACTAATGGAGATGTGACAATTTCCAAATGGAGTATAGATTTTGTATGCATGGGGATCTGGATCGGACAGGAATCTGGGAGTTAATGAATATAATCATAACAGGGGTGCAACACATAAGTTGAAGCCAAGTCCACTTGATCCAACTCAATAGTTCTTGCATTACTCTGTCTCCAGTTGGACTGGAACAGTAAGGTCCTCTCCCACTTGACTCTAGCATCCAAACTCTGGTTATGTCCTTGAATCCTGTTTCACAGCCCTTAACAAGTATAGACATTGTATGTACTGTATATACAGCATTCCACTAGGGAATGCTGTCATCTTGTTATGACTATATTCATTAATGCCCAGATCCCCATCCTATCCACTCAGATCCCCATGCATATGAAATCTATACTCCATTTGGAAACCATCATGTCTCCATTTATCTGTCTGATTGTCACCGCCAAATCTCGCCCATCCGTCTCTGGTTCCGATTGATGCATCAGCATCACCATAGGAGCCTGGACATCCATCCCTGTTGGACTTGGACATACTCAGGTAAGGCCGTCAGCCTCAGAGACCCATCACCAGAGTAATTATGATTAGATTTCAAATATGTATTTAAGTTGCCCGACTGGGGACTTCATTCCCCAGTTCGAATATCGAAATCACACCGTTCCTAAGTCCAATCCTAATTCTCTAAGTCATACTCCATCTCCAAAATCTCAGACACTGGTATTAGTGAGGGCGCAGCACATAAGCTGAAGCCAAGTCCGTTCCAACCCCCATGACGCACCCTACTCACTCACTCCTGTTATTTGAATAATGTAAATAATTGCTTTGCTGGAGTGTAGTGATGAGCAGAAGTTGAATAGAAAGTGGAGCAGTGGTGGGAACTGGATGTATGCATAGTCGAATTGAAGATATACTTGAGTAGTATCTTCCTACGAAGTTTGATGGGATTTGGTGTGATCTTCGTCTAGATATTGACAATTTGAGCAGGGATCAGGAGCAGATGACTCGAATGAGAGTAAATGCTTAATAGAAAAATAGCCAGGTATTGTATGGCTTCGTAATTCGAGATTCGAGTTGGATATGCAAAAGCTAATAGTAATACGTGTTCGTTCTGGAGATATTCCAGATACGAATAGATTCAGACACACAGACAGAAACAGGTGAGAGGAAATTCTCTAGTCTATTCAAGTGCATTACAGATGTGATTTATATATGATACTAAGTCCTATGAATGAGTGAAGTCATTCGTAAATGTCCTGAGTCAATGATGGGATGGATGATGAGATGATGATGGGGGGAAGTGTCCATGATGATGAAATGATGAAAATAAAAGCGAAAATAATGTCCAGGAAGTTCTGGAACTCACAGGGGCTTCTCCTGTTCCCTATTCCATTCCTGTAACCGTCCTCCTTTACCCCCTTTGTCTCTCAAAACCTCCTGAGCCTCCTATATGCTCCTGTTCCCCCCCTGTCCCCTGTAATCCCCCTCTCCTCTCCCTTCTCCCCAGAAGTCCGGCAGCTAGACGTCTGGCAGCTGGAACAACAACTCCTACCAATGCCACAATCCACTGCCAATTCCAAACGCACACGAACTGTCAAGGTGCCCCCTCCCAGCATCAACACCATCCCTGAGGTCGTTGAAGAACCAATGGACCACATAGAGGCCATCAATGAAGAGGATGACACTCCACCCTCCCCAAACCTGGCACAAGCCATCTCCCTGCTTGCCAGCAGCATCCGTACCCCACAAGCCCCTAAGTCCCAGACCAAGGTCCAAGAACCCAACCCATTCAATGGCTCCAACCTGCGCAAGCTCCAACCATTCTTGGTGCAATGCCGGTTGAATTTCCATGACCGCCCCAATGCGTTCACATCTGATCGGGCAAAGGTCACCTTTGCCATGTCCTATCTCAAGGGCACCACACTGGACTACTTCAAGCCAGCACTCATGGACAACTCCGATGACCTGATATGGTCAGAAGACTACTCCAACTTCATCTCTGAACTTCAGACCAATTTCAGTCCTTACAACCCCAAGGCTGATGCTGAGAATGAACTCAATTGACTTCGGATGAAGGAAAATCACAAAATCACAAAATACATTGTGAGTTTCCAGCAGCTAGCCCCAAAAGTCCAATGGGGCGACGCCGCACTCTGACACCAATTTTATGTTGGTCTCCCATCCTGCATCAAGGACAAGATATCACATGTCAGTAAGCCAGATACTTTGGTAAACCTTTGCAAGCTCACCCAATCCATTGACGCCTGTTATTGGGAACATCAATCAGAGGTCTCCTGCAAAGGTTCAGCTAACAACAAATCGGACAAATCATCAGACAAGACCCCAAAGTCCAACAAGGGGTCCAATAAGAAGACCACCACCAACTCAGGCCAGAAGTCAAACACTGGTAATGCAGCTGCTTCCGGTTCTGGTCAGAACAACTCTGGAACTGGCAATAACTCTGGAGCTCACAAGAGCACTCTGGACCTCTCCACCAAGCTGGGGAAGGATGGAAAACTTACCCAGCAGGAACGCCAGCGTCGCATGGACAACAACCTCTGTCTGTTCTGCGGAAAACCTGGCCACCAAGCCAAGGATTGCAACAAGGCAGATACCTTTGCTGACCTCCTCGATGTGACCATCCTTGTTTACTTAGACAACATCTTGGTATATCTGGATAATGAAGAAGAGCATCGGACACATGTCTGAGAAAAGTACTCCAACATCTCTGAAAACATGGCCTCTTTGCCCATGCTGACAAATGCAAATTCCACTCTGACTCGGTCAAGTATCTAGGCTATATCCTCTCCCCAGCAGGACTGACAATGTCTGATGATAAAATCAAAGCCATACAGGAATGGCCAGAACCATGGAAAGTCAAAGACATACAGTCCTTCCTGGGGTTCACCAACTTCTACCGCCACTTCATTTATGGCTACTCCGATATCACCGTTCCACTCACTCAACTTACTAGGAAGGGTACCCAATGGAATTTCACTGACAAATGTAGACAGAGCTTTGAGACCTTGAAGAAGGCCTTTACTTCCACTCTGATACTGACTCATTGGGTTCCAGACATCCCTATCCTATTAGAGACCGATGCCTCCAACTATGCACTTGCTGTGATCCTGTCCATCATCCAGAGAGATGACGGACAAGTCCATCCGATCACTTTTCACTTGTGTACATTTACACCCCCTGAACTGAACTATGACATCCATGACAAAGAGCTCCTTGCCATATATGAAGCCTTCCGGATATGGAGACACTACCTTGAAGGCCCCTCTGATCTGGTAGATGCCATAACGGACCACAAGAACCTGGAATACTCACCTGGAGACAAGTCTGATGGTCCAAATACCTGTCTCAGTTCAATCTTGTTATCCGTTTCCACCCTGGTTGACTCAGAGCAAAACCTGATGCATTAACTAGATGCTGGGATGTCTACCCTAAAAAGGGGAGTAGCAACTATGCCACTGTAAACCCACACAACTTTTGTCCTGTGTTCACTAATGAGCAGCTGGCATCATCCCTATGAGCATCCACCCTCATGACTCCCACCCTCTGAGCTATCACCATTATGGACATTGACCAACTCCGCTCTGACATCCGCTCATCACTCCGATCCAATCCTGTTGCAGTTAAACACTTGGATGACCCTTCTGATCTGAAGTGGTCACTTGACCCCAAAGGACACCTCCAACACAACAACAGGATATACGTCCCCAACACCAACGGTCTCCAACTCCGAGTTTTGCAGTATTACCATGATCACCCAATCTCCAGCCATTTTGGGCAAAATCACACACAAGGATTAATCCGATGGGACTACGTATGGCCAAAAATGCAAGAATACATTTAACACTACTGTAACTCTTGTACCACATGTATGTGCTCAAAATTGCAAAGGCACAAACCCTACAGAATGCTTAAGCAACTTCCAGTCCCAGAGCAACCATGGAACTCCATCTCCATGGATTTCATAGAGAAGCTTCCCCCATCACTTGGATATGACACCATACTTGTGATTGTCAACAGGTTCACTAAATGGTCACTATTCATTCTGACGCATGACACCATCACCTCCACCTCACTAGCTAAATTGTTCATTCTCCATGTATTCTCTAAACATGGAGTCCCATCGCATGTCACATCCAATTGGGGCTTGGAGTTTGTGTCCTCCTTCTTCTGCACATTAGGAAAGGCTCTCAACATGAAGCTTTATTTCACCTCCAGATACCATCCTGAAGGAAACAGACAAACAGAACAAATGAATCAGTCCCTGGAACAATATCTCCAAGTCTATTGTAACTATCAACAAGACAACTGGGCTGACCTACTTCCAATCGCAGAGTTTGCCTACAACAATGCTCCAAATGCGACTACTGGTGTCTCTCCATTCTTTGCTAATAAAGGCTACCATCCAAACATCTCTGTCCACCCCAAGAAGGAACTCACCTCCACCAAAGCCTGCCAATTTGTAACTGACCTCGATCAACTACACCAACATCTCCGAGAAACCATCTCCAATGCCCAGAAACAATACCAAGTCTCTGTGGACCGACACTGCATTCTGGCCCCAGACCTGCAACTCAGAGACAAAGTATTTGTCAAGGCTGAACACTTCTGGACCACCCGTCCATCAAAGAAACTCTCTGAGAAATACTTAGGTCCTTATGAGGTCATTGCTCACGCAGTGTTAAGTGCTGAAAACTCGGAGTTTAAAGGAGTAGCTGGTGTTCGGATACTAGTGAGGAAGGGGATGGGACTTTACTGTTCCAGTTCAACCAGAGACAGATGGGGACAAATAACTATTGAGTCAGATCGAGTGGACTTGGCTTCAACTTATGTGTTGCGCCCCCTCAAATTGTTGGTCCAATATTTCAGAGTTCAGAGTACGGAGTTGGATCAAAGATCCAGAGTTTGACTTGTCAAGAAGATACTTGTCAAGAAGCTAGTAACCAAGAAGCTGATGGGAAATCTTAGTCGATATATGAACTACTGTAACATACAAGAAGTAGCCCGTATAAGTATGTAGAGAATTGAATGGTAAAACTAAAAGCGATAAGACAATAAGACTAATATGGAATACAACATGGAAAGGAGTTTGGAGTTTGGACTCATGTCCGAACTAATACTAAACAATTAGAAAGTATAACGGTTGTTGTAACCCATAAGAAGAAGACTACTAATGAGGAGAACAATGGCGGGGTCTGGAGTTGACGGAGGTGGAGTTGATGGAGGTGGAGTTGACGGAGGTGGAGTTGACGGAGGTGGAGTTGACAGAGGTGGAGATGGAATCCGGAGATCGGAACTCAGTGTTACAGGATGTAACACACAGGCAGCAGGTCCTTCACCCTCCACCTCCCTGACCACTTCTGAGCAGTTCACCCGGTCTTCCATATCAATGCTTGAACCCGCTACTACAAACAAGATCTCCAGTCACACCCAACCTCCGCCTCCTCCGATCATCATTGAAGGAGATAACAAATATGAGATATCTGAGATCCTGGACTCGAAGATTGATTGTCAGTACAAGTGCAAGCTCCAGTACCTAGTCAAATGGACTGGATACAAAGGCACCGATGAAGAGTCCTCATGGATCTCCATGTCCGAACTTGATCATGCATCCGAATCCATCTCCAATTTTCACTCTGCTTATCCAGACAAACCTGGCCCTCTTATGAATCTTTAAAGTTCCATTACCAATGCTAATTCTATTATTTCACATCATCATTTTATTACAAGTCACAAAAGGAATTACAAGTCTACCCAACCTCCGAAAGAATCTCACTCTGCCCCATTTTTCTCCGCTCCAAAATATTACAATCAAATCATTTTCATTTTTTAAGTTATATATTGCGTTTCCTTTTCCACTTCCCCTTGTTTACCTCAGGCTCCATCTCCAACTCATCATCACTCTCTACATCCGACACCCAATCTTTCTCATCTCCCATGTCTGAATCCTTGTCCAAGGGGGCCATGAACTTCCACAGCCGATGCAACTCAGCAGTCCACTGACCCTCCAGAACCTCCTTCTATTTCATCGTCTTCACTAACTCCACTAACAACCCCTCCATCCACCAGAGGTGCTCCAACTGCAGGTTAACCAGCCGGATAAGCTGGCCCATGGTACTGTTGGGTGCAGAAATGCAATCTGTACCTGCGCCAGTCATTGCTCCTTCCAATCCAACACTGCTACCCCCAGCTGTCACAGCACCCATCTCCGTCTGCCGCTTTTTGGTCAGATGACCTTCTGGTCCTTTCTCTGCCCCTCCTTGTACCACTAGTTGGGGCTTGACACTCTGACTTCAGGGATCGAACTTGCCATTGATCCTACACCCTCCTTTCTGACCCCAACAACAATTGCAGGACCAAAGGCAGCGAGTTGGGCCAGTGGGCCATACACACTCCATGCCCGCATCACAACACAAGTCACAAATTACATCAGGCCCACCAAATGGCTCTGTCAGAGCCAGAGCCTTGGGTGGTCCACTCCTTCTCAACATGGCCTCCAAGTGCCCCTCTCCTCCTCCTTGTCCTGCTGTTCTGCTGCCACCTTCTCCATCTCATGTTTGCAAAGCTGGATTGCTGACCTAGCAACGTGCAGCTCCTTCTTACAAGTCACCAATATGCAATTCTCTGCCTTGCACCATATGACCCTCCAATCTGCCTCTCACTTCTCTGTATCAGCACTCAGGTGTGCCTTCAATGAAAAGACCATGACCTCAAGATTTTTCTTGGTGGTAGCAGCATATAGCTCTGCCCTTTTGTGAGCTTCAACTGTGGCTACCCAAGCCATCTCCTCGTAGCAATTCAAGGTTGGATCTGGCTCCATATCTGTCCTGACATCCACACCCACCTTGGGCTCTGCATTTGCATTGAGCTCCATGTTGGCATTGGGATCTGCCTCCACTTCTGCCCTCTCTGCCTCCACCACGTCATCTTCTTCAGCTGCACCCACCACAAATAACAGCTGTGGCTGCAGATGCAATGGCGAGCCTACCGGAGGGACAGTTGTTGGACGGGTTGACTCCATCCGTGTAATTGAGACAATGGCAACCTCAGGGGTTCCCACCTGTATTGGCACACTTGGACTCCCCAAGTGACTAATCGCCCCTGCCCCAGTCACCTCCTCCTCTACCTCCATGGCGGCTTCTAGCTCATGCGCCTGCTCTTCCACTTCCTTCAGCCTCGCAGCCTCCATCGTGGCCGCAAGCTTCTTGACCCTGCATGCTCGCTCAGCCTTCACTTCTTCCTCCTTCCATCTCCATTCCACCTCTGCCTCCTCCTTCCATCTCTGCTGCTGCTGCTCCTCCTTCTGTCTCCGCTCCTCCTCCTCCTCCTCCTTCTGTCTCTGTTCCACCTCCTCCTCCTCCTTCCATCTCCGTTCTGCCTCCTCCTCCTCCTTCCATCTCCGTTCTGCCTCCTCCTCCTCCTTCCATCTCCGTTCTGCCTCCTCCTCCTTCCATCTCTGCTCCTCTTCTTCTTCCTTCTGTTGGGCCAGGAGCAACTGCTCGAGCTTGGCCACACTCATGTTTGCCAAAGGGTTTGACATCATTGAGGATAAGACCTCAATCATGCCCCCCTTTTATATGTCTCCAGACCCCTAGTATAACTCCAACTGTACCCAACCGTCTCACCTATTCAATCCACAGACATGAGGCCTCAGGGGCTTGGCCTTAAATGGAGAGATACTGTTATGACTATATTCATTAACGCCCAGATCCCCATCCAATCCACTCAGATCCCCACACACATGAAATCTATACTCCATTTGGAAACCATCATGTCTCCAATTATCTGTCTGATTGTCACTGCCGATCTCACCATCTCTGGTTCCGATTGATGCATCAGCATCACCATAGGAACCTAAACATCCATCCCTGTTGGACTTGGACATACTCATGTAAGGCTATTGGCCTTGGAGACCCATCACCAGAGTAATTATTATTAGATTTCAAATATGTATTTAAGTTGCCTGACTGGGGACTTCATTCCCCAGTTTGAATATTGAATCATGCCTAGTTCCTAAGTCTGATCCTAACTATCTAAGTCGTACTCCATCTCTGAAATCTCAGACACTGGTACTAGTGAGGGTGCAGCACATAAGCTGAAGCCAAGTCCATTCCGACCCCCATGACACACCCCAATTCCCACTCCGACTTCGACCCAACCTCCAACCCAATCTCTGACCCCCAATCGGACCTAGTGCGTAACAGGCTGTTGAAGTGGAAGGTTGGTGTTGCTGTGGGTAATCTGAGGTTGAGCCCATGTTGAATAATGAGTTCAATAAGGAGTGTAGTATTGCTTTGCTGGCTACATTCTGGGGTTTCTGTTCCAGACCAGATTGTATGGTACTTGTTGAAATCTCCAGCCCATATTGTGTGATCAAGGTCTCTGGGAGGGTGGTTGAGGAGCCAGTTTTGGATATCAATGAGAGCAGTGTTTGAGTTGGGGGGGTGTATATGTTGTAGATATTTAGTGGGCCATTATTGAGTAGGATTGTTACTGCTGTGATGTGATTGGAGAGGATTGGGATCTGATCAAATGTGTTGGAGTGTATGTTTGCCTTTATTAAAATGATGGATTTAGGTGTAGAAAGATTGTCTTCTGGTGTGCCCATAGGGTATAGTGGCAACCATTTACTTGATGTTGGCATGAGTCTAGTGTTAGGGTATATATATGGCTCCTGGATGAGGATGATGTCCCACTTGTCTGGGTCTGTCATGTTTGTTAGTGTAAGCAATACCTCTTTGGAACGATGACAGTTCTGTTGTAGTATCCTAAGTTTGTGTTGTGTTTGGGGTGTGGTCTTGGGCATTTAATATAGAATAGGTGGGGAGGAGCTAGGAACTATGTTGACTTGCAGCATATGGGGAGAGGAGCTGGTATGGTGTGATGGTTGTAAGGGTGCAGTGATCTGTCATTTTGATGCAGAATGGGTGGTAGCAAAGGTGAATGGAGTGTGGGCCTCATAACAGCCAGTGCTGTATATGTCTCTGTGTATTTGGGCTGTGAATGCAGCTTTTGTGTATGGGCATGTTCTGATCCAGCTGAAATGTTCCTCTTTGCAGTCCACACATTTAGGTTTCTCAATGCTGCAGCATTGTCCAGGTGTGCATGGGTTTGGGTGTGTGCAGTTGTGTTGTGATGTAGTATGCGGCCCTGCACATCTGCTGCAGCAATCCTCCCCAGTGCACTCTGTCACTTGGTGCTCCCAGTCTTGGCACCTAAAGCATTGTGGAGGTCTAGGAATGTAGATGCTGACATTACATAGTACCCCATATATAGCTATGCCTTGATTGATGGCCACATTAGTGTTCTGTTTTGTTTTGAAGCTAATCATGAGTGGGCCTCTCCTGGATTTTTGTCTGGCCTTGTCACTGTTGAGCCATGCTAGGTTAGCTATGTCATAGTCAAAAGCAGCTGTGTCTTGATTTTCCTGTTCGATGGCCTTGGCTGTTTTCCTTTGGTCATCTATTTCTGTCCAAATTGACATTGGTGTGTTGTGTGCAACTACTGCATAGGTGCAATGTGGTGTATTGGCATTGGTATCTATTACTCAACACCATTCCTCGGCATGCATTCTTGCTCTAGTTGTATCCTCTTTGGTTTTGAATGTGAGTGTGAGGTTATTGTTTGAGGACTTGGTGATGCCACGTAGGGTTTCAGGCATGGGAATGCTGCCATTTTCCAGCTTTGAGAAGAAGTTGGATAGGATCTTGTTGCATCATTTCATGAGTTCAGTTGGGGGGGCTTTGATGAATATTGATTCTGGGACTGCATGCTTCAAGGACACAAAAATTTGCTTTTCTTGGAGGTCTGCTGAGGTGGCAGAGTGGGATGGGCCTCCATTCCGTGTGACTGTTGCATATGACAGTTTTGTAGTGTTTTGGATTTGGTTGGCTGCTACAGTGAGTTTGATATCTGCCATTGCTGTTTGGAGCATGTCTTTTGTCACTAGAGTGTCATTAGTGGTTATCTGCATAATTGCAGCCTCTAGTAGTTTGGTTATTGCTTGAAGTTGAAGGGCACCCTCTTTACCGATATTATAGGAGTTTGCCTTTTTGAAGTCTCCAAAGGAGTGCAGTGCTGCAGCTAATGCCGCTATGTCAGTTTTATTACCTTCATTGATACCTCTCTGAGATAGCACTACCACCAGGTCTCTGGGATCAAGGGTACCCAGGGATGGTGATCTTCTGAGATGTGTTTGGGCAGGTGCTTCAAGCATAGCTTGTGTTGCTGGTTGTATCTGTGCTTGCAGCAGTGGTGCTTGCTGCTGTGTGTGTTTTGGAACCCGCAAAATTATGGTGTTAGGGCAAACTCTAAATCACCACAATTCCGTGAATGAACAGCTGAGAAGAATATCAAACCCTGCTGCAGCACAACTCCAGAAACAATTTAACATTTGTACTTTGGTTACAATCCTTTGTATTGGTCAATGCAGACTATACGCAGAAAAGTAATATGTTTCTTAGCAGCAAGAAATGAATAAGACTTCCAGAGTCTAGAGTTCACGGACGCTTAGGGGTCCAGATATTCCAAAAAGAGGGGAATGCACTTAGAGGCTAAAGGAAGTAGGTGGATGAATCCAACCGTCCAACCAGTGACACTCTGAAGCAGGTAACAGTGATGTGTGAAGTAGTCTAGCAACTGCTTCACACAAGTTCAAGATCCTAATGCTCTGCAAAGGCAGTACACACTAGTAACTTAAACAAGAGCACTAATGGCAGGACTATCGACAGACAATCTCACCCTGTAGATTTGTAGTCATGTGAGGCAGATAATACACTCACGCCCAAAGCAGGAATATCACTACTTTGAGTGCAATCAAGTACAGTTACACAACTGTAAAAGATCCTTGAACTGGTAATCAACAGTTACTGAGATAGAGGATGACACTGTATGTCACTCTAGTCACACTGGTGTGCAGAAGATGGGTAGAAGTGGTAGAATATGTTGTTATTTCAGAGGCAGAATGACCTCCTTATATATTGTATTTACAGGAGCTGACTAATGGTTCTGGAATATTCTACCTATTAATAGATGAAAACTACTGGAAGGTAGTGGAAGGTGGAAGAAAGGGGTAGAATATTCCAAGCCAATCACAGGATCTGATCACAGCAATAACACTGATCAGGAGCTGAATAATGGTTCTGGAATGTTCTATCTAATAATAGAAGGAAACAGCTAGAATGTTATGGAAAGGGGTAGAATATTCCAAGGCAATCACCTGATCTGATCCCTGAATTAGGTACTGATCAGGCAAAAAGAAGGGTGTCCACCCTGTTTTCTGCACTGGTTTGGACAGCCATGGATAGCCACATCTCAGATGATGATCTCCATGGAAAATAGTACCCTGAGAGGCTGTGGTTGTCAAGTTACAGATTATTTATTGATCAGAGACATCTGAGCTTGAATTCAGGTCGAATGCCTGGTCCAAAGGGAGAGCCAGCTGTGTGAAGGTTTGTGGGTGCCTATGGGTCCACAACTGTAGCACAGCAGAAATAAATCATTCTGGGCCAAGTTCTGCATGGAATATTCCTGACAAAATATGGAAAAATAGAGAATATTTGAATAAGTCCATTCCAGGTACAAGTACCAAATATATGCTGATATTAGGAATGGAAAAGCAAAGTATAGCACATTGGTGCTGCATAAATAGGATTTGATAGGGAAAAGGTGGTTCCCATACAGTGTGGACTTGTATGAAGTTTTAGCAGGGGCTGTTGTTGTAAATGACCTTTTCATGGATCATCTGCTATGAACTGAGCTGGTGAGACCATGGGAAAAAAAGGTGGTGGTGGTGGTAGAGGTTCAACAATCCTTGTTCAGAAGGAAGTGTTCAGGTGTGTATCTATCTTTTTATATTGAAGGGATTATTGTTGGCTTTAATCCAACTCATAGTCCTAAGGCACTAGGTTACTTCCCCCTTTGAAGTATCTGAACCCTTGAATACCTGTCAATCCCGACTTTACATTGCATCAGCAGTAAAGTGTGAACTACATGTGACAAGCATAAAAATCTCTATTGCTTCACTTCCTGTGGCAAATTGATTGTGTTTGTTCACCAGAGTATAATTTCTTAATTGGGTTCTCCATTAACATAGTTTCAAGCTTATTGCTAGCCTTGAAAGGTTGTACATCCTCAGGCTAAACTTAGATTGTAATTAACACCACAGTTTAGGTTGAAGTTCACAGTTCCAAAACAGTTACTTGTCAAGAAGCTAGCAACCAAGAAGATGATGAGGTCAAACTTAGTTGATATATGAACTACTGTAATCATACAGAATATAGCCCATATAAGTATCTGAAGAATTGAATGAGAAACTAAGTAGGGGAACAATAGGACATATGTGGAATACAAAACAGAAAGGAGTTCAGAGTTTGGACTTAAGTCTGAATCAATACTAAACAATATAAAAGGTGATAACTATTGTAACCCATATCAAGAGAATTACTTATCAAGGGAACAATAAGCAGAGTTTGGGGTTGTCAGAGATGGAGATGTCAGAGGTGGAGTAGAAGGAGATGGAGTAGGAGCCTGGAGATCAGACTTGTTACAGGATGTAACAATACTACATAAGTACCTAGGGTACTTACACCCTCTCCTTCTTGAATGAGGCATGACCTCATTCACTTATCATTCATACAGATCCTTATGAAGTTGTTCAGAGGAATCTGTGTCCATATGATTGTCCTGATCATATGGTTCTGGAGGGGGGTGACTCTCAGTTGTCCCTGACATTGTCATGACATCCTCATCCAATGGGATGGATGAGGAGGAGGCAACCACTAATACAGTGTCTCACTCAAGGTCATGATCTAGCTTATCATGACCCAAATGCTCCACTACGGAGCATTTAGCAGCTGTTCATGCTGCTTGGGGGGCCCCTGTTTTTGCTTACCAACCTGCCAGGGTTGGTTGAACACTTTTCCAGATATCTGGCAAATGTCTCTAGGAGTACAGCATGAATGGGGGTGATACCTCCCATTTGTCCAAGCCAGATAGCTAATTCCAGCTCAGTATGCTCTTTGGGGGGATGACCCCTCCAATCATACACTTCCATAATGGAGGTGTGGAATGAATCACCATGGGTTGGTGAAAACTTATAGCCATGAGTCAATAGTTCTTATTGACTGACTCTCTGGAACATAGTCCTGTAGAGCTCAAAAGTGAAGTTGTGTGTTATTAGATAAGCCAAACTACAAACTCAGCAAAAAAGCAAACTTGTAACATATAAAACACTCATATCTCCTCACAGAATAATCCAAATCATCCCAAATTTTCTAGGGACCTTCAGTCCATTCCAACACACCCCCTCAATGAACCATCCCTTCAATCCTACCAATCCCTAATCCATCTCTGAACTTCACATGCTTGGCACACACCAGACTCTTGGTTAGCACATCAGCTACCATCTCATTCATTGGCACAAACTGAAGTTTCAGCAATCTCCTTTCCACCTTTCCCTCAACCAGTGATACATGACATCAATGTGCTTCATCCTCGAGTGGTGTTCAGGGTTCTTGGATACCCCAATGGCAGGTTGACTGTCACAGTAAAGTGTGACTGGAGGAAGATGGTAATCAAGTTCAGTCAGCAACTGTTACAACCACATGGCTTCATGTCCTGCAAAGTTAGCTGACATGTATTCAGCATCAGATAAGGATGTTGCCACTGTGGGTTTCTGTTTGCTGCTCCAACTGACTGCTGCTCCACCAATGAAGAAGGCATATCCATTGGAATGCACTGAAGGTCCCTAGAAAGATTGGTATGGATTGGATTATTCTATGAGGAGATATGAGTGTTTTATGTGTTACAATTTCACTTTTTTGCTGAGTTTGTATTTTGGCTTATCTAATAACACACATCTTCACTTTTGAGCTCTACAGGTTATGGACCCCAGCCTCCAGATCTAAACAGTTGCTCAAACACACTTATATCATCAAAATCCTCTTATTCCCATCCACCTTTTCCAACCCCTCATTCCCCATTAAAAAACAACTTCAACCTCAATCACATTTCCCTTTTGGATACATTACATCCTCCCCTTTCCCCTCAGTTTCTCCCAGCAGTCATCTCTTCAGCTTCCAAAGGGTTTCAGGTTTTAAAGGTGAGAAAGGATCCCTTCTCATTGTCTAGTGTTATAAAGCCATACCCCTGGCCTTAGTTCACCAGTTGACTGAGGCCTCTTGTTAACCTTGGGTGCTGGAGTCTGTGGTCTGCAGACTCATAACAGTTCACCTGATTTTCAGTGAGGTTGTGCCATCTCATTCTGAGTCCTGTTGTCTCTGAAGTTGCTGGGAGATGATTGGTGCCATTTGGACCATTTTCTCTATCCCTAGGACCCCCCTGGACGACTCAGGACCGTTTTGGACCCCCTAGGACTATTACATCTTGGATTTGGTGCTCTGCACTTATTTTTACCCTCCTGCACTTCCTGTGTCTGTATCGCCTCCTATATCTTGTCTATGTAGTGTTCGCACCCTCTCTAACCATCTCACAACACTGCAAACCTATCCTATCACCTGTTCACCTGCAATCATCAAAAAACTGCATTTGAACTTGTATACACTTATCCAAAATATACGTGTATCTCACCCAACTCATCTAGTCATACCTATCCCTTGCTGCACATATCTATAAACCATGTCTACAACCACCTCCAATGATGACTCTCTCTCCTAAGTTCCCCATCCTCTCAGATTCAAATTATCATGACTGGGCATTCAACATGACTGCAAGGTTGCATTCAAAGGGCTTGTGGATGCTTGTCAATGGCAAGAAGAAGCACCCCACTGAACCATGGAGAAATGGGAAATGGATCAGGAGGTAGCACCTGGACTCATTGCATCAACCTTGGAACAAGGGCAGCAAGTTCATGTTCAGGGATTAGAGGACAATCCGGTGAAAATGTGGGAGGCTCTGCACAAGGTCCACGTTCAGAAGCAGGCAGGCACTCATTTCAATGCCTATGATGCACTCTTCAATATATGGAAGGCTCCTGATGAGACACTCCAGTCACTGATTGGTTGTGTCAGCTCTGCCATGCAACTCTGCCAGAATCTTCATCCATCTGATGGCTCATATACTCTGGCCAGACAGGACGAGGAACTGGTGATCATGACACTCATTAGAGCCCTTCCTGAAGAGTTTGACAGCTTCATGTCTGCATTACTGCTTCAAAAGGACATTAACAAGGCTAAAGTTATTGAAGCCTTTATCACGGAGGAGAACAACCATCTGCATTGTTCTGTTCAATCAGCCATGCTGTCCAACAAACCACTTGCTTCAACATCCTCTAAATGGTGCAACTTCTGCCAAGCATCCACTCACAACACCAATGTTTGCTTTGCTCTAGCCAATGCCAAGAAGGCAAATCTGGAGTGCAGACAGATGGCTAAGCAGGAGAAGAAGCAGAAGCAGAAGGCAAAGCAGGCAGATGAATCTATCTCCTCTGTTGTTGAAGTTGCAGGATCGGCATTTACCACTGCAAGCATTCCCTCTCCTCATCATGCACACCTTGTCTCTGATACCAGTTCCCTTTGGTGCACTGATTCAGAGGCTTCATTACATATGACTCCACATCACCATTGATTTAAGGAACTCAAACCTCATAGAGCTCCCATTGAATTGGCAGACAATAGTGTTGTGTACTCTGAAGGGATTGGCACAGTGATGTTTTGCCCAAATGACCCAAACTTGAACCCTATACTGTTCAGCAATGTACTATATGTTCCCAAACTTGCAAACAGCCTTTGCTCCATCCTCTTCTTGACCATGCACTGTCAGATTCATGTGGAAATCATAGGAGTGGTTGTGAAATTCTACAAGTTGGGCAAACTGATATGTACTGCAACGGTCAAGGAGAGACTGGCATACCTGGATGGCAACACTCTCTCCCACACTGCACACATTGTTGCATCCAAGTCACTGGATCTACAACTCTGGCACCATCATTTTGGGCACCTTGGGATTGATGCTGTCAAACAGCTGATCACACAGAATATGGTGGAGGGGATGGACATCACATCAGACAATCCATTCCCCAAAATCTGTGAAGCATGCATTCATGGTAAACAACACCATGATTCATTCCCCAAGAAAGCCTCTTTCAGGGCCATGGACATTCTCCAACTCATCCATTCAGATGTTCATGGTCCATTGAAGGTGCCCACTGGATAAGGATTTAGGTACTGGATCACATTCATTGATGACAAATCTCATTTTGTGACCCTGTACTTGATCAAGACCAAGGACCAGGCATTAGATGCAGTTCAAAGCACTGGTGGAGAATCAGACTGGCAAACAGATCAAAACCCTGAGAGATGATAAAGGAGGAGAGTACTCATTGCACCAATTCTCTTTCCTGACCACATCCTCTGGGATCTTCAGGCAAAAGACTGCACCAGGAACACCACAGCAGAATGGAGTTGCAGAGTGCTACAACAGGACTCTGGAAGAAGGCATTATCTCCATGTAGCATGATGCCCAACTAGGTCCTTCTCTCTGGGGAGAAGCAGCATTAGCATTCACTCTTCTTCACAACTGCTCTCCCACATCTGCACTATCCCATGGGACTCCATATGAAGCCTGGCATGGCCACAAGCTGTCTGTTGCACATTTCAGGGTATTTGGTTCCACTGCATTTGTCCATGTCCCCAAATCCAAAAGGCACCACCTTGAACCACACTCTACCAAGTGCGTCATGATTGGATATGAACACAGGACTAAGGCATGGCGACTGTGGGATCCAGCTAAAAGGAGGTATTGATCAGCAGAGATGTCATTTTTGATGAATCTGACCACTCACACACATCCACCATGTACAATCTACCACAACAACTTGTACAACTTTCTGATGATGTGTCCATTCACCAGACCACTACTTTACCTCCAGCTATCCCTCCAGCTACTCCCCCTTTACCACCATTGCCAGATGCTGCAACAGCATCCCCTCCAGCATCCCCATCTCCACCTGTTTTGGAACCCACAAAATTATGGTGTTAGGGCAAACTCTAAATCACCACAATTCCATGAATGAACAGCTGAGAAGAATATCAAATCCTACTGCAGCACAACTCCAGAAACAATTTAACGTTTGTACTTTGGTTACAATCCGTTGTAATGGTCAATGCAGATGATATGCAGGAAGGTAATACTTTTCTCAGCAGTAGGGAATGAATTCCAGAGTCTAGAGTTCATGGACGCTTAGGGGTCTGGATATTCCAAAAAGAGGGGAATGCACTTAGAGGCTAGAGGAAGTAGGTGGATGAATCCAACCGTCCAACCAGTGACACTCAGAACCGGGTAACAGCGATGTGAGAAGTAGTCTAGCAACTGCTTCGCACGAGTTCAAGATCCTAATGCTCTGCAAAGGCAGTACACACTAGTAACTTAAACAAGAGCACTAATGGCAGGACTATCAACAGACAATCTCACCCTGTAGATTTGTAGTCACGTGAGGCAGATACTACACTCACGCCCAAAGCAGGAATATCACTACTTCAAGTGCAATCGAATACAGTTACACAACTGTAAGCGACCCTTGAACTGGACAATCAACAGTTACTGAGATATAGAGGATGACACTGTATGTCACTCTAGTCACACTGATGTGCAAATGATGGGGTAGAAATGGTTATTTATTCAGAGGCAGAATGGGCTCCTTTTATATTGTATTTACAGGAGCTGACTAATACTACTGGAAACTTCTACCTATTAATAGATGGAAACTACTGGAAGCTAGTGGAATATGTGAGAAGGGGGTGGAAGTTTCCTAGCCAATGAGCTGCTTGGATTTGCTCTGACTCATGGCATGAGTCATGGATGGAGTCATAGTATGACTCAGAGCAGGAGTCATAGTATGAGTAATCACAGGAGTCATGGTATGAGTCATGGAAGGAGTCATAGCATGAGTCACCATTACTCAAATAACTCAGTCAATACTTTGTTTCCTGGGCTGATCAGCACAGCTATGGGTAGGCACAGCTTCTATTGAACTCTCCACTGAAAATGGAGTCAGGAGGTGCAGTGGTTGCAAAGATATTGAGCATTTACTGGCAGTGGTGACCAGATTGAGTCGGAGATTGAAATGAGTCATGTGATTGAAAATGAGTCAGTAGTCCAGGTGACTCCGGCTGACTTTAAAGCTGCTGACATCTGCGAAGGTTTGTGGGTCCATGTGGGTCCCAAAACTTTGCCCAGCAGAACAATAAGTTTGTAGACTCATTTCTGCATGGAAAATTCCCGAAAAAATATGAAAAAATAGAGAATATTTGAATGGCCCTGAATCAAGAGAAAGCAGCAGATATATGCTGATATTTTAAGGCCATGAAGTGAAATTGTACAGTTTTGGGACTTTAAACAAGATCTTTTAAGGGAAAACCAGTTCCCATACACCACCTCTACCACCTGACCCTCCTCCAAGGCATTCAGCATGCATATACATCCCTCCCCAACCATGGTGGCTTGTCCCAAATGCTGCCCAGTACAGGAATCCTCCACCTGAGTCACAGGAGAGGGATGATCCAACTGAGGGGGTGGATGACGTCCAGAATGAGGGGGTGGAACAGGCTGAATCTGCCATACCATCTGTCCAACATTCACTTGAGGAACTTGTCAACCTCAGCAACACTCCTGACCTCCCTGAACCATCCACTTATCAGGAGGCCATGTCTAGAGTTGATGCACCATGGTGGAGAGAGTCCTGCAATGAAGAATATCAGTTGCTTATGGACAACAATGTTTAGACTGTGGTGGATCTCCCTGCAGGCAAGAAGGCTGTGGGCTCCAAATGGGTATTCAAACTTAAGAAGAACCCTGATGGATCCATTGAGCGCTTCAGATCTAGAGTGGTTGCAAAAGGATACACACAGAAGGCAGGGATTGACTTCACAGAAACATTTGCCCCTGTTGTGAGATTCAACATGCTCAGAGTGCTCCTGGCTCTTGCTGCCCTTGAGGATCTGGAATTGGACCAAGTTGATTTCAAATCTGCCTATTTGAATGGGGATATTGAAGAGGAGGTCTACATGGAACTTCCAGACAGGTACAGGCAAGGAGACAAGGTTGGGAGACCAAACAAGGCCATCTATGGAACCAGGCAAGGGGAAAACAGGTGACATGCCAAACTGGACCAAGCCTTTCATGACATGGGATTCACCAGATCCAAGGTGGACAGCTGCCTTTACCTCTACATCCAAGGACCTGTCAAAGTCTACATCCCTGTCTATGTTGACAATCAGCTTATAGCATGCAACAGTTGCACCCATCTTGACAAAGTAAAGCTTGAGCTGTTGCAACACTTCAAAATGAAGGACATGGGACCTGCCAGGTACATTGTTGGTCTGGAAATCCACAGGGACAGGAGAAAGAGGACATTGCACATTAATCAGCACAAGTACGCACTGGATGTTTTGAAGTGGTTCAACATGGAGAATTGCAAGCCAGTGTCAACTCCTCTTGATCCAGGCTGTCAGCTAACTTTGCAGGATGTGAAGCCATGTGGTTGAAACAGTTGCTAACTGAACTTGGTTACCACCTTCCTCCAGTCACACTTTATTGTGACAGCCAACCTGCCATTTGTTGAAAAAATTTTGCCTTGCTGGGGGTGTGTGGAGAGTAGATTTCGAATAGAGACAGAGGGAGTGATGGGAACTGGATGTATGCATAGTCGAATTGAAGATACACTTGAGTAGTATCTTCCTACGAAGTTTGATGGGATTTGGTGTGATCTTCGTCTAGATATCGACAATTTAAGCAGGGATCAGGAGCAGATGACTCGAATGAGAGTAAATGCTTAATAGAAAATCAACCAGTGGAGCTTAGGCTTCGCAAACTGGGATTCGAATATATGTTGCAATACTCTGGAAGAGTATGCAAAATATTGTAGAAATACGTGTTCGTTCTGGAGTTATTCCAGAAACGAATAGTTCAGACACAGACAACAGAAACAGGTGAGAGGAAATTCTCTGGTCCATTGCATATCTAGCTAGGCGTGTTTTATACAAGATATGCATGCTAATAACTCATGATAAAAGTTCTGTGTCATTTGAAACATGGGAAAGAAACTTGTGATAAAAACGAAATGGGGGGTGGAGCCAATAGGGGAAAAAATGACGAAATAAAATATAAAAGAAATATAGGAGAATGATCTGATGTGTGTGGAGCTTACAGGGGCTTCTCCTCTTCCCTCCTAACCATTTCCCCTCGCTTTCCTACCTCCCCCTCAACCTCCTGAGCCTCCTATGTGCTCCTATTCCTCCTATCCCCTCTGTTCCCCCTCTGTTCCCCTCTCCCCTAGAAGTCCGGTCTTCCAAAAAACACCATTGGGGTATCCACTCCAGGATGAAGCACATTGATGTTGTGTATCACTGGTTGAGAGAAAAGGTGGAAAGAAGATTGCTGAAACTCCAGTTTGTGCTGACTAATGAGATGGTAGCTGATATGCTAACCAAGAGTCTGGTGTGTGCCAAGCATGTGAAGTTCAGAGATGGATTAGGGATTGGTAGGATTGAAGGGATGGTTCATTGAGGGGGTGTGTTGGAATGGACTGAAGGTCCCTAGAAAGATTGGTATGGATTGGATTATTCTATGAGGAGATATGAGTGTTTTATGTGTTACAATTTCACTTTTTTGCTGAGTTTGTAGTTTGGCTTATCTAATAACACACATCTTTGCTTTTGAGCTCTACAAACTAAAGGGCAATGTAAGGTTGGCTGTGGTCTGAAAGGACATGTCCTCACATAGTGGAGGACAATGTAGACAGGTTCTCCCCGATAGAGGGAGAACATGAAGAAGCAATGGATGATCCCAAGGACCATCTAGATGAAAAATTGCCAGCTATAGAACAGATGAATGGGATGAGGAGGTCACCCCATACAAATGGGACAACCAAGATGATGCCCCTGAAAAGGAGGCTACACCAATGTATCACTCTAATGCGATATGAATTTGACCCAATGATCAAATTCCACTGAAACACACCTATGCAGTGCATTTCTGTAGTGCAACAAGATTTCCAACAAGTAGGGAATCAGTACAGCTGCATATAGCTGCTGTCAGTGTCGACAGATCAGCTGAACCTGTTTATAATCATAGGAGCCAACAGAAGTTGACAGTGTGACCCAATAGGCCATGCATAAATAATAAAACAATCTCCAGGTATTGGGAGATTGGTGGAACACTTGCTCACTGTCTATTAGACAGTGGGAGCAAGGGGATAATGATATCCCCTGAATTCACATGCATGACAGGTATGAAAACCTTCACACTAGAGCAACCCATTGCACTGCAATTAGCATGCATTGGAAGCAGGAGTACCATAAATTATGGTACTCACACTACCATAAAGTTTGGTAGTCAGAACATTGAAGAATATTTTGATGTCACCAACATTGAGTATTATGATGTAATACTTGGCACCCCATTCCTACAAAAGCTAAGAATATGCTTGGACTTTAATGGCCCAGGCCAAATCATGATGGGAACTGAAGAAGTCCCTACCAATGAAGTGCATAATACCGATGCTCTTCGTACCCCATCATGGGGTATAAACTCAATATGAAGGAGTATTGGTGTGAATAAATGATGCCAAGGGGGTAACTCTAAACACGAACTACCCACAATGCAGTCCTTCCCAAAAGAAGGACTAGACTCAGTAAAGGACCCCCAATGGAGGATCCAAATAAGAGCACAAGGCAAATAGCTTTATCTCATGGAGGATCAACTGCCTACATGGCTGATCAGTGTCAGTTTGTTTATGGAATAGATCCTATAAGCCTGCGCGCAATGGTCCTAGCAAACAGATGGTGTGTAATGCAGTTGTTCAGCATGCCAAAGAACAATCAGGTCGAGGGGTAGGGGTAGCACTGAGTAACAGGAAAGTGTAATAGTGCTCTGTGGTTGGAGGAGGATGGGGAGCGAAAAGGACAGTCCAGATGGTTGATCGTGCTCTGTGACTAGATGACAATGGGGAGCCTGGTTGGGAGGTACATGAAAGCTGGTTTCAGGAGATGCAACCTCTTGGTGGCAGAGGGAAATCTGATCGTTGAACCAAGGTGCTTTGCCTCAGTGTAGAGATGATGGATTCTGATATAGAGCATAGAGCGTAGACTTAGAGTGTGGACTTTGACTTTAGAGCATTGGCTGAAAACTTGTTGATTGATCCCAAAGATGAAAACTAGCACCCTTTTATATACAAATCCCCAGGGCACAATGATGCAATATGATGCAAGAAATGCTGATCAAGCCAGCTGACGAAGCATGTGAAGTTGAACTACTAATGGGGAAATCATGGAGAAATGAAGCAACAGATAGGGGTAATCTTTGTAAGAATAGGAGGTGATGAGTAATAAAAGAACCAAAAATAGAACAAGGATGAGTAAGTTGTGTATGAATGAATTAAAAGATGAAACAGGGGTGAGTCATATAAAAGAACAATAGAAACATCCACCAATACCATCTTCCCTACGGCTCCAAAGGTAAATCAACCCTGAGTCACATGAGGACTTCAGTCAGCATCCACAACAAATACTCCTTATTGTCTTAGTGATACATCTCCATATGGTATCCCGTTCCAAGGGTATTTGGTCCCTTTGCCTGACACAATGTAACCTGAGTTGGATTGAAGTGGGAGGATAGGTCAGCGATGGCAACTGAAATTCTACCTCATGTTCGACTCTTCTATCCATGTTACAATATAGAGGTGAAATGCTGAGGAATGTATATGGTTCAACAGAATTGTGAAAGAATATAGGATCGCCAATGGCATAAGAGAGACATGGTGGGGATCTTGGATGTTGAAAGAGTTTTGGAAGTATTTTGACAGTGGAGGTGGCTTAACATGCCCGTGGAGCTCAGCGTATTTTTGATAGTCCTCTGTGTCCAGAGACCAGTGTGACATATTATTAGAAGAGATGTTGGAGAGGGGAATAGAATTGGAAGCCATGTGAATGATGATGAGAGGATTGGTGTGAATAGAAGGCTGATAATGATCAATGGTGATGAAACATGAGTGATGATTGATGGCTAGAATTAGAGATTGAGGTGGAGAGGGAGTTGCGGTGCTATTTAAAAGTTTGATATGAAAAGACGCTGGTGGAGTTGGACTGTCAGAGTGGTTTGATATATGTCCTCGATGCGTCCTGGCCTGTCATCAGATCCCTCAGTTGAGGGATCAAAGGAAGGAAAAGTATGCTGACCTATTTGGCAGCATACCATTAGAACTTCCCCAATCAGGACAACATCAGACATGATGTTGCCCACTGTGCATATCAATCTAAACTTGATATGTCTGAGGCGTACAAACAGATATGTGTCAGACCAACGGATATACCCAAGACAGCATTTGCAACCATCTTGGGGACATTCATCAGTCAAGTCATGCAGCAAGGGGACTGCAATGCCCCCTTAACATTTCAGTGGCTCATGACTGCCATCTTCCATGAATATATCAGAAGATTCATCCATGTATATCTGGATGACATATTTGTGTACTCTCATACTATACAAGAGCATGAACACCACCTAGTGTTCACTGAGCTCAGGAAAGCACATATGTTCCTGAGCAAGGATAAGATCAATCTATACTCAACAAGTATGGATTGCCTTGGTCACCTAATAGATGACCAAGGTGTGCATGCAGATGCTGATAAAAATGCAGCAAATATGAGAATGGAGATGACCTAGGTCGTACCACAAAGTCTAATATTTTCCTGGACTAGTGCAGTATCTGGTGCACTATATGCCAGACATAACTGCATACACAACCCCATTATTGGGTTGTTGCTCATAATAATTGTCCATTCTTATGGATGCTGCTGCTGGAGAAATGCTTTGAAAGCATCAAGCTCCTAGCATGTAGGGCTCCAATATTGAAGCCCATCGATGTCAATAACGCTGATACTATTTGGGTTATTACTGACAGCTCCAAGACTGGAGTCAGAGCCATCTATGGAAAAGGAAAAGATTGGCAGACCTGTCAGCCTGCCAGATTCCTATCCAAGAAATTTAGTGCTGCACAACAGCACTATAAGACTCATGAGCATGAGACTATAGCCATGCTTGAAGCCCTAATGAGATGGGAAGATAAGCTACTAGGATGAAAGTTTGTCCTAGTAACTGACCACAAGGGTCTCAAATACTCCGAGACCCAAAAGAACCTGTCTCCTAGACAGATTAGGTGGTGGGAGTTCTTATCCCATTTCAACTTTACTACCCTTCATATAGATGGGGTAGAGAACAAAGTAGCGGATTGTCTATCACGCTACTATGTTGATGACTCCCCAACAGAGAGTCATCCCAACTACATCTACGTGAGTGCAGATGTACATCTCAACCCTGAAGCAGAACTGCTCCCCATGGAATGGTTTGTCAAGATCAGGACAGCAGCAGCCACCTGAAGGCAACTGCTCAAGAAAAAAGAAAACAGAGCGCTAGAAGCTGAAGCACTCAATGTTCAAACAGAATCATTGAATGATGATTTTAAGTCCTCTAAAGAAATAGAGGACATTGGAGTGATGTCATCAGATGATGATGGAACACCATTGTGATCCCATGTTGAGCATGGGATCAACCTCATGCAGATTGTACAAGGCACATATAGAAAGGATACTGACTGTCCTTTCAAAGGTGCTGGAAGTGTTGTGTATAAAATCACCTTGCTGTGGGGGAATGAAGAGTAGATGTTGAATAGAGACTGAGGGAGCGATGGGACCTGGGTGTATGCATAGTCTAATGAAAGATACAGTTGAATAGTATCTTCCTATGAAATTTGAAGTGATTCGGTTGAGTCTTCGTCTAGATATTAATACTTTGAGTGAGCAGCAGGAGCAGATGACTCGAATATGAGTAAATGCTCAATAGGAAAATAGCCAGTGGTCGTATGGCTTTGTAATTCAGGATTTGGATAGAGTATGCAATATTCTAATAGAATATGCAAAGGATAGTAGAAATACATGTTCGTTCTGGAGTTATTCCAGATACAAATAGTTTAAGCACACAGACAGAATAGGTGAGAGATAATTACTCTGAATTGTTCAAGGGCAATACAAGCATAATTTATACATGGTAAGGGGCCTCATGTATGCAAAAGTCCTTCATAAATCTTCTAGACCAATGATAGAATATGTGATGGAGGAATGATGTGGGGGGTTGTCCATGATGTGAAAATGATGAAATAAAATGTAAGAAAATGTCCAGGCAGTCCTAGGACTCACAGGGGCTTCTCCTATTCCCTATGCCATCCCTATAATCATCTCCACTTGTCCCCTTCTCCCCTCTGATCCCCCTGAGCCTTCTTTGTGCTCCTGTTCCCCTATCCCCTTTATCCCTCTTCTCCTATGATTCTGGTTCTATTGCTCATGGAGTAAGTCCGAAGTGAGTTAGTGGACTCACTCCCCAATAACAGGAAGCACCTAAAGAACACATATGATTTGGTGTGTGTGATGGTCTAATATGGACCAAAAATATATAAAGATGCGATGTCATCTGTATACCCCACTCAGCGTTTCTGAAAGGTAGGAGGCTGGTTGAGATAATAGTTGACCATGCGCACCAAGTAGTTGGCCATTTTGGTCAACTAAAGATCGTGAATTACATTTGATGGTTGTACTGGTGGCCAGACATGACCACCAATGTCGAATCATTCTGCACTTTGTGTGTGAAGTGCCAAATGAATAAAGACAGTATGAAGAAACCCATAGGGCTTCTTCATAGCTTGCCAGTACCAGAACTGTTTTGGAACCCACAAAATTATGGTGTTAGGGCAAACTCTAAATCACCACAATTCTGTGAATGAACAGCTGAGAAGAACATCAAACCCTGCTGCAGCACAACTCCAGAAACAATTTAACGTTTGTACTTTGGTTACAATCCTTTGTATTGGTCAATGCAGACTATATGCAGAAAGGTAATACATTTCTTAGCAGCAAGAAATGAATAAGACTTCCAGAGTCTAGAGTTCACGGACGCTTAGGGGTCCAGATATTCCAAAAAGAGGGGAATGCACTTAGAGGCTAAAGGAAGTAGGTGGATGAATCCAACCGTCCAACCAGTGGCACTCTGAAACAGCGATGTGTGAAGTAGTCTAGCAACTGCTTCACACAAGTTCAAGATCCTAATGCTCTGCAAAGGCAGTACACACTAGTAACTTAAACAAAGAGCACTAATGGCAGGACTATCGACAGACAATCTCACCCTGTAGATTTGTAGTCACGCGAGGTAGATACTACACTCATGCCCAAAGCAGGAATATCACTACTTTGAGTGCAATCAAGTACAGTTACTGTATGGGAACCACCTTTTCCCTATCAAATTCCATTTATGCAGCACCAATGTGCTATTCTTTGCTTTTCCATTCCTAAATATCAGCATATATTTGATGCTTGTACCTGGAATGGACTTATTCAAATATTCTCTATTTTTCCATATTTTTTCGGAAATATTCCATGCAGAACTCAGCTCAGAATGATTTATTTCTGCTGTGCTACAGTTGTGGACCCATAGGCGCCCACAAACCTTTGCGCAGCCGCCTCTCCCCTTTTGGACCAGGCATTTGGCCTGAATTCAAGCTCAGATGTCTCTGATCAATAAATATTCTGTAACTTAACAACCACAGCCTCTCAGGGCACTATTTTCCATGGAGATCATCACCTGAGATGTGGCTATCCATGGCTGTGCAAACCAGTGCAGAAAACAGGGTGGACACCCTTCTTTTTGCCTGATCAGTGCCTAGTTCAGGGATCAGATCAGCTGATGGGTGATCAGATCAGGTGATTGCCTTGGAATATTCTACCCCTTTCCATAACATTCTAGCTGTTTCCCTCTATTATTAGATAGAACTTTCCAGAACCATTATTCAGCTCCTGATCAGTGTTATTGCTGTGATCAGATCCTGTGATTGGCTTGGAATATTCTACCCCTTTCTTCCACATTCCACAACCTTCCAGTAGTTTCCATCTATTAATAGGTAGAATATTCCAGAAGCATTAGTCAGCCCCTGTAAATACAATATATAAGGAGACCATTCTGCCTCTGAATAACATATCATCATATTCTACCCATCTTCTGCACACCAGTGTGACTAGAGTGACATACAGTGTCATCCTCTATCTCAGTAACTGTTGATTACCAGTTCAAGGATCTTTTACAGTTGTGTAACTGTATTCGATTGCACTCGAAGTAGTGATATTCCTGCTTTGGGCGTGAGTGTAGTATCTACCTCGCGTGACTACAAATCTACAGGGTGAGATTGTCTGTCGATAGTCCTGCCATTAGTGCTCTTTGTTTAAGTTACTAGTGTGTACTGCCTTTGCAGAGCATTAGAAGCTTGAACTTGTGTGAAGCAGTTGCTAGACTACTTCACACATCGCTGTTTCAGAGTGCCACTGGTTGGACGGTTGGATTCATCCACCTACTTCCTTTAGCCTCTAAGTGCATTCCCCTCTTTTTGGAATATCTGGACCCCTAAGCGTCCATGAACTCTAGACTCTGGAAGTCTTATTCATTTCTTGCTGCTAAGAAATGTATTACCTTTCTGCGTATAGTCTGCATTGACCAATACAAAGGATTGTAACCAAAGTACAAACGTTAAATTGTTTCTGGAGTTGTGCTGCAGCAGGGTTTGATGTTCTTCTCAGCTGTTCATTCATGGAATTGTGGTGATTTAGAGTTTGCCCTAACACCATAATTTTGCGGGTTCCAAAACAGTTACACAACTGTAAAAGATCCTTGAACTGGTAATCAACAGTTACTGAGATAGAGGATGACACTGTATGTCACTCTAGTCACACTGGTGTGCAGAAGATGGGTAGAAGTGGTAGAATATGTTGTTATTTCAGAGGCAGAATGACCTCCTTATATATTGTATTTACAGGAGCTGACTAATGGTTCTGGAATATTCTACCTATTAATAGATGGAAACTACTGGAAGGTAGTGGAAGGTGGAAGAAAGGGGTAGAATATTCCAAGCCAATCACCTGATCTGACATCAATCACATGCTCTGATCCCTGAATTAGGCACTGATCAGGCAAAAAGGAGGGTATCCACCCTGTTTTCTGCACTTATTTGCACAGCCATGGATAGCCACATCTCAGGTCATGATATCCATGGAAATTTGTGCCCTGAGAGGCTGTGGTTGTCAAGTTACAGATTATTTATTGATCAGAGACATCTGAGCTTGAATTCAGGCCAAATGCCTGGTCCAAGGGTGGAGTGCTAACTGTGTGAAGGTTTGTGGGTGCCTATGGGTCCACAACTGTAGCACAGCAGAAATAAATCATTCTGGGCCAAGTTCTGCATGGAATATTCCCAAAAAAAATATGGAAAAATAGAGAATATTTGAATAAGTCCATTCCAGGTACAAGCACCATGTATATGCTGATATTTAGGAATGGAAAAGTGAAGTAGAGCACATTGGTGCTGCATAAATAGAATTTGATAGGGAAAAGGTGGTTTCCATACAATAACTACTATGTCTGTAGTTCCAGATTGTAAGGATATTAAATGTCCTAAGAGCTCTGAATGTTCAAAAAATACTCATCATGATACTAATGGTACTTATTGTAGTGTGAACAAAAGTTCAAATCTTGAAATTATCCAAGTGAAAATAGATGAAATATGTTGTGAGTGCAGAAACTAGGCCTTTTAAATCAACTCCTTATGAGGATTCTTTAGCCTTCTGATTTCTTACACTTTGGAATACAATGTCAATAATTAGAACACTCTTCAAACTGAGCTTCTATGCTGTATCCAGAAGAAGGATATACAACAATTGAAACACCCTGATTGTTATCAGTGGTTTCATATAATTTTAACCTACCATCCTTAGTTATGATCACACCATAGATTGTGATTTTACTTTTCTTGAAAACTCTGCTGTTGTTTCAATACAACCATTGATGTAACCAAACTGTTATACACATCACAGTTCTTACAAGTTTCTCCAGCAATAGAAATATCACACTTCTCACCAGTTTCTCTAGCAATAGAAATATTACAACTAGGCAGATTATCCTGTTGCATGGTTTGCAAACTTGACATACAATGATTTTGTTGAATCCAGGTTGAATTACTTATTTCATTTCCCCTTTCAATCATCTTATTGTACAGTGCTTCTGGTGTTTTATCTTTTTCCTGAGAAACCAATCCAGCTTGAAATAAGTCCTTTGGGGGATCGCTTAATAAGAATTTTGTGTAGATGGTGTCAGAGTCTATATACAAAGGATTTTCATTATCCTCTGGTTCTTTTAACAAAGACAGTAGATATTTTATGAACAACTTGCTTAGAGACAGACAACATGGCTTTATAGAATAAATATTATTTAATTTAAATCAAAAAAATGAACATATTTTTGTTTTACTGTAATATAAGAGTATCTTAGTCAAAATGCTCTCAGACCAGCAAAAATGCACAAAGGAGCAAAAAGAAAAAGAGCAAAAAGAGAAAGAAGAAAAAGAGCTTAAGCAGATTAACATGTGGAAGAATCAAAGAGACAGAGCCTATTATGAGTTGATGAACAAGCATTGGGGGTTTCTTTATATAAGTTGGCCTGCCATAAAACAAAACCATCATAGGTCAGCATTAAAAGATGTAAAAAAAATAGATCATGTCAGAAAAGTACTACTTGAAAAGCTTGGACCAATACCAGTATTTTTCTTTCTTGTGGTATTGTTTCCATTCAAAGACGATAAAGGACCTTATAGAAATATAGAACTAGGCTTATTATGCCTATATCACATAGTCAAAGTTGTTACTTATGCTGAAATAGGAGACTTCATGCCACCAAGTAGTTTTAATGATGTTCATAAGGGCTTTTATGGTCATGAACATGATTTCAACATTGATCTAGATAAACAAGTCACTGATTTACTGCTTCAAATATTCTCAAACATAAGAATAAGGATATTATCATCTCTTATAAATAATCTTCCAGAACTAAAAACAGTGACATTACTTCTTGATGGTCATGATACAAGAGGAATTGTAATTGGATCAGCATCTAAAGAGTTTCATTCATTTAAACTTGGAAAGGCAGCATTTTGTACTCAAGTATGCATTGATGTTAATCAAATGGTTCTATGCCCATCAGATTCCATGCCATGTAAAGATAATCCTGATGGGCTAATGCTTGAAGACATGGCTTTATGGGATATAATGGATGCAACTGATCAGATGGGTCTTGATGGAGCCTATAATAGTGCTGTTTTAACAGTAATAAGTGGAAGTAACTTAGATTCTGAGAATTTCACTCATCCCACTCAGAAGAAACAAGGTGTTGAACTTTCACCTGAAGACAAGGAAGAGAATAAGAGGTTTGGTAGCTTTTGCTCAATAATAGAAGCATTTTTTGGAGGATTTGGACAATTATTTGAAAAATTTAATAACAAGAGGCCCATTAGAACTACAAATGCTGCTGTCTTTAACCTGGAACTAAAGGTAGCATGTTTATTATGGAATATTAAGAAATTTGTAGAACTACATAATATTCCAACACAACCTTATCATAAAAAATGGTGTGAAATTTGGTTTGATTATCCTCAGCCAGGTGACCTAGACATTGAGCCACCAAACTCAAAACACCACAGGAAGAAAAAGATGACAATGACAAGATATCTATATATCAACAATGACTATTAGAAAGATGTGAGGATGATGAATCTGATGTGGAGATGAATGAAGAGGTATTTGAGGTAGAGGAAATAACACAACATCGAGGAATAGGAAGGAGACTAGAATACTTAGTTACTTGGAAAGGTTACCAAGATCCAACTTGGGAAGCATGGTCAAGCTTTAAATCTACAGAATGTGTTAAAGAGTATTGGAAAGGCAAACCATAATAATAATATTATTATATACCTCACATTTTGTAGAAAAAAAATTATTCCCAGAATAAAATTGAATTATATATTATATTTTTTATACTTATAGGTATCTATGGAGACTGATCCATTACTGAAACAGTGTTTCAATCAACAGTTTTACCAAAAGCCTTTTCATAGCAATCCACACCAGCTAGCTAATTGTACAACATGTGACTGGTACCCCTTTGGACAATATCTGGACCATTCATATGCTGAAGGTGAAGTGTTCCAGCTTTCAAAGTATCCTCATATCAAATATGTCTTCCTTGGTCTACAACCTGATAAAATGGGCTATAATGAAAGTGATCCTATTTTTGTAGCAGAATTTGCAGGTTTTCTCAATAAAACCAACAGATTTGTAAGTGGTTCTGATTCAACCTCTGGATATGCACACAATATAACCACACATGTAAATCAGGCATTTGTTAGACAGCCAGGTCCAGATATAAATAGGCAAAAACTATATCTTGGCTGTACAATGCACATGGTCTACATAACTAGTCTTAGTATACTATTTGCTTTGCAGTGTCCAGACATGGGTGATCAGACTTGGGATCCTACAGACATATCAATGAAGATAAGAATTCATAATGGCATGTCTCTATGCAGAAAGAAGCTTGTCACTAGTATAAGGTGATGGTTTTTGTTTTTAAAATGATCACCCTAGATGTTTGTTTGGAATGATGCTGTTATACAATATTCTGATGTATATGAGATGTACATTAGTGTTATGCACTAGGTCCAATTGGGGGTCAGAGATTGGGTCGGAGGTTTCGTCAGAGTCAGAGTACGTTGTGGGGGTCAGAATGGACTTGGCTTCAGCTTATGTGCTGCACCCTCACTAATACCGGTGTCTGAGATTTCGGAGACGGAGTACGACTTAGAGAGTTAGGATCGGACTTAGGAACTAGGCGTGATTCAATATTTGAACTGGGGAATGAAGTCTCCAGTCAGGCAACTTAAATACATATTTGAAATCTAATAATAATTACTCTGGTGATGGGTTTCCGAGGCCAATGGCCTTACATGAGTATGTCCAAGTCCGATGGGGACGGATGTCCAGGTTCCTATGGTGATGCTGATGCATCAATCGGAACCAGGGACGGATGGGCAGAATCGGCGGTGACAATCGGACAGGTAGATGGAGACATGGGGGTTTCCAAATGGAGTATAGATTTCATACGCATGGGGATCTGAGTGGATTGGATGGGGATCTGGGCATTAATGAATATGGTCATAACAATTAGAATTTTAATAATGATCATAAAAATAGGGAGTTACAATCTTAATATCTTTAAATATTTCAGATATCCAAATTTTTTTTGGATATCTTAAATTTATATAAATATAAATATATATTTCATATTTTAATAAACTTTAAAAGATAAGATGTTTGTTATGGATGAACATAATTGTTTATATGAATATAACAGTAATGTATATATTAATATTATTGGTATAATATAGAATATTTAGATATACAAATACCAGGTGAGGATTCAAGGTATATTAGATTATTTGACCAGTATAGTACAAGAAAGAATGAGTGAAAGAAATCAAGTGTAGCAGGAGTAGAATATTCCCTTGAAGCAGTTGCCACTGGTAAATTAAAAGAAAAGAATTATTTTTGAGAATCATGTCAAAATATCAAAATATGTTTTAAATCTAAGTAAATTATATAAATTTGAGAATCATGTATGAAATATCAAAATATGTTTTAATATAAGTATATTATATAAAATTTGAGGAAATGGGTTGTATATACATATTTGATGTATTTCTGAACAAGCATCTAGGACCGTGGGTTGAGTGGATTAAAGCCAACAATAATCCCTTCAACGTAAAAAGATAGATATGCACTTGAACACTTCCTTCTGAACAAGCGTATTCACTGTATGTGTCTTATCCATGATAGAATCAACAGTCAAGGGATATTAATCTCATCTCAAAGAGGTGAGTTGATAGACTGTGGTGCTGATTTATTGAAATGCCCACAATTGAACCAACCAATCAATAGCAAAGTACGTATCAACCTGACTAACCTCAGAGTCTCAATTAAACGTGCAGTATTCTTGACCAACCAATAGGCTAGTACGTATTAACCTGACTAACCTCAGAGTCTCAATTAAACGTGCAAGGTTCTTGATTATTGTTACACACTAGGTCTGATTGGGGGGCAGAGATTGGGTTGGAGGTTTGGTTGGAGGTTTGGTTGGAGGTTTGGTTGGAGGTTTGGTTGGAGGTTTGGTTGGAGGTTTGGTTGGGGTCAGAGAAGGAGTCAGTTACATCGTGGGGGTCGGAATGGACTTGGCTTCAGCTTATGTGCTGTGCCCTCACTAATACTGGTGTCCGAGATTTTGGAGACAGAGTACGACTTAGAGAGTTAGGATCGGACTTAGGAACTAGGTGTGATTCAATATTCAAACTGGGGAATGAAGTCCCCAGTCAGGCAACTTAAATATATATTTGAAATCTAATAATAATTACTCTGGTGATGGGTCTCTGAGGCCGACAGCCTTACATGAGTATGTCCAAGTCCGATGGGGATGGATGTCCAGGTTCCTATGGTGATGCTGATGCATCAATTGGAACCGGAGACAGATGGGCGGAATTGGCGGTGACAATTGGACAGGTAGATGGAGACGTGGTGGTTTCCAAATGGAGTATAGATTTTATGTGCATGGGGATTTGAGTGGATTGGATGGGGATCTGGGCATTAATGAATATAGTCATAACAATTATAACCAATTGCCCAATACGTGATAATTTGACTAACCTCAGAGTCTCAATTACACATGTAAGGTTCTTGATCAATGAATAACAATTAATACACTTCCAGTTACTGCTCCAAGTGGGCTTGTAGTGTGTTAATTACTAATCAGTTACTCTGTATTAACCTCTTCTCCAAGTTTGATTAATATTAGAGCCTGCTGCGCTTGTAATATAATAGCTTCTGGCTTCTCTGAGAGTCAATCAAAGCTAATATACCTTAAGAGTAGCTGATATAAGTGTGCTGCTTATGTGATGATTACTCAATGCTTGAGTAGACACTGTTTTGGAACCCGCAAAATTATGGTGTTAGGGCAAACTCTAAATCACCACAATTCTGTGAATGAACAGCTGAGAAGAATATCAAACCCTGCTGCAGCACAACTCCAGAAACAATTTAACATTTGTACTTTGGTTACAATCCTTTGTATTGGTCAATGCAGACTATACGCAGAAAAGTAATATGTTTCTTAGCAGCAAGAAATGAATAAGACTTCCAGAGTCTAGAGTTCACGGACACTTAGGGGTCCAGATATTCCAAAATGAGGGGAATGCACTTAGAGGCTAAAGGAAGTAGGTGGATGAATCCAACCGTCCAACCAGTGACACTGGTAACAGCAATGTGAGAAGTAGTCTAGCAACTGCTTCACACGAGTTCAAGCTTCTAATGCTCTGCAAAGGCAGTACACACTAGTAACTTAAACAAAGAGCACTAATGGCAGGACTATCGACAGACAATCTCACCCTGTAGATTTGTAGTCACGCGAGGTAGATACTACACTCACGCCCAAAGCAGGAATATCACTACTTTGAGTGCAATCAAGTACAGTTACACAACTGTAAAAGATCCTTGAACTGGTAATCAACAGTTACTGAGATATAGAGGATGACACTGTATGTCACTCTAGTCACACTGGTGTGCAGAAGATGGGTAGAAGTGGTAGAATATGTTGTTATTTCAGAGGCAGAATGACCTCCTTATATATTGTATTTACAGGGGCTGAGTAATGCTTCTGGAATATTCTACTTATTAATAGATGGAAACTACTGGAAAGTTGTGGAAGGTGGAAGAAAGGGGTAGAATATTCCAAGCCAATCACAGGATCTGATCACAGCAATAACACTGATCAGGAGCTGAATAATGGTTCTGGAAAGTTCTATCTAATAATAGAAGGAAACAGCTAGAATGTTATGGAAAGGGGTAGAATATTCCAAGGCAATCACCTGATCTGATCACCCATCAGCTGATCTGATCCCTGAACTAGGCACTGATCAGGCAAAAAGAAGGGTATCCACCCTGTTTTCTGCACTGGTTTGCATAGCCATGGATAGCCAGATCTCAGATGATGATCTCCACAGAAAATAGTGCCCTGAGAGGCTGTGGTTGTCAAGTTACAGATTATTTATTGATCAGAGACATCTGAGCTTGAATTCAGGCCAAATGCCTGGTCCAAAGGGGGAGAGCCGGCTGTGCGAAGGTTTGTGGGCGCCTATGGGTCCACAACTGTAGCACAGCAGAAATAAATCATTCTGGGCCAAGTTCTGCATGGAATATTCCCGGAAAAATATGGAAAAATAGAGAATATTTGAATAAGTCCATTCCAGGTACAAGCATCAAATATATGCTGATATTTAGGAATGGAAAAGCAAAGTATAGCACATTGGTGCTGCATAAATAGGATTTGATAGGGAAAAGGTGGTTCCCACACACTGGGGGTCTGGAGACATATAAAAGGAGGGGCATGATTGAGGTCTTATCCTCAACAATGTCAAACCCTTTGGCAAACATGAGTGTGGCTGAGCTTGAGCAGTTGCTCTTGGCCTGACAGAAGGAAGAGGAAGAGGAGCAGAGACAGAAAGAGGAGGAGGAAGCAGAATGGAGGTGGAAGGAGGAGGAGGTGGAACAGAGGCGGAAGGAGGAGGAGGAGGCAGAACAGAGACGCAAGGAGGAGGAGGAGGAGTGGAGATGGAAGGAGGAGGAGGAGGCAGAACGGAGACGCAAAGAGGAGGAGCAGAGACAGAAGGAGGAGGGGGAGGCAGAACGGAGATGCAAAGAGGAGGAGGAGCGGAGACGGAAGGAGGAGGTGGAGATGGAACGGAGAAGGAAAGAGGAGGAAGCGAAGGCTGAGAGAGCCCACAGGGTCAAGGAACTTGTGGCCACGATGGAGGCCGCGAACTGAAGGAAGTGGAGGAGCAGGTGCACAAGCTAGAAGCTGCCATGGAGGTAGAGGAGGAGGTGACCAGGGCAGGGGCGACCAGCCACCCAGGAAGTCCGAGTGTGCCAATACAGGCAGGGACCCCTGAACTCGCCATCATCTCCATTACACGGATGGAGACAACTCATCTGACAACTGTCCCTGTGGTGGACTCGCCGTTATGTCTGCCAGCACAGCCATTATTTGGGTTGGTGCAGCTGAGGAAGATGAAACAGCAGAGGCAGAGAGGGTGGAGGTGGAGGTGGAGGTGGATCCCGATGCCAATATGGAGCTTGATGCAAATGTGGAGCCCAAGGCAGGTGTGGATGTCAGGACAGATGCGGAGCCGGATCTGACCTCAAATTGTTACAAGGAGATGGCTTGGGTAGCCACGGTCGAGGCTTGCAAAAGAGCAGAGCTTTATGCTGCTACCACCAAGAAGAATCTCGACATCACGGTCTTTTCATTGAAGGCATACCTGAGTGCTGATACGGAGAAGCAGGAGGCAGATCGGAGGGTCATATGGTGCAAGGCGGAGAGTCGCATGTTGGTGACCCATAAGAAGGAGCTGCATGTTGCTAGGTCGGTGATCCAGCTTCGCGAGTGCGAGATGGAGAAGGCAATGGCAGAACAGCAGGACAAGGAGGAGGAGAGGTGTTTTGGAACCCGCAAAATTATGGTGTTAGAGAAAACTCTAAATCACCACAATTCCGTGAATGAACAGCTGAGAAGAATATCAAACCCTGCTGCAGCACAACTCCAGAAACAATTTAACATTTGTACTTTGGTTACAATCCATTGTAATGGTCAATGCAGACGATACGCAGGAAGGTAATACATTTCTTAGCAGTAGGGAATGAATAAGACTTCCAGAGTCTAGAGTTCACGGACGCTTAGGGGTCCGGATATTCCAAAAAGAGGGGAATGCACTTAGAGGCTAAAGGAAGTAGGTGGATGAATCCAACCGTCCAACCAGTGGCACTCTGAAGCAGGTAACAGCAATGTGTGAAGTAGTCTAGCAACTGCTTCACATGAGTTCAAGAACCTAATGCTCTGCAAAGGCAGTACACACTAGTAACTTAAACAAGAGCACTAATGGCAGGACTATCGACAGACAATCTCACCCTGTAGATTCGTAGTCACATGAGGTAGATACTACACTCACACCCAAAGCAGGACAATCACTACTTCGAGTGCAATTGAATACAGTTACACAACTGTAAGCGACCCTTGAACTGGACAATCAACAGTTACTGAGATATAGAGGATGACACTGTATGTCACTCTAGTCACACTGATGTGCAGATGATGGGGTAGAAATGGTTATTTATTCAGAGGCAGAATGGGCTCCTTTTATATTGTATTTACAGGAGCTGACTAATACTACTGGAAACTTCTACCTATTAATAGATGGAAACTACTGGAAGCTAGTAGAATATGTGAGAAGGGAGTGGAAGTTTCCTAGCCAATGAGCTGCTTGGATTTGCTCTGACTCATGGCATGAGTCATGGCAGGAGTCATTGCATGAGTCACCATTACTCAAATAACTTGGTCAATACTTCGTTTCCCGGGCTGATTAGCACAGCTATGGGTAGGCACAGCTTCTATTGAACTCTCCACTGAAAATGGAGTCAGGAGGTGCAGTGGTTGTGAAGATATTGAGCATTTACTGGCAGTGGTGACCAGATTGAGTTAGAGATTGAAATGAGTCATGTGATTGAAAATGAGTCAGTTGTCCGGGTGACTCCGGGTGACTTTGGGGCTGCTGACATCTGCGAAGGTTTGTGGGTCCATGTGGGTCCCAAAACTTTGCCCAGCAGAACAATAAGTTTGTAGACTCATTTCTGCATGGAAAATTCCCGAAAAAATATGAAAAAATAGAGAATATTTGAATGGCCCTGAATCAAGAGAAAGCAGCACATATATGCTGATATTTTAAGGCCATGAAGTGAAATTGTACATTTTTGGGACTTTAAACAAGATCTTTTAAGGGAAAACCAGTTCCCATACAAGAGGGAACACTTGGAGGCTGCATTGAGAAGGGGGACCACCCAAGGCTCTGGCTCCAACAGAGCCATTCGGCAGGCCCAGTGTAATTTGCGACTTGTGTCGTGATGCGGGCGTGGAGTGTGTGTGGCCTACCGGCCCAACTCGCCACCTTTGGTCCTGCGATCATTGTTGGGGTCGGAAAGGAGGGTGTATGATCAATGGAAAGTTTGATCCCTGGAGTCAGAGCATCAAGCCCTGACTAGTGGTACAAGGAGGGGCGGAGAAAGAAACAGAAGGTCATCCAACCAAAAAGCAGCGGACAAAGATGGGTGCTGTGGCAGCTGGGGGTAGCAGTGTTGGATCAGAAGGGGCAACGACCAGTGCAGGTATGGGGCACGTCTCTGTGCCCAATAGTACCATGGGCCAGCTTATCCGGCTGGTTAACCTGCAGTCAGAGCACCTCCGGTGGACAGAGGGGTTACTAGTGGACTTGGTGAAGACGATGAAACAGAAGGAGGTTCTGGAGGGTCGGTGGACGGCCAAGTTACATCGGCTGCGGAAGTTCATGGCCCTTTGGACGAGGATTCGGACATGGGAGATGAGAAGGATTGGGTGTCGGATGTAGAGAGTGATGATGAGTTGGAGACAGCGTTGGAGATGGAGCCTGAGGTAGACAAGGGGAAGGGAAAAAGGAAACGCAATGTATAAAAAATGAAAATGATTATGAATTTCAGAGCAGAGAAAAATGAGGCAGAATGATTCCTTTGGAGTTTTTTGGGGAGACTTGTAATTTCCCTTGTGACTTGTAATAAAATGACGATGCAAAATAATAGAATTAACATTAGTAATGGAACTTAAAGATTCATCAGAGGGCCAGGTTTGTCTGGATAAGCAGAGTGAAAGTCGGAGACAGATTCGGATGCATGATCAAGTTTGGATGCAGAGATCCATGAGGACTCTTCGTCGGTGCCTTCGTATCCAGTCCATTTGACTAAGTACTGGAGCTTGCACTTGTATTGATGGTCAATCTTCAAGTCTAGGATCTCAGATATCTCATATTCATTATCTCCTTTGATGATGATCAGGGGGGTGGAGGTTGTGTGCGACCAGAGATCTCATTCATAGTAGCAGGTTCAAGCATTGATATATGGAAGACCAGATGAACTGCTCAGAAGTGGTCAGGGAGGTGGAGGGTGAAGGACCTGCTGCCTGCATGAGCAATGACCTCATAAGGACCTAAGTATTTCTTGGAGAGTTTCTTCGATGGACGGGTGGTCTGGAAGTGTTCGGCCTTAACAAATACTTTGTCTCTGATTTGCAGGTCCGGAGCTGGAATGTGGCGTCGGTCTGTGGAGACTTGATATTGTTTCTGAGCATCAGAGATGGTTTCTTGGAGATGTTGGTGTAGTTGATCGAGGTTGGTTACAAATTGGCAGGCTTTGGTGGAGGCGAGTTCCTTCTCAGGGTGGATGGAGATGTTCGGATGATAGCCTTTATTAGCAAAGAACGGAGGGATGCCAGTAGTCGCGTTCAGAGCGTTGTTGTAGGCAAACTCTGCTATCAGAAGTAGATCAGCCCAGTTGTCTTGTTGATAGTTACAATAGACTCAGAGATATTGCTCCAGGGACTGATTCATTCGTTCTGTTTGTCCATCTCCTTCAGGATGGTATCTGGAGGTGAAATGAAGCTTCATGTCAAGAGCCTTTCCTAATGTGTGGAAGAAGGAGGACACAAACTCCAAGCCCCAATCGGACATGACATGCAATGAGACTCAGAATATGTGGAGAACGAACAATTTAGCTAGTGAGGTGGAGGTGATGGTGTCATGTGTCGGAATGAATAGTGACTGTTTAGTGAACCGGTCAACAATCACGAGTATGGTGTCGTATCTGAGCGATGGGGGGAGCTTCTCTATGAAATCCATGGAGATGGAGTTCCATGGTTGTTCTGGGACCGGAAGTTGCTTAAGTGTTCCGTAGGGTTTGTGCCTTTGCGATTTTGAGCGCATACACGTGGTGCAGGAGTTACAGTAGTGTTGAATGTATTCTCGCATTTTTGGCCATACATAGTCTCATCGGATTAATCCTAGTGTGCAATTTTGCCCAAAATGGCTGGAGATTGGGTGATCATGATAATACTGCAAAACTCGGAGTCGGAGACCGTTGGCGTTGGGGATGTATATCCGGTTGTTGTGTTGGAGGTGTCCTTCGGGGTCAAGTGACCACTTTGGATCGGAAGGGTTGTCCAAGTGTTTAACTGCAATAGGATCGGATCGGAGTGATGAGCGGATGTCAGAGCAGAGTTGGTCAATGTCCATAATGGTGACAGCTCGGAGGGTGGGAGTCATGAGGGTGGATGCTTGTAGGGACAATGCCAGCTGCTCATTAGTAAACACAGGACGAAAGTTGTGTGGGTTTACAGTGGCATAGTCGCTACTCCCCTCTTTAGGGTAGACGTCCCAGCATCTAGTTAACGCGTCAGGCTTTGCTCCAAGTCGACCTGGATGGAAATGGATAATGAGATTGAACTGAGATAGGTATTCAGACCATTGGACTTGTCTTCAGGTGAGTAGTTTTGTTGTGGAGAAGTATTCCAAGTTTTTGTGGTCAGTTATGACATCCACTGGATCGGAGGGGCCTTCAAGGTAGTGTCTCCATATCTGGAAGGCTTCATATATGGCAAGGGGCTCTTTGTCATGGACATCATAGTTCAGTTCGGGGGGCATAAATGTATGCAAGTGAAAAGCGATCAGATGGACTTGTCCGTCGTCTGGAGAGATGATGGACAGGATCGTGGCAAGTGCATAGTCAGAGGCATCGGTCTCTAATAGGATAGGAATGTCTGGAACCCAATGAGTCAGTATCGGAGTGGAAGTAAAGGCCTTTTTCAAGGTCTCAAAGCTCTGTCTACATTTGTCAGTGAAATTCCATTGGATACCCTTCCTAGTAAGTCGGGTGAGCAGAACGGTGATATTGGAGTAGCCGTAAATGAAGTGGCAGTAGAAGTTGGCGAACCCTAGGAAGGACTGTACGTCTTTGACTTTCTGTGGTTCCGGCCATTCCTGTATGGCTTTGATTTTGTCATCAGACATTGTCAGTCCTGCCAGGGAGAGGATATAGCCTAGGTATTCGACCGAGTTGGAGTGGAATTTGCATTTGTCAGCGCGGGTGAAGAGGCCATGTTTTCAGAGATGTTGGAGTACCTCTCAGACATGTGTCCAATGTTCTTCTTCGTTGTCTGAATATACAACAATGTCGTCTAAGTAAACAACAATGTCATCTAAGTAAACAACAATGTTGTCTAAGTAAACAAGGACAGTCACATCGAGGAGGTCGGCAAAGGTATCATTCATGAACCTCTGGAAGGCGGCCGGAGCATTGGTTAGTCCAAAGGGCATGACACACCACTCAAAAGATCCATATCGTGTGCAGAAAGTTGTTTTCCATTCGTCACCTTCTCGGATGCAGACTAGATGGTAGGCATGTCAGAGATCTATTTTGGAATAGATCTTAGCCTTTCGAGGACTCTCGAGTAGGTCCGCAGTGTGGGGTATTGGGTATTGGTCTTTCTTGGTGATCTTGTTGAGTCCACGGAAGTCGACGCATATGATCTGTCCTTTTTGCGGACAAATAGGACCAGGGCTCCATGGGGCAATAGGGATGGGCAGATGAAGCCCATGGCCAAGTTCTCATCTATGAATGTTTGGAGAGCCAGTAGCTCTTTTTGGGATAGTGAGTAGATAGGGCCAAGCAGAGGGGTGGAGTTGTCATCCAGTTCAATCTTGAGATCGTATGGTCAGTGTTCTGCTAGGGAGTCAGCTTTAGACTTGCTGAACATGTTGGCGAACTCATGATACTCCTTAGGAACCATAGATAGGTCTGGTGGAGTTGATCAGGTGGAAAGAGCAGCAAGGAATATCGGATCGGAGAGGTGGACCTGGAATGTGTGAGAGCCATCCAGTTTGCTTAGTCTGGCAAAGACCATAGCGTCCACCATTGATATAAATGGCGGGGTAGATGGAGTATCTATCGGAGCAGAGTCAGCGGAGGTGGAAGATAGTTTTGCACCTAAAGTTGCTGGTGACATTGGGAATGACACAGCCTGTACTGGAGAATGGAATGTGATATGGCCCAATGCCCAGTCAATCAACGGATTGTAGCGGGTGAGCCAGTTATGTCCGAGAACCACAGAACAGCTGGAGTCAAGCGGAGTAACATAGAATGTAAGGTTCTGGATTTCTCTGACAGAAAAACGGATAGACAGATCTATAGCTCGTGAAATAACAGCATTAGTAGTGCCATCAAATAATTGGAGCGATATCAGAGTTATGGTGTATGTATGGAGTTTATGTAAATTGGAAAAAGAGGAATCAAGGAAACAGTGAGTAGAACCAGAGTCAATTAGTGCTTGGATGGTGGTGTTGGGAATGGAGTCGGAGTAGATGAGGAGGGTAAGGGAGTCGGAGTGGGAAAGAGTGGATGTGTTCAGGCAGACCTTGTTTGTCATACAGGGAGTACCAACGCAGCCCTCAGCCCGTATGGAGGCTATAGGACTGCTTACTATTTTTTTGGGTCCGTCGCTTTTGCGTCGGACTTGTCCGTCATGGCATTGGTGGCACGGGCCTTTGCCTTTGCTGCAGATGAGGTTGCCTTGTTGCAATCCTTGGCTTGGTGGCCAGGCTTTCCGCAGAACAGACAGAGATTGTTGTCCATGCAGTGCTGGCATTCCTGCTGGGTAAGTTTCCCATCCTTCCCCAGCTTGGTGGAGAGGTCCAGAGTACTCTTGCGAGCTCTGGAGTTACTGCTGGTGCTGGAATTGTTCTGACCGGAACCGGAAATGGCAGTGTTACCAGTATTTGATTTCTGGCCTGAGTTGGCAGTGGTCCTCTTATCGGAGCCCTTGTTGGACTTTGGGGTCTTGTCCAATGATTTGTCCAATTTGTTGTTAGCCAAATTTTCGCGGGAGACCTCAGATTGACGTTCACGGGCGTCAATGGATTGGGTGTATGGGAACTGGTTTTCCCTTAAAAGATCTTGTTTAAAGTCCCAAAACTGTACAATTTCACTTCATGGCCTTAAAATATCAGCATATATGTGCTGCTTTTTCTTGATTCAGGGCCATTCAAATATTCTCTATTTTTTCATATTTTTTTGGGAATTTTCCATGCAGAAATGAGTCTACAAACTTATTGTTCTGCTGGGCAAAGTTTTGGGACCCACAACCCACAAACCTTCGCAGATGTCAGCAGCTTTAAAGTCAGCCGGAGTCACCCGGACTACTGACTCATTTTCAATCACATGACTCATTTCAATCTCTAAGACGCTTGTTTGGAATCATGTCAGTATACAATATTCTGATGTATAGGAGATATACATCAGGATTTCAATGATACATAAAGCCAGGGAGTTACAATTTGGATATCTTAAAAGATTTCGGATGTGTGAAATTTTCATAAATATAAACATATATTCTATATTTTAATAAACTTTAAAAGATAAGATATTTGGTTGAGATGAACATAATTATTTACATGGATATAATAGGAATGTATATATGAATATAATTGGTATTATATAGGGTATTTAGATATACAAATACCAGGTGGGGATTAAAGATAGTTCAAATTATGTTACAAGTATTGTATAAGAAACAATCAATGATATTTGGATGTTCCCTCAAGAGAGTTGCCACCACTAAATCAGGAAAAAAAGAATTATTTTTGAGAATTATGCCAAAATATCACAATATGTTTTAATCTAGTATAGTGTAAAATTTGAGAATCATGTTGACATATGAAAATAAGTTTGAATTGAAGTGTATTGTATAAAATTTGAGGAAAATAGGTTGTATATACGTATTTGTTGTATTTCTGAACAAGCGTCTAACTCAATCTGGTCACCACTGCCAGTAAATGCTCAATATCTTCACAACCACTGCACCTCCTGACTCCATTTTCAGTGGAGAGTTCAATAGAAGCTGTGCCTACCCATAGCTGTGCTAATCAGCCCGGGAAACGAAGTATTGACCAAGTTATTTGAGTAATGGTGACTCATGCAATGACTCCTGCCATGACTCATGCCATGAGTCAGAGCAAATCCAAGCAGCTCATTGGCTAGGAAACTTCCACTCCCTTCTCACATATTCTACTAGCTTCCAGTAGTTTCCATCTATTAATAGGTAGAAGTTTCCAGTAGTATTAGTCAGCTCCTGTAAATACAATATAAAAGGAGCCCATTCTGCCTCTGAATAAATAACCATTTCTACCCCATCATCTGCACATCAGTGTGACTAGAGTGACATACAGTGTCATCCTCTATATCTCAGTAACTGTTGATTGTCCAGTTCAAGGGTCGCTTACAGTTGTGTAACTGTATTCAATTGCACTCGAAGTAGTGATTGTCCTGCTTTGGGCATGAGTGTAGTATCTACCTCATGTGACTACGAATCTACAGGGTGAGATTGTCTGTCAATAGTCCTGCCATTAGTGCTCTTGTTTAAGTTACTAGTGTGTACTGCCTTTGCAGAGCATTAGGTTCTTGAACTCGTGTGAAGCAGTTGCTAGACTACTTCACACATTGCTGTTACCTGCTTCAGAGTGCCACTGGTTGGACGGTTGGATTCATCCACCTACTTCCTCTAGCCTCTAAGTGCATTCCCCTCTTTTTGGAATATCCGGACCCCTAAGCATCCGTGAACTCTAGACTCTGGAAGTCTTATTCATTCCCTACTGCTAAGAAATGTATTACCTTCCTGCATATCGTCTGCATTGACCATTACAACGGCTTGTAACCAAAGTACAAATGTTAAATTGTTTCTGGAGTTGTGCTGCAGTAGGATTTGATATTCTTCTCAGCTGTTCATTCACAGAATTGTGGTGATTTAGAGTTTTCCCTAACACCATAATTTTGTGGGTTCCAAAACATTGGGTGAGTTTGCAAAGGGTAACCAAAGTATCCAGCTTACCGACAAGTGATATCTCATCCTTGATGCAGGATGGGAGTCCAATGTAAAATTGGCATTGGAGTGCCCCATTGGTTTGGGGCTAGCTGCTGGAAACTTACAATGTATTTTGCAATTTTGTGATTTTCCTTCATCTGAAGTCAATTGAGTTCATTCTCGGCATCAGCCTTGGGGTTGTAAGGACTGAAATTGGTCCAAAGTTTGGAGATGAAGTTGGAGTAGTCTTCTGACCATATCGGGTCATCAGAGTCGTCCATGAGTGCTGGCTCAAAGTAGTCCAGTGTGGTGCCCTTGAGATAGGACATGGCGAAGGTGACCTTTGCCTGATCAGATGTGAACGCGTCAGGGTGGTCACAGAAATTCAACTGGCATTGCACCAAGAACGGCTGGAGCTTTCGCGGATCGGAGCCATCGAATGGGTCGGGTTCTCGGACCTTGGTCTGGGACTTAGGGGCTTGTGGGTTACAGATGCTGCTGGCGAGCAGGGAGATGGCTTGCGCCAGATTTGGAGAGGGCAGGGTGTCATCTTCTTCATTGACAGCCTCTATGTGGTCCGTTGGTTCTTCAACGACCTCAGGGATGGTGTCGATGCTGGGAGCGGGCACCTCGACGGTTCATGTGCGTTTGGAATTGGTGGTGGATCGTGGCATTGGTAGGAGTGAGTATGGCAGTTTGAATATACTGTTACACACTAGGTCCGATTGGGGGTCGGAGATTGGGTTGGAGGTTTTGTCGGAGTCGGAGTACATTGTGGGGGTCAGAACAGACTTGGCTTCAGCTTATGTGCTGTGCCCTCACTAATACCGGTGTCCGAGATTTCAGAGACAGAGAGTTAGGATCGGACTTAGGAACTAGGCATGATTTGATATTCAAACTGGGGAATGAAGTCCCCAGTCAGGCAACTTAAATACATATTTGAAATCTAATAATAATTACTCCAGTGATGGGTCTCCGAGGCCGACGGCCTTACATGAGTATGTCCGAGTCCAATGGGGATGGATGTCCGGGTTCCTATGGTGATGCTGATGCATCAATTGGAACCAGAGATGGATGGGCAGAATCGGCAGTGACAATTGGACAGGTGAATGGAGATGTGGCGGTTTCCAAATGGAGTATAGATTTCATATGTGCGGGGATCTGAGTGGATTGGATGGGGATCTGGGCATTAATGAATATGGTCATAACAGTGTTAATGAATATGATCATAACAGTGTTAATGAATATGATCATAACAGTGTTAATGAATATGATCATAACAGTGTTAATGAATATGATCATAACAGTGTTAATGAATATGATCATAACAGTGTTAATGAATATGATCATAACAGTGTTAATGAATATGATCATAACAGTGTTAATGAATATGATCATAACAGTGTTAATGAATATGATCATAACAGTGTTAATGAATATGATCATAACAGTGTTAATGAATATGATCATAACAGTGTTAATGAATATGATCATAACAGTGTTAATGAATATGATCATAACAGTGTTAATGAATATGATCATAACAGTGTTAATGAATATGATCATAACAGTGTTAATGAATATGATCATAACAGTGTTAATGAATATGATCATAACAGTGTTAATGAATATGATCATAACAGTGTTAATGAATATGATCATAACAGTGTTAATGAATATGATCATAACAGTGTTAATGAATATGATCATAACAGTGTTAATGAATATGATCATAACAGTGTTAATGAATATGATCATAACAGTGTTAATGAATATGATCATAACAGTGTTAATGAATATGATCATAACAGTGTTAATGAATATGATCATAACAGTGTTAATGAATATGATCATAACATACAGTACAGGATGTAACATCAGCTGTTTATTCACAGAATTGTGGTGATTTAGAGTTTGCCCTAACACCATAATTTTGCTGGTTCCAAAACAGAAACAGTTTTTTGAGTCACTGTATGAATTACTGTAACATACAGAGAATAGCCCATATGAGTATCTGAAGAACTGAATGATAAAACTGGAAACAGGAGAACAATAAACCAGATCTGGAGTACAATACAGAAAGGAGTTCAGAGTTTGAACTTGAGTCCAAACTAATACTAATCAATATAAAAGGGTGAAGGTTATTGTAACCCATATCAAGAAAACTACTTATTGAGAGAGTTCAGGGTTCATGGTGATGGAGTTGGGGACATGGAGTAAAAGGAGATGGAGTAGGAGGAACTGGAGTTCAGACCTGGTGTTACAGGATGTAACAAAATACAATCAAGAGAAAGTAGTCATCAGCAGATAGGGGATGGTAGATGGGCTATGTACCTTGATGTACCTTGAGGCAGACAATCTTGGGATCAATGCACATTTTGCAGCTCTTGTATATGAAACCAAAGCTAAAGCTTTGGTAATAAGGTTCAAGTCAGCCTTGAACATTGGAACTCCCGGTGCTACATGTAGGCGCTGTTGGGGAACCTCGTTAAACGCAATACAATTGGAAGGTATAACAACTATTCATTATGCAATATTCCATCCGAGGTGAAATGCAGGAGTCACTATACAGAATATACTTATGGCATGAAATGTACATGGTTCCGTCTCAAGACGGATTGAAAGTATTAGATTAGCGTCACTAACCCTCAAGCTCACGAGACAAGCGCAGCTAGTCTCCGTAGATGTCCTACATTTAAATAAGCAGGAACATATGTCTCCAGGCCGTTGACCTCTCGTGGCAGAGGCAGTTCATATGGTCCAACCTCCTCACTTTCTGGAGAAAGAAGAAGATGATCGTTGCGGTCGTTGGGAACCACTCTCGATGCCACGACTCGAAGAATTTCAGGTGAGATGGGATTCTACTCACTGACATCAAATCACAGTCTGAGGCATATTGGGAAACGCACCTCATAATCAGCAACAAAGTAGTTCGTGCACATTCGTTGGATTTGTGAAGGACTTAGCATCCAGCAGACGTCATAAATAATTTCAATGTCTTGAGCTGTTGCCTGCAAATTTCAAAGAACTCTGCTGAGCATACAAGAGACACTAAGACGGGCCGCACCTTCTTCAACTGCAGAAGCTTCGTGGCCTGCATCAAATGTTCAAGTTGCAAGGTCCCTTCTGGCATCCCGTGTGATTTGCACCATTCCTCGATACGGGTGATGTTGTATTGGATTTGCATAGCTAAGAGTGACACGTCATTTCTTGCAAGGAAGGGCACGGACAAAACCTACCTCGTTTCCAAGAACAGAAATTACGCCGCATTAACAGATCATTAAACGAGGTAACACCAACCAGCTTCAAAAGCTCGGTCACTACCTGTTGAACGACCGATTCTTCAACATAATACGTCTTCATGCTTCTCCAAACTTTGTTGAGCAAGTTGAGAACATCGTCCATGCTATAAGCAGGTTGTGCATTGGCATTAAGTAGTCGGTTAAACAATCGACCCCCTCCGTCACTTGTTGTGAAGCCAGGCAATGATTGGCTCTCGACCAAAGCAGGGATCACCATCTTTGCCAGACGCTTCTTAGTCTCGACCATCCAGGTATGATAGATGTTGTATTCTAAGCTGTCGAGGTCATGCTTGACAATTGAGACCAGTCGTTCATAGTCACCCCAATCGAATTCTCGACCATGGGGCTCACCACCAGGTCCTATACCTTGGAGCATATCGCTTTCTGCTAGGCAGATGAACGAAAGCATTTCATGAACGTTAGACAACCAAAAGACACCAGGAATGATAGCGTCCTCGCCGGAGAAAGACTGTCAAACACGTGAGGTTTCTCCCGCATCGAATGTGCCGAGGACGTACCATAACGTGGGCTTGAATAGCTTGCATGACATTGGCCAGGAACCTTTCACTCTCGGCGATGAGCCCATATTTCCACATCTCATTGGTTGTTAAACTGATCAGATTTGCTGGGAAAAGTATCTCTTTTGCTGCCAGAGTATTTTGTGAGCTGGGGGCTGGGATTTTCAAACCTCTGATGAGGCCATCTAAAACATCTTCATCCAAATGTTTTGCATCTTCCAGTAGTTTCAACTTCTCCTCAGCCGGTTCGTCATATATATCCGTTAGTCCATTAGTCCGGAATCGAGAAAGGTTGTCTTGGCCGGTGTAAACCATTGAAACAGAGCGAGGATCTCGCAACTGGTTTCGTTTGACAGACACCATGGGATCGTCCGAGGTATCTCGTACAGCACCATCCGGATCTGCGCCAAAGCCACCAGCAGAGCTATGCCTTCGTTGGTGCCGTTTGCCAGGAGGTGGTGCAAGCGTTGTGCCAGTAGGAAGGCCATTTTCTGAACGTAATGCGGGAACGAATGTGGGTGAAACAGGCTCTGCGCGACCACCGCGAGTCAGGGCATTAAGTGCGTTGGCACGGTTGAGTTGTTCCCGGAGATTACTGACTTCGTTCTTCAATGTCGCTACGACTGAACCATCCTCGTCGATTCGACTCTGATTCATCTCAGCATTGCGATGCCGTTGACTGAGTTCTTGAGCCCGACGGCCGAGATCATCCGTGAGCTTTTGAATGATATCCTCTTTTTCCGTGGCTTTTACAAGCGCATCTTCTAGTCTCTGCTCTACGTCTCTCTTGGTCTGGAGCAATGCATCCCGTTGTGCAACTTCGGCTTGGGCAGAATGCAGTTCAGATTGCAAGTGTTTCACCCGTGTATCCGTTTCCTCGTGCTTGGTCATCCAGCTGCTTAACTGCTGTTGCAGATCTACTAACTTTGTTTGCAGATCCTTCTTCTCGGCAGTACGCGTCTGCAAAGTCTGTGTAAGCTCAACTACCTTGTTCTCGAGATTGTACGAGATCTCCTTGAACTTCGAGACAGAGCGCGCTTCGGCTTTCAGTGCCTTCAGTTCCTTGCGAGCGAGCCGACGGCGCACACAAGATTGAATGTAAATAACCATCTGGACATCGTGGTGAAAGCTTTTCCGTTTAAGGCTACAAAGAAAATGGTAAGAATGAGACGAATAGCAAAGCTGATCACATACACTCCTCGGAAAAGACTCTGCAAACCAGTTGCGGCAGAAGTAAGCCGAGCTTCCTGAAAGGCACTCCTTGCATGTATGCCCCGAATTCCTGGACACATGAGCATCCATCGTTCAATCAGTTAGATACACTACATAAGGTGATACTCACGGCTTTGCAAACGAACGACAGCAAAACGGACTGCCAAAAATTGCTGTCTTTGGATGTAACTCCGAATAGCTTTCTGTAACCGTTGTGCCGCAACTTCCCGCCTGACTTTGTTGACCAGAATTTTAGCCAGTACACCTCGCCACCATGTCTGGATTCTGATTGCCGCTTGTCTCATCTCTTGATATTTCTTCACTGCCATTCGCCTACGCATATTCTTTTGAACGATGGTCACCAGTGCATTGAGACGTTCCGAACGCAGCGACTCCATCGCGGCAAGCATTCCCGCGCGGAAGAATATTTTAGTGAGACCAGACTGGTATTTGTCCCCGTCCGATATCGTTGTCTTAAGTATCAGGTCACAGAGAGGCTTGATCTCCAACTTTTTGATCATAGGTCCCCAGCTCTTAGAATTGACGAGCATATAATATCTAAGACATTCGCCATCAGCAGAGTGAATATGCAACAAAAGCCCCACGTGCCTCTCGACAAATTCTTCATATGTCCAACGCGATGGATACCCGGCACAACTAATTCGAATGGTTTCCAGAACACCACAAGCTCTCAGCTGACCCAGGACTTGCTGAGGAGTAAACTCCCATGCTCGCTTATGCTCGTTGGGTTTGATGCAACGGATATAATGCACATTAGTGACCCCAAGTGTCTCCATGAGGTTGGCCAGTGAACCCTTGAAAATTGATCCAAGGGTGGGTTTTTTGGCTACTGCCCCGGGACGCCGTGGTCCAGCTCCGCCTGTACCGGTAGCACCAGCACCACTAGAAACTAGAGAGGAGCGTCCCGGGTCTGGAATAATAGAGGATCTTCGAGAGCTCCCACTTCCCGAGTCTGAGAAAGCTGGAGAAGTCGGGTTCGGGGATTCTGAGGGTTTGGCTGAAGCAAGCGCAGCATCGAGGACTTCTTTCAGGAACCTGTTTTTAGTGGCTGCTAAAAGAGTGAGATGCTCGTCCGGCACTGTATCCCTGTTCTTTTCAATGAACCCATCCGCTTGGTATGTGACGTCGACGGCGTAATGAGCGATTGTAAATGCAGTGTTACCAAACCTGGGCTTCTTAAAAACGTCCTTATTCTCGGGCTTATCGAGCTGATTATGGAGCTTTTGAAGAAAAGAAGTGTCAGTCCCGGAGGGCAGGCGAGATTCCTCATCAAGTAGTGCCAAGACACCCAGTCTACCTTCGATCAAATTAATGCAGGGTTGATTGTCCGAGAAATCGATGAATTTCCACTTGATCTGTTCACGAACATATTCTTCCTGCTCAAGCTTGAATACGTGTGCATTAAACTAGCGGACATAGGTCAGTGGAGGTCGTGCCTGCACATCTTGCCAGAAATACCTCCTGCTGCAACTTCTCGTTGGCATAATTGATGCAGAACTGCTCGAAACTGATCAAGGCGTGTCAACGCGGTATAATATCAAGCTTGTTCAACAAAAATACCTGTTCTTTTGAAAGTGCTCGAATCTACGTCATCATCAGTGGTGCAGAATAATATATCCCCAATCACTGACTGACCCATATATGTCTCTGAGAAAAATGATTGAAGACATGCCCACAAAGATGATGGAAAAACGTACAGCACACCAATGAACATTTCCGCACGATTTGCTGCTTCTCCTCCCTCGCCAGCCAAACTCTCATTCACGATGGCGACGAGCCACTCGAACAGACACGCATATATAAACTTGGCAACACTGTCGCGGACGATAGTAGCTTGTGGGGCGCTCAATGCAGTGATGATCTTCTCGGACCGAGTAGTAATTTGTTTCTTGATCGTCCACTTTTTGAACTCGGCGACAGAGATGCCCAGAAAACGCGTTGCTAACAACATCGCCGGTTCGCTGTCATCTAGGACGGCATCGTTTCGCAGTTGGGAGATCTTTATGTTACCAAGATGTAACAACGCGGCCAAAAGTTTGAATACAGCCCATTGCTTTTCCACACTAATCCCAACAGTGGATAGTGCCCGTTGTGTGTTTCGAAATTCCTCAGCATCATCGATGTTAGGAATTGGAGTCGAACTGGGGCCGCCTTGCTTTAAATAGAAAAATTTTGTGATGTCGGTGTCCAGACCCAAGTCCTTTCGTTCTTTGAGTGGGGCACCTGCACAAAGTTGGTAAAATATGTGGTAGTTACGCTCCACTTCGGGCTGGAAGACGAGCCGAGAGCGTTCCAATAAATAAGTACGTATCCGCCCTCCAACGATTGCCTGCTTGCCATCAAAAAGAATCTTTTCATATAATAAGTAAGTTGAGGCTTAGCACAACCGTGGCAAATAATACCTGGATATATTTTCCAAATCTAGAGGAATTATCATTGCGGGTGGTTTTGGCATTACCAAACGCCTCTAAAATGGGGTTGGTCGCAAGAATTTGCTGTTCGACTTCACTAGATTCGTCCAAGGAGATTTTGGTGCGAGACTTTCCGTTCGCACTAGGCGGGTTTACAGACGCTAGAAACCGCATGATCAATTTGGCCTGTATGGAGGCATTAATGGCCGAATGGGGACAGAAAATGCGAGGCATACCGATTCTGTCTTCCCAGCTCCACTATCAAGAGAAGGTATCGTTGTTCATTAGAAGAATCAACAAAGGACAGAGTACACACCTTTCACCAGACACGATGATGGTCTGGCCCTGGCCATCACTAGACATGGCCGTATACGCATCCTCAGCGATGGCAAATAAATGGGGCTCTAGTTCTCCTTTGCGACGGCCACTGTAGGCTTGTATAATCTCCGGTCCGTAGAGAGTGACACGTTGGAAGGGGTTCATAGCAATGAGAACAATGCCACTGTAGGTATATATACTGTGTTGGGCATATCGATTGCGAATGGTATGCAAGACTGTACGGGAGTTGAGAAGTGTTGCACTGAGGACCTGCAACAGAGGTACCACAAACCTGACGGCTCATTCAAATGGGAGAGTGTCGCCAAGTCATCTGCTGTTTCTAGAAGCGGTGGATTTCGTAACGGAGGGAGGCCATCCTTCGCATCTTTGATATCTTTTCCAGTTGTGTCTATAGTGATTTCCTGACATAGGCATTCAGCCAGTGTGCCCAGCTTAATCGTAACTCGTGACAAACCTTCCCTCGCTTGTCAAGGAATTGTAGTTTGATGGCGTCGCCAACCCCTCTTGCGACAGTGGTACACTCTGCGGAAATCCACCCAAGTTCCTTGTCCGGAAACCACACGCGTGTTCCCTTCGAGTATACATTCTCTGCCATAGCGAGGAAGGAAGCGCGCTTGGGTATTTGAAACTGCGCTGAGCGCTGACTGGTTTCGCGTCACGACAAATGACCGCCTCGCGTTCACTCACCACCCGGCCAGCCCTATTAGCTTCACTTTCTGAACTCCAATCTCGTGAAGCCGCTCTATCCACGTCTCTTACGGAAATCGTATCCACCCGAGAGCCCATTATTGCCTCTCTGACGCGTGTGCGTACCCTCGCACCTTATATAGATGAACTTCGCCAAGAGGCCTCTCTCTTGTCCGACAAAGTCATCTTGACTGCTCGTACAGCAGAACGTGTGGGAGGCAGAGTCAGGTCATTAGATGAAGAAATTAGCAGGGTCAAGGAGGCCGCAGAAAGAGTTGGCCAAGTTATGGAGCTTAAGGTCTTATCCATACAGCAACTCGCACGGGCACCATCTCATATAATGAACAAAGTCTTCTTTAGCCTCTCTTCAAGCCGAAATGGTGTCTCAAGACTGGGAATCCGCAACAAGACATTGTGCCCGCGCAATGTCTGTCGCTACAGAAGTCATTTCTGCGCCATTCGCGGAAGCTGCAGTTGTACGTTCGCGTCCTTTTTGTTTAAAGTCTGCCCTATCTCTGAACCTGATCTATCGTGCAGCCCACTTCGGAATCTCCGTTGCCTCCTGTGCAGAATCTTCAAAATGCACGCGATCAACTTTTGTCAATATTTCGCAATCAGTTTCAAGAGGCTTCTCAAGCTAAAAATGCCTCTGCCACAAGTCGTTTTTTCAAACTTTTCCCGGCAATTGGATGGGAAGAGGAAGGACTGGAAGCCTACTCGTCGTTTGTTGTCGATTTGGTGCGCACACGCGCCCCCGCATCAGCTAAAAGTGCGTTCATTCTTCGAAGCCGAGGACATTCAATTCTCAAATACTTTCAGCCTCGTCCCCCATGTACTATATTACTATGCTCACGTCTTTGTTTGAGGGTACAGCCTTGATCGTCGATCAACATCAGCCCGTTGTGGAAAAGTACTATGGTCGCGGTAAAATGATCACAGTCGTCGGCAAACTTCTTGAGGAGTGTGATCGAGTTGTTAGTAAGCTTGTAGGGGGATGGGAAGAGGAACGTTCATTAAAACGCAAAGTCCTCCTGTTCCTCAACCTAATTACTTTTAAAGCTCATTTCTCGATCTAGCTCTCGCAGACGTCCAACACTATGCTTTCCTTCATTGGTTCAAACCCTCGAAATCATGGTTTACAGGTATATCCTGAGGGTGATATAGATCCACGTGAGGTCGACAAAGTCTTGTCTGAATTAGCTACCATGGCAGGGCGTTGGGGCCTATTTCGACGCTTCCTATCTGATAGACTAAAGGTCTTAAAGTACTCCTTACTGAGTTTGTTTGTATTTCCTGACTGTTTGCATCAGGAGGATGTAGGCTCAGACACCTCCCAAACGCTTGGTGGCGATGAAATCGATCATATAGCGGAGGAGCCAGACGTGTCGCCGGCGTTGAAGTTGATCGAAGCATGCACCACTCGGTCGCTTATGGATGACTTACTAACGCGTTACTACTTACCGTTAGAGGTCTGGTATTTACGAGTTATCACAGATAAGGTGTGTCGTCCACCGTACGATTCCATAACACTACTTCTCAAGGAAGTTAGGCCCATCGCCTCTCATCTACAGATTTATCGCTGAGTCCTCCCACCACAACAACACCCGATGATGTGTTCTACATCCTTAGAATCATTTTACATCGCCTTGTCTCTACATCTTCCCTCCCTTCAGTGGAGCGCGCTACCGCACAAATTAAAGATGTCATGGCAAGAGACTATGCGTCTGTCATCAAAAGACGCTTAGATGATGTATACAAAACTGTTAACTCTAGCCCAGCTGGTCCCCAAAGAGAGAGAGCCGACAAGGACAATAAGTCCACCTTTATTGTGAGTGTTATCACAGGCTCCCATGGGATACGTCTTTACGCTACGAATGCGGGAAGATACTTTTGAATGACCTTGATATATCGTGCTCCCACATGGACAGGCTTGTCAAGGACCTCCTTTCCGCCCCCATTATATCTCAGAACTTTTTGGACAGTGAAGATCCCAAAGTCAGAACGCATATCTCTACCTTGTTAGACCTTGTCCCGCAATTCCAACGTGTTCTGAGAGTAAGTATATCGACTTGAAACGTTGAGCTCTAACGGCATACTCCCCTTCTTAGTCTGGAGTCGAACAACTGTTTAACCAACTCTCTCGACCACGCTTGCGTTCTTTGGTGATCGACGTATACAAAGAAGTTACTTATATGCTCGACAATGAGTCGTATACTGTAGCAGAGTCACAGGATCTTGTGCTGAAGAGATTCATTAGATTATGGAGCACATTAATGGATGGATTTAAGGTTGGTCTTTTGGCATGTGTACTTTGTGCCCACTGCATGATCAACAACGCTGTAGGATGCCTTCACAGAGAATAACTATAGGATATTCTTTGGCCTAGCAGTCGACGTGTTAGTACGTCCTTGGGAGAAGTTCATAATGGGAATGAGGTTGACTGAGGTATATCGTCTCATATCACTCATCCACGGGCTTTGACCGTTCACTTGCACCAGCTCGGAGCTATACAATTTGATCGAGACATGCGTTCGGTGCTTGTGTATCTGTCCTCCCAGACTGCGTTTGGAGATGCCCGCGAGAAGTTTCAACGACTGCAACAGATTTCTACTCTCTTGAACTTGGACATGGTATGTTTCCATGCAACATAAATCAGCTTTTCTTTCTCTCTAAGCTCTTGCCAGGAAGAGGACGGGGAAGAGTTTTACAATAACTCTGGTATCAATTGGCGACTAAGTATTAACGAGGCTCGTACAGTTATATCCCTTCGAGTATAATTTCCAAACCAAGTAGGCTGTAGCAACATCAGAAGTAATACATTATAGCACCTACAAGTGCTATTAACTTCGACGAAGATTGTCCAATCTAGCTTGCAGAGCATCCTCTTCAGACGCCAACTTGTTTGTTTCATCCGTTGTTCCTTGCCCTCGTAGATTCACAGCAAGACCATCTGCTTCACCGATGGCCACCGGCTGCCGACTATTTGCGAGAGGTGTAGACATGGCACCAAGTCCCGTCGGAGCCTCGTTGAGCTTATGGGGCGAATTAACCTTACGTAGTCGTGGCCTGACACTGTTACATACCTGCTGCTGCAATCCTACTCCGATCTCGTCCAAAACTTCCTTAAGTATCTTATCTCCCTCTTCCTCCTCGTCTTCCGCCTCATCATCCATGACATCGTCTACCGCGTCGGACATCATTTCCTCCTTCATATCCATCGTTGCACTCTCCTTCTCAAACTCATTCATTATGCGTTGAATGGAGGGGAGATTCAATCCTCGGTTCATAGCAGCCATGGCCTGAATTGACAACCAGTCAGGAGCACAAGCGGGTTTCCACTTATAAAATCACCGTACTCTTGTGGCACCTCTCATCGCATCAGCCATCTGCTGATTGCTGCGTAAAGTTTGTATTCTCAACCCTACAGCTTGTAATTGAGTGCGCATTTGATAGAACTTCTGAACATAACGCCGAGTCCGCACAAGGTCTTTGGCCATAACTTTGCAGGCATTCTGGAACAAGGTGGTAGATATAAGCTAACACGCTTACCCTACAGCATTGAGAGTTACCATTTGCCCGGCTTTTGCACTCTTCTTGATATCCAATATAAGCTTCTTCTCTTGTTGTTCCAACTTACTCCGTTCTCTGTCTAGCTCGCGCTGTGCTTTGGCTAGAGAACGCTGATGTTGCCGAAGACGTTCTGCTGGAGTGATGGTTCGGCCGAAAAGTGTCTCCTACTTGCATAGTGAGGCACTGCAGACTGAAAAAACTGAACAAGAACGAAATCTAGACTAACGAGGATGTTCATCTTGAAAGTATTTGAACTAAGCGGAATTATGTGGACACTTGTAGGTGTTGTTGTTATATGTGATGCCCTTCCTTGTCAGTGGGTCCACCACCCCAGTAGCAGCGGATCCTCTGTCTCCGTCCTGCAAAACTCGCCTAATTAGCTCGTCTGGTCGATCCCCGCGCTATCCATATAATCGCGCCCCAAACCCATTCGCTCTCGCAGGCCTCACCGTTGTAGCCTTCGCAACTTTTGCCGTCGTCGTGAATCGCCAAGCGTCAATCGCACCTGCTTCAAAGCAACCTAGACATCACGATCACCCTTTGATTCCTCCTCGCCAGGACTCTTCTGATGACTTCAACTCCCGAGGGCATAGCTCAGACGCCCCGGTCCCAAAATAAAAATGCAACACAAAGCACAATTCCACTCAACACTGACGGCAAGTCGGTGTTCGATCATGCCAAAGTGACGGTCATCTTTGTTCTTGGAGGACCAGGCGCAGGTGTTTAGAAACCCTCAAACAGCTTTAGCTACTTGTTCTGTTTACATCTTTTTGGATTTAGGGAAGGGCACCCAGTGTTCACGACTTGTCCAAGACTATGCTTTTGTTCATCTCTCTGGTTCGTGTTGAATAACAGTCTACATGAGGTTTAATTAAAATCTTGCAGCTGGTGATCTGCTGCGCATGGAGCAACACCGAGAGGGATCGCAATACGGCGACATGATCAGAACCTGTATACGTGAGGGCACTATAGTTCCCATGGAAGTTACTGTGAAGCTTTTAGAAAACGCAATGAATGATGCGCTCCAGAAACAGAAACGGGAGGGTTCATGGGCTGGTGGTAAAGGCAGGTTCCTTATTGATGGTTTCCCACGCAAGATGGATCAGGCGATCAAGTTCGAAGAAGAGGTATGCACATAATAGGCGTTGCCTGGGACTTACATGAACATCAACCCAAGGTTTGCTTACCCTCTTTGGTGCTCTTCTTTTCGTGCACCGAGGAGGTCATGCTGAAGCGATTGCTCGAGAGGGGGAAAACTAGTGGTCGAGAGGATGATAATACTGAAAGCATCAAGAAAAGATTCGGTATGCTTCGTTCAGAAGTTTCAAAAGCAGCTGGTCCTGAATACTATCCAGTCACTTACAAAGAACAGACTCGACCAGTAATCGAGCACTACGTCAAATCCAGCAAGGTGGCAGAGGTAGGACTGGAATGTTTATTTCAGATCCTCGAGTAATGCTTTCCATTTCCAAGATTGATGGCACCCGGGAAGTCGACCAAGTTTACATCCAGACTGCGAAAGCGGTGCAAGCGGTGCTCTTGGGGAAAGATATAATATAGTAAAGAGGATGTCAGTGATATACCAGACTTGTCTGCGATATCATGCGCAGACAGAATAATGTGCATTGGCGGAGCTACATAGGACTTCGCAAGTCACCCTCCCATTCTTAGGTATTTCCACAATTGTCCCGTCGATACAAACAAGATGTGCTTCCCTGTCAAAATCACTCTGAATTTGTCAAGCTAAATATTTGGACAATAGGATGATCTAGAAGGCTTACTGGTGATAACTCCCAGCCCCCACATCGTAAGTACTCTACTACGAAGGGCCCATCCCCGGAAGCAGATGGAACGCCGTCCTGATACCTCAGAGCAATGTGGCTTCCTTGAACATAGGCTGCCTGAAGTACAGCCGTGAGATTCCGGATGAATGACGTTCGACTATTCGGGTTTTCACTCTTCAGAAATGGGTCTCGCAGAGGTCGAATGACAACTAAATCCATCTCCTCAGAAGAGGGAGGTAATTTAGCAAAGACTGGCGAAATTTCAAACGCTGGTTCCAGTCGGTCCACATTCACAGTCGACAGGAAATATGCGAATGGCCCTGGCAGATCGAATTCAGCTGATCCGAGCGATGTGAAAGCTCCAACCATGGGATCATAAACCTGTACGTTTCCTGACCTCGAAAAAAGTCGGACATTGCTGTGGTACCATTTGGAGATGTTTTCGGCAGCAGCAACCTTAAAGCGCTCGATGCCATGTATGCTGGGTCTCAAGCGTTCTGCGGTATCAAGGATAGATGCATGGAGGGCGGTTGAAGCCACAACAACGCCGAGAATTGTCTTTGTGATGTGATTGTCGCCATCGAGAAGACATGTTTGGGTAAGGGTAACGCGCCTGGTGCGACGCTCGAGAAAAGCACGAAGAGACCTGAGACGATACTCTACAGTCGACAGTTGATCGTCGTGTGATGGAGGAAATAGCGTTGAATAAAGAGCATTAGCCGTGCCTTGGGGACAAATTACTAGCTGGAATGGGAGTAACGGAACCCCTATGCCGTTGATCACTTCATGAACTGTCCCGTCACCACCGCAAATCACGAAGACAAGTGGAGTGTCGGCACGCTGCTTTCGAACAAATGCGGCAGCCAAGTCCCCAGCTGACCCCACTTGTTTCGTCTCGTGGAGTTCGTAGTGGTGGTCTTGAATGAGAGGAAGGACATTTTCCTGGATGAACTGGCGGCCATTGCCATCTCCACTGACAGGGTTACATATTACAAGGAGTGACGACTCCATCTGGAAACAGATCGTGAGCCCACAAGCACCCATAATAAATAGTATATCCCGACGTCATACTCCCCGGTCTTACTGTATCTGCTTAGTCTTTACACTTATACCGTGAGTGAGACATTCCAAATTACTACTTGTTATTTGTACTCACATCTTAGCTAAACTCTGGCACAGGTAAAATATAGTCTTTACACTATACCGTGTAGACTACTAAACGCTAAACTCCGGCATTAGTTCCGCCCTCAACACGCCATCTAGTGTGATCGGCATCCGAATTTATGTAATTGTATGCCTGCTCTTCCTCTCATCCAGAGGTTATCCAAGGCCATGGAATCCTCAAACATCCCTCCGTTTAAACCCTTTCGGTTGGCCTTGATTCAGCTAGGTGGTGTGGGCTGGTCTGCACAGGACAATTTACGTCATGCAAGCGAGATGATCCTCAAGGCAGTACACACTCCTGATAGACCAAAGCCGGACTTGGTTGTGTTACCTGTAAGATTTTTGGTGGACAACTGACCTGCTTCCTTAGCTACTTTGTTGTAGGAATGCTTTAACTCGCCTTACGGTTATCAGCATTTCCCCGAGTACGCTGAGGAGATCGACTTCAATCTTCACCGGTCCTACGATGTATCCAAAAGCCCGAGTCAGTCTGTTAAAATGCTCTCTCAAATAGCGAAGCAATCGAGAACATGGATAATTGGAGGTTCGATCGTTTTTGAACTTCAGCACGGTATTGTTAAATGCACCACAACTAGGCTCTGTGCCGGAAAGAGACAAAGCTAACGGTAAACTCTACAACACTGCCACTGTCTACAACCCTTTCGGTAGGCAGCCGCCTGTTTCAACCTTGGGAATCATTGACCAATTCCTCCGAAAGGCGACTTAGTCACTATTCATAGGAAAGTCCATCTGTTCGACATCAATATACCTGGGAAATTCAGTTTCAAAGTAAAATGCCACCGCTTGAGCTCATAGGTTCTCTCTGAACATGTCTATTACAAACAGGAAAGTACCACATTGACTGGAGGGAACAAGCTTACTCACTTTGACACCGGTAATTTTGGCGCAGTCTATTTTCCGTATATATGACTTACATGGGCCATGGACCCAGAATTCGGACGCATCGGCCTTGGTATATGTTATGACATCCGATTCCCAGAGATGGCTATGGTAGCTGCCCGTAGAGGTATATGATATCCAAAGTCTTGCAAATGGGATGACGGAAACGCCTCAGGATGTGCTGCGATGATATATCCCGGAGCATTCAACCTCACTACAGGCCCGATGCATTGGGAGCTTCTGCAGCGAGCACGGTGTGTGTAGCATCATTTTCACAATTCATGCTAACAGGTCTCGGCTGGTATAGAGCTGTTGACAACCAGATTTATGTAGCCACATGCAGTCCAGCGAGAGATATGACAGATGGACGGTACCATGCGGTTAGTAAAAGACTTCTATCGTGGTTTATATGCATTTATATCCTTTAGTGGGGGCATTCAACCGTCGTGGATCCAATGTGAGTTTTAACCACGCCTTGAAACAGCGTCCATTGATCCTAGATCAGGGGCCACATAGTTGCAACAACAGATGAGCAGGAGTCAATTGTATATGCTGACATCGGTCCGTCCTAGAGTTCTTATTCATTGTCCAGCCAGTTATAATCAGACCGCCCTTGCAGATCCAGCTGTCACCGATTCCACCCGTACAGGAATCCCAGTTGGAATACAACGTCGTTTTGATGTTTACAAGGACGTCAACGAGGGCTCATAGATTTACGTTCAGGTACTGCAGAGCCCATGTAATTATAGATAAGAGACGCCCGTCGATACATTTGGTGACTAAGCGAACGTTTGTTTCTGGAGCACTTTCGACAAGCTTCGCTGTGTTTCTCGAGGCGCGGTAAGGCACCAGCCAAAACGCTAACACTCCTTCTCTTCTCTATACCTTTTGCATCACTACTGGAGTCTCCTCCCTCCTTATCATCATGGTAAAAGAAACGTATGTCATGCAAAGCTCCAATTGCCCTCAGTCAAAACTAACTTGTGGTATAGCAAATACTACGACTTATTAGAAGTGGCGCACGATGCGAATGACAGTGAGCTAAAGAAGGCATACAGGAAAAAGTGACGTGCATTGTTTTCCCTCTTCTGTTCGCATACTGATATAATATACTCTTCAGAGCGTTGCGTCTACACCCAGACAAGGGTGGTGATCCGGAGCTCTTCAAAGAAGTTACGCATGCGTATGTGACTTTCCGTCTACATTGTCTGTGTTTTCTGATGCACCATTAATCGTCAGATATGAAGTCTTGTCCGATCCACAGAAACGAAGCATGTGAGTGATGATATATACTGCTATGACTTGACAGCTGACCGCGATATAAGATATGACGCGCGTGGCGAGGCGGGCCTGTCAGAACAGGGCGGTATGGGTGGTATGGATCCACAAGACTTGTTCTCCCAACTCTTTGGTGGTGGTAACGGTATGTTTGGAGGGTTTGGCGGTGGAGGTCGATCCGCAGGTCCTCGACGAGGGAAGGATCTCGTCCACCGAGTAAACGTGACTCTTGAAGATCTGTATAAAGGGAAGACGACGAAGCTTGCTCTAACCCGACACGTCATCTGCTCGAAGTGTAATGGCAAGGGAGGTAAGGAGGGTGCTGTCAGGTCATGCCCGAACTGTAGTGGACGGGGTGTTCGCGTAACCCTTCGTCAAATGGGGCCTATGCTGCAGCAGATTCAGCAACCCTGCTCGGATTGTGACGGCACCGGCGAGCAGATTGATCCAAAGAACAAGTGCAAAGTTTGCAACGGGAAGAAGGTCATTTCAGAACGGAAATTCTTGGAAGTTCATATCGACAAGGGTATGAAAGGTGGACAAACAATCACTTTCTCCGGGGAAAGCGATCAATCGCCGGACGTCGTTCCAGGTGATGTCGTGATCGTGGTGGAAGAGAAACCCCATGATCGTTTCACACGTGACGGGGACAACCTCAAAATTGATGTTGAGATTGACCTCTTAACTGCACTCGCGGGAGGTCAATTTAGTATTAAACATCTGGATGATCGTGCATTGCTAGTCGATATCATTCCCGGCACTCCGATCAAAGAAGGTAAGCTTTCTGTTAATGTAAAGTCATTCGTGTATTGAATTATTGTTTCAGGCGATTTAAAGGTGATCCGTGATCAAGGCATGCCCTCTCATAGACATCACGAACCAGGCGACTTGTTTGTCAAATTCCACGTCAAGTTTCCTGATCACCTCGATTCTTCGGCTGTCGCCAAGCTAGAAAAAGCTTTGCCACCCCGAATTGCTGTTGAAAAGTTTCCCAAGAACATAGTAATAGAGGAGGCCGAGTTGCTAGAGTTGGATGCTCGGCAACAACGAGAGCAAGCCAATCGTGGCGATGATGCGATGGAGGAGGATGAGGAACATCCAAGAGTACAATGCGCTAATCAGTGATGATATTGGCACAATGTTCTCTGTAACGGGCTACGTTGCTTCGCCTCTCTGATACACTATTATCGCTCTCTTATCTCATCACATGTTCAATTCGTTAGATGAAGGCGTGCCTTTCAATTTGCTGATACGTCTTCGTGCGTCAAGTCCATTTGGTCTGTGCCATCACATCGTAAGTCGTACGAGTAACGGTGCGGTAGCATTGATGCTGTACCTCTGGATTGCTCTTAAAAGCTTGATAGGCTTCCTTATTGAAGAAGCTGATTTCTGTTTCATTTTCTAACATTCTGATCAGTCATTAACCGACCGGCACACAAATGGAAGTCGAAATTCACCAATACCCATGTCAGCGAGAGAAAAATCGTTGTTATCGAGTATCAACTCTTCGTGGTCCAAGTTGATAATGAGATTTGATGTCTGAAAGCTACCTATGAAGATGCGAGAACACGCGAGAACAGGATATAGATGTATTAGTTACTTTCGCGCCATGTGCTTTTGTATAGATCTTCAGAGTATCCGGGCTGCCGAGTCATGGAAATAAGTGGGGAAATTGTTTCTATGATGAAGACCGGACGTTACAGAGCGGAATGGTTTCCAACTTGGTGCTGTTTGTATGACTTGGAGGAGGAATGGTACCAACGTCAACTGGAACATAATTAGTTGCTCACTTTGCAGCACTTGTTGTTTCAATCCTCGGACGGTAGTTTGCTCGAGGTTAGTGTTACGAAGAACAAGACTTTTTTCCACTCTATACTCAAACGACTTGATGATTCTCACAGTGATCGTAGCCGACGTCTTAGGAAGAATAGTGCTTGTGAGGTCGCTCGACATAAGATGGAAAGCGGAAATTGTATTTCTGTAATTGGTTGGCATCTATCCGTAAGGAATTACATCAGCATCACAGGACTACTTGGATTTGCGCATGGCGACTAAGTCTACTGCTAAACAATCAGTGCGCCAAAAGAGCTTCATGTGCCATAGTACATATGTATGACAGGACCCGCCTCTGGCTAAGGATATAATATGTTGTTCTACGCAGTAATTCAGACATGGCACCGTCGAGTAAGGCTGTTTACATGTGATGTACCACACTAGGCTATCTCGCCAAGTGATTGTTAGGTCGCATGCAAATGTACAAAACAACTCTTACGAATAACACCTAACCTAATGTATACATGTACCCGAGAAGGCTCAAAGCAATCATGTCCTGACATCGATAGTACATGATCTAGGTTTTGGAATACAAGGATGAAGATGCTGTGAATGTTGCATGTCACTGCGCAAACATCACAGGTTCCCACCAGAAATCTAGTGGCAAATCTGAGAGCCACCACGGTCACCTTGAACATACTATAGTGTGCCAGGTCGCAGCGATAAAGGCATCCATCATGATAATCACGACGACTACGTCGTTTGTACAACACATTTAGAATGGGGGGCTCGGAGACCGCGATGTCCCAACTCCATTAGGCCGAGTCGTTCCTTTCCTGGTTCGAGTATCCCTAGTGACAAACGAATGGGACGAAAGGCTTGAGTCTGAAGCAGAGGAAACACGTCTCCGGGCTGATCGTGAATAACCATTCGATTGCGGCGTGTTCGACGAAGCAGATCCTGATGCTGCGGCGGCTGCAGCGCTCGCTGCAGCAACTGCTGCGTTGATGGCACGCGGTATTCGTATCTTGAACGGGGACCTGGACAAGTTTGGTGCAGGTACAGGTAAAGAAGTGACGACTGAGGGTTCGCTCTGTGTTGACGTAACTGCAGGGGAAGCAGATGGTTTGGGGTGAGGGGGAGATTCAGCGCCCGAATGTGAGACTTTATCGACATGTGCCGGCGACGGGGCCGATGTTGTCCGAACTGACTTTCGGTCTTCTATGGGCGAGGAGGCAGTTGGGACGGCAGATGGGAGTACTATGCTTGTTCCTACGTGAGAACGGGACGCCCTAGTGACACGGGTTGGGGTTGCAGGTGTAGACGGGACTGGTTTCGACGTGTGAACTGAGGACGAAGCAGCAGGCAAAATTGATGGGACCACTTTCGACCTTGTCACTCTACTGCTTCCGGACTCCGTCGGAAGTCTGGACGACTTTCGAAAGCGGCGTGCAGAAGTTGGATTCGAGCGCACGGGCCTGAGAATATTTGAGATTCTTGCCTTTGGCGTATGACGAGGCTTGATGAGAGCACTGCTTCCTGTGGGTGAACCGGAGCGATTGACCTAATCCAGTGTCACTCGACGCTGTGGCAGAAATCAAACAAAAAAGTACATACACCTTGAAGCGTTGAGGAAGTCTGTCCACTGACTTGTTTTGTATCATCCGCGTTGAGTCTTACACATCCCTCAGGTTCCGTCTGAACAGCCACATGAAACTTCCCACTTGATGCTATATCTACGCCCATGCCGTCCTTGTCTACACGGTGCACAACAGCAGTTCGACAAGCAATCAACAACTACATTGAAATAATCAGCATCAATAACGCTGAGAGATCAAATGTGTACTTTGACCGCATCCATAATCTCGGGATTAGCACCTGGGAGGTCAGATACTGAGTGAGCATCTGCAGACGACAAGGATTGTGGCTCTGAAGAAAGGTTCGAAGGCTCCATGTCTTCCAAGGAGCTAAGGGATGTGAGAGGAGAAGATAATCCCGATAAGAGCCCGGCAGGTGGTCTATTGTCATTCCAAAGTAATTGCAATTAGAAACTAAGGTCAATGACGTTTACACGCATACGCACTGAGACCGGTGGCCGTGCAGTTTATCCCAGAAGTCCAGAACAATCACACGCTCCGGAACTCTATACCGTCTGCCATTTATGTGAACCTCATCGACACACATTTTCTTTGCTTTGTCCGCAATATTGTCTGCAGGTATGATTTCGATGTTCCCATTATTCGGGCGGTTTCTTCCTGTGATATCTGTCACCGGTGGGACCTGTTTGGGGATGCGCCGCTTAGGCTGAGTAGAATAAACAACTCCGATATGAATATTCAAGCATATGAAACTCACCGCGATATGCTCCACATGCGCTGGGCACATCCACTTTTTATGGGCAGGTGGCATTGATGATAGCGGGGGATCAAGGCAATCTAGATGCCAATGCAAAGAGCAATAATCGCACGACGCAATGCTTTTCCACAGCTTCTGCCCAGGAAAGGCCTTGAGAGTCGAGCGCCGAGCTCTTATTTCTCGTCCATTCTTTGGGAATGAAGTCTGGCCAAAGGAGGCTTCACCATCAGGTAATGCAGATTGACCACAACGAAAACAGAGTACGGGCGTTCCATTTTTGTCTTTAAGGCGAAAGGGGTCCCTATCTTCCAACATAGCAAAGCGACTGCAGATAGTTTGCGGGGTTACTGTATCACTCCACGACAAAAGGCTTCACCAATACACACCTTGCCCGTGCCAGCTTGGTCTCTGTGCTATCTTGATATGACCCTCTAGGTCCAGTGGTCACTATGAATAGGTCAGTCAAATACACTTCTGATGCTACATTGGAGAACGACCATCTTTGAAAAACCCGCGGATATCTTCCGGAAGCTCGAACTCGGTGGGAATAGACGTCTGAAGTTGATGCAAAAGCGGCGCAAGGAGAGACCCGCGTGGCTTTGGCGGCGGATTCTATCTGAAGAAGTAAGCCACTCGATCGTGAACCAGTCTGGACGGCACTGACCTGCCGGATAATGCAGGACGGGCAATACCAACGGTTGTCTCCTTCAGGCACTTCCTGCGCATCCATTGGCGGGTCAAGGCACCACAAATGAAATGACCGGGGACAACCATCACAGTAAAGCAGACCACCATGGAAACGACAAGAGGAACAGTGGTCATCATTCTGCTGCTGTGTCATACGACAAGGGAATTAGGGTCTCAGCCATTCGATGGCAGTCCAGAAACTCACATGTGTAGCATTTGGCTCAAACATATCAAGTGAGATGGTCTGCGGTTCTTCTTTCACCCTCAGCGGAGCTTTCTCCTTTCCTTTCCCCTTGTCTCTAGCTTTAACCTTCAAAGCACCGTTAGAAGAGGTGCCATCTGGGGTGGGGTCATCAGAGATCGTGATAAAAGAGTTTGTGCGACGAGGCGCTGGGCGTGGTTCCCCTTGTTCGACAATAGAATCAGAGGTAGATGCCTCGGGAGGCGATAAAAGCCCATGTGCGATGTTGGGATTCAGGCCGCGAGCAGAAACACGATGTGCACGATTGTTGATGGCGCTGGGTCAAGGGTTCCCCGTAGTTAACATAAGTGGTGAGAGAGATATCGATGTCAAGGAAAGAGGGACACAAAGCAATGATCAGCATCCTTACAACACGAACAACGAGAGAGAGCGTACGTTTTGTCTGTACGAGCACGCTTTCTGAGCCTGCTCTCCTCTTCGGGAACAAGGACAAGACCAAGGCCACCCATAAGCCCTGAGTAGGTAGTGCCCGGATCCGAAGCTGGGAGATAGGAAAAAACCTGCGTGGGACGTCTTAGATGGGAGTCGCGTCGTTGACCGGTGATGGATGCCAGCGGTGGAGGTGCGGGTAGAACCTCGGTAGCGAGGCTTGGGTCGTCAGTCTCAAGATCGGGTGGATGGACAGCTGTTACGGGCGCCAGCAAATACGCTGGCTGGGTCGACAGCGGTGCCTCCATGCGCAATGGTGAACTGCAATGTAAACGGTTAGACGCGGCAAACAACAAAGTCCAAGGCACCACAGCGGGAGAGCAGCACACACCCGCGCTCGGTGCCTCCGCACGCACAGATCAAACAGCCGTTAACGCGTCTACTCGTATTCAGAACTATGTAGATACAATGTTCTCAGTTCTTAATCCACCGCCCAATACTCTAGCTCTACAGCTGTAATATCCCATGTCGGAAAAGCGAGGGGCTTGGGCCAGGGATGCCTCAGTGGTAATAGGGGTTTCCACTGGACAGTCAAAGGGGGGAGGCGTACACTATCAAGATGCACAAATGCCCAGTCCAAGCAATTATGAAAGTATCGCACAGGGATGGCTTCAAGTCGGCGAAGATGAGCTCGGAAAAGCTAGAAGCACTATTCGACCAAGAAACCCTCGTTCAGAGTGTGGACATGACTTCAACCGTGACGAAAGCACTAACATGTTGTGCCGCAATAACACCCCGGCGATTGATTAGGCCGCCTCAGGAATACAAAGTGACATTGGATCCAAGCACACACAGATGGAACACTCCGTGCAGCGAGCCAATTGAATGTAACATGAGAGTGAAATGGCCCAAGGTGTCATACGCCAGTACAAAGAAATAGACACTGCTCACCTGATTACGAAGCAAGACCAACGATGAATGTTGAACAACTAGAAAACTCCATAGCAGGGGTGGACATCCATCGCAAGTACATTTGACGTGCTCCAAGAAGACAATAACGGGTCTCAAAACGCTCAAGCTCAAGGTCCACCAGGGGGAAATCAAGCTGCAGGAACATACACAACCTACGGCAATAAGTTCGGAAGGTTAAAACAAGCTGTAGGTTAATCTCGTATTGGTAATGGGCCGGAGTGACAGTATCCCATGGTGCTGAGGTGAATCAAGTACCCGCGTGCGCGATGCTAGAGCACGCAGAGTCATGGTTGCAACTTGAGATATATCTCAATCCTTGGCGCACTTAATCCATGATTAGATGGAATGCCTAAAGACATACAGCGCAGGTTATCCAAAGAAGCCGTCTACAAGTAAGACATGAAAACCAGCAAGAAAAACCTGACAGTGGATATGTCGTCAAACAAGAGTAGGCATCAAAATTCCCGCTACAGAAGTCTGGACGTTCAGAGGCTGCGGGAACGAAGCAGCACTTGGGCAGCATCGTGACGCAAGCGAATACGCTTCGTGCAGTAACAGAGACTAAGCAACTGCAGCGACGGTTGGAATAGCAAGGAGAGAGTCAGAAGCTCTGTAGTCGGAGGCGAACATTACACGTATGGAGAACTAATAGTAATGGTGCATGGGATTAATTAGATCTCCGCCAACACCCAGACCACTTCAAGCAAGACAGGCTTGATCAAAGAGGTCAAAGATCACGTAACGGACGCCTAAAATTATGCATGAAAGATCACTCGGGAAGTCTGCTCTTCGCTCATTCCAGTGAAGGTTCATCTTACAATAACTTGCATATGGTTTGGAAAACACAATGCTCAAGACTATATATCCATCGACCAGTGCACGACTCGGAATAGAGCAGGAAGCTCAAGCTTGCTTGAACCAGAATTCTCAGTAATCTGGAATATATATCGACTGAAGGATGTCATGCCATGCTTTTCCGGTAGATATCTACGTGAGATATGATGTCAATGCATCAGGGGGCAGTACTTGTACCGCGGATCTTGATGAAAGCGTACATCATAAATCAGACATCCTGATGTTTTCATGAGGAAAGAACCACCAGTCCAAGTGCGATGATTTCTGTTTGCCACGCGACACCAATACACATCTAAATATCCTGATATCTGACCTTACACAATGCACAGATAATCTATAGTGCAGAAACTAGGGGGGATACAACTTCCCCACCTTTCTTCTTGTAAAAAGCTACGACCTTCTTGCCCAGTTCGGCAACGTCTATGAATAATTAGTACGCGGGCACAAGCACTCACACTAGAAAACGCACTTGTCGCAGTAAATCCATGTCTCGCGTAGATCTTCTGATATGGTGCGGATGCACCAAACGTGTTCAAGCCAAATTGCTGCAAAGGTGTCAGCTAGAAATTGAAGAAACGTATATAATAATAACCTCGTGGCTGTATTTCGCCCAACCCAGGGTCTGTGAAAATGTCAACAATCACACCATTTGGCGTACAATACACGCACCGTCAGAGCCTCAAACGACAGGATCGGCGCGCCGCTCCGGAGTACAGACAGTCTATATGCTTCATCCTGCGCATCAAAGACCTCCCAGCATGGCAAGGAGACTACTCTGGCCCTGACGCCGTCTTTATCAAGTAGACCAGCGGCTTCGACAGCGATGCTGACTTCACTTCCAGTAGCAACAATCGTCAAATCTTCCTGATTCACTTCGAGAAGAACGTATCCTCCGCGTGAGGCTCGCTCGATTGTGGACCCTTCAAGGTTGGGTAAGTTCTGGCGTGAAAGAGAGAGCACGGAAGGCGTATTCTTGGATTTGAGCGCCACAAGATAAGCAGCACTTGTTTCGTTACCATCAGCAGGCCGCCACACAACCAGTTGCGGGATGGCACGCAGGTGAGCGATAGTTTCGATGGGCTGGTGCGTTGGTCCATCTTCCCCCAGGCCGATAGAGTCATGAGTAGCTGGAAAAGCATGATATGCTTAGACGAAGAACCATGAGCCCACATCTGAGGGGAGGCACCCACCAACCCATATGACATGATGTCGGCTCAGCGCACTCAAACGTACTGCACCGGCGCCATAGCTGACAAAATTCTAGAAAGTAACGGGTAAACGTATGAAAAGTCTTCGATTATCTCTTGGGGCTGACCAAAAATGTTCCAGCATAGGGAACGATACCACCATACGCAGCAATGCCGTTCATAATTGCCCCCATTCCATGCTCTCGAACACCATAGCGAATGTAGTTACCTCTGTACGAACCAAGTTTGGTATCCGGGTGTTGGAAGTCCTCAGCATCTTTCACTCTGGTCAGGTTAGACCCTGTCAAATCAGCTGAACCGCCTGTTTATTTGAGGAAGGTATGAAAATCCCACTCGTGGTAAGACATCAACCACTTACCCATCAGATCTGGAAGGTAAGGACTGATTGCAGTCAGCACGATTTCCGAGAGCTTGCGAGATGCAGTCGGGGCGTCTGACGGCTTGTAAATGGGAAGTGATTTTTCCCAGCCCTCAGGTAAGTCTCCCTTGATGCGACGGGAGAGCTCCGCGTATTCTTTAGGATATTTCTGTCCATATGAGCTAAGAAGGGAGTCCCATTCCTGTTCGAGCTTTGCACCGCGTTTCGCAATACCAGAATAAACATCGTATGTCTTCTGTGGAACCTGGAATGTTGCTTTCGGGTCAAAACCAAAATTGGCTTTAAGCTGCTCAGTATCATCGGGCTTTAGAGCTGCAACCCAAGTGCTTTAGACACGTTTGCCGCAAGACGTCGCCAGAACTTACGAGTGCCGTGGATCCCATGTGTTCCCTGGTGTTTACTACCGTAGCCTATGATAGTACGTAGTCGAATGATGGAGGGCTTATCCTTCACCTGCCTCGCTTCGTCGATCGCGTTGTAGATACCGTCGAGGTCGCTTCACAAGAATTCAGAGAGAAGCGTTACAATGATTGTGGGATAGTAATACATACTTGTCACCGTCGTTAACATGTAGGACGTGCCAGCCGTAGGACAAGAAGCGCTGTTCCACATTTTCGGTGAATGCAATAGCGGTATTGCCATCGATACTAATATCTGTAAAAAGTCGTTACATCAGGAGCATGCATAGCTGCTGGGGACGCACGGTTGTCATCGTAGATCTGTTACTCATCATGAGCAGCCGTATAATAAGGAAAGCAAGACGCACGGCAATCAAGTTACCGAGACGGAGATGACCAGCGAGACTGGCAGCTTCACTGGAGACGCCTTCCATTAGACAACCATCACCCAAAAAAACTAGTTTGTCGCATGTCAACATGCGAATTGTCAATGGTTGATGCCAATTGATATGAACCATATGTGTAGTTGTTGATAAGGTCGAAACCGCCCTTATTGTATACAGCTCCCAAATGAGCCTGAGCAATGGCCAGACCCACAGAGTTGGCAAAACCTTGACCAAGAGGGCCAGTGGTAACTTCCACACCTGAGAAGATGCCAGTATAGGACAGTCGTCTGAAGGTCAGCTGAAGCGACCTACCATCGGTATGACCATGCTCTGGGTGACCCGGTGTTAAGCTATCCAACTGACGAAACTGCTTGAGATCATCCAGAGAAAGCTTGTAGCCCAAGAGATGCAACAGAATGTACTGCAAAGCACAACTAATATCCAGTGTGTTGTTTAACACAGCCTTCCCGACACCATAAGTAGACTCACGCATGCCTATCATAGATGGATCAGTAGTTATTTCATCAGGCACAAGTGGTGTTCAGTGCGTACCCATTGGAGAGCACAAATCGATCGCGGTTGAACCAGGAGGAGCTCTTGGGATTCGCGTTGAAGAAACTACCCTGTCATCAGTATTGAAGTAGGAATTCTGCTGAAAGACTGCACCGAGAAAAGAGCACATGGGCGACAGGAGCCATTCCCATCGGTGCACCTTTCGCAAGACAGACATGAGCGTAAGACAACCAATGCTAGCTATGACAACTGTACCTGGATGACCCGAGTTTGCCTTGTTTACAACATCAGCAGCTAACGTTCTGATGGTGTTGATAGACAGTTCATCCGTATCGACTTTTTGGAACGGCATTCTAGGACGAGCGAAAGACTTGGTGGTAACGACTCGGAATGGGACACTAGGGCGCTTGCGATGCCACAATCGCTGCGCGTCCAACGCGACGCATCCAATTCGCGCCATGAATGACATCAATAAGAATATTCTCTCACCACAAAGTTCTTAAGATAAGCGTGTTCTATGTTCACTAGCAGATCCTCCGTTATGACATGGCACATCGCAATCTCGGACACCGGACACCCCCTTGACACCATCTATTCTTATTTATTGGCATACAAAGTTAACATTAGTGCGCGAATACGTATACTTCCGGGTTCTACTGCGCCCCCGGTGTTGAATGTGATAGTTGCTTGATCTTAACGATAATAGCTGGCAAGAAAAAAATATACCTGTATCAGACAAAAGACTCGAGTACTAAGAACAGACTTACATTGAGGATCCAAGCCTTGATGGGGAATCTGCTCGTGTAGGCCTCCACAACCTGGACACGAATGAGTTCCTGGTCCACGCGGCAAACTACATACGTACCCTCCTTATTAGCACCCATGTAGCCAAACTTGGGGGTAAGCTGCCGCTCGAGCAGCCATGAGCCAAACTTGGAACCAACCTGGCAAACAGCATCAGTTTCTAGTCCCTCTATGGAGGCAATCGTGTCTCTCACCCCGGTCTTCTGGTTGAGCGACTCGACAACAAGGACGAATGGAGTGGTGCCAATCTTGCGGATGACATCTTCATCTACGATGTTAAGCGTCGGCTTGTTGACGAGGCCAACATCCAACCCCTGTTCTCTGCATCTGAGCACTGCATCGTAGGACCTATATAGCATGTCTCCGAAGGATACCACGTAACCTGCCTTCCCCTCAACGATAATCTCGTCCTTTCCAGGAACGAATTTGTAACCATCACCAAAGAACTTAGTTCCGTTTGGTTTGAGGATCCAAGGCACTTTAGAGCGTGTGGAGAAAACAAAGCGAATACCTCGCTCGAAAAATACACGGTCAATGACGGCATCCATTTGTAACGGGTCAGCAGGGAAATATAACCAGGACTGGACATCCGCCAGGCCATTATCAGCAAACATGGCGTTAATACCAAAATGCTGCGGGAGACATGGAAAATTATTAGGAAGATGTGTATTACGAGGAAGATGGAACACCCTACGCAGGTATTGTCAGCCATTTCGTCTACACCAGAATGCGAAAAATGGACTAAAAGATTGCAATTGTTCAAACGGGCCATAGTGATCTCTGAGATAGTCATTTCCTAGAAACAACTCGTTAGACAAAGTACTCAAGGGAACCTAGGAGCTTACCAAAAACGCCTGGAAGGTAGATGCCACACCTGTGCATCAACTACTTAGTTTGGTAGATGACAATCATAGTTGGTTCATCATTACCAAACTTGTCCTTATCAAACCCAAATCCTGCTGCGGCTGACAAGTTTCCACGCTCCATGATACCGGAAGGTATAAATACCTCGGGATGCCTTTGGTGAATGACCTTGAGTCCAGTAGACCCCTCCAAGTCGCCTACAATAACTTGAGCTTCAAGCTAGTTACTTTGTATTTATATAACGTACTGTCGATGACCATAACCTTCCTCGCGGCCTCCTCCTTTCCAATTTTGTCTAACACGTTGGAGACAGCCTCTCCAAATTGAGCACGGTTCGCGCCTTTGTCCTTGGTGGATCCTAAGTGAATGTATGCGAGGCTAGTGGGTTTAATATTCTGCAAGATCGCGCTGATGGTGGAAGGGTATCCGCGGCTAGTGAGGTACTTGATAGCCGTATCAACGGGAATGACATCATGCCCGTGGTTGCTGCCCTCGAGCCCCTCGATGCCAGGGCACATTTTACGCTTCACAACCACTATCGAAATGCATTAGGTTCACATGCAAACGAACAGTTGGCAAAGACTCGCCTGCTGTGGGACCATCGTGACGGATGGAGGCGGCAACGTTTTTCCAAAGATCGTCAATGTCCTCGCCATTGGCTTCGAAGACGGTCAAGCCATGACCGTTCAAGGTTTTTCCCACATCGTAACCCTTTTCGTACTGCGACGGATGACCTGCAATGGTAACATCATTGTCATCAATCAAGAGCTTGACGTTAAGGTTCTGGGCAACCGCAAGACGTGCAGCCTCAGCATCATTGCCCTCCTGTTGCGAGCCATCCGAACCAAGGCAGAAGACGATCTTGTCCCGGTTCGCGAGTGCAACCCCATTAACAAGAGGCCACATATGACCAAGACGACCGGAGCTGAACTTAACGCCAGGGGTAAGGCCGAGTTCAGGGTGACCGGGAAGTTGGGAGTGTGCTTCACGATAGTGCAGTAGATGCTCAGCAGGAATGTCCCCATGTAAGGCAGAAAGTAGGTACTGCGTTGCCACACGGTGACCTATAAATAAGTATAAGAAAAGCCATACGCTGCCAGCGGAGAGCCACTCACCAGCTTCATCAAAGTGAATGGGTACATATTTTTTCGAATGGTTGAAGAGGGACTCAAGGATGACAACCTCTGGAACTGTGTCGTAAGGACCTCCGGTGTGGCCCGTTACACCACGAGCAGCACCTGTTGCGACGTATTTGGAGTGACGCTGCGCGAACGAAAAATCCAGACATACCAGTCGCTGTGAAAAGAACGATAGCATCTCTAAGCAATTGGATATTGGCACGAAGTTTAGATCGTTGATCCTCAGTCAGCTGGTCCTTGGAAGGGTCTAGTTCGAGACTGTCAAAGACGTTGTCACTATCGGTTGCAAGGGAGCTGTCACGCCATTAAGACGCTTACTCTTGGTACTTTTTGAGGTCGATGGGGAAAGGGTAGCTGTCAGCCATTGTAGAGAGTTGAGGCTAGAGGTGGTGAAGAATGAGCGTGGTACTGTGGTTGCAAGACGGATAGACGCCAATTTGTAGGCTTTGCACGTCAGATCGCGCGCCGTCTACCGGTCCGTTCCCACGATTCGCAACACGAACATCGGTGAATTTGCTGGTGGTCTCGAAAACCAATAAAATTATGCATGCAAATACAATTACAGCAACCGCACATGTTGATACGCTGGCATTGAGTATCGGAAACAGAACAGTGTCGCGGGGGAAGTTTGGCCAAACTGCCGAAGACCGATTCGACGAGGTCTCTGCGGTGGGAAATGGCTTGTAGGAGGAGGTCGCTGTCATCGGTGTTGCTGCAGGCACCCGAGATTATATACTCAGGGACACAGGCGGCAGGTATTTCTGCAAAGAGCAAGATACAACACGCTCACCAGTGCGTTCCTGTTCGTGTTGTGTGGCTCTATTTGTCTCTCTCTAGGCGAGGCCCGTGCGCGATGGAATACTTTAGCAAGTTCCTGCGGGCGGGCACTCCACAACAGCCAAAGCTCAGCCATGACCATGTCCAGGAGTTTCACAAGTCATGGCAGCTAATAAAGGTTCTTATCCCGTCCTTCCCTTCCAGTTACGTGTTGAATTCTTTCTTTCTCCAGAACACACTCCAGTATCCAGACGAGAGACAGCTCACAAGGGGCATCGTCTCCACGGATGTACCGGCACATCTGAAGCTGATGGTGGATGCCTTGGTCTGGGAATCCACTCGTTCGGAAGAAGGGTACGTCTTTTAATGTCACCATAACCTAGCATCATCTGAATAACAGTCCACTCCAAGAACTACTGGTCAATGTCTCGAGTACCTTCTCAAGAATGGTGCGTAGCTTTCCTGTCTCCCTGCGTCGTTGTCCCTCACGCCTTGCCAAAGATGTACTTGGGCATCTCGTTCGCCTCAGCGAGGCCGATCGTCCTTTCGGCATCCAAGCAGAGGTCCTCCGAGCCGTGGCTAATATGGTCGTACTCCTGGATGAGCAGTTTCTCGTCCATTCGGCTGTGCACAAGGCTATCCTCAGACTCTTGAGGGGCTGCGTTGGCGATCAGATCGAGGAGCAGGTCGATGGTCGAGCAAAACCCATGGGTGCCGCTAGCAATGCAGCGCGAAGTACTCCCTCGGAGTATGAGGAAGACCGTGAGTATTGTGTCTGCAGGGCCTGCCAATGATCTTACCTGTGTGCAGTTGTGGATCTTTTATGCATCTTGTGCAGTCGAATACGGAACTATCGTGAACTACTCATGATTTTTTTCCACGATAAGCATTGGTTTCAATCCCAACTACAGACAGTGGAGGAAGTGGATGAGGAAGACGAGGAAGACGAACTCTTCGAGGGCATTCCCGCTTCTCAACGTGTCTCATCTCCCACCCCTTCTCAGAATACCATCACTTCTGCTCCTGCCTCCTCCCACAAAAAGACAGAGTATGAATTCCTTCTCTTTAATTATCTCCTCCGGTTCGTCCACCGAGAAGGTCGTATTGGTGACTTTGCACGTGCAGGGCTCTTGTTTCTCATGGACGTGGCCATGTCTGCTGGCGAGCCAACTCAACATAAGCTCTTAGATGATGACGAGTCCAACGCTACATCAGAGTCAGACACCTCAATGTCGGATCCCGTTGCGGACGCGGCTCTTGCACTGGCTGAATATGTCCTCGATGGCGATTTCTCAGACGTCCTTGGCGCAGGTCTTGGCGCAGTGTACTCGCTCTTACCGTCAAAGCTTGACGTTCGCCCAGATACCACCTCCGGTAGCGGTACCATGCAGGGTACCAACAGTGGCATGACACTGGGGGCAGCTGTCTTTGGCACCGATGAAGAAAAGCAACGCATTGAATTTGAGCGTGAACGCAGCCGTGCCCTTGGTCTGGAAAGCTCCTCCAGCCCTGAATTCAAGGCGCGTCTCGACCACTTTCTCAAATTACTGGAATTCCTCAAGGACGTCCTTCGTCGCAATATTTCATCTGACCCACAACCACAACTGGCACCATCGGCACTCGTTGGTACCGCTATTGTGCAATCAATACTAGACGCTGTGAGGGCAGTGTTTCTTGAAAATATCCTGTATACCTCCATTCTCGAGTGCTCGGATGCAGACGGGAGTTCGGTGGCGGTCATGTCGTACATTGACATTATGATCCGCACGTTGGCAGACAGTCAGCTCGCGGACATACTCGTCGATTTCCTCATGAGCGAAGATGACCACGACACCCATCGTCCACATCCTCGCATGCTAGCTCTTGACGGTGAGGCACGCATAGGAAAGAAAGTGCGCGACAGGGCGAGCAAGATACGCCGGCGGAAAAGCAGTGCAATGGTGCTTCTCGAGATGGAAGCCCCCGACTCCCGCAAGCAGACTGACTATTTCACGTCTCTTGGTCGTTTTACGCTCAAAGATCTCATATTCTCCAACCTAAGATCCCCATATCAGCCATCCGCCACTGCTGCTCTGCAATTACTACAGTCGCTGCTCATTCATCACCCTACCGTATCTGTGAATAAGCTTCTGGTCACGGTTCGTGACCCAGATGCTACCAGCTTTCCTCAGCCGCCGCGGTTACCCGAACCAGAACGGCCATGCACCCCATCGCCTTCCTCTGACGATGAAGTGTTTGTCTATCCAGGCGAGGAACCCGAGCTGCTTATCACGAAAGTATCAATCTTCAAGTCACCGGATATGACATTTGCCATGCATGAGCGTGAGATGGATATGTACCATTCACTCATTTCACGTATGAGTCCGTCAAAAGATCACGGCGCCTTCAGCACAGGCTATGATCACTACTTGAACGACGCAGTCGTGTTGATCCAATCCCAAAGCTCGTTCCGCCAGGGGGTCCTCATGGAGCGAACAGACTCGATATGGTCATCGCACCATCGTTTGGATCCAAACGACCCACTAGTTGCCATCGTGCTTAAGTCACTACAGAACTTCTTCTCTCATAACTCAGAGTACAACATTGCTTTGACTGGCGTACTTGCAGCACTTGCATTGGATCCGTACCGGTCACTGGCGGGCTGGCTCACCTTTGATGTACCGAAATCAGAAGCAATATGCCATCACACTCTGTCCTTGGCAGAGGTCGACGATGGCGACGATCGCTCCGTCGATTTTGACCTTGCTGACCAAAACTTATCCTTAGATGATCCCGATTTACTCGCAATGCCCCTCAACGAGAGCACGCGGCCTGTCATTTACTCAATCTTACATGGGTTAGTTTCACAACTAGATCGCTACCGTGCTCAAGTCGACAACTTCGATAAATACCTCCTTGAACGACGCCAAGGTCTTCTCTTTTCAGAGAACCTCAATGATGCGCTAAGCCTCGCACTGGAACTGGCAGATGACAGGTTTACGCCTGCACGATCACCCTCCTCGACACCTTCCCGCCCCAAGCCAAAAAGTAAAGGTTCTTCTTTCGTGTCATTCCTTACCCCAAAGAAAAAAACCACTTCAGTCCGAGACGCGCAAACATCCTCCGAGCCCAGCACCCCTCCTGGAGGAAAAGTCATTGCCGCGAGTCCTTTTGGCCCCCACTACCAGGAAACAGGTGCTATTGCTGTCCAGCCTCTCGTTGCCTCGTTGCCTTCAACAGGACCATGGTCACCTGCCAAGAAACCCCAATGGTCCGCAGCTGAGGAGGACGTCTTTATAGCCAACGCACAGTGGGGTGATGAAACGCAAGTTCGCATACCCGAGCCTAAGGAAGAATCAGGGCCGGCTCTGACCAAGGTGACACTATCGCAGCTGCTGGACAATGTAGTCATCCTAGAAGAAAGTATCAAGGAACTTACTGCGACTGTGCATGCCCGGCGGAGCTTGGGCATTGATGCTATTCGCTATGTATAACATATGTACGTATATACCGTCGCACAGAGCTTAAGGATCAATGCAATATATATCACGCTTTCGCTCGAATCCACATACCGCCCTATACCATATATGCTTAGGAGGAAGATAGAAATGTACCAGTGAGAAAGAACGTGCCTCAGAATACAGCGTGAGGGACGCGCGTGGCCAGCATTTCTCAACCCTCTGTCGCTCGCAACTAGAGTATGCCCAAGCTGCTGGTGGCTTGGACTTGTATGGTCGCGCCTCTGGAGCGAGCTGCAGTGCCTTGAACGTCCGCAGCATTCGAATCACCAGATACGAACATTCGTGATATGCGAATTGTTGTCCAAGGCACTGAGGAGACTTCTGTCAGGCAGTTAACAAGCGACTGATGGTAACAACAACCATGCGTGGACCACCATTAAAAGGGAGAAATGCGAAAGGGTCTGAGACGTGTGTCTTGGGGCTGTCACGCAGCCACCGCTCAGGATCAAAGATGCCCGCAGATGGACCCCATACATCCACCCGTCGTTGTATGAGGAGTGGGGAATACGTTATTGAGACTCCCGGATAAATAGAGAAAGGTCCCGACTTCGATAATAGAGATGGAAGGACCGAAGACTTCACACCTGGGAAACGTGACGTGGCTGTCAAAGTAGATTAAAGATGTAGCTTACATCGGCGAATATTGAATGGAACCGGTGGGAACAGACGTAGTACTTCGTTCAAAACCGCTCGTACTGGTTCTCGCATGTAAGCGAAGACTATGTTTCCGGCTCAAACTCACAATACTTCATTTTTCTGATGTCAGATATTGTAGGAACATCTCGACCCTCCATGATTTGTTCGATCTCGTTTTTCAAACGCTCGCAGGTTTCAGGATGACAGGCAAGGACATAGGTCACAAAAGTCAAAAGAGAGGCAGTCTTCCAATGTATCAGTCGCATGCTTCAGCCACGCAGAGAACATGCTTACAGTATCACGGGCTGCCAGCAACAGACTCAAAAGTTCATCTCTAACTATTTTAACATCTGGATCTCGGCTGTAAATATGCACGTTAAAGCATCTCAAACCATACCTGAAGTTGACTTGACAAGGTGATCCAAAAAGGTACGTTCATCAATGTCAAGACTAGTGTCTCGGGATAACAATGCTTTCTGAATAATAGGTTCAATAAAAGCATGTATAACCTTCATGGGCCTTCTGGTGCGATCATGTCCCAGTTCAAAGAAACGCCAATTGGACCCACTTGGAAAGGAGTTAAAGATCAAATGAAATACTGACGATGAACAGTTGCCACGCACATCTTGACACGCTTGGTGACAATATTTCTCACAAGATCAAAGGCTTCAGAGAAAGCCTGGTAGGCAAAACGAGACAGGATGGATGGCCTATCAGTTAGGCTTCCCACAGAATGTCCGTACAGAAAATCTGTTCCCACGTCAAGAGTAAAACAAGAAAACCTGAGGCAGCATGATGAAAAAATCGTATTCAGCCAAGATTCCGTTTGCTTCCTCACAGGTGCTTTACCAAGCCAGGTATCAGCTTCCAAATGTCACTCGAGCTAGGGGTTGTGAGGTCCTTACTTGTACATCAAATGGCTCATCTCGATCGGCATACTCAGACATAAGCCCAATTGCTCGTGATGAATGTTGTTCGAAGCAATCAAAGTCGGAAATGCGTTCAGTGGCGAAGAATGGCCTTGCCATGGTCCTATGAAACTTCCATGCATCGCCGTCCACGGTAAAGATACCTTCTCCAAGAAAGGTATCAAACATTTCGCGAAACTTCACACCCTTGGTGAAAGATTCGAAGTCGTTCGCTAGTATATGTTTCACATTTGCGGGGTCAGCTATATGAACCAAATGGATATCCTTGAATGTGATGCATATGTATATTCGAATTCACCTGTTATTATCTATATAAGGATTAGTGGAAGATTCGATATGGTGTAAAGATTGCTACTACAGACCTGATGCCCCCATAGGATATTCATGTCGAATGTTGGACCATATACTTCGGACCACTGTCGTAGAATCTCTCCACAGTACTCGTGAGACTCATTATAAACCAACTGCCATAGAATATCAATATTTCCTGGGAGTCTTCCCCGTACTTTGGGGATGGAGAGAGCCTGAGTATCTGGCCTCGCCCTTCTGCCCCATGCGGCTATTTGTATCAATATGAAAGCTGTTGCGGCAAACCCAGTAGTCCAGCACTTGATGGCCGTGTCAAAATCTGTAGAAAGAGTTCAGCAATAATGAAAAGCGTACTACAAATGTGCTGCACACTGGTTGAAAGTCGTACATGATCGAGATCAGTGACGCGAGAGACGCGTGCGCTCCTTGCACACGCCGCCTTGCTTCATGACTTATTTTTCCTTATTGTAGCTCTCTAGATTGACATTCGATGCCTAAACCCCGTATCGCACAGTCTGTTGCGCGGTATGCTCGGACCCGCTTTCAATCCACAGTTTCTCCACCACGACCCTACAGGTTTCACGTTGGAGCCAGTTTTGCGGGCAAACCAGCCCATCCGCACGATCTTCCAAGCCGCCCCAATGCAGGCTTCTTGAACGACAATCCTATTGCGTTGTGGAGAGATGACATGCTCAGGAGACAGAAAACTGTGGAGAGCACGTCTGCAGGCGAAGACTTTTTCTATGTGCAAGAGGTGCGTTTATCGGCTGTTGCATCGGCAACCCTGTACTGATTTGGGTTGTATGTCCTGTCCTAAGATGAAGAACGGATCGGTAGGTACGTTCACTCTCGTTAACATCTATCGGGGACTCAAAACTGTCCGTCAGGGAATATCATTTGGTGTGGCAGATGGGGTAGGTGCATGGGTGGAAAGTGGCATCGACCCGTCTCTGTTCTCGCAAGCGTTGTGCTATCATGCACATCGATACTCTAAAAGTGCCTGGGCTGGAGAGCCTGAAACGGAACCTGGGGAGCCTTATGATGGTCCTGTTGAAGGTTGGGAATTAACTCCACAAGAATGTATAGAACTATCACATGGCGGCGTATTACGCGAACGGAACGTTCAAGCTGGTGAGCCCCACATTCACAATTGGTTACATTGCAACTGAAATCATCAACGCAGGTTCAAGTACTATTTGCGTCCTAAACTTGAATGCCAGAACGGGTGTTCTGCGCGCAGCAAAGTATGGTGTCTCCAAATTATGATCGCTACATTTCCTCATGTATGCATGTTCTCGCCTGAAGTCTTGGCGATTCTGGGTTCACAATACTACGGTCGTCCAACATTGCGTATACACAACCACCTCAAACACACTTTTTCAATTGCCCATAGTGAGTAAATAGACTCATCATCTATTTGTATGACTTGTGACATCATCATAGTCAGCTCGCAAAGCTGCCATCTACCTTCCGAAGATACACCGGCGCCTACGTCGACTCCCCAAAGCAAGCAGCCACCTACTCAGCGCAATTACGTGGCGGAGACATCATAATTACATATGTGAGCGTTACGTGCCAGTTCTTCAGATTAGCGTATCACTTACGGATTTGTCGCACGCATGTCCCAAGACGGATGGCTTAGCGGACAACGTTTACCCGGCAGAGATCAGTTCCATAGTATCACTGGTGATGCGACAGACTTCCACTGAAGAGCAACAAGCCCAAGATATCGCTGACAGGCTAGTTGAATATGCACAGTCATGCATGTTCAAGAAAAACAAAGTTTCCCCGTTTGAAAGTTTGTGCAGCCCATGTGCCCGTGCCCCCTTGACATGTATGTGATGCTTACGCTGGCTATAGAAGGAGCATCTCGAGAGGGCATTTATTATCGCGGTGGAGTGAGTTTTCCTTTATTTTTGGTGGCTTTACTAACTTCACCCATCTGCAGAAGGTTGATGAGTACGTCATCGCTACATGTGACTATTGTGAAGACACTGATGAGTTTCCCAGTGTCACTGTCGTAGTTGCGGTTGTCGAGGAGTGCCAGTGACTATCTGATCACCGGCCTCAATATTTATTAGCCTGCATCTACCTTGGATTGTCCAAATAAGTCATATTCCTTTTTTCAATCATCGCACATGTAGCCAAATACGCCATGTCAATACCTTCTCCATAATTAACACATGTTTTAGACGTCTCGCTCTATGAAACTCTCAATGACACCCGCAGGAGTCAGAGGGTATTCCTTTAGCTGAACCTCTCCGTCCACAATAAAGGTATTGGGCTAAGAAAACATCAGTTAGCCTGAATAGCGAATGTTGATGCAATAATTACTTGTAGGTATACTTTCCGGGGCTGTAAGAGTAGCTTATCAACGACAATACGTGGAGGTATCTGTGTGGGGTTACGCACCTGTCGCTTGCTCATGACAAGCTCGCGAATATGGGAATCCCATCCGGGTAAAGGCGTTGTGAGGTCATTGTAGAATTTCTTCGCTCCTGCGCCATCTGCAATACTTTTGCGGACCTGCAACTCTACTAATAGTTTACCTGAGACAGACTGGCCATGCGAAAGAACCTTTTCACGGTCGACCTGCATGTAACGAGGTGACAATTACCGCATGATCAAAAGTCATAATTACGTACCCGAATATATAAATCAACAAGCGCGCCGGACGCGTCACGAACTTCTTCCAGTCTTGCAATGCCTTCCTGGATTAAAAACTTGGTGATGCCCATCCTGGCCTCCATGTGGGCTTGGAGGTGCTTTCTGGCGACGGGGTCACTGTGAAAAATGTTTAGCACATGGGGCAATGCCTGATCACCTGACAAAATTACTAGAATTCAACGGCTCTGAGGCCGGCCTTGGCCATAAGCAAAAAAGTCACGTATTGCATGTCCTCAATGTCTTTCTTGTCGGTATACTATGAATCAGAGATCGGATCGATCATTGGATGTTAACATGAAAACAAGGAATGTGCACATACACCAAAGATCTCAAGAATTTCCCTGTTGCCAACAACTATTTGTAACGTATTAGTCAAAGAATCGCCCCACAAGGATGTGTCACTGACGAAAAAGTGAAGCCGTCTCTGCTCGACATTCTTCGAACGACGAAGATACCTCTCCCAGAATTGAACTTGGAGTTTGTCCAGGCTTGTACCAACTCGTCCTAGTCAGATGGTGACGTTAGAGAGAATAGCGCAATCAGATGTATCTTACACTTTTTCACCAGTCAACGGATTAATAGTCTGTCATGAAGTAAAGTCTAGGTGGGAAGTTCTGTTCTTGACCAATTGTCAACATGCCTTCTCTGGGTCAAAGTTCAAGTTTCCATTAGCATCTTCCTGGAACAATTTCCCTGACCCGTGGCCGAGTAATTCGTGATTGGCAACTTGAAGTTCGAATGATTTGGTGTCCCATTTGTTGTGTAATTCAACGTCGTCGGGGTGAATGAAAGTCAGCACTACGTTGGGGGCTTTCGCAGACAGGACATTCTAAACGAACAAGTATTACTCCCTATACGCAACAGAAAATACGGCCAGGGTTTCATACCGCAAGCGATACGTTCTAGCACATACGGTAAGCCTTTTTTAATTGACGAGAAAATACTGTCCTTACCTTGAAGCCATCTGCGGAACGGACCTCGAAATAATTCTAGAAACATGGCATTAGAAATGACGCTTGGTGTTATCCGCATTACAGAACTCACAGGAATCTATACAATGAATGTATACATTATCTACGGACATTCGGTGAGAATTATTGACGCACATTGATTCCAGCGGGTAAACCTATACCAAGCGAGTGTTAGATCGAAGAATAAACAGCATAGAGAATTCAGTGAACGCGGAAAAGAAACCTAGGAATTAAGAACAACGCCAGTTTTAACTCACCTCCAGTGGTAAAGTTGACAATTTCGAGCGCAGTAAAATCGGGCCTTCTGAAAACATCTACTTCGAAATCTTTGCCCCAAGGAAGAGTCTTAATCAGCTCTGGCGCCTTGTCAACGAGTTCACTGTATTTGATACTGAGTTCTTTGTTCACGATCGCAGTGAAGCCTAAGGAAAGTCGTCAGGGTGACTTGTCGCCAATGGTCTCTTAGTTTGTGTTGTACCTTCCCATTCCGCACGTCCTCCATAAGGGTCGACATATGTCTCAACAAAACCGACGTAACTCTCAACACTTGGTCCTATGTCCTTTACCCAGTGTCTCGAAGCAGCTTTATGATCTTCAATCGACCCGTTATCGAAACTTTTAAGGAGGATTCCCAGTTCAAAAAAGATAGATATGTGTGCGTCCTGGGACTCACGACTTGATATACCCTTCGATTGCAGCCTTCTGGTGCTCGTTTGCTGCATATTCTTTGGCCTTGGACAGTGCTGCGATAGCAGCAGTGAGTTGTTCACTGAAGTCACCATATTCCACACTGAGTTGCAAGGGTCTGCCGTTGACAGGAATCTCGAGATTTCTGGTGTCGGGAGGAGGGGAAGGAGGATTCTTGGATGCAGAAGCCACCAACAATGTAAAAGTGTAAGAACCATCCTTGCGGATTCTATGTCACAAATCAGTACAAATGGGCATGCAACGACGATCTGCCTCACCGAGTGTTAAGAACATCCACGCCAATCTGTTCGGCTGCTTTTTGAACTGCTGCAACTTCTTCATCCGTGATAGTTTGTCCAAGATAGTAGTGTGACATCTGTCCTTTAACTGGCTTGCCAATAAGCAGTTCTGACGCAGGTACCATCGAGTATATTTCATGCTTAAGCTGTACCAGGATCTGACGTCAACATCTTGGTGGCGCCCTTGCAAGTGACAACTCAAGTCACCTTGTCCCACAAAGCAGATGCCTTGGCTCGTGACGCAGATGCCTTCACTACAGCTTCGAACTTCTCTGGTGATACGCGTGGAATAATTTTTGAGAACCCAAACGAACGATAGTTGACCAGATTCGAAAGAACCTATGATGAGACCGTATAAAATGCACGATTGTCGTCTGTCAGTGGTAACCATACCTGGACTGTATACTGCAACATGGCATCCCACTCATCATTATCCAGTTTAGATTTGGCTTGGAGTGCGTTGAGATCAGCAAGCCCGGGGAGCTTCTCTCCATTCCTGAAGGTGGCAATAAGAAGGTCATACAAGTCGGACCCATACGGTGTCCATTGTCCTTGTATGATTCGTGTACCCGCCCAACCAGCTTGACCAATCCAGTGGGCATAGTGTTTCTCTTGAGAGGTCAGCAAATTGAAGGGCTTGGCAACATTTAGACTGCACAGTGGAGTGGTCTTGTCGGCCAGGTATTGTGAGTCAGACAGATCAACTGAAGACATTTTGTAACTGCGAGGTTGAAAAGACTTGAATCCCTGACGGCGAAAGTATCGTTTGCGTAAGACGTGAAGTTGAGATCGCAGTCTGAAAGAGCTGAGCATTCATTATATTCACTGATCACGAGCACGATTTACAACTCAGAACTGCAAGATTAACCGAGTCATACACATTTTGACGTGTCAAGTGCTTCTCTTGCGTTCAGGTGTTCCTCCCGTGCCGTTGCATCCACCCCACTGAAGTATAGCAAGAGACGTGAGAAATCCAAAACCATTACCATTTTCGTTTCGCCAGTTCTTATGCAGATCGAAGCTCGTTCTGGCTACTTCTCAACAAAGAATTATGAATAGACACTGTTGTTTGACCATCAGGACCTCCAACATTCATCCTTGAACACACACTGCCGTGCGATCTCGAGCTGATATCCTGGTTATTGCCTATTCGTTATGATAGGAATCAAGCACACCTCTTCGTTGGTCTTGCATACCAATGTATACGTCTGGCGTACTCCCTGTCCAATATCATACACCACATCCTTGCCATGGCTTACTTCTCTGTTCTTCGCTTCAGAGATGCGGTCAAAGCCGAGACATGTGCATCGTTGGATCACTGCACTCCTCAGTTCCGGTGAGTTTTCGCCCAATCCACCCGAGAACACAAGAGCATCCAAACGGCCTGTTACAATGCTAAACGCCAGTGTATTGAGACGGATACAAAAAGGTCGTACCTTCGAGTTGCACAAAATATCCCCCTACGCATGTCAATGACTTATTTCACGAGCTACACTCCTAAAACAACGCTCACACACCGATATACTGGCAGACTCGGTCGACGAACACCTCAAAGGCTAGCCTATAAGACGGTTTCCTGGACGTTGCAATTTCGTGAAAGTCTGTAGTTCCAGTCAGTGACTTCCATCCGGCTTCTGTATTGAGTATCTTTTCCGCCTGACATACAACCGTTGTTAGTAATACATGGCTTGGTGTTGTTTTTTCTTCACCTCTGTAATATGCATACTTCTTGTCCTATCATGACTCATCCTGCCAACATCCCGTGCATCTGCTGTATAGTGAAAGATGAGGCTTGGGTCCACATCCCCCGAGCGTGTGCCTCCAGGAAGTCCAGAGAGAGGTGTAAGACCCATGGAGATGTTTGCAGACTCGCCATCACGGATGGCACAGGCTGAAGCACCAGACCCTAAGTGGAGTGCGATTAGACTGGTTTCAGAGACCGGTTTCTTTAAGAATCTTGCGACCGAACGAAGGATAAAAGCATCTAGCAAGCAGTTGGTGCAAACTCGGATATGGTTCAAACAGACATACAGCTGCAGCCGTGGAAGCCATATTTCCTCAATTTCTTCTCCTTAGCAATAGCAGGAGATATCGGGTACGTATAGACATATGGCGGGAGGTTTCGATGAAATGTGGAATCGAAGAATGCGATGGACTCGGCGTGGGGAAGTGAATTACGACAAGACCTGATAATGGCAAGGGCTCTGCTGTTATGTCTACATTGCCGACGGATGAGTACCGTGTCATCGACAAATCGAGACAACACACAGTGGTGCAAGGTCTGAGAGTGCTTCAAGGCGCTTATATGTATGCTCGTCCACTATGACCGAGTCTACAAAATCACCTCCATGCACAACACGATGGCACACGTGCGTAATATTGTGGCGCTCATAGCCAAAGCGGGTAAACTCTGGGTCTGTAAACAGTAGTTGCAGAAAGTGTTCAAAGGCAGCCGTATGATCGTTGACAGAAGAGGGTAGATCCGTTTTACGCTTCAGGTGAGCTATATCCAAGGAGTAGAACAGTTTCGCAAAAGACGTGCCAAAGTTTGAGACAGAAAAAGTGGCTAGGAGAGAGACTGGTTCCTCATTGGGATTCAAGTTCTTGCGGTCTGCGACGAGTAGAAACAGGGAGAGTTTAAGAGATGATGAGCCCGCATTAAGGGCGAGAATGAGATTGGGAGACATAAGTCAACCTTTAACGAATGCATTGTGGACTCACGACCTTTGAGGGTCGAACGCGGCAGCAATGATGACGATATGATTACCCGTGAGAGAGCTGCCGCGGACGCAAATCTGTGTCTTCCTGCCTCCGCATAAACAGAAACAGCTCTGCTGAGTCGGTTCGTCTTAATTTAATTCCATGTTTTGGATACTGCTAGCAATCGACCGACATCTATGACTTTGAAATGACGCACCACGATCTATCGAATGATGTTGTGCAGTCAGCTCCTATCCTTTTCCTCAGAAAACAGCACATTTAAGACTATGAACCTTTTTCCTATATCTCTAGTCCCTGAAAATGCCTGCGCAACAGCTTGCTCAGCCCAATCCTCCTCCCGAGCCATCCCAATTACCCGAGTCGCTCTTAAGCCTGAGTATTCGTCTTAGTACCGCTGAATCTTTAAGCAAAGATGAGTTGCATGCCATCAACTGTTTCCGAAGGGCAGCATGTTATATCTCAGCAGGTGTTTTCCCACTTGTCTTATTGCTTTCCCACTCTAACTGGTCGTAGCAATGTTGTTCATCAAGAGCAATACTCTACTCGAAAGGAAGTTGACGAAGAAGGATGTCAAACCCCGCATTTTGGGACACTGGGGAACCGATCCTGGTCTTATTCTATGTTATGCTCATGCCAATCTTCTCGTGAAAAAACATGACCTGAACGCAATGTTCATTACTGGGCCCGGCCATGGTGCTCCTGCGATCCTTTCCAGTCTTTGGATAGAGTCTTCCCTCGCACGTTTCATGCCAAAGTATTCCCTTGACAAGGGAGGCTTGCACAACTTGATATCTAGCTTTTCAACTCCAGGCGGATTTCCTAGGTGTGCAGACCATATGCTAACTTAGCTCTGCAATGAACCAAACCATGATAGCCATGTCAACGCTGAGACACCTGGTTCTATCCATGAAGGTGATGACCTCGGCAATGTAAGGTACTTTTACTAACTTTCCACTAGGTGGTGAACTCGGCTATGCCTTAGCTGTCGCCTTTGGAGCCGTTATGGACTATCCTGACCTCATTGTTACTTGTGTGATCGGTGATGGTGAAGCGGAGACTGGACCCACAGCGACGTAAGTTACAGGTACTATTTGGTTAGTAGTTCTTGACGCTAGATTTGTAGTGCTTGGCATGGGTACAAGTATCTTGATCCTGCCGAATCTGGCGCAGTGATTCCTATCGTTCATGTTAACGGTTTTAAGATCAGTCAACGTACCATATATGGCTGTATGGATGACATAGAGCTGGTAGCACTTTTCAGGTCATTCCAACACACTTTGGCTCTCCTTCGGTATTAACACTTGTGCAATGCAGTGGGTGCGGCTACCAAGTCAGGTTCGTGGAAGATCTCGAAAACATCGACAACGACATGGCGGCTAGTATGCAATGGGCACTGTCTGAGATCAAGAACATTCAGAAAGCCGCTCGTAGCGGTAATCCAATCGTGAAGCCTCGTTGGCCCGTTTTGATCTTGCGTACCCCGAAAGTAGGCACCTGATGTCAATGATTATATTGTCTTCTTACCTGCATCTGTAGGGTTGGTCCGGTCCTAAAGAATGTCACGGGGAATATATCGAAGGATCCTTTAACTCGCACGGTATTCCATTACCCAATGCTGCCACTGATGATGGGGAGTTTACGCTTCTTTCCGAGTGGCTGGCATCTTATAGACCTAAGGAGCTATTTGACAATAATGGCAGCCCTATTCCTGATATTCTTAGCATCATTCCGGAGCGCGAAGACAGAAGAATGGGACAAAACAAGCTTGCTTATGCGGCATATGTGCCTTTAGATGTTCCTGATTGGCAGAAGTTTGTAGTAAAAAAAGGGGCCCAAGAGAGTTGTATGCGCTGCGTAGGCGACTTACTTCATGACGTTGTTGCAGCGTGAGCACATGATTGCTTCGGGGGTGTACTTCGTTCTTCCTAACCAATGCGGTGCTATTCATCAGAAATCCATACACATTTCGCATCTGGTGCCCCGACGAGTTAGTCAGCAACAAGTTTGAGGCCACACTACGAGACAGCGGACGTAATTTCCAGTGGGATGTGGCTTCCCGCAACCAGGGTGGACGTATCATCGAGGTTCTGTCGGAGCATATGTGTCAAGGCATGCTCCAAGGCTATACTCTCACTGGGAGGACGGGACTCTTTCCTTCATACGAATCATTTATGGGCATTATTCATACCATGGTCGGTACAATTACCATTAGTCGTGGTCAAGATGTTTAAGTCTCTCGCTAGGTGGTCCAATACAGCAAATTCGTCAAGAAGGTGAAGCAAGTCAGCACATATGCGCCAGTCTCTGACAATGTATATACAGGCGATGGAAGTACCATGGAGGCGAGAACTCTCTAGTATCAACTACGTGGAGAGCAGCACTTGGGCGCGCCAAGAGCACAACGGATTTTCCCACCAGAATCCCTCTTTCATTGGTGCTGTCCTCAACCTAAAGCCGACAGTTGCTAGGGTTTATTTACCACCTGATGCCAACTGTTTCTTATCGGTATGCACTTCACTCCTCCAACCGCCCACATAATGATGTCACTTGTTGCAGACTATGGCACATTGCTTAAGAGCCAAACACTATGTCAACTTGATGGTAGGATCTAAGCACCCTACGCCTGTCTGGCTGTCGCCAGAGGAAGCAGATAAGGTCGGCAAGTCTCGTGTGTTCAATTTCAATAATCACACACTTTCGACAGCACTGTATCGCAGGAGCCTCTGTGTGGAAGTTCGCCAGCATTGATCGCGGTGTTAGCCCTGATGTGTACGTTCAACCAGTCAAATGCGTGGCTTATCAGGCTAATCGAGCTAAAGCGTCCTCGTTGGCATTGGCGTTGAAGTTACTATTGAAGTCCTCGCAGCTGCATCTCTCCTTCGCAGTCTATGTCCTGATCTTCGCGTGAGGGTGGTCAACGTTACTGACCTCATGATTCTCTCCCCCTACGGAGAGCACCCTCATGCTTTGAGTGCAGACGCATTTGATGCTCTTTTTACCAAAGACAAGCCTATTCACTTCAATTATGTAAGTATTCGCGTAGGTCGCTTCTCCTCTGTTTGATTTACAACTTTTAGCACTCCTATCCCATCGAATTGAAAGGGCTTCTTTTTGGTCGGCCTGACTTGGAGCGAGTCACAATCGAAGGCTACAGAGAGGAAGGTACGACGACAACACCTTTTGACGTGAGTTCATCTGTATTTCTTCAATGCTCCCCCCATCACAAAGCGCCAACTCAGATGATGTTGTCAAATCACGTTTCTCGCTTCCATGTTGCTGCGGCCGCGATTCGTGGCGGAGCATCGCACAACCCTAAGGTCGCTGTGAACGAGCACGAGCATGTGGCAGTGCTTATGCATGAAGCTGAGGTACACAAGAAATATGCGTTGGACCATGCCGCAGATATGGATCATGTGTACGACATCCCGAAACTCTAGGTAGAGCTTCCTAGTGTATAGTAAGATGTATGAGATTTTACACAAGTGTACATTAATAACAGTTTGCATTCCTTACTTCGCCCGTTTGGACTTGCTACGTTTCGTAGAGCTTTGGTTAAGCTTCTCTTGTATTCTGGAAAACTCTTCCTCATCAATGTCAGGTTCTGCGGCAGTACGTTTCTTTCCCCTAGACTTGGTCTCGTCCTGAGCCCCATACTTTGCTGCAAGCCCGTCAAAAATGCCGCCTAACTTCTTCTGCCGACTTTGAATCAATGCTTTCAGTGCAGCTTCCCCATCCGCACTTCCCTCCCCATCATTTGTGTTCTTGCCCTTCCCTTTTCCTCTTCGTTTGCCTTCTTTACCACTGCCATAGAATTCATCCCAAACACCCAACTCTTTTGCCATACCCTCCGCTTCCCGAGCCTCCTTCTCCCCCTTTTGTTTCCTAGAGGCACGACCCTTTCCATCTTTGAGGCCTTTTGTCCAGGCGGGTAATGCCCCGAGGTCGCCTTTTGCAATGAACTTATTGATCGCTTCAACAAACCGGGGCTCGTCGGTGTAATTAGAATGAGGTATATGCGAGATGATCTCATCGATTGAACCCTCCGTTTCGAGATACGCTGTCTTCAGGTCAGCGAGTTCCTCTTCGGAGCCTAACAAAATCCATTCATCATTCATGTTAGTGTATACTGATGACAAGCGTATACCTTGATATTCCTTCCTCATTTCGTCCAATTTGCCGCGTGTAACCTTCTCAAACATCTCTTCGAAGTAGGCCTCCCAGCCATCTGCACCCTCTAAATCCATCCCTTCATCCGTGCTGCCCGTGCTGTCATACTTCTTCCGGCGTTTTTCATCCCCAAGTACGGAGAACGCGAAACCAACTTGTTGGAAGCGCGTTGACGCGTCTTGCTGCGCCTCTGCAGATGACGCGGCATGCTTGTCTGGATGATGCAAAAGCGCGAGACGACGATAAGCAGATTTGACCTCTGACGCTGTCGCAGTTGGGGCTACAGAAAGCACATCATAGAGATTGACATCAGGGTTGTCGGGAAAGAACTGAGCGATAGGATCGGACTCCATTATGTCGTGAAGTGAACGCAAGTTATGGAATCTTATGTACGCGTGGCGGACTTTAAATTCCCAGGTTGCTCCACTCGCTGCTATCTAAATACATCAATGGGAATAATGCTAATTAAACGACAAATCGAGTGATATATGTGGTCGTGCGTAGGTAGTGTCGTAGGGTAATAGCCGGTCGTCCGTTGGCATACATAAAAGAAACCAAAACCAAAATCCATCACAAACCAGTATTACTCGATAGACATCCGGGGAGCGAGGGACGTCCCACCGGTATATGAACCAGCTACCTCGCTTATACCTGGTGTCCCAGGTTTGCTGCCGTAATTGGTACGTCGCGGGGCGAGCCCGTCTATGAAATACAATGATATTAGTGTGCGATCTCTAGAAGATGGCTCAATGACAGACCATTCGTCTTTGGGTTGCGAAGCCCTTTTCCAAAGTCGGAAAAACATCGAAGACCGACGGCAAATGATGTGAAAACAAGAAGGAAGGAAACAACAGCTATTGCGGAGCAACGTCACGGGCTAACCCAAGAAAAATGTGCAAATGACTCACTGAAGACGGAGAGTGTCACATGTGTAGACGCGTACTGCGCCTTAGTTTGCGGAGAGTAATATCGGACAAATTTGAAAATGCTACGGGTACGCATGGTAAAGCATAACACTTCGCTAGAAATGCTAGCACTCACAAGTAGCTCAACGCAGCGGCCATGAGTATCAGAGAAATAGTCATAAGCCTGCGAGACATGACATCAGTGAGGCCAAGCCCTTTCTACGATATAACAACATACCATTTAATCTCACGTTTGACAGCAATACCGCAGGTGATGAGAAGAATCAACACAATTGGAATAGCAGCGATGGTCAGCGCAAATTCAGGAGACGTGCGATCAATCACGAGGATTAGCAGCTGACATTGTCATTGAATATATCTCCAAAACTTTAATAATACGAATATCAACGTACTTGCATGGTAAGGCCGACAAAACAGAAGAAGTCGAACTTTAAAAGGCAGATCATCACTTCATAGTATTGATACATTTCTAAGACGTGTCAATAGTCACGCTACACTGATAACAACAAATGCAAACCTCTCATGGCTGGATTGGCACCAACGGCATGGAAAACAGCCCACCTGGATCACAATTGAATCACCTGTGACAAACAGCCTCATCACGATGATGACTTACCCAAACTCAAAGTAGAGGGCCCTGGTCCACCAAATTAGCGTGACCCAGGATGCAGCAAGTACGCAAGGCACTGCGATGAGCAAAGGTTTAATCGTGGACCACAAAGATCCAGGGTTACTACAGTTCTGCAGGTATACGTCGATCGTTTGGTGAAGAGATGTAGGTAATTTCGTAAGAGAAACATGCGCACCACGTAACAGTTCAGATCCGGGGTTCTGACAAGTGCCATCTTGGTCTGACGGACCTGGAGGACGGAGAAGATCATCATGGCAACTTGGAACACTGACAGAATACATTGGAACAATGTACGACATAAGACAGCAGGGGGGCTCACTCAAAATTCCAACTGCAGATGACGAAACGGATGAGAAGGAGTAAAACATCAATTATTGAGGACATACGTAGTTGGATGATGTTGCGTAGTTTCAAAGCATCGATAGTGATCACCAGCACGAAGAGCCTGATCCACATGTTAAGCAGTGTGTCAACAAAGAGACTCAATGGTGGCTCACTCGGCTAAGGCAAAGAGAGAAAAGTAGCATGGTATTGTCTAATCATGAGTTGAGCAGATGCAATTGGCCGAAATTGCCACGCAGCAGACCTTGTAATCGCCACTGCTAGTATCTACGACCGCTTGTACCTGGTGAACGAATGAACAATAAACACGGTATCCGACGAAGCAGTTGAACGACCAACCTTGCCAAAAACAATGGCCACCAAGGTGAGGGTGACAATAGCCTCTGCATGCCCATAGATCAACCTCGCAAAAGAGCACTGTTCAGATGGATTTCTCACGTAATATAGCTACATGGAGATCATGAGTACAGAATATAGTAGGAAAGTCCAAGAGAACCACTAACTGGTTCCGATGAAGCCCTGCTGTGGACGAGTACGAAGGAAGGGCTCGACGGCCATCGTATAAGACTACGCTGGTGCCACAGCAAACGAGAACTGGGAAACGCGTAGGCAGGTGAGGGAGGGATGAAGGAGGGAGGAGAATATGCAGAAATGACAAGCAGCTCGGCCGAGCTTTGACAATTGAGGCTGTGAGTGAGCGGCACTGCCGTGAGAACAAGTAGCGCGGTCACGGCCTCTCGCCGTGCATTCGACATGAAGTTTACTGCGTTCATTATGCACATCTGCGCTTTGACGACGACGTTCATTCCCAATCAGATAGTTGCGATTGCAAAGGTTTCTGTCGCTGCAGCGAGCCTTGTGTCTCTTGACAGTCGTCTCGACCGAGGTAGTATCAGTCGTACTTCCTGATAAATCTGTTAACTCACAGTCTCATGCAGACATGATGTATGCAAGTGGTTTTCCATTGAATAGTCGGGGACGTCGGGTCAGCCACTCGCCTCAGAGTTCTCGTACCAGCCGCTGCCTCTTGTCTACTCACTCTTGAACTCCTTCCATGCTCACCAGCTTTCAAAGACACGCATTTTTCTTGTTGGACGTCCTCACGCTGAACGTTCAGGCCATCATCATCATGCATGCAGCGAGTGTGGCTCTTTTAGTATGGCCTCCCTCCAGTCGATATCGCATGATTCCAACCACCTGTTCTCAGCTACATGGCGTTCTTCTAGCATCTCTCGCAGGGCTCATAATCAAGTCTAGCTTCTCAGCGCAATCCATTCTACTCATCGGACTCCTCTTGAACATTCACCCAAGACTACTTTCATATATTGTGAGCGGTACTAGGTGATGCCTTTTTCAAATCGTATCTCAAACACACTCAGCAGATACCATCCAGCAGCATACAAGAGTTGTCCTATCCAGTGGATGTTGTGCGTGATTTATCGGCGTTTCGGGAAGAGCAAATACAAAAGGAGGTCGTTCCCCAGTCCAAGGACTGTGTGCGTGTCCTCGATTAGGTCATGCGATAACTGGCTTACTCTGAGGCAGCGAAGTGATGAAGAATATTCATCACACTCTATCACAGTTCCAGCCGAAAAACCCCACTGTAAGTTTACCAACTTATCATCCGGGCTCACTAACGAAAGCACGAAAGTCGAAAGCCCGACGGGGTTGTGTCTCACAAGATGCAAGAACAGAAAGCCTACGCGCGAGCGTGGAACATCTGATGAGGATAAAGAAAACGAGGTATGTATTCAATTATTTAGTATCTTCGAGTGCCAATGCTAATGCATCCCCCAGCCATCACCTTTGAGATTCGTGGCATCTACCACCCCCACAATTTCGCATCAGAATGGGTTGCGGCCTCTCACACTGACGAATCTCCCAATGCTCGATGCTAAGGACACTGTCACACCAAAGCGCTCATTGTCATCATGCAGTAACGCAAAGCGGCAGAGCCCTTCGACCTACTTGTCCGATGTCAGGCAGCAGCAGTTTCCTCCTGTACGTTCTCCGGGAGAAGTATGTCCCCGCAGTGCTTCGTTGCCACTAAATTGCTTGTCGCACACCGGGACGGACGTCACGCCCAGAATGGAAGGCGAGACACAATTGACATCAAGACTTGAAGAAGAAATGAAATTGACAGCGCGTCTTCGAAATGACTGGGTAGAACTTCGAGATCGAGCATGTGCGGAACTGAACCAATCCAAGCATCTGGCCCAGGCTCTAGCGGTAGCTGTTGACACGCGAGAGCGTTTTATCAAGGACCTCGCAGCTAGTGTGGAGTTACTTAGAGTGGAGAACAAGGTTTTGAAAAAGGTAAATGGACGAGAGCTGTCTCGTAACGTCTTCACAAAGACGAATGTCAACGAGGATGTACAACCCTTGTCTCCAAAAATCAAGGCTGAGCGACGGGGGAAAGATAAGGCTGAGGTCCCTAACATAGGTGCCCAGCGTTTTGGATGTTTGAAGTCAGTTCATGCGAAGAAAGTCTCACAACGTTGCTGCAAGCGGTCCAGGAATGCACTTCGGTGCATTTCTGGGATTGGTGAAAACCTTGGGGAGAATAACTTCTGCAGAAATGCAGATTGGTTTTCAACGGGAAGCATATCAGAACCGACCTTGGAGCCTCGGTGTGGTAGAGACCAAATTTCCCCTCCCACATCCACTGCTGACAATGCTGAATTCGACGAATATATCGAATCAACATCGGAGATCATGGAGGTCCAGTTTCCAACAATCTCTCCAGAATTACCACTCTGCCGGGCAGCTGTCTTTGGACATAGTCAAGTAGCCTATCCACCCTCAGGTGCTGTTATCTACGAAACGAACGGAAGAAACTTCGCATCAGCCCATGAGCACCTCTGGTCGACCTGGAAATTACCCAATTCAGTCGGCGTTCATACAGCAACCTCTCAACGAAGAGACTCCCACCACCGTTCAGTGAACGACCCGTCCAACGCAGGTCTAACTTTAAATGAAGCTTGCCATGGCGAAGGAGGCTCCTTGGCGATGCAACGGGATTCGCCGTTTTACGCTGTTCCTGCTTCTGCCTTTATTCTGCCTCGTGTCGTGAGTCCGATATCTGTTCGGCGTCTTTCAACCGGCGACTTTCCGAGCTAACGAAGCGATATATATCATGGCACTTACGTATAATATCTGGATCTGGATCAGTATGTAAATATCCTGTCGGTGAAATGTCGACTGTCGTCTTCGATAAGCACGCGATGCAGGGCTTACCGCAGGCAGGATATGCAAGACTGTGCTGCGCCCATGGGTGCTCCGGTGACCATTTAAGTGCGGTAAAAATAGAGTTCAATTTCTTGATTCGACGGAACGTCTCGGCTACAAATACAGTTTTCGAGAAACTAGATCCGCCCTGCTCTGGCTTGCAAAGACATGAAAGCCACTGATTAATGACTGCCAAGGCACACGGTATGCATCTTATTTGAAATCATATTTGAGTAGATTTGAGTGGGTAGAAGTCGTTCGTTGTCACCGCAAGAAGTCGGGAAAGAGGCGTCGGCAGGAGTTTCAAAGTGCGGAGCGCCGAAATGCCAAGATTGATGTGCAGGCCGACGAGCTTCGCGCTGCTTGCTGCTTAATAGTCTCCGGGCATATGCCAACCTTCTCTCAGCTTTATGACCTCCATCTCCACTAGAGACACCCGTACTGCCAGTGCAGGTTCAAGCATAGTCCCAACTCCACTAGTGGCAACTGAGCAGCATGTGGAGATCAAAAAGGAAACGACTAAGAGGCGCAGAAATCATCTTAGTTGTGCAGGTGAGTATCTCCAGCATCCTTTGATGACTAGAGACTAAGTCACGCTCTCAAGAATGTCGACGTTTAAAGGTAACTGCCAGTCTGTATTGTACTCCTGCAGAAGTAGTGATCCCCGCTTCCATTTCTTATAGTTACGGTGAATGCAGTTCACCATATGCCACGTCACCTACTTATGTGTTCGGGTTTGTAGGTGCGACCGAGTCTTTCCCTGCGAGTCCTGTAGGAAGAGAGGATGTGCTGGTGCGTGGTCAACCAACTGCTGCGGTTCTGGAGTCGTCACGCGAAAGTTTCCCCAGCCATTTGTCCAGAAGGTACGTTAACATAACAAGCGGTCCCACCAAGTCTCATGGTTCACTCCAGGCGCCTTGATGACCAAGGGGACGCGCTTTGTTCTCGCAAACACGGAGGAGTTGCATGTCAAAATCATGGACATGAGTGAGCGAATACGGCAGCTTGAAAATGCATTGTCCGCATCTACTGTTGGCTCCGGTCCTCATCCACTTCTGCGAGAAGACCTGCTTCTGGTGAAGATTCCCATTGAATTTAGAAACGAGTCAAACTCTCCTGCACAAGGACCTTCATTGGCACATCCCCCCAAGGAAAGGGATTCCATGCCAACCTTGTTAGACGCCTTTGGGACTCTTAAGATCGGATCTGATGGTCATTCCCGGTTTTATGGCCAGACGGCCCGGACAGAGGTGCGATAGCTCAGTATACACCATCTCGTTCCTACTAACAAGCCTTTGTAGCATTTCGTCAAGGTAAGTTCCACCCCAAATTTGCTGCACGTATTTCCTCACCTCAGTTAGGATGAAAGTGATGCAGCGCAGCCAGACCCATCTGGGGTACCTAATCTGCTTCCAACAGAGATCCTACGTCTCAGCCACGCCTTTCCATTTGGTTCTTTCACTACTGACATCCAAATGTTAAAACTCATTCTGGACTACTTACCTCCCATTACCGAGGCCTGGGAACTGGTCGACATCTACTATAATAATTCGTCATGGATGTCCGTAGCGTTAGTGTCTACGTTACTGTATTGATCTCACCCATCATTGCAGGTACGAGCCTTGTCCCCGGCCACAGTTTGAAGAAGAAGTGTTTAGCCATGTGTATGAACATTCCAATGACCCAAAAGGCATTTTGCCTCATCGCCTTGCACTTGTTTTTGCTGTCCTGTCGCATGGAGTTCTCATGGATCTTAGTCGAGAGCCTTACTCGCCATACGCCGAGCAACTACATCGGCTTGCTCAAGCATCATTAGCAGCTTCGCCCTTCATACAAGGTGATTCTTGTCTAGTTCCACCTGTATCTATACGCTCAGACTCACCCACTTTGCAAGAACCATCACTACCCGTCATTCAGGCAATGGTTAGGCACAGGCTTTTCACAGTGCTTGATGCTAATAATTTTTGTAGTTTCTTATAGGTTTTTATCTTGTTCTTGTCAATAAGAAGGAAGCGGCTAGCACGGGTTGGGCAGTCCAGGGCCTCAATTGCAAGGTATGCGTAAATTTGCTCATCGTGCTGTTTAGAAAGCTCACAGGACTTTAGTTGGCAGAAATGGTAAGGCATTTTATAGACTAGTCTGCTTGCTGTTCATATCGGTTTCTGTTTCAGCTAGGTCTTCGTGAGTTCTGTATTGATGACTAAAGTTGAAGCCTTGTTAATATTCTCTCTTCCTGTAGATCGTGATCTTGAGTACTGGGATGCAGAGGAGCGGAAATCTCAGGGGGAGGCACGCAGAACAGTATTCTGGGAGCTAGTCACATTAGAAGGATGGATGGTAACGTCCGCCTTGTTTGATACTATCCCCTTCTAACCTTTTCATAGAGCCTAGGTTTAGGGCGTCCGGCAACATTGCATTTCTCACAGATCGACTGTAAAATGCCAGGTGGTACACAGAGTAGTAGCGCAATAAGTGCTACCGATGCCAGCTGTGGGTGCGCTTCTGACAGTTTAATTACTGCCTTTCTTGAATCTGTAGTATTGCAGTGCAAGGATGGCACACGTGGAAGCATGGTCATGCTCGTTTCGTCAGTGATGTTTTGCAAAAGGCTCTTGATGCACAGACGCCACCTTATTCCGACATCATTGAACTTGATCGTCGCATACATGCATATTCAATGCCAGCAGACGTTGAAGCACTTGCCAATGGCTTGCCTTATCAATCAAGCCAGCCAGAGTCAATTGGCTTAATAATGCAGAGGTGGCTTCTGCTGCAAGCCAGGGATACCTGTGCGTCTTGAATTCCTTTGCATGTGTCCGACGACTCACTATTGTCTTCAGCCGTGCTTTTATTGCATCGTGGATTTTTTGCTCAGGCCCTTAGTGAGCAAGCAGATCCAATGCAGTCAAAATTTGCTCCGTCGGTCCTGGCGACATATCGGAGTGCCTGCTATATCATTTTAGCACTACATAACGTCTACACACAACAACCTTCTCTGAGTTGTCGATTTGGACTTTTCTGGTCGAACGCTTTCTCGGCATCGGTAAGACGAGCTCTATCGTGATTAATGGCAATCCTCATGTATATCTCTTCAGATCTCGCTGTGCTTGATTGTCACTCGGGCGACACGGTCCTCCTACGCGCCATTTGCACTTGGACAACTTGACCTGGCGTACGAATTGTTCAGCAGGGGTGCAGATGAATGTACTCCAGCAGCGAGAGCACTGGTAAGAGCAGGCATGATTTCATAATGTTTCGTACTCACACCGAGCAGCAAATTGTGAGTAGATTACGCGAGAAGGCTCATGTCGCATACGCACCATACCGCAATGGGCAACATCCCGCCTCGCTGGCATCGAAAAAGCACCTACCAGTAGACCACGATGACGATGAATTGAAGATTCTAGGAGGTAAAACAAATGTAGTGGCAGCCCCTGCGCAGGCAGTACACCCGTCGCCGCCCAATGAAACACAAAAGACATCTGGAATACATTATCCCGGCTCACCTGCAATGTTGATGCAATTACCACCAACGAATCATCTTGACAGTGTCCACCCTTCACTCGTGCAATATCTTGCCCAATCGCCTACTCCGCGTGTGCAGGGCGTCTCGCTCCCGGAGCAACAATCGATGGTATATTTTCCTCACTATTTACTAAAGCACTTCACCTCACATGCAACTTTTGCTAGCCCAATAGCTTATACAGACAGCATTCGCAACACGCCAGCGACGGTAGACAAGAGCACCTTCACACTTATGCTGACTACGGATACGTTAACAACTTGAACACCAGCACCTCCTCGTCATCCCTGACTGCCACGATTTCAGGGTACGACCCAGCACCGGGGTCCTCTGCGTTCTCAGAACAACCAGAACTACAGGAGCCCCACTCGCAGTATGCAACATGGCAAAATTATATGGAACAATTAGGCCTTCCTTATTAGGTCGTTCGGCCCTTGGCCTTGTGTACGATTCCTCCACCGTTCCCAAGTCCATTCGCCCAGGTAGTCAATATGTATAACGCTTGTCCATCTCTCAGACTCAATTTGTTTATGTACCGTTGCTGTATCAATAAAGGTTACTCGCTGTCCTTTTGGAAGGCTAAAGAGGTACAAATGCTATGGGCGAAGTGGTGGCTGCAGAAACCATTTTGACAGACTTGACATGGTATCCAGATCCAAGTGTGAATTTGACCATGCAACAGTTTTCTGTCATACCATCACGTCCTTGAGACGGTTATGTCCTTGGAGTTCTTCACCAGATGTTACTAGTTCACATACATATGGACTTCCGCGCAGATATTTACGACCTGCAACGTCCTAATGGGCAATCAACGCCCTCATGAATGAAGTCGAGCCCACGACACTGGTCAGAACTATGAACCGCAAGTCGTTATCAAGGTTTGTGATATGGGCCAATTGCACAGCTGTACAGAGGTTTCGCAGACCGTGACGGTGCAATAAGAATCATCCTCCAGGTCAGTATTGTCACAATTCCAATCTAATGTTAGTGGTCGTATGAGGTACCCTCTCAGCCGCCGCAGGTAAAACTGCAGCTAGGTTGAACTTGAAGAATCGGAAAATATTAGCCCCATAAATATCATGATAGAGATGACTCTGATCACAAGCCTTTCGAAACTTTCAAAATTGGAGTTGCTGACTGTGGGCGCCTGTACAACGCACGACAGACGGTACACAATTCACCAATCAAGCAACAATCAATCAAACGACCTCCAGTAAGTTCCAGGTCGCTGAAGATAGCTTTTGGTAATGACTTGGAGTAGCTTCAGCCGTCTGATTTTCGGGGATTGTCATGTCTGAGCACACTATAGAGGAGCTTGTAAATGAATGGTTACGTTTGGACCAGGTGCAGAGAACTTTCCGTGACGGGCTCTTTGGTCGCAAAGTATAGAATAACCGAATACCGAATACAGGAAGAATCAACGAGGCGTGAAATCCAACAGCTATGGAATGACCATAACATTCCAGAGTTAGAAAGTCGACTCCGGTGGGCACATGGGTTGCTGGATTTTAGTCATCATTTCTGATTCTCTCTATTTGCGAGCCTGGCAGGCAGAGGATAGAATTCGGCACCGCAGATAGGCACACCATTGCTACGAATCCAGTGATTGTTTAGTTATGATCATTTCCACAGCACGGCTCCGAGGTCGTATGGAGGCTGGGTTTGCTCGTATGAACAGCCTTGTTGTTATTCAAACATCGCAAGTAAGCCCAATACACGACTGACGAATGATACCTGTATGTTGAACACCTCGAAGGGCCTCGCTGCCTATGTATCACTGAATGTTCCAGAAGCCCAGAACAGGGGTATAGTTATTGGTTAGTTTAAATCAGCACGGATGAGGCTGGTGTCAATCGTTTTTATATTTCAATGTTAGGGCACGACCATCGTCATAATTCGGAACACTGGGCGAACCTCACTGCAGCAGCATTTTTGAGCGTTGGTTTCATTGTGTACTTGCTCAAAGGCCTTGTACACACACCTCTGTCAGTCTCTCCCCCCCAAAAAATATGGTGTTTAGCATCTCGTTTACTTCTTAGCTTGTGCACAGCGTGCCTTTCAGCGTTTCCAAGCTCAAAGCCGCGTGCGGGGTGATGATCACAGGTCAGTCCAAGTCGTTTAAAAATATATATTCTAGGAAAATTAAACACATGTTTACTAGCTAGTCATAACCCAAAAAACGACAATGGATATAAGGTTTACTGGGAGAATGCAGTTCAGGTGCACTTCAAATTTCTCTTGTGCTCATACTTGAACAATTATTCGAGCTGCCATGAAATTCAGATTATCGGGCCACATGATCGCGGCATTGCGAACTCTATCAAGAATAATCTGAAACCTCGTATATGGGACATGCGTGATTTTGAAGATTCTCCTCGTCTTCACTCCAAGACAGAGGAAATGCAAAATGCCTATTTTTCTTATTTACGAGACATTAGTCATTTAAAGTTCGTACAATAGCCTCCCCCTTCTCCTCAGACTATCATTCACCATTTTTCCATAGGAACCAGAATCCTGCCACGACGGTAAAATTTATTAGTACTGCGATGCATGGTGTAGGACACAATTATGCTGTCAGAGCATTTGATATGTTTGGTTTTCCCCCATTCATTCCTGTAGATCGTCAGAAAGATCCTGACCCGGACTTTCCGACGGTGAAGTTTCCTAATCCTGAAGAGAAAGGTTAGCCCACCCTGCTGAGTGACCTCCTTACACCTGACCCTTATTGTCGTGATTTTATAGGTGCACTAGTGCGTGAAACGACTGAAGTCATTATTGCAAATAAGCTGACAGTGTCATCCAATTGGCAGGATCTGGCTCTCGAAGCAGCGAATGAAGTACATGCAGACTATGTTCTGGCAAATGATCCGGACGCCGACCGATTCACAGCTGCTGAACGAAGGTCTGTACCTGGTTTGCTGGTATCTCATGCTTTCGAGCTCACTGAATCATACTCATAGTCATGATGGAACATGGAAAATATTCACAGGCGATATGCTGGGTGCAGTATTTGCGGCTCGGACGCTTGAGGTCAGTGTGAATTCAGATGGTACACAGGCACGAGGTCACAAATCAAGCCTTTAGTTGTACCGAGCGTCTGGAAAACCTCTTAGTACGTCCTTCAAAATACGTGTCTTATAGTTTTTGAGATATATGTTTTGAAGATAAACTGGCAATGGTAGCCTCAACGGTCAGCTCCAAGATGCTTGATGCAATGGCCAAAAGAGAAGGCTTCAAATTTGTTGAATGTCTCACTGGTCTGGGTTCTCTCTACGCCGGAATATACGCTCTCAACTAACTCACGATACAGGATTCAAGTACATTGGCAATACGGCGCTCGACCTAGTGAAAGAGGGGTATGAGGTTTGTACTTTCTTCCTGAATTGCAACTGTACCATATAGCCAAGATTCCAACAGGTACCGTTTGCCTACGAAGAAGCCATTGGGTTCATGATCGGTTATAAAATTCGTGACAAGGATGGAATAGCCGCAATGGTACCTATACTGACTTTGTTTATCAAAGACAAAGGGGCTATCGTCTTCACAGGTTTTCTTCGCAGAATTAGCAGCAGATCTATGCCGAAAAGGCTCATCTATCGCTCAATTTCTCTCGCAGCTCTATTCCAGGTATGGAATAAGCGTCTCGGCTACTGAGTACTAAAGCGTGTTCTGTTGGTTCAGATATGGCTATTTCCAGGTATGACAAACAACTACACACTTATTGTGTCCCGACGCCCACCACACGTAGACAAGCAACAGTTATTTCGTTTGTAGGTCTCTTCCGACAATTGATCGGATCTTTGCAAGGCTGAGAAACTACAGTCCTGAGGTTCGTAATGTTTCCATCCTTGTGTTTGTCATAACAACAAGCTTGTAAATAGTCACAGCATCGAAACTACCCTCGCGAAATAGGGGGGATGCATATTGTGTGGGTGCGCGATTTGACAACCGGATACGACAGTGCCAACCCACCGACGTACGTGCCGGGCTTACCTTTGTCTTCTGGGCACATGATCCAATTTCGCGCTGAAACCGAGTCTCGTGCTGAATCAATCATGCTCACTCTTCGGTGTGTCCTCCGCTCTTCTTCCTTCTTTTTCTTCATGGATCTCGGCTCAACTTGCAATTGTCCTTTCACAGAACCAGCGGGACCGAACCAAAGGTATGCACTGTTACATAAAGTTGTCTGGGCAGGTAAGTCAGATCCTCACGCTTGTGTCCAGATCAAGTATTATCTCGAAGGACATGGGCATGACATCACTCTTGTCCAAACAATACTCACGCAAGTCACAAACGAACTGACGACAGAGTGGGTCCAGGCAGCCCAAAATGGGTTGACTTTACCACTGTGAAAGCTACATGACACACAACCTCGAGTCTTCTAAATGAACACGTGATACAGTGTGAAAGTGTTGTACACGTAGTAGAGCAATAATGACACGTACATGCAACCATTGAGCTTAGTGGAGGGGTGTTGGGATGACTTAGCAGCACAACCGCAGGAACTGGGTTTGAAACTCGCGCTGGGGCACTTGGATTAGACCAGATGATCATTACATATTGACCTCACTAAACGGGTTTAGCTATAACTATTGAAAGCGACCGCCGGGCTCGTAAAAGACGCAATGACGGCCCCATTGACTATATAATTGACATTGCTCGGGCGTTCATCAAGGTTGCACCGTGACAGTCATGTCGACTCTCCTGGCTGCGTGTAATACATTGGTCCTTGGCGTTATTCTGCTTTACACCTGTCTATTTACTCTTACAATACCACATCCATCTCTTATTTACGTTCGCCTGGTCATTGCACCGCTCGCCATACTATGTTTCTGGAATTTTGGTTTTGGACCGTACATGCCCCCGACACTGATGTTCTCCGGTGGAACGGCGGCTGTTGGATGGTACATGATAATGCGAGTGATAGAGCACACCATTGTCGGCATATGGGATCCAACCACCCCCTATTGGGTTGTGCGCGCCGGTAAGGATGTACCTCGTCCTACATACCCTCCACCGCGGTCTTTCCGAGAGCGCTGTTTCTACGCATTTGATCTCCTTACATCCCAGAGGGGTTCGAGTTGGTCCCTTAGTCTAGAATGGGACTGGATGCCCTACCGTCTTAGATCATGGTCATACGCACGTCCCCAAAGGCAATTTCTGATGGACAGTATTAAAGCCATACTCATTCAATACCTACTCCTAGATTTATGCGACACAATTACCAAGTCGCGCACTTGGGATACCTCGCTACAGTATCCAGTATCGTCACTACCTGTGCTGGAGCAGGCAATCTTCTCGATTGCTCTTTGTACGGGAACTTTCTTGGCAATCGATTTTGGATACATTGTAACATCGGCGGCCTGCGTGTTATGTGGTTCGAGTCCTAATTCATGGCCCCCTATGTTTGATTCGCCATTTTCTTCCACGTCGTTACGAGACTTTTGGTCCCATCGTTGGCATCGAATATTCCGCCGTGTCTTTGAACGCCTTTCTATCCCATTGGTGTGCATGACGATGCCATTCGTCGGCCTCGTGGTCAAGGATCGCCGTCACAAGGAGTACATCGTCTCAACGATTCGCCTCATCGTTATCTTTGGACTGTCAACCTTGCTGCACTTATTGATTATGCATCGCGTTGCACAGCAAGCATACCGCAAGAATTACGCAAAAGATGATCCCACTTTTTGGGATCCTAGTACGCTCAAATTTTTCATGTCCCAATCCTTGGGCATGGCATTCGAGCATACTGCACTATCACGCATTGCCAATTGGATGTTTCCTTCTGAAGAATATCTTGGGGATTGTCCGCAAGCCATCCAAACGCACCCATCAGTGCATCCTTCGTCAAGGGTTGATGGGATCCAGAATGGAAGCGCAGGTGCTCTCAAGTCCAATGCAAATACAGGGGTGCACCGTTGGGAGCGAGAAGCCTTAATGCGTTTATATGCATGGCTTTTTCTCCTCTGGACAGGTCGGTGGTGGGCAGATAAATGGGTTCGTTCTGGCTTCTTCGACGAGAATGAAATTGTAGTACTGTTCAGCGTATGGAGAGGCTTGCGGCACGGGAAATGGAGAGTATAGTCTTATTACAGGAGAGGTGTATATCACCTCAAACCTAATCCAAATTAATGCGAAAGGATTCTCGGGATGCACTGGCCTGACGTGACGAGTTGCCATTCTGCTCCAGGCGTCATTCATGCAATGTATGTCTGTCACCGCACGTCCAGTGCCAGTGCCGTGATTACGCTTCTTTCTGGATAGTCCTTTTTGGTGTAGCCTGGCTGCGGTGAAATTGAAACATTGCAATATTGACCAAGTTCGGAGATCGACATATTAACGTAGAATTTATTGACGACAGCTGTTACATGGCATTGCTCTAGTGGTGCGGCTTCTTTTCGACTTGGATAGTGTCCCAGACACGCCTCTCCTCGACCTCTCGAGCAACCTCGGCCACATAGGGTGCCAAGTATCTGACGTCCTGCATTTCGTTGAGTGCGGAAGGTATCAAGTAACAGACGGATGTACATACCTCAGATGGCTTCACCCACTGCTCCTTTGGAAGATCTTTATGAAGCACAGAACACTGAGAGGCCAAACGAAGGCGGTAGGCACGATCATAGGCTTCGCGGGGTGAGAGACGCGATAGCGCCTTCGGAAAAGTTGTTACATATTTCCCCTAGTTCTTAGGGATCCTCAGCCTCACCTTTTGGACGTCCTGGCGCTCTTCGAGCACTGGGAAATGTCCCGATGAGCGAAATGGAGAAGATAATTGGAGAAACATCATACAGAGATCATCGTATCTTAGACCCATTCGCCTGTACCCAGCCGCATCAGCGTACCATTTTGAAAAGGGAGTGATAATGCGACTCCAAAAGCGAGATTGTTTGATGTAGGGGGCAAGAGAAAGTCCAAGAGGTCCAAACATGCTAGATGCGAGGATAGTGACAACCAACTATTATGTACTATAGCGCTTTGTTACCCACAGCTGAGCGCCAATCCATTATAAAACCCATCTCGCAGGCTTCCGTCAAAACTTACCTATCACCACTACATACCACACTCTCAAAAAATGACTGTTCAAGAGCGCACCTACATCATGGTCAAGGTATCTACTATTTCTCCTCTCTTCTCGTCTTGGCCATATCTAAGGAGAATCATAACAATCATCAAGCCTGACGGTGTCCAGCGTGGGCTCGTTGGCGACATTATTAAGCGTTTTGAACAGCGCGGCTTCAAGCTTGTCGCATTGAAACTCGTACATGCCTTTCCGGAACACCTCGAAAAGCGTAAGTTGGCTATAGATTTGCCATTGATTCCTCAATCAGCTTTCAAAATGGACTTTTGCAGACTACGAAGACCTCAAGGGCAAGCCCTTCTTCCCCGGCCTCATCAAGTACATGGCCTCGGGCCCCGTTGTCGCCACTGTTTGGGAGGGTCTCGATGCAGTCAAGACTGGCCGTGCCATGCTTGGTGCAACTAACCCATTGGCCTCCAATTCAGGTTGGTCATCGCGCTGCACCACATGTCGCTCTCGAACTTACCATATTACGTAGGAACTATTCGTGGTGACTATGCGCTCTCTGTTGGCCGTAACATCTGCCATGGCTCCGACTCTGTTGAGAATGCCGAGAAGGAAATCAAGCTGTATGTATGCCTTGTTGATGCATCATTCGTATGGCTCATTTTCTTCTACCCACAGTTGGTTCCCCGAGGGAATTGTCCAATATACCCACAACCAGGCTAGCTGGGTCTTTGAGTAATCGGATAGCAACCACACCACCCTACTGAAGATTTAGATTTACTCCCATATTCTAGTTGTCCAGAGGATTCTCTAGCAGTACATTCACTGTCATGACCCGTCTATTTCTCTACAAAGTCATTACACAAGATCCGCTGCAGTGAGATTACTGTTAATCATAGTGGTACAAGCACCTAACGTGAATCAATCAACTCTACACTGCAACTGCAGGAGCCAATCCCTACAATTTCCAATCAAACATCTCAATCGCCCTAATTGGTCACGTGTCTCACTGTAGTCGGCTTGGCACGTCTCGTCTCGCTTGAGCGGCCACTTGAGTCTATAGAGGACGATGGTGCGTGCGATGTCTGAGGCTCTGACGATGATGTCGTTGTATAATGAGGTGGAAGCTCCTGGACATCCCTTCCTGCCGTGAAAATCGTAACAGGCGGGCCCCCCGCATCGTGGTGCACAACATAGACATGGGAGTCATTATTACGTCCTGTCATAACTGGGTTTTCCTCGTTGCTTCTTACTTCGACCTGTTCCTGTGAACGGATGGCTGTAATTGGATATGGTGTGACGCCAGGTTGGGATGAAGTCGCTTGTGTAACAACAGGCTCAGCCTCTTGATCGCCCTCACTCATCTTGTGGTGTTTCCACCGGCGGTAGCTCCATAACCACTGCAGCAGGAGAGTGGAAATGACACCAAGAGCGAGTGCGCCAATGGCTACACCGACTGCTGCACCGACGGAAACATGGCGAGAAACAGGCGCACTTGGTTGGACTCTAACGAAGGTAAGACGTGAGGGGAAAAGCAGAGGTCACCGACGTATTGACATACGTTAGACTGTCTCCCGCAAGGTGGAGACAATCTGTCGGCCCATTACCACCGGAATGAAGGGGCCCGTACGCCCAAGACGCACCCGTTGCGTCGACGAGGGATATCCAAAATTGCATAGCCCAACCCTGGTGACTACGTCGGTTGAGGAGAGATGTATTGGCATCCACAACTCACAAGAGTTACTGTCCAATTCATGGGCCCATGATCGTTAAATGCTAGGCTCAGAGGCGGATGAAGCGAGGGTGCCACCTGTCCCGACATCACTCATGATTGGCATGCGTGATGCTGTGTTTTCGACAGAAGCACGAACCGTCATGGTAAATGGTGGGGTCCCATTCTGAGCCATCAAGGAAATGGTCCTACACTACCAAAAAATGTTAAAGGTGTAACATCGCCAACACACGTTCCACACCTGATCTGGCCAACCGTACTGTGTGAGTGCACCGGTCTCAGTTGTGCCCTGCACTGACAGGGTTGTTGGGATAGAGAACGTTTCATTGCATCTTTGGGACGAGTTTCGGGGTGGCATTACAGTGTAGGAGGCCTGGCACCCTCCCGTGTGTCCTTGGGAATCGAACTATAAATTACATCAGATCGATTCTGGACCTTAATATTCATAAATCGAACCATGCATATCTGATACTGTGATAAGTAGCTCAGGATCCTTCAAACAGGAAAGGAAAACAATCTAATACGCTTACTTGAGTATCTGGAGGAAAGGGAACAACCCACTCCTGATCAACAAAGAGAGTCAGTGATCCGCAGTCCATAAATTCAGTAGATATTCACAAATGGGGAGAAAGCTCCTGCATCCACAATAAGAGGATATGTCAATGTGCTAATGGAACATGTGAGACCACGTAGATGACGAAGTGATGGGGTGGTTGCCTCACGAGGTATATACACGAAGAGTGTATGGCGGGACCGGATCAGGACTACGCAGGTAAGATCGCTCATCTACAGTATAACAAGGACGCAACCCACCTGCCAGTGTTTAGCGGCCCCCATGTTATATTGAGTTTGTCGCACTGCGCTACGACTCACTCTCAGCTGTGTGAGAGCCTCGATGTCTTATACAGACCTGTAGTTGGTACGGAGACATTAACTTTCGGCGGTGTCCAATTAAAATTGAAGTCCTGAGTGGGACAGAAAAGCGTCAAAATGTAGAGTATATCCCATTAATGTAGGACGTATACAGCTATAAGCCACGGTGAGAATGCTGCGGTCTCCGACGCTATAGAGAAGTCAAACAGCGCGAACAGGAGCACAAATCCGCCCAGATAGCGTAAGGAAGTACAGCCCATATTTCTAGTACGAGGCCAAGAGGAATGGACGAGATGGCAAACCGAACTCCGGACGTCAATAGTCTTAGAGTTATAAACGTATGCGCCGGGGCGCTGTTTGGACTACGAGATGAGGTGGCCACGCCAAGCAACCTCCACGAAGGGACTCGACCCTGAGTGGGCTGTCGCTTGCTTCAAGTCTCATGCAATCATACCTACACTAATCCGAAGTTGATAAAGAGACACAGGAACAAGCTTCCAATGTGTATCCTTAAGCGCAGGACTAGGCCATATCGGCTTGTATCAAAGTTCAGGGACTGAATACGGCTAAATACTTGTGAAGACGCTGAGGCAAGCACCGAGAACATAGGAAGGCACGAGGAGCACGAGGAGCACGAGGACATAGCCAGTTTAGGTCAGTAGACAAACCAGAGTAGGTATCATCGGACTTGAAATAGATGCTTTTATGCCATAGCACGACTGTTCTTCCATTGTAGGCCGTGGCGACAAAAGAGCAGATTAGGTCCAAGCTGCCGTCCGGCTACAGTTCAAGTGTGGCGTCACGCGTTCCAAGGGCGTCCATGGGCGCGCGTTCCAAGTTTCGTACGCGCAAGTTGCAGCCGACTTCAAGTTTTGCTCCCTTATGTCGTTATGGCTGCCACGGTCTCCCTATGTCCTACAGCACCAATGCAGACACCATCTGTCGATAACCACTCGCTCTCTGGTCCTCCTACACTCATCCTGGCGGCATCACGATGTTGCACTGACCTCATTGCGTCACAGCCGAACGGTCTCTACAGGTCCCCAGAAAGGACCGTCGCAGGCGCCCCCAAATACACCTTCAGGCCATCCTGAGCCATCGTCTTTGGCGACAGCTGTAGACAAACCTCCCCTTTTCCCTCGCGTTTGGAAGGCCGTTAAAGATGGGGCGTCGCATTACTGGCACGGCTCTAAGCTGCTTGTGTCAGAGGTGCGCATTTCAGCTCGACTGCAATGGAAATTGCTCCACGGTGAGGCTTTAACACGACGAGAGAAGAGGCAGGTCCGCTGTTTCTTCTGCGACACTCTAGCTCGGCCTTGACAAATTGTTTCTAGTTGCGGAGGACCACGCAGGACCTACTACGGCTGATTCCTTTTGCTGTATTCGTCGTAGTGCCCTTCATGGAGCTACTCCTTCCCGTTGCCCTCAAGTTATTCCCAAATATGTTGCCCTCAACTTTTGAAGACAAGTTTGCCGCAGTGCGTTTTTGTAATTACTGCTGCTTCCATTTGCCTTTCGTGGCTCATCTTGCTTCAGGAGGAAAAAGAACGTAAACTTTTGCGTGTTCGGTTGGAGATGGCCAAGTTCCTTCAAGAGACATTGCGAGAGTCTGGGTTGAAGACAAACGCGAAAATTGTCGGCAGTGACGAGTTCAAGGAGTTTTTCCGTAAGGTATTTGTTGTATCCCACGTTACCCGTACTCTTCTCAGCGACATTCAGATTCGCGCTACTGGAGAGTCTCCGTCGACGGAGAATATCATTAATGTCGCAAAGCTGTTTGACGACGACTTAACTTTAGACAATCTCTCGCGTCCGCAGCTTGTCTCCATGTGTCGCTATATGGGACTTCACGCGTTTGGCACTGACAACTTCCTGCGAGGTGTTATTCGGGGTCGTCTGGAAAGAATTCGAAGTGATGACCAGCTTATTGATGCAGAGGGTGTTGAAGAGCTGTCTACGCATGAACTTCAGCAAGCTTGTCAGTCTCGTGGCGTTAGAACCACTGGCATCTCTCCGTCTCGTTTACGGGAAGAGCTTCAGACCTGGATAGATTTGCACCTCCGCAACCGTGTGTCTGGCGTCCTCCTCGTTTTAAGCAGAGCTTTCTATTTCGATCGAAAGCCCTCTGAAGAGGATGGAACCCCATTAATTGTCAGGAGTTTGGAGAGTGTCTTAAGTGGATTGCCGGACACTCTGGTCAGCCCTCGTAGTGTTCACTTCAAGTGATGCGTCTCACCATCTTTTATGAACAGCTGAACGAAGCAGAGTTAGAAGTTGATTCGGAAAAAGCAAGCTATAAGCAGAAACTTGAAGTCCTTCAACAACAGGAAGAGTTAATAGAAGACGAGGAAGAACAAGAGCAGGTACTTACGTCCTATAACATACTCGGGCTTCAGACATGGCTAATTTGCGGTCCTCTAGAAAGAAGAGGACGCTCGTCGGGCAAAGAAAGAGGCAACTGAGAGAGCCAAACGTGAAGAAGAGGCCCGGACTGCTCAGTCTTTGCTTCCGGATTCGGAGGTGAACTCACATCGATTATGGTGATGACTATCTGATTGTATTTGCATTCACAGCTTCAGTCCGAAGTTGAAGAAGAGGATGCTCGCATGACTACGGAACAGCTCAAGGAACTTGCGGAAGCCCTTTCCGTCCTCTCCGCGCAGTCTAGTGTACTTCAGGAGAGAACTGAACTCCGGGCTCTCATGGAAGAAAACCTGAACACAGGAGAGGTTCGGCGAAGACTTGTCACTATTCTACTATACTGACTGCTTTTGAAAGGATCCGAAGTCACCTACCACACCATTAGCAAAGCGAATTCGCACTATGCTTACGAAAATTGACTCGCAGTTGTCAGCGTACGACGAACGGGTCGGTTCTTCGTTGCAGATGATATCATGCGATCCTCAGGGTCGCATCTCTGTACGCGACTTGGAACGTGCACTATCCGTCATCAAACATAAACCCGATGAAGACGTCGGGCAGGCCGTCGTGCGGAAGCTGGATGTAGACAAGGATGGTTATGTCTTACTGGAGCATGTGTTAGGACTTGTCAAGGAGGAAGGGCTAGGCAGGCAGTCTTCAATTTTCTCTTCACCCATTTGCTAATCGGTCGTTTCAGGTATTGTACTTGATGACGAGGCAAAAAGTATTATTGGGCAAGGTAGAGAGATCAAGGATGCACCTCGGCAGGATGCACCTCGGAAAGAAGACATTGTACAAGAGTGAGATTTGCATCAATGGCATGTTTATTGATAATAGATCACTCTGTACCTTATTCTCCTTCGTAAGTCAAATCAACATGGAGATTGAACTTAGAGTAATGTAGCGTATGTCTGACCGTGTAAAGTATTGTCAAAGCCTTGTTGCACTTTCCGTTATTCATTTCGGGGCGTGACATTGTCTACGGTGACGCAGAGGGCTCGCGGAGGTAATTTCCCAACGATCAACGACTTTTGCAATGGCTGGCCCAAATCTTGAGGTCTTCAAGTTTGGGCTCTACCTGTTCTTCCCGATCGTCATGATGGTGCAGTTCAGCAACCCGGAGTGGTATCAGAGAAATGTGCTGCCGGTATGTACGATGGATGCTCTTAGGTGGCCCGCGAATCGCCTAAATTTGAATACCTAGTACAAAGACCGAATATTTCCCAAGGACGCTGACGTCTATGTTAGTAATGTGATGATGGTAGTTTTCATGCCGAATTTACCATTTCTTCAGAAACCACCACACGCTCACAAAGAAGTGCTTGCGGAGCTGGAGCGTTTAAAGGCACGACGGATTGCGCGGAAACAGGGACGAGAGCAGTTGACGCAGGTGGACGCACAAGTGGGAGAGGAGGAAAGGCTTGTCTAAGGTTAGCTCGTCTCCTCCATCAGGTACCAACAACGGTCGGCTCAACTGCACAGGCCGTTATGGGCATATTATTGTATTACTAGAATCTCACTCAATCTATTCCAATAAACTCATCTCATGCATCTTCTGTATCAAGTCTACTTCTCCACATCTATTTCTTTCCCTTCAACCCACACCTTCCATGGACCAAAATCCTGATCTACGAGGTTGCGATAATTCGACATCTCCTTCAATGACGTCTTACTTCCTCCGCAAACCACGAATACGACGGTTCTGCGCTTTCCATCGATCCTGGGAGGGATAAGTTGTTCAAATATCGGTCGCTTGTACGCTGGTATCAATGTCGTGGAACACGCAAGCTCTACTAGGAATTTATGGTCGTCTGGTGACATAGGGTGATCAGGATGGATCTGCCGCTCAAATTAGCGTATCGCACAAACCTGCAAAGGCCAATGCTGTCTGCATGCTCAGAATGTCGGGAACCAGGACGCAATGCACGCTGCCTTTTCTTTGTAGTGCCATCTTCATTGCTCCAGGGGCTGGGCTTGACGCACCAAGGGAAGATGCGACTGATGCTATGGCAGGTAATTGGACAAGATGTACCCTGTATGGCTCATCGAAAAATATGGTCACATCAGTTGGAAGCGGAGGTGATTTGACTTTTGAGAGCAGCGGTTGACGGTTGGCTTGGAGAGAGTGGTAAAAGCAGTCTGCACCTATTGTTTCCAGAGCTACGATTGACACTGCAACCCCCAATTTGATAGGTCAATACAGGCAACAAGAAGGCACTTTAATAGGTATTTACCATCATCCCAGCCTACTGATTCACACCCAACCATCACTCCCGCAAGGAGGCCTGCGCCGCCTACGCTACAGAAGATGGCGTCCGGTTTAACATCCAAATCTGTGGAGATCTCTTGGATCATCGACGCGTGGCCTCGCCACAGATCCACATCATCTTACATGTGATGCGAGTCATTTCGTTTGAGAATTGAGTGGTAGATGCAAATACCATATGCAGAAACCATGATGCTACGGGTATTCAGCATAGTGCTATTAACTCACGATGACAGGATATCACCGTACCTTCCGGGATTCTCAGTCAGTGCCTCTTGGGCCTTCACAAGAACTTCCGAATAGTCCTTACCTCCTGTGACTAATTCCGCTCCTTCTCTTTTAAGGCTATCTAAAAAATGCGGATCCAAACCAGCAGGCAGAAAAACAGTGCACCGCACGCCGACGGCTCGTGCGGCACAAGCAGCAGCAAAACCTGCGTTACCACCGGAGGCTATGATAATGTGAGCATCCGGCGACTTCTCTTTAGCTTGTTGGGCAACAAGAGACATGCCCCGAAATTTGAAAGATTGCGAGGGTTGCAAATTCTAGCGCAGCTGCATGACAAGCACGGACGAAGTAGAATCGTACAGCAAACCAACCTCGAGCTTCAGGTATACATCACAGTCTAGCAATTCGGAGAGGCGTTGGGAATGCATCAACGGCGTATGAACCCACAGTGGTTTAGTCATATTGCCGGTGCAAACCAAGTCTTCTCACCCCTCTACTGCAATTAAGAATCAATCACTAAAGTACAGAACAGGGTATAATAATATTCACCTCAGGATTCTAAGGGTATTAGTAGCTGACAAAGAAGCAATCTTGTGAAGCGCGCGGATGTCCTCGGAACTTCACAGCCGTTCAGAGAGGCTCTACAATTCAGTTGCCTGATGCTGGCAATTGTGCATCTCGAAACGAATAGGATCAACCAGTCATCAGGACTTTTAACTCAGTATTCTCAGGCAGGTGCCTCGCAGGCAGCCACTTGAAGCTAGCCGTGGGTACAATCCTATGACCGGATTCGGGGATGTATATAACATGAATTATTTGCCACTGATTGCTCTCGAGTAAGCGTCCGATGACCTTTTCATTTCTATCCCCCAGCGTGACTTCAATGCGGACGAACTTCGGTCTTGTACCCGGGCCGCCATTCCATGCTTTGGGTGTCGAGTTAAAAGGCCATCAACTTTCCGATTGCTACTGAAGGCCTTCCACGCACAGAGTCACAAACTATGAAGTTCATCGATGGATTTTGGTTGCTCAAGGACGGTGTCCGTCCATTCTATGGCCTGCAGGTCGTCAACACAAGCCTCAAAGACAATGCTGTGGATCTTCAAGTCTCCACACGCCCCATTCGACATCGTGGAGACACCTTAGGGGGTAATACCACAACCTAAAAGATGTCATAGCTTATCTTTATTTATACGAAGGGCCATTACTGAGCGTGCGCCTGTATTCTCCTACGCAAGGTGTCATTGGCGTCAAAATAGACCATTTCAAGGTGAGTTTCCTCATGGCTAATGGCGGGAATGTTGGTAGTTATTTTTCATGCCAGGCCTCGAAACCGACCCCTTCTATTGAACTGTTTCCCACAACCCCTCCAGTCCCGACGTCACCCACGATAGATAGGTCTCCTGAAACCCTTGTTATTGAAACTGCTGGTCTCAGTGCCGAGGTTACGAATAATCCATACACTGTTACTTTCAAGTCCCCTAAGCGAACATTGACTTTTGCGGGGCCCAAACATCAAGCTGTAGTTGATGTACCACATCAATGGACGTTGAACTCAGCATCTGAGTCCTCCTGTCTGACCACAGATCGTTCTTCTAATCCCATCCCTGGCAGCCCGCCAAAGTCTGTCCGCTACATGCTGTCAGAACTCAACCTATCGCCCGGAGAGAACATCTATGGCTTGGGAGAACAATTTGGAGCCTTTGTCAAAAATGGCATGCTGTCTTACTTATTCTTGTAGCGTACCAGATTGATTCAATTTTATCCAGGGCAATCCATTAGTGTATGGAATCGAGACGGTGGCACGTCTAGCGAGCAGTGTTATAAATGCGTGCCCTTTTATATCTCCTCTCGTGGATATGGTGTTTTCATCAACCATCCTGGCGAAGTCGAATTGGAAATTGGCAGCGAAAAAGTCCGTCTATTACTAACCAACACTATTCTCCCGCATTTACTTAGTAACCTCAGGTGAGCAGGGTCGGTGTAAGCGTCGCTGGGGAAGGTCTTGAATATTTCTTAATCTATGGCGAGACACCTCTTGATGTATGTCAACTCCTTTGATCCAACCATGCAGAAAACTTATTGTTTCACAGATACTTGAAAGATACACTCTGTTAACCGGCCGCCCCGCGTACGTTTGACAAGCACACCTAATATTAAGTGTCTAAGACCGAATTCAGTCTCCCGCCAACTTGGACCTTTGGCCTGTGGTTGTCAACCTCTTTCTTAACGAATTACTCCAGCTCTACCGTGTCAGGGTTTTTGCAAGGCATGCATGATCGAGACTGCAATGTCCGAGTATTTCATTTGGACTGCTTTTGGATGAAGCAATACGAGTGAGTCCATCACAGCTATCTCAGTTTCTATAACCCCGTTATTGTGTAGATGGTGCTCGTTCACTTTCGACCTGGACAACTTCCCGGACCCAGCTGCCTATCTCTCAGAAATTAAATCGAAATACGGAGTTAAGATCTGCGTATGGAGTTACGTCGATTCAATACCCCTCCCCCGGCATACTCACAGCTTAGGCCTTTAGTCAATCCCTACATCTCACAGCACTCACCGATTTTTGAGGAAGCCCTCCAGCAAGATTATTTGATCAAGCGAACAAATGGTCAAGTTTGGCAATGGGACTTATGGCAGCCTGGCCTCAGTATCTTCGACGTGACTAATCCTGCAGCTAGAGAGTGGTACAGTGCGAAGCTCCATAAACTCCTTGATCTCGGTGTGGACTGCTTCAAAGTAAGTATTCATCGGGACTAACAACAATGCTCTCTACTTATAAAGTGACGAAATGCTTCATAGACAGACTTTGGCGAGAGAATTCCGCATGCCAATATTGCTTATTACGACGGCTCAGATCCGTACCGAATGCACAACCAATATTCGGTGCTGTACAATGAACTTGTGTTCAAACTTCTGGAGCAGCGATTCGGTCAAGGAGAGGCCGTAGTATTCGCCCGTGCTGCCGCCGCGGGTGGCCAGAGGTTAGTCCTTGAACTCGCATGTCAGCTCAAATGTTTAATCGCCTGAATGATACGTGGTAGATTCCCTGTGGCAAGTGTACCTTTCATTTACTCAGTTAGGGTTTTTGTACTCATTGAACGTAGCATTGGGGCGGTGACTGCGAATCAACATTCGAAGCTATGGCGGAAACGCTGCGGGGTGGGCTGAGCCTGACTCTATCCGGCTTCGCCTTCACCTCTCACGACATTGGAGGGTTCGAGGTGCGGTGATGACTGCTCTTCGAATGCAGATCAATCCAGAATTTAACTTCACAGTTCAGGGATTTCCGCCTCCTGAGATCTACTTGCGATGGGTGGCGTATGGTCTCTTCTCTTCCCATTCCCGGTTGCATGGCTCGTACTCCTATCGTAAGCTGGAACAAAGAAGCATTCTTAGTACCGTCAACATTACTAATACATCTGCACGCATGCAAAGGTGTTCCCTGGGAGTACGGCGAAGAAGCCCCTAAAGTCCTTGCCAAGTTCTTGGATGCCAAGCACCGCCTGATGCCTTACTTATACTACCACGCCATCCAAGGCCATGTGAAAGGACACCCGGTGCAACGCGCAACATGGCTCGATTTCGCTGATGATCGCACGACGCAATATCTCGACCGGCAATTCATGCTCGGTCCTGCTTTGCTTGTCGCCCCAGTCTTTGTGCCCTCATCCGAGGAAACAGAGTACTATCTCCCCAACGGAACATGGACTTGCTTCTGGTCTGAACGCACCATTGATGGGCCCAAGTGGGTAAAAGAAACCATAGCACTGGACAATATCCCGGTCTGGGTAAGGCCGGGAACTCTACTGGCTTTAGGACCTCGGGGTACCAAGCAACCTGATTATGATTATACCAAGGATCTAGAAATAAGGATCTATGAAATAGGAGTGGGACAATTGGTGGAATGCTGTGTACCCAGCGGCAGCGGTGCTGAAGTTGCTGGGATCATTTGCGCTCAACGTGACATAAGCGAACTCAAAATATGGGTCGCCACGGGTCCGTTGACTATCTCCATGATTCAAATCTTTGGAAAAACATTCCCAACGATACAGAGTGTCGCGGGTGCAACCCAACGTCGTGGGGCAATACGCAAGTTCGATGTAGAGCCTGACACTCTGAAGGTCCATTTTCAAATATAGAATATGGAGGTTGTGTGGGGCACTCCTTACTAGTAGCGCCGCATCTGATGTGCACTTCCTCAATCCAATATAACAATAGTACTTACATATCACGACCTGTCCTGCCGTGGTTGCTCATCGTCAAAAGGATCATCATCAACGTCTGGTGCCTCGTTGAGCTCATACACCTCTTCATCTCGCAGCACTCTGGGCCCGGTGGTGTAACCACTAAACAAGGAGGCTGTGTCAGGTACCGCATGATAGTACTTGTTCCTGGCATCTGGAGCTGTCACTTGGGGCAAGGTACGACCAACAAAATACCAGTGAAGCAGGAAATTCGTCAGTGCATAGATGACGAAAGCGAAGCTGATCAAAATGTGGATTAGTTGGCAACCTTCCTTGAAATGGCGATGACACGAACCTATACATGATGAGCACATAAGTAACGTGATCCATACCTGTGTCGCTGACGTAACGCAACTCCTCGTCCGTGCCTGACATGAACAGCAAGCTTTCGCCAAGATATGTAATAATGATCACAATTTGAAATCAGACTAGAACTCACCCCGCGGCAATTAAGAGCTATAATTTAACACAATGAACCTGACAATATGCAAAGATGTAACTCGCTTACTTACAAAGGGAGGGAGATGTTGAAAAGGACTTGCAACCATCGGAACATTCTCATCAGGGATCCCTCGGGGATCTATACGTTCAACCTGAGGTACAACAAAACAGATTTCGATTATTCGGGCAATACCGGCGGCCATGAGGGTCCAGCCAAATATGCTATGGATCTAGACATAAACGATAAGTAAACATAGATGCATCCAAGAAACTGATCGCCTTCTCGGAGAATGCAAATGCTTGAACATGTGAGGACATCGCCCATCCCGTCATCATGATACTGGTCGCAGTACTGAGAAAACGATGTCCGTAGGAGGCGAATCAACTCACATTAGAGAGGGTACAACATTACGCTTATTATTTCGCGAGAGCAAGATACCGAGAGCGCCGCCCGCCCACCCTAAGAAATCAAACGAGATATAATCATTTAATACCATCAAAAGGGCAGGCACGTACACAAGATGCCAAGAGAAGTGTGTTGCAAATCTTTGTGAGACCATGCGCCTCCATGATGTTCCGTAAAGGTATTGACTGTGGATATAGGTTGGGGGAATTCGTTATTGACAAGAATATTACCATCATACCAATACCCTAGGAACCAAATGTGAGCCTCGTGGGCAATCGAAAATACTCCAAAGAAATTACCCAAAGAAAGATCACCCAGGAATCCCACCATTCTTGGGGACCTAGTAGGGAAGATTATTTAAAGCATTCTGGTCCCGCAGTGCTATGATGGAGCATACGGCCTCTACGCTTGACCCAATCCTGGCCAACAAGTAGTAAAATAGCCAAAATGATCCCATAGCCAATGAAGGCGCTATATAGTGGTGTCAGACAAATAATGCTATTTCGCAGCCAAAACAGCAACCTTCCCATAATATAATGGGCTGCAACAGGTAAAGAATCAAGTTTGTAATGTGGACTTGAGGGCAAGCACACGTACCCAGACATTGACCCAAATGGCCGCCATTGCAATATCCACCCAAAACAATAGCACCAAACAACATCTGGCTCCACCCCAGGAGCGGGAAACCTTTGCCTCTAGAAGCCTCTAAGCTCAAGTAAACCAACTTCACAAATGGACATCAGCACGTACACAACACCATGAGCTAACACAGCCCAGGGTCGGAGTGTCTTTTCATGAATATGTAATTTGAGATACACGCCCAAAGCTGCCTGTATAGCTAACGGCATCATTAGAAGCGTCGCAAATGTGCCGTGAAGCGATGCCGGGAACATTCGACCAGCATGCTTGTGACCGAGGATGTATCCAGCAGATGTCAGGACCATGGAGGTTGACTGCAGCGGAACGTGCCAGCGAGACCTGGGCATATGTAAATACCAAGAGCAGCGCCACAGAGATTCGATTACCTTGTCATGCCTAGGACCATGCCAATAGGAAACAAGAAACCCCATATCAGGACTTGGAGGCCTATATGGATGTAGAGTGTAGCATCAATGGGGGCATTGAGCTCCTCCTCATCAAGCTCGCCGTGGTGCGGGTGAGCGTGCACGACAGAACACGCGATGAGAAAGGATAAATGACGAACACGGGTCCACATTCCAACTGAGGCTCTGCGGAAATAAAATCTGAGATTGAAATATTGCGGGGTTGGAAATTGACCATTCTGTATACGTTGGTAATAAGTACTTATTAGATATACCAGTTTGTTAATATTGTATACTCCATTTTCTCTTGCTTAGGAATACGCTGCCAATAAAGTTCACAAACTGAATAGACATGCAGGGTACCAAATTCAGTTCGCTAATATTGATGTGATAATCTTTGAACAGATGTGCAAGTGCTGTGAATAATCTATTACAAACCCATGTCAGAATCACCTGATGGCATAAGCGTACACCGTGTGGCAACTGCCACCCACCGCAACAGGACTCGATCACGGACTTGGCACCGGAGTCCCGGACGGATCAATCACACTGCGGTGCCGGATTCTCGACACATTAATGATCCGTGCTCTGTGACTTCCGCTTTGGGATGAGAGTTTGCATTGTCAACATTGACATTCACGTAAACTAAGTATTACAATTCATGTAGCTACAACTATTATAGAAACGTGATTAGCGTATTGAGGATACTCTTGAATTATTATTATACAGTATTATACCGTGGTATCATTTTAATCTTCGCGTTAGCCTGTCTCCGAAAACAATAAGCTGACAGTCAACAAGTATATCATGATAGTACGCGCCAGGGTACTGAAGACAACATGTTCGCAGGTGATTGCTTCTCACCCACCCCCACATCCTGCCGCGACCACACGTCATCGCTACCTAACCGATATCTCTCGGCATTTCCCATCACCGATAATTGCAACCCGCACGGCTGATCGAAACAATGTAAGAACCCAGTCCCATACTCATCTTCGCCAGAACCAGGCATGAGGAACTCCGACGCGCGGAGAGATACATCATGCTCGTTCAATTGTACCCAAGAGTCGTCTACCTCGCGGACCAGGGGCGATCCTCCGGCATTGAAGGGTGTGTATTTTGGGATGGTGGCAGTTGCGGGGCCAAGCCGGGGAGAGAGCTCACGAGAGGAGGAACGAAAGGATCCAGAACTGTCGCTTGCTCCATCGTCGAGAAGGCTGGAATGGAGAAGCCATTGGTGACTGCGGTTAGAAGGAGCAGTAAACAGATCGACGGCTGAAACGAAATAATTGAATTTTCCGCGCAGAATTGAGACTTGTAAAAAAACTACTTACAGGAAGAGAGAGGAAGCCGCAAATCACCTCCATGCGACCCCCCCTGTCGCTCCAGGAAGTTGTCGAACGTCACGTCACCACCCCAAGCCACCGAAAGCCGAACGAGCGACCTCTTGCACCTATCTAGAAGCAGGCTAGAATCAGGCGACCGCGGTGCAGCAAGGGAAGCGATCTGTGCGTCGCTCTCCGCGATGAAAATACGATACGCAACCAAAATAGGAAGGTCCATAAATGGGTCGCAAAGTGTTTGAGGGGCCACTTTCTCAACGGTCATGAGAATGTCCACGAGTGATTCAGCACAGGTATGTGCAGCTTCTACACGGGGGCCCTCCATAGGAACAGGGAGTCCATAGGTGAGAAGCAACGACGGGCGATGGACGAGGGCGCTCAAGGCATGGATGAGCATATGCATCTGGACAAAGAGATGATCCGCATGTTGAGCATGCATGCGTAGCAAGTTTTTCTTATTAAACACCATGGTAGATGGAAGGTCCTTCGACATGTTCATGAGCACCGTCTGCAACTCTGCCAGATCCCAATCGAGCGAGTTATTGCCCTGATTATCGACGTGAGCACCAAGGACACGGTCAAGCTTTCTGCGAAGAAGAACGAGGTCAAAAATGTTCCGGAACAATAGCGACGGATCGTCCGTCGCCTCTGGAAGTGAGGTGTCATACTGATCGAGGTCAAGTATCGCAGGGCGACCTGTGGCCCAGGAGACAGCAATATCCGCGGTGCAGACGACTATCCACCATGTAAGGCGAAGGCGGTGGCGAACTTCGGGGGTGGCTGCTACTTGAATAGTGGCTTCGTTACCGAGACCGAGATCCAGACACATCGTGATGGCCATACGTGAATACATCCAGAAGCCATCATCGCGCCCTGCACCATGTTCCGCCCAAGTAATACAGATCAAGGCATGGAGGGCCTCGACACTAGGTACAGAAATGACATTGGCAGCCAGAGTCTTTGCCATGTCATAGAAAGGCACACCAGCAGCAAGATCAGGTTGTGAGGGGTTGGCAAAGCAGGCTGCAAGGCCAGCAATACAATTTGAGAGGATCGCTGAGCATGTTCGTTGCTCAATTCGATGCAGCACATCGAATCGGTCAAGGAAGGGGAAGTGCACGCCAACATGGTCAAAAAACATAGTTCCTAACTTGCGCATGCGATGGGGATGAGGAAAACGTGGACGATTGGGGTCAAACAAGGGCAGCTGATCATAAGAGGCGGGAGTAGCATCAGCACCTTGGGCATATGCTGTAGTATTGGGAAAAACAGTGAATTCGCTGATGAAGGACGGGCCAGCATGGTGCTCAGGATTGAAATACCTGAAAGAGGTAAGGTTCAGGACATTGGGGATACTCGTTGCTTGGCAAACACACCGGTAATTTGACACCGTGACATCACCGCCAGCGGGAGTCGTAGTTGGTGATTGCTCGGTAGAACTGGAGCTTGATGTAGACCTCCAGAGCTCCTCCTGAGTGGACGAAGAGGGCATCGGGGATGAGGTGGAGGCCATTTTTCGTTTTCTAGAGAAAGCCTCTGTGGAGTCGGCAACCTCCTCGACCGGTGGGGTCCACGCACAGGCAACACCACGCTCTGCTTGATAGCGATCACGATCACCAAAGAGACACGGCGTCTTTGTAGTTTTACATGCTTCACAGCAGCCATTTGGGCGGGGCTGTTGGCACTTTATCTTTTTGACACGACTGCAGGCGCGGTGTTAGATCATTACGGGACGGTGGAGAAGACATACCAAGAGTCGCATGCGGTAACGAGACGAGCGCGCTTTCTTTGCTTATTGTTAGGAGCGTTAGGGTGTGGATTCTCGAGGATGAAACGAATGCCGTCCATGTTGTGCGAAAAGAGGAGTTCGGGTGGGGGAGGAAGGAGATAGAAAGAGCGGAGGAAGCAGCAAAGGGTACTTATTTATTTCATGTTTACATGCCTAGTGGCAGAGTTCCTGAATCAGCGCCAACCAGCCATCACTCCTCACACAAGTTGATCGAGCACCAGACTGATCTAAGATAATAGTTTGACGCCTTACATTAGCGTCGCCATACCGTATCGGAGTTGATACAGTCACAACTTAACCGTGCACCGCCCCGATAATTTGTGGGAAACACAACCCCTGCCATGGGACCCATAGGACCCATAGCAACAACTAGAGATTAGGTTATCCTCCGCAACAGAACCGGTATTCTGTAGCACTCCATCATTCCGGAACATAAGAGTTGAGTATCTACGTTACTCGCCGTCAGTGTTTCCGGACGCCACGGGGCATATTCGCACTTTAATGTGCAAATACCGTTTTTGATTTGATAGCCGCAAGAAGCCGCAGGAGCGTTTTTTCAGTCTCCAGACGCTCTGGCGCTTCCACTGGCGCCCTGAATGCCCTACCGGTAATGCTTGTGAGGAATTTCATGCGGCGGTTGCAGATGTCCGAAGAATTCTGCTCCTCAAGGTCCCAGTGGATCCGAGAACTACTTTGTTGAACGTCGTATCAGATACGCGCTGATGCAGGCTCGCCTTCGCTTCAGAGAAATGGACAGGAGAGGTTAGAACTAGATGGGCACTCGGATAATTACATGGACTGCTTTGCAACGTGCAGCACTGCCGCCGTTCCGTTGAAACAGGCGTCGCTGTGACCTCCGCCACCGGGAGACCGCTGATTATGCAGTAATAAGACCCTTCGCAGATGAAGGGATTTTCAAGAAGCAACCCTGATCACCCAGCGCAGTCTCTGACAGCCGTTGCTTCCAGCGCGTGATTACTGATCAACCTGGCAAGATCTTACGTTCCACGTTACCCGGAACAGACGGAGCCCATGTTGGCTGAGTAAGCAAAGCATTGAGTACGCCCAACTGCTGGGTTGAATCCACAACAAGATGGTCTCCGCGCTGCTCAATGACGCGCTCAGCGACCCCTCTTCAGTTATATTTTCACTGCACCACGACCAGATATCGAGCAGATCTTCTCAACGGTTTGCTTCGCGTGTAGCACAACATTTCAAATCCATTTTCAAAGATGACGACGCCTTCAAGCAAGTACGGCAGCTTTCACGGCAACCCTCGCCAACTTCTCATAACAGTGAAATCTACAGATTCCTGTGTTAAATGCGACACACGTCCCAAAATGTGTCGAAAGCAAAATACTACCTTTCGTCCGTTTCCGCGCAATGTACGTCCTTAGCGCCAAAGTGGCGCGCCGCCACGCTGACGCGCCAAAGGGTCCAAGACACGTCTGCTTCGCCAGAAGTATACCCTGTTCTGTTGAGGAATGGTGCACCAGGAGGGTGGGGCTTGGCGGAAGCAGAAGCAATGGATGGTCATTTTGACATGCAGCATCTGGAAGAACGGGAGGTTGTATGGGCCGTCAGCGTACCCGGAGAGTCGCCCTTCGTTGCCGAAGTGAGTGCATACACAACTTCAGGGATCTCAGCGCTTCTCTCATTGGGCGCTAAACCAGCTACTCGATGATGTAGAGGATGTCTCTAGTAAATAATGCCTTCTTCCCGTAAAGCTGTTTTGCGAGAATTTGTTCATGTATAGCATCGAACGTCGAATTGACAGCCAGCAAGCTCCCTCACAAGGATCCCCTCATGCGTACAAATCACATTGGAGTTCAGGTCAAGGTAAAGCGTGTGCATTTCTGCCATTAATTCTGCGAGATATAAACTCAAATGTTACCCTGAAGCTCTACGACTCTAGTGTGGCGCCCATGAAGCCAACAGAATTACACACATTTGTGGGTTTACTCACGGTCGAGTCGTATGTCCAATACTCATTTGATTTAACATTGCTCATCGTGATGATTCCCAGTCTTTTGTCAGGAGAACAGGGTACCCACGATGACTTGCAGGTGCTGACCCTTCACACCTTGTTCTCCGTGCAGCACACCCCGATGCTAGTCCCTCTTAAATATTTCCCACCCAATCATGTCACTAGCACAACTTCCAGACACTATCAAGTGGATCCAGCACCATCTACTGTCAGGGATGAACTAATTCAGTGGATGTCTGAAGAGGCCCTGGGAGGCGACCGTGATGCAGCCTTATGGGTCCTTTTGGTGGCAATAGCCCGGGTGTATGTTATCCCGTCGTCTCGTTATCGCAGGGTTTAATCGTTTAAACTTATACATATCTGCCTTGGCAGTCGGTCACGTCAATCTGCCCTGCTCCCTCCATCCTTGACCCTCTCCAGGTTCCCGCGGCCAGATGGGCCGCTTGCACTGCCTACCCCTGCCCTCGCTCACGTTCTGCGATGCCTGCTTCCCATATTGGTGGATGTCCCTCTTACGCTGTCCTTGATGAACACAAGGTCGTTTTCGCCAGAAAGTCGGGACGAAAGTCTCCACGCGGGGCTGCTGCAATTACCTGCTGGATCGACTATTATGCTTTCGGATAGTGGTGTGCAAGAAGGCACCATTACTGAGACCGGTACGGGAACGTCCCTCCTCCACTCCCACTGGCTCGATGGCTCATTGATTCGAACTTTAGGAGTGAAGAACATTCAGGCTCTTCGGAATGCAATTACAACGCAGACTGTCAATTATCACTTCCCCTTTACCTCTCCTTACCAGTTCCCTACAGATTTGTCCTTCATTATCCTTACTGAAGGCAAAAAGAGTGCGTTTATCGAGGTCAACCTATAATTTCCTTTGTTGGCACCGTTCATGTTCTCACCCTTGAATATCAGACAGTGGTGAATATACCCTTGGAGTGCAAGCAGCCACAGGGCTGTTTTCGACGCCCTGAACATATTCGGATGCCTTCCGGGGGCAGCCTGGACACGTTTCGACGCCTACTTGGTAGCGCCAAAGTGGGCGATGTCAAAATTACCGATGAGATGTCTCAGGTGGGCACCTATCAAGGACATACATTTCTTGTTCGGGGCACTATTGATTTCCTCCCCAGAATATTCAAGAAGACTTTGTGCAAGAGCGACAAAAGGACAAGACTGTAAGCGCCGAAGATTTAATGACCAGGATGAGTGTCGCAAGGTAACTGGATGCTTTTTCTTACGCAATTTCCACCCACAAAATATTGACTGCTCTGTTCTTTCGTTGATGTAAAGGTTGCTGGCATTACTACTCCATAGCCCTGTCCTGACTACAGAAGTATGGCAAGAAGCTAAAGAACTGGACCAGCGACGAAAAAAACGCCTTTGAACAGCGTCTCCGATTTTTATCGTAGCGCTGTAGGAGGGCGTCAAGAATATATGGATAGTCTGGCACGCTGTCTTGTATGATCCCCATTGTTTGGCTGTAGGTGTACCTACCTACTTGATAGACCGCATAATCACCCACTCGTCATGTTTTCGACCTCGACAATCTATGGGCACATTGGTGAGTGCAAAATGCTAAGCGGATGCTTGTCGTAGCCGACTTTTTGCTGGATGTGCGCACGTTTTCCGATGGGCATAGATCATTTACGACAGGCGTGGTAACGTCTAATTTTTTGGCAAAATAATAATAATATGAGCTACTTATCAAGAGGGTGCTTGGAGTGCCCGCTTGAATTCTGTCTATGAGTTTCCATCAGAATATAAACCAGCATTAGCTCCAATACTGGCATACCAACTGTCTTGCAGAGCTATGTGTACTGAGTCGCATTCATTAATGTCCGATGCCTGTGACTGCGAGGGCGTCACCTAGCGGGCTCGGGGGTCACTACATACTGCACTGCTTGAGTGCAAGGGCGGTGGATACACTGACGTTTGACTTCATGCATGCTCTTAGTGAAGCCCAGCCACCTCCACAGATCTGATTCCTTGATCAGATCTCAACAGCGGTGCATTGAAGATTGATGCATCATCTATTCATGACCACTGAATGCCCATCAACAACCATAGCTGAAGTCACCAGGGGGACCCTGGTGCCTCTGCCTTGCGTCACAAGATCCAACATGTGGTGTAAAGATTCAGCGTCGATGCTTTTTCGTTCGCAGGGATGACTTGGGATCTCATTTACTACGATCAGGGTAGCAATGTCCGTACTACAAAAGTGGAACTAACTTGTGTACTGGCTCCGTTTATAGACACCACAGTTGCACCGGTGCAGGAGCTCATCGATATCCGACTATCCTTGTACTGGCACATCCCTGAGTAGGCGGATGATTCCCTGATCCGTGGGGACCGCTCGGGCCAAAACGGGCGCCACGTGCAGAACTGCTGATGCATGATACCCGCACGTGTATTCAGCAGCTCGCTGATAGTCAATCGCGATGCACCCACGCTTCTCTTGACAACTTTTTTTTTTAACTTTTTTTTTTTCCAGAGACGGATAGCTGAGAATTTACAAACGCCAGGAGGACACCGCCACCTGGGAGAAGGCATGTGTCTGTGCAGCATCAGTGTGTCCAGATTGTGCACCTTGGGCACTATGGTATTGGGCTCAACAGTCTCAGTGGTTCTTTGCGTTACAAAGTTGCGGAATGACTCATTGCCGCTGGGTCGCATGTTCTGTGATGAGGTGTGTCTCGGATCCAGGGGGCGCCGGTAAAACCCAGCTCGCTCCCTTTCAAACAACAATCAGTCATCGTCAGCCATCGAGGGTTTGTCTATCTTGCTTTTAGGATTTCATTCAAGCGTAGAGTTTCAAGCTTCAAGCTAAATGGGACGGGTCCCATTAATAGAGAGTATTTGTTACCAATAATTACTGGGACGGCTAATAAATTTTTATAAACTAATAATATAAGCGCTAAGGCCATTGATAATTCTCACAGGTGCTCTACACGTGACAGGAACGTGACAGACCTCAATCACTGCGCTGAGTAGTTGATCGAGGTCGCGTGTGGAAAACTCTTCAGGTGCATGAAGGTTTTTGAACGAAAGGGAGGCTGTGGTAACCGAGGGGGTGAGAGAGACAGGTGGGGGAAGGTGTGCTGAGTTCATGGGTCCAAATGAAAAGTCGGGTCAGCCAGTGAGAACAATGGAGGGGGTAGAAGGGGTAGAGGAGCTGTAGAACAGCTCAGGCTGGATGGCAGCCATGTGAGGTGAGAAGATGCAGCGTGTGGACGCGTTCTTTACTCTCAAGTTCCCACGGTGTACTAGTAACTATTATTCTGCCCGGCATACGCCGGAGCCAATAATTATTGGTAAAAAATACTCTCTAATAAGAATTTCAGAAGGTATACAGCTCCCGGAACCGATGGGAGATGAGGTCTTTACATAATCATATAACCGGATCAGCGTATATGATTTCCATATCATATCAAATCGGGGTAGAGCACAAAGGGACTGAACGCTAGACGACATCTTCTATCACTGCTGTTGGGCACTTCATGTCGCTTCGGGTATCCTCCAGGAGACTGAAAACTGCAAAATACAGGGCGTATCTCCGTTAGAATACGGGCTTTGGCTGCTTGAGTTTTCATCATGACACGATGCAGTCTGGTGCCCAAAACTGAATCGTGTTTGAGTTTGTCTCAAGCCATGGTTACACCCTGAATCATCTCTTCTCTGGATTATGCACGTCTGAGCGCATCTAATCAAGTTCATTAGATTCTACGGCCAGTCGTGGGGCCCGGATCCATCACTAGCACAATCAAGATTGTTTCAAAACTGCATTCGCCGGAGAGACGCTTCCTGGCTTTTCTACATGAAAAGATGTCTAAACAGTAACCGTCCGGCAGGTCTTGAGCGCTTGATATGCCATCAAGGTACCTCCCCCACGATGCTGCTGCGTAACTCCACCTGACGGCGTTTATAGCCCTCATGAAAGGAAATGTAAATGAGTGAGTAGGCAGTCAATTGAGAAACGGTGGTTACCCAGTCTACTCTTACAGCGCCTACTTATTCCGAAACGCCGTTTCGACCTTCCATCACTCATGATCTGCATTGGGTCCGCAGATGCTTTGTCCTCAACTGCAGTCTCAGTCTAGTCGGCGTAATCCAAAGTTGCTGACTCGCATCTTTGCGCATTACCATGACGTGATGCTACTGCTATTTACCACCCGACAGGAGTCTGAAACCAAGCTACGTTGTGCCACCGACTATCAATCCAGTGCACATCGCAACAGCGTAGCAAGAACGGATGCCCGCAAAATCATATCCTGGACGGGCTGAGTAACTATAATATATATTTTACGATCTATCTTCTTTCCCTAGATAAGCGCAAACCCTGTCTGCTCGATCAAGAGTGACCGGAACATCTATAGAACGTAACGGGAGACAAGAAGCTTCCGAGAACACGCTGATTTCGATTGTCATCTACATTGATAGAAGTCCACGAAGCTGAGACTTTTATGCAATGCCGGAATTAAAATGCAGTGTCAAGCCCTGGATCTGATGCTGATGCAATTTCGTGGGAACTTACACAAGTTTTACTGCTCGCCTTTTTCAATTTTTGCCAACGAGTGGAGTGTCAGAAATACGTCCTCGCTCTCCCATGCCACACGCACAAAAGTATTCTCGCCTACCCGGAGGACGAGCAATGCACCCTCACAGGCTGCGCCGCATGAGTGCTTTCACCGCATCCCGTGATCCATCCGAAGACTATCTGAAATGTTTGGATTGGACAGCCAAATGCATGAAGGGTTCTGGCACTCATCACTAGTACAAGCTTGCTACTCTCGACATCGAAGGCACCCTGAGAGCCTATGATGCTTCAGAATATCACCCACCGCCTCCCAAGCAGTCTATCCTAGCCAGAAGAAGCCTCAACATAATCAACGTTGGATTCGTCGGGATGGACCGTGGCTTGGACAGGAGAAACAGGCCGTGATACCCGGGCTACCGGACAAGACTCCTGTCATCATGATTATGAAACATGGGGTTCAAAGTCGCAGGTACACCGTTTCATCCCCAATGTGCCCTCGTTTGCAGCTGCCCATGTTTCTGATATCATCCCTTCATCGGAAGATCAACTATGTTGTCTACACCCCTAATAACCTCATGAGATGCCAGGTCGCAATAACAAATTCTGTTCTGTTCTTCATTCTCAACGATGCTACTATTCGACGTTGCCGTAGCACCTAGGGTTACTGTGGAAGCCCGCCTGGGATTTTTCAACCACAATCTGGCGAAAGGCCTGGTGCCACACTGCAACTGTTGGATTGCTTGTTGATCAAAACGGTCAGCGGGGTGTACGCCAATTGGTCAGGCGCGTCGCTAGAAAACACATGTCAAACGCGCAACGCGTGCATGATGTAATTAAAAGAACCTGGAATTAGTTACTTGTATCAGCTGTACTTGTCAAGATACTCTACACGAATGAAAGCTAATATAATTTGCATTGCATATGTACGGAGAGTTGCACAAAAGAAAAAAAAGAACCGAGATAGCACAGACATGAGATTTCGCCGACTGGGTATTTCAAAGGCCAGCCTTGGGATATTTTGAGACGTCTAGTAAAGGACGACCAATGCAAATGAAACGTGCAAGCCAGAAGGAGATTTATTTGGCGGCTGTGGCTGTCTGTAAGGAGAGATAAACAAACGTCAGACATGTACAGTCATCATTGTGCCATACTTACTGCATAGCGTGATGAATGATGCGAGGACGTGACCGATGTTCGATAACGAGGGCCGAGAGTATGAAGTGCACTGGGCCCCACGGGAGTTTGAGGCATGGTCGCTGTCGGTGCGCGCGTTCCACGCGCAGTCAATGGCGTTGGCGCTCCAATTTGCGACTTCTTTGGTGTCTCAATGATCTTGTTCGTGTTTCGACTACTGCTACTGAGAGAATTGGACGAAGTTGAAAGAAGAGTTTTAGATGGGGTGGAGGGAATTGTCTTAGAACTACCCCTGCTGCGCGCAGCCGTCAGAAAGGGATGCCGCATCGCGGGCTGTGGCTTCAGTCGTCGTTCGGGATCCCAGATCAAGCACTTTGCGATGAAGTCCACGAATAACTCGTCTTCACATCGTAAAACCTGTGCAAGCGTCTTGGTGCCTGGGCGGCGCCGACGGCCTTTGGAGTTTACGACGGGACGAGGGGCACCAGTTGAGTCTGACAACAGTGTGAGAAGATCATCCACTGATATATCCGATGAGCACACACCAAAGAAGAGTCGCTTCCGCGAACTTCGATTAATCAAGTCCTTATCAGGCAATCCTAAAACCTCCATTATGCATGACAACTGTTCCTGCTCATTTTCACCAGGGAAAATGGGATATCCTGTGTATAATTCCGCCAAAATGCAACCAAGACTCCACATGTCAATGGCAGTGTGGTAATTCATGCCAAGAATGACTTCGGGAGATCGGTAAAAACGAGACTGAATGTAAGTATACACTAAATATCAACGTTTAGTACCTGGTGACTTGCACAAATAAGAGAACGGACCTTTCTCATGCTCAAAGCAGCTACTTCCAAAGTCAATAACCTTAATACCACTCTTAGCCGGATGACGAAGAAGAACATTCTGATTAGATACATGAGACCCTGGATATCACCTACAGCGGCTGACTTCACATACCTCCGGTTTCAAGTCGCAGTGCACAATACGATGTTGTCGCATCAAAGCAAGTGATGAAAGCATTTGGGAAGTGAACCGGCGAATGAGATTTGTTGTGAACCCGATAAAGCCATTATCCTTGATTAGTTCGTAGAGATTGATGCTCAACAGTTCCATCGCAATGCACAAATGATTCCGGAAATAGAAGTGCTCCGTCATCCTGATTACGTGGTGCTTCTCGTCAGGATCCTGGACAGTAAAACTGAGTGCTTATGTTGCCCGGAGGCACAAAGGCGGAACATACCCATTTGCGTAAGTTTTCAAGAATCTTGATTTCTACGAGTGCCTGATGATGAAACCGCTTCTTATTACGGATAATCTTGATAGCGGCTGACGTGCCCGTTGCGTGATCTCTGCAATGCAAGACTTGCCCAAACGATCCTTTTCCGAGTGTGTCCATGATCTCGTAGCGGTATGCAAGATGATCACGATCAATGACAAGGTAGTCACCGCGCTCGTCATCGTAACCGTGATTGTTCGCGGTAACCTCGACCGTTGCCTGTTTCTTATTGCTGCCTTGACCGACATAGTGTACCGATGGATAGTCAAGTATCTCCTCCCGTTCAAAAGGTGATAAATGTGCGCCAAGGGAACCTCCAAGCACCTCTGAAAGAACCTCATCAGTAAGTAACACTTGATTCCGTGATGCGAACATACCATTTGGACTCATTTCAGGCACAGGCGTAGAAGGTTCTGGGAACTTCAAGAGTTCATCCAGTTCCTCTTTCTTCGCACCGTTCGCCAATTTCCTCGCATGTTGACGCTTGATATATGCCATCATTTCTTCATCACCCAATAGCTCTTCTTCATCCACTCCTAAAGGAGCTGGGGAAGGTGAAGACAAGGATTGGCGGCTGGAAGATGCGGACGTGGTCTTGAACAAACTGGATGATGAGTTACCGACCTGTGTCCTGGAAGGAGTAGACGATAGCTTAGGACTAAGCAGTTTCAAGGATTTTGATGGAGATAAAACAGAAAGCCGGTTAGTGCGCGGAGCAGGTTCAGTCTGCACAGGTGGCAGCATTGCGATGGATCCAGTTGAAGACTTGCGAAGGCCAGTGAATGACATGGAGTCACGCGTGGACTTGCGTGGAAGCGCCGTGCTGGATAATGAGTTAGGAACGGAACGCGGGACACGGGAAGTTGACTGTGGTGATGCGCGAACAGATGATCGATGTGTAGATGGAGTTACGTAAACCTTGGTAGCACCATCACCGTTCTCCAGCATGCCGAATTCATCAAACGACGAATTCTGCTGGTCCGCCGTCTGTACATTGAAATTACCGAGATTGAGACTTGTCCGCCGAGATCCTACCATGGACGAACTTGACTTGATAGTAGTCGGCGAGTGTAACGTAGACGACCGGCTTGCCATGCGCGGGATCTTAGTTGGAGTTTCTTTCGTGAGCGTGCTCTGTGAAGAAACCGATCCTTGGTTAGAACTGGGCTGAGCGCCGTTGGTGCTTGCTGAAGGTGAACCAGCAATGGTTGGAAGCTGGTGTCGGCTTGCGCGTAGCGAGGCTTCCGACTGTTTGTTCATTGAGCTGACCGTCGATGCAGTAACACGTGAAGACGTTGTCGACGTTCGGGTCACTGTAGGCGGGTTGCTTGAGGTGGGGCTAGGCGCAGCAGGTTTGAGGTTAGCTACACGCTCCGCAGTCGCAGGCGGGATGGCTGACATTTGCATTGGAGGTAATGGCACTAGCTTAGACTTTCTTTGCTCTGTAGAAGAAAGAGTCTGTCACAGAAACAAAGTAAGTTCAACATGAGGTTTTTAGCATGCGAAAAGAATTGCACCTTGCCACGTTTACGACCCATAAGCACTGAAATTCTGCTCTCACTTCTGTCCTTATCGTCCTCTTTCCTCTGTTGCCGCTCACGCTCCTTCTCTAGCTGTCGTTCACGTTTCTCTTCGCGTTCACGCTCTCGCTCTCTATCCTTATCCGCTTGTGCCTGCAGACTTCTCTTCGAGCTCGAGCCCTTTAGTAATGACGGCAAACCAAAAACAGAACTCTTCTTCGTTGGTGAAAGCGGGGTCTGCGATGTGTCCTTTGTAGGAGGGGAGGAAGCCACCGCTGCAGCGTTTACAGGCAAGTTCGTCGCAGAGTTCGGAGCTGAAGGGAATGTTGAGCTAGATGACGATTGCGGTTGTTGATAGAGACTCTGACTTGAAGAACGTCGGAAAAACGGAATGGCAGATGGAGTCAGCCTGCTGGACTGTGGCTGATGTGAACGGGGACTAAGTGGCGGCTGGCCTGTGGTGTGTGTACTAGTGCTCGACGCAGTCCCGGGTCTCTCGGGGGTTCGACTGCTGGTGAGCGAGGGTGAGCGGTTACGAGTGCGGTGCCCCCCGGGGGATGTAGAAGCAGGAGACATAGGAACACGGAGAGAGGACATAGACGACCGTGCAGTAAGCGCATCTGGATCTGTGGTAGGTATCGACCATAAGGCCTCCGTCATCGTACGTGATGATGAGGTGGCCGATAGTGGCGGCTCTGGATATCCCACAGAATCAGTAGTGTAAGCGAAAGAGATCGGGCGCTCTTGGGGGATGGAGGACGCTGATGTGCCTAACTGGCGTGAGTCTCGTGTGGCAGACGATTGCAGTTTGAGGTTAAGCGCGCTAGAAAAACTCCACTTTTTCGATGGCGTACGGTTCGGCTGAGGTGGCGGTGCGACTGGCGGTGCCGCAGGCGGAGGCTTGGTGGGTGAAGATATGGGAGGGACATCGAGAGACACTGTGCGATCAGGGTCATCAGCAGCAGGAGAAATAACAGGGAAAGTGAGGTTTGTCGAAGAAGGTAGAGGAGACTTATATGGCGCAAAGTCTTTAGGAAGAGGCGGGACAGGCGGAACAGGTTCGTCTTCAATCGCCTCAACACCATGACTAGCAAGGCTTGCAGCCCGGTCACGAAGACTTGCCGCGTCGCTCGAGTGCACGCTTGACACATCACTACCGGCGCTGTTCCGCCTATTCTTACTAAATGATGACCGGACAGAAATGGCGGATGTTGCGCTCGTACTTGTAGAAAACGTCGTCGAATCGCGAGAGCTTGTGGTTGGGGTCCCAGTGAAGCTTGTCGAAGATGCAGACCCGCGTTTCGGAGTGAAGCTGGAGCGTGCGTTTGTCGCGCCATCTTTACTTCCAGGACGGCGTCCAGTGCGGCCATGGGCAACAGATGTAGAAGCCGAGGGTGACAGTTGCGCCGAATCCTCAACATGCGCCTGTGCTCGGGGAGAAATCCTAGAATCGCTCGTCTCTTGCACAACATCAGGGTGTAACTCTTGCTCGATGCGATCCTTCCCGCTACCTGCACTACTTCTTTTGCTCTTGGCATCCTCGTAGCCTTTGGTGCTCACTACGCTCTGCCGCTTTGACTTTTCCTTTCCCTCTATCCCTTCCCACTGGCTCGTTGCCGCTGAGCGACCAGGTGTCCCGGGCCTGCTACCGGACTTGCTCCCACCTAGAGAGACAGATGATCTTGCATGAACCGTCTTACCCGAGATACCATCAAGTTTGCGCAATGCCTCTACGGTCTCTTGATCATCTAGTGCCGACCAACCTTCTTGCGTGCCTCGAAGCAGCGAGTGTGCGACCGATGGGGACATGTGTATCGGCGGAGTAACCACACCTGTGGAGGCTGGATTAGAGCCAGGAGCTGCGTTGGCATTCGCGTTCGCGATAGCAGCGGGAATAGGATTTGGGTTCATACGAAGGAAGGGGTGGATAGAGGATGAGGAGGGTGAGGGAGGAAGATGTGAAAAATCAGCGTGACCGTGGTTGAGAGTGCGTCGACTTGAAGCGTCTGAAGAAGAGGATGTAGACGCAGATGCAGAGGCAGACGCGTGGCGACTGTGCTTGCCGGTGTGTCCTGGGCCAGAGGCCTGAGACTTGGGAGTGGTGGTGACAACGTTGAGGTCAAGGACAGTACCACTGCTGGCGCCCCGACGTCGATCCTTGAGACGAGCACTGGCTGTAGTAGCTGAGGCGCCTAGACTGCGATGCTTTCGTACCGTGGTAGCAGCATTTGGAGTGCTAGAGGCTTGCGAAGGCTCGGACATGAGAGAGGCAGACTTTGATATGAGGACGCCAGAGGCATGGTCCATGAGAAATTCATCTGATGTGCGTTTTTTGGCCTTGGGTTGGGAGGCAAAAGAGCTGGGGGGAAGCGTAGCATCAGACGTAGGTGAGGTAGTTGGCTCCAGAGTTTGTGCGGACGCAGGGGGGAGTATAGGTACTGCAGCAGGCTGACCCTGGGAAACGGTAGCACGTGGTGTCTGGTCAAGCTTCTTCGAGTCGAGGATGGGTTGCACGCGAGGATAAAGGACTTCTTCACCGCCACTCTCCTCAGTCACAGAGCGTTTGGAGCGAATGGCGTGGTGGGCTGGCGGCTCTGGTTGGGGTAGTAGAGACTGCAACAACGTGAATAAGCGCTTGACACCATGAAAAGAGCACGCTTGCCTCGACCTCATCTCCATCACCATCGATAGCCTCAATTGTCCAAGGACTGCTGGGATCACTGACATCTTCGCGGATGTCAGTTATCTGATCAGAATTGTCGCCTGGGTCCGAAGGCGGACTAGATTTCCACGGTACATCAGCACCCTCACGAGTTGCCCATCGCGGGGTTGCGAGCTCTCCCACGCCGACAAGGCCACGTCTGTCGATAGCAGCTGGGTCTCTTGCTGGGGTAACGGGGGTAAAGTCTGGGTTCGGGTCTGGCGTGGTAGGGACTGGATCGCTGACAGAAAAGTAGTAGGGATCAAGGGAAGTTGAACCGGCCGAGCCGGATGACGGAGCACGCTCCGCGTCTGAAATTGGAGGAGGAGGAGCGAGGGTCTGTTGAAGGATGTGAGTGTGGATGGCAACTTGGCATCGTAGAAAATCAAATTATGATTTACCTGAGAATCGTTAGACTCGATGTCGAGAGCGGGTGGCCTGTCCCTTCTCATGCCCCAGCCTGTAGTTGACATGGGAGGTGGTGGTGGGAGAAAGAAAAGAGCGGAGGAAGCAAGCTGGACCAGTCGATGCTCGTCGTACAACGCGGTGTCAACAACGACCGGTGCTGTCACGGTCACACTGTCACGACGACTAAGCATGCCTCCCCGTATAACTCTCACCACTCTCAAGCCGGCACCCGGATCCACCTTCAACGTGAGCTCTTTGCTTTAGTTTTATCGTTTGTTCACTGTTTGCAGCAAAAACGAGTTGGTCGTGGCCAAGGCTCAGGCTATGGAGGCACTTCTGGACGAGGTCACAATGGTCAGAAATCTCGTTCAGGAAACGGCAAGCCAAAGGCCGGCTTCGAGGGTGGCCAAACTAGCATCATAAGGCGTTTTCCAAAACGTGGATTTTTCAACCAGTATGCTTGCCATCGTTGCCTTTCTTGCCCATCCACAATTCTTCTCTAGGAATGCCCGCACATGGGCGCCTGTTAATCTCGACCGTATACAAGCCTGGATCAACCAAGGTCGTCTCGTCTCGTCTCCCAAGCGGCCTATCACAGCACGCCAACTCCTTCTCTCCGGCTGTGTGCATAATGCTCATGACGGTATCAAAATCCTTGGTGACGGTGCCTCCCATCTCACATCTCCGGTGCACATTCTTGCCTCCCGTGCATCAAAATCTGCCATTAGCGCAATAGAAGCAAAGGGTGGCTCGGTTTTCTGCAAACACTACAATGCCCTTGCTCTCAGGGACTGCCTCAAGGGTAACAAACAGCGCCTGAGTGCAGCACCCACCCGCAAGCCCGATATTAGTTTGTCCCTGCCCTCACTCGTGCCTTTCTGTCTCTGACAGGCGACTCTCTCTTTAATAGTGTGGTATACAAAATGGGAGAATCGTGGTTACCTCTCACGCGTCGCGATCCAGAAGATGCCCCGCGAAGTTATGGAAGATCGATGGAAGCATCTTTCCGAACAGCTCAATCGTTATCGAACCCAAGAGTACAGGTTGAAGACTCGCAAGAAGAAATAGTGTTAAACGGTGCACATGTCGACGTTACAACGATATAGACTTGCGAGTTGTAATCTACGACAGGCACACAGCCCTGACCAGTCAGCCATTCAAGTCAGCCACGAAACCAACAGTTCAACTACCACAAGAACCGTGATAGCATGTATATTCCTATGACTCACTCGAGGGACATAAATGCACTCGCCAACGCCATTTTTTTCGGCGTGTATTTCTTATGTATACAAGCACTGAATGGATCTGTCCTGCAGACCTCAGAAAATACGTGAAGCTTTTGCCTTGACAACGATATTCGCCACTTCCCAAGTCTACTCTTTTAGCTAGCTAGTGTTTATGAATTAAGCGATGCATGAATTTTACGGATTATGCATACACTGTCTTCGACTTGCGCGACCATTTTCCGCGTCATCACACCGCATATAAGCTGCATATAACTTGTATACGATCCCTCGTCTATATGTTCAAATTGCTGCAAATGTATTCATTTGGTGTCACAGTCTACAGAGTGCTATACAGCATATACAATGGAAATGCGTGGTTAGTGCCTCGCAGCACGTTGCTCAGACTGACGCTGGGTCATGGCACAAGGCATACAAAACGAGGGGTTATACCCCACGCTCTCAGTCCTAGCGGGCCCCCGGCTACAGGTGCGGCACAACTCAGGCAAGGTCAACGGGAAGTGATGAGGGCACGCACAGCTGAACACAAGTCCTTTGGCAATTACGGTTGCAGGGATTGCCGCCTCCATGGAGGATGGAGTGAATGCATTGTCTAGAATGACAGTCAACCTATTCTTTCCGAGTCAATAGGAGAACCAATGCGAGAAGCATGATCCATACATCTCTATATTCGCCATTGTAGGGAAGCTCGTGGCCACAGCCGTGAGAGATGGTAGAAAGAACACGATGGCACATATCAGCTGGAGGGGTGGTGTATGCTGCATGCCGGTCAGAGAAGGATGGAGGCATTAGATAGGGCACTAACTTGTGATGGCAGAGAACGAGGCAAGCTCTAGAGTTGAGTAGGGAACTGGGGGAACGAAGACACGAAGACGGGTCCCTTTTATCCCCTTCGCTTCGCAGAGAAGTGGTGCCCATAGAGTTTGCGAAGAACTAGCAGCAAGCGAGAGCTCATGACAACCAGAGTCTTTGAATAAGCCTGTTGGGGACACAGGGTCGCAAGGGGAGAGATAATTGTATGCAGTTAGAAGATGTGGTTCGCAGGCATCACCACTCGCCACATTTTACCACTCCAGGCCCTATCTTAACCGAGCGCTATTGAATTCCAGGAGACTCTCACAGTATCGGGGAGGTTACAATAAGGGAGATGCGACAGAAAAGGACAAGAGATCGAGGCCGGATCGAGCTTGAATTCGTGCATTATACATAGGTCCCATCGATAGCGGCATATTCTACATAGTTGTAGTTCCGGTCAGAGACGCGAAGCCCGTGAATAGTTGTTGGCAATGAGTCCCGTGTCATATGGCGGCGTCTGACACGCTGAACGAAGAAACCGTAGCGGCATTCAGCGCATCCGCGCCACACGACGGAGCTAGAGAACCAACATGCATAGGGTTCTGTGGCGAGATGCAACCTCAGAGACGATCTTGGATTGAGAACCGGGAAATTAGAGGTGCCCGCAGTAACGCACAGTTTCCAAATGTCGACGTACACGAAATGGAAAGGCGCGCATGCACCTAGAACACCTCGTTGATACACATCCGACCCACCTTCGATAACATTAGCGGAAGCTCATCGCAAAACCTGGCGCAAGCCTAAAGGGGACATGTATGATTAGTGCAGACTCTTGCTCATCTTTAGATGACATACCTGTGTTCCAAGACGAAATCCGTCACTAATAACAGCTTACTGTTATTCTCCGCGTATGATAAGATCTTCGGGAGCTCACTAAAAGAGCAATGGATCATTCACGTATTATGTATGCTACAGAAACTATTATTGTCCACAGACACTAATAGGCACGAACACGATCCAAATAAAACTCCTTCGCGCGGAAAGATTGAAAACGTCTCTGGGCTAGCCCGCTGTCTTGCGTATTAAGTCAATGTACATAGTCACCAAAGTAAAGGCCTTTGTCATTCCTCTGTTGTTAATGTCGGTATCTATGTAGATAGGGTATGAGGCCCCGATGCCTGAGAGGTTGCGTCAAAAGCCGCGAACATCAATTCCACCGACAAATAAATCGTCATCTTTGAGTAAGACAAGCTGTTCGTTGCTAGAAATGCTGACAACGAGGAACGCGGAGTCGCCATGGACGAACCGGCAGGGATCAACCAAATTGAAGTCTTACCGTCATAGGCTTTGTCCATACTCGAGAAGGTACCACACAAGTCGAGCCTGGGAAAACCAACTGGCATTGCTTGGCTGTCAAAGTAGTTTATCCATGACGAGGTAGAGGCGTTGGACCAGAGACTTGTTACTATCAGAGAGAACAACATATATAAATAAAATCTGGCCATGTCAATATATGAATGTCTCACATTTTCTTGTATATTTCCGAGGAATCTAAGTTCCGCACGTTCAGGTCGCGTTGTGCTGAGCGCACCATCATCTCAAACAAAAGCTTCTGGCCCAACAATCCAGCCCAAGGCTTGGACGATTTGTTAGCGCTGTTCTAAAATGATTCCGTCAGTGGTGCCATGACGGATTGAACCTCAGAATCGGCTCCAAATAGTTGCCGGAAAAGAGCAAAGAGACAGATCCGTCAGGGATTCCGAAAACAATTACCATAACTTGCCTATCGGAGAGTAGTAGTCGCGGAAAGACTGACAGGCCAAGTAAGCAGGAACTTTCTAACAAAGTCATGATTTGTCTTATGATTCAAAGTAGTCAAACGGAGCTGGCGCACTTGGGTAAGTCCAGGTGGTGACAAGGCGGGAAAAACTCCTTAAATTGTCTATAGATGCATTGAGCAGCGGACAGATCAGTGGCTTGCAAGCCAGGAAAAGATCGGTCCTCCGTTGGCGAACACTGCCTCAGCTGATACTACCTAGTCCAATATATGAAATACCCGAAATCGCCGTAGAGGGTATCCTGGCGGCTGACAATCTATGGTGCAATGAGTTCGCATAAGGATCTCACATAGGCATCCACCATGCACGAGGGCACGTTCTCTTCTATCGAATATGCCTGTAGCAGCTCCGCCTAGTATGTGCACCGGCAGCGTCATGGGGATCAGCTGTGAGTGTGGACATTGAAGGGACTCATGTCAACAGAGACCGGGCCGTCTGGCGTTGTCAACACTGATGGCCATGTATTCTACCTGTTGCTGGCAAGTATCGACGCCATCCAAAGTCAGAACGAGCCGTCGAAGAGAAATGGTTACATACGAGAGACTGATAAAGGATTGGCCACGGGGGAAGCCATAATTATAGGGCTTGTTTGGGGCGTCGAAGTCGGACATAAAGAAGTCAGTGATTTCGAACTTCGTACCGTAGAAATGCGACGTTCTGCCAAAGAAATATAGTAACCCAAAGCCTCAATCCTGATAAAAAGCCGAGCTGAAAGGCTTAGACATTCCACCATCACGCATTGTGACCTCCACTTGAAAAGTGAGCAATATTTCAGCCTTCCAATGGAATGTCCGTGCTATGCGCTTTCTGGAATACATGGTCCGATGAATTTGGGAGATCATTAATCATTCCTGGATCATCCACCCAAACTCGCCGACGAACCAAAAAAAAAGGCTATCAGGAGTCGGATATGCCAAGAGAGGTGGCCGGACGCTTTGAACATCTTATGCTCAAAAACCAGAAATTTTCAGAAAGCTGCATGCTGGGGAGACAAAGGCGGCTATGGATGCAGCAAACCCATTCAAGTTGTATTGGATCCGTCTCCTGATGATGATGATCCACGCCAACTTCGACATAGTCATCAAACCTGCGACGTCACCTGAATGAGGGCTCCTATGTAATTGGAGAGTGTAGGACTAGACGCTGCGAGATGGGTTACCATTCTGTCTCGGAGTATGGAGAGACAAAGGAAAAGGAAAAAAACCCAGCCATACATATACTTTCCAATTGGGTCCGTCCATTTGATGGTGAACGTGGTGTTACTGGCAGGTCACGCGTGTCAGACTCATGGTTACATCATATTAGAATCGAAGCCCATCCCACGCGCGCAAAACTATCGTGCTTCTCGCGAGACAAAATCCTCAGCATATCAGCAGCCTTTCCACGGCCAGGATCAGCAGGATGTCGCCATCCAGACTGTTGAAGTCCGTACAAGAGTAACTACCGAAATAAAATGTTGTCTCTTACCTCAGTCGTATTGGAATGTGGAACGTATCCACATACCACAGCGCGTCAACGTCATGATGGTTGAGCATGCCGCGTTCCACACTTTCCATTGTCCCACACTCCACACTGGTGACCATATATAGTGGTCCCCGCTCGTTCCTTCCCCTCAGTCTTCGTTTACTGTATGTGCCGCCGCCATATCTTGCCAGTGGCAGGACAAATTATGATCTTTTGAGCTCCAAAGTACTGACGACCTGAGGGGCACAGGGTACAGTGAAGGTATAGACAGTAATATAATGGCAGTCATCAGGCATCATCAATATAGGCTATGAGCATCCCCCCCAATATGGTATTACCAGTTTGCCATTTATTGCAGATACCTGAAGGTTGCAAGTGTCTCCCAGTGAAATATCTCGCGGAATAGCAGTAGCACAGCATGCTGGTGCCATGTTCTCAAAATAAGACAGGATGTGTACTTGGCGTACTACAGTACATCATCCGGTGTCATGGGCAGCTACTGTGTGTTTAGGAAGCTGAGGGTTTGTGGAAGATATGTTGACAGGCCACCAAGCCGGCTTTCCCTGTCGTTGAGGCCGAGGCCTGAGGGGCGTCATCTAGATACTAATACTGGTGCTGCGATCAGTGGCTTCACATCTCCGCTTCATAAGCTGATTTCAGGCAAGTCGAATTCCCCTTCTTTCCAAGCACTGGTTTGCTATGGCAGTATAGTCATCCAACTGTTGATCCCGACATCGTGACCATATGGGCCGCAGAAACTGTAGAGTCTTTCAGGAACTTATAAATAGTTCTGCATTCTTGTTTGATTAGTTTTAACTCTTGATACATGATGCATCACGCATCACGCTAGTCTGGTGCAAGAATTAATGTCCCTGCAGCTGAGTCATTGCTACGGTCGCAATCAAGTACAGTACTTGACTTCCAGTAACCATTGTCTAGTCAGCTGGGCATGTATCAGGACTCGCACCCTGTGTAAACGGTATTTGCTTCATTTGCGATGTCTTCTTCATCTTCTTCAAGACGAGTGACATTTGTTTCCCAGCAGTCCTTCGATCGTTGGTAATAAAATGGTAGATGTACCCCGTGCAAGGACAATTCCGAAACTCATGAGAAAAGGTATTATTGATGTATTTCGTATGATACATGAGAGCCAGTAATGTCCACCAAAGAGGTTCGAATACAACCAAAACTAGAATCCTTCAGAGAATTTGAAAACATCCTTCGGGTCGACTGCTGCCTTGATCGCCTTCAGTCTGTTTACATGGTCGCCAAAGTAAAGCCTTTGCCATTCCTCCTCCGTCAATGTCGGATCTATGTAATTAGAATATGCGCCTTGGGGATTTGGCTCAAGGGCCGCCAGCATTCCGTCGACAAACGAGACGCCATCAGTCGGATATGGCGGCTGATGATTGCTCGACGACGCGTACAGCTGATAGACGAGGAATGCGTCACGTTGAGCAAACGCTGTTGCGTCTGCAGGAACCGACGAAATTACACCACCATAGACTTTGTCGACGCATCAGAAAAGTGTTCAAGTTTGAACAAGCCATAGACTCACGGTCAACCTGGGCAAACCAATCTGTGTCGCTCACAGATCCAACAGTCGCCAAGTAATTGATCCATGATGAAATAGAGGCATTGGATGAGGGACTTGTCACTACCAAAGACTGACAGAAAGGTAATTAGTAGATATCACCTATATGAACGTGATGTCTCACCTTTGCGAAGAATGTGTCGGGCTATTCTTGGCGTCAGTAAATAGTTCTCAACGAACCCAAGACAATTACGCACTGTATCAGGCTTTGTTGTGTTCAGCGTACCATCGCCACCAGCGAGAGCTTCTAGACCAGCGATCCAACCCAAAGGTTTCGAAGATAGACTAGCGCTGTTGGGGAGCATGGCCATCAAAGGTGCTATGACAGACTGGAATTGAGAGTCCGGTCCGTAGTAATTGCCAGAGAAGGCCAAGGAAATAGTTCCTCCAGATGTTCCAAGGACAGCTGCCATGGCCAACTCTATCGGAACCGTAGTCGCGAAGGATTGCCAGATGAGGTATGCAGAAACAAGCTGGTTGACCGGCAAAGTTCCCAGAGTGATCTCGTAATTCACGGTGGTAGGTGGAGCGGGCACAGTTTGATAGGTCCAAGAGGTGACAAGACCGAATGAAGGGCCACCTCCTCGGATTGCCTACAGTTGCACCATCGTTGATCAGCGTAAAACCTCATGAAGACACATTCTCATACCCAGAAAAGATCAGTATTCGAAGTGTTAGAGGCAGTGACAAGACTTCCATCGGCAAGTACCACCTTGGCTGAAACTACCTGGTCCAACAGCAATCCTCCAATGCGACTGAAATATCCGAATCCACCATAAAGGGTATGCCCTCCTGACCCGACCTAATGTGTAGTCAGTTTACATAAGTTCATGCTTAACGTGAAAACTGTGTACATAGGGGCATGAACCGTGCGCGAGAGCACGTTCTCCTTTGTTGAATATTTTCGTGGCAACTTCACCCAGCCTATTCCCGGTCTGTACGACAGCGGTACCATCGGGATTCACTGTGACGCCTTTGAGGTTACTCAGGTCGACGACGATATCACCTTCCAAGGCATAAGCAGCATAGGAGTGACCTCCTGATCTGGCCGAGACAGTCAAGTTGGACGTGGCAGCACAAACGATGATGGACTGTATCTGCTGCTCGGAAGTGCTAAAGCCATCCAAGATCAGAACATGAATTTTGAAAAGAGGTGCAAAATTTACGGCAAGACAATAATGGATGGGCTGGTGGATAATCGAAGGTTAAAGGGCTTCTTTTGGGCGTTGAAGTTGGGACTTGCAGGATTAAGGACTACGAGATTAGAGATCAACGACAGACAATGCTCTGCCGAATGGACCTTGCGACCCAGAGCCCCAATCACAAGTGAGAGCAGAGCTGTGAGAACCAGACACCTTGTCATCATTGTATGGCACCCAGAAGAGTGTGGAGATAGACGAGCAACATTTGAGCCTTTAAATCGTAAAGCTGAGCGCTTTTCCGCAGAGGACTAACAAGTGTTAGCCATTGCCGTGATATTCATACATGTTCTCCATATCCGAATGGAAACATCAACAATGGATGAAGTCAGGAGAGATCACCTAATTGCCTCAGTAAATCAAACGCTAGACGCTGCTGTGCCATCGGACTGTCCACAAAGGAGGTCACGGATCCTGGAAGCCGAAATATCTCTTGTATTGTATTCGCTGCCTGGTGACATGCACCAATATGATGGGGGCGTACAGTGCCGCAGTTAAACAGGAGCTCAGGGCACACTGTTTCACGTAGAGTCATCACCGGCACCCGTACCTGGCATCCAACAATGCTGCCGGTACGGGTCAAGATTTGAAAATGAGCGAGCGGATATTGCGACAGCGCACACGCTGAGGTGTCACAAATTTGAGATGCGGTTCACCGGATCATTAGAGGAAAGTCGGAGTTCCTAACAATTGAAACCGCGCTACTACTAAATTGATCATTATGAGCAAATTACGGGATGTGAATGAGCCATTATAACATATTAAATATGTTGCATCATTTATACAGCATTTTCTTCACTGATCTGGTGTACACCGATTCTCGTCCTAATATTTCGGCTGCGCCGCCTCCCGAGCTTCCGTACGTTCCTCTGCCAGTGATGCATTGATGACCTGAGCTTAGCATTTGTCACCGTGCGGTGCCCACTGATTTTACGTTCCTGAACTAATTTCTGGTCATGTTAGATCAGTGTTGCGTGAGAATACAAGACCCGAATTACTACACGCAGCATATAAAATTTAGCTGGTAAGCCCTGGATGTCATCGATCTGAGCCGTGGACTTGCCGCTCCAGAACATAGCTCATGCGCTGATTTCCTGCTTATGGACGGAGTTCTAAATGGTTCAGCATCCCTTTCTGGATGATATTGACATATTCGACGCCTATCTCTGTAATAATTTCTCCTGGAGTTTCTACTATAGTCCCAAGGTGGTGCTTGAAATTTCCAATGGTTACTTCTGCTCGGGTACCCCGAGCATCACCAGTGTTACTGAAGGTATCGACACTGCTGTAATGGTCACTGTAGTGTATCCCTGTACTGCGTGCAAAGAAGATTTGGAAAGTCATAGAATTCATTATGCATATTACACGAGGGCAGGGGGTGTCCGTGATAGAACCCCAGAGCCTAGAATCCCTGGGAGAATCTGAAAACATCATTCGGGTCGACTGCTGCCTTAATCCTCTGTAGCCTGGGTACATTGCCGCCCCAGTAGAGCCTCAGCCATTCATCCGTCGTCAATGTCGGATCTATGTAATTGGAGTATGCGCCTTGAGGATCTCGCTCCAGGGCTGCCAGCATCCCATCGACAAACGAGATGCCGTCGGCCGGATAAGGCAACATATGATCACGCGACGACGCGTACAGTTGATAGACGAGGAATGCGTCACGTTGCGCGAATGCTGTTGCGTCTGCAGGGACCGACGAGATCACACCACCGTAGACTTTATCGACACGTGAGAAATGTGCAGTCGGAAGAAGGTGTAAACTCACGGTCGGCCATGGCAAACCAATCAGTGTCACTGACAGTTCCAACTATCGCCAAGTAGTTAATCCACTGTGAAACAGACTCGTTGGATGAGGGACTTGTCACTACCAAAGACTGACAGAAAGGTAATTAGTGGATATCACCTATATGAACGTGATGTGTCACCTTCGCGAAGAATGTGTCAGGCTATCCTTGGTGTCAATAAATCAATATCTATTGATCCAAGATCATTACGCACTATGTCAGGCTTCGTTGTGTTCAGCGTGCCATCGCCGCCAGCGAGAGCCTCTAATCCAGCGATCCAACCCAAAGCTTGTGACGATAGATTGGCGCTCCGGGGGAGCTCATCCATCAAAGGTGTTATGAGTGACTGAAATTCGGATTGCGATCCGTAGTAATTGCCACCAAAGGACAAAGAAAGGGTTCCGCCAGATACTACAAAGGTAGCCGCCATAGCCAACTCTCTCGGAACCGTGGTAGCGAAAGATTGCCATGTGAGGAACGCAGAAGTAAGCTGGCTGACCGGCAAAGTGCCTACAGTGATTTTGTAATTCACAGTGGTCGGTGGAGCGGGCACAGTTTGGAAGGTCCAGGATGTGACAAGACCGAATGAAGGGCCACCTCCTCGGATTGCCTACAGTTGCACCATCGTTGATCAGCGTAAAACCTCATGAAGACACATTCTCATACCCAGAAAAGATCAGTATTCGAAGTGTTAGAGGCAGTGACAAGACTTCCATCGGCAAGTACCACCTTGGCTGAAACTACCTGGTCCAACAGCAATCCTCCAATGCGACTGAAATATCCGAATCCACCATAAAGGGTATGCCCTCCTGACCCGACCTAATGTGTAGTCAGTTTACATAAGTTCATGCTTAACGTGAAAACTGTGTACATAGGGGCATGAACCGTGCGCGAGAGCACGTTCTCCTTGGTCAAATATTTTCGTGGCAACATCGCCCAGCCTATTCCCGGTCTGTACAATAGCGGTACCATCGGGATTCACTGTGACGCCTTTGAGGTTACTCAGGTCGACGACGATATCACCTTCCAAGGCATAAGCAGCATAGGAGTGACCTCCTGATCTGGCCGAGACAGACAGGTTTGAATCAGTAGCACAAATGATGACAAGTTGTATCTGCTGTTCGAAAGTGCTAAATCCAAGCAAAGATCAGAACATGCAGATTCAAAGGAGCCATGGACTTTACGGAAAGACGATAATGGACGGGCTAGTGGATAACCGAAGGTTAAATGGCTGCTTTTGAGCTTCGAAGTTGGGACTTGCAGATGTGATGACCAGTAGATTGGAGATCAACGAAAGACACTCTTCTGCAGATGTGACATTGCGACCCAGAGTACCAATCACTAGTGAGAGTAGAGCTGCGAGAATCAGACACCTTGTCATCATTGGAAGGCACCCGGGGGAGTGTGGAGACATGTGCAACATCTAAGCCTTTAAAATACTGAAGCTGGGCGCTTTCGAAAGCCCATCGATGACCAGCAAAGGGGTATGAATTCCACGCCTCTGAATGACCAGCAAAGGGGTAACATTGTCATGAATTCCTCTGAATGTCAATATCAATAGTCAAGACGGCTAGATCGCTTCAGCAACGTCAAACACCGGATACTGTTACACTCAGATATCAATTACAAAGGCCATCATGGGTGCTGGTATCCGAGATCCTTTGTATTGCTTTCGCCTTCTGTGAAAGTCGCCAATATGACAGGGGCGCACGATACAATACAGAATCTCAGGGCACGCCTTCCGGTATTCATTATATATGAAATTACTGGCACCATGTCAGGCAGCGCGCATAAGCGTGGAATAGGCTACTCTTAAGACTCACTTGCTGCAGTCCGAATTGAATCTGGATTTCAGTGAGCTTATAGCGCTAGAACCCTACCGATACGACCCACGAACAATGCGACACTTTCACTGGGGTGTCACAAATTCGAGAGAAGTAGTGCAGGAAGTGGAGGTCGTCGGAGTGAGTTGCCAAGAAACCGTGCCGCTGTGTACATACGTAAACTTAAGATGCGGGCGACGCTTTACCAGTTACAGTAATTTTTCACTTCTTTTGTTGTATACTTACTGTATCTGACGTATGCGCAATTCTACTTGCTTATTTTCTAAATGCTACCTAGCGGCTACATCTGAAATTCCATCTCTCTGCTGGCTTGGCATAGTGACAACTGAATCTGAGGTGTCAATGTGGTGAGTCTTCAGCATGGCGTGGCGTGGCACCTGACCTGCTACGCAAATGCCTTGATACTATATATGGTTATGACAACAGCACGGTGTACGGCATTGCTGGCTTGGGTGAAATCGATACGGATGCCTTGTGGCATAAAGAAAGGCAAGTCAGGGAACCTGCGAACGGGGATGCGAATCCCAACTGCGGTGAACGTTGTTCAACCAATTTTCTGTCGTTCTATGTCATCATCAATCCCTGAAGTTCACATGGACCGCAAGAGCTCGCTCACAGTCGATCTTGGTTGGAACGGAAAAGAAAGGGAACGATAGTTAACTCATTAGTTGATTTGAACCCGGTGACACGGAAGACCAGGCAATTGAAAAGGCCCAGATCATTAGGAAGACACTTTGATGCGCGCATCGTCGGGTGTTCTGCCAATCGGGATAGCGTTCTATATGTATGAGCACTTTCATGCATTCTTACTCATGTGCTAACGCGATTAATCTGTCATTGTTTCGCCAGGAAACCCATGTCCATCTGCCATCCTCTAACTCATCTCTCGACACCGAACACTGCGAAAGCATAAAATGGCACACAATGAGTCGATATTTGTCGATAGGTGATACTCAGGACTACACTCCTGTAGTGGTTTCCAGACAGCAGGCACGGTTCTCATCCCGATTCTCTCTCCCACAGAGATGCACACTGGGTTGTTAGTGGCAAAAGGATAAACGCATAATACAGGGATGGGAAGCTCGGAAATTCTGCTCCGAAAAAGAAGGTGACAGAGAAGCAGGCAAAGCCACAATATATATTGCGAGTTTACAAGGGCTAAGATACTCCTGTGATCAAGTCTGCACCCGGCGTCAGCCATGCCGCGTCCGTACTAAGGGTAATACGGGTAATACAATGCCGATTGGCAAAGAAGACATGAATCTCCTCCTCCCGGCTCATGCCCGTCAAGAACGTGACTGAACTTCAGGACTTACAGTAGGTAGTGTCACTTCTGATACCTCTTTTAATGTTCTTGGTTAAACACCAATTATTCCCACGTCGGGTGGCTAGTATTTTTTCGTACCGCTAACTCCTTATACTAGCCGATCACTTCATGTACAGCCAGGATTGGTTCACCGTTTGTACCTCTTTATAGGCTACCAGCATGTTCCCTAGCGTGTGTTCGGTGAAGAAGCGTTGTACCAGGTATACTAACATTATTAATATCAACGGTCCGATCGCCTTTACCTCAGGCGATGCACCTGATTCGTTTGAAAGCATCAGTGCGCGAGCTGTCAACGTAGCTGCAGAACCCAATTTATGAATTCAACTTCTATTCCTTGAATTTTGGTTCAGGTTATCATTAATCTATTTGTTCTTACAATGTATGTCAAATGCACCCTTCTTCTCACCACGCTGCGCAAAGGGATCGAAGCCACGGGGAAATACTTGCCGTACATTCACATTAATTCTTGTTGTCTGGAGATATTCAGCGAATGGGTGCCAATCGTCATCCTTCCTGTCAGATCGGAGATGCGTGGGGAGCGTATTCTCCAGAATTCGAGGGACGCCTAAGGCAAAGCAATGTTGAACTCCAGTAATAGGCTAGTTTAATGATTCCATTCACCATGGTATGCTCGCCGACAGCCAGGACCCGACATGACAATTATATCCCCAGAGCGAAGGAGAATGGGAACAGGCTCGACTGAACGTGTGAGCCCTCCGATAAGAAATATGGCTGAATTTCCCAGGCTATACAAATTCATGAGATCGCATGAAAGGGGAAAGGCTAAGACCCATACGAGATAGAGACCAGAGGGGACGTGGCGCAAACTTCGGATCTGTCAACATGACCGCAGAGTGTATCCTGGGAAGACAGAAAGTTACTTGGGAGGTTCAGAAAGCAAAAGCTACGAACGTTACCTTCGGTTGATAGAAATTGACTATTCCGGCATCTGGCTCTGTGACGAACAGCGGGGTAAGAACACGCAAGGAATGGGTCAATTTGGGACAACGAAATATACCATAGGTTTCTGGCCATGTCTCCCAGTCAGCACCTTCTTCCCCCCAGTCTTCATCGTTCATACCCTCCCAGACTTGATGCCAGTCGATTGATGCTACGACGCCCTTACAAATATTTCTAAGTTCTCGAGGATATTCGGTCTTGGGTTTGGTAAAATCATAAGTCTTCGTTCCCCAGTGATAAGAATAGCCAATATTGGCCCACCGAAGCTTCAGGAGAAGCTTGGAGGCATGAATAGATGGAAGATGAGAAGATGGCGGGGGTAGAGGTTTGGGCTGGGTATATACGCTGTCAAAGTTGGACACTTCAACGGGGGTATTATCAGTGAGTGGCCTTGGACCTTCCGGGGGGTAGTCTGGAGGCTCAGGACCTGTTGGCCGCTTTGGCTCGATCATGTAGTTCCTAGATGTGTCGTGATCTGACGGCATATTTTCTTCATTGTGTGCAGACACATGAGTATTCCATAATCCTTCTTGAGGGAGATGGTAGTGGATGTCCAGATTCGTGTCGTTTGGTGCTCGTGCTTGGCTGTACAATGCCCAACGGATCAAAGATCGCTGTTCCTCGTGGCTTAGGTAGTTTGGAAGAATAACGAGACCTTTATTTGACAGTGGAACTATTTGTTACAGGATTAGTGGCGGCCTCAAAGACGTTTCCTCACCTGGGATCTGAGGAACTGTATATGCGCCGCCTCGTTTCCAGTCTTCGCGTCGAAGCCGGATCTGTCTTGTAGGAATAGCGTGTGCATTTCCACTTGGATCGCTGGAGGATAATCCGTTCTTTTCCCTTGGTTCGATGTGCGAGAGATCCAGAACATCACGCAAGTCAGGCGGAGGAAATTTCGCCTTGTACCGCTTCTCAGCAGCGCGGAATGGTGTCCATTCATGGTCTAGAGGCGGCTGCTTCTGTTTTAGGTGTTTCCTGAAAGCCTTTTTATAGGCCTTGTCGTCCATACTGGCTGTGACGGACATTTAGACGGATTGATGACTCGGGCGAGGAGGACCTTGAAGTTGAAACTCCATTTTAATCTGGTGATCAAACTTCTTTCACGTCGCTAAAGGTTCTATCAGTATACATACAGGGGCACCCGGGTGGTGACCAAATGATTGGTTACGAAAGGAGCCGATTAAGTTGCAATTTCAGTGGCTCAAAGAATACATTCAGCGGAGGTAATCTTGAGATTTTGCAATTTGAGTTTTGATAGATGTGTTATAACAGGATGTTGATCTTTAATTATGTTGAGCAGATAATGTTCTTAAGCTTATGGATGAAAATTAGGACCTTGATGTAAGGGAAGTAGCTACATCTTAACGGTGTTACTATCACACCATGTATGTACAATTGCTAACTTGCCTTCAGTTCGTGCTCATCGGCATCTGTGGGTACGATGCAGACATATCCGAGCCTCGATCCAATATATACTCTGCAGCTTGATAAATGGTCGTCCACTGCATACGGTGCTCCTCAAACTTAGAGTGTGAAATAAAAAAAGCACCACTGAACGTATATCTCACAGTCACATCAACATATGTAGTTTGATCGCTCTGGTGAGAATTTATTTATTATTCTTGACCAAAGGATAATTATATCGACATATGTCAATGGGCTGGAGGCTTCCCTCCTGTCACGCGTTGTCACACCCGCATATCCTTTACCACCATCGTACTCTACTTCACTTTAATTACATACACCCATACGATATCGGCATGCTTTACATCGTCACACTGTCTCTACGTACCATCAGCGTCATCGAACGCTATTCCACCCGCCGTCCCCCGACTGATGTCCCGATTAGCACGCAATACGGTGCACCTGCCTTCCCGCAGAAATTCAACGAGGCACTGGTGCAAAGTCTATTTCGTGGTCTCTCAAAGCCTCTTCCGTGAGTTCCTCCCGTGCGTCTTGCCTTTTCAAGCTTACGGGCTTGTAGCGACCATGTTACGCTTCCCCCTCGCGTGGATATTCTCCCCGCCAGGATCCTTCTATTCTACTTTGACAAGGCTCATGCTCGTACAGTGCTGAAGACTAAACCCGTCAACGAGGCATTCTGCATCGGCGTCGGACAGTACCGACGTATCGTTGCGGATATGACAGCAACCACCGAGACTGAGCTGAGGGCGTTCATTCTCGCGGCTAGAGTCGTGAAGAATGTTTCTAGGCTTCGCAAGAAAGATCTCATCACGGCGCTCATCTTGGGTGACTATCGGAAGGTTACTGCTGAGAAGACTAGGATCACTGCGCTCCATGCCAGGCTTGAGATGAAGACTGAGGAACTCAGGGCGAAGGTTAGCGAGCTCAAGTGTCCCGAGATAGGGCTGGCGTCTATGAATTCGTCCGTAGAGGGAAATGCCATGATAAAATTCAAGAGACACAGAGCTAGCATACTATCAGCGGGACGGGTTCTCGGGGAACCGCACCCGCATCGTTATCCCACTCGCTACTCGCTGACATGTAGTGTCGAAGGGGAGTCTTAGCTGAGCTTTCTTGTCGCAAGCGTCTATGTCGGTCATGCATCAGTGCTCTGGTCTCTATCGCTTGCTCGAGTGTACTGGTAGTTACCTGCTGGAACAATCGCTGCTTATACTTCTGGTTACAAACTTTTGCCCTAGCCGTTGAGAGCTGAGTCTTTTAGAGTCTTTTAGCATAAATGTATACAAATTAGCCTTCTGAACGAGTTGGAACTCTGTATGCGACCGACGTCACTTCCGATAGTCCTTCTGATAGTCCTTGTCATTTTGAAGAGTGCAACTGGCACTGAACAATGGAAACGACCAGTGTTGTAATGCGGTGGGTGAAGTATGCATTTGTAGGATGAGGATCTAGAATTGTTTGTATGCGTGTCGTATTCAACATCTCACTACTAGTTGGACAAAGCCTCCGTCGAACTCCCACCACTCTTCAACGACAACGAAACCCTCATTGCGCACGCGACGAATGAGCACGTCTGCGAAAGACCATATGGATGCTGGCTCGACGGTGGGCTTCATAAGCCATGTGCCTAAGGCCCGGGAAATCTCTTCACGACCCTCGTGCACGGCAGAATGATTAAGATCGGCAGATGGGAGATCAGGGAGACGGATCAGAATAGTTCGGAGTGCCGTCGTAAGTGGTAGTTGACCAATTCGTGGAGAAAGGAGGGGAAGGAGTAGATCAAGCTGGGCAGCAGCGGCCTTGAAGCATGCGCAGGGATCCCATCGGTATTCTCTGGAGAAGTGTGGGCTCACTGCAGTACTCAAGTTGAGAAGGAACGGGTGCTCACTCATCGAAACCACGCACCCAGACCTGGATGCCAAAGGAAGCGAGATGGGAAAGACTGCGCAGGTCTTCCCGTGCTTTCTCTGTGGTACTGAGCGGAATCCGGACACCACCGCCGCCATAAAACGACGCGGTGTCTAGATCGGGATTCCCTGCTGCGACGAGGGAGCTAGCTGGCGCAGGAGCTGGTTGTGGAAGACCGGGGGCGGTATTTGCGTGTGGTGGCGACGCGGCGAAAGTTGCGGGAAGAGAGTTTGGATGAGCTTCATATGCCGGTAAGGGAGGAGGATCAAGGCTTGACATTGGGTCACGTGGCGTTGATTTCAGCGGAACCCGTTGAGCAGCAACATATACGCCCCAAGGGAGCTCAGAGATGGCGGTTTCGAAGCTTGTTCTGAATTTGCTGGCTATAGCTCGTCGTCGTCGTTGTCATCAAGTCTCTGGAGCAGGCTACGAGTGGGCGAATCTTCTCGAAGGTTCCAGAAGGCGCAACTGGCGAAAGGGAGACTAGAGTACGGGCGCTTAGAAAGTGCTGGAAACTAAAAACGATGATATATAAAACACGCGTGTGCTGCCACTTCTTGTTCCCTTCTTCGTCTTTCTCCACTCTCTTCACACGCCACCCATCTTCATAACTAGCACCCGTATGTACCTCTCTTCATCTCCTTTCCTGTACTCACTCCCTAACCAGCACCCACACTCTAAAAAATGTCGGAAAGCTTTGGATTCCAGGCAGAAATCAGTCAACTTCTTGACTTGATTATCAGTGCGTACATCCTCCATAGTGTGCTGTTTCATAACCCACATGTCCTCCAGACACCTTCTACTCCAACAAGGAGATCTTTCTTCGGGAACTCATTTCTAACGCTTCGGATGCTATCGACAAAATCCGCTATGCCTCCCTAACTGACCCCACCGTCCTCGACTCTTGCAAGGACTTTTTCGTTCGTATCATTCCCAACAAGGAAGAGAAGATGCTCATCATTCGCGATACTGGTGTTGGTATGACCAAGGCCGACCTTGTCAACAATCTTGGTACCATTGCCAAGTCAGGCACCAAGGTCTGTTTAAATTTTGCGTTGCACTGTCTATGTCCTAACGTCCATCCCACAGGCATTCATGGAGGCTTTGAACTCTGGTGCCGACGTCTCTATGATCGGTCAATTTGGTGTCGGTTTCTACTCTGCGTACCTCGTTGCAGAACGTGTGCAAGTCATCACCAAGCACAATGATGACGAGCAATACATTTGGGAGTCAGCAGCTGGTGGCACTTTCACCGTCACCCCTGACACCGTCAACCCTCCTCTCGGTCGTGGAACCGAGCTCCGTCTGTACTTGAAGGAGGACCAGCTTGAGTACCTTGAGGAAAAGAAGATCAAAGATATTGTGAAGAAGCACTCCGAGTTCATCTCGTACCCTATCCAATTGGCAGTCACCAAGGAAGTTGAGAAGGTAGGTGGTTCACTCTGGTCTGGCATCATATATGCTCACAATGGGTTATTGCAGGAGATTGAGGACGACGAGGCAGCCGTGGAGGAGGAAGAAAAAGCTGATGAGGAGCAGCCCAAGATCGAGGAGGTTGAGGATGAGGAAGACAAGCCTAAAGACAAAAAGACAAAGAAGGTCAAGGAGACGACCGTCGAAAACGAGGAGCTCAACAAGACCAAGCCATTGTGGACACGCAACCCCTCTGACATTACACCCGAGGAGTACGGCTCGTTCTACAAGAGTCTGAGCAACGACTGGGAAGACCATCTTGCCGTCAAGCACTTCTCTGTTGAAGGTCAGCTTGAATTTAAGGCCATCCTCTTTGTTCCGAAGCGGTTAGTGTTCAAGTCGCTCCCGTATCAATGCTTTGCAACTCAATGTTTGTTCCAGGGCACCATTTGACCTCTTCGAGACCAAGAAGAAACGCAATAATATCAAGCTCTACGTCCGTCGCGTGTTCATCATGGACGACTGCGAAGACCTCATTCCCGAGTACCTCAACTTTGTTAAGGGTACGCATGGTTTACCGTCTGATTCGGACATCCATTGATCCATTGTACAGGTATCGTCGACTCTGAGGATTTGCCCCTCAACATCTCACGTGAAACCCTCCAACAAAACAAGATCCTAAAGGTCATTCGCAAAAATATTGTTAAGAAGTGCATGGAGTTGTTCTCCGAGATCCAGGAGGACAAGGAGAACTTCGGCAAGTTCATTGAGGGTAAGTTTGAAACAGTCTTCTTATCGTGCTACTTACTCATCGTGCACCTCAGCGTTTGGTAAGAACATCAAGCTTGGTATCCACGAAGACGCCCAAAACCGTTCGAAACTGGCTGAATTCCTCCGCTTCTACTCGACCAAGTCGACCGAAGAATTAACCTCCTTCAAGGGTGAGTGCAGCTGATTTCCTTGATTTGCGTTGCATACTTATGACTGTTCAGACTACATCACTCGTATGCCGGAGGTTCAAAAATCCATCTACTATCTTACCGGCGAGTCATTGGCGTCTGTCAAGGAGTCGCCCTTCCTAGAGGTGCTCAAGAAGAAAGGCTTCGAGGTATTGCTCCTCGTCGACCCCATCGATGAGTACGCTGTCACCCAGCTCAAAGAGTTCGAAGGCAAGAAGCTCGTGTGTGTTACCAAGGAGGGCCTCGAGTTGGAGGAGACTGAGGAGGAGAAGAAGAGCCGCGAGGAGGACGTCAAGCAGTACGAGGAACTGTGCAAGACCATCAAGGAGGCGCTCGGTGACAAGGTTGAGAAGGTTGTCGTCTCGAACCGTATCACCGACTCGCCATGTGTGCTTGTCACCGGTCAGTTCGGTTGGAGTGCAAACATGGTCAGTGGTTCGCTACATGGTTAATCAACGTTCTGATACCGACTGTGATTCTAGGAGCGTATCATGAAAGCGCAAGCACTTCGTGATTCATCAATGTCATCGTACATGGCATCGAAGAAGACTCTTGAGCTTAACCCGCATAACCCGATCATTAAGGAGTTGAAGCGAAAAGTGGCTGCTGACGCTGCGGACAAGTCTGTGCGGGACTTGACATACCTGCTGTTCGAGACTGCTTTGCTCACCTCTGGGTTTGTGCTCGACGAGCCGACGCACTTTGCCAAGCGTATCCACCGTATGATCTCGCTGGGCTTGGACGTGGACGAGGAGGAGCCTCCTGCTGCTGCTGCTGCTGCCACCGAGGGTGCGGAGGCTGAAGCAGCACCATCAGCGGAGGGCGCGTCGGCGTCTGCTATGGAGGAGATTGACTAGGAGCGGATGGCTGTGAGTTAGAGTGTATGGGTTGACTCGCGTAGTTTTTCTTTTATCACTACTTTTCTTTACTATGTTTTGGCATACGCTACTCTAAACCAAAAACACTACATATATTAGGCCAAACCATGGAGTGAATACTTGAGCTTTTGAAGCACACATTGAACTGAAGAGCGTGAGCGGAACACGACATTATATACCCGCGGAAGTTTCAGGTGGTCACTCCATTGTGGAGAGTCCAACCGAGAGGCAAATCCCGATGCTGTTCAAGTTGAAACGTTGAGCTGTGCAGACTCAGTATTATCTATTCATGGAGTACACTTGCAAAGTGAATCCCCAGCAAGAACAGAAAAGCCAATTTTTGCGGCACTGAAGGTAAAATGGAGTGAAGCAGGCAGCCTGTGCAAAGTTTCAAATGCGGCACTACAGGTAAAGGGGAATCCGCCGAATGAGGATGGAAGCTACCGGGGCAGCCTGTGGGTGCAAGTGTGCCCACTTTCACACACCGCCCCAAAAGTTCTTGTCATCCTCTGCTGCGTTCCGCGCATTTGTTCCCCTCCATTTACTTTGGCATCTCACGAAATGGTAAGTACCCGTATCCAGCTTCCGAGCAGTCCCTATGCAGTGCCGTCGGTCGAGTTTATCGAGAAAAGGCGGTGGATGTCGAGGGCGTTGTCTGGATGAGGCATGGAGCTGATGACCGTTGCTGCCACAGGCCAACTCTGAACTCGCGACCACATACGCGGCCCTCATCCTCGCTGATGACGGCATTGAAATCACCGTACGTCCCAACGTGCCAGATAAACGCGTTGTCATATTAATCCTGATGTGGCAGTCTGACAAAATTGTTGCTCTTACATCGGCCGCTGGTGTTGACGTAGAACCCATCTGGGCGTCGTTATTGGCCAAGGCACTTGAGGGCAAGGATGTAAAAGACTTGCTATCGAATGTCGGCGCCGGTGGTGGTGCTCCTGCGGTAGGCGGCGGCGCACCTGCGGCGGCTGGTGGTGCACCGGCAGAAGCGGCGGCAGAGACGAAGGAGGAAAAGAAGGAGGAAGAAAAGGAGGAGTCCGACGACGACATGGTACGCAGCTGCCTTTGATCATAGCCGGTTTAGTTGACCATCTCTTCCTGTTTAGGGCTTTGGTCTATTCGACTGAGTGGTTGGCGTTTTGTGGTTTTTGCTCTCTGGCCCATTTCCTTCCGCATCTCTCTATCTACATTCATATGGTTACACACTGTATGCACCCACCGCACACCCACAACCAAAAGTCCAAAGCACATGTTCCGCAAGCTATATGCACGTCTGAGATCATTGATTATTGCGACTATTACGGATAAATACATGTCTATGCTGTTTGCAGCAGCGCCGTAAGACGACGCAGCTAGTAGTTTCCAAGACGTGCAAGCTACACACCGCGACTCCGATCCGTGGTGTACCTTTTCACAGCCTAGTCATGTCTACTTCCACAAAACTCGCACTGGCTCCAGTTGAGAATGATCCTGAAGCCCATGAGAAGCTACACGTTCACGACGTATATGACGAGATCGCTCCCCACTTCTCTTCTACTCGCTACAAGGTTCGAAGTGGCACTTGTTCATTATAACCTACGTCCTCCTCAACCGCTCTTCCTTCCACACAGCCCTGGCCCATCATCGCAGAGTTTATTGCCTCCTTGCCACCTGGATCTGTTGGCCTAGACTCTGGAACCGGCAACGGCAAGTATCTGCCTTTGCCTCTTGGCCGACCAGGCAGCGTATGGACAATAGGCCTTGACCGCAGTCGCAATCTCCTCCAGATTGCGCAAAATGCTGGTGGCAAATTGAGGGAGGTCGTACTGGGCGATGCCCTGTCGTGTGGATGGAGATCTGGGGCCTTTGTCCGTGCTCAATCGTGATCAAATTCTCTCACCACCCCTCAATAAGTTTTAATAATAGGATTATGCAATATCGATTGCCACTATTCATCACCTAGCTACTCCAATTCGCAGGAGGATCGCCATTGAAGTCAGTCAATTATACACATTGGCACCCTCCTGCGCTGATCGTCTGCAATGCAGACACTTTTGCGATGCATATCGCCATTTAATGGGCGGCTTCTTGTTTACGTCTGGGCTGTTGAACAAGATCATCTATCTAAGCGCGTTCTACCATCGACGGCAGGGGGGAAAGATGCCATCAAGGGTCAGGATGTCTTCGTACCCTGGGTGCTTTCCAAATCATTATTGAAATCTACGGACCAACAAGACCCCGAGGACGTTAGGGTGTTCAACAGGTATTACCACATGTTTGCCTCGGGCGAGCTGGAAGAACTCGCTCGCGAAGCTGCAGCCACTTTGGGCCTTGAAGTGGCCCCCCGGCCAGGCTCAGGCAGCACGCGGAAAGGGATGGAAATCGTTCGCTCCGGCTGGGAGAGATCAAATTGGTACATCGAAATTAAGCGTTGGGAAGTCTAGGGTTTTCCTGTCAAAGACCTCCAGCGATTTCCAGGCCCCAGGGCCGCTGGTGCCAGCCTCCTCGCTCGACCCTTAGCCCGACTTGCTGTGCAACGCATAGAACTCGTGGATGTACTTGACCAGTTGCCGCACTTGCTCTTCTGTGACCGCATTATAGAGGGAGACGCGGATACCTGGCAGTAGATTAAGGACACGTTGAACATGCTACAGAAGATATCCTCACCTCCTACGGAGCTGCGTTTTGCGTGAGCGTCAACAGAATAACTGACATCGGTTTGAGACCTACCGATGTCCTTTTAGCTGTCTGAAGCCTCGTGCTTCTGCACCGTCCAAAAATTTCTGTTCGGCTCCTTCGTCCAACACCTCGAACGTGACATTCATCCAGCTTCTGCTACCTGGTTGTACTTTAAGCCTAATCACGCCCTTTTTCTCCCCTTCTTCCAATACGGCATAGAGCATCTCCGACTTGCGCCTGTTCATGTCCTCAAGCTGTTGCAGACCGCCATTGGCCCGGAAGCGTTCCAAGACCAGATCTGCAACATACATGGGGAACATGGGAGGCGTGTTGTAGAGACTTTCGGAATCTGCGAGCGTCTTGTATGCCAGCGTGTAGGGGACGGGTGCGGCGCCGAGCGCAGCGGCTGCGTCCGTGTCGACGAGCAGATCCTGGCGCACTATCAGGATAGTGAGGCCCGAGGGTCCGATATTCTTCTGTGCGCCTGCGTAAATGAGAGCATGCTCCGCTAGTCGGGGAATTGGGCGCGACATGAAGGAGGAGGAGTAGTCGGCTACAAGTGGGACGAGTTGTGTGTCTGGCAGAAGATGGAACGGAAATCCACTGGGGGAATTGGTCTCATGCGAGAACTGCACGCCGTCGACCGTCTCGTTGTCGCAGTAGTATACGAACGCCGGGGTTGGGGACACTTTCCACTTGTCGTGCGGCGGGATATGGTCGTACGAGTTGCCGTCCCTTGACGTGTTCTTGCCGTCAACGACCACGTTCACCCTTGCTGCGCCACACAGCCGTCGGGCTTCTTCTGCGGCCTTTTTGCTCCAGGAGCCAGTCACGACATAGTCCATGACGCGTTCGTCGTCGGGCACGCTGGGGTGGTGCATATGATGCCGGGCGAGGAGGTTGAGCACTATGGCGGAAAATTGAGCAGACCCGCCACCTTGTGTGAAGAGGACAGCATGCGTCGGGGGAACACCCAGCTGGTGGCGGATAAGGGTCTCGAGGTGCTTGGTGAGAGCGCCAAACTCCTTTGAACGGTGGGAGAGCTCTGTGAGGCCGATGCCTGTTTGGTTGTAGTTCAAGAGACCCTTTGCGGCCTCCGTCAGCACACTGTCAGGCAGAGTCGATGGCCCGGCACCAAAATTGACGATTTCAAAACGTTCAGGCATGGTTGACGGTCGGCCGTCGGCGTGACACACGCGCGTACCCGTTGAGTCACACGACGAGCTCACTCAAAAGTCACGCTATGAATCTGGACGCAAACCTGCGCGTAAACATTTTCTTGAGAGAGACTAAAGTAGCTAGAAAACACAACAAAGCTGAGGATCCGTAGGGTATGTGAAGTATGGGGCGGGCGAAGCCGAACAACAAAACGCGCAAACAAGCATAGAATATTCCAAAGTGCAAAGCATAGGCGAGAGGAGATCATCGGGTGATTAGAAGGGCTAGAGAGGCATGTGAAGGAGTATCCGTGCAGAGAAGAGATTGTATAGTATCTAGAAATGTCCAGAAATAAATCACGTCGGGATTGATACAGTGGGGGGTGACGTGTCGCGTGGCGGGACGGTGCTCGTGCGAGTATAGGCGTGAACAATCGTGTGGGGGTCGAATAGTCGGCCACCGCATATCGTGACAAGAAGTTAGATCTAGGCTTGATGGTGAGAATGGGGTGGGGGTGAGTGCGAGGGGTATGGCGAAGACGATGGCGAAGCGATCGTCCACGGAATGCTGCTGGTCCAGACATGGGGATGGGATTCCAAAGAGCATGAGGATGATATGGAGGGACGTGGAGGCGGGGTCGCTGGGAGCTGGCTGGGCTGGACAGAGAAGAGCTGGAAAGCAGAGACTGCAGGTGGGGTCCACCGGCCCAGGGGCGACCGGCTACGCACGAGAGCGGGCGAGGACTCGCGGGGAGACAGGCTTGTGGTACAGACGCGCTTGACTTTGGTCGGGCGTCTGTTTTTAGGGGTTCGTCGCGGCGGTGGCGAATGACTCGAGCGTTCAGAGGCGGGGGTGACTGACATGTCGCAGGGGAGGAAGGACATGGGAGATGCGGCACGGTTGGGTGGGGTGGTGGGCTCGACACCCACCGTGGGGGGGAAACGTTGAGGGGGGTCGGGACAGCCTCGAAAGGGGGCACGACGGCTGGCGCGACGACGAAGACGTTGTGAGGCTGTTTCGAGGCGGCCTTCTACAAGGTCCTCGGTGACCTCGAGGGGTCTCTTTTTGATAAACGTGCGTGGGGACGACATTTCCTGGAGAAAAAAGTGTCAACGACGCGACGGGGACGCGTCAAAGGGAAGACGGACCTCGTCGGAGGACTCTGCTTGTGGGCATGGCAAGGGCGATGCGGGGGATGTGAGAAACTGTCCTGGGGAGAATGGGGATGGTTGGAGACGGGGAGACATGGCCTGAGGGGAATGCATGGCAGGGGACGAGACATTCATGAGTTTAATAGAAAGAGTGTACAATGGAGGAGGCGGAAACGAATGGCCTAGGGCAAATCCTTGACGGCGACCGATTTATAACAAGAGAAGGTAGAGTATAGGGGGCGCCGAGTGGCTGGATTTGATCGCGTGGCGGTCCTTTTTATGCGTCGTCAAGAGGCCAAACAATAACCGCGGGAAGATCCCGGATCGTGGGAAGATGCCGAATGGGGGGGACCCTGAGCAGCCTTGAGGCTACGAATGCTGTTAGCAGCGACAATCCCCCAGCGCCGTGCAACGCCGCGGCGGCGGGCGGAGATGACATTGCGGCGCCCAAAGGCAGAGTGTGACCCCTGACTCCGCGGCTCCGGGACACGCCCCAAACGCGCGGAGGACGCGGCGGGGGAACGACTGTCGACGGCGCAAACCTCTGCATTACATACGCCACGCGTCTCGATCGCCATTGGCGGCGATCAGCCATCCAACTTTCGCGTTATATCCCACAGGAATTCATCATACTGGCAAGACATCCGCGGCTGCCCACAAAGCACAATCCTGCAGTGGCCTATAGGTCCTCACAAAACTGCCGATTATGAGAGACAAGATACAGCAAGCAGTGGGACAAACGACAGCCACAACCACCAATGGCCCTTGACCACAGATAACGCGGCGCACCAATCGCAGAAAGCGACGAGTGCATCGCAACGGGAAACTCACGGCATGCATTCGGGTCCTGTCATGGCCACAACAACTGAAGAAATACAGGCATCCTCCTATGTTGGGTTCGACTCCATCACCCGCCAGATCCAGCATAAGCTCCTCAAGCGTGGCTTCCAATTCAATGTCATGGTCGTAGGTCCGCATTGCCCCAGATAAACCCCCAACAGAACAGCTCTCAGGCTTTCTGCAGGACAAACCGGGTTGGGAAAGTCGACGTTGATCATCGCTTCACACTTGGTAGACTCCAAAGGGCGTCTGGAAAGCGAGGGGCCCATAAAGCAGACAACCGAAATTCAGTCCGTTTCCCACAGTGCGTAGTGCGGCAGCGCAATCGACAGAGGCATGGCTGACCATGTTTGTCTGCAGTCATCATCGAGAATGGCGTACGGCTTAAGCTCAACATTGTCGATACTCCCGGATACGGGGACCAGGTAAACAACGAGAATTGGTGAGGCTGAACAGCTTGGCCCTTTACTTCTAAACATGTTCATGCGGTACCCGCCTAGTTGGGATCCAGTTATCAGATATATCAAGGTACGTACCCAGGCTAGTCTGCAACGCCGCCCCCTTGGCTGAAACCACCCAGGATCAACACAGCGCCTACCTTCGTAAGGAACTCACCGCGATGCGCGAACGCTATATCCTGGACAGCCGGATCCACTGCTGCCTATTCTTCATCAATCCCACTGCGCACTTTCTCCGACCACTCGACATCATCGTCCTGAAGAAACTTAGCGAGGTGGTCAACGTCGTGCCAGTCATCGCCAAGTCCGATTCCCTCACTCTTCAAGAACGAGAGAGGTTCAAGCAGAAAGTGCGACACCTACCTTTTAGCAGTATCCGCCTTCACGGACTAACCTTCACGGCATCAGATTCGAGCTGAGCTCGTGAATGACAACATCCACCTATATCCGTATGATACTGATGAGAATGATGCTGAAGAAGTCCAGCTCAATGAGCGAATCAGAGCAAGTCGCCTCCCAACCCGCCTCTCACAGCTGGTCTGAAATCTTACTTTACAGAACATGATTCCGTTTGCGGTCATTGGGTCCGAACGTAATGTGATTATTAACGGCAAGTCTGTCCGCGGAAGGAAAAACCGCTGGGGTGTGATTAATATCGAGGACGAAACGCATTGTGAATTCGTCTACCTCAGGAATTTCTTGACCAGGTATATCTAATTCAATTAAAGCATCTACCATATCCAGTAAAAATTTATTTTTTCCAGAACTCACCTTCAAGACCTCATCGAGACCACTGCGCAAATCCACTACGAGGCATTCCGTTCCAGGCAGCTGCTAGCTCTAAAGGACACATCGGCGTCCCGTTCACAGCCAGCAGCATCATCATCCGAAAGGCGCTAAAGTGCTCAAACCCCCGAGTAAATACCCCTCCCCCCCGCACTCAAAGAGTGTCGAGCGGCTGGCTCGCTCCTTTATTTACACCTCCCCTCTTGCCTGCGGGATAGTTAAGGTCTAATTGCGCCACACTCTCTCTTTACAAACATGTTCCCTCCTGCCTTTATTCAATAAAGTGTATTTGATGGATGATTCGATATGGAGAACACAGTGTGCGCTACAATAACTCAGTACCGTGGCAACGATAGCACCGGCTAGTCGATGCTCACATCACAAACAATCGACGTACAACCCCGAATAGTTGCTAGGACCACCTGGTAACAAAAGCAATATCAGTAAATTATGAGAACAAATGTATATCATAGTTGATTAGCAACGAAATTATAAAGATCAGGATCCTCAAGCGTAAAAAGAGGACCGGGCAAATAGTGTCGTCGTTGCACGAACTCCGTCTGGTGCACAGCATAGGAATCATCATAAAAGAGAGGCATGGATGTGTTGAACGATATCAAGAAAATGGAACGCACCCAGTGACGAAGCAAACTGAAAAGTGTTGTGCTGGACAAGAGCAAAGTCTGAATTAAAACTTTGAGCTTATGTCATCCAGCGGTGTTACAAGCCGCGCAAACACGCACAGTAGTACATTTCTAATTGTTGCATATCAGAATTAGAAACTATAGAAAACAGCTAGTATATATCGTCGTGGTTATACAGAATATAAAAGATATTGCCAGTCTCGTGCTCATAAATACTCGGTCTGCAGAGACCGCAGATACACTTGTGGACCATAGTGGATCATTAGGGACGCCCCGTTTTCGTTCCGGCAGCAACTAATGAAACAGCGAGATTCAAGGAATCTGGATTTCATACTTCTCTTGGGCTCGTCATGTCTAAGGGTGAGGAACGGGCTGACCAAGCTCAAGCCCCGCTGCCCTCCTTACCTTCGCCCCCAACCATCGGCAGCGGAACTCGTCATCTATTCTTAGTCGTTGTACAGACTCGCTGTGGTTGTTAGGTGAACTGAAGCCTCGCGCTCCGTTGTAGATCAAGCTCTGTGAGACTCTTTTTTGTCGCGGCCATGGCCGGCGATCCAAGTTGTCTCTCATCCAGCTGTATTCACAACAAAATCTTCACATGTTCTACCTGCGCAAAAGCACATGATCCCTTCGACATGGCGGCGGTACCAGATAGAGTACATTGAGAGTCTGATGCCTCCGCAGCGTATGACAACCATTCCTCAGGATGATTGGGTGTCATCGGTTTCATGTAGAGATCCGACGTACATAATGCATGTTCTTTTCTGTCGCTGTGCTTCTTCCACCAGTCTAACACCACTTTGATTCACAGAAACATCCTTGCAGGCTCTTACGACTCGAATTCCGAGTTTTTGATGCGTCGAAAGAATCTATACACACGATCACAGGGCACACCGCACCAGTGAGGTCGGTTTGTGAGGAGCGCTTAACCGCATCTGCCTCGCACGATCGTACCGTGCGACGCGTCCCGGAGGTCCATGAAGGTGTACCCATGACACTGGCATCACCGCATGTACATACGGAGCCCATGTCAAGCGTTGCATCTGACCGACAAGGCACGCGTCTTCTCACAGCCCCATGGGACATCTTCATAGGTGTGTGGAACACAAATGCCCAGACACCGACGAGGTACCCGCGGAACACGCCCTTGAGGACCGAAAAAAAACGACGTAAAATAGTTGAAGAGAATCGTCCTGTGCGGAAGATGTGCAGATGGTTTTTACAATGCGTCTTTTGTTAGCTAACGAGCTTCGAAGGGCCCATAGCGGTCACTTGTAGGAACCAATGTCATTTGTCGACCATTATGTGGCAAATACGTGCCAGTACTAGTGCACGAGGAGCGGCTGCAAAAAAAGACGAAAAGAAAAAAATTTCTACAAGGTCAACCGATCGTAAAAGCCAGTTGGACTAACAGCCACTACAAGTCGCAGTTCGTTACACCACATTGTCTACAATTTTGGAATTTAGATATATCATAATGTTGATTCTTCAATGCTACTAATGATCAAAGATACAGGTAGGGCTAGTGTACTCAAAAGACATTTTCCTCACCCACCTACTAGGATTTTGTAAAGTCAAATAGTCGGTCGCAGTTAATCCTTGGAACCCCACGGCCAGAAGACGGGAACATGTCTTTGAGAGAAGGGATAGTCAATACCGTTACTCGTAGATGAGGTAGCAAGCGTACTGCTTATACGACTTGTACTCGGGATCGTCGCCAAATCTCTTATCTCCCGCCTTCTGTAAACAAGTTATGATTTCCTCATTATGCACAGAATATGTTGAGCAGACCTCGAGCAATGGAACTCCAGAGACCTACAAGGCATGCATATGTTGAGAAGCCTTTGGCATGAAACAGAATAAATACGCATACATTTCTCAGTAAGAACCATGTGAATAGTGGACTGATGGCAGCAATGGCGGGGGTCATGCGGGGAAAAAACGGGTGTTGAAGCGCAGTCGTAGAAAGTGCCCAGATTCCCGTCCACACACCCACTTCCGCAACATAGCTGAATATGCAATACTTACACGTCATATAATCAATGTACTAAGAATTGGACGTACTTTGGATGACGACTGATAGACCATAGTCCGCTCTTGATGAACTTCTCGTTGTGCTCTCCGCTCGTTTTCTTGGCACGCCATGCAGACTTTTGATGATCGGCGATAACCTCAAGGGCCAGTGATGATGCGAAGATGGCGAATGAGATGTAATCGCGGGGACCAAGGGGGACATGTTGAGCCGCAGGGAGAGAGTTGACCTGCGAAATATAAGTATATGCTGGAGCCTATGGATGATGAAGCGTACGAGATACACAGGTAGACCAACAATGACGGTCCAGGTGCCTAGAAGTGGGTCGTATAGGGCTTGTTGTTAAAGACATGAAACTCACCCTGAGCAAACCAGAAATAAGTAAACTTGCGCGGATCATTCTTGATTTTGTCGAATCGCGAGTCGCCGCCATGTTTCAAAGCCCTCTGTACAGCGTATACATCAGAAAAAAGCGATTAACAAGTTGGGAAAACACGCATACGCTAAGGAGAAAAGTTCCAAGCCTCGCAGCCCAAATCCCCAATGCTGCACTGATGAGTAACTGTCTCGGCGCGAAAGTGGAGAGTGCAGGAAGTGCTCCTGGAACGCCACTCCATAATTTGGCCTGTGAGTATGCACGATTGGAAGTAGATATATACAGTAGAATTACTATAACTACCTTCAGTGCGGGATAATACAGAGAAACGAATGTCGAGCTCAAGAATCCCAGTGCACCGCAGAAATCATAATACTTCTCTTGCTGCTGTGGTACGAAGATGAGTGCTCCAAGGGCTTGCACAGCGTATGCGGTGGTGATGGTTGGCAGCAGACGGGAGAATACTGCCATTGAGGTGATAGTTTGAGGTCAAGGGGCACACTCCTAGCTCAGGATTAATCATGTGATAGCCTGAATATAAGGATCTCAAAACAGGTTTCTGATGAGGAAATTTATTGTACAAATTAATACCACAGATACAACCCCCTCAAAGTAAAATTTCATAGCTGTTAGCATGTTGCAAGCTGTATCTCAAAGCAGGTGTCTTATGAAGGAATAGTTTATTCTATATAAAAGTTAAAAGCACGCACTCCTCGAGCTGGTAAGAATTAGACTGGCAGCAAGTCTTCAGAATACATAGCTGGGATATATCAAGCTCCTTTGGGATCGTCGTGGATCGTGTGAGATCAGAAAAGTGGGCAATATCAAATTTACGACCAAATGCAGTTCTCTTAGCCAACGGTTCCTCCAACTTCCCCTCCAAGCGGTCAACAATGAGACGGACAAGGATAGGCAAGAACTGAGGGGCATAGGGATTATTTCCTCGTTAATTGGAGAGCTTGCTCACCTTGTATGCATGACCACCCCCTCCCGTGGCAAATAGCACAGAAGTATAGTCAGGATGAAAGTCAATCAACCAGTCTGCGTCTACGTGGTAGTAAGATTCCCTATCAAGATATCTCCAAACAGATCAGACCTTGCCTGGGGTGTCGGCATACCTATCGTTTCAAAAGCACATATAGTTCGATTACATGAACCAGCACATCTGCGTATCCGCAAAAGGCCATTGTCCTAAGTCGGGATAAACACCATTCAAGGCTGTCCTAAGTAACTGCACCATCTCCTTGGGAAAGGTTCCCCCGTCTTTGTGCGTCAATGTGCGTCCTAGACGTGTGCCCTGTGTTCACTTTGCATGCGTGTAGCCAGGATATTTGTCAATCTCGTGCTCAACTACACATAAATACTCGGTCTGTAGAGACTGCAGATACACTTGTGGACCATAATGGATCGTTAGGGACGCCCCGTTTCGTTCCAACAGTAACTAATGAAACAGCGAAATTCAAGGAATCTCAATGTCATACTCTCTTGGCTCGTCAGTCCATTTCATTCGCCCACGGAGTCTCGTGAGTCAATAATCGCCCTTTTGTTGTCCGATGCCGCCTGGCACAACGCCTCATATCTCTCTATGCCTAGGCAAGACATGAGTATATCTTTGGATTCGCGCACCCATTTGAGTGGCGGTATGCCCCGCTGACTAGACCACCCGTCCTGTACCTCGGCAATTATGAACATCCCTGGGAGCAAACACTGCAATAGATGTAGAAGATCTATAACTGCGTTTACTCCAGGGACGGAGGTTTCCCAAATGGAATGCCATAATGGACTGTGAAAGATATTCTCCCACTGTTTACGCCGATCAGGGGAGAAGAACGAAGAGGCGTGGACAGGTAATTCGATCCTCCTTCGTGGGGGAGTCACGGTCGGAACTCTGCCGATGCGCCATGCATGTGGATCGCACACCAGGGAAAACAGCATGCGATTGTCGGATACGTCGGCTTGGCGAAATCCGTGAAAGTTGACAAGAAGGTCAGCCAGCGAAAGGATGTGGCATTGTGCCCACGCGTAGGGCTCTGTCAATTGCTTGTGATCGCGAAGGTCTACACCCATGCGTTGGCCCCAATCGCATATATGCCACATGTCGGTAGAGAATTCGATGTTAATCATAATCGAACGCGTTCGGTAAATAACAGTCACTGGGCTTATATGCTACAGTCAGCACTATATATGGAGGTCTATAATAGAGAGCCTACTGTGATAATTGGCTCAAAGGAAGAATTTATGAACAAGCACGGTGTAGCCAAGATATTAGAAGCGAGAGCGTGTATAGCGAAAGTAAGACTAAAAGGGCGGACTAGTACACCATTGTCATACGGTAGAGCGATATGAGGAGGGTATTGGGCACCCCTGAGGCTGTTCTAACAAAGGTCAACTAGCGTTGGCTAACTCCATTACTTATACCAGACTGTAGCACGCGCTGCATGCACTGCCATTAATTTTGGGTCTACTCCCAACTATATACACCCATCAGCAGCATGGCCGAATCCACCACGCCACTATTCATCGATATTCTAATGACGGGCACGGGGTGTATAAATGGCACCAACGCATTACGCACGGCCTTTGACACGGCCAGGGGGCGTTGACATTCCTAGGGATAGGAGCTGCCAGCTTATCATGAATGTACTGGAATCGGACCAGTATGGCTTGGCTACCATTGACCATTCTTGAGGATTGCCAATATCCAATGTATCGTCACGCCTCAACCATTCCCTCAGCATACTGATTATCTGCATCGGATTTCAGATCCAGGGGCCCGTGACTTGTGTTGGAGCAGAATGAGAGCAGAAGGCGCAGTTTATTAATTTCAGAGCTGGCGTAGGTGTGAAATGAGAAGATTAATCTAGAAAATCCTTGGCACTTGAAAGGCCAGCAAGTTGGCTAACACTGCTGCAAAGATGAACGAGAAGTTTCATGGACTGGAGAGCTGTGGCCACAAATCCAATATATGCGAGCAAGAAGAGAAGTCATGCATAGCATATGTTGTATACACGAGCACGGCTTGAATCTCACCTGGACCTGTTCGTCGTTCGACATGTCATGGCATGTGCAAGAATATACAGCATGCGCAACCAAGATTGGTGGCGGAAAGATTACGTAACTTTCTCACACAAGTTTTTGCCTTTCGTGATTTTTCCCGTCGGTTGTCCGCTCTGCACTCTATGAGTGCCCTTCAAGTCTTACGAGCGTGTCTGGGTTCGCATGTCCGCCACACTGTTTCCCAGAGTGTAGCTCGGCCTGCCGTGGCTTCTGTACGATTACGAGGCACCCGGTCATATGCCTCTGAGAAAGGCAAGGAGAAGGAGGAGGCTGCAGACGGACCAAAAGAGAATGCTGCAGCCGAGGATGCTGCACCACCACCACCCAAAACTGAGGCTGACGACTTTGCTGCCAAGTTGCAGGCTAAACAGGACGAGGTCGTTGAACTGACCGTGGGTCCCCCCTTTTTGGTTCTTCTCTATCAAGTTTACAACTCCTTTTTCCACAACTGATAGGGCCGGCTGCGATATGCCCAAGCTGATTTCATGAACCTCCAACGTATAGCGGCGCGAGAAAAGGAGCAGACTCGAGACTTTGCCATCTCGCGCTTTGCCTCTGACCTTCTTGAAACCGTGGACACTCTCAGTATGGCACTTCGAGCTGCACCTCGCTCACCGCCGACCCAGAACTCATCGTCATCTGAGACTCCACCGCCCTACTTCCAGCCTTCGTCACAGTCTTCTGACGCCCTGGTCCAGGGTGTTGAGGCGACACATCGATTGCTATTACAGACCCTCGCCAAGTATGGAGTTAGCCCGTTCGATCCCACTGGTGACAAATTTGATCCGAATCGGCACGAAGCTCTATATTCTGTGCCTTTCCCGAACAAAAAGCCTGGGGAGGTGCTCGAGTGTCAAAAGCTGGGCTACATGATCAAGGATCGTGTGTTAAGAGCTGCACAGGTTGGCGTTGTTGCGGACCAGCCGGTCGAGCAGAAAAATGATGCAGAACCATAGAGTTTTGGGAGGGTCACATTTAGGACTTTTCGCCAGCGGAGGTACACATAGAATAATATCATCGAATCACCACTCCGAATTTGGCCACCAGTTGGTCTTTCAAAGTCTCGGTGATGTTATTAACCTCGGCTTGTGTCAGAGTTCTACACGAGACTGGTCAAGGGCTGTTCACTCGACGAGACAAGACATGTCGGTACCTATTCATGGACCGGTAGTGTACTCGATAGCAGTGGCTTGTCCGCTTTGTCTTGGGATGTTGAAAGTTGTCAATCTGCATTGCAGGTTTGTAAGAGTTAACCACATGGCAGGAGACACAACCTACCAGCTTGACATCTTCAACCAATTCTCCAGCAACGTCTCGTATGGCATCGCAAAAATCATTTTCAATAAATGGCCGCGTGTCTTCCTGGGCTGGAGGCAGCCAGAGACTCACGTCATGAACTACTGGCGGATACTTTGAGTATGGCTTGAAGGAGCTGATACGACCCATCTCAAACTGGGAAAGGAAACGCTCATCAGTTGTCCAGAATAATCTAATGTCGGGAATCTGAAAGAGAATCATGGCTATCCGTTCAAGACCGAGGCCAAAAGCCCATCCTAGCTGGCCTTGGACACCTATTCAGCGTTTTGGTTTGTCAGGGTGTTTGCGCGCGATTTTTTGCATTGACACACCAGCCTTGTCCAAGGTAGACTGGAGAACAACACCAGAGCCAAGAATTTCGAGCCACTTGCCACGAAAGAACACCTCCACCTCGTAGCTGGGACTGGTGAAGGGGAAGTAGGCATCTATCCAGCGAACCCTCAATGGCTCGTTGTCTTCGCCCTTGAAAAGCTTTAACATAAGTCCGTTGAGTGAATGCTTGAGATTTTCTGACACGAGCTGTGCGTGGTACTCTTCATGGCTAGTCTGGATAGGATTAGTGGTCCCAAGCGTAGAAACGTCCTCAATGATAATGTCCTGCCGCGAAAGCTCCTTCTCTAGGCGTTGATTTTCGGCTTCCAGAGCTTTCATGTCGGAAGACGTTGAGAAAAGACGGGCACCCTCCATCTGGTGAAACACCGGAAAATGGCTCGAATCAATTTCATCGCGGCGGTATACGTCCGCAGTGAGGAGCCACCGCTTCATCCCTTTCGAGAAAGTGTCTACTTCGTGAGCAGATGTGTGGGTGCGAAGCATCCATTCCTGGTTGATGTAGTATGAATTACTACGGTCTCGCCCGGGGTGGTCTTGTGGAAACGAGAGGGAATCAAAGTTTTGAGATTGGGTGACTATTGGGGAGATTGGGGGAATGGAGGTGTATGTGTCGAAATGCGAGTGAATGAGGGAGTTGAGGATTGCGATGGGGTGGTTTGGAATAAGATATATGTTACGATTCACGTAGGTCTTTATGCTTGTGGTAACATTGGTGTACGAATCTTGCGAAAATGATTTTCCTAGAATAGTGACGGTCGAGGACAAGCGTATTTGTAGGCGTACACGCCGGTGAATGTGAGATGGTCCTTTGAGCACGCGTGCCAACATCCTCTAAATCAACTCAAATTTCCCAAAAAAAAAAAAACCACAACACGCAAACTGTGATAGAAGTCAATAAAATATAGCAGTCATTGTACAACATACATTTCCAGTATGCCTTGTGCTCCAAAGAAAAAGGAAAAACAATCAAGTTTGGCGGTTCACTGTGCTGTAGAACACGCGTGTCGGAGTAACAACTTCCAAGTGGATCTTACTCTCGCTGCTATGGCTTCGTCTCTCAAGATCAGCTTAAAGGTCCCCAAGTTATCCACAGAACATCCCATAAAGGTCTTCTCTTCTCCCTCATAGATGCAACGTATGGTCTCACACCTACTGTTGCCAAAAGGCTACTTCACACAAAGCCGCCAAGCGACGCATCACGTCGGACGACGAATCAGACAACACGGTCTCTTCTCAGACAGAGACACTACTTCAAAAGCCGCTATCTAAGAAGCCTCGTTTATCTCATGCAGATGAGGTTGAGCCCGAACGAGACACGCAGCTGCCTCGTTCTCAGCCTTCCAAGCCCACCGTTGCCATCGCCCCTAAGCCACGTGCAGCTGCAGGGGTGGCAAAGAAACCGCTAAAGAAGAAGAAGATGATAATATCAGATGATGACAGTGATGAGGAGTTTGTTCCAGAGGTTGAGGAGAAACCCACGACGGTGGGAACGAAGCCCAAGAATAAGGACATGAAGGGTAAGATGAAGTCTGCCCCTGGCGGAGGTGCTACTATTGGGAAGATCATCGCGAAGAATGAGTGCATCTCTTCCAATCCCTCAGCGTCGAACCCCTCAGTAATCGACAAAAAACGAGTTCGTAAAGAAGATGGGGTCAAGGAACAAGACATGGAAGTAGACATCACTTCTACACCTCCTGGATCCAGTGCGCCCGTGCCAGCCACAGCACCTGATGTCGACCCTCCAAGGAAGAAGCTCCCCACTATAAAGAAAAAGACCAAAACAGAGTCGGCGGCCAAGTCTTCCGCGGCATCCCCCGTGCCACCTGCTAAGGCCCCTTCCAATGCTGTGAGGCCCAGTGGCACTGGGATCGCAAAGCCACAACCACCTGCAGCGGCGGGACCTTCCAAGAAACCAGCTGCGCCTGTGCAGGCAACCATAATGAACCCGAGTGGGAGTGGTGACTTTGACTTGCGCGACATGAATACGTGGGCGAGTCTGATTGGAAAGGTGGGTGTGTCGTGTCTACCCAAATACGACGTGTTCACGATTGTATAGGGGACGTCGAACTCTGGGCCCCGGGTTGGTATTGAAAAGAGGTTCGTTTCGCGACTCATACGCATAGACCTTTTTAACATTTGTTTAGAGTGAGCACTGAAGAGCGAAGGAAGCAACTTGATAAGATGCGGGACGAAGCACGAGCCCGACGAGAAGAACAATATGTACGGTCATCCTATGACTCCTCCTATCCGCTGTACCCATAGCTTTGTTTCAGCGGCATACGTTTGATCTCCAAGCACAAAGCCAAAAGATCGCTATGTTTGAGGCAAGTGTTGTACCAGCTTCTGGATACCTCCTTGTGATATTTTGCATATAGAGGAAATTTGCGTCCCACAGAGTCAGAATCCCTGGACCAAATATATTGGGTGCAGCGTTCAAAGTGAGGCCAATCCCAAGGAATTAGACAATTAGATTTTTGGAGTCTGGGACACCCGCTGTTACTGTCATTGGTATGTTTGATCAGGAGTCACTGTACGTATTGAAGACAATCGTATTGCAGCTATTTTAATAGTGATCAGTGCATGTTTTGCTGTTGAAAGGAATAGCGTGGTGTCATTGCGGGTTCAGTCTGTTGGAGTATCGAGGCCGACGAACACGGAAGCATAGTTGAGGTACCACACAGTTCAACAGGCGCAAATACATAGGCATAGCGGTCGAGTACGGCGATACTCATTTTATTTTGCCCACCTGACTCGATAGTATATAAGTTCAATATCGTTCTATCGGACACTTCAGTTGATTGCTCCCCGCACAACTGAAGTGTACGTTCCATTTCATTCTCATATGTCTAACCCCATAACCGTGAGCTCTGTAGTTATATATCTAGGTAGCTACTGAATCTACAGTTGATTGCTCCCCGCACAACTGAAGTTTATATATCTAGTCCCTCTTCACATCCATATCTTCCACAGTCATGATCAAGTTGTAGGCATACCTATTACGGCTTTCAACAGAGATCCTTGAGCCCAAGGGAAAGTGACTCGTCACAATAGGTCACAGTCACATCCCCGTATGTCCGTGCTCTTCGAGACGTCACTGGGAGACCTTGTGATTGACCTCGAGATCGAATCATGTCCAAAGACATGTGAGAACTTTTTGAAGTTGTGCAAAATCTACTATTATAATCTGAACGCGTTCTTCAACGGTACGTCAAACGACTTTAATCCTAGCCACGCTTCTTACATCACCTTGACTAGTCTCGAAGGACTTTATCGCCCAGACTGGGGACCCGACGGCGACAGGTACTGGTGGGGAATGCGTGCGTGCGTGCATTAACCCGGATGCACCTCGGTACTTCACGCCAGAACTGGTGCCGCGGTTCAAGCACACACAAAAGGGCACCGTCTCCATGGCAGTGGCACCCACGATAGACGGCAAGTATGACGGTGGATGTGGGAGTCAGTTCTTCGTTACCCTTGGCGATAACATCGAATACCTTGATGGGAAGCACGCTGTGTTCGGGCATGTCGTGGAAGGGTTCGAGACACTGGACAAGTTGAACGAAGTATTCACGGACCAGGAGGGACGGCCTCTTAAGGACATTCGGATAAGACATGTTGTCATCCTAGGTCGGCTATTTCTTTCTATTCACGAGATTAGATAGCTGATGGAATCACTCAGATGATCCGTTTCCTGACTTGGACGGCCTCACTGTCCCAGAGGCGGCCCCAACGAAGCCTCCTGATGCTACAGCCGGTGCCGTGAGAATCGCAGAGGATGAAGACCCACTCGCCACTTTGCCAGAAGAGGAGGCGGAACGCGAGCGTCGTAAAGCTGCTGCAGCCGCATCTGCGCTAACTCTGGAAATGGTCGGTGATTTACCCTTTGCCAATGTTCGGCCCCCAGAGAACGTGCTTTTTGTCTGCAAACTCAATTCCGTGACAAGAGACGAAGACCTCGACCTCATCTTTTCTAGATTTGGCAAAATCATGAGTTGTCAGGTTATTCGAGACAAACGAACCGGGGACTCGCTTCAATATGCTTTCATTGAATTTGACAAGCGAGAAGATGCGGAACAGGTGTGTGGGCTACCCTACAATTAGTATTTATCTACTAAGGAGATGCACATATAGGCCTACTTCAAAATGCAAAATGTCTTAATCGACGATCGTCGAATATGGGTGGACTTGTGAGCACTTTTTCAAAGTGGCATTTCCCTGCATTACTGACGGACCCATCGCGTAGCTCTCAATCTGTGGCCAGATTGAATACCTACTGGTCAAACAACCCTAAAATGGGCAAATCTCGTCGCATGCACGAAGGATTTGCAGGCAGAGAAGACCTGGAAGCCACACAGCGCTATCGAACATCAGATAAGAACCGTGATCCTCACGGCGGGTATGATATGGTGTTCGATGTGGGTGATATGCAAAAGTCCTCGCGCGCCCGCAGCCGAAGCAGGGGCAGAGACAATCGAGACCGGCCTGACCGCTCTCGATCACGATCCCCACGCAGAAGAGAGAGGAGCCATAGTGTGCAGCGGTACCGAGAGCGCGACCGAGATGGTCGGCGTGATCGAGGAAGATGAAGTTAACGTGTATTGTGTATATCATCTATTTTCATAGGTAGCTTTGGCTTTAATGCTACTTCCTTCGCCGTGTGAGAGATGCAAATATCGCTTGAAGTCCATTAGCACAAGTTCTCCACAGAGATAATTCTTCGTCTGTCCGATGGGACGTCGTTCACAGTCCACTCTCGCATCCTCGCTGAAGCACCTCCAGTCTTTGTTCAAGTTTCCCTTACCCTGCTGATGATGATACATCCCAGGCTGTTTGTTGTTGTCGGTATAAAAGTAGCGAGATCACGCACACATTGCTCAGTTTCATCTACCCCTTGAGACGTTATCACTACTGAGCGATGTACTTGTCGCAGTCCTGAAGATGCATGTCCCTCCCCAAGTTTCACAGCGGAAGGGGAGCCGATTAGGGCATATGCAGAAAGACCGCTTCTTCATACGTTCTTACCATCTACATGCTTGACGCCCCATAAGCGGAAGAAACCACGGCGTACGATGACGGTCAGCTGTTAGCATTCCATCGGACGCGTGGCGAGGTGGCTTGCAGAGAAATTAAGTGTGGGATTTCTGTACTGCCTGCCCGGAGTGCAAACATCATCGCGGACATCGGGCGGGCTGGTCAGCTCGGGTAAAGGATGAGACCCTTGCCCGACGTGACCATTCCCCACTGGCCCCTACACCTGCATGTCACAGTCAATGCGTCGGAACACTGGCTGCTCTTCAGGATGTCAGTATAACAATTATACTTGCATCCCGTGCAACGTTGTGTCCAATCAATCCGGCAGCGGGATATAGATGCGATACAGATGCGATATCCATGATGCACATGATGGTTTCTGCTATCCTTCTGACCATCAGTTTTTCGGGAAATGAACGGTTTACTCGACCAACGGTTTGCTTGGTGTTCATCACCGACTATAATTCAAGTTGAGCGAAGATGATATCGTTGGGCTTACGTAAGCAGTTAGTGAGACAAAAGAGGAGGGCTTCGGAGGACGGAAAGGTAGACTGAACATGGGTATATGTATGAGGCGAGTGGTCCCCATCATGTAGTGTCACCGTCACTCGAGGGTGGAGGGCAGCGCCGGTGGGCACAAAGTCAACCGGGGATTGAATCCGGGGATGGTCTGCAGGAATGGCTGGGTCTCATACCCGATGCCTTGGCGCGCTCGAAATGCTAAACAGGGTCAGTCTCGGGGCGCTGCCACCTGCTGCGACGCGTCTCGGGGACGGCATCGCCGCGTAGACAAGCACTGGTAAAGACAAATTATCAAGCAGAGAGAGTGGTGTCAACTTTGGGTCAGCCATCTTGACGCGGCGTGTGATTAGCGGTTTCAGAGCGTCATCCGGCTTACGTTGCCGCACATGGCTGAGTGTCCATCCCACCACACTTTCTGGCCGGCTACTCCTGCTCTCCTCCCACAACCTCGAATTTCTCCCCCCCTGCCTTGGGCATGGCCCCCGTCTGGTATGATCATCTCGCCAACTGGAATTTAGAGTCTCTCTTTGCGCGCCCGCCGCCTCCGCGCACACGGCGCTCCGTTCATGTCAATCAGGACCTGCCCAAAGAGTATTTCGACGACAAGGGAAGAGTCAAGAAGGAACACGTCTATTTCACAAACCAGGTCGTCACATCCAAGTACACCATCATCACATTCCTCCCCAGAAACTTACTCGAACAGTTTCGGAGAATTGCCAACGTGTAAGCCGCCTCTTCGTGTTTCGGCGGCTGCGATTTCACCCTCACGCGTCTCTAGTTTCTTTCTTGTCGTCGATATCCTTCAATTCAACTCAAAGTTCAGCACCATCTCGCCTGGTCTTGTCATTCTCCCGCTTCTCATCGTCATCGGCGTCACGGCTGGGAAAGATGGATACGAAGACGTCAAGCGTCATCAGGGTGACCGTCAAGTGAACCACAGTCGCACCCTCGTACTCGATGGCGGTGGATGGGTCAATCCAAATCGCATGGGCAAGAAATCGAAGACCTTTGTCAAGGGCATCTTGCCAAAGATTGGCAAGAAAGGCAACGGGGATAGTGTCAACGGAGATCAAGAGGCTCCCCCAGGGATTGACACCGACTATGAAGGTGATGATGAACCTCAGTCGCCCCAGCAACACCCACGCCACTCTTTCAGTGCATCGTCTCATCACTCTGCACGTTCACACTTAACTCCTCCTGCCCGCTGGAAGCGTACTCTTTGGGAAGACGTCCGCGTCGGCGACTTTATAAAGGTCCGCAACGATGAATCCATCCCCGCCGACATTCTCGTATGTGCCACGTCCGAAGACGAGAACGTCGCTTTTGTGGAAACTAAGAATCTCGACGGTGAGACCAATCTCAAGTCTCGCAACGCCGTGCAAGCTCTCTCCTTCCTTCGCAGCGCACGCGCCTGTGCACACGCCAAACATGGCGGCTTCAGAATCGACTGCGAACCCCCCGACGTCAACATGTACCGGCTCAACGCCGCCATCGTTACACCAGAAGCTACCTATCCCGCTGATTTGCAGACTACCTTATTGCGTGGAACTGTCTTACGAAACACCAAATGGGTTATTGGCATTGTTTTATTCACAGGTGTAGACACCAAAATCACCCTCAATTCTAGTGGCACGCCTAGTAAGCGCAGTAGAGTCGAGAGGCAAATGAATCCTCAAGTGTAAGTATGTGATGTCGTTTCAAGAGCATCTGCCTGACGAATTACCCAGATTTGTCAACTTGGCATTATTGGCAATCATGGCTGTTGCATGCGGTATCGCCGAAGCTGTCATCGAACAGAGAAAGTCTCCGCAACACGCGTATTGGTTTTTTGACGACAATGGGTCCAGTGATAATCCGCACATAAATGGCGTCGTTACCTTTGCGAATGCTTTAATCACGTATGCTCTCTCGTCTACTGACAGCATGCCAAATGCCCTTACCATTCATCAGCTTCCAGAACATTATTCCCATCTCGCTGTATCTCTCTATTGAATTCGTACGGACCGCGCAGGCGGCGTTCATCTACTTTGACCATCAGATCTATTATGCAAAGAATGACCAGCCAACACTCGCTCGGAGCTGGAACTTATCAGACGACCTTGGTCAGATCCAGTATGTATTTTCCGACAAGACAGGTACTTTGACGCAGGTGAATCAATGCACTACACGCGCGATTGCTGCTACTGACAAATGTTCATAGAATGCCATGGTATTCAGGCAATGCTCTATTGGTGGAAAGTTATATAAGGGAGATCCACCAGATGATGATTCGTTTTCGGAAGATAAACCACTAGAGGTCAAGACACTGCGCAACACCTCGACATCATCGGATGCGACGTCGACCACCCCTGCCGAAATAGCTGATTCTATGCCTGCCGAAAAAGACATCTCGAACACCATGACGTCACCCAAAGTCAAACTCTCTGCATCTGTCCTTGCACACTTCCGTGATGAGGCCCTCACAGCCGACATTGCACGGTCGGCTGATTCTGACGCCGATGCGGCCTTCTCGCGTTCATTGAATGGCTTTTTCGCTGTCCTAGCACTATGTCACACCGTCATTGCAGCCGTGGACCCTCTGACTCATGCTGTTGAGTACAAGGCACAAAGCCCTGACGAGGCAGCGCTCGTTCAAGCGGCTGCCGATGTCGGGTTTATCTTCCGTGGACGCGACCGTGAAATCTTGCGGATGCAGACACCATTTTCGGAGCATGTCGAGGAGTATGAGCTGCTGAATGTCCTGGACTTTACGAGCGCCCGAAAGCGCATGAGTGTTGTTGTGCGCAAGTTGGATCAGAGTGACCGGAGATTATTCCTGCTCACCAAGGGCGCGGATAATGTCATATTTGAACGTCTGAGGATGGATGACAATGATGGGATCAAGGTCGCTACTGAAAAGCATTTGGAGGATTTCGCGAATGAAGGTGTGTGCCCTCCTTGTTCCCCTTCCTTTGAGATTGAATGCTGATGGTTGGATAGGTCTGCGGACACTTTGTCTTGCGTATAAGGTCATTTCGGAAGACGAGTACGAAGCTTGGGCAATCCGTTACCACGAGGCAACTATTGCCATGGAAGAACGTGAAGAACGTATCCAGACTATTTCTGCTGAGCTTGAACAAGACTTGCGTCTTCTTGGTGCCACTGCGATCGAGGACAAGCTTCAGGATGGTGTCCCGGACACGATCGCCGACTTGAAGCGGGCAGGAATTAAGGTGTGGGTCTTGACCGGGGACAAGCTTGAGACCGCCGTTGGTATGCACTCATTTATGGTTTCTATCATATAATCCTCAGTGCTTTGCGAGTGTAGCTATCGGATACAGCACCTACTTGGTAGCGCGTGACTCCAACTTGATCATCGTACGTGGTGGCGAAGAGGGACAGTTTCAGGTAATAGACCAGATGCGGGATGCCGTCGACCAATTTTTCCCCGAGGCTGGCATTATCGAGAGTGTGCGAGCCAAAGGTTTTGAGATCCCACAGGCTGAGAAGGCTCGCGAACGATCGAACTTCCGCCGTAGCATATCTGGCGCGTCAGACTTGGTTGGTGTTGATAATGGCGATCGTCCCGGCGGATTTGTGTTGGTCATTGATGGTGCTGCACTTGGTAATGTCAGTTTGCATCCTATGCGTTGCAAGCATGGCGATTGTGAGGACTAAACTGGTTTCGTTTGTCAAGGCCCTGAATGACCCCTCCAGCAAAGCATTGCTGTTGCAACTTGCAATTCAATGCGAGGCCGTGATTTGCTGCCGTGTCTCTCCGCTGCAGAAGGCTCTCGTGGTCAAGCTTGTCAAGGACAGCCTGCATACAATGACCCTCGCTATTGGAGATGGAGCCAACGATGTCAGTATGATCCAAGCTGCTGATGTGGGAGTTGGCATTCAAGGCGAAGAGGGCTTACAGGCCGTCAACGCATCTGACTACGCAATCTCGCAGGCACGTATCTTCACTGTGCGCTTTTCGTCTCTTCTGATTTCCTTCTAGTTCCGGTTTTTAAAGCGTCTCCTCTTGGTTCACGGGCATTGGTCATATGCTCGAAATGGCACCATGTCAGGCTTATCTCATATTTTTCTCGACCATGATGTGTTTATTTATCCTTCTATTATCTAGGATCGTCAACTTCTTCTACAAGAACATAATTTGTATTGGGGTCTTATGGTGGTTTCAAATATATTGCGCTTGGAGTACCCAATAGTGAGTCACCCCACTTCCATGTCTGGGTATGTTGGTCTGACATGCTGGATAGTGTATTCGAGTACAGCTACCTGTTATTATGGAACGTCTTTTGGACTCTCTGCCCTGTGATCGCAATTGGCATTTTTGACCGCTTTATTGGTGTGTGCCTTGTAGCCAGACCAGTCGCTTTGTCTCAAATTTGATTGTTAGATGCGGATATTCTTATGGCAATCCCTGAGCTTTATCGGTTTGGACGGGAAGGAACTTGGTATGGATTACGACTTTTCAGTTTCTATATGTTAGATGGGATCTATCAGGCGCGTCCGTCTATCCATCATAGCGATACCACGCTAATGTCCCTCCGCTCCCTTTCTATCAGTCTGCTGTCATTTACTTTTTTATAACTTACGCCTATCGCGTAACGTCTGCTCGCGGCGATGGCTTCGAGGGGTATATTTATGAATTCTCAACGGTAAGCTCTACATCAGGCCAGTGGGTCAGATCTTCACGTATTATCATAGGCTATGGTTCTGTCCGCCGTCACTGTTGCCAACGTCTTCAATGGTCTGAGCACACACGCCTGGACAGGTTGGGTGTGGTTTGCAGTATCGATAGGTATCTTCTTAGTATGGGCTTATACGGTACGTCTCAATACTTGCCATATTAGTAAGACTGCAAACTGAGAAGTTACTAGGCCATCTATTCTCTACTACCTCCCAGCGTGGTATCCGTACCCGTTTAGTGAGTTGTGCCTCATCTACCATTCGCGCAATCATTCCAACTTACATATCTTGCACAGCGGTAATCAAGTGTTCCTCTTCCGTTCAGCGCTCTTCTGGTTCAGCATCCTTCTGGTCTCCTTCCTTGCCCTTTTACCTCGATTTTTGATCAAAGCCTTGAAAACTCAATACTTCCCCACGGATATTGACATTTTGAAGGAAATTCGACGCTTTCAACCAGAGCTTGATATACAACACCACCCGTTGCTTGGAGGGCGAGCCAGGACGCGGGACAATATTTCCACAGCAGACAGCGATCCATCTAGTCGGGCGCCTAGTCGCTCGCACGACTATCCGTTGCAGGCGCTGGGTAACAGAGCGTCGATGGAGGCCGCGGGACGAAGTGTTACAGACATGAGTTTGGGTGGAGTGCATTCGACTCATCGTGGTTTCGATTTCGCAGCAGAAGAAGGTGGTGTCCATATACGACGCATACAAAGTAATCTCTCCGAACGTCGTATGCGAGCACTAGAAGAAGACGAAAAGCCGGATCGCCCTCGAGATGGTGGCAGTCGTCATCGATCGCTCGCTCTGTTCCCGAGTTTACGACGGAGTGTTCGCCGCAGGTTGCGACCACAGAGCCCTAAACCACCTAAATCCTCACCAGAGCGACCCGCTTAATTCCAACACCCGCTTGCACTCCTTCTATATATATATCTATTGTCTTGGTTTTTTCCCGATGTCATTGCCACATATAGTCATATTCGCATTCGCCATGTAGCACTTATCCTCCACGACACGCCCCTACTTCACGATATAAATAATCATTATTACAGTGTAGACTATCGGCAATGGCACCGGCCAATGGTATCATCAAGCGACATCACAACCGAGAGCTCTTCCGAGTTCTTCGAGATGTCACGTCTGGCACATGCACTCTTCGCTTTTTAACAATGACATGGGTCATGTCTTCAGGATCGCGGTCATGCTTTTTGGTGAGGTTTTGATCCCTAAGCTGATCCGTATCGTCTTCTCCGGGTCCCGTTTCACTCTCGGATTCTGGATCTGAAGTTGTTCCCCGGTCTGTCATTCTGCTGAACGCTCGAGAAGCTCTTACACCCTTCCGTCTTTCTCCTTTCTCAACAACATGACAAAGGTCGACCAGAGTCTCCGAGCTGATAAGAACATCAATCCAAACCTGTCTCAAAGTCGTCAACAGTAGGCACAGTGGGTGTCAAGGTGTACCACACCCTTTGGTTTTCTTGCAACCTGTCATTTGGGCTTTTCACTTCCACAAATCGACACTCCCGAGTTGCGATGTTCCATACGAGGAGATCTGGAACTCCACCCCGCCATTGCCCGTAATCTTCGCATATCATTTGACAGATGATTGATAATGCATGACCGCCTAGACACTTCGAACAGAGTCCCATGCTTCAACACGTACAATAAAAACGATATACTCACGTCTACAATGTCCAATAAATCATCAGATTGAAAGTCCCAATCAACACCTATACACGAAGTGCGATGCTCCCACTCCCTGGCAATAACCTGCTCAAGCAGAACACGTGCCTCACCACGCTCGAGTGCTGCGAGGCGTTGGTCAATGAGTTCTTGTCTAGCTATATAAAATGTATCTTCAAAAATATCCAAGGGAGCCGATTGGTACGGTGTTTCGAAGGCTCCAGGTACAGAGGCAAAGATCCTAAGCAAAGGTAAAGGTGTGAGTGCCTTCGACTACGGCAACACGTACACGTCCCAGAACAAGAGTCCGAAGATGGTAGACACTATGCGACCTTCGGAATGAAATCTGTTTCAACTTTAGTCTCAATACGCAATGATAGTTGTCACTAATGTAATGTACCCCTTGAATCCCAATTCACTATAATACTCGAGAGCAAATTGTTCAACAGATACTTCTTCCCCGTCCTTTGTGATCCAGAGTGTTTTACCCTTCCAAGGTCGCGAATTCTGCATTATGTCCTCGTTGGCCTACGGTCAAGCTCACTGTGTGAGCCACATAGAATCCTGTAGTCAAACATCGCTTACTTCTGTGATATGCGATTGAGTCGAAGATAAAGGAGCATTCGTGCCCTTGTCGAATCTGTTCCAAAACGATGGTTTTGATTTGTTCTTGAAACGGACACCCTCGACGTAGACGTCTCGCGCTTTCTTTAGCTGTCCATCACACTTGTGACGCTCACTCATGGGTATGTTAAGCATTTTCTCTAAGCGTGTGAGTCGGCGCTCCAGTCTTGGCCTATAAGCTTGGTCAAAAGAGGTGTCAATATCTGAATACGAATATTAAACCCCTGGCGTACTTAAATGAGTCAAGCTGTCACGTAGACCATTCATTACAACATCCATCGCCATCTCCAAGGTCTCTTGTGTCTTCTCTTTGTGCGTCATCAGCACTAGTGCTAGTCTGTCGTACCATGCACTGCCCAGAGTTGTGACCGTGAGTGGCGGTCAAAAGAACCATAATCGTGACGAACCCCCTGCTCCCCCTCCTCCACTTTGCCTGAGCTAGCAGTGCCCTAAGTATCTCCATCTCCAGGTCATATTCCTTCAAAATGGCAAGTGCTTGGGCCCCTTTATACTGGATGAAAGGTCGGTCAGCTGCTCCAACCGTTCTGTCACGCTGCTGACTGCATCAAGCAGCACTCACCGTGATTCTTGTTAACACATGCCCTATTTAGCGGCGAACTCAGATCGACAGGATTTTGATTGACCGTAAGTAAAAGGCTTACCACAGTCAAACCGCTCGAGGGCGGGAGATCGTCCCTGAGTATCTGTGACATTGACGAGCATTTTCCAGCGGTCATATATTTCCGTCCATATCTCCCGCACAACCTTGGCTCCTTCGATACGAGGGCTGATGCTGAACAATGGCTCCTTCTCTGCTGCTTTCCCCTTCCCCTTCCCCTTCACTCTTCCTTGAGCACTTTTGTATGAGCTTGAGGGTGGAGAAGGTACTACTTGTGTTTGGCCAGATAGTGCCTCGTCGATATGGGCCTCCAGCGCTAGAGCTTCTTCATAATCTATAAGGGCCTGGCGAGATAGGAACACACCGGCAGTGCGAACGTAGCTTGTGTCAGCATGACATCGTTTACGGAAAGCGGTCAAAAGAGCAGGGAGAGCCAAAGGGGAACCACTGTGGGACGTGCTACATATGGCAAACAGTGAATAATTATTCTGAAATATATCAGGACACGTAATACCTGCGAAAATAAACAATATTGAGACGATCGAAAAGCGAGAGTATGGTATTTGATATCCTGATGCAGCGAACTGTGTTAAAATTTGTCAATCATGACGCAGTAACCACTAAAGTGAACTTGAAATTACAGACTTAATGACTTGGTAACTAACCGCCGGACAACTGTAGCTTGATTCAATCTGCTATCTTTGGCCAAGGTTGACGCAGGCTGCTTCTGTTTGCGGTTTGCGGCTTCATTGCATAGCGTCAAGGCAGGGAAGGCTAAGGTTGTTTGGTTAGAAGCGTGGGATATAATAGCCTCTGATAAATGTGAACGCTATTTAGATTGTATCAGTCAGAACTTGAAGGTGGCAGGTACTATTGTACATGCACTAACGGTCTGTCCGGTCCTGGTCACCTTCATTTGCTTCCCTATATCCTTCAACTCGTCGTGTGTAAGGCAGTCGAGTAACTCAGGCAATGATGCGTTGGCATCGTCCTCTGCAAACACGTGTACCTGACCTGGAATATTTTGATGCGACGTAGACCTTGTTGCGGATTCATTTGCCTTCATATAATCGGAAAGATCAAGAGTTTTTGAAGCAAGGGAGGTTTCCATGTCCTCGTCCTGTGTCAAGTCGATAATATTGGGCTCTTCATCATCTGTCTTCACAGTATTGTGTGTAGTACCACAAAGTTCGTCAATAATTTTGGATATTCGTTCTTTCCCGCCAATTTCAATCTTGTATCGTTGTTCGAGATTTGAGAGGCTGTGCCACTTGCCACGTTTGCGTAGACAAAGACGAATAAGAAGATAACGAGCAGGGTCTACACGGGAGATACACCACTTGTGTCACAACTCCGCCTTAAGAATATTATCAACTCACAGCTCATCGCATTGAGCCTTTGGAAGTAAGTCAGTTCTTCCGAGGAAAATAAGTATCTCTCCTGCTCCATAACTATGTCATGAATATCTGTTAAAAGGCGTATAATTCTTGTCATTAGCAACGCCACCGAGGAAGAGTCAAGATAACAGTACTCTGGAATACATCCACGTATAAAGAGCTGCGGCTGGCTTCGCTTTCTTTATATTTATCACTAGCCTTGGAGTCACTCCATCTCTGAGTAGTTTCTGCTACTGGAGGATTAGGCAGTGTGCTCATGACTGGGAGAACCGAGGCTCTGGTCCCGTGTGGACGTGTTTTGGCGCGTCCATATGAGACACCAGGAGTCAATTCCCTCCTCCCAGTCTCCATCGTAGACCGCAGAGGCCACTGCTGGACTTGAACTTCAATATTCGTCTATCCATACATATGCAACAACCTTGATCATTCAATGAAGGGTTCTGTTCCTCGGGTTCGTAATGTATTCAGGCACTGGAAAGTCAGCACTGTTCCAATTCCAAATCAAAAAGCCAATTAACCTATTCCAACCAATTCCTGCATAAATTTTTTCCCTGAATCCCAATTCCCTCATATTTAATACCAGTTCCCTAATGGCTTTTTCTATCATGCAATCCAACTTTAACTCCATCACTCCCTCCTTGGTCAAAATAGAGACCGTCACGATCCACGTACACAGAGGACGAACGAGCATTGGCTCCTTCAGTGATAGCTTTCCAGGAGGTTTATCCGGGATTGTGGGCTCATCCCATAGATATTTTATTGCTTGTTGCTGATTTTGTGGAACCAAAATTTTTACTTTTCAGTCGTCTGCGGGATATCTGCACTTCAGGCCTCAGGTCTTGGTCTCTGTTTTAGCTTTTTTGCCTTTGGAATAGACATGACCTTGGACTTTTTGTGTGATTATTCTAGGCTTTTGTTGTTGGGGGCAAAGTATTTGGAGGGTTTCGAGGTTTGTCGTGCCTTTGTTCGTTGTTGTTATCTTCTCTGTCGTCTATGTCCGAGAACTCTCTACCACTTCCTCTTCTTTGAGGCCGCTTCATCAATGGAAAGGACATCAAGAGGAGATATACAGGATGTATGGGTTGTGGATGTGCTGTTGGTATGATGGTGACAGTTCTGGTATGGTATCTTATTGTAATCCCACTTGCCTCTCGATGCATTATTGATGCGCTGACTGTGTGTGTCTCCCCATTCTCCTGTCCGTTGAATGTTACACTTACTTGTCCGACAGACTAGACTGACGAATGTGAGAACACTCTTCATCCCACCGGTATGAAAGGGTTGTTTTACAGATGGTTTTGCAGGTCTTAAGTGCATAGCATGAGAGGTAAAGTCTGACATATGCAAGAGACTTGTCTGACTTGGTTGTAATCAGTACAGAGTAAACCAGGCAGAGGGCATTGCCATTATACTGGTCAGAGGGCCATGCCTGCGTTTTCGTGTGGCCGGCAACGCTGTCATCCCAAATCATAAGACAAAATATTTATAATGCCCTGAATGCATAATGCTTTAGACAGGAATCATTGAGGACAGTGAAAAGTTGTGTATCAAAAATCTTGATGTAAGACTAGTGGAGTTGGCTTTGCATGAGTTCAGTTCAGTCTTAGGTCATTTGACATAGAGGTTCTATGCAATTCGCGATGTATTGCAAAATCACAAAAAAAAGGATTGTTGCCGAATCCATTCGAGTACTGAAAAGGGTTTATGGCAAGAAAGTGAGATATTTTGCGTGAGGTCCACACTCGAGGGAAAATATTATCCCTTTTCAATCAGAGTAAGATGGCAAGGTAAGGGAGATGTAAGGAGTGTGAATCAGGATATAACACATTATCGAGATTTTGAAGCTTGGGTCCATAGAGCTCAATCTCAGCGTTTCATGGAAACAGAGGGGGACAACATACGGTATCGGGACTGGTGGTTTAAGCGGCCGGCGCCGGAGGCCTGGCAGAGGCATCCTTAAGCGCCAGTAACTGTTGTGAACGGAAGGCCTCATAGTGGATTTGGGCGGTAGTCTCGATCAAGTCTTGGAGGTGTGTTCTGCACCATTATGTAAATATCTCAGCTTGCTTAAACGAGAAGTGGCGCCATACCTAGTCAAGAAGTTCCTGAGATAGACAAATTCACAGTGCTTCTCGTCTTCGACGTTGATCACACCCCAACGGTTCTTCCTTCCGCGGACAGGTTTGCCGTCAATAATCACGTTGCGTTCTGAGCCCACCACAGCGAATGGAATCATGTTCTGAAAACACACATCAGGACAAAACATTGACACCATGTTGATACGTACTCGGATTTGCTCATTGAGCTGGACCTCCTCGTCGTCATTCTCGTCCGTGTCGAACGGGTACAGGCGAATGTTGTGATACACGAGCTCCGCGCGAATCTAGCAAACCATGATTCTCGATGTGTCTGATCATGTACAGCTGACGATAACTACACACTTTCTGTTTGAAGGCTTCTCTCTCCTCCAAGGTCAAGGAGTCGGCCTTAGCGATGACGGGAACAACATTGACCACTTCGCTGAGCTTCTTCATGACGATCACGTCAATAGGACGGAGGGAGTGACCGGTAGGGTTAATGAAAAACAAGGCACAGTGAATGCGTGTGTCCTGGATGTAGCGATCACGCTTTGCCGTGAGTTCTTTGCGAAGATATGCGCTGTGTTGATCCTGAATATTGAATCAGTCCTGCTCCGAGTGAGCTATAACTTGAAAACAACCTTGATATACTTGACGATGGGGTCCCAGCTAAGAAAAAGCAGTTCATAAACGATGCCGGTGAAGGATTGACGGCCTCACCAGTTTTCATTGTTAACCTGATCTCCATACCCAGGGGTGTCGACAATGTTCAACCTTAACCTGACGCCGTTCTCAGCAATGACTAGATAGTGATACTTAATATGAAGTCATGACAAATGGACGAAGCGACGGGTACCATGCGAGACGGCTTGGATTTCCGTTGTCTGCCTGACGGGCTCGTCACTTTCCAGACGGCCTTTGGAGTCAATTAAGTGCGACGCAAAGATGGTGTTTATAAGCGTTGATTTTCCCAGACCAGTCTGTCCTGAAAAGAAATATGTACGGGGCTACGGACATAGAAGACAGAACACACCGACGACGATGACATTGAACTGGAATCCACGCTTCAGGAGCTTGTGCTCAATTTGACGGGTGATAGAGTCAAAGCCGACATAGGAGGCTGCACGTATTTCTTCAACTGCTGGAGTGGACATGGTGGTCTGGCTGTGAAGAGAAGAAAAGTGTAGCCTCGTTTGATCGCGTCTTGTGGATGGTCCACACGAGTCCACAAGGGGCTTTGCCCGTATTCCCTCTCTTGGCATGGACCGACCCCTGCAATTCACCAACGTCGACCTCACGCCTCGTAAATATCATGGATATGCCGTTGTTCTCTTTATATTCGGCACACTGTTTCCTCCTCTTGGTATGTCCACTAGTATCAGCGCCTCAAGTGGCGATCATAGTTACGCTTATTTCTATAGCTGTTGCAGCTCGGTTTGGAATCGGAAAGGATTTCTTCTTAAACCTTGTCCTCACGATTTGTGGATACATACCTGGTGATCCAAGCATACTTTTCGTCTGATGCAGGGCACTGACTGCGTGCAGGTCATGTTCACAATTTCTACATACAAGTTCGTTGCTCTGAGTCGTTTCTTAATACTGAATATCTTATCCGGCCTTGTAGAATATCCGAAATAATAAGAACAATCGTAGAACACCGAAATGGGTTGCTCGCTATGGCTTGGTGAATACTAGCGAGATAGAGCGAAAGAAGAAGAAGTCACAGTGGGCGACGCGCTATTCGGAGCGATTACCTGGCTCCACTCTTGAAGGGCAAGAGTTTGAGGAAGGTCAAGTACCAGGAGGGTCGTCTGAGAATGTACACGAGGATGGGCCTACCTCCGAGAGACCCCAAGCAACGCTATGGAATCAGGACGATGAATCATACTACGGCGGCGGCAGATCGTCGGCCAGCTTGAAGAGCAATGGTTCCGCAGGTCGCTGGCGATATCCTGCCAATTTTGAAGACACTGAGCCGCTCCCCGCAGGCAAGAAGAAGAAGGCTAAGAAAGACCGGTGGGCGAGGACAGAGGATGCGCGGATGGGGGTTGGAATGGACGACGGCGCGCACAAGAAGAAGAAGAAGAAAAAGAGCAGAAAGACGGAGGAGACCAACGGGGATTTCATCAATCCGAACCGAGGGAGTCTTGAGTCCTCCACTGTAGAAGGTCCAGAGGACCCAGAAGGTCGACAATACGGTTCTTCTCGCCAGGAACCCGCTCTCAATGGGTCTGGACCCTCGGGGGAGCAACGTGATGAGTTTGCACATGAGTTTTGAGGTATATTAAGCATACGTTGCAATAGTAACAATATTGACACGTCTAGTAAGCTATTGGCATCGCAATGTTCGGGATATCACATCAAGATTATTATAAACACAATAATAGATCAGTAGATGTGTGCTGAACGCGATCCCAAAACAGGTGGTATTTTTGTGGACACTTCAAGGAAAGAACATATATTAGCATGCCGGTGAACGTTGAACGAGTTCGAATTCAGCATGAATGACTAAACCTCCAGCACCCTACTTCAGATCTTAAAGTGCATCCTGCACGTAATGTATTGATGGTCCAAATCAATCTCGAGTCAAGAATGCTCGAAGAAATACTTCGAGGGTTGCAAGTTGAATGCGAAAGAGCTGGTTGTTTTGGTGTGCACTACTGGCGTACCACTTGCACCAACATTGATGATATGGCACACTATCATTGTAGGACCTTGGTTACAGTAATGTGTGGTCCAGGAAAAACGGTAGTTGGGCGTGAACATTTTACAAGGAAGCCATGATTCTGACAAATCCGTAATGGTTTGGGTTGACATCTTCAAGAGTATGACCTGAACCTGAGTCGGGACCAGACGAGCACGCACTGCAGAACCACCCCCAAAACTTATGCACTGTATGACATGCTGGTCTGCACCTCAAGATCCTGTCCATTCCCTAAAGACCAACCAGACCTCACGTTCTGAAGAAAGCTGAAGCAAGTGGACGTGCCGGTTCTGAATCGTCGATTGCCTATGTTTATAGGGATGTTCGCTGATCACACTGCAAGCTATTCCTACTCCTTCGGGGTCTTGTCAACCTTTCACCCTACTCGTGGACTTCTTCACAGAAAAGTAATAAAGGCGTTGTATTTCTCAACATGGATCTTCGAGCGATTGATCTCTTGCGCGAGTGTGCCTCGCTTGGACTATGGTGACTTAATTTGGTCGGACACCCACCAATGTTCGATCGAACACTGCAGGCATAATCCTCCAACTTTTTGTAGAGCGATACAGCTCTACGCAGTGCTTGCATAGAAAGGACACTAGGTATTTGTCCTTGGTAGCATTCGAGATGCTGAAAACACATCTCCCGTGGAGCTCATCCTTTGGGAAGAGAACGTGGGATTGGGGACGAAGCCCTAGAGCATCTTCCAGGATAGAAACATTGTTATTAATGGGCTGATTGCTCTACGACAAATAACTTGAAGGATTTATTGCTTTGACAGTTTGGCCGTACTTGTGATGTGATCCAAACAGCCGTAGTTCCACCCTGAATAAATCCTAAGCATAATGCACGAGGTATTGGCCATAGAAGTCTCTATTGCACTGGAGAGACATGAATACTCTGTATGAATTGCCAACATTAGTATTGTACGAGTGCTGTGTCAGTCAGAATATCCTTCTACAACAACACTACTGAATTCACACTAAGGCTATCCCTTACCACCTTGTTAAGGAAATTGTGGAAGGATACGGACGCGAAGAGGGACTAGATATATAACTTCAGTTGTGCGGGGAGCAATCAACTGCTAATTTCAGTGGCTACCTAGATATATACTACAGAGCTCACGGTTAATGTAGTTGGACATGTGAGAATTAAATGGGACGTACACTTCAGTTGTGCGGGGAGCAATCAACTGAAGTGTCCAATAGAACAATATCGAACTTATATACCACCAAGTCAGGTGGGCAAACTGAAATAAGGATCGCCGTACTTGACCGCTATGTGTGTGTACTTGCGGCTGTTGAACTCTGTGGTACCGAAACTATGCTTCCGTGTTCGTCGGCCTCGATACTCCAACAATTGTACTAGACAAGGACTCAGTGAATAGAAGATCCACTGAGTGGTTAATATTGAGCAATTGTGAACAAACCATAACACGAACAAGAAACTTGTGCTCACCTCAGTGAATAGAAGATTCACTGAGGTGTCACGTAACGCGGTGTGACTGTAGAGTAGCAGCTGGTCATGTGCGTTCCAGCTTGCCGCTCGATTCCCTCAACACAACTAATTGTGTAGAAAGTAAAACTGACGAGGCTTTGGAAGTGACCAATAGTTATTGTCGGGGAGATGATATAAGCGCTGGAGCCATCAATAGCGCCTGAACGCGTGGTTTCCTGCATGTTCGCCACTGTGTCCTCTGTACTTTCAGAGAGGACTCTGCTTGCCATCCTCTTCAAGTGGTTTTGAGGATGATGATCCAATAAACATGGTCAACACGGTAGCTAGTGTTACATCTCATAATCTCACGCCGAGTCCCGATCAAGGTGGTGAGCGTATATCACACAATACGAGGCTAGGAGTGCGCGACAGGGCACTGCATGTAATTAGACACGTCAGACGCGTCAAGTTTAATATTAACACGGTCATGGCGAGTAATTATCAGCGAACCTGGCATATGCCGAACCAATCATTATTGGTAAACAAATACACTCTTTTACAGAACTTCTGTAAATGTGTGCCGATTGTGACATGACCTCGGGTACTGGTGACTGATTTTGGTGATGCCTTGGTCCTACTATTTCACCACCACCGCCGTCTACTCTACTACTTACATTTGTCGGGTCAACGAGCTGGCATCCTAAAAACTAAATGTTATATGGAACTGCTTAAGTAGGGAACTGTGGTCATAGCAGAAAGGACATGCTGCCAGTGAGTGCTCATCACCTGACTAGAGTCTAGTTCGGCCGACTTCGAGACTGGAATCGGTGAGTGAATCTACTGCACCTTGAGAAAATGCCGGTATCTCACACCAATTCAGACACATATTTATAGCAATATTCCCTGCTGATTGTCGGCCATCTCAGTTATCTTGGCTTCCTGACGAGCCACGCGTATGCGACCGCGCCTCAAGCATACTTACCAGATGCTGCCTCGACTTCTTCGCCGGTGTTAATACGGATCCAAGCTCCTGGGCCATACGTTTCATGATCAGATCATGCTTCGTATAAAAACAACTTGTCGAATGATATGGCACCCGCCAGTTCGCTTCGTCTGCGATGACGCTCTTACACGTCCTTTCGTTCCTCCCTGTTGCTCAGCTTGCATCTGGGCTGAGTAACTTTCTCCTGCCTCGGGCTACCACCCCGCCATTGGTCGACTTTCAGGTCGCGCAACCACCACCTTTGCCAGCTGATGCCAAACAGTGCACTGTCCAGCTTCTAGAGTAAGCCCTATGGTATGCTACCACGTAAAATTGATAATATATTAAGCTGGCATACAGGCGTACTTTTGGGAATTCGTTTGGGCAGTTAGTATTGAATCAGTGATTTATTGGTCTTCATTCCGCTGATTACACGTGTCAGTCCCGAGGTTATTCAGTATACGTGCGTTGTGCGCTAGTCTTGCAAATTTATGAATGATTCCTAGCAATTTTTGCAGCCCGCCTACTGATTGTGGTGCTCCAGGGACTTGGGCTGGAGTGAGCCTCAATTGGACAGCTACTTCGAATGGAGTGAGCATCCATTATCATTTTTTCTGCTTGCGCTGAACGCGCATTATGGTTAGACCCAATTCGACAGGCTCAGTGCCATTTCGTTCCATAACGTGGAAAGTAAGGTCTCGTTATTGCCTTCCTATCTGTATCCAACAATAATTTTCTTCAAGTTTGGCGCACCTCTACTCCTGAGCCGTCACCAACTGGCATCATTTGGACATACTTGAAGGACGTTTCCCGATATGTCCCTCTATTTTCCAAACCAGGGACACTCATTCTCGACCTGAACAATATTGTGGACCCGACTTTGGGTTTAAGTGGAGAATACGACGGTAATGGCTCTAATGGATGGGTGTTGTAACAATATTGAATTTTTTTCTCCAGTTCGCCTTAGCGCAACATTTTTTGCCTCAGACAAACGGCATCCTCCTGCAAAAACAGCCGACGCAATCATTCCCATCTCGAATCTCTCACCCAACATGGCAAATTATGTATCTGTCCCTCCGGACTTTTCAGTAAGCAGTCTTTCACCCACAGTCATCCTGTGAGCTGAGTCAATCTGTACTATCGTAAGCTCAACCAAACGTTCCCCATAAACACAGTGCAAGCATTCGCCGAATTGTACGCTAGCGGGAACGGAAATGAAGAATTTTGGGTATTGCCCACTGATCCCTTTGTCACATTATACTCTGTTGACATCAAAGTCAGTACTTCAACATCGCAGATCAGTTCTTCAACGATTTTCCTGCAGGGTTCGCCTTCCCTCGGGGTCCATTTAGAGAAGTTCGTCTTCTCGTCGACAGTCAGCTAGCAGGCGTCGCATATCCATATCCTGTATTCTTTACTGGTGAGACACGCCTTTTTGTCTCCGGTTGCCAATTGTGTAACCTGTTTCTGTTAGGGGCAATTGTTCCCCCTGCATGGCGGTCTGTATATCATCTTCAATTTCGTACTAGTGCTGAACGTTGTTCTAGTCCTATTACCTCATACGGCGCTGTAGATCTACCGACGTACTACGTGGATCTAACACCTTTCGTACCCATTCTGGCAGACGGGCATCCTCACAATCTAACCCTTGATGTTGTGTCGGGAGAGACCAACCACACGATCAATGATAATTGGTGAGTCTTGGGAACTCATACTCATCGTTGTATGGTTCCTTCACAGCGACCGTCAGGTTTGTGTCAGGAAATGTCCAGGTTTGTACCATCACAAGCCCTCTTGACGTGACTAGATCTAACTTCTCAGTCTAGGTAGTCACAGATCCCTCTGGGAAACAAACAATGGGTAAAATTACACATTACGATGCGTCTCCGTTTGGTCAGTCTTCCTCTCACGCGTCCTTCGGTAAGAATGGGGACATCAACATCACCGTTGACGCATCTCGCTCTTTGACAATTGAGGCCGATGTTGTGAGCGGCAGTGGACACACGACACATGTTGTCTGGCAGCAGGAGCTAGCATACTCCAATACTCAATTTTACCTAGACAACTTCACTTTCCAGAACGTCGTGCAATCAAGCATGGGCACGTCGTCTTCTAGACATGATGGTGTCCCTGTCGTTCAAGATACATTCGACTTCCCGATGGTAATCGACTTTACTACAGTTGCTGATGGATGTCAGTTGTTCTTTGCTTATTACTACTGCTGGACTCTACTCACTATGGCTGTAACAGCTATCTGTTTCTTTGACCATTCATACAACCGGGATCTACACCCCAGTCCTTTGATCATCGGGACCACCATCTCAGAGAGGCAGCTCGCCAGTTGCGTCAATGATATCATATCGATAAATGACATTGTCTTCTGACAAAGGTCTTTTTCCTATTCTACCAGATGGGTCGCTCATTTTCTTTCCTAATGGATCGCGCACTGGGGAGGGCTCCAACAACAACACATTCAGTTATTCGGATCTGACCGGGAACACTTTCACTCGCAGAGTCAACGCATCCCATAACGTGATCCTCCTCGATCAGCAAGGCGGTTCTCTCTCTTCTGTGCAAGACGCCAACTTACCTAAGCCAACTTCCGAGCACGGTGTCGTAGGATGGGCAGCGAGATTACTCGGTGGCAAGCATGACATCTTCTCACCCCCGCCCCCCTAGTGCGGCGTATTAGAAACGTGCTCCTCCTTGTGCCTCATGTCACTGGTTCGTTGCCAGTCAATAATATTACTATTATGCCGCGTTGAAGCAACCAACGGGCTGAACGATCGAGAAAAATACAGTGAGCCCGGGTCATATTGCTGATGAGAGTACCCGCTACTTCCTCTAAAACAATCCAACAACCTTTCCTGTCTCATCTAACCCAACCTCCCAGAATCCCGGCCTATTTGGAGGGGTTAGCGACTAATTGTCAATAAGAAAAGTAGAGAGATGTCTGACCTGGTTCCGAGCCCAGGCATAGTCTGCATATCACCCAACAATGGATACAAGAATCCGGCTCCAGCGGATAGCCGCACAGCACGAATGGGAACGGTGAAACCTACTCAGATCAAAATATGAAAATGGAATGTGAAACGTGAATACAGAAAAATTTACCTATAGGAGCACCCTTCAAGCTAGGATCATGACTGAAGCTATACTGTGTCTTAGCCATACAAACTGATTGCGAAGTAGGAAGTCACGTTGCAAAATTGAAAGGAAGATGTCGGTGTGTAACTCACTAGGAAGTCGGCTATATCCCTGACGCGTGTATGTATCAACCTGCTTGCGCGCCAACTCGCTCAGCTCAATACCATCAGCGCGATAAATTTCCTTGGCGATGGCAATGATCTTGTCCTCGATGGAAGTATCGAGATCGTACAAGAATTTGAAATTTGACAGCCCTTCGCATGTGGTAACAACCGCCTTCGCTAGCTCAATAGCACCCGCACCACCTTGCGCCCAGTGATTACTGACCACAGCAGCGTCCGCACCTGCGGCAAGTGCTTCCTGACGCACAAGGTCCAACTCAGCAGGCGAGTCCGTGCTAACTGAGTTATCAACACCGCAAACAGACGTAGTAATACAGAAAAATCCTTACGCGAACCGGTTTATGGCTACGATAACTTTGACCCCAAATTTGCGCGAGTTCTCAATATGCCTGGCCAGGTTTTTGATTCCCTCCTTCAGCGTGACGAGGTCTTCCTTGACATAGCTCTCATGAAGGGCCTTTCCCGGCGTAACCTCCGGGGCGCCACCATGCATCTTAAGTGCACGAGTTGTCGCAACGATCACGGCAGCGTCTGGCTTCAGACCACTAACGCGACACTTGATATTGCAGAATTTTTCCATGCCCATGTCCGCGCCGAATCCACCCTCTGTTAAAACGTACCCCTCGCGGTCCGTATTCTCTCCCTCTTCTGTTCCAGCAAGCTTTAACGCCACACGGTCTGCTAATATGGATGAATTTCCATGAGCAATGTTCGCAAACGGCCCTGCGTGCACGAATACCGGGGTTCCCTATGTTACATGAATCATATGAAAGGAAGGATAGTTCATGAACGACCACACCTCGAGTGTTTGCATTAGGTTGGGCTTAACAGCATCCTTCATAAGGACGGCCAATGCGCCGCCCACACCGACATCGTCCGCGGTGATCGGATCGCCTTGCTTGCTCGTCGCAACAACCATAGCGCCAAGGCTGAAAATAAGCAATTAAATGCTATGTTCAGCCCCTCATCACCCTCTTTCCCCTCAACTCACCGCTCCCTCATATCAGACAAGCTGTTGCTCAAAGCAAGCACAGCCATACACTCGCTTGCGACGGAGATATCAAATCCCGTCTCACGGTCATGGCCCTTTTCAGTCGAATTCTGTCCAATAGTGATCTTGCGTAAAAATCGGTCGTTGACGTCCAGAACACGGTTCCACGTGATTGTTTCTGGGTCAACGTCAAGTCGAGCAAACCGTTTGATCTCATCTGCTGTCAATTCGTCTGGATTGGTTTTCGCAATACCAAGCTTCTGCAGGCGTTTCAGCATCAGAGGCGCAAAGGTACGAACACCCTTTTTGGGGGGAACAAGACGGTTGTAGAGAGCCTCAACACCATGTGTCAACCAAATTACTAGGCAACAGTAGGAACAAAGGTACCTTGTCCGTCTGCGTAGCTTCGTGAAACATTCTGGCATCCAATGCTGCCGCTGCAGAACCGTATTCAGACGACAAATATGTGCGTACTGAGGCAAAAGAATGACCTAGCAGATTATTGGCAGCAGTCACAGCATGAATATCACCAGTAAGATGCAAATTGAACTATAGATTGTTGAGATGATCATGAACGGGTCAACCGCTGCATGAGAGACACACTTCATCCATAGGAATGACTTGGCTGTATCCGCCCCCAGCGGCACCGCCCTTGATACCGAAGGTGGGTCCCTGACTAGGCTGTCTCACGCAAGCGAATGCTGGCCGACCTAGGTGTGCACCAAGGGCTTGAGCAAGTCCAATGGTAGTGGTTGACTTGCCCTCTCCAAGTGGAGTTGGCGTGATTCTGTGATGAAAAATGAAATAAAATTGGGGCATAGATGTTTCACACTGATAGGCGACTGACCCAGAAATCACTATGTATTTACCATCCTTACGGTGCGCGAGCCGTTCCAGGACACTGAGCTCTACCTTTGCCTTGTATTTGCCGTAACTCTCGAGTTCGTCGGAACGCAGACCTAAATCATTGGCAAGATCCGCAATAGGTTTTGGAGTTTGGGCCTGCGCAATTTCAATATCGCTAGCAAGAGTGAGCAAACAGACCATAATTAGATAATTAGGAGCGTGTTGGCTATACCTAGGGACCTTGGCAAGTATATCAAGCTTGAGTGGTTTTACACTTCGCTGGCGAGACTTCTCGAAAAGATATTCTGCACTCTTTAACGTATTGACCATGAGCATGGCAACAGTCATTGGACCCACGCCCCCAGGCACTGGGGTAATGTGAGAAGCTGAGGATAGAGCTGACGCAAAATCTACATCTCCGACGAGGCGTTGACCAGTCTTCTTGGTGGCATCTATGATGGACCCTTAGACTGACATCAGCCAATGTAAGAGGTGTGCTTGCCTGGGATATAGTTAGTCCCAACATCGATAACAACGGCACCGGGCTTGAGCCAGTCTCCCTTGACAAACTCCGGTTTACCAATTGCAGAAACAACAATATCTGCCGCTTTGACCTTGAGGAAAATTACGTTAGGGAAAGACTATCTAGCCATGACATTAGACTAACTATGCTCTCGATATCCTTGGTACGGCTGTGACATTGAGTGACCGTAGCATCACGTTTCCGAAGCATGGCGGCAACAGGACTGCCAACAATATCGCTACGACCCAAAACGACTGCAATAGAACCTTCGACAGGAACTTCTGTGGATTCGATGAGTCGAATGACACCTGCTGGAGTGCACGGGCTGAACAGCGGCGCTGAAGCTCTTGAGGACAGATGGCCAATATTGTACGCGTGGAAACTGGAATAGAACTCAGTAAGTTCAAGCTACACTGAAGCCAAGAAGTAAACACCGACCCATCCACGTCCTTTTCAGGACTGACAGCTTCAGTGACCCTCCTTTCCTCTGAGGCATTGATACACGACCCCAGTGGCAGCTGGACCAATATACCACTGATAGATTCGTCATCATTTAGCGTTTTGACTACGTTCACTACGTCTTCTACTATAGCTTCAGCAGGAAGATTGACATGCTTGAACTTGATGCCAACTTCCTCCGCTGCCTTGGCTTTCATGCGCACATAGACGGAGGAGTCAGGGCGCGAGCCCGCTTGGATAATGGCAAGCTGTGGCTGGAAGCGAGGATACTGGGATTTAAGAGTCGTAATGCGCCTTGTCACATCGTCGCGAACAGACCTAGAAGGGTGATTTAGAGATAAACGCGTGTGGAAGAGAGACATTACTTTGCTATCGCAGTGCCATCAATAATACGAGCAGTAGACATCGTGCGAAACAGTCGCGGGAGTGATGGACGAATGATAGCCACACTGGCGCGGCAGACGAGTCTGAGGCTCAAGCTGGGGCTCAAGCTGAGGCTATAATCGGCGATTCGGAAGATTTGTGGTTAATAGATGATTATATAATATGTTCACCGGATTGGCCGGAAAACAATGACGGGATACAGACCGATACAGATTGAAACCGAGGCCGCGACGGTCACTATAATCGCTTCCGATTCGCGCTCGCTGGCGCTAAAAGGTTAGAATTTCTATCGAGGAGCTTTGAGTACAGTTTCCTATGTCGGGCTAGAATCTGAACTGTGTCGTGAGCTTATGCGGAAAAACGTCAAAGCTTATTCCTACGAGTGTGAATACTATCAAAGATTTTGCGTACAGTTCTAGAAAAAGATGTAGCCTGGGGGCCGACGACAGACGGGCTTGGTTAGGCTTTTGGTTCAGCGCAGGGTCCGATAGCTGATATGAAGTCCAAGCCCATCACCATCACAAGGAGTCCGATAATGAACTTTGGTTCTCGGCCAAGAGCTTGCATAGGAACTCGCACGGCAGTAGTAATTGTTTAGTCAGTCTTTTACGCACCACGCAGATCCTGTGACCTTACCACAACAGTGCACATTATTCAAGGAAGGCATGAAAGCTTGATCATATTAATCTATCGAGGCATTGCAAAGCCTGCCTGACTCCAAAAATATGATTAGAATAACTTAAAGATGCAAGGGTAACCATAAATAAAGTCACGCACGCACAACTCATGTCTTGTGATACGTCATTCTGCATGGACCTTTGCTCTAGGGCAGGAAGTCCCCTCAGCGCAGTCTATGGGGTATTGCAAAGGCAATTGCTTGACTTCGAAAACTGAGGCATAGCATAAGCTATAGATCTGCATTCATTTTGAGAACTAAGCATGGACCGCCATGAGCATGTTTCATGTCGCTCAAAAGACAGAGGCAGGACCTAGGTCCATAAACCAAGTTATCAATTTGCTTCATATATATTCGCCTTGCGGCGTGGCACGCTGCTGTCAGATTGCTGACGTAATCCCTACATGTTGCAGGAGTCACGTGCTCAACGCGAGCCATGGCAGCTAGCTACACTCCATGCCCCTCTTCTCCTTCAGAATCCGATTCCGACAGAGAACCAAACTCTAGTGGTGCGCACGTATTCTGGGGAAATCTCAAGACACCAGAAAAGTCGCGGACTGCCTTTGTAGATCCTCCTCAAACAGTTGTCAGAAGTCAGCGAGCATCACATACTTATACCACGCGTAAGTCTACTAGACTGCAGATACCTGTGCAAGAGAACAGTTCTTCTCCAGATATTGCTCCCGTGATTCAGGAATGCGGTGCGCAAGCAATTATGTCTTTAGCATGGTTGACTAATGCGCGAGTCATGTAGATGACCATCTCACCGGAGCGCACTTGAACAACACCATGAGCGGGCTTGAACCGACCCAGGAGAAGCATAAAGAAGCACCTCATCCTATCAACTATGATAACGACACTAGTGAGTCATCTCGCCACAATCTGAGTCAAAGTCATTAATGTGTTTCATCTACACTTTAACTAACCAAGTTAATCCTTCAATTACCCTATCAGAACTTTCGCGTGTCTCGTTGCAGCTTTCTCCAATGGACGTACCTTCACTTGCGGAATCAGCGAGCGAAATTGACCGGAAACAAGCGTTGCAGCTGTCGTCTCCTGTCGATGCCTTCTCACCTCAGGACTCTGCACAAGAACCCTCAGGAGTTGCTTCTCTATCCCCACTTTCAGCAACCCACACTATAGCACCCCCTACTCAACCCCTCGTGATAGCTGATACACACGCGCATCGAGCATCAGAGCTTCCGGATCTTATTTCTTTTGATATGCCGACATCTCCACGACTTCCTAATCCTGAAATTCAATCACATACATCACAACGTCCGGCGCTGACACCAATCGGCCAGTTCTCCTCATCATCGTCTAATGTAACCGTAGATGAGCTACTCACTCTCTCACCTGTCCAATCGAAATCTCCACCACAGACCAAGTTTCCTTCGCCATGTCCCCGGCCTCCAGATGCGCATGTCGACAGTCTGGGTGAGGATGTGGTAACTACAGCTTACCTGGTTAACCATGAATCACAAGTCTCTCAGCAGATGGGGGTGTTATCTGATGCTGGATGCTGTACATCTCGAATACTGGCAGATGACAAACCGATGCCATCACCAGCAGTTCATCTCTTATATGCAAATGACAGTGTTACTCCACCCCTGCAACGAGGTGCCACGACAAACGGTAATTCACATGACATATTTACAAGTCATCCATGTACTGCACAAGACGGACCAGTCACGCCAAGTTTCAAAGTTCCTGGTGATACGGTAGCTACTCCAAAGCAGGTTCTGGGTTCCCTCCCATCCGCTTCCCAAGGGCAGACGCGCAAACGCTCTCCACTGAAGGGATCGAAAGGCAAGGAGAAAGCTCACGATAGTGACAACGCTTCGTTCGAATCATCCAACAATACCTCTTGCGAAAGCCCAGCACCTGCAGGTGATGGCGACGAGAGTGCAAGCGACCAGGCTGCTATAAGGAAGCGTCGGGCAAAGGCGAAGCGTGAGGCTGAGCCCACCAGACAGCAGTTATTGTCTCTCAGCCCCACATCAGCCAACGTGCTGAGCTTACTTGCTTCGCCCGATCGTGACAGTTCAATCAGAGCCTTTTCTTCGATTGGACTTGATGAGGCTGTATCAGATTTGGCCATGGACTCTCAGCCGTCCAATAGGTCTCCCCATGCAGGACCTGCGACTCCCCAAATTACTCACGTCCGTCGATTTCCAATTTCAGCTTCTCCACAACGCACAAATCCTCCTTTGCGCTTCATAGCGCCTAGCCCTGTAAAGCTCAGCGACCCGAATCGTACGCCTGCTCGACGCATTCTTGTACCCCCTGATTCTCAAACACCACGTCTCCTCCCACTTGATGACCCAAATCGCACACCTGCATGTCGCGTAGCCGTTCAATCATCTCCTGCAAGGCCAGCTGAACATAATGAACCCCCTGTCCCCCGAATACGAATTGAAGAGAGTTCCCCACTCAAGCAGACTATGCCATACTTCTCAAAGTCTCCGTCGCAGTCCACATCCACCTTGCACGACAAAGCTGTAACGTTGCCTTCGGCCACCCAGTCACAATCAAAGGGTGTACCTAGACCATTACCTTTCCCGATCCGACAGAATGTGGAGGGAAGTAGTACGGTTGTGACTACTGGTGCACGAACTATCCGACCTAACACCAAATCCGGGACTGCACGACCACAAGCTTTGGCATCAGTTTTACGACAGGCACCATTGATGTCCACCAGTAAAATTGCCAGAATTGCGACCAAACCGTACTTTCGTCCCGCTCAGGTACCCTCTAGGTTACCTGTAACGTCGTCTGTGCGCAGCGCAGTCACGGTTATTGGTGCAAGCTCTGCGGCTACCACCAACGGTGCAAGTTCTAGTAAATCCCGTCCGTCGCCTGCAGTTGCAGCGGTTCGCCATCTCATTGTTTCATTTCCTTTGATCAGTACTTATTCTAGTTTTCAGCCTTCACGTATTCCGTCTCCTTCCAAGCGACCTATTCCACTCGTAAAGCCCCAGATAGATGGATTCGAAGTCACACCTACGACTGCTCCTGCAAGCGTGAACAACAATGAAGACAAATCACGTTTGCTCACCACATACAAACGGAAGCGGCAAAGAATGATTTCAGAAGATGATCCAGACGAGCCGCCTACAAAACGAGCCGTGATCATGGTGCGACCAGTGATCAAGGGGATGTACAACAAGGCATCCAACAACAATTCTGATACTACAGAATCGACTATAATGTATAGAGAAGCTAGTCCCGTACGCCCCTCCCGCCCCTTGGGCCCCATTCAGGTCAGGCCTGTGATTCCAGGAACTTTACGTCATTTCGAGACGTCAAGGAGCTCTTCTCGCGATATACTCAAAGACACGGAGATGGACAGCATCTCAGACATAGAAGCTGCTGGTGATAGTGGACGTCCTGCTGATGCAGTTATGCAGCCGCCAGCAGAGTCGATGGAGGCGACCCTTTTGGTAGACACTGACACTGCGTCCACAGTCACTACATTATCCCGTGAGCCGACATTAGAGGAGTTGCCTGACTCGTCTGTCCTTCGCTCAGACGCTCCAGTGCCAGCTGGGTTGGGACCGGAACTCAGACGAACAACTCGGGTTCGGAAACCTTCCGGACCTGACTCTTTGGGGATGCCCAGTGTCCCTATGCCAGCTAATAGACGTGAACCCACAACGTTGGCTCGTACGACAAGTATGATACATCAAGGAGGCTCCTTGTCATCGTCAAAGGGTTCCTCTCGATCGATGAGTCGCACAGGGACGATGCAACTGGAAGGACTGCCTTCGAATCCTAAGCAATTACAAGCACTTACCGACGCTAATACATTGCGCAACCAGACTTACTTGGCAGATCTACAGCGGAAAGTTGTACGACGGCATGGTCCCCGCCCCGCGAGTCCCTCGAGCAAGGTCAGGACCATGAATGAGAAGTTTAGAGAGGAGCGTGCCAAGGAGCGAGAGGCAAGAGCGGAGAGGAGGCATCGACGGGATCTTGGAAGCAACGTAAGCGCTAGTAGTGAAGGTGACGATGTAGATGCTCCATCTTCACCTACACCGGGTAAGCAAGCATCTGAAAGCGCTCCATCCGCTAAGCATGCCAGAGGCCCCGGCGATGAGGAAGATTATGAGACACCAGTCCGACCTCCCAAACCCAGCCTCCTAGATCCGAACAAGGTGGCCAAGAACGTTAAATGGGATCGAGGGTTAGCTAGGAAAATATCTGAATGGGCAGAAAAGCAGCTAGCCAATGAGGCTCATGAAAGGGGCAAATCTGAACCTGTTGGAAAAGGCTGCCTTGTTCGTGATCGCATGGTACGTACTCCCATACTCTTTGTTCTTTGTGTATGAGTCCGTCTTTTGTTAACTTGGTTCATGGATTAACAGACCCTTCGTCTTGATCCTCTTGGAAACGTTCCAGATGCGAACGCACCTTTGGAGGATCTTGGACGGGAGCATATCGTGATTACTCGCTTCGTGTACGATGACGATATTGAAGCGACTCGGACAGTCAAGAAGAAGAGGGCTTGAGTGCTGTTATGAGTTTGTCCTTGACTAGAGCTGCTTCATATTTTATTACGCTTGATAGTTTCATTTACTTTACTTCTCAATATATCACAGGGTTTAATGATACCAACCACTTATAAATTGCCATAGCAGTCTGATTGTAACCAGTGTTACATATGAACAGGTGCGCGACCTCTACTAAAGCCCTTGTGCAATGTTTGCACACTCCTAAGACTTGGGCGCGCGATGGTTTATAGTGGCTGTGGCTTGATTGGTCGGCAGCACTAATACTTCGGCGATATTGACATGTGGTGGACGGGATGCGGCCCAGACAATTTCCTCAGCAATGTCATTGCCAGTCACTACAACATCTGTTAGACCGGATCATAATCCTGTTATGAACAGACTCACACGGCGTTAACCCTTCATACACCTTGTCTGCAGTAGATTTATCTCCTCGGAACCGAACAATTGAGAATTCTAAGGTGACACTGATTGAAGCAGGAGAACAATCTCTAGAACAAAGGTCTAACCAGTCTCAACCATCCCTGTCACAGGTATCAGCATGGAGAAGATCCTCAATAAGATAATATGACTGACCAGGGGAAATTTGGGTCACGCGTATAGGTGTTGCTACTAGTTCACGACGAAGTGAGCCATTAAACGCGTCTACCCTGTCAGCAAGTGTATGTCAAACTGAAGCTCAGATAGTACCAGTTTGTTGTTAGCTCACGCATGCTTCGTGGCACAGTAGATAGATCCGCCCGCATAAGGCTCTATCCCCGCGATAGATCCCATATTGATGATGTGGCCGGTGTTACGCTCCTTGAAATCTGGAGGACGACCGACAAGTCAGGAAGTCATTTTCCTGGTTCGAAATAACTAACGTTTGACCAAAAGCTGACTCATAGCGATGAGACCCATAACATTTGTAGAAAACATTGCTTCAATGTCAGAATCTGCGATGTCTCCCACACGGTCCACGCCAAATACGAAACCAGCATTGTTGACTTGGGCATCATATGTAAGAAAGCTGCTTTTAGAACGTATCTCCGTCCAACGCGTACCTAGAATGTCGACGTTGCGGAGGGATGCAGGAATCTTGTCCCAGAGTGTCTTGATTGCTGGTCGATCACCTACATCGAGCACAACGGTCGCAAACTCTCCCCCAGATTGCGAACCACTTTCTTTATGAGCAGCAATGCACGCTTCCTTGACGGAAGCAAGAGCGTCCGCTCGCCGGGCAATTAGAATTACGTTGGATCCAGCCTTGGCGAAGAGAATGGCAGTTGCCTATGATGGGGCGAAAAGAATTTGTAAATATCAACACATGACATCTATATGGTCCTTGTCTACACCTTTCCGATACCAGCACTGGCACCGGTCAGGATAGCGGTCTTCCCTGCCAAACGTGAGCTATCGAAGAGAGACATGCTATAGCCCGTCAACGTTAATAGGAGGCCTCGATGGCATGGAAATGGCGATACCTGCGGAACGCACGATAAAAAGAGTCGACAATGCGTGGAGTATGCAGGAGAGTCCTCAAGAGCATCCAAACAAGCTCACCAATCGTGGCCGCCTCCGAGTCAAACCGGCCCGTGACGGCAAATAGTGCTCGTCGCGTTATCTATATGACGGAGGATGGATGATGAAGCTAAAGATCCTGCCTGGGACGACCTCTTGTCATGGTTGCAGTCTAAGAATCCTCGAGTAAAGGATAACCTGTTGGTTTGCAGCAAGTGGATTCCAGGTAGGCGTCTTCTACTGGAGCTAAGTTGCTATGCTTGTGCAGTCCATTTACATCTTATACAGGCTCAGGAAGAGGACTGTTCACGATTAAGGATATTCCTGTATGTCAAGACTGATGCTTTCTTCTAGTATCTCTTGGCCTGACGGTCTTTCTGGTCTTCTCCATGCAGCCCAACACACCATTATTCACTGTTCCCGAGTCTGCCCACATGAATGCTAAATCGCTTTCGCCTCTGTATGACCCATCGATCACTCTGCATCTGACGGCAGTGCAGCTCATCTCTATGCATCTCTTTCTACACCGGCCAGACCAAGAGGCAGACAAAATCTGCACGGATCTACATTACGGTCCCTATATCTCGATTCTCCCCAAGACCTTTGAGGGTCATCCACTTTCATGGTTGATAAGATATTCACGTGGCGATCCGCGAGATACAAACTTTCTTGTTGACTGTTTACCTCCAGCGACGCAAAGTGGCTTGCGTGCGGTGGCGGATCGCTTTTGGAAGGACTGGAATGTGGTGTCGCAAGTATTGGTGACGACTTTCATAAAGTACTTTGAACGAATCTGCTTAAACCATAGTTAATCAGCATGTGAAACCTCAAATAGTAGCATCCTCAAGTCGCAGGCCGCCCCCACTTATTTCAGAAGAAGCGCGCGTTGACGCATATCTCTGGGCCTGGCTTATTGGTACGCGAACACATTATCCTAAATATATTTGGGACTCACCATTTCATAGTCAACACTCGTTGTGTCTATCATCGCATTTACTCATCCCAGTCCCATCCAGATAACCTCACACTTTGTCCCATTCTTGATCTAGCAAATCACACATCATCCCTAGCATATGCATTGTCGACTGCACCAATACCCACGTTCTTCTCACCCTCAACTGCTTTGTTAAAGAAAGGAGACGAGGTTTATTTAAGATACGGGCCTCACTCAAATACGACACTATTCACAGAATATGGATTTGTCGAGAGAGAACCCCTGCATGGAGGACAAATAGACGTTTCAGACATTTTAGACTCCCTCTTTCATAAAAGGGGGCCCCTTGGGGAATGGATGAAGACCACCTTACAGGCTACGAATTACTGGGGGTGCGAGATTCCTCTAACGTGTATGTGTCGATATTCATGTCATAGTCAGGGATTGGACCCTGCATGATATACCGGCACCTGCCCACCCTTCTTACCGACTGTTGCCCGCATTAAGACTCTTGCAGTTGCAACTATCGCCTTGCCCTCTCTCTCAGGGCACATCACCCAACGAACCCACTTATGACTCTCCAGAACTGCAGCTATGGTATGAAACAACCCTCGGAGAACAAGACATTGTGTCTTCCGAAAATGAGAAAGCGGTGTGGCAACAGCTTTCAGAAATCTGTGAAGTTGCTGCGAGACGCGCTGAAGCAGGTTTGGTTCGACTTCAACACGTCTGCAGGGGAAAGGATCTACTCGATTGGAGGAAATATGCTGTTGAGGCAATCGGGACTCTTTGGCTTGAAGAAAAGAGGGTAGCAAGTGCAGTGATGCAGAGTATTGAGAGCGAACAAGCGATAATTTGATGGCTCAAATACATAAGAACGCTGTGCGCTATCGAAGGCAAGGAAAAGAAGGCAGGTAGAAAGGGTTGGGAATTAGCAAGTGGGCATTTGGAATACAGAGATTGATGACACAAGAGCTGGATCTAAGTCTGCTTCTAAGTGGAAGTCTAAAGAGTCCAGCACGTCTCATTACACCTCCATCACGGCAGTCTCCATACCATTTTCAGGGTGGATTAGTTTTACCTTGTTCACTTCCTCCGCGAGTGCATTGAGTCGCATTTCCCAATGTTCATTTATGTTCTTCTGGTTCTCAAGAGCCGGGGAGATGAAAGACTTTATGTCGTTTTGTAGGATTTGTCTAATACGGGAAGGTAGTTCCTCGGGGATCTGGATAGTACTGGGCGGATGTGAGTCGACGTTCTGTTCAACTCTCGTTTGATCAGGATGGAATTGATGGTTAGCCTGTTTCAACTGTGTAATAAAGTATAAGAAAGGCATCTTGGTAGAGATATTCTCGTCTGCTTACTGCTTGATTCTGCTCACTCAACAGTCTGATCTGGTCACTCTGCTCATTCAATTGTTGCTGCATTCGGGTAATGGCGTCTCTCAGGCTTTGGTGAGCCATTCCATCTGCGAGCCATGTGCTGTCTTCTGCGCTGTCTGGGAAGACGCGACGACGTTTGCGGCTCCATCCATCATCGGACAGCCCAACTGGGGGATTGATGAGAGATCCAGGCTCATCCTCTATTTTGGACGTCCCCTTCGTATTGTTTGAATCCATGCGTTCGCCAGACCCACCCATCACCACAGAGTTACTTATCCGTGATATTGATGAACCATCTGGAGCGTTCGAAGTAGAATTAAGAAGTGAGTCGGAATTTTTAGGAAACGATTTTATGACCGTGCGAGCCTCCTGACGCAGGAAATCCGTGCCAGCTTCGAGTTCGTTATCAAATTGGCGGCAGATGGCACGGAGGAAGACGTTGAACACGTCCTCCCATAACTCAGAAAGTTGCCTCGTATCTTCCTCAAGTCTAGCTTCGAGCTCGTACCTGTTTTTGATGATTGCATCCAAAGTTGGATTCTATGTCGATCAAGAATTGTCACTCTCTTGAGAGTGGAGAGAGACAACCTACCACTGCTGCCGCACTGGCTGTGCTAACTTTACTTAGTGACTCCGATAATTCTCTGAAAGCCGCAAGCTTGTCGATAGCTATATCGAGCATCTCTCTGTCTTTAGTGATTTTTGTTTGGAACCTTCAAGAGGATAGTGAGAGGAGTCACTAATACTCGATGTTTCACAAACCTTGCGATGCCACTATAATGATATAATGTTCATCAGTAGGGGGCATATAACGTCACGGCCACTAGGGAGCCTCACTGGAACATCTTAACAATGGAGCGAACTGGTGGCTGGTCCTTAGATATATGCAAGCCATCTGGACGAGTAGACGGATTGGAAACCTCAGAAATTAGGTTCATCATGCCAGTGGACGTTGCAGGGGGATCGCCGCTCCTCGATATACTTGCCTTCTACAATCAGTCAGGTCCAATAACCTGAGGATAACATCTAACTTCGCATACCGATTGGGGAATTGCACGATCTGAAGATTTTTGTACACGGATATGAGGCCATTCAGAGGGTCTGTCCCGCTCTTCATGCCTTTTACTCATCTCTGGGATAGGTTCCCCCCCAGGCCATCCTTGGGAGCAAGGGGTATTATTTCAAGAGTCTCGGTCGTAGGAAGACATGCACCAGCCTTTGTCTCCTGGGTGGAGGAACGTACAACGGCGTCCTGCGGAGCAATAAGGGGGTATGGCTTTTCCATCATCGGCATAGTATCGACACCTGATCACTGGGGTATCTCGTGAGCGTCGGAACATCATCCCAAGAGGTGAAATCTACCTTTAAACGGGGACATGGAAGGGACTTGGTGTGGTATTGATTCAAAAATACAATCGCAGAGTTGTTTGAGTGGGATTACAGATATATATAGTACACGTATAACCAGGTATCCGACACGTCCACGACGCGTCCACGACGCGTCCACAACACGTCAATATTCCGTTTGTACATGACATATACACGAAACGCCAAGTCCATAAACAGCTCTCCAGGGCTACCTTACGAACCCAACATAAACCAAAGAAGGACAGAACAGAATTACATTGCAGAACCTGCTTCGCCTCGCGACACCTTCCACTCCGCATTGCCGCTCTGGCGCGCTTCAAGCTGGTCTTGGACCTCTTGTTCAGTGTTGGGAGATTGTAACCATTCGAGCATGCTGACATCCTCTTGCTCCAATCTATTTATCACATCTGACGGCAAGCCCAGTCGTCTCCGCATTGTGATAGATTTTAATGTCTTACGTTTTTCATCATCAGTAAAACTTCTGTGGTCGACGTTTCTCAGAAATATTGTTACCTTCTCCAAGACTGCCTCACTTATTAAATCGCGCATTTTCATGGCTTCGTCCCATTTATCTGCCTGGATATATCCTCGAGACACATCGACAGCCCCTTCAGTGGAAAAGGCAATGCAATAGCTCATACGTTTTCCCCAGCCCTTGGAGTATAGCAAAGGTTGATCCCGAGCAGCCTCACACGAATCCAAATGTATCCATCGGTTCAAGCCTGGGGAGAAGTACTGTTATACACAGGAGGTGATCGTGGTCTGGATCTGAACAGCGTCCAAGGTATAACTGACGTACGCTGTTCCACACATGATCCTCTCTGTTCCACACTGAAGAAGCTCATGGCTCTGAGTAATCGCGTTTGATGGACTGAAATGGTACATACCGTACTGAGCTCGTAAACCTATAGCCTTTAAAAAAAGGGTGAACAAGTTCGCAAACTCTCCACATCGACCCACACGTGTGCGCATTAGGACTACAGGATCGCTTGCCAAGTTGCTCTCTTATGAGTAATGGGCAATCTGCAAATGCCCTTTGTACCTACTTGTATCTTGCGAAACGAAAGTTGCCATTACATCTGGTGTCCTTACACACATGCATCTCTACTCGGCCTGCTCCTCCTCTTCGTTCTTCCTCTGAAGGCTTGGGGGAACTTTGATACTCCATTGTCCCGCCGCAAACAGGACATTTCTCGGTCTTGTGATCAGCCCATACGAAGAAATCATCTCTAAACCATTTAACCAAAACTTCCGCTAGTGCGTCTTCAAAGCAGGGGAGGGGCGTGTTTGATGATTGAATGCGTTCTGCACGGTCATGCAACTCCTGCAGCGGGATAACTGTCATAGCTTGATCCTAAGAGTCGTTTATCAACTTAAAGTCTTACTATGATGATGTCAGACTCACGCACCAACAGGTCAGGTCTCTCGTACATGTCCATCTGCTTGTCTAGGCCCTGTATGGTGTTAATAAGGTGATTGCGTTGTGGAGACCCTTGTAGAGCAGTGCGAGTGTGTGTATCACGTCCAGCTGAAGGACTGGAAATAATAGCTTGGAGGAGCACTTGAATTGTAGTCAGCTCTGCAGCAGATGGTGCATACGGGTGCCGTCCCCGAGGTGCGCACATGTCGATCCAGCGCATAGTAAGATGCTGTGAGAGCTCGTTCACGTCCATTAGCCTGATGGTTGATGAGGGGCGTGAGGGAGCGTGATGGTCAACGGAGTACAGAGCCCGCTAGTTATTCAAAGATCAGCAAATAGTTTTAGCTTGAGACACTTTTTTTCTCGCGCCCAATTATCACTCTGGACGACAACCGTGGTAGCAGTAGCCTTGATGCGGAGTCGGAGTCAGACACATCGGCATTACATGATGCATGTGTCATTCGTCCAAATTACAGAACCATATATGCATTTCACTTGTTACAACACGCCATAATAGACATTCTATAATATTCCATCACACGTTGGTAGAATCCTAATCACCTCCTGGCTGCGTCCTCTGCGCTCCGTACCGCACTGACTAGATCAAAGTGGAAAAACGGTGTGTCAGTACTCATTATTGGTGCGACCTTCGCCGTTGAGCCATCATGAGACTCGAGATCATCAAGAACTTTTCCCGAACCCCTGGGCTCATTGGCAGAATCCGTCGAGTCTGGCTTATCGGGGTCATAACAACTGTGCCCCCTGTATAGATGGTGAGTGAACACAGGCGCCACTTCCATGGGAATGGTTCGTTCTGTATTCGCAATGCCAAAACCTCCAGCGATGAGCGCTCGCCGGATCCAAGGAGAGAGTATGTTCGCGAAGTGAAATTCGACGGTGCCATGTGCCCAAACTTCTGCTTCTTTTCTGGACGCAGTGGTGGTGCCTTTTAGGTACGGCATCCATCCGAATCTGAAGTGTTTGCTTACCTCGCATCTATCAAAGTCTGCACCGAGGTTGTGTCCAGATGGCCGACCGCAGACATATCCAATACCACGGCATTCAAAATTGGCTTATGAGCGTCGGTCTCTGGATCCACATTTGTCCCCCGTGGCGGTCCAGGGTCATTCCATGGTCTATCGGAAGATGACATCGTTGACATCTCCTTGCCTCGTCTTGTCGTCTCCTTTATGTAGTCCATGAGAACCGAGCTAATGTAGCTGGAATTTGGATAGATGAATGATTCTTCGAAACGATAGATGATAACACCAGGAGCCGGCGGTGAGACTTTGATAGCTGGATTGATGACACCTTGGGGTTGGGATGGGGACGTAGATAGCGGGATGAAGACATCTCGAGTTTCTTTGCCGTTCATGTCGTGCAAAACGACTCGTCCCAAGAACGTCCCCCTTGGTCGTGCGATGCGCACGAGAAGGAGAGCCACACTGGCCCCAATGCTCGTGTATATCCCAATCTCGATAGTCGAGAAGATTGTGACCACTACTGCCGCGAAAAAGATGAGAAACTCGAGGGGGCTCACGCGCCAAAATGAAAAACTCTGTGCCGGAGATGCCACAAGGTCTGCAACAGCGTGGATAATTAGAGCGCTAAGCCCTAGAAGAGTAACCTTCAGTATTCAAAAACTTATAATCAGACATGACCAATAATACCTGCTGTCGGAATCCATGTAAAGGCAGGGGTTAGTCCGTACAATGCCACGATTACGACGAGCCCTGTGACGAGCCCAGCGAGTGGAGTACGCACGCCAGACTTGGCCTTGAGCGCAGAACGAGAAAACGATCCAGTTGCGGGGTATGCGTGAAACAGGGTTCCGATGGTATTTGCCACGCCGATCGCAATCAGCTCCTGTGCGGGGTTGATTTTGTAACCGTTCACACGACCGAAGGCTTCATTGCAAAAAGTAAGCAATAGGACAGCGAAACAATGCCATCTACTCACATTTGGCAATGGAAATGTGTTCAAGGAGAAGAATGATTGTGGCAACGAACAGCTCGGATCCAAGTGCCGAGACCAATTTAGGGTCAACATGGAAGGCACCCACGTCCTGACATTACGGACTACTAGTAAGCCATATGCACATTGTGATGACAAGGCGTTACGAACCTGGAAACCTCGTGGAACAGTCTTCAATATGGAAATTGGGAAGTTTCCCTTGTTATCTTTGCGATGTCGACAGTACAACCATGACGCCAACGTCAAGATGACCATGACAAAGGCATTGCGAAGGACAGAAATGAAGAAAAAAGTCCTCTCGTAACGCGGGTGTCGCTTGGTAAGGTATGCAAAAGTCCATTTGATTCCGTACAAAACTTACCAGCCGATTCAGACAGATTTGAAAGGAGGGTGGTCCAAGAACGTACCGATCAGACCAACTACGCCGAATGCCGAATCAATAGTTGCAAAGTGAAGGTTCTTTAACGTGTTTATGATGACCAAGTACGTGGCGGCTCTCGTGCTGTAAAGAATCGTTAAAAAAGCGAAGGTACTGCAAAGCTATATGACGTACTCAAACCTATTGGAAATCCCGAACAGGCCGGGGGCCTGAGAAGCAACGATATTGATTGCGGAACCTGTCATGAAGCCACTGACGGCTGGCGCGGGAATGAATTCGACAATCCATCCCAGCCGCAAAAGGCCTAGTCCCAGAACGATAAAACCACAGATGAAGGCGAGAGTCGTTGCAATCGTAGGCGCATCCCATTGACCAGGATGCGACTTCATTATTCGTGTGATTATCTTTCCCGTCTCGAGAGACATGACCGCGACCGGACCGATCGAAACGTCCTTGGAAGTCGCGAAGAACTAACAAATGGAATATACGGTTTAGGTGCACAAAATATAGAGACAAACTTCTCACACAGTAAACTGACACGCCTACGAATGACGAATAAAGACCGAATTGTGGAGCCAGATCGGCAATCTTCGCGTAAGACATACTCTGGGGGACAAGAACAAGACCGACGGTTAGACCAGCAATGAGGTCGCCAGTCGCCCAGCCAAGATCTGAGCAGCGTGAGCTGGAGACAAGCATGAATATAATAGACCACTCACTGTACCGCCCAATCCAACCAGATATAGGAAACAAACTTTTCACATATTCTACCCCCTGAATCAAAAACCGTCAAACAATGAATGCCACTACATGGACTTGAGAACCAGCTGGTTCTCGATGCGCGGGCAAGTATGCCTTGCCACACGTATCTCCTTGAACAGCTGGCCGCAAGTTCACTCAAGTAGCATAAAGGGAGAGGAGTCACACCTGACGTCTCGGCTCCGGAACAAGGTTAGTTATCCATTCACGGGAGGACGCGGTTGGGACGTTGTGCTCAGGATAACCAACCACCTTTCTGCCAAATCTTTGGACTCTCGACGATATAGCATCCATGATGGGAGATAGGAAGTCAACAGACCAAAGTGGGGGCTGTATATATATGAGCGAACAGGCACCAATCGGGAATGATATTGCCAGATATTACACAGCGGCTATGAAGGAAATCACCCACAATCACGCTATGACAAGGCAGGATTAACCGTGAAGGTTAATTTTCTATGACACTTAGGGATGAACTCGAGGCGCGTACGACAGAATAAGCGGGTTCCTTGAAGTTTTGAAAAGTGCTGATAGCTCCTTGAACTTTGGATTTGTAGAAAGTGATTGAACGGAGTCCCATCAGTGGAGAGCATGACGAACAGGCGCTCTATATTGCGTGCTGCCAACCAGGGTTGCACAACTGCAGATTGAAGAAAGACAGGGGCGAACTCGAGGTGTAGGAGTTAGGTGGTGGTTTAGCGTCGAGCAAACAGCATCTCAACTCAAAGCTTGAAGAAGTGCAGCGCAACTGCCCGTCAAAAGTCCAGCAAAAATTGCTTATACTATTAGTTAAGTATTATGTACTTCTTCTGACTTAGGTTCGTTAGTTGACATCTGTACCTGAGCTCACATGAGCATGAAACACCAAACTTGTCGTTATCCGATGCAGCCCCGAGATTCTAGGAGATGCTGCTGTATATGTACTTCTGATCAGATCGGGACGACCCCTTGGATGCTTTTGCACGCGCTCACTCGGTTATTTCCACGGCCGTAGATCAAAGACTTAGATATGTAGATACGTACACAGGAAGTCAACCCAACCTGCGCCTACTCAGGCGAGTTCTTGGAGTTTCCGTACTTGATTAACCAGAGACTTGAAATGCTCTAATTATATCCGGTGTACAGTTGTGCAAAACTATATATAGAGGCTGGATAAGAAACGCCATCGCAGAAAGTCGTTCAACATGTTAGGTTTGAACTAGTGAATGGAGCCTTGCATCCCCAGTTTCACCATCTACGCAATGCGAGTGCTATCGATGGGAAATATGTAAGGCTCGAATAAACGTGTAGTTATATCCACAGATTCATGCTCGTCCTTGGCTGCTTGATACATGACGGTAGCTGAAGCGTGTTCAGGGCTTACGGAATTCGCAGAGCACCGTGTAGATGGTATTGAAGGCTGTGTAGATTTCCTCTCTCACCTGGAGAGCGAGTGGGTGAGGTTTAGTGAATATGATGCGGTAATGGATCGACAGCAACGCTGCGTCCAAAAGAACAAAAGGTAGTTTACCTTTGCGCCGGTAAGGACGATCTTTCCCGAAACGAAAATGAGCAAAACGACCTTGGGCTTAATCATACGATAGATTAACCCAGGAAAAAGCTGACATGAAAGTAGAGTTAGAATAGCCAATCGAATAGGCTGGTTTAGTTACCTCTGGCTCATAACTCGAGAACTGGCCGTGACTATACGCCAACCCCTCAAGTCGAATGGGAAACTTAACATCGCAACTGCCGACTATGTTCTGAATTTTGAACTCGGAAAATTTTGCATCGAAGCCAAGCTTCTGTACGATACGAGCGTACTTGCGCGATGCCAGTCTCGAATCGTCCTCTGACTTGGCACCAGTAACTACCATCTTTCCAGAAGCAAAGATCAGGGCCGTGGTCTTGGGATCGCGAATCCGCATGATAACAGCAGCAAAACGCTATACATGATCGCAATTAGTAAGCGTACGTATAAATACACGTGTCAAGTATACTTTGGGGTTGTACTCGGCATTACGAGCGTGCAACGCTATTGTTTTGAGATCCAGTTTACAATCAAGGTTGACCGTTGCAACAATGTTTCTGTGTCGGGACGAAGACCGTATGATGGGTTCGTGTATATGAGGTGATCAGGGAAGAAAATTGTGAGTCTAGATTCAACAAGGTGGTATAGTTTGTTTAAAAGGACAGACGGTGCTGAGCGCTTCCCACATCTCCACATGATGTCTGCTCCGTCCCCTCCTCCTTGGCTAACAGGAAAGGTACTCACTGCAAAGTAGGTACAATCCCATCTACAGCAGTGATGTGCTGCTGCTCAAGGGTCAAAGGCTGAGGCGTGGCAGGGGCAGCGGATGGCGTCGCGGCAACACCCTTTACATTCACCGAGGGACCTGCGCCTTGACTAGGTGGCGGAGCACCATTGTTTGTAACGTAAGCAGCAGGAATGCTCGAGGGCGCAGGAAAGGAGAGGTTGGAAGGGCCAGGAAGAGAGGAAGAAGATGCGGGAGGCTGATGCTGTTGGAGTTGATGGGGCTGCTGCAACTGCTGTGGCGGATTGTACGTTCTCGAAGGGAAGACGATAGGACGAGCAGGAAGAGCTGACGACATGACACCAGAGCTGTGTTCACTGGATGGCGCAGAAATCCTCGTCAACGCTGGTGTGGATATGTGCTAAGGTATTTTCACACTCCGCAACGCTGAGTCAGACACCATGAAGCATCGATGCATTTGACGTTACACGCCCTATCAATCTGTACCAGTACACGAACCAGGACTTGAAGCAAAGCAGTATTGCTGCACCACACAGTACTTTGATTCCCAAGAGCTATCCAAGCGCCACCTATTTCCCGAGAATCGTGGCAAAGGTGGTTCCTTGATGCCTTCATTTGACGGTCAGACCAGTCGTATGAATGTATGAAGAACACAGACCCAAGGTATGCCCTTCCAGGATCGTAGAAGGTGCTACAACAAAAGTTACGTTAGTTCGTTAAGCTCACTGTATAAATGCAACAGCACATGCATATATCCCCGATTATTCATCACGCCAAGTTTCTCTTTGAAGTATTCAAAGAACGCGGCACTATACGTGTCGTTGTCTTGTGGTTCGATGTTGTCCAGTGATGTCTACATGCAGTGCGACAGTGTGAAATAGAATGACATCCGACAGGAAGCATCTGACTTACGATCACCAGTAGGAAAGCTGGCTCAAAAGTTCCCGCAAAGGAGAGAGCTTCATTGTGGTTGTACTGGATAGAGATATACGTTTCTGGCTTTTTCAACACTAGATCACACTCTCGGCCATCTGTGTCTGTGCAGCACTTGACCAGAACGACCTACCATTCGCTCCAAACTAAAGCAACCAATTGTCAATAACTTTATTGATAGGCTGTGATACTCAAGAAAATACCTTTGAAAAGTCGAGAACAAACTCGCGCACGTTGCCTATCTTTACGTTGGTTGTAAGCACGAGAGATGGCATGACAGTGTGTTATGTTGTAGCGCCGAATGAACTTGAGAAATTAGTGTTCATGGCGGGTGTCTCCTGAGAGACCCGCCGCTTGTATGCGCTGATAACTATTCAGTGTGTTTTGTGACTGTTGATTAAGATCAACAGCTGCATTGAGCTCTCTCTGAGGCCATTGCTCTCTAAAGAGCTGGTCAAGCTCTTGTTCCACACATTTAGCCTTACATTTGAGGGCTAATCTATGTTTGCAAGAAGCCTCAGCTTCTCACTGCTTCATGCATGCAACTGGGCTGACTAATCAAGATTAACAAATTCCATTCTACCCTTATATTCTACCCTTATATGATCAAAATTGCAACTCTGTGAGACAGAAACTTGCTCTCTACCTGTTTTGGAACCCACAAAATTATGATGTTAGGGCAAACTCTAAATCACCACAATTCCATGAATGAACAGCTGAGAAGAATATCATCCTACTGCAGCACAACTCCAGAAACAATTTAACATTTGTACTTTGGTTACAATCTGTTGTAATGGTCAATGCAGACAATACGGAGGAAGGTAATACATTTCTTAGCAGTTGTTACGCACTAGGTGTTAAGGGCTGGAATACTCAGGGGGTCAAAAGGAAATGGCCAGAGTTCAGCTGCTAGTAAAGAGGGAGATGGGACTTACTGTTCCAGTTCAACCAGAGACAGAGTGGGAGCAATACTATTGAGTTGGATCAAGTGGACTTGGCTTCAACTTGCGTGTTGTGCCCCCTCAGATTGTCAGTCCAATATTTCAGAGTTCAGAGTATGGAGTTGGATCAGGGATCTGGAGTTCAACTTGTCAAGAAGCTAGCAACCAAGAAGTTAATGGGGCAAATCTTAGTCGATATATGAACTACTGTAATAGACTGTTATGCACTAGGTCCGATTGGGGGTTGGAGATTGGGTTGGAGATTGGGTTGGAGATTGGGTTGGAGATTGGGTTGGAGATTGGGTTGGAGATTGGGTTGGAGATTGGGTTGGAGATTGGGTTGGAGATTGGGTTGGAGATTGGGTTGGAGATTGGGTTGGAGATTGGGTTGGAGATTGGGTTGGATATTGGTTTGGAGATTGGGTTGGAGATTGTGTTTGAGATTGGGTTGGAGATTGGGTTTGAGATTGGGTTGGAGATTGGGTTGGAGATTGGGTTGGAGATTGGGTTGGAGATTGGGTTGGAGATTGGGTTGGAGATTGGGTTGGAGATTGGGTTGGAGATTGGGTTGGAGATTGGGTTGGAGATTGGGTTGGAGATTGGGTTGGAGTTCGGGTTGGAGTCGGAGCACATCGTGGGGGTTGGGATGGACTTGGCTTTAGCTTATGTGCTGTGCCCTCACTAATACCGGTGTCTGAGATTTCGGAGACGGAGTACGACTTAGAGAGTTAGGATTGGACTTAGGAACTAGGTGTGATTTGATATTCAAACTGGGGAATGAAGTCCCCAGTCGGGCAACTTAAATACATATTTGAAATCTAATAATAATTACTCCAGTGATGGGTCTCCAAGGCTGATGGCCTTACGTGAGCTTGTCCGAGTCCGACGGGGATGGATGTCCAGGTTTCTATGGTGATGCTGATGCATCAATTGGAACCAGAGACGGATGGGCGGAATCGGCAGTGACAATCGGACAGGTAAATGGAGACGTAGCGGTTTCCAAATGGAGTATAGATTTCATGTGTGTGGGGATCTGAGTGGATCGGACGGGGATCTGGGCGTTAATGAATATAGTCATAACAGTATCTCCCCATTTAAGGCTGAGCCCCTGAGGCCTCATGTCCATGGATTGAATAGGTGAGACGATTGGGCGTGGTCGGAGTTATGCTGGGGGTCTGGAGACGTATAAAAGGAGGGGCATGATTGAGGTCTTATCCCCAACGATGTCAAACCCTTTGGCAAGCATGAGCGTGGCTGAGCTTGAGCAGTTGTTCTTGGCCCGACGGAAGGAAGAGGAGGAGGAGCAGAAACGGAAAGAGGAGGAGGAAGCGGAACGGAAACAGAAAGAGGAGGAGGAAGCGGAACGGAAACGGAAAGAGGAGGAGGAAGCGGAACGGAAACGGAAAGAGGAGGAGGAAGCGGTGACAAGCCAGGACGCATCGAGGACGCATATCGAACCACTCTGACAGTCCAACTCCACCAGCGTCTTTTCGTATCAACTTTTAAATAGCGCCGCAACTCCCTATCCACCTCAGTCTCTAATTTGAGCCATCGATTGTCACTCGTGTTTCATTGCCATCGATCATTATCAGCCTTCTATTCACACCGATCCTTTCATCATCATTCACATGGCTTCCCATTCTATTCCCCTCTCCAACATCACTTCTAATAATACGTCACACTGGTCTCTGGACACAGAGGACTATCAAAAATACGCCGAGCTCCATGGGCATGTTAAGCCACCTCCACGTGTCAAAATACTTCCAAAACTCTTTCAACGTCCAAGATCCCCACCATGTCTCTCTTATGCCATTGGCGATCCCATATTCTTTCACAATTCTGTTGAACCATATACATTCCTTGACATTTCACCTCTATATTGTAACACGGATAGAAGAGTCGAACGTGAGGTAGAATTTCAGTCGCCATTGCCGACCTATCCTCCCACTTCAATCCGACTCAGGTTACATCGTGTCAGGCAAAGGGACCAAATACTCTTGGAGCGGGATACCATATGGAGACGGATCACTAAGACAATAAGGAGTATTTGTTGTGGAAGCTGACGGAAGTCCTCATGTGACTCAGGGTCAATTAACCTTCGGAGCCGTAGGGAAGATGGTATTGGTGGACGTTTCTATTGTTCTTTTATATGACTCACCCCTGTTTCATCTTTTAATTCATTCATACACGACTTACTCATCCTTGTTCTATTTTTGGTTCTTTTATTACTCATCGCCCCCTATTCTTACAAAGATTACCCCTATCTGTCGTTTCATTTCTCCATGATTTCCTTTAGTAGTTCAACTTCACACGCTTCGTCAGCTGGCTTGATCAGCATTTCTTGCATCATATCGCATCATTTGCTCCTCATATTGTGTCGTTGTGCCCTGGGGATTTGTATATAAAAGGGCGCTAGTCTTCACCTTTGGAATGAATCAACAAGTTTTCAGCCAACGCTCTAAAGTCAAAGTCCACGCTCTAAGACACTTGTTCGGAATCATGTCAGTATACAATATTCTAATGTATATGAGATATACATCAGAATTTCAATGATACATAAAGCCAGGGAGTTACAATTTGGATATCTTAAAAGATTTTGGATGTGTGAAATTTTCATAAATATAAACATATATTCTATATTTTAATAAACTTTAAAAGATAAGATATTTGGTTGAGATGAACATAATTATTTACATGGATATAATAGGAATGTATGTATTAATATAATTGGTATTATATAGGGTATTTAGATATACAAATACCAGGTGGGGATTAAAGATAGTTCAAATTATGTTATAAGTATTGTATAAGAAAGAATCAATGATATTTGGATGTTCCTTCAAGAGAGTTGCCACCACTAAATGGGGAAAAAAGAATTATTTTTGAGAATTATGCCAAAATATCACAATATGTTTTAATCTAGTATATTGTGTAAAATTTGAGAATCATGTTGAAATATGAAAATAAGTTTGAATTGAAGTGTATTGTATAAAATTTGAGGAAAATAGGTTGTATATACGTATTTGTTGTATTTCTGAACAAGCGTCTAAGTCTACGCTCTACGCTCTACATCACAATCCATCATCTCTACACTGAGGTAAAACACCTTGGTTCAACGATCAGATTTCCCTCCGCCACCGAGAGGTTGATTCTCCTGAAACCAGCTTTCATGTACCTCCCAGCTGGGCTCCGCATTGTCATCCAGTCACAGAGCACGATCAGCCATCGGGACCGACCTTTTGCTCCCATCCTCATCCAACCACAGAGCACTATCCCACTTCCCTGTTACGTACCCCTCGCCCTGATTGATCTTTGGAGTGCTGAACAACTGCGTTACACACCGTCTGCTTGCTAGGACCGTTGCGCACAGGCTTATAGGATCTATTCCTTAAGCGAACCGACATCGCCCTCACAGAACTGGTTTTCCCTTAAAAGATCTTGTTTAAAGTCCCAAAACTGTACAATTTCGCTTCATGGCCTTAAAATATCAGCATATATCTGCTGCTTTCTCTTGATTCAGGGCCATTCAAATATTCTCTATTTTTTCATATTTTTTCAGGAATTTTCCATGCAGAAATGAGTCTACAAACTTATTGTTCTGCTGGGCAAAGTTTTGGGACCCACATGGACCCACAAACCTTCGCAGATGTCAGCAGCCCCAAAGTCAGCTGGAGTCACCCGGACAACTGACTCATTTTCAATCACATGACTCATTTCAATCTCCGACTCAATCTGGTCACCACTGCCAGTAAATGCTCAATATCTTCACAACCACTGCACCTCCTGACTCCATTTTCAGTGGAGAGTTCAATAGAAGCTGTCCCTACCCATAGCTGTGCTGATCATCCTGGGAAACGAAGTATTGACTGAGTTATTTGAGTAATGGTGACTCATGCAATGACTCCTGCCATGACTCATGCTATGACTCCTTCCATGACTCATGCCATGAGTCAGAGCAAATCCAAGCAGCTCATTGGCTAGGAAACTTCCACCCCTTTCTCACATATTCCACTAGCTTCCAGTAATTTCCATCTATTAATAGGTAGAAGTTTCCAGTAGTATTAGTCAGCTCCTGTAAATACAATATAAAAGGAGCCCATTCTGCCTCTGAATAAATAACCATTTCTACCCCATCATTTGCACATCAGTGTGACTAGAGTGACATACAGTGTCATCCTCTATATCTCAGTAACTGTTGATTGTCCAGTTCAAGGGTCGCTTACAGTTGTGTAACTGTATTTGATTGCACTCAATGTAGTGATTGTCCTGCTTTGGGCGTGAGTGTAGTATCTACCTCGTGTGACTACAAATCTACAGGGTGAGATTGTCTGTCAATAGTCCTGCCATTAGTGCTCTTTGTTTAAGTTACTAGTGTGTACTGCCTTTGCAGAGCATTAGGATCTTGAACTCGTGTGAAGCAGTTGCTAGACTACTTCACACATCGCTGTTACCCGCTTCAGAGTGTCACTGGTTGGACGGTTGGATTCATCCACCTACTTCCTTTAGCCTCTAAGTGCATTCCCATCTTTTTGGAATATCTGGACCCCTAAGCGTCCATGAACTCTAGACTCTGGAAGTCTTATTCATTCCCTACTGCTAAGAAATGTATTACCTTCCTGCGTATCGTCTGCATTGACCATTACAATGGATTGTAACCAAAGTACAAACGTTAAATCGTTTCTGGAGTTGTGCTGCAGTAGGATTTGATATTCTTCTCAGCTGTTCATTCACGGAATTGTGGTGATTTAGAGTTTGCCCTAACACCATAATTTTGCAGGTTCCAAAACAGGCAGAATGGAGACAGAAGGAGGAGGAGGTGGAACGGAGATGAAAGGAGGAGGAGGAGCGGAGACGAGAGGAGGAGGAGGAGGAGCGGAGATGGAAGGAGGAGGGGCAGGAGCAGAGACGGAAGGAGGAGGAGGAGGAGGAGGAGGAGGAGGAGGAGTGGAGATGGAAGGAGGCGGCGGAGGCGGAACGGAGAAGGAAGGAGGAGGAAGCAAAAGCCAAGAGGGCCCACAGGGTCAAGGAACTTGCGGCTGTGATGGAGGCCATGAGACTGAAGGAAGTGGAGGAGCAGGCACATGAGCTAGAAGCCGCCATGGAGGTAGAGGAGGAGGTGACCGGGGCAGGGGCGACCAGTCACCCAGGAAGTCCAAGTGTGCCAATACAGGCAGGGACTCCTGAAGTCACCATCATCTCCATTACGTGGATGGAGTCAACTCATCCGACAACTGTCCTTACGGAGGACTCACCATTACGTCTGCGGTCACGGCCATTGTTTGTGGTGGGTGCGGCTGAGGAAGATGAAGTGATGGAGGTGGAGAGGGTGGAGGTGGAAGTGGATCCCGATGCCAATATGGAGCTCAATGCAAATGCGGAGCCTGGGGCAGGTGTGGATGTTGGGACGGATGCGGAGCTGGATCTGACCTCAAATTGCTACGAGGAGATGGCTTGGGTAGCCATGGTTGAGGGTCGCAACAGAGCGGAGCTTTATGCTGCTACCACAAGAAGAATCTCGACATTGTGGTCTTTTCATTGAAGGTGCACCTGAGTGCTGATACGGAGAAGCAGGAGGCAGATTGGAGGGTCATATGGTGCAAGGTGGAGAGTTGCATGTTGGTGACCTGTAAGAAGGAGCTGCGTGTTGCTAGGTCTGTTTTGGAACCCACAAAATTATGGTGTTAGGGCAAACTCTAAATCACCACAATTCCGTGAATGAACAGCTTGTTATGCACTAGGTCCAATTTGGGGTCGGAGATTGGATCGGAGGTTGGGTTGGAGGTTGGGTTGGAGTCAGAGTATGTCATGGGGGTTGGAATGGACTTGGCTTCAGCTTATGTGCTGCACCCTCACTAATACCGGTGTCTGAGATTTCAGAGACGGAGTACGACTTAGAGAGTTAGGATCGGACTTAGGAGCTAGGCGTGATTCGATATTTGAACTGGGGAATGAAGTCCCCAGTTGGGCAACTTAAATACATATTTGAAATCTAATAATAATTACTCTGGTGATGGGTCTCCGAGGCCGATGGCCTTATGTGAGTATGTCTGAGTCCAACAGGGACGGATGTCTGGGTTCCTATGGTGATGCTGATGCATCAATTGGAACCGGAGACAGATGGGCGGAATTGGTGGTGACAATCGGACAGGTAAATGGAGATGTGACAGTTTCCAAATGGAGTATAGATTCATATGCGTGGGGATCTGAGTGCATTGGATGGGGATCTGGGCATTAATGAATATAGTCATAACACAGCTGAGAAGAATATCAAATCCTACTGCAGCACAACTCCAGAAACGATTTAACGTTTGTACTTTGGTTACAATCCATTGTAATGGTCAATGCAGACGATACGCAGGAAGGTAATACATTTCTTAGCAGTAGGGAATGAATAAGACTTCCAGAGTCTAGAGTTCATGGACGCTTAGGGGTCCAGATATTCCAAAAAGATGGGAATGCACTTAGAGGCTAAAGGAAGTAGGTGGATGAATCCAACCGTCCAACCAGTGACACTCTGAAGCGGGTAACAGCGATGTGTGAAGTAGTCTAGCAACTGCTTCACACGAGTTCAAGATCCTAATGCTCTGCAAAGGCAGTACACACTAGTAACTTAAACAAAGAGCACTAATGGCAGGACTATTGACAGACAATCTCACCCTGTAGATTTGTAGTCACACGAGGTAGATACTACACTCACGCCCAAAGCAGGACAATCACTACTTCGAGTGCAATCAAATACAGTTACACAACTGTAAGCGACCCTTGAACTGGACAATCAACAGTTACTGAGATATAGAGGATGACACTGTATGTCACTCTAGTCACACTGATGTGCAAATGATGGGGTAGAAATGGTTATTTATTCAGAGGCAGAATGGGCTCCTTTTATATTGTATTTACAGGAGCTGACTAATACTACTGGAAACTTCTACCTATTAATAGATGGAAATTACTGGAAGCTAGTGGAATATGTGAGAAAGGGGTGGAAGTTTCCTAGCCAATGAGCTGCTTGGATTTGCTCTGACTCATGGCATGAGTCATGGAAGGAGTCATAGCATGAGTCATGGCAGGAGTCATTGCATGAGTCACCATTACTCAAATAACTCAGTCAATACTTCGTTTCCCAGGATGATCAGCACAGCTATGGGTAGGGACAGCTTCTATTGAACTCTCCACTGAAAATGGAGTCAGGAGGTGCAGTGGTTGTGAAGATATTGAGCATTTACTGGCAGTGGTGACCAGATTGAGTCGGAGATTGAAATGAGTCATGTGATTGAAAATGAGTCAGTTGTCCGGGTGACTCCAGCTGACTTTGGGGCTGCTGACATCTGCGAAGGTTTGTGGGTCCATGTGGGTCCCAAAACTTTGCCCAGCAGAACAATAAGTTTGTAGACTCATTTCTGCATGGAAAATTCCTGAAAAAATATGAAAAAATAGAGAATATTTGAATGGCCCTGAATCAAGAGAAAGCAGCAGATATATGCTGATATTTTAAGGCCATGAAGCGAAATTGTACAGTTTTGGGACTTTAAACAAGATCTTTTAGGGGAAAAACCAGTTCCCATACACTGCCTCCTCCTCCTCTTTCCGTCTCCACTCCTCTTCCTCTTCCTTCCATCAGGCCAAGAGCAACTGCTCAAGCTCGGCCACACTCATGCTTGCCAAAGGGTTTGACATCATTGGGGATAAGACCTCAATCATGCCCCACCTTTTATATGTCTCCAGACCCCCAGTATAACTCCGACTGCACCCAACCGTCTCACCTATTCAATCCACGGATATGAGGCCTCAGGGGCTTGGCCTTAAATGGAGAGATACTGTTATGACTATATTCATTAATGCCCCCGTCCAATGCACTCAGATCCCCATGCATATGAATCTATACTCCATTTGGAAACTGTCACATCTCCATTTACCTGTCCGATTGTCACCACCAATTCCGCCCATCTGTCTCCAGTTCCAATTGATGCATCAGCATCACCATAGGAACCCAGACATCCATCCCCATCAGACTCGGACATACTCATGTAAGGCCGTCGGCCTTGGAGACCCATCTCCAGAGTAATTATTATTAGATTTCAAATATGTATTCAAGTTGCCTGACTGGGGACTTCATTCCCCAGTTCAAATATTGAATCACACCTAGTTCCTAAGTCCAATCCTAACCCTCTAAGTTGTACTCCATCTCCAAAATCTCGGACACCAGTATTAGTGAGGGTGCAGCACATAAGCTGAAGCCAAGTCTGTTCGGACCCCCACGATGTACCCCGACTCCTTCTCCGACTCCAACCAAACCTCCAACCCAATCTCTGACCCCCAATCGGACCTAGTGCATAACATCCACCCTGTTTTCTGCACTGGTTTGGACAGCCATGGATAGCCACATCTCAGGTGATGATCTCCATGGAAAATAGTGCCCTGAGAGGCTGTGGTTGTCAAGTTACAGGATATTTATTGATCAGAGACATCTGAGCTTGAATTCAGGCCAAATGCCTGGTCCAAAGATGCGGGAATACATTCAACACTACTGTAATTCCTGCACCACATGTATGCGCAAAATCGCAAAGGCACAAACCCTACGGAACGCTTAAGCAACTTCCCATCCCAGAGCAACCATGGAACTCCATCTCCATGGATTTCATAGAGAAGCTCCCCCCATCGCTCGGATATGACACCATACTCGTGATTGTTGACAGGTTCACTAAACAGTCACTATTCCTTCCGATGCATGACACCATCACCTCTGCCTCACTAGCTAAGTTGTTTGTTCTCCACATATTCTCTAAACACGGAGTCCCATCGCATGTCATGTCCAATCGGGGCTCAGAGTTCATGTCCTCCTTCTTCCACACATTAGGAAAGGCTCTCGACATGAAGCTTCATTTCACCTCCAGATACCACCCTGAAGGAGATGGACAAACAGAACGAATGAATCAGTCCCTGGAACAATACCTCCGAATCTATTGTAACTATCAACAAGGCAACTGGGCTGACCTACTTCCAATAGCAGAGTTTGCATACAACAACACGCCGAACGCGACTACTGGCATCTCTCCGTTCTTTGCTAATAAAGGCTACCATCCAAACATCTCTGTCCACCCTGAGAAAGAACTTGCCTCCACCAAAGCCCACCAATTTGTAACCGACCTCGATCAACTACACCAACATCTCCGAGAGACCATCTCCAATGCCCAGAAACAATATCAAGTCTCTGCAGACCAACGCCACATTCCGGCTCTGGACCTGCAAATCAGAGACAAAGTATTCGTTAAGGCCAAACACTTCTGGACCACCCATCCATCGAAGAAACTCTCCAAGAAATACTTAGGTCCTTATGAGGTCATTGCTTGCGCAGGCAGCAGGTCCTTCACCCTCCGCTTTCCGGACCACTTCCAAGCAGTTCATCCGGTCTTCCATATATCAATGCTCGAACCCGCTACCACAAACGAGATCTCCGGTTGCACGCAACCTCCACCTCCCCCAATCATCATTGAAGGAGACAATGAATATGAGATCTCTGAGATCCTGGACTCCACCGTCGATACAAGTGCAAGCTCCAGTACTTAGTCAAATGGGCTGGATACAAAGGCACTGATGAAGAATCCTCATGGATCTCCACGTTCGAACTTGATCATGCATCCAAATCCATCTCCAACTTTCACTCCACTTATCCAGACAAACCTGGCCCCCTTATGAATCTTTAAGTTTGATTACTAATGCTAATTCTATTATTTCGCATCATCATTTTATTACAAGTCAAGGGAAATTACATGCCTGCCCAAAAGCTCCGCAGGAATCACTCCGCCTCATTTTTCTCCGCTCTGAAATTTATAATCATTCTCATTTTTACTTTTATACATCGCATTTCCTTTTCCCCTTTCCCTTATCTACCTCAGGCTCTGTCTCCGACTCCTCATCACTCTCTACATCTGACACCCAATCCTTCTCATCTCCCATGTCCGAATCCTCATCCAAAGGGGCCATGAACTTCCACAACCGACGTAACTTGGCCGTCCGCTGACCCTCCAGAACCTCCTTCCGTTTCATCGTTTTCACCAAGTCCACTAGCAACCCCTCTGTCCGCCAAAGGTGCTCCAACTGCAGGTTAACCAGCTGGATAAGCTGGCCCATGGTACTATTGGGTGCTGAGACGCGCCCCGTACCTGCACCGGTCGTCACCCCTTCCGATCCGACACCGCTACCCCCAGCTGCCACAGCACCCATCTCTGTCTGCCGCTTTTTGGTCAGACGACCTTCCAATTCTTTCTCTGCCCCTCCTTGTACCACTAGTCAGGGCTTGACGCTCCAACTCCAGGGATCGAACTTCCCATCGATCCTACACCCTCCTTTCCAACCCTGACAACGATTGCAGGACCAAAGGCGGCGAGTTGGGCCGGTAGGCCACACCCACTCCACACCCGCATCACGACATAAGTCGCAAGTTACACCGGGTCCACCAAATGGCTCCATTGGAGCCAGAGCCTTGGGTGGTCCGCCCCTTCTCACTGTGGCCTCCAAGCATTCCCTCTCCTCCTCCTTGTCCTGCTGTTCTGCCGCTGCCTTCTCCATCTCACGCTTGCACCTGGATTGCCGACCTCATGACACGCAGCTCCTTCTTACAGGTCGCCAACACATGACTCTCCGCCTTGCACCATATGACCCTCCGGTCCGCCTCTCGCTTCTCTGTATCAGCACTCAGGTACGCCTTCAATGAAAAGACCGCAATGTCGAGATTCTTCTTAGTGGTCATGGCATAGAGCTCCGCTCTTTTGCAAGCCTCGACCGCAGCTACCCAAGCCATCTCCTCATAACAATTTGATGTCGGATCCGGCTCCACATCCGTCCCAACATCCACACCTGCCTCAGGCTCCGCATTTGCATCAAGCTCCATATTGGCATCAGGATCCGCCTCCACCTCTGCCCTCTCCATCTCCACCGCATCATCTTCCTCAGCTGCACCCAACTCAAATAATGGCCATGCCCGTGGACATAACGGCGAGTCCTCCACAGTGACAGTCTTCAAACGAGTCATCTCCGTCCGTGTAACGGAGATGATGGCAACCTTGGGGGTCCCTGTCTGTATTGGCACACTTGGACTTCCTGGACTGGTTGCCCCTGCCCCAGTCACCTCCTCCTCTACCTCCATGGCGGCTTCCAACTCGTGTGCCTGCTCCTCCACTTCCTTCAGTCTCGTGGCCTCCATCGCTACCGCAAGTTCCTTCACCATGTGGGCCCTCTCGGCCTTCGCTTCCTCCTCTTTCCTTCTCCGTTCCGTCTTTGCCACCTCTTTCTGCCTCTGCTCTTCCTCCTCCTTCCATCTCCGTTCTGCCTCCTCCTCCTCCTTCCGTCTCCACTCCGCCTTCTCCTCCTCCTCCTTCCATCTCCGTTCCGCTTCCTCCTCCTCTTTCCATTTCCGTTCCGCTGTCGGTTTGCTTAAGGAATAGATCCTATAAGCCTGCGTGCAACGGTCCTAGCAAGCAGACGATGTGTAACGCAGTTGTTCAGCACTTCAAAGATCAATCAGGGCGAGGGGTACGTAACAGGGAAGTGGGATAGTGCTCTGTGGTTGGATGAGGATGGGAGCAAAAGGTCGGTCCCGATGGCTGATCGTGCTCTGTGACTGGATGACAATGCGGAGCCCGGTTGGGAGGTACGCGAAAGCTGGTTTCAGGAGAATCAACCTCTCGGTGGCGGAGGGAAATCTGATCATTGAACCAAGGTGTTTTACCTCAGTGTAGAGATGATGGATTGTGATGTAGAGCGTAGAGCGTAGACTTAGAGCGTGGACTTTGACTTTAGAGCGTTGGCTGAAAACTTGTTGATTCATTCCAAAGGCGAAGACTAGCGCCCTTTTATATACAAATCCCCAGGGCACAATGACACAATATGAGGAGCAAATGATGCGATATGATGCATGAAATGCTGATCAAGCCAGCTGATGAAGCGTGTGAAGTTGAACTACTAAAGGGGAAATCATGGAGAAATGAAATGACAGATAGGGGTAATCTTTGTAAGAATAGGGGGCGATGAGTAATAAAAGAACCAAAAATAGAACAAGGATGAGTAAGTCGTGTATGAATGAATTAAAAGATGAAACAGGGGTGAGTCATATAAAAGAACAATAGAAACGTCCACCAATACCATCTTCCCTACGGCTCTGAAGGTTAATTGACCCTGAGTCACATGAGGACTTCCGTCAGCTTCCACAACAAATACTCCTTATTGTCTTAGTGATCCGTCTCCATATGGTATCCCGCTCCAAGAGTATTTGGTCCCTTTGCCTGACACGATGTAACCTGAGTTGGATTGAAGTGGGAGGATAGGTTGGCAATGGCATAAGAGAGACATGGTGGGGATCTTGGACGTTGAAAGAGTTTTGGAAGTATTTTGACACGTGGAGGTGGCTTAACATGCCCATGGAGCTCGGCGTATTTTTGATAGTCCTCTGTGTCCAGAGACCAGTGTGACGTATTATTAGAAGTGATGTTGGAGAGGGGAATAGAATGGGAAGCCATGTGAATGATGATGAAAGGATCGGTGTGAATAGAAGGCTGATAATGATCGATGGCAATGAAACACGAGTGACAATCGATGGCTCGAATTAGAGACTGAGGTGGATAGGGAGTTGCGGCACTATTTAAAAGTTGATACGAAAAGACGCTGGCGGAGTTGGACTGTCAGAGTGGTTCGATATGCGTCCTCGATGCGTCCTGGCTTGTCAGCGATGCTGATGACGAGGCCACAACAACAAGATACTCAATAAGTGAGAGCCGATAAGAAATAATGCCAGCTGGTACAGCGGATATCCTCAGAGATCAAGCTGAGGGGATCACACTGCACCAAGGCAAGTCTTTATACTAAATGATGGAGACGGATAGGAGAACCAAGATAGGGGAGGAAGGATAGGGGAAGTGATAGGGGCAATGAAATAGGGGAGATGCACCCTGACAGGCTGCGCTGATAGGGGTGTCAAGAGAAAATACTAAAAATAGAATATGACTTATTTGAACCCTGACATCACCTCCCTCTTAGTGCATGTCGTCTCAATATGCACTATCGTCCCATCCATCTCAAGAGAGACACACCCTGAAGCACTCTGCAAGGTCCCTTCTCACTCTCTGCCAAAGTAGAGCCCATGACGAGTGTTGATGGTGACTCTTCTCTGCCTTGGGGTAAAGTGGGATGGTGAACTCTCTGGGGGATATGGGATCGTTCGTGCTGAAAACTGCTCCAAGTATCATCTCCCCTCCCTCATAGGTGACTTTACTGGCGAGCCCTTGGAAGGTGTATGGTATGTCATAGTTGCCGATGAATAGAGGGTCCCCGATGTAGTATGTCTGGCGTCTTGATGGATTACGATGCCAGAAGGGGAAATGAACTTGTGGAGGTGGAGATGGGAGGTTATAATCCTCTACAGCACGTGCAGTATCCCTTGAGTCAACTGACCAAGTGATTGATGGGTAGGAACGGAGTGAGCGTAGAGGGGTGGATTCAGACTGGTAAGGCATGGTGGGTTGGGTAGTGAATGATGATGGTTTTACTGAGGAAGGGGAAGTGGATTCACTGGCTTATATACAGTTAGTGGAATTTCGGCATGGATGAATTTGGTGAGCGCTAAGCTTCACTGTGTCTATTCTGCAGCTCTGAAATGTGTCCAATACCACGTGTTGGGTTCCTGCCAGCTGTCCAATCAAAGAGGACCTGTTTGGGAGGTTCTGTGAAGTTCTCAAAGCGTCTGAAGGGAAGAGCCACATAGGTGGCTGCCGAAATACGCCTTGGGGCTTCAGGATTTTCCCGATGGAAGTCTGCAATGCACCTTCTAGCCCCACTGGCATCCTTAGCTGGGATCCAGAGGTCGTCAGCAGCTCCATAGCCCTTCCAATGCACCAGGTATTCCAGTCTTCCTCGGAAAACTCTGCTGTCAAGGATCTTCTCAACTTCGTATTCCTGTACTCCATCTCAAATGACTGGAGGTGGTGGAGGAGATGACTGGCGTTCAGGGATGGGATCCTTTTTATAAGGACAGAGTAAGACAACAGAGAACACTGGATGAGTGCGGCCAAAGATTGAGGGAAGTTGTAGGCCATAGGCATTTTGTGAGACCACCTTATTAATCACATACGGTCCTAACCATTTGTGATCAGGTTTCTTGGTTGGACAGGTGGTGGTGATATTTTGTGCATTGAGCCAGACCTTGTCACCAAGCTTGTATACTGGGGCTGCTTGCCGATGGGCATCATAGAATCGTGCCATATCATCTGCTGCCTTTTCCAGGGCAGAGCGAGCCTCAGTGGTGGCCGTCTCCATACGCTCAGTGAATTCTTCCAGTGCTTCAAGTCGTGTCTCTCGGATTGGCTCTAGCCCAAGCCTTGGGTGTTGGCCTGTATCAAGCATGAAGGGGGTTGATTGTGTGGAGGAGTGGATGCGGTTGTTGTATGTGAATTCGGCAAGAGGAACCCACTCAATCCAGTCATCCTGGTGCTGATTGACGAAAAGCCTCAAGTATTGTTCAATTTCTTGATTGACCCTTTCCGTCTGACCATCGGTTTGTGGATGATATGCTGTGGATGCTGCAACCTTGATCCCCAAAAGCTTATTGAGCTCACGCATAAATTGAGAGACAAACTGGGTGCCACGGTCACTGATGATCTCCTCAGGAAGGCCGTGGTGTTTCCACACATGGTCTCGGAAAAGTCATGCAACTCCTATGGAGTTGATGTCAGAGGTGGTAGGGATAACATGTGCTCGTTTGGAAAGACGGTCCACAATGACAAGGAGTGCATCATAGCCATGGCTGATGGGTAGTTCTACAATAAGGTCAACAGATATCACTTGCCACCTCCGATCTGGGACACGATTAGGCAGGAGTTTACCCATAGGAGGAGCAGGGAAAGTTTTTGTCCGATTGCAGAGGTCACATCCCTTGACGTATTTGGCAATGTATTGTCCAAATCCAGGCCACCAGTAGCTGCAGGATACAAGTTCTGTTGTTCTCCAGTGACCAGGGTGACCTGTAATGTGAGTATCGTGGTGTGCCCCTACAATGTCATGGCGCAATTTTGGGTCAAGAGGGACATATACCTTGCCACGATAGAGGACAAGTCCATTCTCCTCGGTCCATTCCTGTCCTTGTAAATTCCGAGAGGGACCAAGTTCCTTAAGAGCCTTTACAACCTTTTCATCTCTGTTGGTGCAGTTCCGCACACGTTCCAGGAATATGTCTCCTTCTCCTGTGATCATTTGAGCTTCTGGCCCTGGATAGGTGGATGTCGCATCGATGTGGAACAGCTCAGGGCCAAGAAGAACCTGGTTCTGGTTATCTTACTCCCCCCGCTTATGATCTACACGTCATGAGAGGGCATCAGGTTTGGCTGAATGTCGTCCAGGACAGTGGATCAGTTCAAAGTCAAAATGAGAAAGGTATAGTGACCAGCGAGCTTGTCGACGATTGAGATTCTGAGCTGTACGGAAATATGTGAGGTTTTGATGGTCATTAAAGATTTCAATCTTGTATTTGGTCCCTTCCAAGATGTGGCGCCATTCTTCTAGTCCATGGATGACTGAGCGCAATTCCTTATCATGGATGGCATAGTTGCGCTCTGCATCTGAAAGGCTCTTGGATACAAAACCTACCGGCCTCCATTTCTCATCGTCACAGAGTTGAGATAGAACAGCACCTGTTGCATATGCTGAAGCATCTGTCTCTAGTCGAAAATGCTTGGTTTGATCTGAGAGGACAAGGATTGGAGTTGACGTGACAAGCTGCTTGAGTTTATCAAAGGCTTCTTGTTCTGGGCCATCAGGTATCCAGGACCACTGTGTATCTGCCTTTGTTAACTGATTCAGAGGCTTTGCGATATGTGAGAAGTCCTCAATGAAGCGATGATAGAAATTGATGAAACCCAGGAAGGATTTGACTTCTGTCACATTGCGCGGTGTGGGCCAGTCTCTGACTCTGGCCACCTTAACTGGGTCCATAGCTACCTGTCCCTGTGAGAGAATCAATCCAAGATAATCTACCTTCTGTTGTGAGAAAAGGCATTTCTCTGGTTTGAGGTACAGGTGGTTGGCCCAAAGAATTTCAAGGACAGATTGCACGATCATGTGGTGTTGTTCTAGGGATTCAGTGAAAATGAGGATGTCGTCCATGAACACTACCATAGTGCCATCATCAATGAGCTCCTTGAAAATGCCATTCATCATCATCTGAAAGGTTGCTGGGCTATTTGTGAGACCAAAGAACATGACCAGGGGTTCAAATAGACCACGATTGGTTCGAAAGGCTGCCTTCCACTCATCGCCCTCTTTAATACACACATTGCCCTCTTTAATACACACATTGTTATATCCCCATCGGATGTCAAGCTTGGTAAAGTACTTGGCATTGGCTGCGGCAATTTTATTCATGATGTCTGGTACCAGGGGTAGTGGGTAGGCGTTCTTGATTGTGATATCATTCAGCTTGCGGTAGTCTTGCACAAAACGAAGATTACCATCCTTCTTTTTCACAAAAAAGACAGGGGATGCCATGGGTGACTTGGAAGGACGTATACGATGATTCCGTAGGTTCTCCTCAAGGAATGCATCCAACTCCTTCTGCTCATTTGGGGACATTGGATAGACCTTTGTGCTGAAGGGTTGTGCTCCTGGAGTGAGTTCAATAGCATGGTCCCACAGTTTTCGAGGTGGAAGTTGGTCAAAGGACTCCTTTGCAAAAACATCCTTAAATCCCCAGTACGCCTTTGGGACAATCTCCTCAAAGGTTTTGACTGGAGTAGATTCTGCAGCCTTCTGTGCGAGCTGTTGAGAAACTGTTGAACCAGCATAGATATTCTCCAAGTCTTCTTCTACAAAGATAACAAATGTTCGGTCTCCCTCATATTGGGGTTGCCTGTGTGAGTTCTTGCCATTTGAAGGAGTTGTATCAAGTGAATGCTCTTTGTGTTCTGGTACTTCTCCACATGAATCAGGGCAGCGAGTCATCTGTACCTTTCCTGTACGCCAGTCTACCTCTGGGTTGTCCTTCACAAGCCAGGTGTGCCCAACAATTATGCCAAAGGTTCCCAGGCTTGTGACTGAAAATGTGGCATGTTCGGTATGGGTCCCATATGTGCAGATGAGATCAACTTCTTCCTTGATTGAACCTGCTTCATTTGGGGTCCCATCAATGTTATAAACAGGTATGGCACGTGGTAGAGGGCATGTTCAAAGTTTCTCTGCTTTGACATATTCTGCATCAATGAACATTCCTGTAGCACCACTATCGAGGAGTGCATCCACAGCTAGAGGGTATCCAGTGTCTACCGAGTGGATTTTCATGGGAATTCTTGTACATCGACAGATGTCTGCAGATCGAAGGTAGAGACAAGGAGGGTCATCATGTTTAGCTGGAAGTTGAGAAGGGTTTTCAGGCATGGCTGTTTTGGTTTCAGTCTGATGGACAAGGGAGTGTGCGTGTAACATATTGCTTGTGAGCCCTACAGTACATGATTCAAGAACTGAAAACCAGTTTGTCAGGCAGGGCATGCTCTTCACTGCTGACTGGCCTGAAAATCCTACTTCTCCTCTTGCTTTGGAATTACTGCCTTCTGCACTTCTTCCTTGGCCTTCAGTGCAGCTGCTACTGACTCTGATATCATGCCTGCAATTGCTGTTTGTGTGAGATCAGCTTGGATATGTTCCTTGCATGGTTCAGGGCATGCTGGGGATATATGGCCACGCTTTCCACAGTTATAGCATGTCCGAGTCTCAATGCGATGGCGGTTGGAGTCAATATCCATAGGTGCAGCACCATTAGAGGTTGCCAAGGTAGTTGGTACAGAGATGACCAGAGTGCTGTGAGGGCGGGATGGGGTAGAGCAGGCAGGAGTGAGGGAAGTCTGAGCACGTCTCACTTCTAGAAGATGATGGTGGTTGTGGTCAATTTGACAGGCCGCTTCCTTCCATGCCTTGAGATTGGACGGGAGGGATGGCTGTGCATGGATCTTGTCAAGAATCGTTGCAGGGAGCCCTCGGGCATAGGCATATTCCAGTGCTGCATCATTAAACCCAGTCCTTCCTGCTAGTATCTCAAACTGTGCCGTGTATTCATCCGCTGACATGCCAGGTGTCATCCTAAGATCGTGTAACTTTGTTCGTGCTGTTCGAGAGCGGTCAGGGTCCCCAAAAGCATTCTCCACCTGCTTAATGAATTCCTCCAAGGTGGAGAGTGGTGAGGTCCTGTCAATGACTGCCTGTGTCTCGTTGTGCGCCCATACTTCAGCAGAACCTCCTGTCATAAAAGAGAGGGCATAGAGGATCTTGGTCCACTCATCTGGGAAAGATGTAGGCTGGACTGCAATGGCAAGCCTGATAGAGCGAATGAAACCTTCCGTCTCTGCACGATCTCCATTGAATTTGGCTGGTTCAGCTGCCCTTATTGGGCGAACAGATGACGATGTAGGAGAAGGTGTGGGAAATGAGGTGGTCTGAGAGATGGTCTGTGCTGCAGCGATGGCAGCAGCAGTGGCAGCATCTGCTAGGTTGTTCTGGACATTGGCGAACTGGCTCTGGAGGTGCTGGTTCTGGAGTTGCAGCTGCTGGAGCTGCTGCACCTGGGTGTTGAACAACGCTCACAGAAAGCCACCACTTTCACCTAGAGTGTCCCAATAGGCTTCAGGAAGCTGATCGGTCATGGTATCGGTGAAGTAGTTAATAGGGAAAGTGTTATGAGGTGTGGGGTCGTCTTATGAGCTTGATCTTCTGTGAGGGTGACACTGATGACGAGGCCACAACAACAAGATACTCAATAAGTGAGAGCCGATAAGAAAATGCCAGCTGGTACAGCGGATATCCTCAGTCTATACAGCTGTTTCTGATAAATACATGGGACTTACCTGGTACAGCGGATATCCTCAGAGATCAAGCTGAGGGGATCACACTGCACCAAGGCAAGTCTTTATACTAAATGATGGAGACAGATAGGAGAACCAAGATAGGGGAGGAAGGATAGGGGAAGTGATAGGGGCAATGAAATAGGGGAGATGCACCCTGACAGGCTGCGCTGATAGGGGTGTCAAGAGAAAATACTAAAAATGGAATATGACTTATTTGAACCCTGACAAGTTCCCATACAGTAATAAAAGAACCAAAAATAGAACAAGGATGAGTAAGTCATGTATGAATGAATTAAAAGATGAAACAGGGGTGAGTCACATAAAAGAACAATAGAAACATCCACCAATACCATCTTCCCTATGGCTCCAAAGGTAAATTGACCCTGAGTCACATGAGGACTTCAGTCAGCATCCACAACAAATACTCCTCATTGTCTTAGTGATACGTCTCCATATGGTATCCTGTTCCAAGGGCATTCGGTTCCTTTGCCTGACACGATGTAACCTGAGTTGGATTGAAGTGGGAGGATAGGTTGGCGATGGCGACTGAAATTCTACCTCACATTCGACTCTTCTATCCGTATTACAATATAGAGGCGAAATGCTGAGGAATATATATGGTTCAATGGAATCGTGAAAGAATATAGGATCGCCAATGGCATAGGAGAGACATGGTGGGGATCTTGAACGTTGAAAGAGTTTTGGAAGTATTTTGACATGTGGAGGTGGCTTAACATGCCCGTGGAGCTCAGCATATTTTTGATAGTCCTCTGTGTCCAGAGACCAGTGTGACGTATTATTAGAAGCGATGTTGGAGAGGGGAATAGGATTGGAAGCCATATGAATGATGATGAAAGGATCGGTGTGAATAGAAGGCTGATAATGATTGATGGTGATGAAACACAAGTGACGATCAATGGCTAGAATTAGAGACTGAGGTGGAGAGGGAGTTGCAGCACTATTTAAAAGTTTGATACAGAAAGGCGCTGGCGGAGTTGGACTGTCAGGGTGGTTTGATATATGTCCTCAATGCATCCTGGCTCATCACCAACCCAACTCGCCGCCTTTGGTCCTGTGATCATTGTTGGGGTCAGAAAGGAGGGTGTAGGATCAATGAAAAGTTTGATCCCCGGAGTCAGAGCGTCAAGCCCCAACTAGTGGTACAAGGAGGGGTGGAGAAAGAATCAGAAGGTTGTCTGACCAAAAAGTGGTGGACAGAGACGGGTGCTGTGGCAGCTGGGGGTAGCAGTGTCAGATCGGAAGGGGCAATGACCAGTGCAGGTACAGGGTGCATCTCTGCACCCAATAGTACTGTGGGCCAGCTTATCCGGCTGGTTAACCTGCAGTTGGAGCACCTCTGGTGGATGGAGGGGTTGTTAGTGGACTTGGTGAAGACGATGAAATGGAAGGAGGTTCTGGAGGGTCAGCGGACGGCTGGTTTACGTTGGCTGCGGAAGTTCATGGCCCCTTTGGACGAGGATTCAGACATGGGGGATGAGAAAGATTGGGTGTCGGATGTAGAGAGTGATGATGAGTCAGAGATGGAGCCTGAGGTAGACAAGGGGAAGGGGAAAAGGAAATGCAATGTATAACATAAAGAAATGGAAATGATTTTGATTATAATCTGTTGGAGCGGAGAAAATGAGGCGGAGTGATATTCCTTTGGAGTTTTTTGGGCAGACTTGTAATTTCCCTTGTGACTTGTAATAAAATGATGATGCAAAATAATAGAATTAGCATTAGTAATGGAACTTAAAGATTCATAAGAGGGCCAGGTTTGTTGGGATAAGCAGAGTGAAAGTCGGATGTGTGATTGAGTTTGGATGTGGAGATCCATAAGGACTCTTCATTGGTGCCTTCGTATCCAGTCCATTTGAATAAGTACTGGAGCTTGCACTTGTATCGACGATCGATCTTTGAGTCCAGGATCTCAGATATCTCATATTCATTATCTCCTTTGATGATGATTGGGGGAGGTGGAGGTTGCGTGTGACTGGAGATCTCGTTTGTAGTAGCAGGTTCGAGCATTGATATATGGAAGACCAGATGAACTGCTTGGAAGTGGTCAGGGAGGTGGAGGGTGAAGGACCTGCTGCCTGCATGAGCAATGACCTCATAAGGACCTAAGTATTTCTCGGAGAGTTTCTTTGATGGATGGGTGGTCTGGAAATGTTTGGCCTTAACAAATACTTTGTCTCCAAGTTGCAGGTCCAGAGCTGGAATGCGGCATTGGTCTGCGGAGACTTGATATTGTTTCTGGGCATCGGAGATGGTTTCTCGGAGATGTTGGTGTAGTTGATCGAGGTCAGTTACGAATTGGCGGGCTTTGGTGGAGGCGAGTTCCTTCTCAGGGTGGACAGAGGTGTTCAGATGATAGCCTTTATTAGCAAAGAATGGAGAGACGCTGGTAGTCATGTTTGGAGCATTGTTGTAGGCAAATTCTGCGATCGGAAGTAGGTCAGCCCAGTTGTCTTGTTGATAGTTACAATAGACTTGGAGATATTGTTCCAGGGACTGATTCATTTGTTCTGTTTGTCCATCTCCTTTGGGATGGTATCCAGAGGTGAAAAAGCTTCATGTCAAGAGCCTTTCCTAATGTGTGGAAGAAGGAGGACATGAACTCTGAGCCCTGATCAGATGTGACATGCAATGGGACTCCATATTTAGAGAATACATGGAGAACGAACAATTTAGCTAGTGAGGCGGAGGTGATGGTGTGATGCATCGGAATGAATAGTGACTGTTTAGTGAACCTGTCGACAATCACAAGTATGGTGTTGTATCCGAGCGAAATCGGCGGTGACAATCGGACAGGTAAATGGAGATGTGACGGTTTCCAAATGGAGTATAGATTTCATATGCGTGGGGATCTGAGTGGATCTGATGGGGATCTGGGCATTAATGAATATAGTCATAACAGAGACTCATCACCGGAGTGATTATTATTAGATTTCACATATGTATTTAAGCTGCCCAACTGGGGACTTCATTCCCCAGTTCGAATATTGAATCATGCCTAGTTCCTAAGTCTGATCCTAACTCTCTAAGTCATACTCCGTCTCTGAAATCTCGGACACCGGTATTAGTGAGGGCGCAGCACATAAGCTGAAGCCAAGTCTGTTCCGACCCCCACGACATACCCCAACTCCCTCTCCAACTCCAACCAAATCTCCAACCCAACCTCCAACCCAATCTCCAACCCCCAATCGGACCTAGTGCATAACAGTAACACCAAGTCTGATCTCTGGACTCCATCTCCTTCTACTCCACCTCTGTCAACCCAAACTCTGTTATTGTTCTCCATATAAGTAGCTTTTCTCTTATGGGTTACAACAAATCTTTATCTTTTATATTGCTTAGTATTGGTTCAGACTTGAGTCCAAACTCTGAACTCCTTTCCATGCTGTATTCCACATCTGTCTCATTGTCCTATTGCTTTTAGTTTATCATTCAATTCTTCATATACTTATATGGACTACTCTCTGTATGTTACAGTAGTTTGTATATTGACTAAGTTTTGCCCCATCAACTTCTTGGTTGCTAGCTTCTTGACAAAGTATCTTCTTGACAAGTTGAACTTGGGATCCCTGATCCAACTCTGTACTCCAAACTCCAAAATATTGGACCAACGATCTGAGGGGGCACAACACACAAGTTGAAGCCAAGTCCACTCAATCCAACTCAATAGTTATTGCCCCCACTCTGTCTCCGGTTGAACTGGAACAGTAAAGTCCCCTCCCTTTCCTCACTAGCATCTGAACTCTGGTTACTCCATTGAATCCCTAGTATCAGCCTTTAACAGTTGTTCCATATGCTCTTATAAATGTCATTTACTGATTGTTTGTTACCCTTGGGGTTACAAACAAGGCACAAGCTTTACAGGGTTTCCCATGGTCAGTTGCCTATGCTTGTCAAAGCCTCTGGCCCTTCTGCAAAGAGTTTAGTCTTTATTGAACTGCATAATGCACTAAATGACATGTATAAGAGCTTATTCAACAATTTAGAATTTATACTGATGCCTCAAATCTTGCACAAAAGTGTTCAGAAATGTATGCATAAGCAGAACAGTGCTGATTTTATCAAGGAATATTTCTGTGATTTTTTTTGAAATAAAACACTATATCATACATCAGAGACTACATCTACTCAATTTAGTGTCATTCAGTTGGGAAATGAGTGAGATATTGCATTCATAATTGTGAGGCTTTGCGCTCTTCAAACAAGCGCTGGACTTACATAATACAAACCACTGTAATATTCTCACAGTTGTGGTGAGTAATTATCAGTGAACCTGGCATATGTAACAACTTAGGCAGGCGGAGACTGGAGTTCAGCAGAAAGAGCGTATATTAAATACTAATGTTGAGAATACTACGGATTGCTTACCTGGAGTTCAGCAGAAAGAGCGTGAACTCCAGTAAGCGCTAGAAAATTGTTTATGGCCTGCCGAGTCGTGGACCCATAGGAGTCCACATTGAGGGCGAGTCGTATGATCTTCATCAATATGCCGAACCAATAATTATTGGTAAACAAATACACTCTAATAAGATTGAAACGATGGATTATTATGTTAATGTATTCTGCACCTTACCCACTGGCACCCACAGATATCATGTGATCAGGGGAGTGCCAAACCGACCGCCCGAAATCATAACCCTTTGTAACACGAGCAGAAACTCACGCTCGCAAAGTTACTGGCACCTAATTTCACCTAGCGTCTACTCTGGTGTTAATCAGCTTAGTCAGAGGGTGAGAGCCAGCATCATTATATACTCTAGCGGAGCACGAAATCACGGTACACAGGTCTTTGCCTTTCCACGATGTCTCATATAAATAGGGGAACAAACATCCCACGGACTTGGGACTTAATCTCGGCTGAATTTACCCTTCTCTTTTCCCTTCTTTCACCATCATGAACCCGTTACTTTATCGATCTCGGAGATCTGTGATTTTCTAAGAGAAGCAGGTGTACTATCTGACAACGCTTAAAATTTGGTTGTAAGCGTCCGCCTGTTGCTGCACCTCAGTGTTGTTGGAGTATCGAGGCCGACGAACACGGAAGCATAGTTGAGGTACCACACAGTTCAACAGGCGCAAATACATACGCATAGCGGTCGAGTACGGCGATACTCATTTTATTTTGCCCACCTGACTTGATAGTATATAAGTTCAATATCGTTCTATCGGACACTTCAGTTGATTGCTCCCCGCACAACTGAAGTGTACGTTCCGTTTCATTCTCACATGTCTAACTACATTAACCGTGAGCTCTGTAGTTATATATCTGTAGCTACTGAATCTACAGTTGATTGCTCCCCGCACAAGAAGTTTATATATCTAGTCCCTCTTCACGTCCATATCCTCCAAGTGTATCCACTAAAAGCAAATCAGTACGCGGTCTGCGCCTGTCTGCGCATCACGTGATCATCCCACCTCCTCGAGATATCCGCGATACATGGATAAGCTGGAGGCACTACCTTCTGTGGCTCGAGTACGTGTCGCTACAATTGTGGTACATATTTTTTTAACTTATGTATGGCTTAGTTGAGCGAACATGTCCTACGGGTGCTCGGTCAGGTCACAATTTGTCGCTTTCGTCTTGATGTCTAGATGACCCATGTTGGCTCTTTCTTTTTTGCCAGAATCCTGGCAAGTTCACCCTTCAAGGTGCATAAATTTATTTATTTATTTCCATGAAAGGCGGCCTGGAGCGTATGTCCCTGGGAATGTGTAGGCACGAACACGTACATCATTGGCAGAAGAAATCCTTTCATTTTGGTCGATACTGGCGAGGGAAAGGAGTCATATATCCCATACCTCGAGGATGCGCTAAAGCAGCCAGTCGATCCATTGCAGCCATTAATTTCTGACATTGTATTGACCCACCGGCATCACGACCATACCCACGGCTTGCAGTCCACCCTAGCTCTTCTTAACCGTTTATGGCCGGGAAACAAGAGTGATTTTCGTCCCCCCCGCATCCACAAATATCCATTGTCCCTGAACTCACCAGACACGGCCCTCCAATCAATGCTCGACAAGCTACCCATGGACTCGTTCACTCCAACAGAGGACAACAGCACTGTGATCTGTCAACTCCAAGACTTGCAGATAATACACGGCAGCGACTGTTCCCTACAAGTCCTTCACACTCCTGGACACACAAGTGACTCTATATGCCTTTATTTGCTTGAGGAGAAGGCACTGTTCACTGCGGATACCGTCCTCGGACAGGGCACTGCTGTCTTCGAAGACTTGGCAGCATATATCACAAGCCTTCGCTCATTACTGCAGTTCAGAAATCATTCGGAGACTCACCAGTTCACAAGAGTTTATCCAGGACATGGTCCCGTAGTGAACAACGGCCCCAAACTTATAGACGAATACATCAAACATCGCATGGAGCGTGAAACAGATATTGTCCGTATCTTATCTACCCCTGCACCCTCAGGGAACGTTTGGAGTATAGGAGACCTGGTTGCAGATATATATGCCAACTATCCTCGCTCGTTGTGGGGCCCAGCAGCACGGGGCGTACATTTGCATCTGAAGAAATTAGAGATAGAGGACAGAGTGGAGCACTTGGAGGGAGAAGGAGAGAATTCTACGTGGGTTCTTAAGAGTAAATTATAAGGCGGGATAGTACATGTACTTGGGCCTATGCAATATTACAAGCCTGTATTCACAAGGCGTCGAAGTTGATGTGATGCGACGCTCTGCGTCTTTCTAACTCGTCTTCCCTCTACAAGGACCATGAGTAGCGTGCCATAAAATAGGGTCATACGCACCTTTTCGTTCAGATGTAATACAAACACAACCAGAGCAAATATTATCGTCGATAGCACTACCGTCAATGTCACCCAGGGAATCCATGCCCCGGGTCTCAAAAATAGCTCTCTCTTCCACCCGCTTTTTTCCCCCTGCGGGGATGGGATAATAACGACCTTTGAATTCGGAATGACACCCTCCATGTTAATGAACGTGTCAAACTTCTTCGTCGATCCAACAAATAAATTCTCGATATAATTGTTTGTTCGACCAAGACCAAAGAATGAGTACGGTGTGTGCAGAGAATGATATGATGTTTGAGGTAACTGGGCAACTTTGAGAATTCAACCACATAAGAGGTTTGACAGCGATAATGTCAATGAAAAGTACCTTGGGCAGCGGATCTTTTGCCAGAAGTATCTTGCACGGTATATTTGTAAGATGCTCCAGAATAGCTTACACCAAACCCCTACGTCAGTCATACACTGTCAACCCGAAAGGAACAATTATAATCCCATATTAATACTCACTTCGTATTTGGTTCCATTCTTCATAGTGCACAGCCCACCGTCACAAGGTCGATTCAGCACTAAGGCGGAACTAAGCTCTCTGACATTCCATGCTAAACAAAGCTTACCCATTGCCTTCAAGAAAAAGGCATCATAGAAGAAATTGTTGTGAATGAAAGAATTAGTCCCGCCGCCTTGTTCGCCTGTTCGCTGTACTAGAATATCTAGAGTACCCTGCGGGGTCATGAGCATGAGGCTTTTAAAAAAAGTCCAAGGCAACTGGTGATGACATACGTCTTCGTCTAGGTCCATGACAGTGACGCCTCGGGCATCCACGATCTGTTGCAATGCCTGAGAACCTTGGCTTGCGATACGAAACCCTCTTCGGCCTTGACCGCTCCCGTTACACCCTGCGATACCACGTGTACAAGGGACAGAAGTCAGAAGATACGGCGTTCGATCGATGCTTGCGCCGATACCCAAGACGCCTCCTTTTGGAGCCGAAGCGATAATGGGAATGAGGTCAGGGAATCCATCTAGCGAAAGGTCACCAACACGGATAGGTAATGGGAGGGGAGGGTCATGAGTCACGTCATTCATGAGGAGATAGGGAGACGAAGGAAAGAGGGTTTTTACATCTATGCGTACAAATGCCTGACCATGCGCTGAGCAGTTCCTCTTTTGATCAAAAGAATATTCACATACATCGTTGAAGGCACTTTCATCCAGATCATAATGGAAGTTCGGGTCTCGTGTACACAAGCCCTGCGGGGAACGACACTGTTTCCGCGACCCTGTGGTGGTACACAGTGGGAGCTGCTTGTTGTAAGCGATATTGATCATGCAATCGCTACCCACTCCTGTGGAGGCATCAATGGAGGCACAGGTCGGAAAGATCATGTCAATCGTGCCATCCCGATCTCATGTAAAGGGTAAGGCCAAGGTCTGACGTAAACGGGTATCTATGAACGTACCCATATCTGCAAATGCTATCTGGCCTGCACCAGCTGGCAGCCGACCAGATTTACCAAGATAGAACCCTTGATCTTCTTGGGTGTTGAGCCAGATCTGAAAGGACTGAGTTGCCTCGTTGATGTCGTCGCAAGTAAGGAATATATCTCATGGTTATATGGAGGTAAGAATTTAAATAAGGAATGAGCATTGAGGGAGAATACCTGCCAGACAGTCGCCATCAAGATCCAAGAAAGCGTTGCTGTGCGGCTGTGAGAGTCTACAGACCTTGTCACTTCCTAACTGGAACATTGAATCCGCCCTATATACTCATTAGGCGTGTCCATGCCCATACAACGCTTTGTTAGACTTACAACTCAAATAATGATGGGGAGTTATTCGAAGCATTCCATACATTTTTCCATAGCCGTAGGGTTGCATTGTCATCCCCTTCAACAGAAGATGGGGTACCTAGGAGGTCTATTTTCATATCCCCATTCGAATCTACTACCATTGCCTGGAGAGTCGTTGATGAAGGCACCTGTATTGGTGGCGATGCTGGTCCAACGTTGAGATAAATCTCCTCTCAGAACTAATTGACGCACCAAAGCCGCCTTGGAGGTCCGAAAAATAGACTGCCATATCAGCCTCGCCTTGTCTCTCTCCTTCGCTCATAACAAGTAGATCCAGACGCCCATCATTATTGAAATCTCCTGGAACAACATTGACTACTTTCTGGGAATGTCGTAAAGAGGAGAAAGGTTTGAAGACGAATTCATCTGTTCATAGGGAACTTCATGTTAAGGATTATCCCCAACTAATATTGGCTCACCGTGACTCCAGAGGTAGGGAGTTAAGGTGCGTTGATCCTTGTCTAACATAAGGACATCCATACTCAGGTTTGAATGAGAATGGGGAATCATTATCCGAATAGAAAGGTGGACATACAATTGATCACCATTCAGGTCTCCAAAAGCTACAACCCTGCCGCTTTCTGAGAGCCCTAAGGATCCAGCTCCAATGAGCGAGTTGCTAGTGAACCTTTTAGGAGCGAATGGCCATATGGATTTCACAAAAGGAACGATTAAAAGGAGCACCAAAGAAACATGTCGTAGACAGCGCATTCCAAATTATAAGCCACTTAGCTCACCTGTGGACGAGCTTCCTCGTTACGTAAGTAGTCATTGTCTGCGTATTGCTGCGGGATAGTCACTGGCTATTATATAATCTTCTTTTAAGTTACACTTTCATTTCTGCGCCATGGGAAACGATGATTATCCCAGTTTATTTCGTGAATATGTTTGACGATAATTATTCCTTTCCTTTCAACTCACGTTAATTCCAGGATCGGAACAAATGAGCTTGGTGCAGCTCTTCATTCCGACCGAGGTGGCTCACGATACTGTTTCTGAGCTTGGAGAGCTCGGAGATGTCCAATTCAAAGACGTGACGAAATCATCCCTCTTTGGTCCACATTTGAAACTGACACAAAGCTAATGTAGCTCAACCCGGATGTCAACCCATTTCAACGTTCCTTTGTTGCGGAAATACGTCGCATAGACGAAATGGCCCGCCGTGTCCGCTTCTTTGCCACCCAAATTGAAAGGGAGAAGGACAAGATACCCATCCGCCCTCTATATGATTCTGTACCTCTGGTCACTGTGGGACCTCGGGTTGCGCAGACTATAGACGAACTCGAAGTCAAACTTGCCAATCACGAAAACCGATTGATACAAATGAATGAAAGCTACCAAACCATGAGCGAGCGAACTAGAGAACTTGTTGAAGCTAGACACGTTCTTCGAGAGACTGCAGTATTCTTTGACAAGGCCCAAGGACACGAGGGTGAAATTAGGACCTCTATGGATGATAGTTCTCAGCCACTACTGGCTCATGATGAGCGGGATGCTCAATTGTCCTCTGGTAACATCTCGTTTGACTTGGAGTGGGTGTATTCAAAGTTTATTGTCACTCCTTTTTTTAACTTAATGATTTATAGGTTCGTCGCGGGGACCATCGATCGCACTCGCCTATCAACCTTCGAGCGTATCCTGTGGCGCGTTTTACGAGGTAATCTATACATGAATCACACCGACATTGCAGAGCCCTTCGTAGACCCAGTCACGCAGGCTGAGACACGCAAGAACGTTTTCATAATATTTGCTCACGGAGACGTCCTTTTAGCGAAGATCCGCAAAGTAGCGGAGTCAATGGGGGCTACCCTGTATCCTATCGGCGCCAATGCTGAACGAAGGCACGAGGCTCTGAAGGACGTGCATGCGAGGCTTGAGGACCTGCAGACTGTGCTGTATAACACTGGTGCAACCCGAAGAGAAGAGCTGCTTCGCATTGGCGAGAGCCTCTCAAGTTGGCAGGATCTCGTAAGGAAGGAGAAGATTATATATGAGACTTTGAACAACTTCAATTACGATGCCCGGAGAAAAATCCTTATCGCTGAAGGATGGTGTCCGACTAGAGACATCACCCCGATACAGCTGGCTTTGAGGCATGCAACAGTGAGTATGTCGTTTGTTGATTAAGGCTTCCCTTACATTTGTCAACTAGGAGGAGTCTGGAACAAGCGTTCCTCCCATCCTTCAAGAGATACGCACGAATAAGAAACCTCCCACATTTCACAGGACCAATAAATTCACGGAAGCATACCAGACTATTATTGACAGCTATGGCGTTGCAACTTATCAAGAAGTCAATCCAGGCTTGTTCGCGGTTATCACCTTTCCTTTCCTTTTTGCTGTTATGTTCGGAGACATCGGTCACGGCTTTATTGCTTTTGTCGCTGCAGTTTTGATGATACTGGCGGAGAAGAAAATGGCGAAATCTGACTTAGGAGAAGTAAGATGATTATTGATCGTATGCAAGCAAGCCTGACTTGGCTAATTTAATTCTCACAGATGATCGGAACATTTTTCTAGTGCGGTGTTAGTTTCCATGATATGAGATGCGGATCTGATGATTCTTGACACAGCGGCCGCTACATTATTCTCCTTATGGGTCTTTTCTCCATGTTCACTGGCCTGATGTATAACGACATCTTCTCGAAGTCGCTACATCTCTGGCGTTCGGGTTGGGATTTCGCTGATCCAGCACACAGTACCTTCAATGGTCATGTATATCCGTTCGGTCTGGATCCCGGATGGCATGGTGCCGACAACTCGTTAGTTTTCACAAACTCGTACAAGATGAAGATGTCGATTATTATCGGTGTCATCCATGTAAGGTTGATGGATTGTCTTCAGTAGCTGAGAACTAACATTTCATATAGATGACATTTGCCATTTGTCTTCAAGTTCCCAATCATTTGCATTTTAAGCGCCCTCTTAACATCTATGCAGAGTTTATACCCCAAGTCCTCTTCTTGCAGTCTATATTTGGATACCTTGTTGTCTGCATCATACTCAAGTGGTCCACCGACTGGTCGAAGGCGTCGACCCAACCTCCTGGGTTGCTCAATATGCTCATATATATGTTCCTGTCTCCAGGATCTGTCAAGCCTGAGGAACAACTGTTTGCCGGTCAGGGCATGCTTCAGATTGTCCTACTCCTTGCCGCACTAGTATGTGTTCCCTGGATGCTTTGCGTCAAACCATATATGGCGTGGAAAGAGTTGAAGGGTCATGAGGCTCAAGGGTATGGTCGAGTCGGTTTGGGGGACGACCAGAATGGTGAGTTAACAGCAGAAGAGGAAGGTGACGGACGACTTGTTGCAGAACAGATGGAGGACCAGGGAGAGGTGAGCCCCCTATTCGTGCAATAGGAGTATCTAGGCTGATGTGTAGGAAGCATGATGATTTTGGCGAAGTAGTGATCCATCAGGTTATCCATACCATCGAGTTTTGTCTAGGCTGCATCTCCAACACGGCATCGTACCTCCGTCTTTGGGCACTCTCACTTGCACATGCACAGCTCTCAGAAGTACTATGGTCGATGACTCTCGAGAGATTCTTACGCCCTAGCGGTGTATTTGGGGTCATTGCCCTGATCATCATGGGTGCCGTCTGGTTCAGTTTCACAATCATCATCTTGTGTACCATGGAGGTCAACGCCCCTCCCTGTTGGTTATTTGATAGTGACTGATTTCAATCCACCTCAGGGCCTCTCGGCGTTCTTGCACGCCTTGCGTTTGCATTGGGTAGAAGCTAATGGCAAACACTACGAAGCTGGGGGTTATGTAAGCATTTTTCTGTTTCATAAGCCGAATCCTGAGAACTGATGGACTATTCATTAGGCATTTCAACCTCTTACATTCGCGAATCTTGAAGAAACTGCCTGACATGCTTCCCCCCAAAAACACGATCCTTTGTTAAAGTAATATCTAGTGTAAATTCTCTTGTTATGGATGATCGTAATATGTATATATACCTACGGGTCAACAATGGCAGAAGACTGCAGCTACAAGGCGCCGAATCGGGCTAATTCCAGCGCACTATCTTTTACCCTCTGATTCCGATGGGTCTCGGCTAAATGCGCTAATTCCCAAAGCGAAGTGCCAAAAGGGTTGGAGAGTTGTGGATCATCTAGCTCTGGTCGGTAGATACCATCTGCTGCCCGATCTTCCGTTGTGAGTAACGCCTGTAATTTGGGCTCCCTGACAAGTAAAGCCCGAACAAACTCTAGAGCTCGGACCGTTGTTGCTATGGGGAAGCAGAGACATGCAGTAAGGATGCGTTTGGCAAATGCCGCGGTGCGTACAGGCGAATTAGTCATTGATGAGCGCATAGGGAAAGCAAGCGTCAGCGCTCGAAAGAGAAGATCGGCAGTTGAGTGCTGTAATGCAGCGCTTCGCTCTGCACCTTTGCAGACAGTCTCGATGTCTGGCTCCAATGAAACTGGGAGAATTAGAGCGTAGAGATGATTAATGAAGTCGCGCAGATCGATATTCAGCGCTTCCCCTATAGCGAAATTTCGTTGGATGTACGTATAGCAATTTGTAAACCTTACCTTGTCCAGAAAGAAGTTCAAAGGCAGTCACTATACAGAGCAGTTTATGTGGAATTATTGGGTCTCCAAAGGGCTGTCCAGTGACTTCACCATGACGTGAATAATCGTGGTCAGGTATTTGTATGATAAGGTCCTTTAACACCTGCATCAGGTCTTTGAAAAAGTCAATGTTCACCATGTGAGCGTAACGAGATAGACCCTGTAGTGCAGCTGGTAGGAGTGGCGACCAGTTGGGAGCTTTTAAAATACGGAAGTAAAGCACGAACAGAAGCTTGAGGGTCTCGGTGTGCTAAAGAGAAAGCATCAGATAGATGCTAGTAAAGATGGCGAGAACACACCATGTTGGTCCTCTCTTCGCGATCAACTTCTGCCTCGGCTTCCTGTATTTGCTCTTCTATTTCCTTTTTTTCTTTGAGAGCCTTCACGGCTTTCTTGCTCATGTGGGGCTTCTCGACTTTTTTGCCTTTTGCTCTCTTGCGGTCCAATTTAACTCTACTTCCCCGATTCATCTGATTGGTATAGGTTTTGTCGGCCTTGGTTTCTGATGCACGAACGCCACCGAGTTCGGATTTTAGCCTTAGATGGAGAAGGCAAGAGAGCGCATTGGGATGAACCGAAAATTTGCGCTCCTTCACCATACGGTTCAGCAAGCGTACGATCTCAAGAGACGGTACACCACTGCGATCCTCTTTGAAGACAGTAATAAGTGTTTGAAGACATAGATCAGATGACTGAGAACAAAGTGAGATGCAACGTTCGACGGCGGTTCGCCCAGTGCACTTGGAGATAAAAACATACATTATCCCAAGACCTCTTGCTTAACCGCATCACGATGGCGCTGATTAGGTTGGTACGGAAATTGAAATGAGTCGCCTCCGCGAGGAGTATGCACATGGATTTGAGTGCCAACTCGGCAAATTCAGTTTTGCCTACGGAAAACTGGGATTAGCAGCTCATCAGACTAACAGAACAAAATAACCTTTCAATTCTGATTCTAAGGATCGGAGAAATGTTTGATAGACGTTCAGAAGCCCTTGCTCCCAATCTCGAGTCCTAGCAACCATTTGGCTCACTTTCTCCGCCTTCTCTGCATCAGTAAGACTCCGTATACGGTATCCCGGTATGACATCTTTGAAAACAGTGACTTGTGAGGCGATTGCTAGGCGTCGTATGAGGGGATCATTCCGAAACGGGGTCTGAGTCTGGGGGGATGTTACTTGAGCAAGGGAAAATGTGTGGAGACGTCGGAGTAGTCCCAGCTGTTTCAGCAAGTAAGTCGTACAGCGGTTAGGAACACATACAAATTCTCACGCTGCTTTCGGGGTCGGCGAGGATGTCTTGACAGATACAGGCAATTTGCTCTTTTGCCATCTGGATTCGTGTCTGACGTGAGGAAGTTCCAATAACATCAGCAACAGCTGATCGACCAAAACGCGCCCCTGTGGAAACATCCCCGACTACATGAGTCTGAGGTCGCTCTTCAGAAGACGGTCCAGCCTCGTCCTCGCTCTCGCTCCCCACATGAGGTATAATTCGCCCGCCTGTTTCCAATACCCTTCCGTCCGGAAGCTTAATAGGAAGCCTGGGCATCGTGCTACTTTCTGCATGGCTCCAATGCGCTGTTCGTATACGCGGCTTGCTTTCGTAGGGTTGTTCGACATCGGAATTCAGTTCCTGATGCACCGGGGAAGACAGTCCATCGTCCTCGCTCTCAACGTCAGCCGAATGCGAGTCAGAATAGACGATACGATCCCTCCATGATCCTTGATCTTCATCATGAGAGTCGAGAGACGGCAGGTCGTCGATGTGTGTTCGTACGCGAGGAGGTTTGGATAAATTATGCAGTCGTTCAGTCTCTTTTTTACTCCTAAATTGAAACGAATGTGAAGACACTCAATACTGGTGTAGAGCCAGCTCCTCCTGGGTCATTTCGACTTGCCTTGCAATACCGGTTGGATCCAGTTTCTCCAGAAAACTGCCAGTTGCTAAGTGTTCAGTGAAGAACTCCACATCTTGATCCGACAAATCCTCGACATTCATATCATTGGGGACATCAGGTAGGGGTATCGTGGCCTTCTCATAAGCCCGCTGCTTCCCTTTGTTATTGAGTAGTGCTGCCTTTCCCAATGCGAGCCTCCGCTTTTTAGATGAAGACTACGAAATGTGTGAGCATGGTTTTATTGAACAGGGCTATTATGCGTACATTTGTCGAGCTTGACGATCTCTTAAGAGCTGTGGAAGGTACAGTCATGGCTACCTTGTGCGGCATTTGAACTCAGAAAATCTTTCGCGGCGACGAGACGCGTCTAAAGCGTTGGTCACAGCAGAGTACCATGCCCTCAAACGGTGAACACTCAGACTCAGAGCCACCTCCACCTCCCATTAATCATGTTCTGAGGCCTCACCATCTTGCTCTCCTCGCTGTCCTCCTCCTTGCCTACAGGCGAAATGCCCATCCTTCTCCATTATTCATGCTCCACATCCAAAGAATACTCATCGAAGAAATTGCGGAGGTATGCGCATCGCATTGTCTGTTCTACTACGTATACGTTTTGACTCTAGAGCAGGTCACCGTACCAAGGCCATACAAGCAGCTCGTTTATGACCTTACAGCTCGGTTCTCTACAACTTCCCCGGAGGTGCACAGCTTGGAAAAAGCAATCGGAATGGTTGTCAGTCGTTTTGCCAGTCATATTTAGCCTAACAAACGATCCAATGCATTTATAGCCAAAGCATTTAAACGACGTCGAAGCACTCCATGATTTCTTCGCAGGTCGGCATTGTTTCCCCCCTCTTCAAGCGTACACCATTTTATTGTCTTATATCTAGATATACACGGTATGGTCGTCGAAAAGGATGAAGAGGTGTACAATTATTTACTTCCTGCGTTAGTTGCATTTGGCTAACGCGATGATCATACAGGCACTCCCGGCCAACGCAGTGTTTGTGTGTCCAGTCTGCTTACATTCACTCACTGCATCATCGTAAACTTTGGAAATTTTTAGGAACGCCGCTCTCTCTTTGGTTTATTTTGTCGCCGCTGTTGTGTGTCTTATAACAAACTCACTTTCGCGGGGATCGACCGCCTCCAGCATGACTTCGTGAAATGGGCTCACGGTGTTGACCAACTTGCCGGCTACGACATACAAGAGACAAAAAGGATAGACAACGGCATGGCTATCTCCTATGTCGTTTCGCCCTTTTCGATAATCCTATGTATCAGGACACCTATTGTTCCCCACAGCTGCAGATGAGAAAGATTATGGCACGGCATCCTCCTTTGAAGCGTGAGGCACATTTTCCGTCAGTGTCATGCCAATGCGGCTGACATTGCATGCATCATGCAGTTTCAAGTCCGCATCTAAAGGGGGTGACACGGCACAGGCTGTCCATCACCTTCGTCTCTTCTTCGACCAACATTTCTCCGATGCCAATGAATCGTCGGTTTACTTCTCTTCATCAGATACACTGTTTTGTTCAAGCAGCTATGATCAAGTGGCTTGCGTCAACATGGCTTGCTCAACCTGGCTCACTTACATTACACCAACAGGGAATGGGCCTCTGCCCGCAAAGTAAGACTTCATCACGCCCTCATCCCCGTTATATTAACTGTGCATGCACCGGTCCACCAGTATCTCTTCGAAGCCATCACAGTAGCTCGGACCAGCAGTGACAAAATAACACTTCAGCACTGCATGAGGTTGTTCCTCTTCTCTCCCAAACTTGATGATTTCTCATACTTGTAACTCATTTCACAGCCTCTTGCGCCGCTTTACTCCTCATGAAGGATCGAGGACATTGCCTTCAACGGAAATTCACCCTGACACCTCTGCTATTGATGTTGTAGCAGATGTTATCAAGCTGATTGCCCAATCGGTCTGTGTAAGTTAATATGACTGTTATTACTCAACCCAAGACATCTAGAAAACACCAATCATCGCGTCATTCTCGAGAATCATGCAGGCCTTCGGATGCTTTGACTCTGCTACTAACCAGAAAGGGGGTCCCCCTCCGGAGCATGAGCAATGGAGTATTCATGCCGTCCAATCTTTTCTCTGGAAAATTGCAGGTGCATTTCTTCCCTCTTAAATATCATTCTAATTCCTCACATGCGTAACAACGTTCACTTAACCGTTGTAACAAAATAGGTCCTAATTCACTTTCTGAACCAGAAGAGAACATGATTTTGTCATTCACGGAACCTGGCAGTTTAAGTGAAGCTCGCTGGGATGCTCATCGCTCCAGAGCTGAGCGAGTACGTTCTTCCTACATTCACGACATAAAACAGTGGCTTCATTCCGCGACTTAGCACTCGAGACAAGGCCGTAGCGATGAAGCGCTTGTCAGTCTTCTTGACCCAGAGTGCTGGGAGGGGCTCAATCTACGGCAATTCCACGAATGGGCGTCCGCAATTTGGCGTGTGCTACAAGTTCGAACGTTACGCAGGCATGTTCGCTTGTCACATTCCAATGTGAGTGCTGAATCGATCATCGCAGAGGGCAGGTGAAGCATTTTCATGAGTTTCTTGGAGATCAAATGCCCAACACGCGCAATGATATGTATAACATCTTCGTCAAATCACCCCCTCCATTTAGGAGAGAGGTTCTGTCGCCATTGTTGGAGATGGATGCGATCTTGCATGCCAAACATCATTACGTACGTGTATTCTTTTTCTCGACGGTAATCCTTTCGTTATGGGAAAGGTACGGACTAGAAATTCAAGGATACACTGGGAACAATTCCTCCTCTGTTACGAGGTTTGTTTGCTGCCGAATTCCGCGGCCACTGGCCGATATATCGTATCGGGGTTATTTTACTTGCAGATTTGGCCATTGACCTTGAAATGCGGCAGTATGGCCGAAGGATTCTGGAAGAAATCATGCCTCAGGTTTGCTTTCATCTTACTTCTCGGTATACTGCAGAACCCAACTGTCGTAAAGATCATGCCTGGAGATGATATCGAAGTGCGGGCATTTGCTTGCTACATACTTTCACGATGTATTGTTGCTTCCGGCGAGGGTCAAGGTAACGTTTGTGCTTGTTGCAAGACGTAGGCATACTGAATATGCATCTTGGTAGTTGATGCTATTCGTGAAGCTATACCCTTCTTGGAAATGGCAGAAAAGGACTACGCTGCTTTGAAAATGCTCACCTGCCAACAGGATGTGCTCTATCTCATGGCGTCCATCTATAATACTCTAGGCATGCAGGAAGAACGCGATGCCGCCTCTGCACGGCATGGGAACTGCGTGGAAATGGCACGTGCATGGGCGATGGCGGACGTTCCTCAAGACACGAAAGAGGTCTGGAGCATTGTATCAGAGATTGGCGCCAAGCTAGCAGCGGGAACCTGAGATAGCGACTACATGGCCTGTAAGAGCAAATTGTACTGCCGTGTAGACAGCTGATATTCTTCTGGGCGTTGTATTATAATCCAAGTTCACCTTGAACTCCACTTTTGAACATCATATCCTGTTTTGAATATACATTGACAAGCTATCGCACTGATGAAGGGACAACTAGGTCTTGCTGAGTGTACGAAGTCGTGCTAGATGGTAATTGATGGTAGGTTGATGTGCTTTACTTCGCATCGGCTGTTCAGGTGATATGAAATATATATCGTTTAGTCAGCATCGCAAACAAACTCACCAATGTTCGCATACACTCATGCAACATTCTTGCAGCATCTGCGCAGCCTGATGTGTTGGTATAATCTCCAGCGCTAGCCCAGCAACCAAGCATTGCGGCCAGCTCCATAGAACAAGGGTTTGGCGGTGGGACTAGTGATAAAACCGCGTCAGCAGTCGCAAATTACGCGCAGACTTTGAGATTGTTAGTAAACAGACTTTTTCGTGGCCTAACTTTTAACTTCTTGATGCTCATTCCGCGAGATGTCGCAAGTGGTCAGGTTTAATAGCAGTTGGAAATAGAGGCTCTAATTCAAGCTCCGTCTCCAAAAAGCATACGTGTAAGTAATCCTGCACGGCTCTATGGCATCTCGTTCATCGCATAACAAGAATAATGCAGGTGCGTTCGAAACACGTTCAGATCATTCAGGTAGGCTCACCCCAAATACCTGGTTAGGGGTGAAACGTATCTTACAGGAAGCCCGAGAGCTCGCAATGGACCCGAGCAACGACTACCATGCAGCCCCTCTCGAGGATGATATCTTTGTGCGTGTTGCTTCTTTACGTACTCCGTACACCAGTGCTGATGGGTGACATAGGAATGGCATTGTACTATGCGTGGCCCCGCTGGAACTGAATTCGAAGGAGGAATATATCATTTCCGAATACAATTGCCCTCCGAATATCCTTTCAGACCACCTTCAATAATGTTGTTGACACCAAACGGTCGATTTGAACTCAACAAAAAGGCAAGCCATTGAGTACTTTTGACATGATTTACGTTTCCAACCTTCTACGCCAGATCTGCATTAGTTTCACAAATTGTACGTGGCACTTTTCTGCTAGCCTTTCTCGATATTTATCCCTTGACAGACCATGAAGGTACGATAGTAGTATATTTCATCACTAGTTACTTGAATTGGATCTGGTATAGAATTGTGGCAGCCGGCATGGGGCGTTCGAACAGCTATCGTAGCGCTGCAGGGCTTTTTTCCTTTCAAAGGCCAAGCCGCTGCAGGCGTTGGGGCAGTAGAGTACCCCATTCAAGAACGGCAAAGATTGGCCAAATTGTGCGCATTTCCCTTTCCCTGTCAGTCATTGCGAGGTGTAATATCTGTGAGCTAATCAGCACGTTACGCGGAGTAGGTCGCGAGATTGGAAATGCCTGCGCTGCGAGAAGACCAACCTTGAATTGCTACCAGATGTGATACCATGTGGTCAGACCACCGTTTCTTTCGATCACGCCCAAGACGTGTCCAATGGGGGCCGGTCTTCCCATGCAGTGACAGTCGACGCCAGTGACAAGGCTGCATATTCCAATGGCTCACCCACTACGCCACCTCTGTCTCTAGCGTCACAAACTACCGCGCATTCAGAAACGCAAGTAATTCTTCCCCCTACCATAGGCCCTTCGCCTCAGCCATCTACTACCCAAAGACACCCTGAGATTCAACGCGTACATTCTCGTTCACCACGCCCGCCTCTGGTACTAGACGGCGCTATTGCGGTTTGCCTGACGATGCTTGTGGCTATTCTATGGAAGAAAATATTTTAATGTACAAGGACACTGTAAAGACATGCTTATCCTGTGCGAATATAAATTTTCATGTGCTCAATTAAGGATAAATCGTTATTCAGTGTATTAATCACAGTTGCCGTACATGTTCGGGCGGCAGACCTTCACTAGCATACGCTGTCGGCTCTGGGGTACCTGCGACTTTGCGGACAGGTACGACTCCTGTCCATACTGCATTTGTGAGATCAGTATTCTCTATATCCTGTGACAGCAGGGTTAGCCAGGGAGTTGCTATAATAGCCGAAACATGTATGTGCTTGCCTTCTTATCGTCAACTGGAAGGCCTGTTCGAATCTTGGCGCTACGTGACAATTAGAGTTAGGGCAACTGTGTAACACAGGAGGTTACCTTGCACTATCAACTATAACCCGGATGACCGCGGTGCCTTTGAATTCCGTTGGTGTGGGCTTTCTGGCATATCCCCATCTTCCTGGCATAGTACCCTCTGTAATGCATGCAAATGCCTTGGTCTTTTCTTCTTCCGGATCTTCCCCTGGATTCGAGCCTAATGGGAGGGTATATCCATGCAAGATTGCTGAGCGATAGTTCATACTCGAGCCGAAGCTAGAGAGAGCGAGAACATATCCATCCAGGATGGTCCCCGTGGCTACCAAACGAACGTTAGACTCTGATAACCGTTTATATATGCGAGACGACGGGTGTCCTGGTGAATTTGAGTACTTCAGAACGGCCACCTGAGCCAAATAATCCGTCATGTGCATGATTAATTGATACTGACCATGTAGGTATAGTATAAGATCTCCGTCATGACTGTCCTCCAGTGCTCCAATCATGGGCACGCACTGAGGCATTCCATCCTCGTCTACAAACGCCACATGCACTATCTTAGCCTCGCGAATAATTGTAGTGATAGTTGCCTCAGAATCGGTTCAGTCGGAGTCTCCATTTTCGATGTGTCCGACATACCTTGTCATAATGAGCACGTTCCTTGTGACGACCAACGCTGTTCAGGTCCCTTTTCTCGAAGCTTTGGTACAGATCATGGCTCTCCATCTCGTTTGGTGCTGGATCGAGCAACGAGTTGGTCGGCGTCTCTGGAGAAGGCACGTGAATTATGTTCATACTGCCATATAGCCGCTCGGCCATTTCACTCCTTGCTCGTCTTATAAAATATACCATATTTCTCACCCTATTCCACCTCGCGTCTTTTTGCTTCTCCCATCTGAACCTCGCAATCGAAGTCGTTGTCCGACCGCTCGTATAATTCGCACATACCATAACCAGTCTATGTCCACGTTCGGACGCGCGCAAATAGTTGTCCCATCCAGTAGAAGAACCTCCAATATCAGAACCTGATCTTCCACAAGAGCCACTCCTACCACTCAGCTCCTCCCACACTACCCACCTCAGTTGATGTCCCTATCACTGATGATAATACTGGTCTGGCCCCACCCTCATCTGACCCTGCTAATAACCCCAAAGGACACCTCTGACACAACAACTGGATATATGTCCCTGACACCAATGGTCTCTGACTCCGAGTTTTGCAGTATTATCATGATCACCTGATCTCTGGCCATTTCGGGCAAAATTGCACACTGTTATGCACTAGGTCCAATTGGGGGTCAGAGATTGGATCGGAGGTTGGGTTGGAGTCGGAGTATGTCATGGGGGTCGGAACGGACTTGGCTTCAGCTTATGTGCTGCACCTTCACTAATACCGGTGTCTGAGATTTCGGAGACAGAGTACAACTTAGAGAGTTAGGATTGGACTTAGAAACTAGGTGTGATTTGATATTCAAACTGGGGAATGAAGTCCCCAGTCAGGCAAATTAAATACATATTTTGAAATCTAATAATAATTACCCCAGTGATGGGTCTCCGAGGCCGACGGCCTTACATGAGTATGTCCGAGTCCGATGGGGATGGATGTCCAGGTTCCTATGGTAATGCTGATGCATCAATCAGAACCAGAGACGGATGGGCGGAATCGGCGGTGACAATCGGACAGGTAGATGGAGGCATGGCAGTTTCCAAATGGAGTATAGATTTCATATGCACAGGGATCTGAGTGGATTGGACGGGGATCTGGTCGTTTATGAATATAGTCATAACTGTATGGGAACTGGTTTTCCCTTAAAAAGATCTTGTTTAAAGTCCCAAAACTGTACAA